>OW028720.1:5451971-6852957 GCA_932294345.1 Pandemis cinnamomeana
CAGTGATGACAGAGCACAAGCAGGCCACATACACCTAGTTACCTAAAGAAGTCATTGCGGCAGAACAGCGCACGGCAGTCGGCACAGCGTACGCATGCAGCTAGTTACCTGAAGAAGTCGTTGCGGCAGAACAGCTTGTTGTCACGCGAGTAGCACTTGTCTGTGAGCGGCGCGCGGTAGTCGGCACAGCGTACGCATGCAGCTAGTTACCTGAAGAAGTCGTTGCGGCAGAACAGCTTGTTGTCACGCGAGTAGCACTTGTCTGCGAGCGGCGCGCGGCAGTCGGCACAGCGTACGCATGCCGCTAGTTACCTGAAGAAGTCGTTCCGGCAGAACAGCTTGTTGTCACGCGAGTAGCACTTGTCTGTGAGCGGCGCGCGGTAGTCGGCACAGCGTACGCATGCAGCTAGTTACCTGAAGAAGTCGTTGCGGCAGAACAGCTTGTTGTCACGCGAGTAGCACTTGTCTGCGAGCGGCGCGCGGCAGTCGGCACAGCGTACGCATGCCGCTAGTTACCTGAAGAAGTCGTTCCGGCAGAACAGCTTGTTGTCACGCGAGTAGCACTTGTCTGCGAGCGGCGCGCGGCAGTCGGCACAGCGTACGCATGCCGCATGCCACGCGCGCTCGAGCACGTGCAACAAAAACTTGTCCAGGATTGGCTTCTCGCAGCCGGCGCACGCCATCGCGCCGCCTGCCTCGCCACGTCCTGAAAACAAACATACAAACATATAGACTTTAGTTGCGGGAGCAGGGGGTTGAGGATTAGACATTCCGTTTGAAATTTGAATTAATTGTAAAGCGTTTTGTTTTATCTATTTATAATTTAGGGACTTAAATCGGTTACATGATTATGCCAGCCCCATCGTACCTTATTCTAAAATCCTACATGTCTACTTATGGGACAGTATTGTACCGTTTTAGAAAACCAAAAAAACATACATATAAGCTATTTACCTTGAGGGTATTTAGCAATAATTGTCTATCGTTTTCATTCCGTGCACATTCTATCAAAACATGATCCACATCTTCAACATAACCACAAACTTCGCAATTTGGGGATGGTGGTTTTATAAATGCAAACTTTTTTGATGGAATATGCCCGCATCGCAATCTTACACCTATCTTAATTAACTTTCTACTTAATTTACCATTGGTAAATCAAGGTATATGGGGAGGTTCACACTGCATTGTTTTGTACCACACGCCCTTTTCTCTGCAACGTTCATCAAAGTAAAGCGTTTCTGCTGGTAAGTCAGTAACTTTAGAATAGAATAGACCAGAAGCCTCATAACAATTCGCAAAATGAGTTTACTGAGATAAGTGTGTCCAGAATCAAAGCAGAACGCGCATGGGCTTCCCTCAACTTCGTTCTACTCGTGATCCCGATAGTTGGAAGTTGGAAGTTGCGACACGGCACGGACCAGAAATTAAGGATATATCCATATAGATTGAATCAGACGTTCCTTTGCGGAAGTCCATATTAATGAACAAAAACATCCTTGCCACAAGTTAGCGAAAGGGAAGTAGCAAAATAAATGTTTTTGTAGACTGATGTCCATACCTACTGTTTAACACGTTAGCGCTAGTGATTGCATTCACCATTTCATTTTGATCTTCTAATCTTGGAAAACTATTGAAGGAAAGACAGTCTTTGCTTCTTACTTCTCGAGCTATATTAAAGCTAGGTACATCACCTGCAGTAGCAAAATGCGTGAGCTGAGGTATAATTTTAAACGCCGCGATCTCCGTCGCTTAAGAACGTACAATACTATGCCTATTGTTAGAACTTTATGGTCGTCTTTATTACTGTGTCATAGTCTATCTTTAAAGCTTTTTAAAGCAAAGCGAACAATAATTCTGTGTTCTTGACTCCTAACACTCAGGTCGTTATCAGGCACTATATCTTTATTATGAACCTTGTACTTATTAGTGAAGTATTAAATACCTAATTCTCAAGTATAGTAAAATTTAAATATTCTCGCTGCAGTTTGTTGAGATTAGCAGCTATGCATTATTTTGATCGAACTTTCGGTTTCGATGACATTCGGAGTGGATTTCCAGTTTCGTCGGAGAATCTTCCGCAACTAGACTGAAAACCGTATCTGGGGTTCCGTGTGATGTTTAGGAGCAATTGGCATCATAGTGTAAAAAATAAATAAATAAATAAATATCTTGGGACAAATTACACCAATTGACTCAGCCCCAAACTAAGCATAAAGCTTGTGCTATGGGTACCAGGCAACGGATAAACATACTTATATAATGTAGATAAATACATAATTAAATACATACAACATCCATGACTCGGGCACAAACATTCGTATTCATCATACAACTGTCTGCCCCTACCGGGATTCGAACCCAGGACCTCTAGCTTCATAGTCAGGGTCTCTAACCACTAGGCTATCCGGTCGTCAAGTGTGATTCAACTTCCATAAAATAGAAGAAACAATCGCTTGCATGACTGCAAATATATATTTACAACTAAATGAAACGAAAGTTAGTTAATCTATATATACCTATGAAATATAATGTATAGTCGCTCTTGGATTGAGATTCTGTTTCGGTTCAGGTTGTGACCAAAACTGAAATAGAAACCAAAATTCGAGATATCACCTACTTAGGTTCGGTCGGACGCTAGAGTTATGTGTAAAATCACAGATGCTTACTTAGTATGAATATCGCGTGGTAGTTAAATAAATCTGCTGATAATTAAGTTTGTTTTAAAGGCAGATCAATTCGTTAATTCCCATCAGACAGACCATATTATAAAGATTTCATCGATTCCTAAAATAATTTATCGGTAGGTGAGTACAATCAGATTTTTTGTCGCTGCTTTCGTTGTCATCTACAGCCTATACTTACAAGTTCCACAGGCACAGACCTTCGCAGAATAAAATTGCTTATGCAGTAATTCCCACTAATTCCCACGAAGGCTCAATGTGGATAGGTAACTTCACAAAAGCTATTAATCTGCTTTGCAACGGATCCCGGGTCCTTTTGCCGAAACCCTCATGGTAAATTTCAAATTTAATTTCACATATAAATTGAAAATGGGTACATAATGATGATAATGTTTGTTAGTTAGTTACTTACATTAGTTGAGTTAAATGAAATAGAATTAATGATAAATAAAGAGCCCTTGCTATACGAGTACGCTTTTGTTTAATCAAAGTAGTTGAAACAAATCGCTGTAGTGTAAGTCAAATACCTAATTCATTCCGTCATCTGCTACTGGCAGTAGTGTATGGTAGCACAGAACGCTAGAAACATAATAGGATTTACTTTTACGATCGATAAAGCTTGTGGAATAAAGTTTTATTTGCATTTTGCTATTACCGGCCGAGTGTTATATACACAGTGTGCACTCGATTCTGAACTATGTAGATATATTTTACATTGTTACAATCGGAGAATTTGATAGCCAAGCCCATAATAAATATTGTCTATTACAAGAAGTCTGAGTCACATTTTGTTTTATATTGGGAACAGGTGTGTCGTTTGAAAATATCTATGTAAACACCTCAAGTCACTGAAAACAGAGTCTATGTGTAAATATATTTAAACTATTGTCAGTATGCCTGTATCTATAGATATTGATAACAAGACCTAAAGGCCACGTTTAGAATGTTTGTGGGCGTCAGGTGGAAAGGTTCTGTCTACCCCGTAAGGGATAAGGACGTGATTTATGTATGTAGGTATGTATGTGTAGATATTAGATAACTTACTAGACTGTCCTACATTCTACACGTGTAGTAGGTGTAGGTAGTTAGAGAAGAAATTCGCGTTATACCTACATAATTATTTGAATTTACATAACTATACAATGTATAATCTGCGGATCTACCGGTGTGCCGACCGATCAATGGAATATGCCTATGGAAATACCTACCACTCGAAACTGGAATAAAATTACGTCGAGTATGTGATACAAGTGAAGCAGCAAGAACTTCCGATGAGTCCATTTTAGTAGTAGCAATAAATGTATCTCTACTAAATTTGGATGGTAGGAATTTTACGATCTTTTTGACCTGTCCCAGTGTCATGTCTGTCTCAAATCAAATTTTGCAACTGAAATTTTACTCATTTCTAGTAGTCTAATTGACTTGTTATGTATACATTTGTAACACGGAAAACAGTGTAAGTAGAATCAGCAAAAATATATAAATGCCCCCTGCCTGCCTGCCCTGCCTGCAAGAAACGGTATACGAGTACATACCTATAGGCAAGTCCATACAATAAAAGGTTACAAATGTATGAACGCGCATAACTTCCGAACGACTGTTGATTGGTCAATTATTTTTTAGTTTCGTTGTTTATTGTCTAGACAATGTTTGTATAAATAACATTTTGATAGATACTTGAACAGGGATGAAGCCGCAGGCAGCAACTAGTTTACTATAATTTTCTTTGGTCTGTGACTGGCATAAACTAAGTTTTTTTTTATCGCGGGACCAAAAAGGTAGTCGAGAAGTATTTTTATGCAATTTAAAAAAAACTTGTTAAACTTTACCGATTATCCCAAAAGATCACTGACCTTAGTTGCTGTCGAGTGGTGAAAAAGATTATAAATTGTGAAGAAAAAATGGAAGAAAGTAAAATTTTTAAAAGTTCTCTGCTTCATCCCCTTTAATTATCCCAGTAGATACAACTATAAATAAATCTTAACTATTATCATAGTAGATCAAGTTAAAGAATACCTTTTATCGCTGGAGAATAAACAAATTTCACTAATAACCGTTCGTTGTTCGCCGTTTACGCTTTTACCACCGGATGAACGCAGATTTCCGGAGCTGAAAACCATACACTAAAACAAACGTCTCCTTCACTTTTAACAGCACTTTGGTTCCACTTATCCCAAAATCCAGAATCCAGGTCATATGTAACCGTGAGATTTCCATGAACCACGCAATCCTAGCAAAGGCGATTGCTATTATTTATGTCTACCGCCATTCCACAATCCAAAAACTTTACATCTCACGTTGGTATTAAAAGAAGACCCTTTCTTTATAAGCCCGCGCCATAGCCACAGACACTGACATTTATTGGTTAAATTTATGAAGGTCTCGCGACGGTTGTTTAATATTCCATATTCAAATCGGAGAGGCCGATTGGTCGCGCGCCATTTCAGATGCGCTTGCGCTGGACGCCGTGGGCCGCGGCGCGTATGATTTTTGGTTATTTACAGCTGTCACGCTGTTTAGCCTTTTGGCCTGGATAAGAATAAGCTGACAGTGCTATCTCTGTTACGGGGGCTTAAAAAGGCTCAATGCTTTTCAGATATTTACACGTTAACCGTATAAACACATAAATCACGTTATAAAACAGAAAATTCTGCTTGCATTCAAGAAGTTTTACGCTGAGCGCTAGTTTCATTCATTTATACCATTTAAGTACCTTTGGCTCAATCCCTATTTTCACCAGAAGCTACATTATGGAAAAAGTTGACGCCGTAACATTTTTATTTTAGGCTATCATGATCTTTTACTGCTTTATTTGAACCAGTAAGACAGTGAACCTCTAATCTAGTCTATCTCTGCTTCCTGCTGTCAAAAAGTCAAAAAGACATGTAAAAGAGCCCTTGGCGGCCAATTTGCAAAAATAAATTTTCATTTTCATTTTCATGCTCTCAACACGTTGTTTGATGTTAATGTACAAGAGCAAAAACGTTAAGGAAAAAGTTCATTTTAATTCGATATTATATTTTTTTCCTGAACTGAAGTTACGTGGGACTTACTCGTAGTAGTCAGTTTACCCATAAGTATGCAAGGTGTCTTAAATCTATTTTGGAATATTTTAGCAAGCTGTAGGTAAGACTCTTGTTGAAAGGTTTTTAACGTATTTTTGATTAAAATGTAAGGCACCTTTTGATACTGTACTATACACATTGAACATCGGCCATTATGAGGAAACATTTTGTCAACCATAATTAAGTAAAAGATGGTAAAAGCCCATCGAGGAAAGGGGTATATTTTGTTTTCCCTTTCCACCTATTCATACGCCCACAGTGTCTTGCTAAACGTGGCCTGTAGGTCTTGTTACCTTAGGCTCTGTCTACCCCGTAAGGGATAAAGGCGTGATTTGTGTGTGTGTGTGGTAAGAACCCATCGAGGTAATGGGCGTAGGAATCATGTTATAGGCGTTGCGGCTAGCATTTATATGTGTGTGTGTGTGTGTGTGTGTTTGTTTACAGAGCTTTTCAGGCACTATCAGGCTGTTTTCTGCATATCTGGGCCGCTTGTTTCACATGGCTGCACTAAGCTAACTAGAAAACCGAACTAGTTCGGAGCGCAAGACGGACCCAGCAAACACAACTATTTACGATAATAACTGTAATGGCTCCTAAACTCGTTTAAATAAATGGCACAACAGTCATTCTGTCTTACCCCTCTGGGTTGACAACGTATCCAGCATCGGATGATCCGTTAGCTTGTTCACCTGCCATGTTTCATCGAGTAGACTGCATATATAATAATTAGAAAATAAGATTTAATATTAATAGAAGTCTCTGAGAGTGGCAGTGAATTCATAGCAGACAATTTAATAGTCGAAGCAATTTAGCAAAGACATTGGTTTACAGAGTTCATTGTGTAGGATTTCCACCGATCGGGCCGCGTCGGACTACGGCACAAGGTTTTGTAATGTTGAAGAATATTGAAGAGCGTTTTCCAAAAACTTTTTTGGGTTTTTCTTACTCACAATCGTTTAACCTATTGATCCTTCGGTATAAGAGAAAAAATGTATCCCAAAATTTCCATTCCAGTTCGTCACTTTTTATAATATAAGAATGTATGGAACGTGACGAACAGGAAAATATATTCATAGTTAAATCTGGGACACACTTTTCCTAGTATGAAAATCAATAGGGCAACCGATTCTAAGTAAGAAAACCCAAAATATTGAAATCATGTGGACTTATTTTTGGAAAACGCTCTGAAGCGTCTATCTGCGCAGTATGTAGTCGAGAACAAAATTATCCGAAGCAGTTTGACAGATCAACATGCACAAATGTTGCCAGAGTTCAACCGGTGTTGTTATTATCGATATTTAAAAACGCTCTAGATACCAGTATATTTACGATTAGTGGAAGTATAATCAATAAATCGAACCAATAATTTTATTTCACAAAGCATTAATAATGAAAGAACTGCGTGTATTCAAGTAAAAAAAGTGTCTAATAAGATTAATTTCCAAAAACTGCAATAATTTTGGCACCTCATTCGTCCGTTTTTTCTTTATAGTACACACATGTTAATGTTATTGATATTGGCATTTGCTTTAACTGTATTGAATAAATTTGGAGTAGGTAGACTAGGTTTACATGGGGGCTTTAAATTTCCTTTTTATTTTAACAATATAATAGGAGTCTGCAATCTTTACGGCCATAAAGCCGTACGTAGCTACAGAGTTGACAGACAAATTTCTTCTTATCATTATCTTTGAACAAAAGTTAACACTAAAACCTACTCCTAGTTATCCTACTAATCCTACAAATTTTATAAAAGCAAAAATTAGTGAGGATGTGACGATGTGAGTGAGTGAGTGTGTACGTTTATTCCTTCATCACGCTGAAACGATTGGACGGATTTGTATCAAATTTGGAACGGAGATAGCTTAAATTAAAACATAGCTACTTATCCCGGAAAATTGCATACCTAGTTCCCCCGGAATAATAAAAAACATGTCAATTGCTAATTCTCCGCGGACAAATTATTTACCAGCTAGCGTCGTAACTGGTCCAAGGTATAAAACAGTTTTTCGCCCTTTTTGCTCACAATCCCGGACTTAAACGGTTTAAGCTGTTTTTAGAACTCAGGAACACAATTGATTATTTTGAATGAATTTGCAGAATCGACTCTACCTAAACCAGATTTTAAGCAAAAAACGAAAGCTGGAGAATAGTGAGTAAATCTTTAATTTTGGGAAAAATACCTCGTGACGATTGCTCGTAATTTAAGTAAGAAGGGAATTCTGTCATGGTTTAACCAATTTATTGTACACAAAATTACTATATGTATTTATCGCAAATATCGAAATCAAAATCTCCTAAAACAAAATCGGAATAGTATGTATGTGCCTAATGTCAAGTTTAAAACAAAAACTAAGAAAAGAATAACGCTATTTCACTTTTGGTGCTGTGCTTAACTTGAGTCATAGTTTTCAAAACCTGAACAAAAAGAAATACATTTTTAAACTATAAGCCATAATGACAAACATACTTGAACCTAAACCTACCTTACCCCTAGCTATTTCACAAACCTATTACACAATTTTACACCTTGTCTAATACTTTGTTGCTTCCTGCATATCGTGGTAAAAACAGTAAGAACCGAACTTAAAAACCAATATCTGTTTGTCTTCCAATTACGTGAAAACCGCTGAACCGATTTACGAAGACCGCCAAGGATCCGGGCAAGCTAATGAGATGTGTACTTATTATCTCACCGCAGGCAGGTGCTTATGGACCGAAGGGTATTTACAATGTAGACAATCCTATGCTGCACATTGTATTTGTAAAAAAAGACAAAGTTCTGTAACTTTACATAGAAAAATAACATTGGACAAGTGACACTTGAACTCAGACAGCCGAAGTGTTAAAGGCAGACCGCGAGATTGACTGATGATTTGTCACAAGGGACTGGAAGAAATTCTATGCGTAAATCATAAGACCGCAAAAGACGGAAAAAGTTGGAAGAGTATTTAGCAGCAGGTTGATAAAAGTTGAGGAAGAGACAAGGATAACTAGTTCCAAACTAAACAAAGCTTATACTCTGGGCCTTAGGCAACGGCTGAATACACACACATACCTAATATATGTAGATAATTACGTATAAACATCTAAGAGTTCCAAAACTTATGAAAAGTAGCTGCTCTCATCATACATACCTCTGCCCGACTTGATAATATGCTATGTAGTAGGTTATGCAATAGGCCATCAAATAAACGAGAGGCTGGTCTACCCATTAACACACGTGGGGAAATAAGTAATTTTTCGTCTTGACGAGGCACTGCCGTGCCCCCAGATAAGCCAAACTTAGCCGTCCTAGGTAAACCTAAACTCTATACGATTAGTTCTAAAGAGACATATTTTACCGTCACTCACTCTTGGCCATCGAATGCAAATGGATAATAGGTATAATTTATGTAGGAAAAGGGCAAGGTCGACTCAAGGAAAAGATGGAAGCTGTTCCAGAGAGTGGAAATCCGGCCAAGTGCGAGTCGGACCTATTCTGCATAGGTCTCATACCGTCTCCGATAGATATTATTTTCCTATTAAAGTGGCGATAGTAATAATACCTAATATCTATGCACTTCGAAAAAATCACGATAAACATTATGAATAAAGAGCCCTACAAATTAAAAAATAAAACCTTTTTATGAAAAGACTTGAGGACACACGCTGCCCTGCTTGTTTCAGCTATAGAAATACCGGTTAAACATTTCAAAATAACAATAGGTTGTGGTAAATTTTGTTATACAAATAGGACACGCGTGTTCCCCCTATCCCCAGTGGTAGAAATACGTGGATTTCTCTACCATCTTTACCGATAGATACGGATAGGTGGAAAAGTTATCTAAGCACCGGACGACTTTTTATATTTTTCTTAAATAGCATTATACACTAAAAACGAGATTCATAGTACAAGTTCAGGTGACTTTTAAAGACTGTATCATTAAATTTAAAAGTTTTCTGTATCAAATTTGTAAAATGTTTATCAGAGTGTCCTTTGTATCGCTGAAGGTAAGGTATACGCTAAAATAGAATTAAACCAGAGATCAGATGTTATATTAGCTAAAGTACTCGAAATCCATCAGCTCTCTCTACCAACCGGCATCATACACCGCTATACTAGAAATAGTAAATACAATAAAATGGTGACCGTCGTAAACAAGTATAGAGCTTAAAATTAGCTTACATTTGAAGTGTTATTTTGTAAATCGAGAAATATGGTTTCGATTTATCAATGTATCATTCAATTTAGTTTCTAAATGCATCGTAAAGCAGTGTTCTCTTTTTTTTCTACTAGTTCGCAAGCTTACTATGGTATAGAAATAATATTAACCTACTTAATCTACAGTGAGCTGTCGTAAGCTATGCGATGCGTAAATTCTTAAAAGGTAACAGTTTGACAAAATTAAATGTAGAATAAACACATGCTAACGAACGAATGTATTTATCCAGACGTATGAAGCCAGTAGGTACTGTAGGATTCACATTAAATGTAGAGTATTCAGTATTCTGAATTTGTATTTAATGATAATGACTATAAAGCAGTTGTAATGTGTATAAACAAAACGCCGAGATAATTACCACAAGCAATTCTCTGTCATATTCAAGAGAAAAGGGTAAATAATAAATTTACCTACTTGTTAATACTTGACAATGAACTGAGATAAGGATAATTCTACCAAAAAGGTATCACAAACCGTTAAAAAGATCAATAGCCGCTTGTTTTTGGCACGCTTCCCTTACCTACAGATTATAACAACGGTTATAATATTAACAATGGTTGAAAAGATCGCATTGTAAAAGACAATGACAACTTAATCCACTTAAACAATACTAATGTTCAACGAAGAATGTTTAAAGAACTCCGTGAAAAACGGATAGAGTCGAGGTGGTTTTTTTAAGGGTTCCGAGATTCCTTATATGATACGGACCCCAAAAACAGGGATTCCTGGAGAGCATACGATACTCGAGAAGGAATTTTGCCTTTGCAACATAAATGGTAGCTGTTGTGTTTTTTTTACAGAGAAAGAACAGTAGTTTCTAGAGCTCAGTACCCAAAGGATGTAAATGACTATATAATATATTTTATTCCTAAGCCTTTCCTGTTAGTTCGTCTGTCCAGGACTATATCTTGAACCGTATGGACTTATTTCCACTTGGGTAGAACTGCCGGAAAAGCTGTTCAATTTATATGAAGCTACATGCAATAAATATTATGTAAGATATATAATAATATAATTGTAGCGTACAGCCACTAGCCTTCCCGGCAGTTTTAGCGCTCCGGCAAATCCGCCGATAGTAGAAACATGTCCTAACAGGTACACACAGAAAATGTTCATAGATGCAATAACCGCCAATGCTACACTTGTTTCTGTCGGTCTCAATAGCACTATTCATCAAATAGATTTATGATCACTGAACTATAATGTATAATGAAACTCTAGTGTTCACTTTTTATAAGTTTCTGTAGTTAGTGATTTTTTCTTCGCAACAAGGTGTACATACACAAATCACGTCTCTATCCCTTACGGGGTAGACAAAGCCTAAGGTAACAGGTAAGTACCTACAGGCCACATTTAGCAAGATTGTGGGCGTACAGGTGGAAAATGGAATCAAAATAGTGATGGGTTGCTAGCCTCATTGCCTATAACCTGATTCCTATGATTTTCGCCCATTCCCTCGATGGGCTTTTACCATCTGCGCGGGTAGAGAAGCAACTGGTACACTCTATGTTTTTTCTTTGCTCCCAGACCAGCGTGGAAGAAACAAGGTGTAATTTACTAAATAATCTTATTTAATGTAACTAATAAAATTATGGATGTAAATTATCCATACTTGAACGTAATCTTAATAAGAATTGTATGTAAAATGTGCTAAGTAATCTGATAAAATAATTAATGTAACCTTTTTTAATCTATATTAAAAAATATTTATTAAAGAAAAAAAACATTAATGAAGGTAGAGCAAATAGCTTGTTTTGCTTGAATTATATTTCTGTAAAATATATTTGATGAGATAGATAGATAGCAAATTTTATTAATCGAAACATTATTTGGTAATCTTTAGTATTAACACTTTTTTTTTTAATAAGCTTTACTTCTAATTAAATAAGTAGCGAATGCTTCCATAAAATCTTGCAACAAAACTATATCTATTTCTAATGTGCTGATTAATTTGAAATTTGGTCCGGTGACAATGCCATAATTAAAGTACCGTCAACAAAAGGGAGAAGTAAAAAAAAGTTCACAGTTTTTACTGTTCAGGTAATATTTGATACTGTTGACCATCTAATTTAACTGTAACACGCAAAGTTTATTCCAGAGATTTCTTTCTCATTAACTCCATCGATTGGGGCAATTATTACAGTGATGATCAGTTTTAGATGGTTCATCTTTAAAAAAATGTGAATATGTACAGTTATATTTACTTCCAGAACTTCTTATCCGTGTGGGAATTTCGCTTAATCCCCATTCGTCCTTTTTCCGTGTCATAGATAGTTAACCACGACCAACAGGTAAAACTGGGCGTTAATGTGTCTGTGGTTAAATTTTTTTATACAAGATTAAGTTTTTATAGAAAGCAAGCACTTCATTGGATCAAAATTAAGAATTTTATGCACAGAATGTTAATGAAAAGTAACTAACTAATAATTAATTTTGAATAGCTTAATAATAAAAAATTAGATTAAAAATAATTATGGTTTCTAAAGAAAACAACAAACTTAAATAAAATTGAATTTTCAGCTTTAAAAAAATGTTTAAGATTATTTTATACCTTTTCACCATAAAATTGTTAAATTCATTTTACGATTTACCGTAATAATATTGTTTACCTACTAGGTCTACAGATATGTTGAAATATGACAATATCCGACTTTATGTTTTTTGTTAACTCTACCACTCTACATTAGAAAAAACTTTTTTTAATACCATAGTAGTTGCGCTTTTTACGGATAACTTTGGTCAATTTCAGACTAGGCATTATTTTACATCTGATACTGTATTAATTAGATGTATTAAATGCTAGTAAATATGTTCTTTATTGATTCAAACTTCGATTACTTTTATCGCTAAGTTAGGCCTAGCGCGCAGACTTAGGCCCAAATCAAGATACAAAATCATAGTTTTTTTAAGGCTTATTTATGTTTGTTTTATTACACTGTGTTATTTAAACAAATAGTCAGCAAAATTAGTAAGTTAGTAGTAGTGATAGTGGGGTAAGTTAGTAGCTGTCAAAATTTCGCGCATTTTTTCTGGTTAGTGTGGGGGAGTGGTTGTATCTCTAATTTCTTATTTAATGATGTTATCATTTTGTCGGGTACTTGAGATATATTTTTTAGTAAAAATATAGTTCATGCTAAAATTTTGCAAATTTGTTCATAATTTTATTCTGTTTATGTATCCTAAAATGCTCTACTTAGTGTCTAGTTTACAGAGTACACACTCTTCAACCAAAAATTAACCATGGACCATAACCCAACTCAACCTCCAACTCGGCACATCACTTCCACTCAACCATGGATATTTTTATTCAGCCATAGACACAGGACACTAACTTTTACCAATGTGGTGCTGATGGAAGGGGGCATGGGCCCCCCGTCCCGCGGCAAGAAAACCCGCCACTTCGGCTTAAACGGCACTACACTTGACACACCGCGAGAACGCGCGGCAACACGGCAAACGCGCGCGAACTCTCAACGCGTACTGGCCACAAAACTAAAGCTTTCGAACGACATCACGCGAGAGAAAAGGATAGTGAATTGTATATGACTAACGTTGGATAGGGATAGAAAGGGTAGCGTTCAGAAACAGGCGTGGTTCGAGTTACCAGCCAGTCGCAACGAAGGGGTGGCGCCTCATGTTTTCTAGGTTTTGTTTCGTGCGTGTTTCGGTGCGGTAGTAGGATTTCATTTTGTAGTATACACGTGCGTTTGCAGTAAATTTAAATTGGCTTGCCGGTACGTCGGTTGGGAGCTGAACATAATTATAGAGCCTGGATTTTTCGGTTGCGTCTCTAGGTGCTGTTTTTTTTTGTGTTGTGAAAGGTTGTGACGAGGGGCGTATGGATGGTTTATGTGGTTGCCCGCCTACGAGGGTTTTATTTTGGCTCTGCTGGGCTATGGGCGCCTAGTGAGCGTCATAAATAAAACTCCTAGGATATCTGGTTTTATTGAGTTATTGTATGGAGCAGTTTTGAGTATGAGAATGCTAGCCGCTTCGTAATTGTTTTCTTGTCTTATATAAGTACTTACATAGATACTTGGAGTATTAAGTAAGTCAAAAAGATACTTAATTACAATTTTGGAAACATTTAAAATTCGTGCATAATTCTGCAAACTAATTGCTTACTCTTGAGTTTTGACGTGGCTTCAATTCAAAAAGACTGTTGACGTGATGATACTTTATTTTTTACATTATTAGAGCAATTCAAGCAATTATCTATAATTATTGGATAAATTGATAATATGATAATAGCAGTGCTTACTGTAGCTCCAGTTTAACCCACTTATTCATAAAGTTACAAAGTCGTTGTAGCATAGGCAGTGGCGTAACTATAGGGTGGCAAGAGTGGCAAAATGCCACGGGCCCAGAGCTCTACGGGGCCCCGAACTGGCTTGGTTAAAGCACAGCAGGGACGCTGATGCACTTCTTTATATTAAGGAATAAGCCCCATCTGACGAATTTGCCACGGGCCCCACACGTTATACCTGGTTAGGTACGCCACTGAGCATAGGTTAAACGCAAATGTTAAAGTGTATAATAACAAACGAATACAAGTAAAAATTAACAACATAATTTGCAGTAAACCATTTGAATTTTAATAAGAAAACTAGAATTTTAGATAACGTACTTAACTGAAAATTATCCAATAAGAAAAAAATATCTATTTATTTAGGTATTTACACGACACTTTAAAAAAGATCAACTATGGAAAAATAATAAATATGCAAGATGAATCTAAACTAAAACTAAACTAAAACTTTAATAAATCTAAAAAAGAGCTACCCCGCGGCATAGAACCAAAAAAACTAACAGGAAAAAGTTAGGTTTCTGCGCTAGCAAACTTGCGAATCAAGACTCTCAAAATTAGCAAACTTCAGCGATGAAATGGAAGTTGACCTGCGAGATGAAAACTGTATGGTAGAATGAGCACCTACCCACCTCTTCGTACGAATTTTTGGCAGAATTAATACTCTACATTGTCTGTCTAGTTTTTACATCAAAGTAATGTATTATAAAGAGATTTGTATTTTTACATGTTTTTACCGAATAAGCTCTAAAACTACTGGACTGATTTCAAAAATCCTTTAACTATGCAATCTCGGGGTTCGTTCACAGGGTGACGCAATATGAGTTCGACTTTTGTGTGCAGCAATAATTACGCGACTCCCAATTCAAAAAATTCCGCTCGTCTGGCCTCACCCTTACAACGGCTATATTTAATTCAGCGCGGACAAAGTTAGTTTTTTAATATTAGCCTCCCACCTCCTACTAGGCATAGGCACTGCGCTCCCGTGACGTCCCACTGGCCCATGACCAGGGACCCGATTTTTGAAAGCACATATGTGAGAAAATACCACTCGAAAGTGACGAAAAGTTCTGCTGAATTTGAAATACGAGTAGCTTAGAAGATACTTACGGCTCTCATTATTCTTGTGAACTAGTCAAAAATTTGATTAGAGTTGTAGTTTTGAAGATATAAATAGATTTATACAACTTTCGAGCGGTATTTTCACACATGTGCTTTCAAAAATCGGGCCCCAGAGATCGTGTGGTTTTTAGTAGGGATATACCCAACTTGGGAGTTCTCTATATAATCCTTTGTTAAATATTTATTCATAGTGTATTTTCCACTAGTTAAAAATGTAAACAAACCACGTCTTCCTCCTATACGGGGTAGACAAGAACTTAAGGCCACGTTTGGCATGATTGTCTGGGCGTTTAGGTGGAAAGAGGAATCAAAACAGTGATGGGTTGTTGGCCGCATCGCCTATGATTCCTAAGACTTTCGCCCATTCGATCGATGGACTTTTACCATGTGCGCGGAAAGAGTAGTAACTGGTACATTCTATGTTTTTTTTTGCTCCTAGACCAGCAGGGGTAAAAAGTTTCGATTGCACGTATCCGAGAATAAATACTAATTTTACCTACTTATTTCCCGACTCCTAGAACCTACGTATTAGTTAATCCTACTAAGATTTAGTGTGAGTTGCACCATGTTACTTTTAATAATATCTAAAACTTTAACCGCAACCGACGATTTGGAATAATATTTCATAGGTTTTCTGTCAAAAATCATCGGATATGGTTAAAGTTTAAATTAATTGGTGCAACTCACGATCAGAGGAAAACATCAAGAACTTGACCATCGCCATACTTAACGTTATATTTGCGGTGTGGTTTACTTACCTTACTTAGTACCTAGTCTTGGGGTAGGTACGTTTTTTGCTATTTTAACCAAGGATTCTTAAAAAAGACCTAAAATAGCGCCAACCAGTGTAGGTAAAACCTGTGTCAAATCTATAGTTTAACGATTAGAAAAATTAGATACTTAGTTGTTGTTGTATACCTACCTACCTACCAACTGTTAACATACCTACACTTTTCATTTTCTCAAACCTAGGTTACATCAAAAATATTTACGAAAAGAATATGCCCAAATGTTAATATTAAATAATCTGCAGTTAAAAACGATTACGTAGAGATTAGAGAGGATTCAATAAAAAACAGTTTAATTGCTATAGGTAGCTTAGAAGAAAATTAATTGTAACAGCTAAATATAGCAATATTTATTACCTACTCATACTCACTCATACCAAAATATGAAGCACGATAGCATTAATAAACTTTCGCAAAACATTGAACATCCGACTCACAAAAAGTCGGTTTTCGGGAACGACCGAGTAGTTTCAGTCTTTTCGGAATAGGTACCTTAAGATTGGATACATTTACGATTAAAAACACTCACCCTAGAGAAGGCCTTCGGAAAAGTCTGAAGCAAGTAAATAGGTACGTTCCTGACTTACAATGAACTGCACAGAATTTCACAGAAACCAGTTACCTTTTCCGAGGGCCCAACACGTCCGAATTACAATCCGTGTTCACAAGATGACTGAATAACTAAACACGGTTACATTGTACATACGATGGGGTTACGAAGCCTTTTTTATGCATGCACGTCTAAGATAAGCGAAGACGTGGTCTAAGATCGAATACACTTGCCTGTCAATTGCCAATTCATCCTTCATTTGAAGACAGCCTAATCAGACTAAAGTCAAAGTTCAAAGAATAGGTAAAGGACTAGCAAAAACGCTTTGCGGGATTTCAGAGATGCTGACTAAGGTGAAGACCCTCTGGCCGACCAGTGAAAGAATATTCGTGGAATAAGGGGTATCGCGGGTACCTCTAGTATGCTTAGTGTAGGTAGGTAAGTTTTCGGTCACAAAATACGTCTCGCGTTTGCGTTTAACCGACAAATTTTCGATCCGTAAATGGCGATGCCAATTTTTTTCAATCGAGACGTTTACGTGAACGCGTTCGTGACATTTCTGATTTCTTTGTGTGACAACTTACACTAGAGGCTCAGTTTCGCTGCACCATTCTTCGTAATGCAGCATGTTGAAAATCGAATCTATCTGTAGACTGTCTACACTACAAGGTATCTTAGATTTAATGCGGAATATTTCAACAGGCCGCTAAGTTACAGCAACAGCGGATCGACAGCCCGCCTGATCCAACAAGGCGTCCCCACACATCATCATCATCATCATCAAGTTAGCTTCATTGAAGACTGCCGCATAAGATTTTCATTGTTGTTTTAGATTCACAATTATATAGGTGGCCCCTTTGATACCTACACTTAGAACATCGACGATGGAAACAACTGTCAAACAATAAAGAACTGGAATACATTTACAGGGATGACAAACAAACCCAACCACGTGCTGCATTATGTATTACAGATTCATTTTAAGACACGGTGTTTATCTATGTCCCTATGTTTATATGTATGTATATATATACCTCGTACTTCCATATTGATCTGGGAAAGAAAGAAAAACATAGAATGTACCAGTTGCCTCTCGTCCCGCGCAGATGGTAAAAGCCCATCGAGGGAATGGGCGAGTCTTAGGAGTCATGTTATAGGCGATGCGGCTCGGCTAGCAACCCATCACTATTTTGATTCCTCTTTCCACCTATACCTACCTACGCCTACAATCATGCTAAATGTAGCCCTTAGGTCTTGTTCACCTCAGGCTCTGTCTACCCCGTAAGGGATATGGACGTGATTTGTATGTGTGGGTATATACCTCGTATCTTGCTAAACGTGGCCTGTAGGTCTAGTCACCTTAGACTCTGTCTACCCCGTAAAGGATAAAGACGTGATTTGTGTATTGTATTGTATTGTATACCTACCTCGAAGTCTGCGGATGTCAATTACGGTAGGAGTTTAAAAATTATTTATTTAGTACATGACACTTCTAAAATAAATCTAACAAAAAAGAACTCCCCGTGGCATAGAAACCAAAGATGTTGGCAGCATTTACCCGCTGTATAACAATACTGAGACGTTGCGCTTTGGTCCAGTAGGTTTTGTGTACCTAAATGTTTTTTTTCGTATTGAAACTCATGAAATTTTATTAAAGTTTAAAACAATCGAAATCGTTGCTCGTCTAAAGCTAATGAGATCCATGTGAATTAAGTCACGTGTGAGTTTTGATTGTGTGGTGTAGGGGATAGTTAAGTTTGAGGGATTCACATTTGTGCTTTATGTGGCAGTAGTGGAGGGACGGATTGCATCAAAGACGTAAGCTGTATATTTCGCACAGGCTTAGTTATCTCGCACGTAAGTAGCGAAGTAGCAAGGTAAATATTTTTTGTTCATTGAAATGGACCTCTGCAAAGTAAAGCCTGATTCAATAAAATATTTACGCTGGTAAGTTTGTTAGTTAAAGGGCACATTTGTACCAATTTTTTAAATCGCATACTAGAAAATGCCTTTCGATACACACCCTGGCGATAGTGTCAGTGTAGGTCATTTTGAACTTTTCGACTGTATTATCAACTCCACATGCTGACTGTAGGTATTTATACGAATTAGCATTTTATACCTAGTCTCATATTCCGCAAGCGAATCCCTGAATCGTAAATTGGGTTCTCGAACCCGCTTTTTTTGAAAGACTTATCCTTTGTTTTCCTATTATCCTCATTTTACAGATAAAATTGACTGTTTGGCAAGTTTTCAGTAAGGCAAAACCAATCAATCAGTGAAAAAAATTAGAAATGAAAAGACCACTAACGACATCTATTACTACGCATGTTGATTACGTAGTTGCCTAAGTAACTAAGAGATGGCGCTTCAACAGCTATTGCTTACATGATCGCTTGTTACTTCTCAATTGATCTGCTAGATGGCACTAGCACGCGCCTTAACTACATTACCACTTCCTTATTTTATCTACCATAATCTAAAAAAGCTGTGTTTTCGTAATTTTCGCTCTGTGCCACTGTCATTATCATAACTAACATAATTCAGTGGACATTTGAATGCAAATGAGGGTCTGCCACTCTCGAAGAAGTCACGTGTCTGATAACCGTAAAAAAGTCCAATCACTGACGACGTCGCAGAAATAAAAAACAAAACACTTTTCCAAAATAATATTTTATTTCTCACACAAGGTTCACCGAATGAGAATCCAAATTTTATCAAAGTAAGCCAGGATTCATAAGATTTCCAAAAATATTAAATCTGATCTTAACCCAATATTACTTGATATCATGCAAGTACCTACCTACTTATTTATTAAACTTTCTGCACCGGAGTTTTCTAATGTGTATCACAGTTTTCATTTGAGTTAGTTATTTCAATACCATCATTATAACTTAAAAAATAAACATAATATACTTACAATACTTATTTAAATGGGGCGGAAAGCCTAGCAAATTCAATATCGTTCACACACACACGCACAAAAAACAAACTTACACTCTTAGGCCAAAAAAATTAGTACAATAGAAATTTAGTATACGTTATTATATTTCTTTTTTTAGTAGGTATATTTTGGCCAAAACCCGTTTTCTCTGGCCGTACAGCGTAGCAGTGGCCACTATATTCGTAACTATTGACGGTAAACATCGTTCCCAGGATTAGTATTTATGTTAATATAATTTATTGGTGAAGTTTGACGAAGCCTGCTGCTGATTTAAGTAGCGAATCGTAATCTTAATATTTATTCAATAATGTCGTAGATCACACCACTAAAGTCTTCATATTTAAGGCACATCTTAATACATTGTAGTTATCGTCAGATTATAATATCATAGCCACCAAAGTAACCAAATATATATGAACATGCTCTTAAGCTTTATCGGAACAGGTTCCGATATATTTGGACACATTCGCCGCAATATGTCACTCATCACTCATCACACAGCACAAATAACACGAAATCACATAGTATAGTCCATTCCAATCCATTGTAACCTTTTGGACGCCAACAACACATATATCAGCACCACAGGTTCAACGCCAACGACATATAATATCCGTCCGCATGTTGTTCGAAGCCTCACTCAGACCATATAAATAGTCGAGAGAGAGTTCTGCGGATAGAATAACCTAACCCAAAAAAAATTGCTGACCGTTGTCCGCTTGCTGATGGGACAGAATAACAACAAGAAATAGTTGGCCCACCCTTTTGCCTGTTTTTTTTTCTAGACCCAGGCTTGTTCAGTGCGGTCTCTGTTCATGCGCGCTATCTCGCTGCGCAGGCGGCGCTCGTCCGCGCTCTTCTCTCGCAGCTCGGCCTCTCGCTCTGCCGCCGCCTCTAGCTGCTGCTTTTGCACATGCAGGCCGTTCAGTTGCGACTGTAGGGCTGTTATTGTCGAGTACGCCGCGTTTTTCAGCTGTGGATACACAGAAAATTTGTAGTACGACTGTATAACGTACTAAACCATTTGTTAAGCATAGACATTTCGAAAGTATTCGACTATATTGCGAAGTGAAAAAATAGAATGTCAAAGAAATTTAGACGATCGACAACACTTGCTACGATCCTGACATACATCTTTCGCTTCATCCACGTACATCAATCTCTTCATACATGCTCGTCGGTTTCGAGTACTCCTGACCTGACCTCAAGAGAGATATTCAATGATAATTAATGATATTTTTAGATTTCTTGCACTAGTTGACCAGTGAACTGTCTCATAAGAGAAGTCATAATCTAAAATTATCTTTTTATTTATTTTTTTCATAATTTAACCTCACGTCACTTTTTATCCCTGAAATTTGCTTAATTCCCTTAAGATACAGAATCCCTCCATAGACGAATTAAAATCATCTAGCACTAACCGGAACTAATTAGATATACTGTATTGCCCAATGGATTATCAATTGCCGGTTTACAGAATATGGCACATTATTTTTACCCCATCAGCCTACCCCAGGTCTCCCACTAGGTGAACCCATGATCCGTCGGCTGGAATCTCCGGGATCCCACGGCGCCTTCCCAAACCTGGCAAGCGGGCTTTGCCGGAGTGTTTTTAGTGGGTATATTCTCCCGCCCCTTTCCGTGCGAAAAGAGGCCGGGGGAGAGAGTCCCACATAACCATCCGGGCCTCCCCGGACCCGGTGGTACTCGTAACGAGTTTTCACTCCGTTAAAAAAAAATATATAAAAAAATATAAAAAAAAAAAAAAGGTGAACCCATGATAATCGCGAGAGTTACGAGCAACCAGGTGGATGCTGGTGGCCAGCGTTCGTTCAACAGTGGACGTCTTCCGGTTAAAGACGATGATGGTTTCTTGAACATACCTGAGTGTCTTTTTCCCTGGAGCTGACCTCGCGGTGGAAGCTCTCCATCTGCCCGAGGATCTGTTCCCGCTCGGCGACGTTGGCGCGCTGCTGGCGGCGGCTGGCTTCCACCTTGTCTTCCACCTGCCTCCGAAGAGTTGACAACACCTCATCCATCAGTAGGGCGCGGGCTTCGCGTTCCTTCGCCCAGAGCTGGTGAAATAAATTCACAATAGACGTTTTCAGCGCGGACGTTAGGTATTTTATAACAAATAAATAAATAAATAAATATCTTGGGACAAATTACACCAATTGACCCAGCCCCAAACTAAGCAAAGCTTGTGCTATAGGCACCAGGCAACGGATAAACATACTTATATAATGTAGATAAATACATACTTAAATACATACAACATCCGTGACTCGGGCACAAACATTCGTATTCATCATACAACTGTCTGCCCCTACCGGGATTCGAACCCAGGACCTCTAGCTTCATAGTCAGGGTCACTAACCACTAGGCTATCCGGTCGTCACACACACATAACATGTTTTATATATACACAGAAGGAGAAGAAACGAGCAAGTTAGAAAGAGCGGGTGGTAGGGCCTTGTGCAAGGTCCGTCCGGATCGCTACCACCATCTTACTCGCTAATCCTGCCGCTAAGTAGCAGTGCTTGCTCTGCTGTGTTCCGGTGTGGAGAGTAAGGCAGCCGGGGAAATTACGGGCACAAGAGGCATTTCATCTTAGTCCTCTAGGTTGGCAACGCATCTGCAATCCCTCCGGGGTTGCGGGTGTCTATGGGCAGTGGTGATCACTTACCATCAGGTGACCCACTTGCTCGTTTGCCTTCCTATGCACATAAAAAAAAAAAAAAAGTTAGTTAAATGATGGTGAGTAAACACCGTTGTGAGTCTAGAGGACTGAGATAATATTCCTTGTGGCAGTAATTTCACACCAGCTACTGCACGGTGGCAGGATTGATACCGTCCCTTTCACTCTCCTATTTAACACCATTAATGTGAGTGGGACGGCACAATGCGAAATACTTATTTTTAATTTTGGAGAAGGTATATAAAGCCAGCCAACACGCTTTGGCAACGAGTCACCTTACCGGTCCCAACATCTATATCAATAACTTACCATCACTACATATTAAAAAACAAAGTCGTCCGCCTTGCGGAAATTGGTTGAAATATAAGATAAGTGTTGGAAGTGTCAGCAAAAGTCAAGTTGCCTACCAGTGGCGTAGCTAGGTAACCAAGGGCCCTGGTGCAAATAAAAAAATGGGGCCCCACTACCTACCTAAACTGGTTACGTTTTAATAATAATAGTTCGATCGAGATTTTCTGGTAAGGATTCGAGGGCCCTTTGAGCTTGAGGGCCCCGGGGCACTGCCCCGCCTAGTCCCTTGGTAGCTACGCCACTGTTGCCTACATACATACATAAATCACGTCTTTATCCCTTACGGAGTAGACAAGCCCTAAATGCCACGTTTGGCATGATTGTGGGCGAATAGGTGGAAAGGAGAACCAAAATAGTGATGGGTTGCCAGCCGCATCGCCAATCATGTTATAGATTCCTAAGATTTTCGCCCATTCCTTCGATGGTCCTTTACCATCTGTGCGGGAAGAGAAGCAACTGGTACATTCTATGTGTTTTCTTTACTCCCAGACCAGCATGGGCAGCTAGCATGGGATGCAAATTTAGGCAACAGCTAGTAGATTCACAAGTAGTTAACATCGTACCTTGTCCTGTTTCTCATTGATCTGTCGCGCTTCACCGTCGTACATGGCGTCGATATTCCGCTTCCGCTGCCGCTCCCGCTCCCGCGCCTCGCTTAACTCCAACATCGCCGAATCCAACACACGCTTGTAACTAGAGCTCTTCTCTTTATCAGATTCAAGATCCTGAAAATAATATGAAGTTTTTTTGAGTGAATGGTAAAGACATTCTACCAATATAAGTTAATAGATCGTCAAAATAATAGAAAGAAAGAAAAAAATATTCGTAACAATATCAAGTAGACAAAACAAACAAATCGTTAAATAGGTACCGAATCAGCATTATGCTGGCCTTATAGCCTACGCTGGTCTTCTGTTGGGACATTACAAAAAAAATACTGAAATAGGTACTCAATAAGTTAGAAGTGATAATTATATAATATCAATGTGGTAGCATAGGCATAAAAACCTTTAGCTTTCCCGGAAGAGATAAAAAAAACACGGTCCTGTGGAAAACTTGTCTAACTCCAAAGGTACTAAACTTTTTGTAGCGTGAACGCGTACTAAGAACGGATTTCTGAAAATTATCAAGGGTTTCCCTTTCATATTACTTTCACGAATGCCAAGTTTAAATCTCACCTTAAGAACAGCTGCTCTCAATTTCTCCAGCATCTGAAGATCCAACTCAATCTCTTGTAGCACAGACAACACTTTTTTCTTTAGTTTATACTTATGCAGGCCCATGTTGACGATAGTCGCGTCCCTCTCTGACACGAGCCGCGCATGTTCTTTCTCTCTCTCGCGCGATATGAATTTGAGCTCGTCCAGTATGATCAGTTCTTTTTCTTCTTGTCTCTGCAAACGTTTGACAATGGTCTCTTTCTCACTTAGCTCGGCGATTTGACCTTCTAAGCTTCCACGGAGTTCCTAAAATAAAATATTATAAATGGCAAAATTTATGAATGTAGACGGATGCATGTCTGTGGATTTTGACGATATTTGGTACAGTCAAGTGTAATAATATGTATCTAGTCAAAGTTTCAAAAATAAGTTCCATACGCTCTTACATCAGCGAAATAAGGTCGTGGGACATATTTTTGAAAAGTTCGTATCGATACTTATTTTTGCACTTGACCGTACATGGATTAACATAAGATACCAGGAATTTATAACCAGGAAAAATGACACAGTTAGCGCGGATAGCGATAAGGATTTTTTTTGTAGATGAAGTCGCGGGCAACAGCTAGAACATTATCTACAATATTTTTTGTATATCGAGAAATAGAAGGAGTAAACAAGCAAGTTGGAGGACCTGATAGTAAATTATCATTGCCCATAGAAGGCTTCTCGGTCAAGCAATGTGACACACTGTGTAGCAATACTGAGGCCTCTCGGTCAAGCAATATAACACACTGTGTAGCAATACTGACCAAGACAGGGACTAGGGAAAAACATACCCTCATTTGTAATTCTTTCTCCTTCAGTCGTTCTTCCTCTATCTCTATCTGTTTGCGAAGCGCCTCGTCCCGTTCCTGCAGCACTTTGAGATTCTCTTCCTCTTCCTTCTTTCTTGCCATCTCTTTCTCTACTATTTGCTGAGTCCTGTGAACAAGGCAACAGTTTTATTCGTCATTTAGTATATCACGGTACTGCTTTGTAGACATGTTATAGAAGAAAGAGCGCAAAATGCAACCTATTTGCTGTCTTCAATAGATGGCGCTAGTCAATTGACTTAAACTTCTCTTTAGCGATAATCGCAGATACATTTCAAATTCCTGTCTCTAAAGGTACTCCATGTCCATGATTTCTTTGGCAAATATTGACATCAGAATTATATCTATACTTCATGCTAGATACTACGAACCTATATAATTCTGATTGTCTTTAATAGATGGCGCTAGCTGTTATAACCTTTGCTGCTGTTACTAGATGTCGCTAGGAACTTACCAAGCTGACTTGATCTTCCCGCTGGCGATATACGCAGACGCAGCCCGCAGCTCTGGCTGGCGTAAACGCCACGCGTGGTGCAACCGAAGCTCAGCTTCGTGCCTCCGGAGTTGCTCCTCTTTGTCTATGATACCCTGGTTTATGTCCTTTAGAGTTGACGTTGGCACGTCGTTTAAATAAGAACTGAAAGGTAAAAATGGAAGTTTTTGGAAATAACACGCTTCGCAATTTGATAAAAATTTACCCCCTTATTCATAAACGCTCTATAGGCTTCTGCCAACTTAGCAATCGTTTGTCCTTGTCTGTAATAGGTAAATGTCAAAATGACAGATAAGAACAAACAATTGCCAAGTATAGAGCGTGATGAATAAGGCGGTTACAATTTAAATGCTAGTTACATTACATAAATACAATTTTAAGGCTGGCTTAAGACGTGGGCGATGAAAAATACCACCAATAAATAGTAT
Source organism: Pandemis cinnamomeana (assembly GCA_932294345.1). Taxonomy (NCBI): domain Eukaryota; kingdom Metazoa; phylum Arthropoda; class Insecta; order Lepidoptera; family Tortricidae; genus Pandemis; species Pandemis cinnamomeana. The sequence goes on from OW028720.1 coordinate 5,477,638, forward strand.
TACAGTCCCTGAGCTTCAAGAACGACATTTAGGTTTCGGGAACCATCAGCCGATTCAAATATCAAGTCCATAAGAGTGAGTGAGACAGCAATACAGACCAGAAAGGTTTTTAAATACTATTGCGCTCATTCAGCAGCTTTTAATTATATTGGCAAATTTTTCTCGAGCAACACTTTGTTTACTCACACCTTGGGCCAGTATGTAACAAAACTATTTGGTGCAGACTGGCTCAAGGTTATAAAAAGAATTTACTACAATGCGGTCATTCATAAATCCATACCCATTTTTAAACAGTTTCGGCTTAGCAGCTAGAGCTTTCATCTCTTGTTGGTATTCCATGTTTTCTTGGAACAACATCAACTCCAATTTTTTCCGGCGCTCCTCAAGTTGACTGAAATAGTAGGACAGGTAAAATATTATTCATAGAATTTTTGGACAGTATGATTTCATTTCATTTTTTTAGAAAATAGCATACTTTAGAAACATAATTGACGACCGGATAGCCTAGTGGTTAGTGACCCTGACTATGAAGCTAGAGGCCCCGGGTTCGAATCCCAGCAGGGGCAGACAGTTGTATGATGAATATGAATGTTTGTGGCCGAGTCATGGATGTTGTAGGTATGTATTTAATTATGTATTTATCTACATTATATAAGTATGTTTATCCGTTGCCTGGTACCCATAGTACAAGCTTTGCTTAGTTTGGGGCTAGGTCAATTGGTGTAATTTGTCCCAAGATATTATTATTATAATGAGTGCACCAAAGCTGTAGCTATTAGTGTACAGAACTGATATGGGACTTAAGGCATTTTTCTAATTTGGAATGTCAATTTGTCTATTCACACACATTACGCACACATACAACAGGTCATTTACTTAAGTTTTTCATATGTTTTTATCATTCAATTTCAGGATTATCTACAAACACACCAAAACTTGGCACACATCAAAATATCAAGTCAATATAACCTCTGGTAATAACTCCGTGACAAAAATAAACAGATCAAGTTAAAAAACAGGCCGCAAATAAAATTACTCATCAAGCATTATAGTAGTTGTGACAATAAACACTTAGGGCAGAAAATAGTAAAAAAAACTCATAAACTTACATAGCCCGGAGTTTCCTGGCACTTAACATCTCAGCCTCCTTGTTGGCTCTCTCGTAGTAGCCCTCTGTAGTCCATTGTTCATGATGCCTGGACTTATTGGTGCTGGCTTCAAAGTAATTGGCCACCTTCCGCAGCTCCTCTGCCTTCCGGAGCTCGGTGTCTCGGCGCTGAGCTGCAATAGCTTGGAGCTGCCATTGGGGACGGGGACGAGACATAGTCTGGAAGAGAGAGAGAGAGAGAGAGAGAGAGAGAGAGAGAGAGAGAGAGAGAGAGAGAGAAACATTTATTTACACACATTCGATACACGTTGATATATAATAGGAAGAAACACAAAACACTTAGCAATAGTACCGATATGGTGTAAAATGGGCCCCACTCAGCATAATGTTGCGGCAAGCCGCAACGCTGTTTTTCAGTAGGACCCAGATAAAATTAAAAAACTAAACATATAAAATACACATTCACTGTGGCGACACGAACGCCGGTGGAAAAAACTATACAAACAAGCTGACAAATATGCGGAAGTATGTATGGCAACACTCGATCAGTTCAATCGCATTAAACCAATTAAACCGAAACAAGTCAAACATGGAAGAGAATATGGATGATTCAAGGTAACATTACAAAGAGGTTTTGAATATCTTACTTTTAAGTTTTGAACACATTATCAGGTTGTCTATGATTCTAATAAATTATTATACCTAATATGCAAAAACATTTTATTTCCGTGTTTTTTAGTTAGTCTTTGAAACCGTGTCTCTTTACTTTTGATTGGTTGATTGGCAAATATGTTTGTGTGACAAAAAGTACAAAGTTTACTTATGACATTGATTTGTTCATTATGGTCATGCTCGAAGATACTTGAAGTTATACATATCTAAGAAAAAAACTACAACACAGCTAAATAATAACAAAGACATTAAAACAATCAAGTTAAAGAACCACATTCCCCTACAAAAACAACTAATAAAGCAAATCAAAATTTAAATTATGCTACATTCTAAACAAAAAAGAACTTGAGGAGATTGTTACAGTTTATATGCCGATATTTGGTAAATATCTTGCAGACATTAAATTTGACCATGACTCAAGATTGTTTCACAAGAGAATTTTATTTAATTTAAAACTTACCTTGGTTTGTTATTTATTGTAAGCGTACACGTCTACTCAGCGCCTTAGGTTAACGTTAATGACAGTAAATATACGCTTTGATACAAACAAATGACTCATTTTAAAGGCTGTGAGATCAATACATTGACTGACCTCCTTGGTAGTTCCTACTCGCACTGTCGCACCACACTCAGACCTTCAGCCAAATAAGTCTGGGCAATTGCATGATTATACGACGTGGGTGTAATTGCACCCACAATTGGGTCATGTGAGATCAGATCCACGATAAATCCAAACGGAATGAATTAATTTTAATTTAAAATTACGGTCAGTTTCATTTAAAGAAATGATAGGTACGTTGTTAAAGGCACTTTTGACGTATGAACAGTTTTTCATTTCATTTTCTAGTTTACAACGCATATTGTAAATTGGGCTGTATCTATTTGTGATAAAGTTTATTTTTTGATGTTTGTTTGCAAAATATACATTATTAACAGCGGAAGTTGCTTCTTGCTGACTGAATATAAAAGCGTGTGGACGCCGAAATGACAGTTGCGTAGCAACGTTGGCAAGTTTTTCAGAATGGTTAAGCATTGCTGTTATCAATAAATAGGTATTCAAAAGGAAAACGCTTCACCAAAACACACTGTAAGTAGATACTTACAAAAGCTAGCGAAAGTTGAGACTGGGATTGCGCAATATTATCTTTCTTTAGATAAATAATACAAGTCAGTAAGTATTTCATTTAAAGTTCATAAAAAATTGCAGTTTGTTTACACAAATTTAAAACTCAATAAATTATTGTTTGGCCAAAGTTGGCAAATCTTGCCAATGATCGGTGGTTCTGGAACAAGAAATTCATGGAGTAGTTCTCATTTTAAACTATTTTTTTTTTTTTTTGTAGATTTTCTAGTGATTATTTTTGCTGTGCGGAATGGATATTATATTGTTGCGGAAAAAATGAGGAAACACCATAATATATAGGCCTTAGAAAAATTCGACTATTATGTTCGGTTTATTTTGAAAATGAAAATAAAATGAAAAATTCTATTCTATTCTCCCTTAGTGGCGGCCGTAAGGCTTGGGCCAATGTCAGTTTAAATGACAAATGAAAAATTATTTTTGCAAATTGGCCGCCAAGGGCTCTTTTACATGTTTTTTGAAACTACCAGCACATTCGGAACAAATTGACAAATTTGACAAATTTGACTTCCAGTTAGCAAATAGCCAAAGGCATAGTTTACAGAAACGGCGATTCCCAAATCGAAGGTATATTACCTAGATAAAATGTTTAAAATAATATAAGATTAAGTGTGGTGAGATGGAACAGAGGAGTAAGTCCAGCTACATTACTAAAGAAGACGTAAAGCTTCAAGTTTACGCCGTATGATATTTATAATATTGCCGTTAATTGCAGATTCACGTCAAATAATACCAACAATAAAATAAGAACCAGTCCTAAAATACATAAATATTGGCGTCTACCTCTTTTCACATTGAATACAGTGGATTAATCAAATCATAGTGTTGGAAATTTGAAATGTTGTCAATAATTATACATTTATTAATTAGTTACCTTAATTTATTAAATTATCTATAAGTAAGTACGTTTTCACACCACCTGCTCGACAATGGCTAATTATATATCATGTAAACCCTACTCAAAGTAAGTCATTACAGCCCTTGGCTTTCGCCGGGTAGTAATATTGTACTGAAATTTCTTTATAACCCGTAGGTTAATAAATAATATGATTCTCACTTTTCATAGTTCTTATTGCTATACTCTTAGAGTCCAATTTCATAAAAATCGCACGGCTCCGAAAATCGAGATGGCCACGCCACGGCAAGCGGCGTTCGAATTTCGAACGAATTAAACAAATTTGAAATAACACAAAAGCGGCCAGTGTTTGTTGACGCTGTAAATATTACACGCATTCAACTGCTAGGATTCCAAATAAAAATATTGGATAACTGGACTAATTTCTCAAACTCAAATTTTTACTTTTAATTTTGTTTTAGGTACTGTTGTTTTACTTAAATTATTTTCCTAGTTACCTTGGTTTTTATTGTCTCGCAAAAGGTGAGAAAAGTAGAGTATACTCCTCGGAGATAAAACTGTATATGTCTTGGGTGCGATTAAATGCTTCGCTCCACTCAGGACTCAACCTTAATTCCCTCGCTACGCTCAGGAATTAATTCATAACACCCTCGCTTCGCTCGGGAGTTAAATCTAGACTCCTTTGCTGCGCTTCAATATCGCGCCCATGGCATAATACAGCGCTTTATCCCCTCGGTGTACAGTCTACTATTAATTTCATGACAATACTTGTACTATTTGTAAATTTGTTTGTGATATATCTTCTGTAAAAAAAAATGGCTGTTGTATATAATTGCGACTCCAGTATTACCCTATTCCTAAAATAGAATGTCATATTTTTGAAACGAAGGTAGTTCTTTTGTTTATCGAACGCTTTCGCACGTCTCGTGGCCAAACGTCGTAAGTATTATATACAATTATTATTATTTGGATCTTTGTTGCTTAGACTTAAGGTATATTTTAAGTTACTTTAGAAGGTAAACTGATATAGCTATAAGTAATAGCAACGCGGCCACTTTTTCGCTTTGATTTTGTATGGGACCTTGAATCTAGTGTTGATCGAAGATTAACTTTAATTGCGTCTCAAAATACTCCTCATTGCATTTTATGCACTCATACAATTTACTTTAAGTACCTAATATATTAACCTCCTATGCTAGCCCCATTGATCTCATTCCTTATTCATTGTATTTTTGTACCTCCCTTTTTTATATGAATAGGAAGACGAACGAGCAAGTGGGTCACCTGATGGTAAGTGATCACCACTGCCCATAGACACCCGCAACCCCGGAGGGATTGCAGATGCGTTGCCAACCTAGAGGACTAAGATGAAATGCCTCTTGTGCCCGTAATTTCCCCGGCTGTCTTACTCTCCACACCGGAACACAGCAGTGCAAGCACTGCTACATAGCGGCAGGATTAGCGAGTAAGATGGTGGTAGCGATCCGGACGGACCTTGCACAAGGCCCTTCCACCTCCCTACCAGAGTTCTGAGATACCTACCTACCTAAGTCCCGCGGCTCTAGCAAAGCTTCCTAGTTTCCAATAGTTTAGTATCTACCTACTTTTGCGATAAATATGCATAGGCTTCTTAGTTAAGACCGCGTTACGTATTTAACACTACCATACCATACCTTTACATTATAGTTCTTCCAATCATTAAGTTTCTCGATGACAGCTCCCGTAGAATGTAACTGCGCTTTTTACGCAAAAAATAACTTTTAAATGCGAGGTATAAAAAATATGACAACTGCCTAATTTTGTTCCTTGATCTCATATAATATTCATCTAAGACAAATTGAGTCCATATATGCATTGATATTTTTTTAAAGTGCGATAAACAATAAACGTTTTCATAAAGTTACATTCTATGGGATTACAATTACAATGATTAATCCCATAGAATGTAACTTTATGAAAATGTTTATTGTTTATCGCACTTTAAAAAAATATCACTGCATATATGGACTCAATTTGTCTTAGATGAATATTATATGAGATCAAGGAACAAAATTAGGCAGTTGTCATATTTTTTATACCTCGCATTTAAAAGTTAATTTTTGCGTAAAAAGCGCAGTTACATTCTACGGGAGCTGTCATCGAGAAACTTAATGATTGGAAGAACTATAGTGTAAGCCCGCCTCTACTCACTGCAGTGCGGATGGTGAGGAAAATAAAAATTAAAAAAATACGTAGAAATTATCCGTAAGCAAAATATCGTGAGAACACCTGCGCATCGACAATTAAATAGACGATGTTGACGGCTGATGACGATGACGACAGTCATATCAGATTCAAAATGTTCGTTTCTATAACCATTCGCCGATAGAAAACTGCAATACATACGCATATATAAAGCGTAACGACTGGCATTCAAACGATACCGTCTCTATATGAACTCTACGGGGCTTATTATCGTTTATTTTTAAGGACATCTAAAACATCATACACTTAAAACAGGGAAACATTTATTGCTAAAAAGTTCTTCATGCCATTTCAAATGTTCTATCGCAGAACTTGAAAAGCTTGAAGCTCTTATTTTCATTGAAGCGTCCGCAAGTCGTACGGCCTTCAAGGTGATAGCGGGTCGCATTCCGCCCTGAGGAGCGTGATGAAAGAGCGCGCTGTCCTGCTCTGACAACAATATGGCGGCGCGCCGTGTTGCTAGCGCGTGGGAGGTTTACCCGGTTAGTGGGTGAAATAGTTGAATGGGATTTAGAAGGAAAATGAATCGAACAATTCTAAAATATAATGTTACAGTGCACGATTTAAACTATTATGCCACATTTTATTCATACAATATTTTTGCATTCGACTTCGAATTTGCTGAATTTCATAGTTTGAAAGTGCGGTTTAATTTTAGGCTGTATACTTTTTGAAATCAAAGGTTACATTACACCTTTGTTAACACAATCCACGCTTTTTATTAGACTTCCAAATTAAATATCATAGAAGTTCTACCTCAATTATTGACAAATAATTCCTTCGCCATTTTATTACAAAACGCGGTAACTGTATTACAAAATTTACAAAGGCTTTTAAGGTAAAATTACTTTACGTGGCAACACTAAACACCAACAGTCAGTCTATCCGAGACGGCGCGAGCGCATACAGCCTCCAACTGACGCCGACGCGTTCCATTTTTTTTTTTAAACAGCACCGAATCTCTTATACGCAAAATAATAATACTAGCCGGTTCTAAAATAGTGCTCAAAATAAGTGAATATCGTATTCCAACGCTAAAATGAAAGTGCACGTACAAATATGCGTTGACTGGTGTATATGTAAAGTGGTTTACGATTGATATTTTTTGTTTGTCTGTCTGCGTGTACGAGTAATAAGCGTGTTCCGCAAGAAATGGGTTTATAATTGGTCTAAATCAACGGATGGTAAGATATACTTTTAGAGTTTGGACTTTGAATGCATTTTAGAATAATGTAGAGTTGATAGAGCTTTGGAATACTGTTAGATGCATGCATAGCTTTCTTATAGACACTAATCTGTATACATTATTTGATTTATAACTTAAGGGATATAAAAAAATCTTATTGTACATATAATGTTATAATTATATAACTATTCATTTATTTATTTACCTTAAGGTTCAATGTCTTTTGTACGGCTTAAAATATCTAAACCTATTTTCACTTACAAATCAATGTGACAATCGGTTTGTTGTTTTTTTCTGACTGACGAAACAACTGTCATAAAAAATGATAAAGCACTTTCTTGGTCGACTGTACCTATTCTATTAAACGGAAATAACAAATGAACTTTACTGTACCGATCTAAACAAAACCAATGTAGCTATAGTTGAGGAACCTAATAATCCTAAAGATGTTTTCACATTCGAGTCCGATGAAAGCGTGAGCCCAACGCCAGTGGTCTAGAAAGTTGTTTTGCTTTATATCTTTTAATTATTATCTAATAGCTGTGTGGAAGCCAGTTTCGTAGTCCAACGCATAAACGCATTTAATTGTGTCGATTCCACCTGACGCGCATGCGCGTATAAAAGACATCAACGCGTTTTAGGATTCTCAACATGTGCCATGGAAAATTGTTTTAGAATTTAAATTATGAGAAGTTTTATTATTGAACAATGAAATATAGCTTTAATGCTTAATGGTCTTATTGTTTTCGTCAGGCCAGACTGCATTTCGCATAAAAAAAATGATTTTTTTAAACGAGATATATTTTATAATGGGAATGTTGCGAATATTGGTTTGTATCTCTACCCGCCAACATGTTATAAAATTCGTGACATTATAGTCGTGTTCCGTCTAGCATTTTTCGTGTGGTTAAAGTTTCTCACCTTAATCAGACAGTGCTTAATATTCTATTAAAAACTACCCTTACTTCTGTGACAGCAATAACCTCAGCAGCGTTAACCTCATTAAAAGAAACCAAATATATAAACAGTACTTTAACCGCTCTTACTGTCACTGCCGGATTTAGAGGTCTGGAGGCCTCTGGGCAACAAAGGAGTGGAGGCCCCCTGGCTCCAAATCAAACTCCTTCCCAAGCTGTTTACTTGTCTGATTTTGTATTTACTCCGAAGCCTCTAATGTGGGGGCTCCTCTTTTGTGGAGGCCCCGGGGCTGTAGCCCCGGTTGCCCTCCTTTAAATCCGGCCCTGCTTACTATGTGTATAACTCTTGAAGGATTAAGGGGCAAAAATAATACAGAATCATTGTCTGTCACAATACATCTGTCAGGTGACTTCGTCTTTTTATACACCTATCAGACTAGCTTGCTAGGTACCTCTACCTAACTGCTATTTATTTATAAGCGCCTTAGTGTCAACAAAAACAAACAATCCAATGTCACAAATCAATCGCGGTCGAATGCTTTACATAGATAGTCCTAAGTGCATTCTTGAGCCTGGACTTTGCCTTTCTGCACTCTGTAACTTCCACCCACCCTGTGCAGATCGATGCTTCATCATTCTTCTTCCACGACACAATCTCCACTCCAGAACTCGTCTACCCAAACCCAACAGTTGTTGATACAGCGACAACGCGACAAGTGACGTAGGTAGCCACTTCAGCATATAATTATTGTAATTACGCTAGAAAACCGTCTTGTCTCTTGCAGATTGGGCGGTCCTAAAAACTGTACTTAAAAACTGTAACTGAAATAGTAAAAAGTTTTCAAGTTATATTAAAAAACTGATAGATTCGGCACGGGATTGGAGACTTGAGCCATTCAATTCAGTAATATTTTGTAACAAAATCTGTACGAACACGCACACTATTCGACATCGTAACGACATCGCTTCGCCTCACCACAAGCTAGTGAACTAGCATTGCGTGAACAACCCGCAGCCATCGGGTTTACGTCGGATCGCCGTCGCGTTTGCGTTTAGCCGTCAGCGTGAGGACGGCGCACAAACGAGCTAGCCGTCAATCAGCCACCAATTGGCTGCAAGAGCGATGGCACCCAGACGTAAGCGTGCTGTTCTCTACATATTTGCATTTGACTGACGCCTGGTTGACGAAGTCGATGAGATGAGGTGCCGATTCGATGCCGCACTGATATGTGTGTGATAATCTTTATAAAGGAATAATGCGTGTATATAATTGGGCTGGCATTCCTCGTAACGCAACAGGTAGCGCGCGTGGTGGCCCGAGGCGGCGCGCGCGCACGCGACTTAACGTTTTTGCTGCCGGTACGAGTAATATAACCATGGGGTATACAATACACTGATCGGGGTAGAATTTCAGCGTAACCTTCTGTACTGGCACCGGATCAAACTAAACTAGGTAAAACAAGGATTTACGTATAACATTTTAATGTTTTGTATTCACTAAGTATGTCTGTTTAGCTGGGTCCTAACTCAGCGAGCTTCAGATGAACAGGCGACCTCCAACGCAAACCCTTGGTTCTAACAAAATCTTTCCTCATGCAGCTGCCTCGCGAGGCGGCTTGCTCAGGCAGGATTTGACGTAGGTAAAGACAGACGTAAACCCAGCCCCGCTAGCACGAGAGTGCGCGAAAGACTACCCGTCTCTTTCTAGTACGAACAGTAAGAAAAGGACGGGCAATCTATCTCGCGCGCGACGCGACACTTGTGCGCTCCCGTGCTAGACGTGCAGGGATGCGATAAGACCGCGCGTCGCGAGGTCGCAGGGTCGAACATCCCGCACTGATATTGGTACCTAATTAAAGTTTACGCTTTATGAAGGTCCTTGGGTCACGTAAGCTCTTAACGATGCACCGGTTAAAGTGGTAATAAATAATGGCGTCTATAAAATCGTGTAAATCTTCTTTTCCGTTTCCGTACCCGTAAAATATAGATATTAATTTAGATATATTTATTCTTCAACAAAAATTACATAAAATAATGCATGTCATTAATAATAACAAGAACATAATAAATTATGAACAATGAAATAAAAATACAATGTAAAAAATGCACTGCACAATGCACAAATCACGTCTTTATCCCTTAAAAAATACCTAATAAGTGTAGAAATATACGTATGTAAATTTTATAGTACTAAAAATATTATGAATGATGTTTCATAGGGATCGTCATAGCTATTAAACTACATTAAATAAACCACACTTAGGTAAATATCAAACAATGTCAAAAATCAAAATGTTTTGTAACCGAATCCAACAACTGTCTGTTATATCAAGTTTTGACACTCACAAGTGAGTCAATAAACCTATCATAACTAAAGAAAAATATAGCTTTACCATAAGCTATAAATTTTCCATCCGTAAATTTACCATGCGAAGGTAAAATAGGGAGGAAGTCGCGCCTACAAAGTACTTCAATGGTGTCTCATCCCGAGGGAAGAACAGTCCCCACCAAGGGGAATTATACGCTGGTGGGAACAGCCGTGTAGGTATAGACTGGAGATGATAAAAATGATTAGGTAGAGGAACCTATAGTAACACTAATATATTATAACTATGATAATAGTGAATTTTACAGAGCATTTCAGTAAACATTCAGTATTTTACGTACTTTTTGTTTTTATGGATGTAAATTACTTGCATCCTAAAACGCTAAGGCAAATTATTACTCGACTAATAAGTAGTAGTTGAGTACATATAACAGCAGTCATGGCACAATACATCGTAGAAATTGTAAGACAGGCTTTGAACATTCAAAAACTGTACAGGAATGAGAATGACCTAACAAATGATTACAACTGATGATTCTGGGCACGCCATCTGACGTGCGCGTAATGATACTAACATGTTCAAGATTTGAAAACACCAAACACCTGGCTACTGTTCGAAAGACCCCGAAGGCACACTTGTTTTTTCTTACTTGTATTTGACTAATTCATTGCCCAAAAACGCGCTTCTTTCAATCTTAAAACGGTGAAGTAAGATCCAAATCTAAGTGCGCGTAAGCTGTTATTATTTTGACCGTAAATAACGTTTTTTGAGAAGCTTAGATGAAAAAGCGCAACAAATTATAGGTACCCATTGTGGGCCTCTAGGTATCATTTAAAATTATGGACGTTGGCATTCTCTTCTTAAGTTTTATGTGCCTTGGCCGGTATCTAGGCGTATATTTAGCTACAAACCGTTCTTGGCTGCATCCTCAAATGTGGACACACTGGGATATTTATGGGAATTTGAAGTACTACGTGGCCGTGTACTGACCACTATTGTTGGAAATACAACTGTATTTAAGTGTAAATAATACGATTTCGCCTGCCCCAAGAGGACTTGCACATTGTTGATGTCTGAGCTTTGAAATTACCAAACATGTAAGAGATGTTTACTAACTGTAAATAAGTTTATAGTTTTGAAAAAAAAAAATATGGTTTTTCAGAAGGTTTGGTTTGGTTTTTCAGATTTTGAGAGAGCCACCTCAAGAGCCATTAGGGCACAATTTGATAAATATTTCAAAATATACAAAAATCATTACTATTCAGGAAGAAAATGGCGGGAATGACGGGATTCGTTTATATATTATAAGAAATTGACCACTCTTGGCAAGTAATAAGGCTACCAACATTACAGCATAAGTCTCAAAGAAAGACACAAAGGTTCTGAAATAATCAGTGTTTCTATTTCTACTCTTGACTTAAAATGCGTTCCTCTGCCACTGCGTTTGAAATACGTAACATCACCATTTCTCACCAGTCCCAGCGCAGCCAGCCATAAATACGTAGATGCATTGAATGAAGTTTTACGAGCATGTTTAAGACTGGCTCTAATCATAGCAATGATAGTACATTCGTCAACGTTTCCACTTCTGTCTGTACTTTGCTTACATTGTAGTTTACGTGAAATGCTAACTATTTAACTATCACCTAGAGTCGTCAACGTTTTAAAGTTATGTCTAACATTTGTGATGGCATCGCTAGCGTCGATTTCTCTGCTGTGTTTAGAGTTTCCTTATTGTCTATCCAGCTTTGTAAAAGCTATTGTCAGTCTTTTGGTGTTCTATACGGATAGGTACGGACTTCATCCTATTTCTTATTTTGGCGCATGAACTTCACTTGTATTCTATCCCTGTAAAATGTGAGCTGGGGTCTAATCCTAAGTAATTCCAGAATTCGAAATTCGTATCATAGCGTCCTCTCATTCTCCTGCTTACATGTAAATAATTCTTATTAAATATGTGAAAAAATCTCGACAGTTGTATGACGAATTTATATGGAAAACTATCACAGCTTTCTAGGATTTGTAAGTTACGAGTGATAGTGGAACAAACTTTAATATTGTTTATTTGTCGCATATTCATACGAAATTCTACACTGGACATGGCCTGGACTAACTAGGCCAATTTTTTGGGAATATACACTTAAAGAATCGATTAAAAGACCAAAATCAGACAAACTGGCTTAAAATAGTAAATATAGGCGCTTACTAAGTAATATTGGCGCTTACTAAGTATCTGCTACCCACCTAATCATCTTATGATAGCATAATATAACTGTACGCCGTACACGGACTGTTTGATGATCTGGTTTCTCTAGACGGGCTCATAAATCTTCCCGTAACCAAGTTATGAAGGTTTTATCTGCTATTTCATTACTAACCAAAGGTTGTAAATTTAAAACTGTACTGCGGTAAACATTATTTTGAAAAACACTGGTCAATGTGCGTTTAATTTTTTTTTAATTCTTTCATGGAGTATGATCGTATCGTATGACGTTATGTCCACATGTGTCGGGAATGTCTCATGTCCTCTCGAAAATATTTGCGATTTATACTGCATCTATCTACTATTATACAAGCAATGTAATTATGTATACTAACTACAGTAGTACCTACTGCGTTTTACGATTTCGATGAAATTAGCTGTATATGTAGGGGTTTTTCAGGGCGAACTTACCTAGGTCTCCTATTTGAGAAAACAATAAAATAATAGTTGTTTCTGCTTTAATGTGTGGCGCTATCTCTTGAGGAATGGCTGAACTACTTCGAATACATATCGGTTATCGAACGTCCAAGGTTACTAAAATATACGATTCTGTAAGCTTCATAATAAAGAGCTAAATAAAGTATCAAAATTCCGCATACGACACAAAACGCCCATGATACCGCTACTTGATTATTAACTTCGATTTAACAAGTTTTTACTCTTAATTCCAACAGTTTGATATCTAATAGCAAGTTTGACAACCATTGGCGGGAACTTAAGTGGCATCAGATCAGGCGCAGGCGGCCACCGGCAAGTGATATCCTCATACAAGCACACGCCATTTTGTAGTTTAAGCTATTGAGAATAAGGAAGGATGTCGTACAACCGAGTATAATCAAACGGCGAGTACTTTCAACAAAATTGCACATTAAACCCATGCTTTGGTCATAATTATAAACTTAATACTCTTGCACGAGGAGCGGGGTAGTCGATACGTAGTTTATGTTAAGCGCTGAAATACTCCAAGCACTTTCCAATAAAGTGCTTGAGTTTTAATAAAAACTTAATTTATGTTCAGACTTTAACCTCGGTTTAATTTATAAAGATTTAAGGCCATCAAAGTTCAGGTTTTTAATGTATTTTCTGAAAACTTTTATTTAAGTTGCAATGTTTGTTTATGTCAAATCCTCAAATCGTTTCACGCTCTTCCAAAGGTCCGATTAATTTGATATGTGGTATGGTTATGTATGTGGATGACTGTGCTGTATTTTATTATAACTGTTGTTTTGTATCGTTGGTTGGGAATTAATACGACTTTTATTAATCGGCTTTAGGTACTAAAGTCCTGTGTGTGTTTTGTTACAGAAGGGGAAAAGGAGAATGTAGACACAACAAAATGTCGCAAAGAGACTTCTCGGAGGTACGTACAGTAATTTAACACATTAACAGACTTGTATTGTATACACTGGTGAGCAAAAATATTATGTATACTTGCTATTGCCCGCGACTCTGTCTGCGGAGAATTCGTTTATCCCGCAGGAACTATGTGATGTTCCGGGATATGTCGCATTTATAATTAGTATGGATTTTTGCTCTTCAGTGTATTAGTTCGTAAGTATATGTTAGCGAGGATTCCCCACGCGAAATCAACAAAGTCTTGAATCCGGAGCAGTTAAATGACGTTTCTGAATGTCATTTTACAACCATCATCTCAAAGTAAATATACTCTTTATTGTGCAAAATAAATATAAGACATATACAATTGACAAACACTGCGATACATGCACAAAGGCGGACTTGTAGTAAAAAAAAAAAAAAACTTATCCCTTTAAGGGATCTCTTTACATTAATAATATAATAATAATATAGCCTTTTTATTCCGAATTCGTTACAATTTCAGTAAGTATGTTTTCACCTCACTTGCTCGAAAAGGCTCTCTTTCTCCTTCAAAATCTGCGTGGAAAAGTGCTATTTCCCCGCTTGCGTGGAAAAGGTTTTTGAAATTCGAACGTGACGATGACCACCATTGCCCACCTACTCATAATACTCAGAAATTAGAACTTTGAACTTCGTATGTTGTCGTCTCGCTTATACGAATAGTACTTAATTAGGTGAATGAGAAGGACGGAATAATACGAACTTCAAATGTCGAACTTGGTTATCAGACCCCTAACTTTTTCATCCGATAAAAAAAAAACATAATGTCACGTTCAGAAACGCGATCCGGTATCCATTATTAATTTATTTTAAAATCCGTTACTTCCTAAGTTATTTTCAAGATTTGCTAACTTTCGTTGCTAAAAGAAAAAACGATATTGGGTTTTATTAATTATTTGAATTTTTGGTTAACCACAAAAATAGCAACCAAGCAGGAAAAAACAGATATTATGATGCAAATTCAGAACGCGCCCCATTTTTTTTTAATTCAGTCTAGTTAGTGCGATTTTTGAACTTTCTTTTTAAAAATATATCTATGATTAGAAAAAAAAATAAGTTTTTAGAGATTGCTCGTCGGGAAACCGAAAAGTTGACCAAAATTGTTGTTTGATTTATGATAAAACAGTAATAATACACAAGAAATTAATGTGATAAAACAATCAGAAAAAATAGTTTTACTTATTAGATTGTTAGACTAGGCTGTATGGGCTTAGATCCTTTTACCTTTCTTATTTAGAAGTAAAGGGTTAAAAAACTGATTTACTATTAGACTGTTATTCTTTCATCCACCATTTTTCTCGCTGCAGTGAGGTGAAAAATTGTGTTTCGCTCGGCAGCAAAGTTGTTTAGTATCTCGTGCCTTGAACCCCTCGCGACGCTCAGGATTCTTCTTTTGAACCACTCGCTTCGCTCGTGGTTCAATCATAGAATCCTTCGCTTGCTCGGGTTTCAATTCAAGCACTCGCGCCAAACAAACACTTTGCAGCCTTGCATAACAAATAACTATTGTTGTTGTTTTTTATTATTTTTTTATAATAAAATTGTCGCGTAATTCGGCGTGCCTCATGGCATAGGCCTCCTCCGTGTATTGGAGGGTTTGGGCTATAGTTCCCACGCGCGCCCAGTGCGGATTGGGAACTTAACACACACCATTGAATTTCTTCGCAGATGTGTGCAGGTTTCCTCACGATGTTTCCTTCACCTTTACATTAATATTTAACGTGAATTATTATGTTAAATTCAAAGCTATAGTTAGTTCATTCGTAATACACAATGAATCTCCAATTTGTATGTATTTTATGTACACTCGTACTCGTAACCCAGCTCCACAGGTTTAATCTAGGGATGTGATAAAAAACTTTAAATAAGTATACCGGTTTCATTGTCAATTCATAGGTAATTATAATATATAGGAGTAAGTCTACCCATTAAGTGATAAAGACGTGACTTATGTATGTACTCGTATGTATTATAATATAGAATAATGATAATGATTTTACTGTCTTTACTTGAGGTTGTACTCATTCAAAATTGCTTTATCAAAACAAATTACAAAACATTTATGTTGTTAGGAAAAGCTATTTTCTTTACGCATTTAATGCAGCAAAAAGATTTAAGATTCTCTTTCCATTATACTGAATTAATTTCGAATTTACGATTGTCGTTTTCACTTCCGACGGCAAAAATGCATGTCTAATTTTTTTTTTAATATCCTTATGTTCTTTGAAGTATATCGTCACATCCCTATTTTAATCCCATTTCGTCCGCACATTATGCCAGCGCGAGCGCAGCGCCGACGTGTGAAGGTATCGATGTGCGTGACTGCGCGGGTTTGAGGCTAGCGGGAGGCGCAAGATGGGAGAGGAAGCGATTGTGTACTCCAGAATCCTTAGTGTAGGTTTCCCGTCTCGAACGCGCTTGCGTTTAAATGTCAAATACTGTGAGAACAGTTTGTTGTCGTTTCGATCCGCAAGTGGCGCTGCCTATTTTTCCATAGCGATTGAGACGTTTACGTGAACGCGTTCGGGACTTTTTTATATGAGAAAACTTACACTAGAGGCTCAGTTCTGTTAACACACTTATAAATTTGACTAACATCCAAATAAAGATAAAGTCAAATAAAACAACTGGGTTGTTTGTAAAACCATAAAACAATTTATTGAATCCAGTGTTACTTTGCGGAGGTTTATTTCAATGAATAAAAAACATTTTTTTATTCTCATTATTATGGATTGAGGGCTTATTTTTTGTTGTTGGCCGTATGTTACGCATTGTGGAGATGTTGTACTGTTGTGAATGACTGCTAGCTAATAGAAACTGAAACTACTTAGTATTTTGGAAAAATATTGATGTTGCATTTTAAATATGAAGTACAAAACTGTAATTTTTTTTTATAAAAACTTTTCAATCATTTATTTAAGAAAAGTAGTGAAAGAAATCTTTAAAATATGAAAAGTAAGTATCAATCCGCCCCCTTTAATTCAACTTATGAACTCGTGTTTGCAAACTCCTTTGATACGCATCCGTCTCAATATTAATACAAGAAATAAACGATGTAATTATTTATACGAGTATGTCCTGAACTCACGCTAATGGGGAATCGAATAACTCGATAATAATCGCCAGGAAACCACTCTTTAACGCTCTAATCGATAGATCTAAGGGGTTATGATACACGGCAACGATTAGGACCTATTAAGGCTGGCAACTTGGCAAGGAATCCTAGCGAAAACTCCCGAGGATTTCTAGATTACACACGTACTTAGCACAAACGCGACATAATTGGAATAATCGCGTAATCACGCGGCGTGTTAGTATTTAATGACAACAGATGTTAGTTTTCTAATTGGTTAAATAAAAATGTCGCCAGTGCAGTCTGCATGAACGTAAATCGCGTGAAACTATGCACGTAATTGATTGTTGTGTTATGAAGTTAGAAACAATAGAGCAAATTTTACTGACAATCTTTTTAACAGATGGTATCGCCTCTTTCCGAAATTTAATTTTACTTTCTCTAAAACTGTCCGATTTTACATAGTTTGCGCTGTTTCATTTTGTAAATTGAAACTCGCTGTAAGCTAACCCTTCGCGTCCCCATCCTCCCGAAGCATTCTTCATCAACGCATTACAACTTGTACCACGGGCATGACTTGTTAAGTTACGCCATAAGTCCGATACAAATTAATGTAATTCAAACGCTGTTAGGTGTAGATGTGACGGATAGAGTGGGCGCGGCCACATTGTTCCCTATGCTCCCCTACCACCAAATAAAGAATATTTAATGGTAATAGTTCTCAAGTATGTTTCAAGGGAAGTAGAATAATGGGAGATCTTATCTCGATGCCTAATGGTGTAGTTTAAAGCTTTCGCGGGAATAGTTGGTTGGTATTGTGTTTGAATTCGGGAAAGCAACAGCTTTACCCGATAATGTGACTAAAGTTGTAATTTATTGCGAACCCAAATTGCGTGTTCATATTTCAACAGTTGGTAAAATTCTACATTTTTTGGTCTTGAAAACTCGACCCCATCGAGGGAATGGGCGAGTCATGTTATAGGCGATGCGGCTAGCAACCCATCACTATTTTGATTCCTCTTTCCACCTATACGCCTACAATCATGCTAAATGTAGCCCTTAGGTCTTGCTACCTCAGGGTCTGTCTACCCCGTAAGGGATATGGACGTGATTTGTATGTGTATGTATGAAAACTCGAAAATATCACCCAACAGTAAAGTAGAAGAAAATTGCTCTCATCAATCATGACAACTGCAATACATAGATGTATGTCATATTTTCACAGGTGTGATTTCATAAATTGGCTCACTTCACTGGTTCTTTTCCCTATCCTTGATTCAAAGTTAATTGAATAGCACCGTAAAGATCAACTGACGTTTTTCGGGCGAAAGATATTCTGACCAAAATGTTTTAAGTAGAATGATGGTAGAGTGTTCTCTGAAATTAAAGCGGCTAATTTACTTTTCTTCACTTGAGTCACTGAACTCTACTTTAAACATTGTACATAAAATATAACAAAGACGGCATTAACCGGTGTAGTTGCACGTAGCGACCATCACAAAACAAAAAATAATGACAAAATTGTTAAAAATAATGATGTGAAAGCGGAATTGGTTTCTCCATTGTAACGGTGAACCGTCTGATACAACTATGATGTTACTGGATAAGTCACAATTACAATTGTATACATAACACGGTGCTACTGATACTATTATTATTATTTATTTATTTGCCAAAACACACAGTTGGTACAAATTTATCATGTCAGTGGTAAAAATTACAGGAACGCATGTTCCGCCACACAATGCAAAATTATTATAAAAATAACACATACCACCTCATAATATTTCAGAAAATTTGATGCGTAAATAATAAAACTGGTAATTCAAGTAAAACAATAATAAACAATAAAATCATAGAAACAATAGTTAAGATAAAAAGATTAAACATACAATTTCTCGAATTATTCCTTTAATGAGTAAAATGGCCTAGTTAATTCATTTCAATCAAATCTCAAACTGGGGAGCTACTTCAAAATGCAAAAATCGAAATTCGTATTATGTCTCACTCTTCTACCTTTTTCTTTTTTAATAACTGTTAGTGTGAGCGGAAGGGCACGAAACGAACTTCGAAAATCGAATTCCGGAGTACAAGGTTTGCTGATTCGACCAACCTTACGCAGCGATCACTTCGCGGACGAGTTTCTTATACAGAATCGCACCCCTGGCCAGTTCAATCTCCCCAACACTACGCGTTGCTGTAAAATACCCCTATATGCCCGTATGTCGGTTTTAATACATATAAAAAAAAAAAAAAAAAAAAAACTTAAGCCTGAACTCTACATGAGAACCTAGTTTAATTAAGCCATTTTAAGTGCCCCTACGTTTCTAGCTCTGTTTGTAACGGTTTAAATACTGTTATGTTTTCTTTTATGCATCGTGAGATTAATGTGCCTGCTAGTATTAGGATTGATTATGTAATCATTATGAAGTTGGTGGTTAGTAACGATTGAAGACAACGTTGAATTAAATCTTAGAGATTGTACGAAAATATTGAGCTATGTGCGATTTATCTGACACGTGATGTAGAGATTGTGTAGAGACATATTCTTCTTACTGGACTAGTATGTAATTTTGGTTTGTTTTCGTAGCATTAAGTAGTTTTTCAAATTGTATAAAAACTTTTCAAGCAGTTTAAGTAATAGAAACGTATATACCAATCTCTAGGCTCAACAGATTCATTTATACAATTTAAGAACTATAGAGCAGAGCATTGAAGTCTGGACTCTACTTTAACTAATTGCCCAATTTTTCTATTCCTATCAAGCAGATAAGTATACTATGCCGCTTGCTTTTCCCGTTTCTGTTGATATTTTGGGTTCCGTTCTTAAGTGAAATATCAAAATCGCAGCGTTCTTGTGTATTCACTCAATACACTCGTTAATTTAACATCAACTTCCAACATTTATTCATGACTGTACTTAATTGAAAAGCAGCGGACTCGGGGGTTATTCTTAAAATGATTAGAGACAAATGACAGTGGCGGTAACAAATGCGGTTGCAACGAATCCCGGCGCAGGCGCCGCTCCGGCGATCCCGCCCGTAATTACCTATAGTTAAGAGAGGCTATGATGGATATCATGCGATATTTCTAGAATTGACGCTGTGAAGATTTATTTTATGTGACATAAAAAGGGGTATCTGACTAGATGAAGTATAATAATCATTTACCTACCAGAATGTTACTGTGTCAAAACACCATGTTAATATTTTTTTGTTAAAAATGTAATTATAAAAATTGATGATGGTACCTACTTTTTTCTGACTTTGCTTGATATTGTCTTCTTCATTCCTTGAGATTTATCTTACGTATACCAATTATCAAATTTCAAGCCAATCCAACATCTACAAGTAGGTCTAATTATTTACTAGCTAGATTTGATTACAGAAAGACGTACAGATATCGGCATGCGAAACTAAATAAAAGCATTGACCGTTTTCATAAAACATGGTAATGTCCAAGTATGCTTGTGAACATCTATCGGCTTAATAAAATTATTAAACCAATTTTACATACTTACCGCGACAAACTAAGTTACCTCGTAAGTATACTGTGCATAAATATATACACTTATATAAAAGAGAAAGTGTTAGTTACACTATTTATAACTCAAGCACAGCTGAACCGATTCGGCTGAAAATTGGACCAGGAGACGGACATAGGATACTTTTTGTCATTATTGTCCTTCTAACAACGACTTTCTTTTATATAAATTACTAGAATCTTTAAATTTGGCACACCAGTAGGTAATTATGATAGGTATCTGAAAACTGATTTCAGGGCCGACTGGCATCGCGTAAAGCGCTGCGGGTGTCTATGGACAGTGGTGATCATTTAACATCAGGTGACCCACTAGTTCGTTTGTCTGGCCACTCTAACATAAAAAAAAAGATTTTGCGAAATTCCCGTGGAATAAAAAAAAAAGAGTAACTTACTTGCTAATATAGTTTCTTGGTATTTGGCAGACATATTCCTATATGATCAAAGACGGTATAGAAAATATAGATTTTATATTTAATAGACATGTTCTTTGAAGATCACGTATGGCGTCATAGGAAGGCATTTTTCGAATTTCCTACAGAACAAAAGGATGGCATAAAAAATAATGGAAGTGCGTGTCCATGCAAGAAACGGGTTTATTTCGTTGAGGTAGGAGGTAATACGAAATCCTTCGTGCTTAAGTAGGTACGACTCGCATTTAGCTGGTTTTTGTACATTTGCGATGGGAGGGAAAAGAAAAAGTTTTAGCGCAAATTTTGGTTCTGCGCAGACGAAGTCGCAGGCAAAAACTAGTAACAAGATAAAGACATTCTTAGCTAAGAACTTGCTTACTATGCTGGCTCATTAATTATATTTTAACACTAATTAAATTTTATCTATTAATTAGCCGTAGACAGGTTAATAAAGTGCTACTACAAATTCTTTACTCTTCATATTTTCCCACTTATTAGCAAGCTACATAACATTTTAGCACTTATCTCGAAATGTCTACACGACATACGTGTAAAATATGACATCATTATGCTCGATATTTTTACTATTAGCAGCTGTATAACCTTATCTCAAGTCGCACGACTTTGATGATAGCACCTGCGCGGGCGCCTACGTGATGCCAAGTAATAACAAGTTACATGCGATCCGAAGTAACGATGTTTTTCACTACGACCAAATACTTCATAGCTTTAGTGGCGTTAACTCTAGACTTCAGAAGAAAAGTACGGTAAGTAAATGAATAAGAAGGTGTCCATAAAGCTTGACAAACAAACCTACTTGTAAAGGTCATGTCACACCAGTGCGTAAAAGACGTTGGCGGTGCGTTTACGCAACAAAATGTATAAAGCAACGTGACGTCACTGCGTATACGCAGCGGTGTGGTCGCACCCTAACTCGGTAGCTCCTCTATTTGGAATAAACTAAATTAATCACAAACAAGCGCATAACGCACTAGCTGTTGCACTCGATTTCTATTGATCTATTTGAGTGCCGCGAGCACTTGAAGTTTTCATTTTCCAGGATAACAAGTAGCCAAGTTCAATTAGGGACTTAACTATTTTGTAATAATAAAACTACTACATATTATAAAACAAAGTCCACGACCGCTTTGGTCTGTCTGACTGTTATCGATAAACTCAAAAACTACTGAACGGATTTTCATGCAATTTTCATTATTAGATAAAGTGATTCATGAGGAAAATGAACTAGTCAAGGGTTTTCGTGAATTGATTGAAATATGTCGATAATTGCGGCATCGCCGTTGTATTATTTATATTGCCGTGCGACGCCGGGCCGGGTCGCTAGTCACAAAAGTAAAGTTGGTACATTAGTTCAAGGACTACGTTACACCCCTACACACAAACATACATAGTTACCACTTTATTATCAGTCCATCATCATCATCATTATCGTAGAAAAAACTCCATCGCTTTGTCATATTGACGCACTACCCTTTGGCAGTACGACTGTTTCCGCTCAGACTTCACAATATGTCATATATTAATGTTTAAACTAAATTCTGGCTTCTGGGTATAACGGCGTAACTTAACGCAGCCGAAGACAAAACAATGTTACTTGTTCAGACCTAAATAGCTACTGAAGACAGCTTATACTTCAGAAGTGTCTACGCTGTCCCGTATACTCGAGAATGTACTGGCTACAGTTAAATTTGCGACATCCGTTCATTTGGTTGTCCTCGCTAAATTAGTCTTAGAGACGGATGCTCTAAAGCACAGTGATAAAACTTCGCAAGCTGACACGTCGTAACCTGAAGGCATTGAGTATGTGACCAACAGAATGGAAATGGCATGTAATTTCTTTAACCTTTTCACCGCCAAGCAGTTCTAGTGTCACTCGCAACTGTCAACTTTATCTCGTTAAATGAAGGTACATTCACACTGTCTTTACTGACTTCATATAAAGTCAATGGCGGCGAAAGGGTTAACAAATAAAACTAAGCTAATATGGCGATCGCTGTACTCTAATCGGCCTGTCTAAGGTCAATTATGATAGTAAGGTAAGGTAAGCAGGTATTATTATTGACTAGCTTATACCCGCGACTTCGTCTGCGTAGAATTATACGTAAACCTTCCTCCTGAATCGCTATCTATTAAAAAAAACCTCTAAGATCTAAGTATACATAGGGACAGCGGAAATAGCTACTTTGTTTTTTACTATGTAGTGATATTGATGGTCAATGTACGGTTATTTCATGGCATTGAAATAATACACTAAACTTGATTTTTATCTAACTACGTCTGAAAATACTTTATCGATTCTAAAAAATGTGCGACTAAATTACTACAAATACCAATTTAGTCACCGTTAGGTTATTTATTTAATGTTCTTTACATCTCTACTAAATCCTAAACACCTTACTTACATACGTCATCTCATTCTTCAAATCGACTATTCGTCGTCTCGCTCATAATATCGTCCGTCACCTTCACGCCCTCTTACGTTCCATTCCACAAAAATATTTCACTAATAGAAATTTAATACCCCTGATTAACATAGGCTTCTTTTTATCCCGGAAAAAAGGTTTCGTTCGTCCTTGATTCGCACTAGCAACTTTGATCTTCATCGACTGAGTAAAATTTTACTATGATACCGACGAGCAAAAACAACCTATCACTTTTCATACAACTTTGTATGGGAGGTGACCCGTTATTCTTGCTCAGTGGGGTATATGCGATGTGTTTGGCCCACTGGTGGCTAAGAGAAACAGCTTCAGCTGAGCGGCACTTTACAACTAGTTCCAGTAAGCGGACTTAATCAGTGAAATTAGAAATGCCACTGCACCGCCGCCACTACTGTTATCAAGACGATTGCAAACAAATTGCCCGCGTCCGCATTCCAGTATCTTCACTCCAAAATACATATAAAACGATGCAAAACACGTTTTTATAATATTGCTTTCCATCCGTTAGCCGTTAATTATCATAATTTGAATAAATCAAAGGGAATAATTAACGGTAATTAATTGGTACTGGCTGGCAAATATAAATTAATAGCAGTGATAAACTTTCTTTATTTAGAAGAAAATCACCTGCCAGTCCGCGGGCTTGTTTGACACTGGCAGTTCTCGAAGGAAATAAAATTTAATAGAGTAATTTGTTTGGATAGCGGTAACATTTTTAAACTGATATCATTAGTACAGTTAAACAGTGCGTTTTATTAATGAATTTTCGAATGTTAATGACGACATAATAATAAATTTTTTCAATAGATATAGATAGATATGGAATAAAATAAGCAACGCTTTTGTACATACATACCTTATCATTTGTGTTGCGACTAGTTAATATAATAAAGTATAGGTTTTAACACCGGACAAACAAATATCAATAGAAGGTTTAGAGCTATAGAGACGAGCAGTCAGGTGCCGCGGTCGCCGGTGTTCCCACCTCCCCAGTCTTGCAAAGGATATTGCCGACGCAAAACAAAACAAAAACGATAAAGCCTCCACGTTTCATAAGAAACCCATAAAAACTTATAATAACAGAAACTCAGTGATCCAGCGGATTGCGGTTGCGGTCCGGCGCCGACAAACGCATTCGGTTCCCGGGCGAGGCAATGGGCAGAAACAAAAGTGGAACGAATTTAAATGTTCTGTGGCTTGGACATCCTGCAATGATCCTAAGGTGTGGTTAACAAATGACGAGTTTAAGTACTTAATACCTGTAAAGCTTACCCTAAAGAATATCGGAGGTATTCTAATAAAAGTTTTAACGGTATATACACTTCGTGTTTGGTTAAAATGTTACATAGATAAGCTAAGCTTGACTGTTCTATGTTTTGAGCTGTCACCTTTAAATTTGAGCAAACTGAGCAAATTACCAATAGGTTACCGATGCCCCGTCTGGCTGTAACCAAATTCCGACCTTGTCCATACATACATACGCATACATACATAACATCACGCGTCTTTCCCACAGGAGTAGGCTATTATAATAAACTGATAATATTATAACGAAAAATTCTTGTCGCTAATCTTGATGTTACGAGTATATGTAACATCTTAAGAGCAGTGCTCGTAACTGTTGCAATGTCTTTAGCATCTTCGCAATCGACTTCGTATTTTGTGATTTACTGTTCGGCTGGCTTCGATCAATTACGGTATTTAGGCATTTGCGTTTACTTATTCATTTACAACAACTTAAAAATGTAAGCAAGTGCTTATTAGTCTTATTACGTTGAGGTCAGTGACCCAAACTGAATATTAGCCTCCGAAACAATGTGACGTCATTGCGCTCGGCTTCGTGCAAACTCATGCTAGTTGTCAGATTTTTTTGAACTACCTACTTCCACTTGCAACTTGCAATGTAAAAAAGCAACTTCGCGAGGTACGACCACCCTTCTATATTATTATATTCACTCGACCATAGGTTGAAAAGTTTACTATAAAAAACAAAGGAATCTTTATATCCATAAACGCTCATAATTTTAAATTGTAACCGTGTTTCGTATACTCATTGTGCAGACTCTGTTATGATCAATAATAAAATTCCAACCCTTTAAAATTTTGGTTGTTTACCAATTCCATGCCCTTTCCACACAGATTCACGAGCTCTCTACATCCCTGTAGGACAGAAAAAATGTTCCAACATTTCCATCACTATCACTATCACTATCACTACAGTATAAAATAAAGTCGCTTTCTCTGTCCCATGTCCCTATGTATGCTTATATCTTCAAAACTACACAACGAATTTTGATGCGGTTTTTTTAATAGATAGAGTGATTCAAGAGGAAGGTTTTTAATATAATTCTACGCAGACGAAGTCGCGGGCAGAAGCTAGTTTTGAATAAGAAGAACGTACGAAGTAAGTAACGTTTGCAAGTAGGTTCGTGAATGTTCCTGACAATATGCTTAATACGCACCACACCTTTTAATATCCTTTGTACTTTATCTACAAAAACGTATTTACACCGCCTTTATCTTGTATCTAGTATAGAAGCCTTAAACCTCAACACACTACCTCACAACCTCAGCAATAGAGTTGGAATCTGGTTGAGAACAAGTATTAAAAGCATCATGAAAGTATGATCACAGTGAATAAAGAAACAACAGTAGGAAATCCGAGAACATATTTTATAAAGTAATTTCTATGTAAACTTGGTTCGATTTAATAAATATCATTCATTTCCAATACAATTTTTGTCCACAACATGAATTGAATTGGTATTTAATAAAATAGTAATCTAGAACTCCACCATCTTTTTATAACTATAAATTAATTTATTTCAATGTTATTTTATGGACGGGACTTTAAAGTGGCGTGTTAGAGTTGTTGCTGATATTTTTAATAGTGACGGAAATTAGGGTAGTTGCTCGTCTTTGCCACCTAGCCATATTATATGGCTATATAAGTTTAGGTAGCTTGATATATTTGTAAGGTAATTGAGGGTAGAAAGTCAATAAAGCAGCCACTTGCGTGTGTTTCACTTCAGTACATGTTGGTGGTGTCTACTACAAGTACGAGTTGCGTTTAACACATACATACTATGTAGTGAAAATGATACGATGAAGTAAGTTTTGCAAAGAAGCCCACGTTTTTCCAGTAGACCGTCTTTAAATACGAAAACCGTCCGCTGGGCTTGCAATCTCCTCACGTACTGCTCGCTTCTGTGTACTGCGCCATTCAAGGCTAATTTGGTCGGCGGCTAATTTCAGGATAACATCGCCTGCGCCCGCGCCGCCTCGTCCGCGCATTCTTGTGCGTCTAATAAGTAATTAAACCTACCCTGCCCACCCCGTCATGATCAGGGATGGACTTACCTACAAGATAACCATGCAGTCTTTTGACTTATGCTCGGAAAACACTACGATACTAGACACCAAGTCACTCAGTGTAAGTAATCCACATATCGTCTAGAGTCTAGACTCTAGACTCTAGAAAATTCTGTAACGAGATGATGGACACATTAATTCTCTTATTTGAAAATATAAACAGATATATCTATGTAGCTAAGCTCTAGTCTATCAAGGCCAACTGGGAATATGACGGATGAAACAAACGATTTTTTTTACTATCAGAACTCAGAAGCTATCATGCGTTTATGAACAAGGCATTACGGTTATTTTGTACAGGAAGTAAGATGGTGTCTGTCTAGTAAAGTAATACTAGTAAATGTAGTAGAACACACGTAAAACACGTGTTGTCAAGAGAAATAAATAAAACGAAATCTTTAATATCGCTTTCGACTCCCCTTGATATCTCTGTGGGAATCTTCCAACTTACATGCGACTTGTCTCAATCCCTTTCTTATTATTGTTTGTTATTCTGTTGGTAACACGTCCGTAAAACCCTAGTTGCGGGAATTATTTTTAACTTTCGTGCCGCGATTCTTGATTTTATAGACAGAAAGCTTCCGTTGCTTCAAAGTTCTCGCGGAGCGTTCAAAGACCATTTATTTCTAATGGGCGAGAGTTTTGAATGTTTTATAGTCGTAAATAGGTATATGCTGTAGAATATTAATTTGATTAAAAATAGCTAAAGGCAATCGTAAAGTAACAGTATGCCATTGGAATGGATGATTTAACCATAGGAATTTTCATTGTAATAAAAACAACGTAACCATTAATTTTATATGGTAACATAAAAGTCACAGTAACGGTTCTAGATATAAATTAAATAACTGGAATTTCTTATTATTAATATTAAATAGGTACCTAAATGATTAACGGGCAATTTGTCCAGATTGTGGTCGGGTACAATAATAACGTCTAAATACGGCCCTGGCGCGTATGGGGGATAATCTTGGCATCGCGATTTTGTTATTATAAACTTTACGCCGGACAATTACGCCAGCCCGGACGCGGACTTCGCGTAATAATGTAATTTCCGAACTTTTACGTTTGTTTGTTTTTTAAAATGACGCGCAAACACAGCCCGTGTTACAATAAGACCTTATGGTCCATACGATGCGTATAAATCTTAGAAAATACTTGTCTGAGGCTGCGAAACTGGCTAGCTATAAAATACCTGTGGCCTACCCCGCCCATACTGGCTGGAAGACTGCAAAAAGAAAACAAAAACCTTAATCCGCAATAATGTTCGGTACGGCCAGCCTGGACTGGACTGGAAGGCACTGAAAATAATTTAATGAGAGAACAGAATAAGTTTTGCACTTTATAGGCGGTCATCAAGCATCTTAAATTAGTTGAGAACAGAGTATCTGTGATGTAGTTACATTAAATTGCTGTTAATTGTCTATTAGAAAGTGAATAGTGCCCAAGAACAATTAAAACACAACCCTTGTGGCCTTCGTTAGCAGTAAAATTACAACTTTACTTAAATAATGCTACACAGTAAACCTACTCGTAACTATTTAATTCTCACTGTTGCCAAGCACTTGTTAAATAATAAAGAGCAATTGTTTTGCAATCTCCATCATACCTGGAGCCCGTTTCACGAAACTTCACGTACTGGTCTCAGACATTTAATTACCTACTATGCTATTATTATAATATATAATAATGTTGTGCTCTAAAACACATTCCTCCGCTCGAACTACAATAAAAAGCAATCGTCGAGTTCTTAACTTGTCATGTAGCGTTACTGATTAGAGCTGTATCTAACATCGTACTTGGCGCGCTGTCACTTTGACAGTAAAAACATCATGGCGGCGGCTGATAGTCGCGAAATTGATCGTCACGAGTGCATTCCGCTCGCGCCGCGCGTGCGCTGGGAGCGACTAGCTATGATGAATCAGATTCCTGGGGAATGCAACATAATGATTCTATTCAGGATAGATTGTACAGGCTACCGCGCTTTATACATTCTTTATTATGTACAGTAGTACAGTATATGGATAGATAGACCATAACTTACACACGGGTTTTTATAACTCTGGTAACTATCTGTTTTTGACTCTATAGCTCTAGTAGAAAGGGGGTTCCATTTAATGGCTCTACGCGCCCAATGTAACCCACGTTTTGCCTTTGAAATCAGAAAAACGACCTATTTTAGATTTAAAGCTCTTTACAATTATAGGTAGGTACAAGACTGATTGTTCTAAGAGAAAGGGGTAGGTATCTATTTATTGATCGAAGTAATGAACAGCAATGACATAAAATCCTTGGTCGACTTCACTGGTTTATGATTATGCAGTACGCTTTCTTTGTAATGAATATGAATAATGCTAACAGTGTATTTTTTTGTATATGAGACTACTGCTAACGGTCGCAGACATTATTATTGCTAAATTCTTGCCTAGTCCCTATGTTATTTAAGACTTCGATATAGGTATCAGCCTACAATATTGCTTTCCCGGTGTTGTTGAGCATTATTTTCCCGTGGTTTGAGGCAGGTCAAAGGTCAAATCCCGGTTAGAACGCGTCCAGGGACACTCGGCTGGGAGCGGGTGAGAGGTCACTCACGAAATCGTAATTGTCCGGGAATGTCTGGAATCCACCGCTTTCGTGTGCGATTTCGCAGCTACAGCGCAATCAAAAGGAAAATGTTGACAGTCAAGGTATTCCTGTGAACCTTCCCATCTTCCCAACTTGGACGGGTTATATAAATAAGTATGAGAATCGTGATGGGACCCACGCCTCCAGGCCAATGTGAACAGATGCGCGGAAGTCAACCGCACGAAGTTTTTTATGCATAATGACTGGCATGAAGACAATTCGTTTTCGAGTATTATCTGCCTACGACAAACATTAAAATAATTTTAGCTCGAAGAGTGGAACACCTGTGCGTTTCTTGCTGAGTTGTATATGGCAATGGACTGGAGATAATGCAGCCTTTATCAGACTCTGTGATGATATCTTTATCTTGTCGTTACATGACTTCCCTTGAAGTGTAAATCAGGATAGTGACTGACTTTTTTTTCAGCTGCTATGTAAAGGATATCTTACGTATAAATAAATAAATCCACGTGTATCGACAAAAAACAAACATACCTATGTGTTGCCTCTTGAGTTTTTCTAGTCATTTAACAAACACTAAATAAAACAAACGAAGCGAGATTTTCGTGCGTTCGTCATTATTTTTTTAATTAGTTCCCGACGTAACCGTGTCAAATCGTTTCGAGTGGAACGCACGCCTGACATCGATTCCCATAGAACGCATGTCGTCTATATACTTGCGTAAAGCCGATTATTGTCTAAACCATCAAAAATTACTCAAATCCGGTCCCGACCAAATTATTATATGATTTGTCTCGGCACCCACACACGTTAATTGTTTTATTTTATACCTCTACAGGTAAAATCTCGTAATTGTGCTAAGATGAGCGTTATAAAAAATAGACAAAGGTTCTCCGACGACGCCATTTTTTTCGTTTCACCCATTCCAATTTTGAACTCGGTTAAAATTAGTTTCTCGAATCGTCTTGTCTCACTCGCTTTGAGAGGTTTTTCAATAACATTGTGTAAGGACGGCCAATTTGTGTCAAATTTGAATGCTGATATTATAACATCTTCGTAAAAGGGTTTGTGAGCCAATAAACCAGAAAATACTATTTTTATTTTACAATGATGTTTGACGCCGTGCTTCATAACAAAGAGTTGGGAATAAAGGTAAAATTCATAAATATGCAACCACGGTGCACGCTTCTATTTTACTCCGCGGGATGTAGGCACACATCTTGACAGAGTTCATAAAATGGTACACCATGTGAATAACGTGAACAGAATTTTAAACATTTTCTCAGAAGGACTTGAATTTATGATTTAAAACTAAACATAGAAAACTTTTAGAATGATGTGTACCCTAATTCAATGTTGACTCCACTTAGGTAGCTGGTTAACTTTAGATTAAAAATACTTGTAATACTTAACAGTTTTAATTACTGATTAATCGAGGGATAAAGTGAAGGTAATTAAACAATGAAGTAGCTTACGTTGTCTGGAATTAAAAAGGTTTCATGTTTGACGTTAACAAAGTGACTCTGGGCGGTCCTCATCTTTTAAAAAGTAAGGTTTCATGATAAATGAAAGGTCGTTTAAAGAAAAAATAATTACCCAATATGTCGGGCCGGCGGTTATCAGGCGCCTCTTTTAAACGAAATTTTAAATAAAGCGCATAAGGAACGATTACGTCGATCATTTTTGAAAATGGCCGCCCGGAACAATCGCTCATCATTGAGCTGAGTGCAGTTTCAATAACTCTTCTTATCTGAAAACATCTATACGCTGAAGTATGTACATTGTGAATTATTCACAGGGTTCACTATGAGAAAATGTAACAAACATGTCAAGACTAATTCGTCTGCAACAGGTATTAGACCTGTCAGCGTCAAATCAATCTCAAGCTGCAACGCGTTTAAAATGCATGGGTCAGAGGTAAGCCTGGGCTTTCAACAGGGCAACCCACCTTTATTCGGTTCGTGGCCCGCACCGAGCAACCTCACACGACCGTACAAAGCATCAATTAGCCTCATGACGTGCAATACATTACGTGCACAGTTCAAGTTCACCCGTGCGTGATGTCGCATGACGCAACAATGTAAATCGTGCAAGGATGAAAGTTGAATAATTTTAATTCTGAATGGTGGAGTCGGAGAATGCAGTCCGTGAGAAAAAAATAAAGTCTTCCGATGCGCTCGGCTAGATAGCGCAGGTGGTGAGGACCCGACCGAACCGCCTCAAAGGAGCGCCTCTAAAAAACGATAGGGTTTGGAAACCCAGTAGCAGGTTGTCAATTGTCTTTTTATTTTCGTTAGCTCCTGAGTATTGCTTATTTTTTGGAGTCCTCGGTTTTATTTATGACATCTGAATGATGTATTAAAATGTATGCATGTGAATTGAATATTTAGATATATCTGGCTGCCTTTCGCAACGTATGTAAGTACTTATAAAATGTATCTGGCTCCCTTTCGTAAGGTATTAAGTATGTACTTACAAAATGTACCAGCGATCAGTAGAGATATATCATTAGAATGACTTTCTCTGGCCTAAAATCCAGTGAGTAATTAAAAGCTGTTCTAATTAATTAAATGGCCAGACCTTTATTACTTATTGGGCATCAAATGGAAGCAAAAAAGACAAAATTTAATGCCGAGAACGTACGGAGTAATTTAAAAGTGTAGTCACGATTCGTATGAATCGATTAATTTGAATGATGCGAAATCGAATTTGAACTCGTACTCGCGACCGCCAGAGTAACATGCCGGCGATTATACGATTTATGTGCCATTCTTTTGTGTTTTACTCGAATACTACTGCACTTTTGGTACTACGTGTTTCAAAAGGTGGAGACTACCCTTCCTTTTAAATGCTGAATTTAAATTTAGGTACTCATAAAAACAACAACCGAGGCACTTTTATACACACTGTCTCACAAACACCGTAAAAATAAATATTTAGTAAGGACCGTCTCCAGCCTATAAACGTTCCACTAAAACCCCACTACTGGGCACAGGCCTGGGCTTGCACTGCAATTCCCAAGCGTGCTCAGGGCGGATTGGAAAATTTACACAACCTATTTTATTTCGTAAGTTTATAAATATGTGCGCGTTTACCGAAAAGCTTCTGGTTGATTTTAAAAGGTACTTATGAACTTAAATCATAAAAACTACGAACCAGTTCGAACCCAAGAGCTATCTGTTAGAGAAACCATAGTCTGCCACATCCTTTTAGAACTAAAAAATCTGTATTACTTCAATCACAAACCATCACCCCAGATAAGTTGTTATGTTTCTACATTTCATGAGTTTTATGTACAATAAAATGTTATACATACATACATAACTACTTAAGTAGCTCAACTTCTAAAACTATGTACCTCTATATATAAATATGCTAAGCTAAACTGAATCCTACGCGTTTCCAAATGCCATGCGCGTTTAATCAAGTGGCTCCATCCATTCCAATATGACGTGTAAAACCCTGGTGTCTTAAGTAGCCTTTTGCTTACAGATCGAGCCGACCGGCTCCGCTTCCTTGGGGGCGGCGTCGCGGGCGCTGTTCGTAGAGAAAGTCAGGGCTTCTAACGCAGCCTGCCAAGCCGGAGACTTCGCTACGGCCGTCGCACTATACACAGACGCACTCACTTTGGATCCCGCTAATCATATACTTTATAGCAACAGGTAAGCGGTATACATAGTGCTCTCGCCCTCATGCTTCTGACTGAATATTTTTTGTCTTAGGGGATGTTTGGTCACTCTGATTTGTCTGACTGATTGAATATAAGTTTTAAATAAATATTTCAATAAATATTCAAAAATCAGACATGTACACACGGCAAAATAATCAGGTAAGCACCTACGCACGCTCGCGCCGTATCTATCCTGCTTACCGAATAGCTTTGCCGTGTGTACCTGCCCAGGTGTCACTCGGCAAGTTTTCACAAGCGCGTAGGTATTCAAGGCACACGAGACGCTACTGAAAACTTAAGGTTTCATTCGTCAGAAAATAAGTTATGTCTGATCGCTCTGGGATCTTACTCTAATAGGGTATAAAGAAAAACTATAGCTTTGAACTAGGTAGTAAACGTAGGTTAAACATGTTTTAGACCTGTGATCATGGGCCATAGTCGTGGTGTATATCCCGTAGAATACATGTCTAATGGAATTAACTGTGAATCAATTACAGCTTTTAGTGCTACAATACGCGCGCGATCTGAGTGCAGTTGGGGCATGAGCCGGTGGCAAACGACGAACCTTGATTGCACTCGGATCGCACGCGTACTGTGGTATGGTATAATATTGACAAATTGTATTACCACTTTATTGGGTAATACCTCTCTAGTATCAGTAATCTACTTACTTACATTTATCTACTATCCGATATCCGTTTATGGATAATTAGATATCATATTTTAGATTTTAGTAGAGCAATTTGCAATTGGGATTGTCTAAAAAAAAATACCTATCCTTTTTATATTTTTTTTGTGTAGAATAGTCAATTATAAGAAACTAATTTCAATATTTTCTCATATAACTCGGTATTTTTTTCACTATTAATTATTGAAAGTATTTTGGTTGATGACGTCAGAGTTTCCATTGCCGGTATCACACATCTGCTTATTGGATAAATTGGTCATAAAACGTATGTGAAGCGCCGCCATTAACGTCTTTTCTATCTGTGGTGAAGTTGGCAAACTGTCATCAGTATCAATGTCAACATGATTCAACAATAACACAGGAACATTCACGCGATCTTCTCCTATGAATTTTATATTTTCACAACCGTTACACATACCATAACATTCTGCGCGAAGCAGAAAGGTCCATAAACACATACCAGGTATGATCGAGACAAAACAGGACCCGGAAATAAGTCAGTAAACTCAGTAGGCGAAAGTAAACTGAAAACGTAATATTTTCGCTCTTCATTAAAATATTTAGCGGAAAATCTTTCATGTGAGCGAAGCACATCGCTGTGTGGTTACACTCTTGCCTAATTATCTACCGAAAGTGCTTCTAAATCTAAACTATAATACAACAATGTGAAAGTAAACGGTGGAAAAAACAAGAATGACAGTAACAAGATTGCCCATTTGCTTGTCATCTGTCATAAGATGAATGAAATGTCAGATTGCGGGTCCAAATTGAACTCCGTAGTATAATCCACGCGTAAATAGCATAGAATTTGTAACCTTTGCAAATAAAGTACATTTTGGACCGTCTACATCATGTCTGGGAATGTCAAATGAAGGTCATTGCTTATTTTTCATGTAATAAATTCATTATAGTAAAATAAAATAAAGTAAATACAGAAAACGATTTAAAAAGCATTTATCTCGAAATGGTTTTCGATTTACTATACATTGTAAAAAAATAGACAATCCCAATTGGAGATTTGTAAATAAATTATTCCTTAGTTACATCTTTATTATTATTGTAAACACCAAAGTTTAATAGCTAAATGCTTAACTCTTGAAAACATAAAAATGGTAATAAAATGTAAACGATACCTAAACAATTTTGGCTCTGTTTTTTCGTAGTCCATCTTGGATATCATTTTGTTGATATAGTTATAAGGTAGTAAGGGGTTTTGCTCAAGATAAAGTATAAGTAAACGCTTTATGAGCTTTTCTATGGTGTACAGACGTCCGGTTGGTTTACAGGTCAGCAGCCAGACTAAAGCAAGGCAAGTTTGCAGCAGCACTCCAAGATGCGACGAAGGCAAGAGAGCTGTGCCCAAACTGGCCCAAAGCCTACTACAGACAAGGTAACAGTTTTTTAACATTTTTGGTGGGAATATGTATGGAGTCCAGCACGATTCCCTGGCGATTGTCAAGTTTTCTGATTTGTAGTCATTTATCCTGGGCAAGGCCGCAATTCGTCTCATAAATCCCGTTTGTTTATTACAAAAATATTCTGTTATGTAACATAGCTACTCCGCGAGCGCGTGTAGTTGGTATGTGGTCAGGAGTAGCAAGGTGATTGGTCTCAGTTCATGGTTACTTTCATCAGTGTTCGTAACATACGGGATACGGAGTATGAGATGATTCGCGGCGTTACCCACTTACTTCACGCTAGAGATCTTACGAAAGCACCTAAACCTAAACTGTGCCTGAGCTCTAGCTAGTGTAAGTTTTCACACAAAAAACGTCGTTAACGCTTTCACGTAAACATTTCAATTACTATGAAAAAATTGTCAGGGGCCACTTTCGGATCGAGACGGTAACAAACTGTTCTCATACTAAGTATTTGTCATTTTAACGCTAACGCGTTCGAGACGTATTTTGTGACTGAAAACTTACACTAAGCATAACGATCTGGAAAAAAATATTTAAAGAAATATATTTACAAGATCTAAAAGTTGATCTTGACTAAAGGACTTATAATATAACAGCCGATTTAATTACTTAATCCTCTCTCCCACTGCGTGTGGGCATTCAAATTGACCCGAACTTCAATGCAACCGTGATGCAATTTCTGCATCGTTGTTTTACCAACGACTTTTCCATTACTGCACCACCTCAAGCGTTCAGCGCGCCATGCAATGTTTATAATGTTTGTTAAATGATTAATTCTGTACTCATGTTAAATCGTTAAATCACAAATTAACGTTGCGTGTCATTAGTTATACATACGCAACACAACTAGACATTGCGTGCGACTATAATGATATATTCTTTGTTTTCTTCTCTATTGTCTTCAATTGTCACTTTCTCTTGTATTACGGCACTGTGTATGAAGTGATACCATACTCCATTTCTTTTTATACGACAATAATTTTAGTAAATGGCCCTGCGTACCGCCTACGCAGACTTTCTTGCTTTCTATATTTACGACGCGAAGTTGTTGTAAAAGATTATTACTGTTGTTTATTACACAGTTGCAACAAATGTAACATTTGAAAGCTGATATTCATTTAATAAATGTGTCATGAAGTAAACTAAATATAATAATCCGGTGACATAACGTTAGCGAGCTAGAATTTTGACGACTGGATGGATAACCTAGAGATTAGTGTCCTTGATTATGTAGCTAGAGAGTCCAGATTGGAATCCCAGTAGGGGAAACAGTTTTTTTTTTTTTTAGACTTGAACAATAAGTGGTGTAAATTGTCCCATGATATTTATTCATAATTTCTTTAACGCCGAAACTTGGCCAAACCTCGTCAATAATGATCTACACTAAAAATATTGACTATGTACCCTTCGTTTAGGTATCAAAGTCGCAATCATGTATGTCCCAGGCCTATAATGTATATCTAAGAGAGCAGTGGTATTAAAGACATGTTTATGGACAGGCGTGGCTCTCCAATGTCTCGGGCGACACGGCGAAGCCCTGGCTGCGTTTAGTTCGGGTCTGGGCGTGGAGCCGGCGTCCCGACAACTGCTGGCTGCTCTGGTCGAAGCCTCACTCAAGTCACCTCTTCGAACCACGCTGGAACCGACGTTCAGGCAGCTGGAGGCTATGAAGCTTGACCAGTCGCCTTTTGTACTTATATCGGTAAGTGATGTGCGGATTGTAGTAACCCGCCATAATACAAAATGCCTAGCCGTTTTGGTCGTTTTGCAATGCGGCGGTTCAACGATTAGCCAGATTGAATGCGGCTGAATGAAAATCCGCCGGAATGTATTCGGCGCCATACGTTCTTCAACACGGCTAGCCGTACCTAATGTAATACAGCGAGTCATTAGCCGCCGCTTGCACAGTTTTTAGTTCAGCTGACGGAGCTCCGCTTCGCTCCTATTTCCGCTCAGTTTGGGCCTCGGCTCTGACGCAATTCTAACCTAACCTATCCACAAAAAAAACATCTTTATTTCTAATTTGGTAATAGTAGTACGATGCGGCTGAACGTAGGCCGCCTGACAATCCGGCTAATCGTCACGCGCGTGCTTGTAGTGATTTAATTCATTAATACGCTGAAAGGAAAGCGAAACGCGGGTATACTGAAATGTACCATTATATCAACTGAAACACAAAAAAATTACGAACACTGCACTTACTCGTACAAAATTTAAGACTTACTTTTTGCAGCGCGAGTAATTTTGTGAAGAAATGCCGTTTTTTACTGAACAAAGTTGGTTGGTACTAAAGTTGTACACAGTACCTACTGTGTGAATCGTGAGGCTCCTGTCGAACCATCGAATTTAACTTATTTAAGCTGTCCGCGTCGTCCTGTTTAAATGGCATCTGATACCAACCGGCGTCCGATCCCGAAATAATGTCTACCATTACCGTCGCCGTATCTGCGGAAATATCGTTGTCACTCACTTTATTTAAAACCCTTCCATAACAAAGGCTTTCGTGCATTTTCTTATTCGCACAAAGGTGATTTGAGTTACATTACTGCCATTTACTGCTTCGGCTTTGTTAGTGTCAATCAATGAAAGGTCTAACATGGGAACGGACAGATGAACGTTTTGTAAGTAACTATGTTAATACTAGATGCCTAGCGCATTCTTTGATATGCCTTTTCTACATCATTTCAGCTAGCCCGTTTAGGCGCTTGATGTATCAATTATGCAGTTCAACATTAACATACCCACACAAGTACAGACATACTTTACCTTACCTTGACGCTATGGCATCGTGGTTTATCCCGAAGCTAGCTTAACTACATTAATTATACCAAAAATAAGCAAATAAAGTAGCCGATTCCCGATAAGTTTCGAACTGGCATTAAGCACCCCATACAGAGAGGGCATTTGCATACATTCCGCTGGTGTGCAGCCGACGACATCTGAACATTTTTCGGCGCATTTAACTGGCCAGACAATGGGCTGAGTGATCAAAGCTCCATAAATACGGACCGTCCCCGTTCAATTTACATACAATCTGCACGACAGTTGATCGGCAGCGAGACGTGGATACTCGAAATGGCGGCGCACTGCTACTGCCACAAAATGGCCGCTACTAATAGAGTGCTCGTATTTAAAACTTTTCAGAATAGATGCGAATATGCGAAAGTATTATGTGGTTGCCTATTATTAATGTCGAAGTCAGATGAAGACGAATAGACCACCAGAAAGTGGAAATAAGTTGTTTATATTTTTAACTATTATGTATTTATTTTATTGGTTCGTTTTATTCGTCGCCAGTTTGGATATTTGGGGTTCACAGATCTAATACTGATTGACCCTCGATCGTGATTTTCGGAAATTGCACAATTTTGATAGATAATTAGTGTACCTACTATAAAAATATGAAAAATTTCAAATATATTTAAGAATCTTGATGGGACCTGTGTAAACGGAAGTTAAATTTTAATATTAAGTTGTGTGTTTCTTTACAACATTATTTTCCTTTGCAAATGGTTTATAAAAGTGAACGACCATCCAGAGGGCTTCTAGCTTACTGTTAATGTTAATAAAATTCTTATCAGCGAATGCATTTTATATGTGTACTAAAATTAATTCTGAACTTTTAACGAATAAAATTA
Source organism: Pandemis cinnamomeana (assembly GCA_932294345.1). Lineage (NCBI taxonomy): Eukaryota > Metazoa > Arthropoda > Insecta > Lepidoptera > Tortricidae > Pandemis > Pandemis cinnamomeana. The sequence continues at coordinate 5,516,592 of OW028720.1, forward strand.
AATACAACTTATGCAAGTGAATTAATTGTACCGTACGCAATCTACATCCCATGTTAATGTAGGTTCTTTGAGCATTTTATTGCCTCTCGCGCTATCGAATCGACGCCCATTTTATTATTGGTACAAATTCCGCAACTTCCCGAGTGTTATCAACTTGATCAATTCTTATTTTTCTCACATTTTACGATAAATTTGTAGTTCATAAAAGTAAAGGCTCCGTGGGTGTTCCGAAAATGCTTTGGACTTTATTACTTTATATCGAGATAAGTTCAAATCGTTAGCAAAATGTTTTACAGCGGCGATCGTAATGGCAACCTAATGGGTCCTTTAAAATTCGTTTCGCTTTTTGCAAGGTCCCATGATACTCAATTTCGCATTTCAATGTATTAGTTTATTGTAACGTTGCCTGTAATTACATAAAAAGAGGGTTAGAAGCTACCGAAACGGATGATTTGGCCGAAGCTCACATAAATCCCACAGTAATTTAAGTTATTTAACTGCGTTGTGGATTACTTTATACCGGTGCATCCTTGATCGTCCAACCAAAGGTTATTTTATGGTTTTATCTTAGTGAGAAAGATACGCGTTAGTGCAAACTGGAGTTGATTTTTTTAATCCAAAACATTTTAATATAATTTATTGAATCAGGCGGCATCTACTGTGAATTTACTTAAACTACATTTTGTCTACGATCTGTTTGTATACAGGTGACTCCGCAATGGTAATTCAAAACACTTTACTGTGACTCAGTCAACCCTAAATAATTATACTGTTGTAAAATTGAAAGAGGTAAAATTAGTTCCCTGTTGTTAAAATTAGAGAAATTATTCGTCTGACTGCTGTCCTCGAGTACCAAAGAATTTCTTTTGTAAACTATTCCTTTCTGTATCAAGTTAGCTGGAAGAGATCCCTTCTTAGGGATAAGTTCGCCTTTGTACTATTTTCTGTGTATTTCTGTATTTTTAAATTTTTATGTGCAATGAGTTTACATACATTTACATACAATTTCAACCGACGCCAGGATATGCTTGTTCAAAATTTTTACATACTCGAGACTAGACGGCGACCCTTAGTGTAGTAGGTACCTATAATTTATTTTTCATTTATGTAACAGGTCGTGGGTCAGGAGCTACTGGCAGCCGGGCAGTACCAAGCTGCGGTGACAGTGCTTGAGGCAGCTTTGAGGATCGGGTCTTGTTCATTAAAACTACGGTAAGAAAACGCATATTACAGACTATTTCGAACCAATACAAGTAGAAGTAAATAAGGGCGCCACTATCTACGTGATTTGTAATTTTTTGGCAATAATTTTGTACGGAAATATTAAGTGCTCTTTCATTCGGGCTCTAGTCTTTTATGTGGGAATCTAGAAGCGCGAACGAGCGTCTGTCGTGCGCTGTTATCTTAAAATGACAGTTTTTTTTTTTAACAAAAAGCCCATTACGGCGTCACCAAGATGCCATCTCCCATATTGCGTGTAAAATATTTAAATTAAAATAAAATACAATCTCGCAAGGCACCGTGTTTGGTACCGTTTTCATTTAATCGAAGAGAAGTACAAGTGGTTTATTTACTCGCTCTTACGCATTCTGCGATACCGAAATAAGATTAACGATTTTCAATACGTGGTACCTACGTACTAATTTATTGCCGTGAAGTTTGAAAAACACTTTGGCGTTTATGGTTATTAAGTTTTTTGAAAGCCTGTCAGGAGAGCGTTGTAAAATTTCTGGTTATATGTTTTGTGGGTCATATACCATCTTGAACAATTATTGCTTAAGAAAGATGTTCTCCACCTTGGTGATTCTCAAATAGAACAATTAAAAACTATGCGCTAAAGCACACATCCTGATTACAAGCTAGGGATCCAAGATTCGGATCCAAATATGGGTTTGACTTATAAATAAGCAATTCCAAAAAAATGACCAATTCGCCATTTAATAACAATGGGAGACGATCTTCGATCAATGCATGAACGATAGTAAAGTTCAAACAGACAAGCTGTGATTTCTGGGAAGTAAATAAATTACCTATCAATTTCTCTACACTTACATGCTTTATACCTACTTTTTAAGTAAGTCACGATCGAAATTCCAAAGCATTAACGTGTGATTACATCCAAAATACCTCAGATAAGGTCCCATTACTAAACAACTTTATTAATCACCCCTTAGCCACTTCACACCCACTTCAATGGCTGAGCCAAATTGAATGATATATTGTTCCTCCGCAAACCCGGTGTTCATTAGGGTGATGTTACACCGGAGCCTTTAGATAAAACACTGAACATTTTGAGTTTTAAAATTTTGACAGTTTTAGTTCAGGTCGAGACATCGAGGAATCGTCGCTGTATAAAAAACTCGCTCTATACTAAGGTTGACACCGCGTGATTGTTATAATTCTTCTATAGACCGACCGCTTAAATGAAGCCTCGCCCGCGCGGCACAGGGGCGCGGGGTAGGACGACAAAAGGGACCGAGAGCTGTGCGGGCGGGTAGTGCGCCTGCCGCCCGCACCTCTCTCGGTCCCTTTTGTCGTCCCACCCCGCGCCCCTGCGCCGCGCGAGTGAGTACTCACTTAAGCGGTCGGTCTATATAATGTATTACTTCTTTAGGCTGTGTAATTTGATAATTTCTGGGCTACGTAAACAGTTGTTAATATAGGTTCGTAACCTAAATCACTAAGCGTAAATTGGCAATTTATAATTTTCTCAAACATGCTCGGAAATGTATGCGTTAATGTCCCGATATGAGGACATGAAGTTTCTCGTTTATGGCTCCCTACATTACTTCTTGGCTTAGGCCACAAAAGTTAGTATGAAAATCCATTTTTGTCCGCTGCTCTAATTTTTTAAATTTCTATACTAAAATTAAATTGGCAAAGGAAAAAATTACATACAGCCAACCACCACCACAATCTGTACCTAAGCATAATTGCGACATAAAAAAAAAATCTATGGTACTATATTTATGTGCGGTTAAACATGGTGCTCAAATAGCTGGATCAAATTAGTACATTTAAAAAATAAAAAAGGTGGCAAATCGAAAATCTTTTTTTCTGCTTATGCGTATTTCGTAGTGATTGTTATTATAATTTAACAGAAATAAAAATGACTTCTAGTGATGAAAGTGACGGGGAACTTATGAACTGTACTCCGCCTCATTTAAAAGAGGAGGCAAATTTAGCTATGCAAAATATGCTACCGGAAAAAAGTAAACTATGATTTACTCGATTGTCTAGTAGTTATTTTAATTTTAATATTTCCTCACATTGTTTGAGAAAAGCACTATACAAGCTTTGGCCGGAACAGGGATTGCAGGACTCGTTCTATCTGGCCTCGTCTTCGACTCGGCCACCTACCCCAAACTCGTCCAGCAATCCCTTACTTCACGGCCTCTGCAGTAATGTACTATTTTGTATTTTTTTATACATAGTACCTAAGCTAAGCAGGCGTTTGATTGACCGCAATCACAGCTGAGAGGAAGTTAAGACTTGATCTAGTCTAAGTAGTAGTAGAAACAGACCTGCAAAAGAGCCTTTTGCGGCCTATTTGCAAAATAAAATTTTGATTTTGATGAAATTCGTGTGACTTTATTTATGGATGGCTCCTTACAAGCGGATACTCCGGTCTACCGGCACCCTTACTAAAAGTGGCGTTTTTAATCGCCAACCTTTCGTACGGTTGACAGTGGGATAATTTATTACAATATTTACGTTTAAATGGAACGGATATAGTACGGCGTTTCGATACTTTGATTTATTGGTGAAAGGTGGCATTTATTTACATCCCTTGGGAAATTGGAGATGTAATCAGTACCGATATTATAGGTTGCGCGTGGTAATGAGGTAACCCTATAAGTTTAATAGAACGAGGACTTTAACTTATAGCTAAATCAGAAAAGTTTAGTGTAAGTCAAAAATTTCATCCGCTTGTACTGGTAAAATTTATTTGGATACTTACATACATTATCCCTTACGGGGTAGACAGAGCCTAAGGTAACAAAACCTACAGGCCACGTTTAGCATGATTAAGGGCGTATAGCTGGAAAGGGAAAACAAACTAAGAGAAGCGACTGGTAAATTACGTTTTTTCTTTCAGACCAGCATAGAATAAATATTTGGATAATATTATGTAATAGGGATATCAATGGAACAAAGGCATAAAAATGTTAAAATGTTAATACAATTGGCATTTTTTAATGGAAAAGGATAAGGCTAGTATAGCGCAATTCATCTTTTTTTAAACTCGGTCGAAATGGTATTTAACACACCAGACACTCCGAAAATGCATAAATTTGAAATGGAATGTCCAACGTCCAGTTTTAATAAGAGACGTGCTCACACCCGTAATTGTTAACGTTTTGCTTCGAATTGTCAAGCAATTATTCCCTTGTCGAAAAAACGGTAAAATTGCACATTGGTATGTGTTATACCAACTCCTCGAGCTTGTTTCGCATAACTACCTGGTTCGTTTTTACAAATTCTAATTTTAAACTACAGTTAAAATTGGAACGTGGAGGAACCTTTTTCCAGCAGTGAGACCAAATCCATATACTCTATACACACCCACATAAGTCACGTCTTTATCCTACAAATTATAAGGCTACAAATAATCTATACTAGTAATGATATTACTGGTTACGGCAAAAGTATGTGAGCTACTGTGAGACAGACCTATATCTATTGAAGTGCTCTGGAATATGTTTCTAAACTCGTTCCATTTTAAGATCGTTTTCGCAAATTTTAGAGTATCCTCACCGCTAGTATGGAGGCAGAAGCATCAAGCGTCTCCTACCTCTCGAAATTTATACTCATAGTGTGTCAGGCTATAGGCCCTATAGTATAGGGAATAGTAGCTAACTATGAGCCCAATTTTCGACAATGCACATCACGAGACATTAAAAATTGTGTTTAATTGAAAATTAACGAGCGGTGCAGCAAATCACAGTATTAATGTAATCGAAGAAAGATCGAGCTCTAGTTTTGTTGCCAAACAGATTTCTACCCCCTTCCAATGTTATTTCCGTAGGCTTATTACCTAACTCGCTCGAAATCGCCATCGGCATGGTGTTCATTTTGACAGTTCATGTATGGGCTGACAATTAGCATCGGAATCAGCTAGCCTTCACATTCATACAAGAACTGTCAAAATGAACACGATGGCGAATTCGTGCGAGTTAGGTAATAAGCCTACCGATTTGATTCCAAAGATCGGTTTCTAGGAACCCAACCTATCGATAAAGTTAAGCAATCGCCGATCGAATGCTATATCGTTACCGTCGCACACACGAGTCATGAATGGTCGTGGGATCCCCACTTATTCAGCTAACGGTGGTTTTAATAGCGCTATAAACAGTAAACCACGTATACAGGGGTTGATACGATCGAAAACAAAGTTAATTAAAGCTCTATTACCTTTATTAACAGTGTATGTGAACGGTAATTCATATTATATGTAGTTACATTTGTACGAAAATGGTGTTTTAGCGCGTTGATGTCTCTTTTATTAAAGACTAGCTGTTGCCTCCGTCTTCGCCAATGTTCCAGTTTTTTCTCTTTTTTTAATTTCTTTTGTACAAATCTTGTTCTGGCGATAACGAAGTCAACAATAATTATCCAATTTGGTGCAGTTGTTTTGGTAATTCATTTTTATTTATGTGTATCTATGTAGGTAAGGTCGCATCCTTACAAAGTCCATTCTCCTATGGTGTTAAAAGAAACTATTACACAGATGAAAAGGAAAGGAACTACAATAAAATTCTGCTGAAAAATCTGACTAATATTTAATTTAAATTAAATAAAAAAAAAGACCAGAAATACAGAGAGATCTTCCATGCTGGTCTGGGAGCAAAGAAAAAACATAGAATCTAACTACCAATTGTTTCTCTACCCGCGCAGATGGTAAAAGCCCATCGAGGGAATGAGCGAAAATCATAGGAATCATGATATAGGCGATGAGGTCAGCAACCTATTTTGATTCCATTTTCCACCTATACGCCCACAATCTTGCTAAATGTGGCCTGTAGGTACATGTTTGTGTATGTATGTATGTATGCAGAACACAACTAAAAGCTAGAACAAACCAACGTCTTTAAAACGTTAACTATTGTTTACAACGACTTGATTACGAAAGTACGTGCTAGGCCGCGGCGCGTGTGCTGGCCCTCCCAAATAGGGTTACCATCGTTACGAACTTTTACCCGGTTTCGATCATGGCGTTTTTAAGGATTTAATCTCGCTGATTGCATCGCATCTATGCTATCAGACGCATCAGCGTATTTTGGACTCAGATCCGGGGATTGTTTATTTTGTAACGGCTCTATTTAATTCTTAAGATAATTTCCTTTTTACCGACTTCAAAAAAGAAGGAGGTTCTCGATTTGGTGGTTTTTTGTCATTGATATTGTTCGGAGTGCGACCATTAATGCTTGAAAAGGGGAGGCGAAACTGAAAAAAATCTCGAAACATCAAGAGGTTTAGTCTTACACGCGCACATATTTAGGATATGTTGTATGCGTTTTACTGCACAAGAACCTCACGTGATTTTGGATGGACAGCAAGAAAGTGGTCAATAAGACATCACGTTTAATATGCAATTTCATTTCATGCTAAATATCTCAATTCCGACCTTAATTGCGCCATGCACTGAAACATCCATCCATTTTTTTAATATCCTTTTTTTTCTCATCTCAAAATTGTTAATGGCAACCCTGCAAGCAAGCGTCGAAACCCACACCTCGTCGACATCAGATGTTATCTTCGTTGATGGATCGGCGCCCGCACATCCCTATTCAGCCTTACTTTTATATAGGGGACATTTATTTTTGATCCGTATCTGAGAATGATTGTTGATAGACCGGTGGATTGGGTTGGAAATAGATTTTAGGAGCTGTAAATTATGAGTTGATAGGAGTTGGTCACGGAACGGGTTAGTGCGAATAAGGTTCTAGTAACACGCTTAATAAAACTAACAAAGACAAGAGAGTACCTACAGAGAGAAACACTCGCTAAACTTGGCTTAAGGGTCAGATACAGAACTATTCCTTGCTATGACGCATATCGAGCCCCGTTTCATAAACATGACAGGCGATAAATGACTATAACAATGGAAATAGTTTGCTGGCCTGAGAATTTCCGTGTGTTGAATCCAATTTCTCCATGCTTACCGAAATGTCACGGTCATCTGTCGCCAGTCAGGTCAGGTACATGCCGTACATGAAATAGCGGCTTGAAGGCTCCTCACTCCGGAGGCGTAACCACCGGTAGCTTGAGTTCTGCCCCGCTGCCGGCAGCGCTATAGGTTAGACTTTAATGATATTTTATTATTTATCGCGAAAAGACAGACAGACGAATAGTATGCAATGATAATGATCGTAAGGAAGTGATTGTAAAGTAAGTTAAATATGCTTACATGTAGTGTTGTAGTTAGAGGTGCAGTGTAGAATTATAATGATGAAACTTTACTATGGCTTCGAACCTAACGAACTGTCTTTAACCTGTTTTTAATCAAGTATCCAATTATGTAGGCACTTATTACGACTTCCAACTGAGTAATAAGGTTGAGGTGACTTTTTTGTTGACTTGTTATGTCGTATGTGTTACAATTTTCCAATGTCAATATCTAGTCGTCTTCCTAACATTCTACGACTGGCTGTTTTCTAATTAACGGACTACTTGTGTGGCATAATCAATGACGAAGGGACAGGAAATATTTTCAACCGTTTTCAAGCAGTAAAATTCCACTATAGGGATATTTAAATACGTATGAAGTGGCTTTGAGCCGAGATAAAGATCCCAAAATCAAGCGATCGATCTCAACCGCGAGGTGTAAAGTGTGATGTCAATTTACACGGGCCCCGTGATTCATTAGTGCGGGTTTAAATTAAAATATTTATCTCGGATTATTTTAATCGCTTTCACACGAGTTATTTGACACACACACCGACACGGAACCGGACGGGACCCACGAGTGTTTGTTCACGGTTTTATAGCTAGTTATTATAAATATTATTGTGCGCCTTTTAAATATTGATTGCACCCAAAAGTATCTTTATTAAAGTCCCTTAATTACCAGTGTGCCGGCAAGTAATCCACCGTAATTGACGTGCAGTGGTCACGTTTATTCGTACGTCGCACGCTATCATTCTTTCCGTTACATCAAACGCAGTAATTTAAGGCACTAACACAAATGACTGATGCCGATGCCAATTTAACTTCTGTAGGCTCAGCTTCTTGTTGGGATGACTGCGCTTAATGCATCCTTGCTGCAAATGAAACTACCTAGAAATGTCATAATTGTAATAAAATTCTATGTTGTATTAAAAAGATCGTTAACGTCTGAGTAAATACATTAAAGAGATCTCTTGAAACCTTTTACGGGCATTTAATAATAGCTTTTCGTCTTATGTCTCGCAAATGATTCAAATGAAAACTTAATTAAAATGTAATATGCAATTCCGTTAAGAAACTAGATGTGATGCGTGAGTATTTTTTATTACACTGATGACATCATAGTTTATGAATCATTAAAAGACTTGTTCATCACTACTGCAAAACTATATTCCACTGCGACAAGCATCTAAGAAAATATCCATTACCTACGAAAAAAGCCATTATCCATCCGTGAAGTATCCATTTCCATCGAAGACAAGCCTAATTTCTGTACAAATGAAAGTCAACCTTGACTGACTGATCGATCATCGCGGAGCTCAAACAACTGAACGAAATGCGCTGAAATTTGGCATTAACACGCAGATAATTATTATGACTTAGGCGTTTGCTAAGAATGGATTTAGCGACAGGGCCGGTTATTAAGGTGGTTGAAAGAGGTTCGCAACAGATTAATTCAGCACAGACTAAGTCGCTGCAAATAGCTACTTTAGTTATAAAACGTAACATACTTTACTCGCAATTGGGAGTGGGTCAATTGGTGTAATTTGTCCCATGATATTTATTTAATTGTCAAAGTGAACTAGCCTTATTAATAATCTTCTAAACAGTGACTTGAGTTTCACGAATTAATCATCCCGTCTACTCCGCAGGGGTTCTGTATTCAGCGCATTGTCATCCGCCCACTGGGCTTTGAGCCAACTCGACGCAGCCATCAACTATATGCAGCAAGACTTGGCAGTTGCCAAGTCACTTGGCGACACAGCCGGGGAATGTCGAGCTCACGGCAATCTTGGCGCAGCCTACTTCAGCCAGGGGTCATATAAGGATGCACTGACAGCACACCGGTACCAGCTTGTCTTGGCTATGAAGTGCAAGGTACGTACCCCACGACTGAAGATGTATTAAATCCTTAATTAGCTTTTACTCACCTCTATGGAGCTAGCAACTAATATGCAGCGAGACTTGGCACTGACGAAGATGGGCATTTTCAAAAAACACCTACCCTTGACTTTTTTTTCCAAAATGATGACATTTTGGGTTTTTCTGAATCAGAATTAGCACTATTTATTTTTGTAAAGAAAAAAGTGTCCATTGGTTTTTTTGACAGTTTTGTGACACTATTTTCATACGATTTATATGGGGCGTCACAAAACTGACACGAAAAAGTTGTATGGGAAATTAAGGTAATCTTGTTGGAAAAAGGGCACACGTTTTTTTGAAAATGCCCAGATACTTGGCGACTCTAATGAAATGACGTCAAACTTGCTTTGTTACCAACAACCCGTAAATGCATATTTTTTCTTTAAAGCAAACTGATTTTTATTTTTTAGTTATGTGGGCTGCATGCATCCTTTGCATTTAAGGGTTAAAGCGTCAGTGTAAATCTCGTAGAACCGTAGACAAATAATCATCAACGTATTACAACAAAATAAATAGATAAAACAAACAATCCATTCTCATTACAGTAAAAATAACCATGGCGTAAGTCTTCGCCGACTGCCATTTGCCTGCGCAGCTATTAGGCACCAGGATAATGATGACAATAATAAGCTACTTTACATCCAGTGCGTAGGATGTTTGCGCAACTGTTATTTACGCCCTGTGTCAAAACACACGAGATCTTAATGGTTTAACCACACATGATAAATTGCCCGCTGGATAACCGAGAGTTAACAACGCAGGCTCTTAAAGTTTTTATTTTAATTAAATATTACACGGTCGGTGGGGTTATAGACTAATCAGGATATTTCTTCAATTTAAGTGGCATTCATTATAATGAGACTACCTACCTCGACTTCACATTCATTTTCAGCAAATTAGGTATCGATTCCATGCTGGTCTGGGAGCAAAGAAAAAACATAGAATGTACCAGTTGTTTCTCTTCCCGCGCAGATGGTAAAAGCCCATCGAGGGAATGGGCAATAATCATAGGACTCATGTTATAGGCGATGCGGCTAGCAACCCATCACTATTTTGAATCCACTTTCCACCTATACTCCCGTAGTCTTGCGAAACGTGGCCTGTAGGTCTTGCTATGCTATATTTTTGTATGTTGTAGGTATCGATCTAAAACGAAATCATCCACTCGAATCGACATTTTGACATCGACATGACATCGACACAAATCTATTTTGTTATCTAATAGTACACTATCTTTTGATTTACTAAACATGACTTAAGAGTTAGGGTTAAGGTTATAGTTACCCAATAATCAATAATTGACACATTTTTAGCGTATTACGTCTTCATTTAAAAATAATATATTTAATAGTCTCGGTATAAAAGCTAATTGAGTATTTAACTAACAATTCTAAATTATAATCACTGTCATTGACGGTATAGTAAGGTACAGTACATTAACGGTACATTTGATAGTTACCATCATTTTAAAGACAATAAAAAGGCTCTAAACGTACAGATAGAACTTAAGCATTTGCATAAAGCTCATTTCATTCTACTCGCTATTTTTTTTTATGTTAGAGAGGCCAGACAAACGAACTAGTGGGTCACCTGATGGTAAATAATCACCACTGTCCATAGACACCCGCAGCGCTTTACGCGATGCCAATTGTATGCCGATTGTATTTTTAACCGACTTCAAAAAAAGGAGGAGGTTCTCAATTCGTCTGTATTTTTTTTTTTTTTTTTTGTCTGATATATTCACTTTCATTGACCCGAGATCGTAAAAAGTGCGATTCATTTAAAAATGAATGCTAGCAGTAAGCTTTGCATGTTATTAGCCTTTGAAGCCGGGCAGCCGCACACGGCGTATGTTAATTTGCAGTAAACACCATACACACATGCCCGAGCAGGATTAGTTACCTGTACACCTAAGCTCTCTTTCTGTGTAAAGAGGAGTAAATGATTTGTGTTTACTTTTACTTGTTACTTTGTTGTCAGGGGGCGTTCACGTATTACGTAAGCGCTTGAGGGGGGCGGGGGGGTCTTTGCTTTGCTTATTTTTGATGACATGGTGGGAGGGGGGGTCGATATGGTGATTACGTCAGCAGCTTCGATTCGAACTGCTGCTCACAAATCAATAAAAAACAGAATCCATTAAAAGAAAAATGCATATATGTACCAATGATTACGTAAGCATGGGAGGGGGGGGGGGGTAAGAGGTTTGCTTACTTTTGCTGACAAGGGGTAGGGGGGTAAATAATTGTAAAAAATCTGCTTACGTAATACTTGAATGCCCCCTCACCGCCAAGAGGTGAGGGTTAATGCAGTTGACTAGGGACTCTCAAATCTGAGTTTCAGCGTTGATTCCGCACACGAATGGGTAGGTAATATCATTTTCATTGATAATATCATTATTAGTTTGCAAGGTTACGCAATTTTAACTTTTTTTACCTGTCTACGGCAAAGCCGGTTATGACTTTGAAGTATCACCGCTTCATTAGGTATTTGATACGTAACGTGAAAAATCATTGTTTTAGGGTAAATTAAATTATGACAAATAAGAATAGGATAAAAAATGAGACTAGCACCTTCAAACCATATAATAGTTGAAACACACGGCTCTGCCCGTCGTATATCTAGCAAACGTGTTGAGCTGAACAAGACAATACCAGTGTGCACGATTCTTTAAAAGATGTTAATAAATATTTCCTATTTGTGATAAGAATTTTATTAGTGCATGTAGATTATTGTAAATAAATCTGAATGAGATTCGCTACAATTTCACCTTAATTAAACGTTTAAGTTAACGATCCTTTAATCTTTACCAGCTTTTATACGTAGGTAAATATGCGCTTTCATAGACGTTCTCTAATAGTTGTTTTATAGGGATATTTGTTTCTTTAAGCGATTTAATAGCGAGCTTTATAACCCCGACATTTTTTTTAAGTATTTCCTGAACACAGATAAGCCAGTCGGGTTCATTTGTAAAGTCCAGGATTACCACAACCGGTGCGCAACTTTGTATCAACGGTGTTTAACTTGATTACGAGATTTACAAGTTACAATTCAACGGAACCTGACAAGCGTACGGTCAACAAAGAACTTAAAAACACCCAACGCAACTCTATTCGCATAGCAGTTATGGCGCATTTAGATGAGTGCAAAGGTACCTACTACTTTCCGGAGTTACTGCTTGTGAATAATGTGCCGCATAAGTCTGAATAGTAATAAAATTTGCTATAAAATTTACAAAAATTGTAATAAAGTGATGTACCTACGATTGAACATGGAATTTTCTCCTCTTCCCGAAGAGTTAAATTTGTTAAGAAACTACTTTAAAAAAAAACATATGCTCTGCCTTTTGCTGTCACTTTAACATTTGTCTTTACCAGCCACACATGAAACATAACAAGTTTATGAGTAAGTAGATTTAGTTAGGTTTCCAAAGGTTAGGTGTAAAATCATTGCGAATTTCATTATTTACTTCGTCTTGTATACGTACAATAAATAAATAATAAATAAATGAAATAAATGATCTTTATTCAGTAAGTAGGCCGTACAGGCACTTTTACACGTCATGAGTCTACTGGCATTTCGCAAAAGGAGACACTGTTGAGAAGAAACGCCGAAAGAAACTCAACAGCCAGTCAGGCTTAATATTAAGACAAATCACAATTTTACATTCGATACAATGTCAACATTAATTAATTAGGTAAGGTATTTTAATGACTAAGTTATTTTAATTACTAAGTTATTTGGTTTCAGGTTTAGCCCATGCATGTTTGTCTGTTAAATAGTCCTCTGTCCTATAATATGCCTTTGACATTAGAGACTTTTTTAAGTAATTTTTAAGCACTGGAAAGGGCAATTTTAAAGCTTCATCAGGTAACTTATTATAAAATCGTATGCATTGACCTAAAAATGATTTTCGTACTTTACGAACGCGAAACTTTCCAATGGCAATTTTATTTTTATGTCTAGTATTAAAATTATGGATATCAGAATTCTTAGTAAATAAGTTTGGATTCTTAACAACATACATAATATTCTCGTAGATATATTGAGAAGCTACGGTCAAAATGTTAATTTCTTTGAAAAGTTCTCTTAAGGAGTCACGGGAACTCAAGTTATATATGGAACGAATAGCTCTTTTTTGTAGCACAAATATGGTTAGTATGTCAGCTGCATTGCCCCAAACCAGAATACCGTATGACATCAGACTGTGAAAATAACTATGATAAACTAAGCGAGCTGTATCAACATTAGTCAATTGTCTAATTTTTCTAACAGCATAAGCCGCTGAACTTAATTTACTTGCAAGTACTGCTAAATGGGGACTCCATTGCAGACTTTTGTCCAATGTTATGCCTAGGAATAGTGCCCTATCCACCATGTCCAAACATTCACCATTAAGTATTAAAGTAGAATTCACTGATCTAACATTAGGCAAAGCAAATTTAACACATTTAGTTTTTTTAGCATTCAATAATAGATTATTAATAGTAAACCAGTTAAGTACTTTAACTAGTGCGCCATTAATTTCATTATAATCGGTTGCTTTTCGATCAACCTTAAAAATCAGTGATGTATCGTCAGCAAATAATACCATACCACAAAGTTTATCCACTATAGACGGCAAGTCATTTATATAAACTAAAAATAAAAATGGACCCAAGATAGAGCCCTGAGGCACTCCCAACTCAACCATAGCTCCAGCAGACTGGGTTCCGTTCACTACAACTACAATGTTATGTATGTCCATGTGACGTGTTTAGTTAGAAGTAATGTTATGTAGTTTCAACTAAAACACTATTACCGTCAACTCAATGGCATTAATAAACTAATACGCTGCATTGTCGAACAATAGTCGCGCTGTTTACAAAAAAGGCAGAAACCTATTACGGACAAGTCAAAGGGCTGTAAGCGTAGCGTATATTTTATTTCATTTTATTTTGCCCAGAACAAACAATCAGAACGGCATCTGAAACAATCTCGGGAACAAACAATCGTAAAAAATATTTATTTTACACGTTCCGTGCGGGTGGAGTTCAACAAAAACTCGGCTGACGGTTGAAATAGCCGCGAAATGTTGCCAACACGCAGGAATCCGCCGTAATCCGAGGAGAATAATAATTACTGCGCCCGCGCACCCGGGAGTTGCTCGCCAGCCGCCAGCCAGCGCTGAACAGTGAGTCTTTCCACTTACACCCGTCAAAATTAAATATCCCACATTTATTAAAGCTGGCATCACAAGAATTACGACGATTACTGAGTACATGGCTCGGTATTGCCACATCAAAAACGTTAGATATCGCTGAGTACGACTATTGAAATCGTTTAATACCTTAATATCTTCTCTTCCGTCTGTATTTATTTTTATGTGTCATTTATTTATAACCCTATAACTAGATTTAGAATACTAATTATTGAAGTTAAAATGATTATGAAGATAACTCCCATCTAAATATTTAAATTTATTTGAATCCGATAGCATTTTATGGCAATTTGAGACAATCTTTTTAAAATTACCGACACAATACCCGGCCGAGCGCAAAAATTCCGTTGTCCTCCAAAGCGATTTTCGCCATAAAAACTCACATTAAAAACTTTTATGGCCGGCGAATTATTTTAACGGCAAAAGGATAAACAACAAGTTACTGACTTCGGTATTTTATAATATAGTAACAATGTTATATTGGCTATAAAATATATCTGCTCGTACCTATTCCATGCGTGGTATGCGGTTCTGTCTTACAGTGCACGGTCGGCTGACTCCATAAGCAGGAGACTAAAAACAAATAGTGTACAGGGTAAAAACAAACGCGAAGGAAATGCCAAGCGCAAATCGCCCGCGCAACTTTAGCTTCAGCTAAAGTAGATATAGAAATACTCTACCTATTCATAAATAGCTTAGCTACCGTATATGTACTACGTAAACATGTCAGTACTCACAAATCAATTTAATGTGATCAATCGACTACTTATTTTTAAAACCGCAGCGTCGAACAGATCGTAATGAGTAACATTTATAAAATTAACAGTTTAGGTACGCAGATATTATCGGCTTAGGTCCACTGCTTTTCTCTACCTGCGCTGCGTACAGCCAGCTCGTATATACCGCGAATAATTTGACAGTAACATGTGAGCTTACGTAGGTTCATTAGCGAATGCCTAGAATAACGCGCCAGGCGGGCAGGTGCTATGTCTGGGGAGCCATTCGAACCGCCCGTCAAAGATTAAAAGGGTGTATTAGCGCGTCTATCCTATTGGACATACCAATGAAATTGAAAACGACGAGACACCTTATACAGGCTTTATAGAGCTTACATTGGAACTGTACTTTATGTAAAAGCGGTGGGAGCAAAGCTCACTACTTGCTATTCACGAAATAATAAGGCAACATCGCAGACTAATAATATAACTGTGATATTTCTTACAAGATACACGTATGATTTATACGTGCAATAACTATACTCTATACGAACAGTATTTCATTTAAACTCTTCTTTACGCTCCTAGATTTAAGCACATAATTGTTCACGCGAAAACGTAGCGAACCGGAAAACAAGAAAACAAAAGCGAGCATAATAAAAGTTGATAAACGTACGTCTCATTCGAGTATTATTTATAAAGGCCGTGGTACCACTAGCAGCACAATGGGACACAGTGTCAAACGAAGAGCCATTCGGCTCCTATTGTAGCAGTGCTTCTCGATGATAACTATCACGGTGCACTGCTGTGGTTCTGTTGGAAAACGGTGGTTGGATATCGGGCGGGTATGTAAATCACCGCGTTATCGTATCATGTTGCACATACTTAATTAGTTAGATTGTTGCTGCCCGTCCAATTGGTAGTGCTGCGCGTTTACGGCTAATTCAATATCGATACACCGATTTACATTAATTATTTTATGGGATTCCCTTTATGGTCCCAATATGAGCATTACTTTGCTATTAAATTGGTAGCTATATGAAATGAAAATACAAAATTATAAAATGTATTTATTTATTTATTTATTTATAGGAACACAAACAGTCATACATGGCTCATAAACAAATCACAGAGAGTTTATATCATTGACAAAACAGTGTTCACATTTAACATAGCACATTTGAGTAAAAATTTGAATGTCCTGTGAAAAGTAAATAACAAAATATAAAAAACCACGAACTGCATAGAAATACTTTTCGAAAATTTACCCCCTACTATCTTGTTCTTCTTTTTTGTATCAAATTAGTTGCTTAGCTTTTTATTGTAACATTTTTCATACATGTACATAAAAAATGACGTCATTATTCCTTACGGAGCAGACAGAGCCTAAGTAAACAAGGCCTAAAGACCACGTATAACATGATTTTTCAAATAGGAAGTTTTTATTTTAAAGTTTACTACATGTGCAATTAAATTACTTTAATTTACCATACAACATTTGTGTGTTAGTTTTGTGAGGAGCCATATACATTATAGGAAAAAAAATTACACAAAAGTTAAAAAAAAATAAGAAACACCCTTTTTAAATTCGAAATATTTGATTCAGACTATGTCCATAAGTAGTAGTTTACATTACCATATCCTATGTTAGATAGTTAAGCCTAGGTCTATATAAATTAATACAAGACAGAGCCTCCAAGCAGGAGACTCCAGCACCGTCCGCTCAAGGCTGTGGTCGCTGCCACCCACAAGACTCGTTAGGGGTTTTTTCTTTACTAAAATGAATACCTACCTGGTGTTGGTGATCCAGATGAAGTAAAATCCTAAATTTAGTTGTTTTGAGAAAAACGTACTCGTACATTTGTACATAATTGAAAATGCACAATTTCTCAATTTGGTGCTACTTCTAGAAATGTATCTAGCATGTTTATTAAACTTTTTATTATAACGTTTTCGAAATCGCAAAGGTTCATTTTCTGGAAATGTGAAGTGTGAAATGCACTTCACACTTCCAGGAATTTACCGTCGCATTCTTTAATCCCATCTTGTTATTGCACCTTGTGGCTATAAATATAATTCAATTTCGCGATAAACATGCTGTTATGGCCTATAAAATATTCAACGCCATAAAATATCTCTTAGCTACTTCCGATTCCTAGAAACTATTAAAACTATCGATAAGTCACTCGGACAGGTAATCCCTAGCGTATTTCGTCGAGACAAAGCCCCTATTGGCGGTGTGTCGTCAGTTTTTTTTTCTTATCCTCAACTTCCTCGGTGAAAGGATGCGCCGCATTCTATATCCACCTTTTATTTGCTTTTAACTCTTTTATTTGTTTTTAACGTGCAAGCTGTAGGATATATATTTGTTGTCAGTTTTTGTCTGACTAGAACTCCAGCGATGCACATTTTGACAGGCTTGTACCTCAGTCTTGTAGTAATTACGGGTTTATGTACCAACGATACTGTTTCCCACGACTTGAATCATATCTTGAGATAAAAAGAAGTCTAGACAAGTAGGTAGTACTAGTACATATTTTATGTCCGACGTCAGAAAGAACTCTACTCGTCGTACCTACCTACATTAAGAATTAAACTACTAAAAATTGATCTTACTCGTTTAAGATGTCTATGACAATAACTCGCGACCCAGCGAACGAATATCCGACATTTTACGGCGACAAAAAGTTATAACTACACCACCATAAACATAATAAATGCCATAAAATCATCCGTTATAATAACTGGCAATATAAAATTAGTATCTATTGAATTAATACGATCGCAAATACTCTGTTATATCCTCTTAAACCAATAAAACCGGGAATCTCGGACGGGCAGTGAGGTATAAACGTCCTTCGGAAATTTACGATATCGTCGACCGAGCATTCACTGGACGAGACTATAAAAAGTTATTGTCAGGATGCCTTTAAAGCCTATGTAACTTATTAGGATGATCAAGACATTCCGCCGTTGGATGCTGAAGACAACGTCTGTTGATGAATCAATTAATCTCAATATAGGTATCGTACCGTCTATGTACAGCCATCCATCATGGTTAAGACGGTAAAGAGAGCCACTAGAGGGCCGTGCCCTGGCTATTGCTCGTCTAACATGACCAACCGCAACTAGCAATATATTTGGTCTTCAGGAAGACAGAAACAAATTACAAATCTCGGATTCTTGGTGGAGGCACCGCGTACAACTGCCCACATCCTGGTTTTACATTTACATATGTGTGGTGCGTTGTATAGCATTACAGTTTAATTTAATTGTTGACGAAACGCGTTTTCGTTTTTTTTTCGCATCTGATTCTAAGCTATACGAAATCGTGAGCCGGTGTTCGTGTCTACCCATAGACTGGACATATCATAATAATAATACCTTGGTGTAAAAAATTAAAAATCGTAGTAGGTATTGTATTGCACAAAAGAGCTTCACATCACAACCTACTCCAATTTCACGCTGAATACTTCGAAGCATCAATTACCTATTTTGGCCTAGATATATTAAAATTAATGCGTATAATATTTTACTGTCAATCCATCTATGAAAGGTTACTTTGCTACGTAAAGGTTACTTTTTCATGGCCTGAACTTAAAGGTTTTAATTTTATAAAGATCTGATTCTTATATAACTTTGTATAAGTAGTATTAATCTCTTTTCTTCAGGACACCCAAGCAGCAGCTGCAGCTCTTACATCCTTGGGGCATGTCTACACAGCAATTGGCGACTACCCCAACGCTTTAGCAAGCCACAAGCAATGTGTCCAGCTGGTGAAACAAATGGGGGACAGGCTCCAAGAGGCTAGAGAGATCGGCAACGTCGGGGCTGTGTATCTTGCTATGGGTGAATTTGATTCTGCAGTAGACTGCCACACACAGCATTTGAGGCTGGCGAGAAGATTAGGGGACCAGGTAAGACCAAGTACAGAATTACACCAAAAGGAAAGAGGATAAGTAGCAATGATAGCGTTTAGTTCAACCAAGTCCCTTGGGCTAATGTATGTAAAAAGATGCTTTTGGCAGCTATATAGCTATACATATTTTCAAAAGCTCTTCCGATGGCTTTGTTCTCTACCTATATATTGAGCTCTTAATCGTTTGGGTTAGGCTCAGCAAAAGCGATTTACGATTATTCTGACATTCGTGAAATAAAAATAAAATTTAAAAATAATAAATTCAAATTTATCTTTTTGAACTCAGGTGGAAGAGGCGAGAGCATACTCCAATCTAGGATCCTCGTACCACTACAGGCGGAATTTTTCTCAAGCAATTGCTTACCATGAGAATGTTTTGAGGATAGCACAGAATTTGGGCGATAGAGCAATAGAAGCCAGGGCGTACGCTGGATTAGGTCACGCTGCAAGGTGCGTAATTATTTTATTTTGTGTAGATAGTTAGATACCTACCTATTAATCAGTAACACCGCAAAAACTCAGCCGAGCGCTGAACTTCTATTCATAGAAAGCTGTCTTTTTAAGTTTGTCAAAAACGTGTTTAAGTTTGTGGTGGAATATAGGTGTACGAGTATTAAGTGCATATTACATAAACACGTGTTCAAGTGAGATGCTAAATAATCTATTTATTTCAGGTGCGGAGGTGATTACGCGCAAGCCAAGAAGTGGCACGAAAGGCAGTTAGACGTTGCGCTAGCCGCAAGAGACAAGGTATTATACTTTTCACATATTTAACATGACAGTGTCATATCTTTATTTTGTGTAAAGTGCTTAACTTATTAGGATCCAGAAAGAGAAGGAACGTGATAGAAGTTGATTAACTTTTGTGATTTCCCCAGCTCTCCATCTAAGTTGTATGTCATAAATTAGGCTTGGTTATCAGTATGTTTCGTGTAATGCTTATGTATGTAATCCTATCCAGGTGGGTGAAGGGCGCGCGTGCTCCAACTTGGGGATCGTTTATCAGCTGCTGGGGGAGCATGATGCCGCTCTGAAGCTTCATCAGGCCCACTTGTCGATCGCCAGACAGTTACAGGTTCGTATAAAGTTTCTACGAAACTATAAATAAGACATTTGTATGAGTATGATTCTTGAATAAATTTACTGGATACCAATTATATGATTAAGTTCACAAAAAACTAGAGTTAGATATTTTTAAAACTCTGTTTAAAACTAACAGCGTAAAAAGTTATTATAAGTGTTTATGAAACTAATGTCAAAATGACGGAATAATTATTACATTATTAGGAAATTAAGGTACTTTTTCACACAAAAACGACTGGATCTCTTTGAAATTTGGTATGTAGAGAACTAGATCTCTGAAACACATACTTTTTCTCCGTGCTATGTAACTAAAGATCACGATGGGTTGTTAGATAATTTCAGACTCCCGAAATTTCATAGATTCATTCTTCTTGTAGGACAAAGCGGGTATGGGTCGCGCCTACGGCAACATCGGCAATGCCTACTCGGCCGCTGGCTTCTACGAGCAAGCGATCAAGTACCACAAGCAAGAGCTAACAATATCCAAAGAGGTCCACGATCGCAGTTCGGAGGCCTCCACTCACGGGAACTTGGCTGTCGCGTATCAAGCACTAGGAGCTCATGATATGGCTTTGCTTCATTATAGAGCTCATTTAGGTAAGTTAATAATTACCTTCTAAAGAACTTGAGAGAAGTTCAAAAGGTTCCAGGTTTAATTTTATTATTTTTATGAAATAATAACAATATTTACAATTTATGTATCTTAATTTAAATAATCATTGAAGATTATGAATCTTAATTTTTGATGGTACGTCCAGGCATATTCTTTTGTTGAAGTAAGAGCCAGTACATTATGTGTGTTTGTTCTCTGTTTGGAAAAAAATGTACTACGTAATTTTAGTTCAAACTTAATTCTTAAATCAGGAATCGCCCGTGAGTTAAAAGACGCAGCAGGCGAAGCATGCGCTCTACTCAACCTCGGGAACTGCCTCTCCTCCCGAGGAGAGTTTGCCCAAGCGGTGCCCTACTACGAGCAACACCTCATGCTGTCGCAAGAACTGGGCGATGTGACCGCAGAAGCCAAGGCTTGCCATTTCTTGGGCTATGCTCATTATTGTTTGGGAAATTATCGGGAGGCTGTCAGGTGAGTTGCATCTTCTTTTTTGCATCCGAGACGTACTTAATCGTACACTTTTATTTTGAAGATCATTTAAGATTTCAAATAATTTTGTTTTTTCTTATTTTAGATATTACGACCAAGACCTCTCGCTAGCCAAAGACCTTCAAGACAAAATGAACATGGGAAGAGCTTACTGCAACCTCGGATTAGCCCATCTTGCCCTAGGCAACCTAGAAACTGCTTTAGAATGCCAGAAGTATTTCCTGGCTATCGCACATATGACTCAGCACTTGCAAGGCAAGTTCAGAGCCTTGGGAAATATTGGAGACGTACTCATTAAAATGGGGGATGTAGAAGAGGCTGTGAAGATGTATCAGAGACAACTCGGATTTGCAAGACAGGCCCGGGATAGGTCTTTGGAAGCTGCTGCATGTGGCGCTCTCGGTCTTGCCCGGAGACTTCAAAGAAGACTTGACGCCGCTTTGGGGCACCATACTCAGGTACGTTAAACACTACTTAAAGTACGTAGGTAAGCAGTTCGTACAATTCCTTTAAAACCACAAAAACTGTTTTTTAAGCTTTGTGGTCCAACTGGATTGCTACGACCGTCATACTTACCAATCCAATTCATGCTTTGCTTGATGAAATTATTGTTAATTCGAATTCCTGGCATTATCTGCAATCCTTTGATGCCATGGGTGGTGGTGCTCACTTAATGACCAAATGTTCGTTTTTCATCCATATTTCATTTAAAAAATCCTAAATAAGTATTTGTTATATAAACCTTTACTTATTTTCCAGGAGCTAACTCTTCGACAAGAAGCTGGGGACTCAGCAGGTGAAGCGAGAGCCCATTCTCATCTCGGAGCGGTCCACATGGCTTTAGGCCATTATTCCCACGCCGCAAGATGTTATAGGGAACAACTCGAAAGGGCCCAAGAACTGCAGGATTGTGCATTGGAAGCACAGGCCTATGGAAACTTGGGGATCGCCAAACTTAACATGGGGCATTATGAAGACGCTATTGGATATTTAGAACAGGTACGACTATTTTTATATTACATTAAAGTTGTGACAGTTATTACATAGCCCACTCTGACGCAGTCGAGTAAAAATTGGCGTTTTTATTTTATTCTTTTTTTTTCACAGCAACTGGCTATCTTAGAACGCGTTAACACACCAACATGCCACCTAGATAAAGCTCGAGCTTTGGGTTCTCTCGGTGACTGCTATGACGCCCTCGGGGATCCCGATGAAGCTGCCAAGTACCATGAACAGCATCTTACTGCTGCGTTAAAGTTAGATAACTCGCGGGAACAGGAAAGGGCTTACCGTGGATTGGGACTGAGTCACAAGTAAGGATTTTCACTTTAAATTATAAACGGATCCCTCAAGTATATAAAAGACTGGATGTTCCCTTCATGATCCGAACTGCTTGATGGTCCCTTGTTATGGGCACTCACGGCTGGTATCCGATGAACACTGCTCTCACAACTTGACTCCTTGACTGATGGGGGCGAGCGACAAAATTTAACAACTACCTTTGCTACTTCATTGATAATGTACCTTGAACTAATCCGAAATATGCCAGGAAAACTCACGACTACTTGGCCTAACTAAAATTTGCAAGTTTCCAATACCAAAAAGATTTCCATTATTACCATTATCGAAACCTTTCAGATCCGTAGGCAATCTTCAACAAGCCCTAGTCTGCTTGGAGAAGCGACTTGTTGTGTCACATGAGCTTGGTATGCCTGAAGCCAAGGCACAAGCCTACGGAGAACTGGGAGCCCTGCATATTGCGCTTGGCAACTTGGAGCAAGCCGTATCGTGCTTGGAACACCAGAAGAATATTGCCAAGTAAGTTCAACTTATTCACTGTAGTGTAGTGCACCATAAACGGTCTAAGGTTGCGCATCCTCCGAGGAGAAATCCATCTATAGAAAACACAAGGTGCAAATATAAGGCACATCGCTGGTGAATTTAACTTAGCATTTCCCTATACTTTAACTAAACTAATTCCTATCATGTCAACAGGGAACTGAACAACCAAATAATGGAAGCAGAAGCCTGCCATTCGTTGGGCGTGGCGCAACACGCTTTGGGCGACCACGCAGCCGCGGTCAGGCACCATCGCGCCGAACTGGAGCTGGCTCACAGACTCGGGATGACCCATCTACAGGTAGATACCGACTTTATCATAAAATAACGAGGCACATGACCGTTCGTCCTCAGAATACACTCTACTTTCGGCGAGCAGTTGACTGGTAATTTGGAAATAGAGATTTTAAAAACTGTTTTTTCGTCCACGTGATGTGTATCGGTGTAGGTATCGGACTCGAGCACGAATGGTTTCATCCTGTTTCAGAATTAACATTATTAAGACCGAGCAAAGAACGCCGAATGAAATACGATGGTTGTATGTGGACCACCTTGAATTTCAATCTTTATTTTATGTTTATGATCCGTTGTTAAACCGGCCATAAAAATACACACTGTACTGTAAAGTCTTGAGTACCTATCTACCTAAATAATATACAGTGGAGCCTTAATAATGGGTTTCCGTTTGCACCCTTTGGTTACGAAACCCTGAAAATAAGTCGGAGAACCTAGATTGAAAATTACTCTTGGCTAGGATATTTCCCTGGTCACTTTGCCCTCTCCAGAACATAAAACAGTGTAAGCACTTAAACTTAGTCGCTGATGAGAAAAGTTTTTTTTTTTTTTTAATGTACCTACCTACTTACGAAATTTTACAGGCTCGCGCATGTGGCGGACTTGGTACGGCTCACGCGTCCATGGGAGCGCAGGCCGAAGCTGCTCGCTGGCACGAATCCAGACTCCGGCATGCCACTGCAGCAGGTAACTATTCATTTTACAGGAATATGACAGGACAAGCCGTGTTGCAGTTTACTTGCAGTTACTGATCTGACATTTTGTTTATCAAAATAAGTTTTCCTGGGTTAGCTTAGATATCTACATTGAAATAGTTTGAGTGGGGTGGATATGTAGGTATGTATGAAATCAAATGTTCCTTTTTGGGTCTTGCAGGAGACATCAGAGGCCGAGCGCAAGCCCTCGCAGACTTGGGAAGGTCTCATCTTGCAATGGGCGCTTGCGGAAGCGCGGTGTCATACCTCAGACAAG
Source organism: Pandemis cinnamomeana (assembly GCA_932294345.1). Taxonomy (NCBI): domain Eukaryota; kingdom Metazoa; phylum Arthropoda; class Insecta; order Lepidoptera; family Tortricidae; genus Pandemis; species Pandemis cinnamomeana. The sequence goes on from OW028720.1 coordinate 5,541,026, forward strand.
CTTTAGCGGCCACTGAGGGACTAGCTGATGCCGACGAAGAGGTAAACCAACCTTATATAAGCAAACCTGTAGGATTTTATAACCTGTATTTTATTCCTAATCTTCTTCCACCAACATTCACCAGCTTTCCAGGCCCAAAGGCTTCATCAGTTAAATAGAGTTTTTTATATAATTGAGTTTTTCCGTATTTTTCAGGCTCGAGTCCGCCACAGACTTGGCTTTGCACTGTGGGCTTCAGGGGAGCTAGAGGAAGCTAAGGAACAATTGCAAGCAGCTTTGAGGGTGCTGGAGTCTGGCAGCGAGAAACACAGGACCAAGAAGATCTCAGCGCTCTATACTTCTACTCAGCATGCTTTGCAGCGAGTTCTTGTCGGTTAGTGACATAGTTTTAAGTTTGAAATGGTTTTGTTTAATTGTACCTAAAATGCTCTGACGTAGTACTCTGACGACATCTGCACTTATTTTAACGCTCCAGCATTTTATATTAAAACTGGAAAGATACAGTTTACCTCCTGTTCTTGCATTAACTGTGTGTAAGCTCATCCTTGTACTCTTCCAAACTTCGTCACTGCCAAAAATAGGGGAGTTTTAGCATGAGAATTAATAATTGTACTTGTTGATTTTCAGAGCTGGGACGTCATTCTGAAGCGTTAGTGGTAGCGGAGCGAGGACGCTGCCGAGCGTTGGACACAATCGATAAGCACAGCGGTTCTCTTAATCATGTTAATATGGAGCTACATCCTGCTCAAAGGTAACTTGTAGTACTTACTTACCTGTCCTAAAAAATTCTTCTCCTTCATTGCAGCGTGCTATAATATCCTAGCGGTTGTCGGCGATCGATCACCACGCGAAAGTCCTCTCTATGTTACGCCACTCTAAGGGTGTTACCACACTAATCGATCGACCATCATTCGATGTTATCGACCAACATCGATCGATTACAATCGATTAGTGTGGTAGCTTTGGCTGATCCAATAGATCAACATCGATCGATTTGTGTGATAGCGTTGGTCTATTAGAAACTATCGATCGACGTCGACTGTTCTATTCTACTATTGATCGATGCCATCTATCGACGACCGATCGATCGGTGTGGTAACAACCTTATATCTTAAAAAATATGAATATAATGTATTAAACGTCTAATAAATTGGAATATGACAAACACTATCTATTTATTATTTCTTTTTCGGATGTTTGTCAGTCGATGGCTGCACCGCCTGTTAACAGATTTCGTTGTTTGGTTAAACAAAATCGGTTCAGTCCAGTTTTATTCGCATTCCAATACGCTACCTACTTAATGTTTTATTTAAAAAAAAAATGTTTGGTCCTTCGCTAGAAAAACACGTCATAACTAGTCCTGTTGTTGCTTTAGAGGCAGGTTGTTGACCTTGAAAAAGTACTACTGTAATATCTATTGGAGAGTACTTGTCATATTCTGGTGTGCTAGTTTTATCCCGCGGGAGCCTCCTGACCTTTTCTCATACATTACTACATTACCAGGAATTTAGCCGAAGAGGTGATCAAAGACCGTCCAGAACCTTGGTGCCCGTCGAACTTGGACCAAGTGTTGGAAGTGGTGAACAAGCAGAAAGCCCCCGTCTTGTACTACAGCCTTGCGGCCGGTCGCCTGTACGCGTGGCTCCTGCAACCGCATAAAGGTATCAAAAGAATTGTTGCTGTTTTGCGAGAAGAGGTATGACAGGCAATCTAGCGTTCCTACTTAATGTATTGTAACCTGCTGTCTCCCTTACGGGACAGTATGTGCCTTATCATAGACCCAAACTAGACTAAGTTTTGTAGTTTCACAGTGTATTAGTTGTTACTGTAATGCTGTGTAGCAAATTTATAAATAAATAAATAAAATAAATAATCAATCAATTCACTTTAAAATGGGGATAGTACTTGTATTTAGCATTTTAGGGAGGTGATTCCATGTGAGAATATTGTGGGGTAACAATGTGTTGAAAGAATTTTTGACGGCTTCTGAATTCTGTTACATACCCTTTTTTTATTCATGTTTTCTACATTTTTCTAAGGTATCCTACGATTCCATCAAGTATCGCTGGTAGAAGAAACTGAGGACAACGACAATAGCTTACCGGACATCAGTCCTGATGAACTACATACAAACACAGGTACACACAAATAATACTACATTTAAGTACCTACTACGTACCTGCTTATTCTTAAGAAGATCTAAATTACTGTACTATCACTATGACAGTCGATACATTAGTACTTGTTAGAAACACCTGGAAATTAAGTTTCATGCTCTCGGTGGATAAGAAAGGGCTCCCAAGTTGCTATCGCTTTTGTAAAGAAAGATTTTTTTTGGTCCCATATGATTCTGCAATAAGGTGTAAAGTATTCGGGTAATTCCGGAAACGGGATAGTTCAGAAAATCATTAAAGTCAGTCATATTCCGTTGTAATAAGAGTCCCATTTCGGAAATAATCGAGTTATCGAAATGGAACTTATTGTTCGTTGAATTATGGTTCATTTTTATCGTTAGATGGTTTCGGTAAACTCGAGCGGTTTATCACGGAATGGTCGACTTGGCTGAAGACTTCGGCTGAGCGCAGAAACGACAATGACGAGCAATGGGAACCCGAGGAACTGCCTGCTGCTGGACTTGCGAGGATGGTATGTCATCATTCTTGCTATTTCTCCTTTAGGTATTTCCGTTTTGTTTATTAGGTCTTTGATAGGTCTGTTTCACATTTTCATAAATTCTGTAGGCAAGGATTAGTGCAGGAAAGTCTCTCAATATACCTCCATGATTTTTAGTAGTCTATATATAATTATAAATACGAGTAAGAAATAGAATGCATCCCACAACACTGCCTTGTGCTACACACCCATTTTGACCTTACTCTTCTTGAAGCCAGAAATGACACTTGCACTGCTCCAATATGAAAATCTTATTTATATGCGATTAAAATGTTTTCAGGTTGCTCGCAATCATCTATTGAATTCCTCCAATTATTCTTTGAGTTCACTATTCAGCGTTGGATCTGTCGGCGGATCAGTTGCCGGCTCAGTCGCTAGTTTACAGGGATCTACAAGGTTGGTAACCCAAACTACCCCTCAATTAATATTTTGGTGACTATTAATTGACTAATGATTGTTGTATGTATTTGTGTCCAGGTCTAGTGTGCACGGTTCTCGCAAGAAGCAGCCATCGTGGCAGGGTCCAGCCTGTCTCAATTCCTTATACCAAATGCTTCTGGCTCCTTTCGAAGATTTGCTGCCTGCATCGTGCAATAACAACCATGGTATAACCAATTACCTACACTATTTATATAAACTTACTTCCTAATGTGAGAGTGTAACTACTTCACGCCAACCCTGGTATCTCTGTAAGTAAATATGTAAGACAAAACTTGGAATAAAGAACAGTTACCGCTAAGTGCTTAGCTCGGAGCTCGTCTTTGGATAATAAAGATGATCATAAAATTATTACTTTTCACCTGCGACATAGTACTTAGCCAGCAAAGTTGTTGAGTAGGCGGTAGTAGGTTCTCAATGAAAAGGGAAATCACTTAACGTCTATTTGTTACATACTAAAGTACGAACTCACCCCACCACGAAGCCCAATGCTCAAGAAGTTATATTTCTATTTTAGCCCTCTAAACTGTCAACGCATCTGCAATACTCTAGTGTTGCAGGTATCCATGGATGGACTCACTTATCATCCGGTGGTAAAAAAACTGTCTTACATGTTTGTCTTTTCTCCAGCATCACACGGGCGTCGCGGCTGCGGCGGACGGCGCGAGATAATAGTGGTAGTAGAAGGCGCGCTGTACACGTGCCCGTGGGGAGCGCTGCGGGGCGCCGACGCCGAGCCGCTGTGCGAGCGGTACGCGCTGCTCGCGGCGCCCGCGCTGCGCCCGCTGCGCCACCACCGCCCGCGCCCGAGGCAGCACCACGAACTGGGTGAGTCGACCATAAATAGGTACACAAATGTAAATAGATCGGCACTTAGTGATAGAGCTCATGTGTTCCTGCAACTCGTTCTCTAAGCTGGCAATGCATCTGCAATATTCTGGTGTTCCGCGTGTCCATGTGCAGTGATCCGCTGCGGAGCACTTACAATCATTACCTGGGACTTACTTTTTCGTTCTGCCTACATCCCTCACAAAAAAAAGTCGATGGCAATCAAAACGTGACGATTGTTTTTGAGCCTATATCAATTAGGTTTATTGCGAATGTTACTTATTCAGCAATGAACAAAAAAATTACCTTGCTACTCCGCTACTCACGTCCAAGATAAGCCTGCGTGAAATATATATGTTTTTCATGCAATCCCTCCCTCCACTGCTGCCAATAAAACACATATAAATCCCACAAACTTAATTATCCCTTACACCAAACAAACGCTGACGCGTTTCGATCCCTCTACGAGATCATTATCAAAGTTTAATGAGCACAACTGTTACACATGCAAACCAACGTGAGTAGCGGAGTAGCAAGGTAAATTTTTTTGTTCATTGAAATGGACCTCCGCAAAGTTACTCACTTTCAAAGTCTTCATCTCCGAGCTCTTTCAAAACTATCTCCCGACCAGGTGCGGCAGCAGCCAGCAGCGCGGAGGCCGGCATGCGCTGCCTGGTGGTCGGCGGGCCGCGGGTCGGCGCGCGCTGGGCCGGCGCGCACGCGCAGCTCAAGGAGGCCGAGCTGGTCGCCGACATGCTCAGGGTCACTGCCCTCACCGACTACCAGGTACGACTTGCTGGAGAAGTACAAGCAGGCTACCAAAATTTTGGATCAAAACATGTGTATGCTGTAGGGCTGTTGGTTCTACAACTAGCCCTAAGGCTCTTTATGATAGCCAGAACAGAAGTAGAAGAAATGAAAACAAGGCAAATCTTTAGACCAATATACGAGACGATAATATATAGTCGGTCGTAATCGTATTCACGATCTCTTTCTACCTTCATCCCACACCGTTTGGCAGAAAGAAGAGGGGAAATCCTACGGTTGTGAATCCGACTGCGTAAAACTATTAGGCCCCCACAGATACAAGGATTTGACCAATGTTTCTGCTTAGCTTCAATTAAGATCAAGGAAATCCACCTTAGAAGTTAGTGGAAATGATTGGACACTTGTTTTATCGGTCTCATTCAGATACTTAATTGGGGTCATTAAAACATAGTAGTAAACTTATTCTTTTTTGTTTATCAACAGGCTTCCAAAGAAGCGGTATTAGCACAACTGCCTCAAGCTGAATGTGTCCATTTCGCCACTCACATCTGCTGGAAAACTCCGGCTATTGTACTAAGTCCTGGAGAAGTGGTAAGCACCTTTATTATTATCTTTAGTTTCTCTTCTTAAACAAAAAATGCAATACTAGAAATGATAACGTAATTAGAAAGATTAATACTTTGGATTTATTTTGTAGGTGGACTCTCAAGCAAAGCGTCTTCTGAACACAAGCGTTGGAAGTGGAGCGGCAGACACGTCAACTGAAAATGAAGAAGAAAGTATGTATAATATTACAAATACGAGTAAATAACTATCGTGTAACATATTGTTTTGATACGTTGTCAGATAATTTAAGAAATAATGTGTTCTTTAGATACGGAGATGACACCTAGCAACGAAGAATTGCCACCAGCCTCCGAATTCATGCTGACAGCATCTGAAATAATGAACATGAAGATCACTGCTAGATTGGTAAGCCAGCAGTCATCATCAGATATATCATAGAGGAAAATGAACTTTAAAGTTCAGGTCAAAGAGTCAGTCCATGTAATCAGAAGGAAGTTCATTCAATCATATTTAAACAAAAAATCATCATTACCTAACATGATCCTAATTGTCCCAACAGGTAGTGATATCCTGTGCTCCCTCAAGTGCAGCCCTACAAGGCACCTCCTCGGAGGCGGGTGACGTGACGACCGCCGGCGAGGGTGTGTCCCGCCTGTGCCGCGCGCTGCTCGCGGCAGGCGCCCAGGCCATACTGCTCACACTTTGGCCGGCGCCACAGGATACTGCCACCAAGATACTGTACCGAGCGCTGTACTCTGCACTGCTGCAGGGTAGCAGGGTTGCCAAGTGAGTGCGATGGTTACTTATTATATGGAGAATCTGAGACACGGGCCATAATGCTTATACTGTGGCTTGCTCTAGATTCAATGTTCAAATTACTGTGTCGAATTCTATTCACAAAGAGTACTGGGAATCAGGTATTCTACCTATATGGGTAATGTAACTTAACTGTAAATCCAAGGTCAGATTAAGTCGTCAGAATCAGTGATCACGCAAGCTTTCATGTCGTGGAATGGCAGATCGCTTTCACGAGACATTAAAAATTGTCATTTCGTCTCAAGGAAACCAAATATCCGTTTTAACTCTTCTTAATTCAGTATCGTCGACCCCGGGAAGCAATAGGGAAAATTCATTAAAAAATATCACATTCCTGTGTAAAATATGAAAATATCAAAGAGATTACAAAAAGTGCAATCAAAAATATCTGTCAAGAAATACGAAAAATATAAGTTTTAAACTACTTATTAGTCACTTAGATTAGAAAGAGAGATCCGATATGATATGTGACGTCATTTGTCACAAGGCCCATATTAACTCCATATTAAAATTCCGTTTTTCTAGAAAGAGATAGAGACAAATCTTTGATAGCTTATATCTCGGTTATATTTATCGCGCTATTTGAGAAATATTTTATATTGTTTACTGCATAAATGAGCTTTAAATGGCCATGAAAAAAATGAATATTCCCTATTCGCCTCGAGAATTCTAATTTCTTTTTGTCTTGATGAAACCAAAAGACATCCAAAGCTTCATCTTTTTAAGATTTTAACGCACACTTCAAATAACCCAGTGGTTTTGCGTAGGGCTCTCGGTGACGCGATGCAGACGGTTCGGCACACGAAGTTGTTCGCGCACCCGGCGCACTGGGCGGGGCAGGTGCTGCTGGGCGCCAACGTGCGCCTGAGCAACAAGGTCGCGCTCATGGGGCAGGCGCTGTGCGAGCTGCTGGCCGAGCCAGACAAGTGCCGGTAAGAACCCGTGTTTATAAGTACTAAATCGCCCTAGAGGCTGTATTCTGCCTTTTATTCCTACAAATTAGATCTTACAGAGTTATAAATAATCAGATAAAAATCGTCCACGATTTTCGTACGCTACTCATACCCACATAGTACATATTCTTGATGTCAAAGACGTATATTAATATATAGGTTTTCTAAATCTTGCTCAGCAATGCGTACCAAACCAAATCGCGTGAGTGGCTACGAAGGTAGAGAGAAGGGAGTAGAGTGCTCAAGAACGACGCTACAAGCACAGCCGAAAATGTTTTCACGTTACGACAGTCATGTTATTTTTAACACCCAAAAATAATTAGGTATCTTTTAAACCAGACATTGTTGTTCTAATCATGCGATGTTTTTATAGGGACGCTTTACGAGTCTGCTTGCACTTGGTAGAGAAGTCTCTACAGAGAATAGTGAGAGGGCAGAAGAACGCAATGTATACGACGCAAAAGAGCATTGAGAATAAAGCCGTTACTGCCACGGGCTGGCGGGAGCTTCTGATGAGCGTCGGATTCAGGTTAGTTTTTTTAGATCCATTTTCAACGATGATATAGCCATATTAAAATAACATTTTTATTATTATTTTGGATTGTTTTTATAGGTTTGAACCCGCAGCAAATGGTATACCATCAAGCGTATTCTTTCCTCAAAGTGATCCCGAAGAAAGATTAACTCAATGCTCTGCAAGTCTTCAGGCTTTATTAGGTTTGTATTAAAACTAACGTTTTCTTCCACTTGCTTCTATGATGAGCTAGCCTTAAACAAGTTATTGTCTCCAGGTTTATCTCCAACGACATTGCAAGCGCTGTCGAAACTCATCTCTAATGGTGACGTTGCGGACGACATCATTGGTGTCATCCGTTCCGTGATATCACAGTTCTCAGCCAAGAATTCCGAAACCGATACCATCGAAGTAGCTGTCAACGTCAGATTATGGCGAGTCAATGGATGCCACGAGCTGTTGGCGTCACTAGGCTTTGATTTAGCAGAAGTTGGACAAGATGAGGTGACGTTGCGCACTGGAAAAGCAGCCAACAGACGGCACATACAATTCGTGCTGCAAGCGTTACTTGCTCTCTTTGGTAAGTTGCAAAGATCATAATAATAATACCTACTCGTAGAAAATACCTAATACTTAGAGCTTTGTTGACATCAACCTTCTTCGACAGATACGCAAGAAGCACCAAGGAGTTTGAGCTTGGAATCCAGCTCTAGTGTAGAATCTTTGGCGTCCATTGACGACGGAGATCTAGAACCGCACTCGGATGGAGAACCACCTCCAAGGCAACATCGACGTAAGTTTCTTTTAACTGTTACGTTATTGTGATCATAAAATTTTATATACAACGTGGTAAATTTTATTAACTGTGAATTTTATCTACAGAGGAAAGCGTATCATCGGTACCACCACCCCCGTTGCCGTTAGGGTCCTGCGGAGGAGCTTTTACAATGTACGTACGTGGTACCTCATCATCTACAGACGTGGGTCGCGGAGAGCCTGATGGCAGAACAGCCCCGCCTCCCGCACCCCCTCCGCCCAGGTACCGGGGGGAGAGCGACGCGGCCTTCACTCCCTCCCCACCCGCCGCCCCGCAGCCAGCGCCCTCAGCGCCCCAGAGAGACGTCTCCCTAGCGCTAGCTCATCAGACCAAAATAAGGACACTGTACACTAGGCGACCACCGTCCACTGATGATTCTGACTGGGAGAGCTCAGGCCACGACACCGTATTGAGAAGACGACCTGATCACTCGCACGCTAGATATCTCGATGCATTCTATGACTTAGCTGCAGCGCAGCCCAGGAGAACGTCTGAAGAAGACAAAACAGAGCAAGTGAGGGAAATAAACCAACCTTCATCGTCTAAAAGGGTGCCACGTCCCAAAATGGGAACCAGCAGTAGAGACTCCATGGCTCAGGTCCGGCATATGAGTGGAGAAATGACGCCTACTATATCAGAGGTGTATCACGAAAGGAATATAGGTTTAGGCCTTGCCCCGCCTTTAGCGGAGCTATTACTCGCTGAAGATTCGAAAACTGAAATGAGAGCTGCTAGCTCCAGCGAGAATCTTCTTCTGCAGAACTTGGAGAAGTTGGGACTTTTAGGAAACACCAGTGAAAGCGAAGAAAGATGGTGTAACAGCAATACCTCAAGGCCGTGGCTATCGGCGCTACCCCTAGAAACGGACGTGCAGGGATCAGATTTGACAACAGCTGAAATTATCGAGCGTCAGACTAAATTCAAGAAAGACGTAGAACCGAAAAGGAAAGAGGAGAACGCGTACGAGTTAAAGCCGAAAGAAGAGGTAGCGGGTCCTAGCGCGTTGGAAAAGAGATCGGTATCCCCTTTCTCTGAGATGTCGAGAAGGGACGAAGGAGATGGGAGGAGCATAGCAGACTCGCACTCTTCATACAAGGCTTTAGTGTTGAGCCCTCGCGCGCCCTATTTGCCTGAGGAGGGAGAGGCAAGTACGGCCCCCCCAGATGTTGAAGGGGGAAAGACGCATCCGCGCCCGCGCAGGCCTCCCGTGCCCCGCACTAGGCCAGCGTACACCACACTCGATTTCCCACCGAAATAAGTCAAATTTAATGTACTTACATGTGTAGTGTATTGTGAACGCTAGTTAAGTTGTGAAAAGTTTTCATACTATGCCAAGTTAGGTAGTTTAGCTTTTGTACAGTAATTGATGCACATACATATAGTTTCATTTATATTTAAATTAATAAGTACATGTGTTGTAGTTAGTCTTTTGAATAGGTTTGGCACATATCTTAATTATTCGTTAGATTAACTAAATTGTATGAGATTTATAATTTTATTCACTTAGCGTTTAATATTTATTCTAATACTATGTTCTCTTTAATAGTAATGTTTGCTATTATTATTATTTACTCAGAAACGAACCTTGCCATTGTGTATTATAATAAATAAGTTTCACAATTAAGTATTAAAATACTTCAAAATCATAATCCGCTTTTATATTTTACAAAATGTTAAAATACCGTAATTCCTTTTTCCGTTTTCAAACAAGTCTTCAAGTTATATTTTTCCTCTCAATATTGAAAAATAGTTAAGATTCAAGGCATTCGAAGCGTGACTACATCATGACAATGACTTTATTTATTTCTTAATTCAATTGTCATTTCGGGTGATAATTAATTAAAAATTCACTTGGCCTTATATTTGCATACCAATTTCCTACGTGGCAATTAAAATACCTAGGTGCCTGTTATTTGTATCAAATTGCTTTGTAGCACTCGACAAACAATAGAGAAACAAAACACAAAAACCACTCGCTTTTATTTTAAAGACTGCCCACTACAGCTGGCGCGAGAAAATAACGAAACGGGGTGAGTAGGAACTAAATTAGAGTCCAAACTGGAAATGGTTCTGATGGTATGAATTTTAGTTTAATAATGATTATCTTTCGTTATGTTTCATATTTTAAACAATAAACACTAAAATATAGGCAAATCCCAGCTCACCCCGTAGTGGGGTCAGTAGGAATAGGATCAAAAAATATTGACGATAGCAAATTACCAGAAAAAAAGAGATATAAAATAAGCCTAAAAATATAAATATTAAAACTATTTTTAGAGCAAGCTGAGCCAGAAATTTTAAATAGCAAGTGAAAACACAAATTATAAGTTCATCCTTTCTCACCCCATTTTACGGTAGTACCTACATTAAATGAGCTGTAGCCACGTCCGCCTTGTCTGCATATCTGTGGCTTAGCTCGGAGACAGAACCACAGTGCAGAACCGAATTCGATATAGTACCCACATAATAGCCACGCCGACAAAGCGGTAGAATAGATTTTAGAGTTTTTTTTTGTACAACAAGGAGGGCAAAACGAGCAAGTGACTTGATCGTAAGTGAGCATCACCGGATCACCACCCATCTGCAACACTAGAGGATTGCAGATGTGTCGCCAGCCTAAGGGGCTAAGATGGAATTCCTCATGTGCCAGTACTTTTACCGGTTGTACTCAATATGCTGGAACACATAGCGCAAGCACTGCTGCTTGGCGACCGGATTAGGGAGTAAGATGAGTGGTAGCGATCTAAACGGACCTCTCACAAGGTGTCTTTCTAAGGTGCTTCCATTTTAAAAGTAAAATGGGCATTCACAGTTGTAGTATACAATAGAGCTGCATGCTTTATAAAATAAGGTAAACGAATTTAAAAGGCTATCGCCGAGGCAAACGCTTCGGGAAAAGAGACAACGAATTAGTCTGAAACCGTCGAGCTATTCTCGATGTTAATACGTGAGTAATCCGCAGATGGTAAAATGCCCATCGAGGAATGGGGGAAAATCTTAGGAATCATGCTATAGGCGATGCGGCTTGCAACCCATCACTATTCTGATTCCCCCATTCCACCTATGCCTACAGTTATGCTAAACGTGGCCTTTGGGTTTTGTTACCTTAGAAATCGTGTGGTTTTTAGTGGGTATGTATGCCTGCTGTCGCGAGAGATTCCCACATAATAGTAAGTAGTACTGGGCGGATGCATAAGGCGCATTTTCCACACCATAAAAAAAGGTTTTAAGCTTTGTAAGTTAAGGAATAAAAGTCTCTACAAACACTTTATTTTTCATCTTTGTCGCATATTAGTACGGAACCCAACACTGCGCGTAGCCCGACACGCTCTTGGCCGGATTTTTATAACACGCATCAACCTAGTGAGACTGGAAAAGGATCTAGAGTGCTACCGAAACGTTTTCCTGCGTCACAGATCCGTATCTTTTTGTTATTTACAAATTTCCGTTCCGTTAAGTGCTTTTAGGTGTGGGCTAGTAGCTGCCTGTATTACAACTAAAGTCAAATTTAAGTGGATTTGAAACCTTAATAGCCTCGGAATAGAACCTTTATTGCAAGAACTACGACGTTGACGTGAGATAACGCAGCATTAGTTACATTAAGCTAATAAGAAACTGCTTGTCTGTCTGTCTGAACAAGGATTCTGATTTATATTCTGACTCGGACACTTTTTTTGTGATAAATTTTTACATTTGGTATAGGTATACCAAAACAATTGCAATTTGGTGATTAATACTGTAGTGTTCAGTTATTTTTAAACACGTTTGTCCAGTACCTACCTACTTACGAGCCAGTCGACCTGGGAACCGATTTTTTTAAAGTGGTGAAAAATTGACTCGAAACTTGAAGCAAGAGTTGGAAGCAATTTGCAGAATTATAAAATTAATTTGAGCTGAAGTTTTACACAGACTTTCACAGCTTTCGAACAGTTTAAAATAGTACTTTTCAAAATTAAGCTCCTGTAACAAACTTCAATTGTGAATGTATTCTAGATATATTGTTTTTGAGAAAATGTATGTATGTGTGGTATTTTTGGAATCTCACGTCTCAACTAGACCAGTTGTTACATACTTACCAGTCAACGTCACGTGGGAAAATATGACTGTATTCATTTCTCATTTCGACGTTAAATGATTCAGTAAAGACGAAAATAAGATCATGGTAACATTTTAGCTAAAAACAGTACTAGAAATATTCAGTAGGCTGTGTCAATAAATTGTTACTTATACATATTTCACGGAAATCAATTTAAGTTTGACCACCATGGACCGAGAGGTCCCGGGTTCGAATTCCAGTAGGGGCAAACACTTGTATTGTAATCATACAAATATCAATACTCAAATATCAATTTGAGTCATAGATTTTACATGGATTTAAATATAGGTACACACAGCAAAGCAAATCGGTGAGCACCCTAGTTATCCACGTGTGTCATTCTATACACACATCCGCACTTATCCGCTGCCTTATTACGCACACAACAAAATGCCCTATCTGTGCTAATTGTGTTTTCTGACTACCTTCACGCATAGTTATTCAAACCTGCTGGTATTTTGTTCAATGGAAGCATAATTTTGCCACCAGTATTATAAGCGTGGTGGCTCAGGTGTATTGACCTAGGGTTATGAAACCTGCACGAGTGTATCTTTTTTGTTTTCAATTTTAAATTACTACTCTCAAAATAAACTCATGTTTACCTAAAACAAGAAAAAAAGGACGTAAAAGAATAAAACAATAAAATGCAATTATTGGTTCAAATTGTTTATTGCAACATTTAATTTTTATTGTATTAGCCTCTATTTGTGTTATTATTATTATTACCAAAAGTAATTAAATTAGCTAAATAAAACTGCACACTTTTCCTTATAGAATAATATTCATAAAATAACACACACTTTAGAGGCCAGTAACTATGATTTTATGTTTACTAAAAAGTCTTATGTCACTAACATAATAATTATCTTGCAAATTGAATACACAACCATAATAGGGCTATTTTTAAGATGACACATAATTAATATCTTAAATTCTGGTTTATTAGGTTTAAGTCTGATAAAGATGAACGAAACGTTTTATTTGCGGACGTGTAAGTCAGTGGTGAAATGAATAGACATGTTAAATGACAGCCATTAACAATAACATCATTTCACACTGGGTTATAATCTCCACTTTGAAGCGACTAAGCTACCTATCTCGATTTGGTTTGGATTTGGACACCAGGGCCCATCGATGAGATCCAACCCCATAGCCTAAAGTAACACTGCCACTCGTTCTGCACTGTAAAACATTACTGTGTTTATATATTTAATTAAGTTAATATATTACGTCTTCATCACTAAAAATCACTACATTTGACTTTGATTGATGTAATAATCAAAGTCAAGATATTCACGAGCAAAGGTTTCTTCTATGCTGGTCCGTTAAAGCATGTTTTTTGCTGGTCTACGGCAATGCAATCCTGCAGCATGCAGATGGTTTCGCACAGGTTGCAACGTAGCATTGTGTCTTGTTGCTGTGAAATGGGTCACTAGCGGGTGCGGCAACTACATAATGTCCAAATCAAATGGCAGGAGATGAGGCTTCAGGTTTAGGCCCAGAACGAATATTTTTATCGTGTCCGAAGTCTGCGTAAGGGTGAATCCATAATGGCACAGTCTTCCGCTGCAAAATAAATGAAGTTTAAATAAAATCATTTTTCGTCAAAGACAGTTGTTTAAAACATTACCGATAAAATAATAAGTCATTGTTTTTAACACCGTTTGTCTACTTACCCATATCAAAAAACGCCTAGCGATTCCTTATATAAATAGTTATATCGTTTTGCTCTTTTCAACAAAGATAAATGAAAATCCATGCAAATCATTGCAAATCACAAGGTATTCGAAAGGCAAAATTAAACAGTTCGTAAGTATAACACACGGTTCATCCCGCAGCTAATAATGGCTGCCAGCGGTGACAGGTTGTTTGTTCACAAAATCATATTATTAGAAATTTGAGGGTAGAAAACACTTTATATTGTTTAAGACGATAACGACCAAAATAGCCATCAGCTAGCAACTTTTAAACTCCAGTAAAAAGAGTCATACCTATTAATAATTATATTAAAAGAAAACACAATGCGTTTGCGTTTTTAACATATTATATAAGAGTAAAATTAAACATACAACAGACTGCAACCACCATAAAATTAAATAGTTACGGAAAAAAATAAATTATAATTTCAACCTTATTTCAAAGCTCATAAAACAGCTATTTACACAAATTGCAATACAGTAGTCGCAGATTGAACATAATTCATAAATTCACCATGTAACTTGCATACCTCGGTGGCCTAGCGGTCAAAGACAGGTCGAAGATTTGACTTGTGCTATAGTGAACCGGGTTCGTATCCGAAGAAAACGGAATATAAAATAGTAATAATATAATGACATTTTTGGATGTTATTTCGATGGCCGTGCTGGTTGTGAGGAATATTGCTTTGGAATTGGAATCTCAGACTTGTTGAGAAATAATAATATAACATCGTCGCATCAGTGAGATGGTAACTACTCTTCGCTAGTAATAATAGTTCAATGCGTGGGATTGCATAAATTTGAAGATTCAAGGTCGAAGGAAGCTTCGATTCGGTTCTCTCGCTTACACTGGGGATGACAATATCCAATGTAAGATTAGGTAAAATATTTTTAGGACAGTCTAAATAAAAAAAATACTTTTACATTATTTTTGTAGAAGTAACTGAAACCGGAGATATTGCATTTTCAGCCTTTGAGTGTGACACGATACCGGCGGGGATTATTTTCATTTAATTTGTAATTATTTTTTACTTAATTTATTATAAACTAACTTAAATAGTTGTAACTTTCTTCATTGTTATTTTATAGTTAGTTGTTGTTTATTCAATAAACAGGTAATTTACAGTGACATTGCTCATTCATCTTGTTGCTAAAAAATCTGTACTTAGGGGGTAGATTTTATGATCGAACTCACTCACACATTCACATGTCATAGATTCTACTTAACGTTCATGTCGATACTCAACACGCATAGTCGTGTGCGTGGCTGTGCTAACCGCATTATTTTGCTGTGTGTACATACATGGCATTATACGTATAATTATGTTTATTCGTAGTCTAACAGCCACAGTACAAGGTTTGGTTAATTACTGTATTTTTTCCCACGATATTAAGTGAGTAATTTATTATTAAATATTTAATATTTACAATGCTGTAAAGAGGCTTAATCTTGTTAATAAAAAGATCATCGAGACGGAGTAACTAGGCTTCCAATTTAACTAATTTAAAGCAACTCGTTTAAAATGCAATTAGATTGTAAAATATTCATACCTCACTGTGTCAAACATAGCTATTAGCCACTTTGCAGGCCGCAGTCGAATTAGAAGTCGGTACCTAATAACCGGAAACAAAAAACTGTAAAAATCAACCGGTTAATTCAAGCATAGAGCACAAATTGTAGAGAAAACATTTGTGCAAGTGAAAATTACGTTGAATGTTAATGACCTTGACGAAGCGTTTGCGAAACGGTAACGTAATCCATTTACTCACATATTTCTTTTGTTTTTAAGATTTGGGCATGCGCAAGCGCAGCGGTATGTGGCGTGCGTCTTGCTTATCACGATATACGCGAGCGACTCTTACTAATAGGGTTCCCTAGCGTAATAAATAGGAACCTCTTGATACGTCTGATGTTTTTGATTTCCAAACTTAACTTAAAGTTTAGTTACGTATATATTTATAAAATTAATGTATATATTTTTTCCTATAACCACCTGTTGGCTACATTTATTTATTTATTATTTATTTACATGAGAGGGCCTGAGAGGCCTTAGAAAACTGAACCTACTAAAGTAAATAATATAAGAGTGCAGTCATCTCTCATCTCCTGCCTATATACGTCCGGCTGCTGGGCACACGCCTCCTCTCAGAATGAGAGAGCATGACTATACCTACATAGTTCCCACGTAAGCCCAGTGCGGCTTTCGAACTTCACATTGATTTTACTACTCAGGTGTGTCGCAGTTTTCCTCACGATGTATTCACCGAAAAGTAAATTCCATAAATACCAGAGATACAAGCCCGGGTTCGAACCCACGTTCTTCTGCTTGAGAGGCCATAGTCACCTACCACTATTCTACCACGGCTTTTTTTTACTTGTCCGTAAGAGAGGGAAAGACTTTTGCCTTTGGAAGCTTACAAGTAAGCTTCCAAAGGCCACAGGTGCCACGTATGTATGTATGTATGTATGTATGTAAACTCTTTATTGTTCAAAATAAACAAGACAAATACAATTAACAAACACTGAGATACATGCACAAAGGCGGCCACGTTTATATGATACCGGGTTAACATTCTTGGTATAGCATATATAGTGATGCTCAAAAATGCCCGCGGAACGCGAACCACACTACTACTTAACGATCTTATGTTTTTTTGCAAAACACGGGTGCGAACGCAATACGCTACCACGTCCATATAAGATTCATATCGGACAAAACTCATTTTATTCGCTCGCTGCATTTAAAAACGGATGTTATCACCTTCACAAGCATGTCAAGTTGTAAAGGGACTTTTAGATGATTGCTTCTAGAGGCTCGTTGCTTAAGCTTTCAAGGAATTGTTGTTGCATCAAGAAACTGGGTCAAAAGCTCTCATAAAAATAAAACATTGTTGTGAAATAAGCAACGCTTTGTAATAAATTTAAAACAGTAAGTTCTCTGCCTGAATTAGATATGTACAAAGTGTAGGTGTACCCTATATATGTCTAAAACTCTTATCTTTTTATAAACTGCCTTAACTTAGATCAATATCGATCGATTAAAGGAGTGCCGCCATCCAATAAATTCAAAAGCAGTTTAAAATACTTATAATCTCAGCCAACTTATCATAGCCATATTTATCTCCAATCAAAACAAACGTTATCTAACACAACCAGTGCATAAATAGACTTATCTATTGTAATCAAAATTTCTTTCGTCTCAGGTGATCTACGATCTAAAGATCATGGATCGTGATCTATCGGAATGGCTAATCCAGCTCTAAATCGGATTAGCCGTGTTTAGCGTAGTAAATCTTTGTAATTATCATGCTATTGTGAGCAATGTAAAGCTGCTTTATAAAGGAGCTTGCACAACAGTGGCATTTTGCTCAGAGATTAACGTGGGAGGGGGAGGGAAGGTGGTCGAACGGCGCCGATGCAATGGTCAATTGAACAAGTTCCTAAACATCAAATTATAATAAATAAAGTGCAGTGCCTGCGACGAAGTTCCAATTTATAGCCTTTTGCTTCACGATTATAGTTTCGAGTGGCAATTATCGGAATCCGGAATCTCGACTACGTGCTTTTGACGTTTAATTAATAAAACACTAATTTAACCAAGTAAGGTGTTTAAAACAATTGAGATCCGCATAATCACCTGCTAAAGTCCGTATAAGTCAAAGTAAAAACAGACAACAAGAAGACGAATTGATAGTAATTACGGTTATTAATTCACTTAAAATTATCCGGCCACTTATTGATATCGCGATTATTTTAACTGTCTCGTATCCAACATGACATAGTGGACAGTCCGCTGGACTGAGGTCAAGTGCAGCCACTTTTTAATACCTATACACGTATAGAACTAAGTTTACATTAAATGCCGGATAGTGCCAACTTGGCGGCAATAGAAAAAATACAACTAATATCTGTTTCTCATTTTCACAGACTTAGATAGAGGTACGCATTTCTATTAAGTTAAATTCCGTAAATTCCCTTAGTAAAGAGCCTAGACCTTCTGTAAAGAATAAGGTGTCTCCTATTATTTTAATTTGTAGTTTAAGATTCTAGGAACAAACCACCAGGAGCGCACTGAGAATTCTATTTCCAAGTCGAGATAGGCAATTGCTAGATAGTAGCTGTACCTTGTTGTATCTAGATAGATATTGGATTGTGGATTGTTGCACCTTAGGACTGTAACGCCTAAACGGGTGTGTAATTAATCCATGTATAAATTATCTGCAGTTAATAAAAAAGCAACTCAGTTTTTTGCGCTTCAATTAAATTTGATTTAGTACAAACAATGTAATGAATCAATTCCTTAACTAGACATGACAACTGCTTAATTCAACCACCCACGTGGGTGATACGAAAAATGCGAATTCTAAGTATCGCACAAAACTATTAACAAAGTATTTGGTATTAAGAAACCGTGTTACCGGCCTAGTTACGGCCAGTGTGCAATCTCTCTAACAACCGTCCAAAATATTAATAAGCATATTGCTGGTTGCCGGCCACGATATTATTGTCTTTATGGCTATTGTATTCAAATTGTCTCATGTATTTCCTAGTTCGGCAAGGGTTACCATTTTTATGTTGCCACTCTGTGCAAAATTAAGGTTATTGTGTAATGCATAAAGTTGTAGGAAGAGGTGTAGCCGCGGTAGAGTGGTCTGCCTCTATTAATTATTTAATCATATCTTAGTTATATGTTAATTTGAGTGTCTTAATTTTAGAACCTCAGGCTATAACCTTTAACAATCAATTTGTTAGGACGTGCGTTTATTTTTGTATAAATATAGACAAAGTTATTTAAAGTCATGGACCCAAAATACTTAACACTAGGTATGTTATTTATTTGCTTGTCACTTTCAGCACTTTTACTAAGTAAGCAACATACATTAAAGGTACATTAAGTAAGCAAGAATAGCATGACTTAGTGGTAAAGCGACACATGCCTTCTTGGTTTGTCGTGGAGTCAGTTTCAATGATAGTAGGATTTAATTTTCATTTTTAATGTAATATAGACAGGGTCCATCCGGATTGCTAAAACCAAATATCTAAACCAAGCAACAGAGCTTACGCTGCTGTGTTCCAGCGTGGAAGTAAGACAGTCGGTGAAATTACTGCCACACGAAATATTTTATTTTAGCCTTCTAGGCAACACTTCTGCAATGTTTCAGTAATGCGGATGTCCATGGGCAGTGGTGATTGCTTGCCATCAGGTAACCCACTTCGTTTGTCTTTCTGTCGTATAAGAAAGTCAGTTACCTTGAAGACCCAGCACAGAATCGAGAAACGACTTGTAGGTAAAGGTAGGACTATCTAATATGGCTCATGTTTCACGAGGGTTAGGCTACCCAAGTCGATCAATTTGCCACACTCCCGTTTAATAGGAAACCAATTCCCAACAAGGCATGTCTGAATTTGAAATGTCTAAATCGAGGTGGAAGTCATTCAGTCACGTCTGTCGCCGGCCTCGTCGCAGGGCGTGGCCACCGCTCACGAGACAAGTGGAGGCTGGACCACACGACAGCCGAAAACTGATACAAGTCATACACATCCATTCAAAACGAGAACGCACGACTTTGGCAGCGCAAGCGATAAGGGTAAGTATACACTTGGGGCTGCGTCGCACTCGCAAAGTGAGTGTTGCCAACTTTTAGCGATTTTGTCGTTAGATCTAGTGGCCAATACCGTCTTCACCATAAGGGCACACGGGGCCCGTGCCCAGGGCCCCCCTTCTCAGGGGCCCCCGAAAGACCGATAATTTCTCTCACACATTTATTCTCAATTATTATAATTCGGTTTTTTTACTTTCCAAAAGGGCCCCAAATTCTTGTGTGCCCAAGGGCCCCAGCCTAGTTTAAGACGGCCCTGCTAGTGACCTATGGGACTATGTTAGCGACTTTTTTTTCAAGCATTTGATACAATTTAGCGACTTTTTTCCAGCTGATGTTCCATACATTTAGCGACTTTTGGATGATATTTTCCACAATCTAGCGACTTACTTTAAATATGCTAGCGACTTTTGCAAAAGTTGGTTGGCAACACAAAGTAACGGGCTAACGGGCCAGAGGGGCTACTCCGACATTCGAAATTAGAAATTAGTTTCGTGCTGTTCTGCCCTCTTCTGCATTCTTTTTGAGAGTGAGAGGAATGGTATGATGCGAACTTCGAAAATCGAATTTCGGGTAACCCCACAGTTGTTGCCCGCATCTTCGCCTGTGGAGAATTCGTTTACTGCGCGCCCGCGGGAACTATACAATTTACCGCGATAAAAATAATCCTATACCTATGTCCTTCCCAGGGTCTCACACTCCATGCAGAATTTTATCACGATCGGTTTAATAGTTTACCCGTGAAAGCGTAACAAACAAACAAACGAACAAAGTCACTTTCCCATTTTTAATATTAGTTAGGATGTTCCATCACGCAAAGCCTAAAGACTATGTATACATGTTTGTATGTAACAATAAATAAATGTAAAACAACCTAACACACATTATTGGCGAACAATAAGGTTAAGTGCAGTGTAGTTTTTTGTTGCTTCTCTTCCCGGGCAGATGGTAAAAGCCCATCGCTATTTTGATTCCATTTTCCATCTATGCCCCACAATCTTGCTGGACGTAGCTTGTAGGTCTTGTTACCTTATGCTCTGTCTACCCCGTAAGGAATATAGACGTGATTGTGGTATGTATGTATGTATGTAGTTTTTAAAATTTTACTTGCCCCAATTAGCTTTTCTATAAATTCTGTCGTTTAAGGGCTGACACTAAGTACATACAAAATTTTATACACAAACCTTCTGAACGCATACACACTTTTCACTTTCCACAAATCACTTTAATTTTCGCCTTTAGGCGCACTAAATATAAATTCAGCTGTCACCGAATAACTGTTAACCAAAATGAATACTGGTTTCTTCAAACTCGATATCGGAAGAATCATCGATAACATCGATGGTGCTTTATTAAAAAAAAAACATTCAAGTCACTATGTGTATAGAGCGACCGCTTAGATGAGTCCTCGCCCGCGCCCCCGTGCACGCGGGCGGGGACTCATCTAAGCGGTCGGTATATAAAGGCGTTTATAGTGGAAGTAGTTAATGTCAAACTGATCTGAAAAGGGAAGTTAGCGTCATTAAGGATGTCCTCAATGAAATAAAGTCATAATTAAATGTAAATATCGTCCGGCTCTAATTTGATAAAGACTAATTTTTTTATACGCCAATGAAGGCAAACGAGCTAGTCTCCCGATGGTAAGTGAGCTACAACATCCATGGACACCCGCAACAATAGAGGACTGGAGATGCGTTGCCTCCACGCCGGAATTTTAGAAGCGAAATATATGTACGTTACCCAGTGGCAGACTAAGCCCGTCAGAGGCCCGGGGCGACAAAACTAAATGAATAGGTACTAACCCCGCTTAAAAAATAGGTACTAACTACTAAGCACATTTTTAAAGTCTTGTTTAGGATTTGATCAGGAGAACACGGAGGCATTTGGGGCCCCCCAAAGACCGGGGGCCCGGGGCGGGCCGCCCCTTCCGCCCCCCCCCGTTAGTCCGCCACTGACGTTACCAACAACAATAAGGCTGATGACACAATATATTTGACATGTTAGCTGTATCGATATTTATGTCCTCGACTGTACATTGTCTGTCAGTCAGTCGCGCACGTTATTATTTTATTTATAGTTATTATAAATAGAAGATATATTCAACCAAGTAACAACTTCATCGGAACATCCTTGCGCAGTAATTCAAGTCGGACACTTCATTTGCGAGATCTTTATCTGCAAAAGTGAATTATGATATGATCAGCGCAATTCTTTATATGTAAGCTTACGCTGCTTAAATTATGACAGAAACCATGGTTAATTAATCGAAAAATTACTTTTAAATAAATTTTAACAGCTCTGTTAGCAAATTCTTCAGTGGTCTCAATTCGTCAAGTTACACACACGAAAGTTTACATGTGCCATTTTTTATGTTTTTTTTTCAATTCTATGATGAAAATCAGTGTTCTTTTAGTTAATGACAATCAAAAGACTTGACTCATCATCATTATTTGGTTACCCATGTAATTACAATTTCGTTTTACCAAACAATTATTTACTTAGGTACTAATTGCCAAAACAAAACTACGATAATTTACACAAGACGTAATCAAAAACAAATTGAACTAGAATGCTTAATTTGTTTTGACAAATCAGGTACCTACTGACATTAATATTTATTTATAAATACGTTATTAGTACTTAATTACAATTTTAATGTTTATTTACCAAAATCCAGTAGTAATGATTTCCCGTGTCGTAATGAAATGAGGTGAACAACGTCGTACTAAAAGCTAATATCATTAAACAAGTTGTTGATTGCACTCTACTTTGTTAATCAATACTTTAAAACGTTAAAAAATCATCTATATCAATTAAAACTTTGATTAAACAAATTAACTTATTCAACGAATTGATATACTGATTTGCCTACTCAATAGAGCTGTATGTTGCTTCATGGTCGCTGCTGACTTCATGCTAAACGATGTTTAGAGTGTTATCAGTGAATAATATCACGAATATTTTTTGATAAAAGTAATATTTTTTAATGTATTTTCGCAGAAGTAGAAGCTCTAATGGTACATGTACCAAATTCTCAAATCCGACCATGGGAAGTGAGTAAATAACGATTTGTAAGATTTGATTCACTGATTCAGTAGGTACATTGTCTGTTACTTTGTTACAAGTCAAACCAATACGTATATGGGTGTTAATAAATATTAAAAAACCAACCGCATTTTCATAATCCATAAGTCTGCCAAGCGAGTGGCTATATAAATCAAACAATGGCATAAAAAGAAAGAATTACTAACACCCAGAGACTTAACTTACACGACTTAAATATATACACCGACAACTATTATAATATCCCTAAGAGTATTTTCTTCAAATTATAGATGTCCCTCATTCCTGCCTCGAACCAACAAAAGAAGACGGAGTGATACGAACAGACAGGTTATCCGGTAAAACTAAGCCTCGCCGTGTCTATGTATACCTCCAAACTACGCCACGAACGAAGCCAGGCGTAGCTTCATAGACTACCTACCCCCAGAGACTTGCAATCTTTACGAATTTCTAAGCAAACATTTCTGCCGGCATTGGCGGAACGCGAGGTAAGCGGGCGGCAGGGGTGACGTCACGGAGAAAGAAAAAAGAGATGAGGGTATGTCGATATTGTATATCGATAAGTTTCTGGCCGGTTAGATTTTGAAGTGATAACTTCTTATCGGAAGGTAACCGGAAACCGCTGCGTAACTTAACGCGTTACGGCGCCAGTGTGCATGCTCCACCTTTCGAATATTCTAAAAATCTGCCATATCTGGCCTTTAAAAAGCTTCCGAAACGTGTGAGTTATATCGATACGGTTTGGTCGCATCTCTACTTACAAGTGCCGTTGAATGCAAGAAAGAGATGTAACGCGACGCAAAGCGTGCTAAACAAGGACATACATAGACTTGGTACTTATTAGCGACCAGTGTTAATGGAACTCCGTGATTTTTGTTATTAACGTATTATCGTAACTTTGTACTAACCGATGAAACGTGATAATTATCCTTCTTGTAATTATTTTTGCGACTGTCGCTTCCACACCATCTTACAGCGCAAACTGGCATTTTTAGTATTGTAGTTTTTAGGTCACAGTAACTCGCTGCTTACGGGTCTGTTTCCTGGTCGCTACTGAATGGTCTGAATGAGCGCGCGTTTGTGTTCGAAGTTATAGGCGCAAATTACGCTCATAGGATCCAGAAAATGCCGCCTTGTATTACATGTCTAATGCTAGGTGGTCTGTGCGTAGCTTAAACCTAGTTAGTCCACTTTGTTGTGCGCGAAGGTACATGTAGTTACTTTTTATTTCATCCGCACACAACAGATCATTTTCTCAAGACAAAATACCTTAAATTAAAAAGAGACTCCTCCGTTATTGTAGTTTCCTTTATCTGGCAACATCGAGTGTTAAATTGAATGTACAACAAAAATATTGCGAGAGTCCCTCGATCACCGCCGTATAAGGCATGGAGTACATTTAAAAATTAAACAATAAACATACGCCTGTACATTCTGTTACGTTGATATCATCTCCTTTACTGTACTTAAAACAAAGAAAACTTACACTTTTTGTCAAAGTGGTTTAAAAAATTGATAACAGTATAAAATGAATATACATATATGACTACAAGTGAAAAGCTTCGTGCGTATACGTACCTACACTAGTTATGTTCCACATAGCATAAGTATTTACTGAAACAAAAATTATTAATATTTATTTATTAAAAAAAATACTTATGTTAGGTAGGTAAACAAGTTTTAATAACATGGAGAGTAAAGAAAAACCGTCTGTATTTTAAATAAATACAGTAAATAGGGGTTTTCAATACTTTGTTTGACACAAAGGTTCCTTCCTGGTCGTTAATTGTTTTGATCTCCAATCACCAATTCAAATAGCACACAATTAAAGGTTCAATGTTAATAGCTATACTACGCAAAATACTACCTTCAGAACTACGTTTCGTTCATTATATTTTATACCGCAGTGGATATAATACCTTAATAGGATGTGAGTCGTAAAAATATGAATGATTGCCTTGATAACTCTTTCATGCAGCAGTTTGTTCGGAACCAGGGCAATAAACCCAGAATATTTACAATTTAATTAGATACGTTTAATAAACATTGCAAAATTGAAACATTGTCTTCATTATACTAACAATGACAACTATTGCTGAAAATTCGGTACTTTTATGGTACCTAATAAAAATACAAACAATAATGGGAAATAAATAAAAGGAAGAGATAGGAGACCTTTTCTAATATGATTTCTGCATCTTTTATAGTACTTCACTTCAATATTCATTTATTGTTCTGGGTCTGGGTAAGTAGTACACGGAATAAAAATACAGGTATAAGTATGCACGATTATAGCGTTGTTTGAGAATGGAGTGAGGGTATCGAACGAAAGTCGTACTTAAAACCATACTCTATATTTACTTCTTAACAGTTACTCTCCTTAAACTGGTCGTACATATGCTTTATAGAACGACACTTCGATACTAAGTTTCAAACTCCTATAGCTCCATCTGTCGGCGCATAGCTGCGCCGTCCTATATACAATACAAGCTGAACAAGCGTGAAGCAGAATTTCTGACTTTACGGACGGCGGGTCCAAATCTAGGCCATCTTCCAGAAAAAAATGAATATCGTCTTGTCGCTAAATTTGGCGTAAAGCTTGACAGTTTCATATGTTTAATTCAAAATATAATATTTTCCAGCAAGACGGTTCTAGGATATTTTTAATTCGAAAACAAACTTAAGCGCGGGTGGTAGGGCCTTGTGCAAGGTCCGTCCGGATCGCTACCACCATCTTACTCGCTAATCCTGCCGCTAAGTAGCAGTGCTTGCACTGCTGTGTTCCGGTGTGGAGAGTAAGACAGCCGGGGAAATTACGGGCACAAGAGGCATTTCATCTTAGTCCTCTAGGTTGGCAACGCATCTGCAATCCCTCCGGGGTTGCGGGTGTCTATGGGCAGTGGTGATCACTTACCATCAGGTGACCCACTTGCTCGTTTGCCTTCCTATTCACATAAAAAAAAAAAAAAAAAAAAAAAAAAGCATTTCGAATATAACAATAAATTTGTACAAGTCGCAGGCAAAGTCGCTAGTAAAAGCTAAATAATACTTTGAGGAAAAGTTCAGTGTTGTAGATAACTTGATTAAGCCTGTTCCCGTGGCTACTAATTGCCAGGCCCGCTGATTGGCATTTGATACAGTGCGTCCTTTATTTTAATTAAAACTGCGTAACTGTACGTACATTATTTACAATATCAATTTTGTAACTACAGATCGGTAGATACCCAAGTACGAGTAAGCGGTGAGTATGTACGCTGAGACCATGGTTGTGGCTTCACACTTGCATTATGCTCTCTTACATGTGTTTAATACAATTAGCTATGTAATCAAATCATATAAAAAAATACATAGTATACGGGGATCCCATTTTGTTATTTTATGTATTTTAGTCCCTTAGTAGCTTACATGATTTTATGTTGAGATAATATGAGTAGAACCAAGAAAGACTGGACGTGGTACATTCCTTTGATATCGGTGTGTCTATTGCATAAATTAAAATATTTAATTTGTGCTACGTGTCAAAAATATCGCGTACCGATCGTGACAAAAAACTATTATGAAATACTTGTACCTGCTTGTTAATAAACTAGTGGCTAAATGTCCAGGTAAAAACAAGATTATGAC
The DNA here is from genome assembly GCA_932294345.1 of Pandemis cinnamomeana. Classification (NCBI taxonomy): domain Eukaryota; kingdom Metazoa; phylum Arthropoda; class Insecta; order Lepidoptera; family Tortricidae; genus Pandemis; species Pandemis cinnamomeana. The sequence continues at coordinate 5,567,481 of OW028720.1, forward strand.
GAGCTAGTTAAGTTTAGTCTGAAGTAGAGTCTAGACTTTCACGATCACCTCATTAAAATTAAACTATCCGCCTACCTTATTTCCTAATTCAAATTGCTCAATAAACATACTAATTACACGTAGACAGTAGCAGGAGTGATTTAGTCTGACAATAATATGGATGGTAATTAGTTGGGTCAACAAAAGTAAACAATTATTCAATCGTTATGAAAGCTGCCCGCCGGCACCATTACCTAGAGGGCTGTCTGTGGAGTAAAGTGCTACCGTAAATTGAAAGCCAGGACTTCGTCCGTCAAAATCAATAAGAACCAACACAATGTCTTTGGTATAGCCAGCAACAATTTTAATTTAAAATCAAGAAACTTATTCAGAAAAATTTAATTTAGGGGAGACCGAGGCGAGTTGAGACAGAGGTGAGTTGATACAAAGCCGATTTCTCTGAACTGCGTGACAGTTTATCGGGCTGGTTCGTTGGCTAATTCGTTGCTCTTTCTACACTCCACAGTTTGTGTGAAGTTGTGACCTCGCTAACTGTCATAGGTGCAGAGAAAAAGGCTTTGTATCAACTCACCTCTGTCTCAACTCGCCTCGGTCTCCCCTACTTATGTAGTTCTTTCTGCAAAGTTCTTGTGGTGCATACCTACTTCTTGGCAATGATGTCCTTTGATTTTTAATACATTTTTTCGTTGACTTCAATTGAATTTCTATACGACACTGAAAATTAGAACACATGCAGGTGGCAGGTTTACACCTCCCATTCTATGGGTGGTGTAGCGGTATAGGACGCATCACGGAATGATGAGGATCCGGGTTCGATTCCCGGCCATAGCTTACTTTTCGGATTTTTCTAGTTATGTGTTATAATTTTCAGTGATTTAGAAATTTAAAAAAATAGATATAAAAAATCAAGAAGTAAAATTCTTGATTCATTTGGTAGTAAGTATAATTATTTTTAATTTTGTCATGTTGACTGTATTTTGTGGAGTCCTCCCATTTTCCGAAATCATGCAATTCTTTGTAGCCAACCAATGTGGTGTCACGTCTACCTACTCTGTTGTGTCTACTCATTCGTACTTAGACGCGGACCGTACGCCGCGCGACCTTGCCCAACTAACGCAGCCTACCACAATTATATATTGGTACCCACTTATTTATTGAGCGGCCATATATCTTCCGCGCTACATTATGTCTTATTTTTAATTGGCTTGTATGTTACACTATAATTACAAATGTTTGAATTGATGCAGTAACGATTTATTGCTCTTATGGGTCGCCGCGGGCGTTGAGGCAGTTAGAATCCCGCGACACACAGACAGTCATTGCGAAAAGATTTGACCTGCTAAGACTTAATAATGATGCTAGTCGGGTAAGTATACTTTGCTGACGAAGAGATTGATGTTTATAGAGCCAAACTATTGAAAACAGATCTGATTTCGACAGCGTTGATAATTGTATAAAATTCGACCGCATTCACTGTAGAGGGTGTGTTAGTTAATTTTGCATTTTATATAAGGTATATATGTGGAGTGTGAATGGTTACGTTGGGAGGGGAAGGCCTAGACGGACGTTCCGAGACCAAATAGGAGATGTTTTGGAAAAAGGTCAGGTCAGGAGTACCCGAAACCGACGAGCATGTATGAAGAGATTGATGACTGTGGATGAAGCGAAAGAAATATGTCAGGATCGTAGCAAGTGGAACAAAGTAGTCTCTGCCTACCCCTATGGGAAAGAGGCGTGACGGTATGTATGTATGTATATAAGGTCTCAGAGAATTTGTTAATTAGTCTGGTTGAACACTCTTATGTATAGACAGCATTTTCACCATAGTTTAGAAATCTAAATTAAATCACCCTTTGACGCCGTACACTTTCAAAATCGACAAATTTATGCAGAAAAAATTGTCAAGCACAACTGAAAAATCTGAAAAACATGTACAGGGGTGTATACAGAAAAAAACCCCGCTGAAATATTCCGAACAATTCGAAACGGTTCCATCACCTTGTATATGACCAGGGGCCCGATTTTTTAAAGCACATCACTCGAATCTTAAAACTACAGCTCTAATCAAACTTTTGACTAGTTCACAAGATTAATGAGAGCCGTAATTATCTTCTAAGCTACTCGTATTTCAAATTCAGCACAATTTTTCACCACTTTTCACATATATGCAAGGGCGTCGCCAGCCGATGGCGCAGGGGGGGGCAAGTTGACTTTACCTACTACAATTCATACTTTTCTCATTCTCTATGACTAGTCTAGGACTTTGGTTGCATTATTATATTTAATCCACTCCCTGTCTTTAGTAGGTACCTCATATGTTCTCTTTGCTTCTGATCAAATCCTTATCTGTTGTATGGCCTTCTTATTTTTCATTGCTTCTCACATTTATTTTATCTTAAGTATTTTATGTATATATGCATGTATTATTTTATTTTATTTACTTAGCTATGTATTATATTTATGTTGATATTGTTGTTTTTATTATCCCTGCGTTTATCCTGTCTATTTGTTTCCGCCACCTACTTAAACTGTCTCCAACTTATTTCTTGCATTGGTTGTCTGGAAGAGATCGCTATTAAGCGATAAGATCGCCTATTGTCTACTTTGTTCTTTGTTTCTGTATTGTTTTGTACTGATTTGTGGTGTTCAATAAAGAGTATTTGTATTGTATTGTATTGTATATTTGGCGACTTTTTTAGAATCTCTAGGGGGGGCAGCTGCCCCTCCCTGCCCCCCCTTGGCGACGCCCTTGCATATATGTGCTTTAAAAATCGGGCGCCTGTACCCATCGACAATATATTACCGTTTCAACTATCATCATGGCTGGAAAGCCACTTCGAACTATACACTCGCATGCTTACTTTATTATAGACTTGACCATGCGTAATTTGCAGTATTATCACCAGTTTAAAATACCTACTATTATAGTTCATTAGCATAGTGTCACACTGACTTCCTGGCCTCCCCATCTTGAGCAACCTCCGGCCACGCGGGCGTTAAGGCGCACTTCAAGCAATGGTGAATGTTAATAGGTAAATATGCAATATCGCTTCAAACTACAATACAACTTACAATAAAACATTTGCAATATCAATACAATAGTTTTTGATTTATCCAGAAAGACCCAAGAACATAGTTTATAATTACACAAACTGAAAACTCACGTGTAAAATTGTTCGTTTCGATACCGCCGGGGCGAGCGCTCCAAGAGGAAGGAATACGAACTCCGAAACATATCGAGCATTACTAGACTTAAGTTATCCGTTTGTGTAATTATTATTGAGTCTCACGGTAGTTTCATGTTGAAAACATAGTTTATGATTTCACAGATTTTTAATGTTCAATATTTTCACAGACATTTAGAAATTAAATTTCTAACGGTAAAACCGTAAAAGTAAACATAAAAATCAAGAAATAAAAATTTCTTGATTCATTTGATAGTACCTATCATTTGAAAAACAGCGCCTTCTCTCGTCCCTGGTGAGCAGTAAATGTTCAACGGGAGTTTGTAATTGTGTCGTACAGACACATCATTCAAACAGATGACGCTTAGCGACAAAAAAATCGCATAGTAACAAAGGTCACGTGACAGTTAGTAACAGGTAGAAAAATTCGGAGACTACCCACCTGCTATGGGTGGTGTAGGGGTATAGCACGCGTCACGGAATGACGAGGATCCGGGTTCGATTCGCGGCCATAGCTTTAGTTTTCGGATTTTTCTATGTGTTCTAATTTTCACAGACATTTAGAAATTCAATATCATGTAAGCGAATCAGTTCTCAACATTGCCTTCACTCACACCTCATCAGTACTTGTATAGGCGCCGCGAACGTGCGCTTTTTATGACGGGAACCACGAAACCTCTATTAGAAATCTAAAGGCCACCAGCGGGGGAGGGCGAGGATTCCCAAGGCCGCATTGTTGTGAGGGATCCTATCCCGGGGCGTCTCGGTAGTCAAAGGGAATGTGAGTGGTTTGGTTTGAGTGAGTAGCCCATTTTGGGAGAGCCGCACATACCTACTCATGTTGCGGACAAGAGAAGTTGGTTATCCAATAGAACAAAAACACACAACTTTTTGAGCCTCTAATGTAATTAAGCATTAGTAGTCATGGAAAATAGTGAAGCATTATAATTATGGTCGGCTGTGCAAAAGAAATTATTTCAATTTAATGTTTAAACTTATAATATTGTACTTATAATTAAGTAATTAATTAATTGTATTAATTATTGTACTTAGCGGCGGCGGCTACTTAAATTATTTGGTATCATAATATCGACATAAATTTGATTAGTTATAACTATACCTACCTACGTGTTTATTCTATTCTAATATATTTATAAGCCTTAATATTAGTTTTGTTGAGAACAATGGAGGCTGTCTATATCTTATACACAGTTAAACAACTTACTAATCACGCATTTGTCACGATATTGGACAAAAAACACATTGGACATGATCCACGATCGGCATTCCTTCGAGCTGCGCCTAACACTATCATTATATTTTTCTAACGACAGCAATAAATCATAGTTTGCTGAGTGATACAAAACGGGCGTGTAATAAAATTGAATTATATTCGTCATAGCTTCTGAGTCCACATTAAGAGTATGATAGGAGGCGGAGGCGAACAAAATCGGACAAGGCTCACGAGACAGTGAAGACCAGTAACACTGAGTGTGCCGTACGCCATATACAGATATAAGTTTATGAAGTTTACAACAAAGGTTAGCTTATGTTGCCCTTTTTTAATCTCAATCATTTTTCTTCTTTTCTTGGCTCTCAGTTTTAAACTCACTCGTTGTCCATCCCTAATATAATAGGTACTTCTCTGATCCACACAAAGGTTGGCCGGAAGAGATCCCTTAAAGGGACAAGTCCGCCTTTGTGAATGTATCTCAGTGTTTATCAATTGTATTTTTATTTTGCACAATAAAGGGTTACATACATATATACTTTTCAGATAGGTATTGTAGGACCCTAGAGCCTTTATTAACCACGAAGTTAAGTAATTAAGATCAAAACTTGTTCTTGTTTAAGTATTGCTTTATTGATCAATGGATCTCTAATACCTCTGAACGCCTCTAATCAAATCTGACCTTTACGTCTTCAAGATAAAAGCTACTTTATTTGCATTCCTGTGTGCATGCATAATTTAGTGACCCGGGCAACAAGTTCACTATAAACACAAAATAAGTAACCCACAGTAAGTGCTTGCTTATTAAATACGTAATAACAGCCTCAAGAAAAGTTATTCGAAATTAAGTTGTTACTTTGGGCCTCACTCGATGTTGGCGCAAATAACCGTTATTCACACCTAGGATATGTCCAATGCAATTGACTGAGACGACTATCCCTTCACTGAAGAAATATCACTACATAGTATAAAACAAAGTCGCTTTCTCTGTGCCTATGTCCATATGTATGCTTATATCTTCAAACTACACAACGGATTTTGAGGCGGTTTTTTTAATAGAGTGATTCAAGAGGAAGGTTTTTATGTACGCAGACGAAGTCGCGGGCAGAAGCTAGTAATGTATAAAGGAAACGGCTCGTACCTCCATTCCATGACCATAGAATTAGATGAATTCAGCACAACCATTGCAAGAGTTATATTTACAATTTTCATGCAATAGCAAAAGCTAATATTTAAGAACTCTTGTTGCTGATAAAATTTATAATTTACGCGTTTGGAACAAAGACGAGAATCAAGGAATACAAATAACAAATAAATAAATATCTTTACAAATATTGCACCTAGTTATATGACTAGGTACATTCTTCGTTTTTATTCGAAGCCAGTTTGTACATATTTTTGAACTTTCAAAATATAAAATATTTGGAACAGAACTAGTATTATCATAATTCGATTTTCTTCCACTATAATCAATTGTTCAGTTAAGTATCTCTAAAAAAAGTGAGCCATTACTTTAGCTTCCGTATCTTATCAAGACACATTAGATTTAAGCTCAGTTTATTCTGAAACGTATACTTAAAGCAATTATTTATTGCCTTTAACTTTATCTTACTTTAAATCAGGAGATCAGAGCCTCTCAACGCTGCTGAGCCGAAATTTATTATTGCCTTGAATACTTCTTTTGATAATTGTTGCATTAGTCTTCCTTGGGCAGCGAACATTTTAAATATAGGCCGAGAAACAATCACCTACATCGAAGCTGGCATTGATGTTTGGTCAACTCGGATTCCTACACATACAAGGTAAGTGATGTTCATTATTTTATGGAACTAGTGCCATTTAGAGAGCTAAGGCTCGAAGCAATACGTTTCCTTTCACGCTTCACTCTTTTTAGAAGGCGATCTACATTCCAGTTGTTTTTTAAACCGATTCAAGTTCAGGTGGACAGCGGGCGGCTGTCACAGTCTCACTGTTTTAGTTGGGACAGACAAACAAAATACCAGCACGAAACCAACCTTGCCGTCTAATAAACTTTTGATTAATCTGAATTCGTTATCTTATCAGATCTAAACGATGCAAAGATTGAAAAATGGCAGCGCTATCGATTGCCCATGAATCAAAACAATTCGATTGTAAACGATATCTAAATAATGCAATTTAATTTGTTAGAAAACAACTGTACCTACCTATAGTTGATGAATTAATTTATGTAATAAAAAAGATTAGATAGAGACTCACCTTGTGATAGTTGCCCTTCCATACCGAGCACACCTCATCTCTTGTAAGTGCTGTTTCTAGATCAATTGCTATTTATGTCTGGATTTATTATGCGAGAGCCACGCAGCGTAGGGTTCCGTACGGCAAATATTCAATTTTGGGAAATATTTTCAGTTTGCTTGCAAGAGCTTAATACTAAATGTATGCTGTGACAACTTTCATTTCAAACTCGTTAGACTACTGTCGTAAATTTTTGACGTTATCAAAACCAACTACCTATAGATACCTATTTAGCCAGACACTTAATACTAACAGATAATGGATACGGTCAAAATAAGGGCTAGGTTTTTGCTATTTTGACTTCAGAACCCTTAAAGAGGGGCTACATTTTACTCCGTTAAGTAGGTACCTAGCAGTTTTTATCTTTTGATTTTAAGGAAGAAACTTTTCAAAGTGATCCCATCCCATATAGGTACATCATGTAGAATTGAATCCATGAGCGCTTGATTTTTCATCCAATAATACGCTTAGTTTTTGTTTTTCATTTTGCGACCATTTAACTTAGTAAAATATGAATAGTTAAAATTATTGACACATGAGGTATTGTTATCTTAGCACGTTACGCTGGCAACTCATCTGATCTGGTGTTCCGGATATCAATAGGCGGAAGTAAATACACACTTACCATAAAATGTCCACTTGCCCGTTTTAAAAAAAATGCTATGCCCAGTAGTTTACATAGATATAGTCTCTATGTGTAACCGTACCTATGTCTTTTAGTAACGCTGCACTACTAGTCCTTATAAAACACGAAACAGACTGCTTTCAACTTCAAGCGACAATATGGGATTCCTCTAAAACTTAAACTCAAATTAAAGTCACGACTTGACCATGTTAGCTGACGTAATAAGGGTCGACATACCCTTTTGTCTGTGCTTAGCAACAATCCGCCCAATGGTCGCGTAAAAGTTGCACGGGGAGTGCCGTTGCGAACTTGGCCTTGGTTGCACTGTGCACCGTGCGTCTACGCATTGGGTTGCCAACTATCAAAATTATTCCAATTAAAAAAGGTACTGAACTTTTTTCCCGTGTTTTTTCAGATACAGAAATAGTAACCTCCCTGTACAGTCACGACAGCACTAGAGCGGTTTTTTTGTGGCATATTTTCAAAGTATACTCAAATTGTGTTTCGAGTGATTTTATTCTCAATCACATGTAAATATATACTCCATTTTCAACCTTATTCCTCAGACTTAAGTTAAGTCCTAAATGCAGGTATACATGTTTATGACGTTAACTCTATAACTTGTTGACTTAGAATATGAGCCTATTACATAATATATCATCCAAAAACAATGTCAAGTTAAAACTTATTTCTAGGTTAATCATTTTTGTTACTTTAATCCTACTAATATTATAAATGCGAAAGTTTGTGAGTATGTTTGGATGTTTGTTACTCTTTCACGCCAGAACGGCTGGTCAGATCTGGATGAAATTTGGAACATAGATAGATTATAGTCCGGAATAACACCTAGGCTACTTTTTATCCCGGAAAATTGCGTAATTCCCGCGGGATTGCGATAAACGAATTATATGCAGACGAAGTTGCGGGCAACAGCTAGTTAGGTATAAACGTGTGCAAAAATTGACAACCCTATAAACAGCACGTTTGAGAAATGCATGCCGCATGACTGGACTCAAATTATCGAGAGCAGTTTTAGCAAATGAGCGATGGAGTCAAACTGAAAGGAACTTGTTTAACTTGTGGAATTTAAACAGTTAATAAGATTAATTAATGAAAAAAAACGTGATCTGTTCCTGATAAGACGCGGATTACGTTGGGTTTTTTAAACCAATCGTCATTTCAACTTTTAAATAAGTTAAGCACACAAGGAGGTTAAATCTTATATTTATTTTTATTGCAACGACACGAAATACTGTTAATGATAGGCAATTATGATATGTGGGCTATTTGGATCCAGTGATAGACAAGTTTCGGGAAAATCGTCGGACATTTAAAACACTACAATACAATACAATACAACAATAAAAAAATAGAATACCTACAATGACTCTTTATTGAACACCACATGCAACACTAGATACAATCTTTTGAATCGTTTTCTGCGTAGTAAACCAAAATTAGACCTTTAGAAATTAGAAAATTGTTTTTTGCTATCCCGCGGAAACTATACAATTTTCCGGGATAAAAAATAGGTAGCCTATGTGTTAATCTAGCTAAGAGGGTATCAGCTATCTCCGTTCCAAATTTTATCCAAATCCGTTCAGTCGTTTCAGCGTGAAGAAGGAACAAATATAAGTCACATCCTCACAAACTTTCGCATTCATGTTAATATATAACACAAATCAATTAAGAAAAAATCTCTCGTCGTTTTTAAAAGATCATTATAATTAGTAAATGCCACTCATACTTAAATAATGTTGCACCTACAAATTAGTACGTATAAGTCCCATTTCATCTCAAACCTTTACGCTTTTTTTGGTTCACCGGTGACTAATTAGTGCATTACAAGTTATAAAGAATGCGCCGTACAAGCCAACTAATGCGAACTAAACTAAACTAGACAAGCGGCTTGGCCCGGCGCCCTTGCGGCCGGTCACGTTAGCGCTGAGCCTACGCCGGTACAGTAGGGAATGTATTCACACACCGTAGAACCCTATCGCAATAAGGCGACATATCACTCGAGTTTGAGTGACGGCGGCCTGTCAATTGCGACAGGGTTCTACAGCGGTACGTAAATACATTTCCCTGACTGTACTGTACATGTAGGTAGCTAGGTGAAATCATTTTAGCTGGGGTAATTCCACTGGAGATGGTAATTGTTTACGAGAATAACTAGTTCCGATATTGATAGCCTTCTTGCTGGAAAAGTTAAATCTCGATGTACCTAATGTCAACGTAGCCCTGCAATGCAGTACAGTACAGGTTTTGTGCAATAGGGTTCTCAAACTAGAAGGTATTTACGTGAAGGTACACGGTACATACGGAAGGTTAATTATATACGGGTAGGTATAACTCTTAATCTTACATAGGTTCCCACAGACACAGATACACAGGAGCTTACTGGATGAAAAGGATGTACAGGCGAATTCATCTTTCAACGGGACCCCCTCTGGTTAGCCAACAAGATCAGACGCCTCTTCTGTCAATAATTTCCCCGGCTGTCCCCGTCAGAAACCAACAGTTCACCCGTGAACTTTGCCTACACAAGTAACATACCCGAATTCCGGCTTGTTATAAATGCATATATTTCTGACAAGAATGATCGTAACGCGTTTTGAGAACATTAATTTCTCGGTACAACGCGTCGGCGACCTTTGCGCAACGCGCGGGCGCAGCCGAACTGATGTTGATGCATGAATTGTTTCAGCCAGCCTAAGGAATGGAGCACACGAGATCACGCAATATCATTAATAAATTGGGATACGGGTCACGCACGTATTTTAGTCGAGTATACCTGACATGTCATAAATTTGAAGGAATATAGGCTTTATTTTGAGTAAGCAACTAAATCGAAAGAAAATGTGCGTTTAAAAGAAAAAAAAACAATACTTGAGAAACCTTTGTATTTGGGGCGTTTATTAGCAATTTTATCTTTTTGTGAACACACAATTAGGTACCGTTATTGGAAATCAATAAAGCTCATAAGAGGTGAAATATCTTTCTCTGTTCTCATACTGCCTAATGTAAACTATGGAATTTTAATGAATTATATTTCGGCGATAAAATTTCTTCTAGTTTCATCCTTAATCGTTAAGCACTTTATCGAGTCACACGCTATTTAATTAGAGGTAGGTATACGTAAAATGGTGTCTTTATTTTGGATAGGTTATATGTTTTTAGTGCTCTTACATTATACTTTATACATATGATCACCGGGATAAGAAAACTTTAATTAAAATAATGGTGCCTAACTGAATTAAAATCCGAAGAAAAATAGTAAAAAAATATTTTCTACCAGTCACACATGTGTCAATAATAATACAGTGAATAAACAAAAACATCTGCAACCCAAAACCGGTTGACAATCCATTGTATCCATAACATTAAAAAGGCATCATCGGCTTACCATAACAATAAAGCTTGCGGTGCACACGCATAATCGTCTCGAGCTGTCACCCGAGTCACGTCACTTCATACTTTGTCACATAATACTTTGATAACCGATAACGTCGCTTGCGGCACATACGCAGTGTTCCACTTAGGACTCGCATCAGCCGTTGGATCGATACAATACCTAATTGAATTGATTGATCGAATTATCTTTACCCAACAATCATCATCATCATCATCATCAGCCTATGTTAGTCCACTGCTGAACATAGGCCTCTCCTAATGAGCGCCATAGCACCCTGTTTTCACCTTGACGCATCCAGCATCTGCCTGCAGTCTTTCGCAGATCCGTCATCCCACCTGGCCGGAGGGCGTCCTACACTACGTTTGCCGAGTCGTGGTCTCCACTCAAGAACACGTTTACCCCAGCGAACACGCTTTGCCCAACAGGCCTTTGTCAAAATCTCGTAACCTCATAGGTTTCTAAGTTCCTCTGTCCGTCTGTCTGTGGGTTAGCTCAAACACTTCTTACACGTCAAGTAGAAGTATTTTTTATCGTCTACCCTAAGGCAAGGTCTCACTGATCAGGACTTACTAATATTAGAGTATTTCGGAAATCATTTTTCGATTCAGCGTATGTACGTATCTGCTAAATGGTTGTTTTTGAATGCGAGAAAAAATCATCAAAGCTGTACCAAAAATCAAAACCAACACAGCTCATACTTTTGTAGATTTTGTCCGTAAACGAGAGTCTATCAAAATCTAATAATGAATTATGCCGAGAATAGTAATGAATTATGCGGAAACCTAAACTGCACATAATTTAACCCGTTTATAGGTACTTCACCGGTATTTTTCATACGAGTACATACCGTGCGGGGCCTTTTGACATCAAAATCCGATGTGATTAACTGACTCTTCCCATACCCAAACAAGAAAATCACCCGTAGTAAATATAAAACTGAATTGTTGTAATAAAACACCATTTGACAAATTAAAATTTTATAGTAGAATGTACTGAACAAAGATTTTAATCTAATTTTTATCGGCCAATTAAAATAATTAATTATTGATCACTCTAATGAGCACTTGCGTACTGTTACGCTGATCGTTTTGTTGTTCGAGACTCCCGACCGGTATGAACACGCCTTTATCTACATGTAGTTTGTCATAGACACGAACCGACATAAGAGGCGTCAATACCGCGACCTACCCCTGACATTTATGTTACGTGGAAGCAAGGGTTATGTTATGGATTACGATGGCGAATTTGCATTTTGTGTGGGGAAGGTCACTTCGCAGATCGAATTCGTAATGAACGGTTTACGATGTAGGGCAATGTGCATGATATCACTAATGTACTTATGCATAGGTAATTTTATAATAATATACCGTTAACGAGTTTATTAGGTATTTAGAATTAGATTTTGGCCCATTCCCTCGATAGGATTTTCCATCTGCGCCGGAAGAGAAGCAACTGCTACATTCTATGTTCTATGATTTATAATTGTTAATTTCGACAGTGAGCCGTATTAAATTTCTATCTTATATCGATAAATAAGCAATCTTGTAAATAGTTAGTTGTAGTTGTTTTAGTTGTTTGGGGCGAAAAATCGATCTAGGTCTCATATAACTTGATTTTTTGACGTTGCTCCGCGCCCAGGTATAATTAAAATATGGTAGTATCGACAGTTCTTGTTTTACTGTTTACTAATTCGATTCCGTGTCATCACTCAGTAGGTAGGTACTTACGGAACCTGCGGTACATCACGCGATCCAGTATTGGCTGACCACAGAAGCAACACCTAACAGCAAAGTATGTAAATGAGCGTTATTAGCGCTGCCCGTTCGTGATATCGGATAGCAATCGGCCTACCGCAACAATATTGAACGGCAAGAATATTGGGGCGTGAAAATTGTTTCGTCTCTACACGTAAGGTCACATCATCTGTCTCCACTTCGGTCACCAAATCGAGTTAGACCGTTGGTACCTAATCTCGGGGTAATTACCCCCAAAGGGGTAAATTTTAATGTTTTAGGGGTAATGAATAAGGTGCCATCGTACTTAGTACTTATTACTACACTAGCTGTAGCCCGCAACTTCATCTGCATAGAATTCGTTTATCGCTATCCCGCAGGAATTACCTATGTGTTATTCCAGATTATAATCTATGTTCCAAATTTTATCCAGATCTATCCAGCCGTTCTGGCGTGAAAGAGTAACAAACATCCATCCATAATTACAAACTTTCGCGTTTTTAATATTAGTAGGATGGTGGGCACAAATACGAATGGAAAGTTGCGTCGTACTCATCATCATCATCATCATCATCATCAGCCTATGTTAGTCCACTGCTGGACATAGTAGGCCTCCCCTAATGAGCGCCATAGCGCCCTGTCTTTAGCTTGACGCATCCCGCATCTTGCCAAGTCGCGTCGTACTACTTTTGGTAAATTATCATTTTGTACAATTTTGGAGATAAACTGCAAAAAGGTTAGATATAGTGCCTCAGAGTGTAGAATATTCAGAAGCCGTGTTACAATATCCACTTACTGTGACAAGTGTCCATAATTAAAGCCAAAGACGCTTGCGGGATGCCCTTCACTGCGGTCTACTTGTGATCTCGATCGTTGCAAATAGCGACACGGCCGAGACTTGAGGATATACATATTATGTCATCACATCATCACATTTTTTTAAAGTAATTGTATAGTAAATTTACTTTTTGCAATAAATACTGTACCAGAATAGGTATCAACGATATTCAATGCGACAAAGTTCTACAGAATTCAAATATTGTTTACAAAGCGGGTTTCGAATATTTAGTTCTTCGCCTGACGAAAACTTTGCTTTGGATTAATGTGTACACACAGCAAAATAATGCGGTTAGCACAGCCACGCACACGTCTATGCGTGTTGAGTATCGACATGAACGTTAAGTAGAATATATGACATGTGAATGTGTGAGTGAGTTCGATCATAAAATCTACCCCCTAAGTACAGATTTTTTAGCAACAAGATGAATGAGCAATGTCACTGTAAATTACCTGTTTATTGAATAAACAACAACTAACTATAAAATAACAATGAAGAAAGTTACAACTATTTAAGTTAGTTTATAATAAATTAAGTAAAAAGTAATTACAAATTAAATGAAAATAATCCCCGCCGGTATCGTGTCACACTCAAAGGCTGAAAATGCAATATCTCCGGTTTCAGTTACTTCTACAAAAATAATGTAAAAGTATTTTTTTTTATTTAGACTGTCCTAAAAATATTTTACCTAATCTTACATTGGATATTGTCATCCCCAGTGTAAGCGAGAGAACCGAATCGAAGCTTCCTTCGACCTTGAATCTTCAAATTTATGCAATCCCACGCATTGAACTATTATTACTAGCGAAGAGTAGTTACCATCTCACTGATGCGACGATGTTATATTATTATTTCTCAACAAGTCTGAGATTCCAATTCCAAAGCAATATTCCTCACAACCAGCACGGCCATCGAAATAACATCCAAAAATGTCATTTTATTATTACTATTTTATATTCCGTTTTCTTCGGATACGAACCCGGTTCACTAAAGCAGAAGTCAAATCTTCGACCTGTCTTTGACCGCTAGGCCACCGAGGTATGCAAGTTACATGGTGAATGTATGAATTATGTTCAATCTGCGACTACTGTATTGCAATTTGTGTAAATAGCTGTTTTATGAGCTTTGAAATAAGGTTGAAATTATAATTTATTTTTTTCCGTTAACTATTTAATTTTATGATGGTTGCAGTCTATTGTATGTTTAATTTTACTCTTATATAATATGTTAAAAACGCAAACGCATTGTGTTTTCTTTTAATATAATTATTAATAAGTATGACTCTTTTTACTGGAGTTTAAAAGTTGCTAGCTGATGGCTATTTTGGTCGTTATCGTCTTAAACAATATAAAGTGTTTTCTACCCTCAAATTTCTAATAATATGATTTTGTGAACAAACAACTGGCTGGCAGCCATTATTAGCTGCGGGATGAACCGTGTGTTATACTTACGAACTGTTTAATTTTGCCTTTCGAATACCTTGTGATTTGCAAAACATGGATTTTAATTTATCTTTGTTGAAAAGAGCAAAACAATATAACTATTTATATAAGGAATCGCTAGGCGTTTTTTGATATGGGTAAGTAGACAAACGGTGTTAAAAACAATGACTTATTATTTTATCGGTAATGTTTTAAACAACTTTCTTTGACGAAAAATGTTTTTATTTAAACTTCATTTATTTTGCAGCGGAAGACTGTGCCATTATGGATTCACCCTTACGCAGACTTCGGACACGATAAAAATATTCGTTCTGGGCCTAAACCTGAAGCCTCATCTCCTGCCATTTGATTTGGACATTATGTAGTTGCCGCACCCGCTAGTGACCCATTTCACAGCAACAAGACACAATGCTACGTTGCAACCTGTGCGAAACCATCTGCATGCTGCAGGATTGCATTGCCGTAGACCAGCAAAAAACATGCTTTAACGGACCAGCATAGAAGAAACCTTTGCTCGTGAATATCTTGACTTTGATTATTACATCAATCAAAGTCAAATGTAGTGATTTTTAGTGATGAAGACGAAATATATTAACTTAATTAAATATATAAACACAGTAATGTTTTACAGTGCAGAACGAGTGGCAGTGTTACTTTAGGCTATGGGGTTGGATGTCATCGATGGGCCCTGGTGTCCAAATCCAAACCAAATCGAGATAGGTAGCTTAGTCGCTTCAAAGTGGAGATTATAACCCAGTGTGAAATGATGTTATTGTTAATGGCTGTCATTTAACATGTCTATTCATTTCACCACTGACTTACACGTCCGCAAATAAAACGTTTCGTTCATCTTTATCAGACTTAAACCTAATAAACCAGAATTTAAGATATTAATTATGTGTCATCTTAAAAATAGCCCTATTATGGTTGTGTATTCAATTTGCAAGATAATTATTATGTTAGTGACATAAGACTTTTTAGTAAACATAAAATCATACTGGCCTCTAAAGTGTGTGTTATTTTATGAATATTATTCTATAAGGAAAAGTGTGCAGTTTTATTTAGCTAATTTAATTACTTTTGGTAATAATAATAATAACACAAATAGAGGCTAATACAATAAAAATTAAATGTTGCAATAAACAATTTGAACCAATAATTGCATTTTATTGTTTTATTCTTTTACGTCCTTTTTTTCTTGTTTTAGGTAAACATGAGTTTATTTTGAGATTAGTAATTTAAAATTGAAAACAAAAAAGATACACTTGTGCAGGATTCGAACCCGGTTCTTTAGGTTTCATAACCCTAGGTCAATACACCTGAGCCACCACGCTTATAATACTGGTGGCAAAATTATGCTTCCATTGAACAAAATACCAGCAGGTTTGAATAACTATGCGTGAAGGTAGTCAGAAAACACAATTAGCACAGATAGGGCATTTTGTTGTGTGCGTAATAAGGCAGCGGATAAGTGCGGATGTGTGTATAGAATGACACACATGGATAACTAGGGTGCTCACCGATTCGCTTTGCTGTGTGTACATACTATAGACACATATATCACGTCTTTATACCTTACGAGGTAGACAGAGCCTAAGGTAACAAAACCTTAAGGCCACGTTTAGCATGAATGTGGGTGTATAGGTGGAAAGAGGAATTTGTAAAATTAAATACTACTTGCGTGTTTGTTTCTTTATATTTTTACAATAAAGCATTCACTTACTTGCTACTGGTAAAACTAAATCACCATAATTATTATTCGATTATATTCCGTTTCCATTATTTTTTTAAACAACATTTGTGTCACTAACGAACGAGCAGATCACCTTCATTACATTACGATTAACAAGTGCAATGTCAAATGAAAATAATTTATTAAAAAAAAAAATCTTAACATGAACCTCTACCAAAAATGCCCACGCGCAGATGTATGCAAACGATTTATTCACGGTGATTACAATAAATAAGTTGACGTTAAAAAAAAGCACAGTTCTTTTGCGTATCGTAGTTTTTATTGACTATAATGTATTTGCATTATCCAATCTAAGTAAAGCTTGTCCATGCACAACTTCTTAAAGTAGGTACTCAGGTGAAATTGAACTTGCAAGATTTAAGTACGTTTAAATATGTATTATAAAACTTACAAGGCACACGCAGCGCTTAAAATGATCGAAGATTCGATGCCAAAATTGAAACGTAATTACAGGAATTAATATAGGTAAACGAAACGATACTATGCTAAAAAGCTGTGTTTGTCATCGCATGCGCAGCGGGGTTCCGTTGAGAGCTTGTCCAACGCATTTCGATAAGGATGGCGTTACACTAGCGGAAAACATCATTGAAAGATCGCGACCTAGGGGAATTTATGTTTAATGTGCTTAGATTAAGCAACGATACTAGACTTGAACAAAGCATGACGCTAACGCCACATAATGTTTAATTATGACAAGGTACAACTACAGCGCTTCTAGTTTCTAAATGTCTCCCAGCATACTTCGTGTTTTTCAATTCAGACTAATGTCTAATGTCTAATGAAAAACGAAGATTGCCGAGAGACATCAAGAAAATAGAAGCACAGTACGTTAGTTAGTTGTTGTGAAAACATATCCCATGTCTTAGCACTTAAAATATGAAACAGAAATTGTCCTTTTCCCAACGAAAAAAGCGGCAAGATGTGCGTTTACCGCTCCTCTATTCTCGTTCTCTCTGTTCTCCGCACCATGAAAGTATTGAAAGTAGGTACCATTAGTAGTATAAGTAAGTGTCATTCAAATTCTGAAATGTAAACGCAGCTTAAGTTCGTCAATGAATGGCCGACGTCCAATCTGTCTTGAAGCCTTGAAGTGCCGATAACTGACGCTTTTACGTTGTTCTGTCACATGAAAATTGTCAACAGGGAATGAAAATGTATTTAAATTACAGATAAGCTCATTTGCAAACAATGTTTATTTGGTCGTACTGAATATTAAGTGTTGACGTTACTTTAGGGCTTTAGGTATATTATAAGATAAACCGGGTTTCGTCTTTAGTAAAGGCCTTTTACGTTTGGTCAGCAAAGTAGACAAATTGAATGATTAACAATAACGGTCGGAGAGTAGAATGGTGTATAAGATTTACATGTTTAACGTAACGAAATGTCATGAGATCGAGCTTATTGAATTATGATAAGTGTGTGATAATAAACGTTTCAGACCAATACTCTGAAGGAGCGCTAGGTCTTTGCAGTCTTTGTTTGTGCTTAAGAAAAACGTCAGTCGTAAGTTGTAAGGTTTTTATCACACACTTAATACAAATACAGTTCAATATAGGTACCATATGTAAATGTACAGTAAGAAAGTAGGTATGTATGTTTTATGCATTTTGTTAGTGCTTCTATATGTATATTTTAAACGGCACCACCTGGTTCAACGTTAAGGATAACCTCGACGATAAAATTCTCGGGGAAAACAGTATGGTAGTTTCCCATTGCCTTCCATACCGCAGTGCTGGAGTCCGGAGTCCGGGAGTGCCCACTCTAATGTCGCTCTTTCCCTTTCTCACCTACTAAACGTCATTTTTTGATACCTGAAACTTGAAGTAATGTAGGAACGGCATAAAATCAAGTTCTTCAGTCGCCCATTGCGACACCTACGAATATTTTAAATGAATCGTTGCATTTTAACAACAAAATCATAGAGAAACTGTTGGAAATACGAAGATTGTCGATGACCATCAGCAAAATAGTTAGAAGCACGAAATAAGATTTTCACACCTCTCATTCAGAAAAGTTGCTTTGCTCCCTGTCGATGGGATCAAAGTGCAACTTTTCCTTCCTGGCTTTTTCCTAAGTGTTTTTTTGCAAATGCAATTTATTGAAGTTGATAATTGTAAAACCACGTCATTTCCTATTCTGGTAGAGCTCTTTAATTATAGAATTCGTTTTTCAAGTTTTTACCACTCTAACACTAGAATCCCTCATTACGCTCTGAATTCAATGTAGCTTCCTCGCCGTAAAAACATCATTTTCATCCCTTTTGTCACAAATAACTATTATCCTTGTTAATTAATTAGTTACGATACCCCCGTCGCACCGTAGAGACATGGGTTCGTACCCCGGTCAGGCTCTGATATAATCAAATGAGAATTACGAATATTCGTTCTAGAATCTTGGACATGTAATAAGTATTTAAGTACCTAAAGTATTCGTAAGTATTCGTCTGTATTGGTACATGTAAGAAAGCATTTATATCAGCCCACGTTTACATAGGTTTTAAGAAATTCTACGGGTCAGGGATTTTTGCAAAGGGAACCAAACCGGTGGCGTAAATTAGTGTGTATCATAATTATATACATAATATTAAATTAAAATTACCGACCGACGTACATCAAAGAGTTCTAATGGATTTTAAAAGTCTTTCGTAATCATTGTTGTCTACTAAGCCTCACTACCGAACGATAACAATTCAATAAAATAAAAGTTTGATAATAATTTAAAGTTTGACAGTGTCATACATTTGAACACCACTAAAACGAGTTTTAACTTTATGTTTTAGAGCAAGACGGTCTAGAAAAACAATTCCGTCGATTTGCGAATCTCCTATATTTTTGTTAAAATTCAGTTTTAATAATAAAATGCATTGTCCCTTTACAACCCCGTAGCCAAGGGAGCAGGAACGCCGAGTGCCCGTTTGTAGCGCTGCTACGGCGCTACGTAGTGCTACGGGCCCTCTACGCCGCATCTGTGCATCCCGATTATTGACGAAACCAAAATTAACAGTTTAATTAATAATATTGCACTATCGCCAAAGTAATAAGAGGCTGTGCAGATCTTTTTGAGATCCTCGACTGTCTATCCACTTCTGTTGCTAACTTTATACAAGTAAAAATAATGTATTATTTTTCTTTGTGAGTATTAATTACACTACATTATATTTTTATTCCAATCACTATATTTGTAAGGACATGTAAAACATATCAATTTACTGTTACTTGTACTATTTTATAATTTTTTACTCGAATAAATAATGCCAAATGCAATTTCTGTCTTCATCAACTTACTTTTTTATTATAGCCAAAATAAACTCAATCTTGTAATTGTAATAACAGAAACAAATTTTATTTAGTGATACCTTTAATAATAAAAATATAATACAAAATACTTTACAAAAATATTATCGTCTTCTGTCGTTATAAATATAAAAACACTAGGCAACCGTAACAAAAATCACCAAAAAAATATCACTGTATTCCTTAGCAAACTTAATCAAACGTACATGCTCGTCAAAAACACCACCAAAAATGCTCGCCACCACATGGCTACGCACTGCCATTGAATATGATATTCAGCCATTATCAATGGCACATTGTCCCAGCACTTTCACGCGCCGCGCCGCGCACCCCCTCTGCGTTCGCGCCGAACTATAAAAGCCCGCTCCCGCCCTCATTTAGATCAGACGCAAGTTGCACTTCAACATAGCGAGTCCTGGAAGATACTAGTCTTCCAGCAGCGCTATACATCGATAAACTCGCTATAACAAACTAAAACTATCCTTTCTTTCACTTCAGTGATAACATCTCATCAAAATGAACCCCATGGTGAGTACTTGAATTTTTTTCATTTACATGTCATGTGAACGATTTAATTAAAAATCTAGAGGCTTTGATACGATTAAAACTGACAGCAGTGATCTATATTGATCTAATGATGTGTCGTATATCACTTATGCAAATTCTATGGTTCCGTTCCAGTGATTAACGGTGCGCGTGCGCCTGTTTCGGTTTGCGATAACTCAATTTATTATTGTTAAATCAGATATCGGGGACCAGTTGTTACTTGTTGTTTAAGCCTCGCCTGACGCAAGCGCCGCGCCGCAGGATACCTGACCTCTGCTCAATCTTAAATCAAACAAGTGTTCTCATTCCAAAACCTATTTTTCTAACAATGGAACAAAGTAACTATTCAACATTTGTCAAAAGAATATTGATAGAGATCATATCACAAATATATTTTGAACTTATTGAAATACTAAAATACAGGCCTGAGTTGAAGACGATCAGCAACTTGATTTATTAAAAAAAGCATGCAGCGTCTAAACTGAAAAACATGTCATATTTGTTTTTCTATGGGAAGCCTAAGAAATCATACAAAAATTGAAAAAGATTACTCATCGCTAGAGAAAACATAACCATTAAAAAATATCAAAACGAGAATCGTAAAATCACAGCAAAAAACTCTTAATCAAATTAGATCGACTCATTATTACCGTACTATCATCAAATTATCCACATTAACTTGTTTCAAAATATTCATTAACGAACATTGTCTACGCTCGTCATAATTATGTCGTTAATTGGCATAGTGAGCAAGTAGGCCTGTGTCGAAAATTAAAAAGTTAGCGACGCGGCACGTGAGGTCAGCTGCGCACGCGACCGCGCTTGGGTCATTGCCAGGAATTTAACATTTTAATATTTCATGCTCTATTTAGAAAAAAACATCGTATTTAAAACAATTGAAGACTTCGAAATGAAAACTTTACCTGTCTAAAACGCGTTGTTGGAACTAGTACGGTCCCAAACTTGATATGATGTTTTGTTTATTGGGGCACTTTTTACGTGCTATAAAGACTAAGTATTGTCAAGTAGTACATCGTCCTATAGTACATAATCCTGTATCGTTGATCAGCCCACCATTGAAAATGAGGTCCGAATTTCGATTTTACAATACATAGGTACAATGAAAACCATTAAAATATTGTTAATTTCAATGCGAAGATTATACAGTAGCGACATATTACACTATTTCGGCTTAACTGCATTTTGTAAAACGTGGAATGTAAATCAACCTTTATATATTTGTAAAAAAATTAATTACTGAAGATTGAAGATACCAAGCTTGACCAGGTCGCACTTCCAATTGCTTATTATGTTTATCAAGCTCACTTTCATCTTTACACTCATTGCTTCGTTTTCCTACTTATTATCGACGATTCAATTTTCGTTTACATAACTAATAACTATTACCTGTTGATGTGCATGGATTTTTGCGATAATAATGTTAGCTTCGTGAAACATGTATAATATAAGATAATGCTACATTTTCGCAAAGCAGCGCGGAAATGGTCTCAATTCAATTTTACGCGTGCTTCGATGGAATAAAATCTGTTCTGTTGGGCAACGCACGGTGAGCCTTTCCGCTAGTGAAGTAGGTACACACTTTTTGCAATAACAATAAACCAATGCGGTTAAGGTGTCGTTAAAAACGAGCACAAAATGAAACTCGACTCGTTTCCGTACCAATGTCATTGAAAGTTGACCAATAGCGAGATATTGATCTTTATGGCAAGGGCGACCTGTCCTTTGCGCTATAAATGCACAATAATCGAGACTGACCCGCCATTGCAAACCAGGGCAGAGTGAGTTCAGAAGAGAGCGAGACAGGTGAAAGAATCGTCATCAGTGCAATCCGATAGATTTACCCATATGAGAATGAGCCAACTATAAAAAAATTAGAAACAAAAATAATGACGCGAGATGCGACTTAAATTTTTAGTCATCGCTACGAAGTAGGATCTTAGCAAAGAAAATCAGACGCCTAGATTGCTGATGATGACCTATTAAAAAAACAAATATCGGCGTATGTTGACTACATAGGAAGTCAACTTCGTAATTCAATCAGTAGCGAACAACCTTCAATTGCTAAATAACTTGACAATGACATTGCGCTACTTTTTAATGAGATCAAACTCAGAACTCGCTACATTATATTATAATATCATCACACAATTCATTAGAGTGAATTATTGCATTGCCCATTCTAGCTGTGTCTGTATCACGTCGATCTAAATGTTTAGTTCTTAACAAGGAAATACTATTGAAAATAAGATTACAGTAACGTTAAAATGCAAATTATTGCCCTCCGGCGTTGCATTAAATCAAGTTTAATGAAAATAACTAACTACTACCTAGATATTTAAATCATAATTGCATTTAAACGACGAATTGTTAGCTGCCGTATCTACTTGTTTCGAACGTGAGAATTTTCTTAATGATTTGCAACAGAGGTTAATCCATAAACAAAACCAGCCAACCAAATCAAATTGTACACATCTACAGGCCCGCGGTCTTAATATCGGAAGGGATTTTAAAACAAAAAGCTATAAACGATACAAATAATAAAACCGTAACATTTCTATATAATACATTGGGATATATATCAAATAACCTAAAGTTGAAAAGCATAATGGATGACAGTGCCCAATGGGTTTTTTTATAATGCAAGTTTTCAGAAATTATCAATTTTACAAGATTGTTATAACTACACCTAATGAACTTAAATAATCTACACGACCAAAAAATGTAGGTAACACTTTGACCGAAACATGACAACATGTGAATTTATTAAGCGTGGCACCCTGAAAATAATGCACAACAAACAACTTTGCAATGGGTTGAACGGCGCTTGCACATCGAGAATTTACATCATGGGCGTGTATTAGTTCACACCACCCACTCATAATGTTAGTGAACATAGCCTGCTCAGCACGCAAAGCTGTCCTGCCTTTTCATGCTCCATTTGCGTCAGCAATGTCAACAGACTGGTCACTCCTCCGATACAATTGCCCTGTCGAATATTATTATCCAATCGTATAGAGCAAGATATCTTATTATTGAAACGACTATTTCATGTTTTTTAATTAGTTTCACTGAGATATCACAAATTATTTACATTATATGGGTCTCTGACAAAGCGACCGCCAAAAGACAAAATGAATTCTATAAATTTGCTTATTTGAGCTCTTTCGAAACTTTTACACCTGTAGATTACTCACGTTTCGCGTTGGTATGGCGTTGCCTAGTCAGGTGATGAAGGTTTTGATTAGATGTTTTAGTTCATGATGCGGGTTGTCATTTCTTTATTGGATACTGTTCGGCGCACCTACGGGTGTCAGCGCCGCGCTGGGTGCTCGGGTGTCGCCAGCCTCGCCGCTCACCAGAGCTTTTTGTCTGCATTCCACTGCGCACAGATTTAGAAGGGCATGCCCAGTGCCCACGCACCGCCCCGCGGCAATTTAATCGTAATCCTAATTATAATTATACGTAAAACACCCACTGCAGTGGCCAGTATTATAGCAGGTATAGATTGCAGACCTTTAATCTAACTCTAATTAGATAATCCTGAACAGTAAACCAAACTTTACTACCGAGAGCGTTAAATACGTGATCTTGACATTTAAGCTGTGTCCGTCGGCTGGGCCCAAATACTTAGTTACACATTCTTGTTTATTTGTTCAATTTAAAGGACAATTTATCTGCTTCAATTATTAAACACGTGACGCATCGCGTGGGAGAGTTGCATCAGCCATTACTTTAAATGCAAACCACTTTTCAGAAGGTCAATTGTTGATATCTTAAATAGCATTAAAAAGTGCTTGGGCTCGATAAATACCACATTACCTTCTGTTCTTTGTTAATTATGCCAACGTATTAAATGTCGCTGGCATGAAAAATTCAATAACCCATGAGCAGCGTGATTTACAGTGTACTTTAAGCTTTAATGTCTCACTTAACTTTGCCAATATTGATTTAAGTAGACGCTTGAACTTGCACCAAATATGAAATGCAGCTAAGTATTTTGGCCTCATTTAAGTATTAACTGCGTCACAAGGTAGTTAACGAATAGTGCTAACTTTATTATTGCAACCTTCCGAAATTTAAAGGAAGTTGAAAATTTAATAAGGAAATGGAGATAATTAACTACAATTTTAATGAAAGAACGTAGAGCATGAAATTGTATTGCATGCATCAAAACAAAACATTCCGATCATTTGTCAGCCACGTGCCTGTATTTATGTGGAGACTTCAACATTTTGCTAAGCAGTTAAAAATTTAACTGAAAAAATCGGTTCTTATGAGAGAGATTAAGATACCAAGACATTATGTTAAGTCTCAATCTAGGTAGGTACCAATCTAAACTACCTAATCAAAATCTTAGCTTTAAATCTAACGTGGGACTCACAAATTATTACTAAATATTTGCATAAGGGCAACGATGGTAAATGTATTGATACCTAATTGTCCAATCAGCTACAGTTGTCAAGATTCAATAACTGGAGCAAATAGGGACAAAAAATGCATTATCATGGAAAGTGCAAATGCCAACGAGACATGTGAGGGTCGCGTGGGCAGGTCCGGAAGGCTGGCTTCCTGCTCCCCGACCTTGGGCAGGCCTTCAGACCTTGGCGCCGTTCACTCACTACTCTGACTTACTTTTATTGGAGTAATATGCAGGAGAATGCGGTGCGGATGCTAAAAAAAAGTTGACATACTTTTGTTTTCAATTGTGATTTTGTGATTCGAATTTAGTTAAGTAGAAGCGACATGCATTGGATAAAATTCAAGCTTCTATTTTACACGTCATAAATTTTAGAGCAGTCATAATAAAAACAAAAATGTTTTTAAATCCGCAACTCTTGCGATAGTTGTCTCGGCATTAAAGCAATATTGAAATAAAAGCTGGGACTTATTAAAACGTGCTGCTGAAATCGCTACAACTTGTGTCTGGTCGCACAATGTCACCACGCCCGACGCGAGTGTATTTTTTGTTCATTTTGCAAGTGATACCGAAGTTCATTGTCACCGCACTATTCGTAGACTTCCTATTTATCGACACCAAAATAATTATGCACGCACGTGGAGCAGAAATAATTAAAATTAGCTACCTATTGTTTAGATCACAATCGAAACGACCCGATTTCTTACAATTTATTTTAATTACTTTCCTACAATGTGAACATTAATTTCACCATAGCTGACACGACTGTTTCAAGGATGTACTCCACATTTTCTCAGTACGAATGAGTGCTAGCGATTTTAATCACACGTTTTGCAACGTCACGCGCAAGAACGGACGCGTTACTTAACATTTCTTAACTTAAAGTCTAAAAGATTAGATTATTTTAATAAATAATAATGCGACCTTGTTTCCTGGCAATTGCTTTTAAAAATAAGCCTTGCGACATAGACAATGGATTTCCTTCTCTGACAGTTTTTCACCTTCCTACATAAGTAGAATTTCTTACTAAGGAAAAATATTCACTTTACCTAATTTTTATGAGATCAGTTCAGTGGTAAAGTTGTTTTAAAATCCTTGACTTTGCAGTCTCCAACGAGATTTATAAATCCATAAATCGCACTCGCTCTCCATGAAAGCGTATTGGAAATTCATCTGGACTTATAAGGCATTAAAATTATGTAGAAACGAATCAACCTGCAATGTGATTATTCTGCGGACGCGAGGGCAGGGCTGCGCTGACCAAGCTCGGCCGACTGCAAGCCCTGACATCATTAAGCAATCCTGAACTTTACTTCGCTGCGAATTCCTTACCGATGCACTCATATTATAAGTTTCATTGTTTAAGTAACAGACTCATGAAATCAAAGTTTACAAAATAACAATGAAAGCTTTGTTACAAATGCTATCAATTGCTTCAATTTAAAACAAAGTGTCCACTTTAATATTGCCCCAATAAAACAAAATACGCGGTACCTATACTTAGAGCAATTTAGTGAATTCGTCCAAATAGGTATTTGGCCTTTCAAATAAATTGTTATTCTTAGCAGTTATCCCCACTAGGCTT
Source organism: Pandemis cinnamomeana (assembly GCA_932294345.1). Lineage (NCBI taxonomy): Eukaryota > Metazoa > Arthropoda > Insecta > Lepidoptera > Tortricidae > Pandemis > Pandemis cinnamomeana. Next base: position 5,593,842 of record OW028720.1, read on the forward strand.
TACTTTTATAGCCACTAAAACACCATAAAATTGTAAATAAAATTGTATTACTAAGTTGTCATAAATTTACACAAATGAAACCGTAACTAGAGCATAAACAATAATGTAACCAAGCTTTAGTATATTTGCATGAATTTGCATATAATTAAGCGTGCTTAAATAACCACAAATTACACAATTGAATAATATGCATTAGGTATAATTCTATGGAAATGTCATTCGGAAGATATTACGTTTAATATTAATTCTATAGGTAGTAACGCATTTAACTCTCTGCGAGAGATGGAAACATTTAAAGACTTTTGGTTTCCATTAACTTTTTTATTGCCTCATCTTTCCATATTTGAAAGCAATTTCCGTAAGATTTCGGAGTGTTGCCAATTAAACATTAATCGACTAAAGCTGAGTGCATCCTTAATAGCATTGTTAAGAAGCTTCGTCATTGGCTGTACAATATAAACTCACTTCGATGGGCAGCTGTTATTTACATTAACCTTTTTACCTTGGGCATTCCTGACCACTGAGAACTCAAACTTATCTGGGTTATCTGCATAAATTAAAATAAATTCAAATCATAGTTTAAGTCTCAAAAGAGCAACCGTCTAAGGCAATAGGTACACCTTCTGTGCAAAATATCTAAATTAAATCTTTGGAACTTATGCTCATAGGTACATATTTGTCAAAAACACTCTGCCGTTTCGTAAACGAGTAGGTATTAGTTCCCCTTAAGTCTATTTAACCGCGTCCCTACGCCTAATCCTGTAGGTAATTGAGACCAATATCGTTTCTTAATACCTATACCTACCAAGACAGCAGACACCTGACTGTATTGAGGCCGAGTTATCAGAGACTAGAATTATGTATAAGTGCTAACCGTGATACCTACAACTTGTTCTGCATAGCGCGGTGCTGGTGCAATTAGACACGATACCGGCCAATAACTCTAATACAATCTCGTTAGCCGACACAATAAATAATGAATACAGCAGTTATTACTACTGCTGATATAAGGGATACGGTGCAGTTTCTTAGATCAAACCATAAAGTCAACACCTACAAGAAACTAACTGTTAATTAAATAACGCAGTATTTAATATTTTACTGCACTATAACTCTTCGTTCAGTCTCTCAATTGTTTATTGTATTATTCGCAGATTATCGTAGCTTGCTTGGCGTTGGCGTGCGGAGCTCAGGCGTCCCAGGGCTGGGCTGGTCCCCCGGCTAACATCGCGCTGTCCCAGGACGGTCGCAACATCCTCGACACCCCCGAAGTCGCACAAGCGCGCGCTGCTCATCTGTCCGCTCTGAGCCAGGCTGCCCAGAACAACCCCAACCCTCAGGACGATGGCTCATACGACCCCAGGTGGGACAGCGAAGAGTACTGGCAACGCGCTGAACAGCCCAAATGGAACGCTGCCCCCGCTCAGCAGTGGAACGCTCCCGCTCACCAGCAGTGGAACGCCGCCCCCGCTCATCAGCAATGGAACGCCGCCCCCGCTCACCAACAATGGAACGCCGCCGGTGCCGCCCCCGCGCCCGTCGCCGAAACCCCTGAGGTAGCTCAAGCCCGTGCCGCTCACCTCGCCGCCCTCTCCGCCGCCAAATCCGCCGCCCCCGCCCATCAGCAGTGGAACGCTCCCGCCCAACAGCAGTGGAACGCTCCCGCCCAGCAGCAGTGGAACGCTCCTGCCCACCAGCAGTGGAACGGTGCTCCCTCATGGCAGGGTGCCCCCGCTCACCAGGCCGCCAACATCAGACTGTCCCACGATGGTTCCGGTATCCTGGACACCCCCGAGGTAGCCGCCGCGCGCGCCGCTCACCTGGCCGCGCACGCGCAGGCCGCGCACGCCGCCCCCGCGCAAGGCCCCCAGCAGCAGCACTGGTGAATCACCTCGCCGTCCGGGCGCCGGCGCAGCGCTAGCCCCTGACACTGACCCGCGCTCCCACAGAGCGCGCACCGTCACGCGCTAGTTCTCCGCCGTGGCCTCCTCTCCTTCCTCCGATCTCTTCTTCGTTTAGGAACACTTCAAAGTGCAAGTGCGTCAACCGTCTTCTATCCCTGTGCCTTTTTGTTACTTTTATAAAATTATATTGAATGATATTTTGTACATAATTACTTGTATGTATGCGTAATAATGAATTATATGGAACGGAAAATACCTACTTCGTTGTTTAAATTAGTGAATCACCTTTCCACTTCACGTGCACCCTCCGAAGCGAGCAAGGTTGTCGGAAAACAGTGCCGGCGGAACGGCCGGACATGCGAGTGTTTCTCATGACCGTCTATGGTGACCGACTACACTGCGCCGAATGCCACCAGTTGTACAATAGGACGAGTCATGCAATTATTCAAAAGTTACCTATCTCAATAGGAGTCATAAAGTCAACAAAGATGAAATGAAAGCGTTGTTGTTGGCGTTCTACAAACGACGCGATTGTAATTACGTTTTCATAGAATGCTCGTAACAAATAATGAATTAACTAAATGTGTCATAGATTTCTTAATTTTATGCAAACTTTTATTTAATACTAGTTTTTGCCTGCGACTCCGTCATTCTGCCAAATGCGCGTCGTACTTTAGCACGAAGGATTTCGTACTACCTACCTACCTCAAAGAAATAAACCCGTTTCTGGCATGGACATCCACTTACATTATTTTTTATCCCATTCTTTTATTCTGTGGGAAATTCGAAAAATCCCTTCTTACGACGCCTACGTGATCTTCAAAGAACATGTCCACTAAATACAGTCTATTTTTTCTATAACGTCCTTTGATCCCGTGGGAAAATTGGGAAATCCCTTTGTAGTGCACTGGTGCACCTCTATGAATATCAAGGAATGTATCTGCCAAATACCAAGAATCTATATGAGCAAGTCAGTTACTGTTTTATTCTTATCCTACTGGAATTTCGCAAAATCCGGAAATCAGTTTTCAGATATCATAACTGCCTACTGGTATGCCAAATTTCAAGACTCTAGTACCTAATTATAGTAAGAGATAAGCTCCCTTTTCAGTGGACTTGCAAACCCCATTTATTCCCTATCCCGGCGTGGGAATTTTCATAAATCCCTCCTTAGGGCACCTCAATAATACTGAAGCAATATTATTTATTTAAGTTGCGACTCTGGGCAACTGCGACCTTTGATATATTTATCGTTATCGCTATCCCGCGGAAACTACGCAATTTTCTATTAAATGTAGGTATAGATCACTTCCTTTGTCTGTTTTCAATGTCCATAAGGATGTTAGTACCCATATTAGGGTCAAAACTTTGTTTTTATAAGTAGAATTTCATCATCTTCGTGAGACTGGCTTTTTAAAAATTGGTATTAGTGACAATAATACATGCTCATATAAAAAAACCAACCAAGTGCGAGTCGGATTCGCGCACAGTTATTCGACAAGCTAACAGAAAATCCAGTATTACCAGAGCCCTGTTCCTAAGCAGAATGTAGGCAGTGTGGGTCGTTTTAAATTAGTTACTAACATGACAGACAAAAGATAGATTTTAGACGTATTCCATTAATTGTTCAAGTTGTAGTAGCTATAAGAGCAACGAATGTCAAATTTCTAGGACAACTGGATACCCTCTATTTTTTGGGAGCACACTAATTTGTAAGTACTTATTATAGAAAAACCATATTCAATGACTGTATCTTTTGATTCAGTTGACTTAGAGCGTTGGTTTTCTCTAAGGGGCCGCAGTATTTGGTATTAATTTCAACTTTATAACTCTACGCGTTCCTGCCAAAAAGGGGTTGATAGACGGACGGGCAGACAACAAAGTGATCTTTTAGGAATTCCGTTTTTAGGGTTCCGTACCTCAAAAGGAAAAAACGGAACCCTTATAGGATCACTTTGTTGTCCGTCTGTCCGTCCGTCTGTCAAGACCCTTTTTCTCAGGAACGCGTGGAGGTATGAAGCTGAAATTTATATCAATTACTCAGGTCTACTGTCCCTTGAAGCTGTGAAAAAATCAAACTTCTAAGCCAACGCAATCAAAAGATACAGCCGTTTATGCCGCAAATTTCCGCAAATTTTCAACTCTCAAGGGAATCAAAACCTACAAGGTAGTTCCCGTGAACGCAGAATCTTGAAATTTGGTATGAAGGTAGGTCTTATAGCACAGATTAAAGAATAATTGCGAAAACCGTAAATGTGTATGTATGTCTGTATATAGCAGTGACCAATATAAAGTAACCCCACACTGCGTACATTTTGCTTTGGAACAGGGCTCTGCTTACACTGGTTTTAGATATTTATAGATAATGATACGGAACCCTCGGTGCGCGAGTCCGACTCGCACTTGACCGGTTTTTTTTCTTTTAAGGTGCGGAATTCCAAAAAAATAATTAAGAATTTAGCAAAACAAGTATACTTGGTTCATGGTTGGTAGGCAAGTACCTAGATAGATACACGGATACACCTACAGGTATACTTCACGCATATATTGGACAAAAGAACCTACCTATTAAATTAATGAAATTAAAGGTTGTCCACTGCCCGAACGCAACCACAAATCTAATTACATGGATCGGGACAGGACGACAAATAACTAGAAAATGTATAATTGTGCTATCGCAAGCTACCGATGGAGGCGGAGCAAGGTCGATCTATCATTCAGCTGCGCAATCAAACGATTACCCTGCAAACATTTACTCGGGGAAATTAGGTTACATATACCACCGCCACTTCAACACCGCAGTTTCTGTAGAGAAGGCTCAAGAAACAAAAGCTTTTTAAAATTGAGGCGACAGTTGAGAGTGCCATGATGGTCTACCCTCACCACAACTTTGGAATACGCCCAGGAAAAGAATCTATAGAGAACTTTAGAAAGGTACCTACGATCCTCTCTTTTTGTTTAGATAAACCTTATAAAATGAAGCCAAAAGATTTTTTAACATTGTAGCTGTCCTGAACACCAAAACATCTTAAATCAGGTTAAGTTTGACAGCTTCATACATTTAGGACTAATAAACTGAGCTTAAGGCTAATTAAAATAATGCTTTCTATTGTTGAAGCAAAATTATTGGACAACTCAAAGCAATCAAGACACGACACCGTGGTATGTTTGGGACCAAAAACCTAATATACCTAGAAGCAAGAGCGCGGTAAGTAACATTAGTAAGAAAATAGGAGATCCTGTTGATGATACTAATAAACTTATCCACACCACATAACTTTTATACTACACAGGAAAGACCTGGTAAGTCTACAATGTTGCCAGACTGGAACACCGCAGGTGTCCGAAAGGACTTTAGAGAATATCTGTTGACTTCTACATTGCACGGTCTCCGATATGTTGGAGAGAAAAAACTGACTTGGTTTGAAAGGTAACAGAAGTTTACAAAAACAGAGCATGCTCATGCATGTTTCTCGGAGTAAATATTTAACGAATAAAATCTTGTAGATTTTTCTGGTTAGGAGCATTTAGTTGCTCCATAGTGTGCGCTGGATTCTTCATTTTGAACGTATACGCAAAATGGCGGATGTCGCCTATGATAGTGAGCATCAACCCCGAAAATATGCCTCTGCAGAACCTACCCTTCCCTGCCATCACCATTTGTAACGTTAACCAAGCGAAGAAGTCCGTAGCGGAGCGCTATAAGAAAAGTGGGTGCGTATTCACCGTGAAATGTTTGGTAAATTAATTTGGTATATTTTAACTCCTACCCAGCCAGTTTTATTTTATTAGTTCACCCGTCGACAAGAAACTCTTGGAGAGTTTGTGCACGTCACAAGACGATACGGAAATATTCGATAATAATGTGGCTGAAGGCGCTGATTGGGACTATACGAGGTCTTTCTTGATCAATGTAAGTAGCAAACATGTTAAACAGAAACACACATATATGGAATTCCCGGTCGTCTAAAGCCGACTGTTTACAGGTGACCCAACCGTGTAGCGAGATGTTGGCGATGTGCATATGGGACTCGGGCGAGATGAGTTGTCAGGATTTGTTCAACGCACAGTTGACCGACGAAGGCCTATGCTGCACGTTCAACGTCGTACATCGAAACAAAATGTTTAGAAATCCGTAAGATTTTATTGATCATTACTTAAGTTTTATTTCTAAGCCTCCAAGCTATCCAAGTACTTAGTTATCCATCCATGAATTGTTGCAGGAAATCTTTAAACGACATGAATTTCACGTTCCCATTGCCTTCTGTGGATTGGACACCTGAAGGTGGCTACCCGGCCAATGCACCCTACAATGGATTCCCCTGGAGACCCAAGGGTCAGTAAAAATAGTTTTACATTAAAAGCCAAGCCACATTCAAAAGTCAACTACTGCTCATGTAAATTTTACTTATGCAGTTAAGGGACAGAGCGGAAACTGGTAGATAATGATAAATTCTTATTGCTCAGAAAACCCGCCTATAAGAATTAGATAGTAAAATTAGTATTAGTCAAGAGATCTGTTTATTAGTATACGTTTATTTACAGAAAATAGGACATCCCAAACTAGGCTAAGCCAATACATAATGGTCCGGAAACATACATTTATATCTAATTAAATAGGTATAAGCTATTAGGCCCACGCCAAAAGTAATTAAGCACTCTCTCTTATATTTTTGAAGGTATTGGAACCGATCATGGTTTATCATTAGTTCTGGATGCAAACGTCGCAGAGTACTACTGCGCTTCAACCAAAAGCCCAAGTTTTAAGGTAACTTATCTTCAACGTTTTCACTCATTTTAACTACTTATCCTTCACACTTTTGAATCACGATCAAATCATCTACAGATTCTGTTGCACAACCCTACGGAAACCCCTAACATTGCAAACTTAGGAGATATCTATGGGCCGGGGATAGAAGCTAGAGTTGCCATACAAACGAGAGTATCCGATGCGCAACCAGCCCTAAAGTCAATCGACATCAAAAAGCGACTCTGTCTGTTCTCTAGCGAAAAAGAGTTGGTCTTCTACAGGTAATAGCTTACCAGTCACTACATTACGAACATAAAACCAAACGAAACTTACCACAACCGTAACATTTCAGAACTTACACGCTAAAAAATTGCGAGATGGAGTGTGAAGCCCAAAATATGTTGGCTGTGTGTAAATGTGTTCTTTATTACATGCCGAGTGAGTATAATTTAATTTTTATTTCGTTTTCAATTCTCTTTTAGATTTTCAATGTTTTGTTTTTATTTATAGAAAACAAAACCACTCGTGTATGCGGAAAGGCCGATGCCAATTGCTACACAAATGTGAAACTTCTGTCGACGAGTACGTACTTATTTAAAACAATAGGTAATTATTTATACGGAAAATAGTTACGGAGACGTAATTAGGCACTCGCTATTAAATATCTGGAGTTCAGCAGCAGACGGTAAAGAAAAAAAAATACAACCGAATAGAAAACCTCCTCCTTTTTTTGAAGTCGGTTAAAAATGAACTGAAAGAAAGTGATTTGGGTTAGTAGGTATCTATGTGCGAAAAGGGAGTTCACTGTGCGGAAAACAATATGAGCCTGACATCGACGGAGGGAAGTAGGAGTAAAACAAAGGGAAAGGGTACGTGATAAATATGTACCTACGCGAGAATGGATAGCAACTAGAGAAGGGTCCACTTCGTCCTCGTCTGCTGCAGGGAAGAATACTAAGGAGTCAGCAGCTGGCACCGTTGATTTGTTGTCTTCAGTTGCTGTAGACTTATCTCTATTGTTACACTTACCCTTTGAACTACTGCTAGTCTTCACATCTTCACTTACCGCACAACTTCAGCATTCAGCAGGACTTAAAATGTTACTTTAGCTAAATGTTAGGGAAAAATTATTATAGTTATTCAAAATTGCAACGGGCACTGTAATGACTGTTCAAAATTTAAACAGGTTAATTTTTATACTGCTGAAGGGGATCATAGTCCACAGACAGGCCAACGAACCTATAAGTGTTCCTTTTTTCCTTTTGAGTTCCGATTCCGACACATGGCAATACTGAACATTCTATATCAATAAATGTTTGTACCTTTAGATCGTAAAGTTACTTGTGAAGAGTGCTTGCCAGCTTGCACAGAAATTGCATACTACGAGCGCATGAGCTCTGCCAAGCTCAGCCAGTCGCTCCTCGTGCAGTACGCCAAGCTGCTCGGCAACAGGACACCCGAATACATCACGTATGTACAAGACCTCCAAGAGCCCCACATTGGGCGCCAATGAAAAAATCACACTAAGTTAACTTTTAAGTTCTAAAAATGCATGAAATATTCTTTCAGAAAAAACATGCTCTTAATACATTTTTATTTTGAGGACCGCACATTCACAAGATTCACAAAAGGTGAAATTTTTGGTCTCACGGAGTTTTTGTGTAAGTGACATTCAGTGTTTCAATTTACAATCGTTTCTTTTACTGCATACACTTGTTACTGTCTTTTGTTTGGGGCAGCTAACACAGGTGGCCTGCTGGGCCTCTGCATGGGATTCAGCATGATGAGCTTAGTGGAGCTGATATACTACCTGACGCTGCGAGCACTATGTCTGGCGAGGCGCAGGCAACCCAAGCCAACGTTCACTCAATAAGCTAGCTAAGTATCCACACTTTAACATATCCATGATCCAAAAACGCAAGGTCTCTGGCACATGACTTTCTTCTTTGACCAGTCAATAACATAACCTCATAACATGATTATGATAAGACATTACAGTGCAGCTACTGCCACATGGTACATTCAATATTCCAACTGAAGTTACTTTGGTCACCTTTTTTAGGTTTGCTGTCAAGACAAGACACCCATCACTAGCTTTTGAAATTCATGGTAATTTTCTATTAAGTATTAGGGTTATTTTGTGAAGTAATAGAATAAAGCAATTTGCAAAATTATCAATATTTAATTTTACCGACGCATGAAAAAATCAACAAACATTACTAAGTCTATGTGGAGTATAATAAGAGAACAGACAAATAAGGCGCCATCAAAAAGTAAAAAGAATATAAAATTAAATATAAAGAATACCCTAACAGAAGACCCTTTCAAAATTGCCAATGAATTTAACTGTTATTTTTCATCAGTGGGCGGCACAGACAAGGGCAGTCACTCGCAACCGCTTGGCGAACCGGTCATAGCACCGTTGGAAAACTCCATGTATTTAGCACCAGTTACTACTCGAGAGGTTTATAAAATCATCCGAAACTTAAAAAATAAGAGTAGTTTCGGTATAGACGAAATGCCCCCAATACTAATTAAAAAATGTGCTCAGGAACTAGCCATTCCATTAACAGCTCTCATCAACCAGTCTTTTATCGAAGGTACTTTTCCGGACCTCCTGAAGTTGACTATTGTCAAACCAATTTTTAAAAAGGGCTGTCAGAAAGACTGTAACAATCATCGACCAATAGCGTTACTAACTACTTTTTCAAAAATTTTTGAGACTGCCATGACTACTCGGCTTTACTCTTTCTGTGAGAGATTTAATGTCTTTAGTGACTGTCAGAATGGATTTAGAAAACACCGATCGACTTCTTTGGCGGTTTTTAGATACATCCATGATGTCCTAAGCATAATTAATGAGAAAAAATATGCCATCGGCATTTTATTAGACATGAGCAAGGCATATGACAGAGTACTACATGAAATTCTCTTAAAAAAACTAAAAGGCATAGGCGTAAGGGGAGTCGCTCACGATTGGTTTACCTCGTACCTTGCAAACCGTACACAATGCGTAGAGATAGAACATTGCGACTTTAACACTGGCAACATTCGCAGAATACGATCCCGAAATGTTAATGTAACTCAATCCATCCCTCAAGGTAGTGTTCTCGGCTGTGTGCTGTTTTTGCTGTACATAAATGACCTCCCTAAAAAAATTGATGCCCCTTCAACTTTATTCGCAGACGATATTTCGGTTGTAATTCCCTGCAAAAGTGAACTTACCTTAAATAAACAACTAGACTCTATACTTATAGACATAACCACCTGGCTATCCAACCACAACTTACAGGTGAATTTTTCCAAAACAAAGTTGATCCAGTTTGGACCACATCAAAGACGTCCAATAAACATGAACTATTCTTTTGAAGGTGTCCAACTGGAATCCGTTGATGCTTTTTCGTTGCTTGGTATCACCGTCGATGCTAAAATCAACTGGAAGGAGCATATAAATAAAGTAATGTCCAAATTAAATAGATTTACGTACGCTCTGCATAAGTTAAAAATATCTACAGATATAAAAACCGCCACTTGCGCTTACTATGCATATGCACACGCTTGGTTGAAATATGGTATACTTCTGTGGGGCGGTAGTGCAGATTCCTTACATCTATTCAGGCTACAAAAGCGATGCATTAGAATCCTGGTTAATATAGATATGATGGAAAGCTGTAGAAAACACTTTACTGAACAAAAGATCTTGACACTGCCATCAATCTATATCATGGAAGTATGTACTTTTGTCAAAAAAAATATGCAATTATTTCCGCAATATTCCAGACCACAAAACCTACGACCTCGAAAAAAGCTACAAAGACCCCTCTCGAAGTTGCAAATGGTGCAATCTGGCCCTTTTGCAATGTGTATAAAATTATTTAATGCACTACCAGAAATTTTAAAAAGCGAACATGATCTTAAAAAGTTTAAAGTTCAATTAAGAACATTCCTGCTTAAGAAATGCTATTACTCTGTTCAAGAGTTCTTATCTGATGTAGAATATGTGGAATAGTTTAGATACCTTAAAACCAGATTATGTTTAGGATATTTAAATAACATAGGTATTATCTTTGATGAGTGTTTTTTTTTCGTATTGTGGAATGTAATTTAAAATCATGTACGTATTTGAGAATTTGAGAGCACTGCAGTGCTCATCTAAGCCTTATTCTTACTTATATTTCGTGGACTTTTATTTTAGAATTAAGGACATTCAAGTAATGATAATTTATAATAATAATAATAATAATGTATTTATTAATTAGACATAAGATGAACCCATATATAATTATATAGTTAATTACAAATTAAAAATTAAATTATTAACTGTCTTTAGTGAGCGTAATTTTGTAAATTATTTAGTAATGCGAAATGGCTATAGGTAGATGTAGGTATTTATTTTAGAGTGTTGCTGTGCCCTATCAGGGTTTATGTTTCTGGGCTTTTATACACTAAGTAAGATCTTGTAAAACAACATAATTACCTAGTTCCTTAATTTTTTCAACAAGTAGGTACATCAGTCTATCAACATTTAGGAATCTGATTTAAACGGAATATTTGAGAAACATTTTCGGGCCGGCTATTAACATAAGCAAAGCAACACAACGAGAAGTTGAAATCTTAAAACAAACAAGAAAAAAAACATCAATTGCACTATCACAATATAAAAAATTTTGGCAAAACACAGTTCATAGGACCGAGTTTTATTTTCCTAAATATGTTTTGATAAAACGAAGATACACCACTCTTTGTTCCTAAGGTTATTGGGCTATATAAAATTAATTAAAGGCGAACAACCACAGCCGCAAATTTTGGGCTTGATTAATGCTGTGACTATGAAAACTGCAACATCACTGCCATACACCTTTCGATTTTTAACTGTAGAGTCAACCAATGTTTTCTCATATTTTTCAACTCTTGCCCTTAGTTATATATTTTTGTCAGCGTCGGGAAGTGACCTCATCGCCCGCTGGACATCCAGTGCAGTCAGTCAACCGATTAATGGCAGTCAATCCATTCATTCGCGAATAGTGCAAGTAAATGCTTTCTCCGGAGGCGGGCAGCTTGCTGCTAAATGTGGATACCTCCTGCATAGCATCCGACATAGTCTGTCTCGGCGAGGAAGGCAACATCATCATCATCATCATTTTTTTATCTAGACAAGGCATAGACCACAAGCAGCAGTTCGTCACTTCTCAGCGTCAACCACAAGTAAATGTTTGCAGTAGTTTTTAGTTACACTTTCCGAACTCTTATAACATATCACACGTGATAAAGAGTGTGGGTCTCACGACTGCTGGCGCGGCGGACCTGGCGGCGCAGGTGGCGCGGGCGGCGCCGGCGCGTCTGGGGGCTGCAGGGTGCGCGTGCGCCGCCGCGTGTAGTGCTGCCACAACAGGATCGCTTGGTCATCCATAAACTTGCATACCTGGAAACATCATTATAAGATTTAACACATCATTCCTAATATTTAAATGAGTTGGAGCATTTTGGCTTAAACCATGATTAGGCCCAATAGTAGCTAGTTTCCATTTAAAAAAAATTTTACTAAGACACTATTTTGGCCTGGTGAGCCTTTATATTGGCAGGGTATATGCTGCGGTCCATAAATCCAACTAGTATTCATCATAGAAAGACTTGCCCCTGATGGGATTCAAACATGCATACAATAAGCTATTTGGTTAATAATCCATCAATTAGACATAAATATAAGTCTTGTACCTAAGGTTACTAAAATTGTTTTGAGCAAATGAAACGTAAAACACTAACCTGTGCTGAAACACATTCTCTTCTAAATGCTTCATGTTGCAGCAGCTCCAAGAAGTGCAAACACATTGGATATTTAAGGAAGCGAGCATATTCAGGTTCTCGCCAGTACTGGAGATACCGCAGGTAGTTGATGAAGGTTTGCTCCTTGAAGTAACCGCGTTGGGCTAAGACTGAAATGAATTTTCATAAAGCTTGAAACTAATGCTTTGTAGTGGGTCAAATATGCGACCAATTCACGATATATATTCGCGCAGATAACCTCAGCGTACTTACAATGAATATAATTTGGATTTGCTAGACATTGTACGAATTCCAATTCCACTTGAAATCTTATCCTATTCTGTTCCTCCGTCTCTGGCATCCCTGGAATATAAGATAGTTAGTAGTAATTTGAGACAACAGAACGAAAACTTCTTGGCATTTACACTGAACAATGATTATTTGTAAAAAGCATGTATGCATACCCTTTCCTGACATCATATTCGATAAAATTATTTAGAAATTCTTTTCTTCCAACATTTAAAAGTATTTATTCTAACAATGTCCGATCATCACACGTCGAGTCCCGTCGCTCACACACTACACGGTTAAGCTTTCGCTTCATAACAAATTTAAATTACAATAGCAATAGAAACACCGAAGCCAAATGAAATGAGATGACATGACATGGGTGATGTTAATGCGACCAATGTCGGCTTTTGAATAGGATCCGAAAAGGACTACCTATTAGTTTACAACCTGATAATTATTTAACTGTGTAGGAATCGCATGGGAGACACAAATTATCAGGTCGTGTATTTATAGGTCGTCCATTACACCCCAGTACTCTGAGTCGTACATTAGTGAGATACATACTTGTCTTGTCACTGTCAATCATCTGAATCATCTGTCAGTCACCACCGATGCACCACAGTCACCGCAGAGCACAGATAAATAATAATATAATCTCAGACATTTTAAACAATAGTCATATAATGCGGTCGGGACACTATGTTTTTGGAATTTAAAGCATAATAATTAATAGTACACACAGATGTGAAGTTCGGTGTTTAAAATAAAGACACAGAGAAGATAATTATCATTCTCTTCTCTGTTTGAGCTTCTCTGTGATGGGGGCGGTGCTCCACATTCCACTTTGGCTGTCATTGTCATACTGACTTTTGTTTCGGTATGCACTCGTGAATGAAAGGAATAAGGAAGTCGAGTAAAGTAATTACTCATATCTCGTTTGTAGTTTATGGATACAAATTATAGTCGTCATCACGTACCTTTGTTCCAGTTCAATTGTTTACGGAGAGTATAGTTTATTGTTGATATCGTAATTTAGTGTACTCGGTTACGATGGCTGGCCATAAATACGTAAATCCAAACAACTTGTTTGAGGAAGACGACGTCGACGACGACACCTTCGTGAACAGTTACAGAACTCGTAATCCACCTGCTCCACGACAAGCCCCGTCTTACGGAGGGCACATTGCGGACCTGGAGAGGCAGAGGCAAGTAATGCTGGAAAGACAGAGGGAGATTGAGCAGCGGACGTTGGACTCCTCAGCAAGGAGTGTGCAGCTGTTGAGAGACTCCGAGAACATCGGCATCGCCACCGCAGAGGAGCTGGCGCGGCAACGCGAAGCGCTTGATAACACCAACCGCCGCCTCGACGAGATCAACACCAACCTCAACTACAGCCAGAAACATCTCAACGGTATCAAATCAGTCTTCTATGGCATCAGAAATTATATTTCCGGAAAATCGGACCAACCACCCTCCAGAAGTCAGACTTCTCCTAACTCCCAGAGAGATGAACCAAGCAGCAGTAGATTGAATGATACTCTAGATAATTTGGGACACATGGCGGAAAGCAGAGGGGATAACTATGATTCTCATCCCTCCACACGTCTACGTGGAATGAATGAGCAAGAGATGATGGGCCCTGTGTCTGACAGTCAGCGTGTTAACAAAATATTAGATGATAACTTGGATGATATGGTCAAAGCTATTACAAGACTCAAAGGCCTGGGATCAGCCCTTGGCGAAGAAATTGATCACCAAAATGAACTCATAGACACAATACAAGACAAAGTGGAGGGAGCAGACATTAAAATTGGCAAGCAGAATAAGCAGATGAATAAACTTCTGGGGAAATAGTGCTTGGTTAGTTTGAAACAGCTTGTCCTAAGTGATATTTGGAAACTGCAATTTAATCAGCATAATAGGTATTACCAAATGGGTAAACTAAAAAAAAATATCCATAAAAGACAAATGCTGCGCTGTTGATATAGGCTTACACTTCGATCTATGGTCAAATAAAATAACATTAGGTTATAATTTGCAGCATAACTAAGTAGTTTTTTCGAATTATGTCTCACAAAAGACAACCATTTTTATTTGAAATTCTTTGTTAAATTAATTATTCCTTATCCAAATTCAAGCAAATACCTGATAGTCTACCTATTTTGCTCAGGAAGCTTATTTAGATACTATGTTTAATGTAGACTTGGATTATTTTTATATTTTATTTTTGTTGATAATTATGATAAAATACCTAGCTAGATAGATTTAGGATGTAAGTTAGGTTTGATGTAATCACACAGACATAAATAATAAATTTATGTAAATACATAAACTTTATAAATGTAGTACCAAATGTCAAATAATGGAGTGCTAATTAATTATATCTGGATAACGAATCACTAAAAGCCTGATAAATGTTACTCCCCAATATATTCCTCATTATTTTGTAAAATTATATAATAAAGCTGTATAAATAAGCATGTTTTTACCATTTTCATTTGTGTTTGTTCACTTCTGCTCAAAGCCTACCTCAAGCCCCTGTCTATGTTCTGCATAGGTATGAGGGTCAGTGTCAGTGTGATGCAGAATCAACCAATAGTAATTTTTAACAGACTTCAAAAAAAGGAGGAGGTTCTCAATTCGTCTGTATGTTTTTTTTTTTCAAACTTCAATCTGGTGTTAGAAATATCATACTCCAAATTTTCATATTTTTCAGGGAATACAGATAAACGGTTCTAGAAAACATAATATTTTACTTTCTTACTGCAATTTAGATTAACTACTCTAATATGCACAGTTTATATCTACTTTTGATGCAAGCGCTGGCGCACTTGATTTATGTAGAGTTGATAGTTAAGTTTTTAATTTTATTGTGTACTTACTAATACATAGATGGACAAAATATAGTGCTCACTTACCATTTATAATTTATTTGTACAATGATTATTTTAATAAATATTTTGAAAAATAATTTGAATAAAAATCACTTAAGTCCCATATCAGTTCTGTACACTACTACATACAATAGGTCATATACTTAAGTTTTTCAACTATAGTCAAGCTTAAAAGAAAACAACTTTTGAGCTTGACTGTACCTGTGGCAATCAAAAAAGTAAGTTCATTAGAATGTTTGCTCTTAAAACACAAAATGTGTGAGTCATTGGAATGGGGTTTCCCATTGATTTTCGTTATGATAAAATCTGACGTAATGGATTTTTGTTGACGCCAAATGGGTAATCACTGTTTTAGGATATGGTACGTGAATCATACTCATTTAATGAAATTGATATCCCTATTTATAAACATATTTTTTCTCATGGGTAATAAAAACACTTCTATCTTTTATATCTTTTTAATCAATACCTTAAATACAATGGTGGGTACTAATGTAACAAGTTCTACACCATGTGCAAGCCACACTACATCAAGTTGTCAAGTACATATCCCTGATGATAACTAGTAGACTTGGTCAAAAAACACATCATCAACTACAGTCTCCAGAATCATATCATTGGCATCCACATCATGGACTTTGATGTGTTTCTGCAGCACTCTTTTATTGGCTAGAGATTTGCCACAGATATTGCAATTAATCATCTTGTTAGAGTGAGAATCCCTGTGAATTTTCAAGCCAGAAACAGTGGCAAACCCTTTGTAGCAAATGTTGCACTTATGAGGCCTCTCCGATGTATGTGCATGTGCAATATGCACCAACAAAGAATTCTTTGTTGCAAAGCTTCTATCACAGCCTTTATTTTGACAAGAGAAAGGCCGAGGTCTCTCCTGTCCAGTATGAGTGAGACTATGGGCTCTCAAATAAGATGCTCTTGTGTATGTCTTGTTGCAATGGTGGCAAACAAACTTTTTTTCTCCGTTGTGAGATCTAATATGCATCATCAAAGTTGACTTTGCTGTGAAACTCTTGCCACAGGTGACACAGACAAATAGCTTGCGGTTGTTAGAGTGAGCCACTCGAAAATGCTCCTTTAAGGACTGCCGCGACTTGTAGGTCTTGTGGCAAAATCCACATTTAAACTGACCAGTTTCTTGATGAGAAATAGAATGCTGTCTTAATCCATTAGCATTGTAGAAACACTTGCCACATTTAGGGCACAAATATTTACGAAAGTTGCTGTGTGTAGCCATATGATATCTCAATCCATATATTCTGGTAAATGATTTGTCACACAGTGTACAGGCATATCTTTTCTCTCCCACTTTTCTAGGTGGCTGTTCAGCAGATGTTATTTCAGTGACAGGAGGTAGCGGAGTCACTTCCTTGTTAACATGCAGATTAGTCATGTTAGTATCAAAATCTAAGGCCGGCTGGCTACTAAACAGTGGAACATCATATTCATGGTCCTGATAAACCACATTGACATCAATTGAGTCTATATCAGACCTGTGGTTGGAGGGCGAGGTTTGTATGAATATTTGTGACAATGTAGCATTCGCTTTCAAGCAGTTCAGTTTGAAATTATAGGAAACCAGTGCTGTTGACACACAAGAAGCGCACATTCCGCTAGGCCAGTTTTCTTCATCGTTATTCTGTAAAATAAATGAATTCGGTCATAATATTAAATTACGATAGATAGATAGGTCACATGAAACGGACGTCATGTGGAAACTTACCTCCAAGCAATTAAGAAATATTAAAATATCTATAAGTTTAATTTTAATCATTTCGTGCTCGATTAAATCTTGTACATTTAGAAGAATCTCTGTATCGGATTCTGCGAAGCATGTTCGACAAATATTTTTTGTAAGAGGGAGTATTAAACTCGTGAACTCCATGGGTGTATAATAACGAACGAAAGGAAACTAATGTGAAAGTGTGAGTATCAAATCAATGTCTTGCCCATCCTAAAAAGCACGTAAATTTGTCATCAGTGCGTCGACAGTTACATTCATATTTAAATAAAAGAAAATGCAGGCAATGAAATTGATAAAATAAAATGCGTCTCCGTCCGTCTTCTCATCAAGATGTCATTTTTTTTCTTAATCAGGTTAAATCCATAGATAACGTTAAACCATTCACTCTTTGCTTCATTTAGTTCAATAATGGTTAAATGACAAGATGAAACTGTTTAAGCTATGTCATAAGAAGCTCATTTTGTACTGCAAAATTATTTTTAACGAATGACTTTTCTTCTATCTCCCTCGTTCGGACACTATCTCTTTTTAGAGTGACGTGCGTCGTGGGCGAGCTGGACTGCCTCGACTTTCTCCTCTTTTTCAAAATATTTTCATGAAGCTATCACTCATATCCAGTACTATTCATAAAAACACGCGAGTTAGTTTTTGCCGAAGGTAAATTATAATTCGTACAAACCGGAAAAAAGGAGTTATTAAACTTAACCTCCAAAGTGTCGCGACCACCTCATACTCAATCAAATCGTGTTTAATACAGTTGTTTAGTAAATTATTCCGAACGTCTTAAACTTTCAATCGCGATTATTTCATAAATAATTCAATTTGGCATACATAGTGTTAATAAAAGTGTGTTAAATGTTTACAGGTAGATAAAGTTTCGCTTTCGCAATGAGTCGGTTTTTTGCGACTGGAACGGACTCCAGCGAGGAGAGCTCGAGTGAGGAAGATCAGGTAGTGCGCCCGGCAGCCCCCGTCTACACGGTAAGTTATTCTTTTACGTAATAAAATTAATCTTGTAACTTTCCATCTGATACCTGACTCCTGATTACTGAGACTCGTTTCAGGACTTTCAGGTTGACTTGTAAACGTAATAATCATTAATCTGTTGATCATAGTTCCTATTCCTACTCTCCTAGTAGCTTAATAAAAATAAAACAGGTTATTACTCTAGCAGGTAATGTTTGTTTTATTCAGCTGTTACTTTACAGTCAGTATTTGCTATTAGGTACTCCAAGTTGCAGAAAATTTAGGATTTGTGTTACTAGAAGGAATGTAGCAAAGTACTGGGTCGTCTTGATTGAATCAATAACAACTCTGAATCTCCTAATAAATAAATACACCACTTCTAACTTGTTTCACAATTGCATCAACCATCTTAGGATGGTAGGAAAAGAATTCACTTAACAACAAAGCAAGCCAAGTATAAATAATGTTCCAATTTTGTAACATTATAAAAAAAATATTGAGTTCTCGTCTTGTATAATTTTTCTACTACCTATTAACAAAAATATTTTGTCAGAAACCTGCAGTGGGAATAGAAGGGTTAATTGTTTATGATTTGGACTATTAAGATTATACATTATTATTTAATTGCAGTTCAGTGATGATGAGGAGGAAACGAAGCGTGTTGTGCGCTCCATGAAAGAGAAACGGTATGAAGAGTTGGAGGGCATCATCCATTCTATCCGCAATCATCGCAAAATCAAGGACTTCTCCTCAGCTCTGGCCTCCTTTGAGGAACTTCAGAAAGCATACACTAAAGCAGCCCCCATTGTTGCTAAAGAGGAGAATGGAGTGGCTCCGCGGTTCTTCATGAGGGCTCTGGTTGAACTTGATGACTGGGTCGTGGGGGCATGGGCAGACCGAGATAGTAGAAAGACACTCTCCAAGGGCAACAGCAAAGCCCTGACTTCCTTGAGGCAAAAGCTCAGGAAGTACACAAAAGATTTCGAAGCTGAGATTTCGAAGTTCCGTGAGAACCCTGACTTGCCTGATGATGATGATGAGAGGAAAGGTAAATGCAGTTTTTTTATTTTATTTCCCTTCTGATTTTTTTGTGGCTTTTGGTTTAAATAATTAGCTACAATAGAGTTAATATAAACAATAGCTGTTGCCCGCGACTCCGTCCGCGCAGAATTCGCTTATCGCCATCCCGCGGGAACTATGCTGTTTTCCTGAATTTTCTTTGCTGTAAACCTCACGGAGCCCGAGACCTTTCCTACGAATGCAAAACCGTGGAAATCGGTTCGTGCGTTCTGGAGTTATAGCATCAGGAAGGAAAACCCGACTTATTTTTATATAGTAGATATCAAATAACAAGAGTTGGCACCAAAATATCTAATATCCGAGTCAGGTCTGTGAAATCGCTCAACCAAAAGGCGCTAAAAACAACTGTTCCTGATCAAGTCACAGACCAACAGCAGACTGACAGTTAAAATACATTTTATGTTACTCCTACGAATGCTATGTTCATTATTTTATTCATATTAAACGAACTATGCTTTACAATCGAAAAACAACGCACACGTCAGCGTCTCCCCACGCGACAAGCTGCAAATGTCGTGAATTTACAACTAGGTTTTTTTCCAGATTCCTCATCTGAAGACGAGTCTGAAGATGAGAAGAAGCCCAAAGAGAAGGTGAAGGTGCGTCGATCGCCCGAGCCGCCTCGCCGTCCACCTCCAGCCGACGACGAATCATCTGACTCTATGGACTGGGGCTCAAGCTCTGATGACTCGAGCTCCAGCTCCGATGACGAGGCTCGCGGCGCTGCCACTCTGCGAGACAAGTTCTTGAAGAAGACTACAGAAAGGTGCCACAGCAAACTCTTTTACATTCAACATCAGTTTTGTTGTTGTTAACATGTTTTGATTTTTACTTTGACTTTTAAAGGGAAGATGAAGATGGGGGGGACAAGGATAGGAGGAAGGACCGAAGAGAGAGGCGAGAGCGAGCGGGCAAGACTAGTAAGAGGGACCAGGCTGACGATGGCGGCGAGTGGGAGACCGTCAGGAAAGGAGCTGCTACTTCTGATAAGCCTAAGATGTTTGCCAAGGTAAGTTTATTTTATGTTTCAAGTCAAGTGAACCTCACAAATGAGTTGTATAATCAAAGCTATCACAGGTTTATTGCTTAAACATGGTGAACAATAAAACCTAACTACTTGCTTGAGAAGGTTGCAAGGAACAGTTCAGTTAAACAATTATAGCCAATGGCTAAGTGGAATAGAGTAGTTTACCAGATGCACTCAGCTCGCCATTAACATGATAAATTGTATTGAAATACGAAGCCAGTTGTTTCTTTTGAGGCAGCCAGATATGTTTTGAATGTGGTTTCTACTCAAGATATCTTGCGCAATCAGCACGCTAATATCATTGTAAGAACTGAAGCCATGCTTAATGGCTTTTCTTATGTCTCAGGACAGCGACATCGATGCAGCTCTCGTGGTGAAGAAGCTCGGCGAGATCAGTGCTGCGCGTGGCCGCAAGCGCACGGACCGGCGCGCGCAGCTGGAGCTGCTGCACGAGCTGCGCACCGTCGCCGCCGCGCACAACCTCGGCGACGCCCTGCAGCTCAAACTACGCGCCGCCACCGTCGCCGCACTCTTCGATTACAACCCCAAGGTCTCCGACGCCATGAAACCGGAATACTGGTCGCGGCTCGTCGAAAACGTCGACCATATGGTCACTCTGCTCCTGGCTCATGAAGACATGATGCTCAGCGAAACCGTGACCGAGGAGAATGAGCAACTCGTCGCTCCTCCGTACCAAGTGCGCGGGTGCTTGCTCACGTCGTTAGAGCGTCTCGATGACGAGTTCACTAAACTCTTGAAGGAGTGTGATCCTCACTCCAACGAGTACGTCGAGAGACTGAAAGATGAGGTCCGGGTATCGGCTCTCATCGACCGCGTGTGCTTAGTCGTGGAGCGCGACGGCACGCCTCAGGAGATCTGCCGCGCGTACCTCCGCAAGATCGACCACTTGTACTACAAGTTCGACCCACGAGCGGTCAAGAAAGACATCCCGCTGGGCGAGGAGACTTCCATAAAGAAGATGGAACGCCTCTGCAAATATATCTACGCTCACGACGAGTCCGACCGCCTCCGGACCCGCGCCATCCTCTCCCATATGTACCACCACGCTCTGCACGACAATTGGTTCCAGGCCCGTGACCTACTCCTCATGTCTCACCTTCAAGAGACCGTTCAGCATTCTGATCCGAGCACTCAGATCCTATATAATCGTACGATGGCCAATTTAGGTCTTTGCGCGTTCCGCCGCGGCAACGTGAAAGAAGCTCACGGTTGCTTGGCCGAGCTGATGATGACCGGGAAGCCTAAGGAGCTGCTCGCGCAAGGTCTACTACCACAGCGCCAACACGAGCGCTCTAAAGAACAGGAAAAGATAGAAAAGCAGCGCCAGATGCCGTTCCACATGCACATCAACCTCGAGCTACTCGAGTGTGTGTATTTAGTGTCGGCTATGATGATCGAGATCCCTTACATGGCGGCGCACGAGTTTGATGCCCGCCGCCGTATGATCAGTAAGACGTTCTACCAGAACTTGCGGGCGAGCGAGAGGCAAGCGCTGGTGGGCCCGCCCGAGTCCATGCGGGAGCACGCCGTGGCCGCCGCGCGGGCCATGCGGCGCGGCGACTGGCGCGCCTGCCTCAACTTCATCGTCAATGAAAAGATGAATGCCAAGGTATAATATTTATCTCAATTATATACTGGCTGGATTATTTTGTAAGATAAGATACGACTGTCAATTTCTGTTTTGATGTATGTACTGAAAACTTGTGCACATACATTCAATAAGTGATATTTACGCATATTTATCCGAATGCATCCTACATAAAACTGATAATAGACGAGTATAACAGTTACATTTGTAACGAGGCTGTTATAGCTTGTTACAGAGCTTTACCTTTTTATTGTTTAACTTTTTAAAAAAAGCTTATTTTAAATTAAGTGTATTCAGTTCCTCTTTCAAAATTCAAAATTCATTTGTTGTTTTCAATCAATCATCGGCCTTCTCATTCGATCTTCAGTTCTGCCAGCGCACAGTCGCCCATTATATTTTACCAGTCTTCAAGAACATTCTTTTAAATATTTCGTAATATTTCGCACCCTTCGTGGAAGAAAGACGTAAGTCCCATGGTAAGTCAATAGGACTTACGTCTTTCTTCCACGAAGGGTGCGATTTATCGGAAGAATTCAGAACGCTTCTTAAGTTGAGCCTTTTAGGTATCGAAGTCACTTGAGCTTTTTCTCGCTGGTCTTACATACATACATTCATACATACATAAATCACGTCTTTATCCCTTATGGGGTAGACAGAGCCTAAGGCAACAAGACCTAAAGACCACGTTTAACATGATTGTGGGCGTATGGATGGAAAGGGGAATCAAAACAGTGATGGGTTGCTAGCCACATCGCCCATATAACATGATCCCTAAGATTTTCGCCCAATCCCTCGGTGGACTTTTACCATCTGCGCGGGAAGAGAAGCAACTGGCACATTCCATGCTTTTTCCCTGCTCCCAGACCAGCATGGAAGAAGACTGCTGGTCACCTACTTAATTAACAATTCGTTTGTTCACAGGTGTGGGACCTAATGGTGGGTGCCGACAACGTCCGCGCCATGCTTGGCCGGCTCATCCGTGAAGAATCACTCCGGACTTACCTCTTTACTTACGCACACGTATACGCGTCTCTATCACTCAAGTCTCTGGCCGATATGTTCGAGATGCCGCGACAGAAAGTCCACTCTCTAGTGTCCAAGATGATCATAAATGAGGAGCTACTGGCCTCGCTGGACGACCCGAGCGAGTGCGCTATACTGCACCGCTCAGAGCCCACTCGTATGCAGGCATTGGCGATGCAGCTTGCTGATAAGGTATGGACTAGTAGATGCCGTAACAGTATAATAGTTACGATCAGGTTCCCGAGTAATTCCTGTGCTCCTTGAAACTTTTAAAGATTTAAGTAACAACAGTTCAAACTCTTGCAAAAGGTCTTAGCAGGCTAGGAAGGATGGGTATTGCCCTTACTGGTGACAGATTCAATATTTGTACCGACCGACCGAATGTACAATTTCTAAGCGAGAAATCAACTGCTTATACAAGCTATGTGAGCTGATGTGCTATATCGTAATCAGTACTAGGTAATCGATCTTAATGACAATATTTTAAGGGACAACCCCTTCCTCAGTAGCTCACAAGCTACTATGGCTAAGAAAAAAAATTAAGCATGACATTATTTGCAGGTCGGCAACTTCGTGGACTCAAACGAGCGCATATTCGAGAAGCAGGGGTCGTTCTTCCAGCGCGGCGGCGCGGGCCGCGGCGACGGGCGCCAGCGGGAGCGCATGCGCGAGGGCGGCTGGAACCGCCGCACGCGCAACCGCCGCCGCGACGACGAACGCTCGCACGACGAATAACGGCCCATAGGGGAACACCTCGCGTATGTGAGACCATTTGTAGGGACGGGGTAGTTGCGTCTCAGAGTATACTATGGCACGGTAAATAAAAATAAATAATTCTGTCCCGAACGACAATTTTAACAGTGTAATATCTCGGCCTGTCGGTTTACTATTGAAGACGCAATTACCCCGTGCATTTTACAGTCACATCTCATCTCACTTTACGTTATGGTATTCCTAGATTATTTCAGTTTAACTAATCTGTTTTATAAACTCCTATAGCCCTGGCCCCTGGTTCATTCACATTGAAACAGCTGTAATAAAAATGGTGAAATTTGTCACAAAATGCGTTTTATTCTTATTTATCCATTGTTAGCGATAGTATAAAAAATATGGGTTATAGAAATGTCTTAAAATCAGCGACATAAATTGAGACGTACCGAACCGTCTCACTGGACTAGGCCACGAGCGAGTGTTAGCATCAAGGTGCGTGGCAGCCGCATGGAGTATGGAGTATGGATACTGTGCCGCCGCGCGCGGCAACTCAAACATTGGCGCGCGTCGAACCAGTTCATGTCCGTTTTTAACGGTCGGCAAAGGACTGTTAGTGCGTTTTGCGCGCGAAGTTGGGACAGATCTCTGTATTTTTCGGTTGATGGATCGGCAGCCTCACTACCAGCGACTTGTGCGCCAAAAATGGCTCGCGAGCCAAAACGTACCCTTTGATATTCCTTAATATCCAAAATAGTTTGCCAAATCTCTTGAAGAGGTAGCAAACAGAGACGGTAAGGGCCTATATACACTTAGTATGTTTACGGCGCCGTAAATGCTTGAAGCAACATTGAATGAACCGAATCTTGTTTAAAAACATGAGTTTGAACCGTGTTAGCACGAATCGTCGGCGGATTAATAATCTAAAGTATGTCATACCTAAGCATGGTTTCGCATTTATTAGTATGAAATGTGAATAAAGTGATTAATTGTTCTGTGTTGAAAGGCTTTATTTTGGTTTGGCATGCGCGAATTAACAATATACTGCCTGTAATTTGTGACCTCCATTTAACTTGTAAACGGTACACGAATTATTAAGGCAGAATACTGGGTTGCACCCTTTTTATATAAAATAACCATTGTGTTTCGTAATGCTTTCCATAGATGGCAGTTTAAAAAACGTTTAGTTTCGTTAAAATTTACGTTAAAATTGACAGAAAATACAACAAAAATAATGTATATATAGCAATAAAACAATAATTATTATTTTATCTCATTATTTAACTATACGTAACTTTTTATTTTCTTTTGTATTCTGTACCGGCACGGACGATGGATGATTCATCCGTGATGTAATAAAACGCAAGTTTGTAATGGTGGAAGTGGAAGAAGGCAGGATTTTTGGGGCATTGTCATCGTTCTTATTAGGTATTTTATAGAATTCGAGTAGTGATACTTAATTATGATATTCATGAGGATAAAGAAATAAGAAATACTATCAGTTCTGAGAAATCTTACACACCTTAAAATCGTGAAGTGATATTTGACAGATAATACAATGGCTGCGACCAAGAGACTTCAAAAGGTGAGACGTCGTTTTTTCGCTATTTATTACAAAATGTTCTAGAACCTTTTCGGAATCCTAGGTTGTAATGCACATTTTGTTATAACATATTACCGAATTTTTCTCCACATTGTATCGTGACTACGTAAACAACACAGACAAAAGTCTAAGGGAAGTGTCGTGTGCCGACATTATGAGATTCTAATAAGGATACTTACTTTATATTTCAGGAATTGAATGATATAAGACAATCAGGTCTGAAATCCTTCAGGGACATTCAAGTAGATGAGGCGAACATCTTAACTTGGCAAGGACTTATTGTACCGGTAAGTTGAATGTGATTGGACTACATCCATTAAAACTGAGTACCTACCCATATAATATATAACTGTACTTATATATTTTTTGTTTTAAGGATAACCCTCCATACAACAAAGGTGCATTTCGGATTGAGATTAATTTTCCTGCTGAATACCCATTCAAGCCCCCAAAGATTAGTTTCAAGACAAAAATCTATCATCCCAATATAGATGAAAAGGGTCAGGTCTGCCTGCCCATCATCAGTGCTGAGAATTGGAAGCCAGCAACCAAGACTGATCAAGGTAAACATTACCAGTTTCATCTGACATCATTAGTATAATGAAAATTAAAAGAATGTTAACTGTGGAGAAATTTGTATTATACAGATGTAAACTCGGAAAATGTGACACTTTATCTTAACTTTCATATTTGTTACTGGTGAATAAATTTTGATACACTAACTCCACACTAATGGTAAATTAACATGAATAATCCTATTAATGGGCATAAGCAAGGTCAATTATTTAATGCCATAATTTAATCACACTCAGTAAGTAGTCATCATACTTTCCGAGTTTACAGAATAGGAAATCATTATTCACACACTTTTCCTTTTCCAATTTTTAATATTAATATTTTTTTTAAATCAGACTATTCTAAGAGTGGTCTAAAATTTGTTTCATGTTGCAGTTATTCAAGCCTTAGTTGCTCTTGTCAATGACCCTGAGCCTGAGCATCCATTACGCGCTGAACTTGCCGAGGAGTTTCTCAAAGACAGAAAGAAGTTCACAAAAAATGCAGAGGAATCCACTAAGAAACATAGTGAGAAGCGCCCCACAGATTAAAATTGATAATTAGCTAAGCATAGCTTGAATTAACAGCAGTGTCCGGGTTGTGTTGCCATGCACTGGTTTACATTCATTTGTTTATACTATACCTAAGTCTCCTTGTCCCAGTTACCTTTGTAATTTGCATTTTGTAGTTGTTACAATATTATTTTTAACTATTTTAAGTCACAATATTCACACCATAACTTCATAAGTGATGGCTGCATGACCAGTATGTTCCCATGGCTGGATTGATCTAGTGCTCAGAGATCTTGTGTACTGTACAGGCAAATGTATTAGGGCTAGAAGATAGACTAGACTTTATTTGTTCAGAGTTACTACCAATTTGATTCTGACTAAGTTAAACATCTGTCTGAAGGACACTGCTCTTAATTCAACTATGTCATCTCGCCATAGCTCCTCACTACTACTACTATGTTGCTTGCATTAAATTGTGCACTGATTTTACAAGTCACTACAAAGTTAATGAAAAGGCAGACAGAAAAGCTTCAAAATAATGCTTAGATTTTAACTAGAGGTTTGGAACTGTATTAAGTAAGGCTGGGAAAGTAAATAGAAAGTTTTTTAAATGTCATTTTCTTTTATTATGTGCACTCTAGAAAGTCGCCTTCACTGTGGTAATTCGACCGTAACGACAATAAATATCTGTTCGTATTTATGAATGGTATTGACAGCTGCGCTTGGTGTCTAAGAATATCCAAAATGCTACGGTCATTCTTCAGGCAATGTTGTAATATGTAAATAATTTCGAATGAAATCCAGTGAATTGAGGTATTCGAACAAAACTTAAATGTTAGAGCTGTTAGTAATAGTATAATATGCATTTTAAAATGGTATGATCAATGTTACTGTGGAAGCTTGGTTGGATAATTTTCATATTTGTAATCTGTCTTTGAGCTTAAACCAAACAACTTCCCTGCAGTGTTGCATAGTTTTCTCAGCTGTATCGTGTAATATTGTTGGTCTTGAATGTTAAATGTAAATCTGATGATTATTGGAAATGTATTGCTTAATATTTTTTAAGTTGATTATGATACTGGGTTACTACAACAGGTGTGCTGATCAGTTCAGTGAGAACTTTAAATATATATTTTTTCCGAATTAACACTTGTGTATTTTTTATTGATTGAAACTGACTTTCAAATTAATAATGAAAACAATGATCAACATGTTTTCATAGGTACATACTGCAAATATCTGGGTAGAAATATTACGTTTGTCGCAAGCAGCGCAACAGGCCGTGACGAAATGCTTTAACTAAGTAATAAAATAAACAAGAAATCCAGTTATTTAAATAATTTAGTCAGTAAAAGTATATACATCTTCTTTCGTTTGAATCTCTTCAGTTTGATGTGGTATTCTGCAAAAGATTTTTCGACTGGGTTCTATCTCTTGTTTTTCTTTAGGTTGAGATTTGCTGTGTCCTGCAATGGATTGATCTTTTGTTGGTTTGAAATAGGTCAGCAAATTCTCTGAAAACAGTACAATGAGAGTGAAGTTAGAAAATAAAACGTTATGCGATACTGTAGCTTCACAAGTAGGTACGTACTTTGTATTTTTTCTATGCAATCATTAATGTAGTCCTTTGTATTGGCATCCCTGGATAACGGGGGCTGGATAGCTAGCATGTAGTCGGGACCATACTCAGGCCAGTGGCCGTGTTCTGGAATGTTCTCGTCTAGCGTAACGCCGGTTACTAAAGCTGTTAGCGTTGCCCAAAGCCGAGCAGCGTTGGCATGTTTGTAGCCACCTGTACATTCAAAGTGGTCAGAAAATATAAAAGAATTTGTTGAAATAACGAAACTTACAGCTACGACGGCTAAGCAACATTACTTTGCCGTTGTTAAATGGGAGTTTAACTTGACAAGGTATTGGGTTGAGATTAGGTGTATATATATGTATATCTAACTCGAACCAAGCTACGGATGGCTAGAAATTCATTCTAATGTTTTTACGAACCAAAATTCACCGCATGTAATCTGATATCGAATGTAGGCGCACTAAAAGTAAACGAAATATTGTGTTTCCATTTTTATCAATGACCTTGGAACGAAGTTAATGAATCGCCAAAGATATAATTTCCCGGATTAGTCAACACAATAAAAGAGTTCTCGGTAATTTGCAGTCAACATGGAATGCGTTTGCGCGTCATAGTTATTTCTTTAGTACAGTCAGCGAAACAGAACCCTAGGCCACTGTAGAACCTTTTCACAATCAACGTCAGAGTGTACTTTGATGCTGACACACAAATAACAGCCGATCACTTATTGCGACAAGGTTACACAGTGGCCCAGGGTTCCATTTGGATGACCGTACATTACAATGTCACATTTGGGCAATGTATTAATTTATTTCATTTATTATTACGTAGTGATTCTAAGTTGGACGAGAGAGCGTCACAACGGTACTGACTCAGTTTTGAAATAACCACTATTATTTACTATTCATTGTTTCGAGAAAGCAATTAATTGCAATTTTTCACCTTTTTCGAAAGGTATTTTCATGGGTGTGGTTTAAAAATCAACCCCCAGTGCTTTGAAATACTGCGATAATGGGTAAAAAACTGGTAAATGACTCGTCTGAACATTTTTGTAGATCATAATAGGCATGTTTATAACGAACCATACTTGTAACGATCCGGAATTGTTGCCGACACCTGATCCGGTCTAATGCCTGCGAGTGAATGGGTCAAGTTATGATTGTGTTTAGAGCGCAGCGACCTCCACCGGAGGTTTTTTTTTTAGGGAATCACATAACTGGGTTAATCCCTGGTAGGCTTAAGACACGGGTCCCTGACAGACGGGGGGTAGGACGGATGACAATGTAAGTACAGTCAACAAAAAGTACAGTTAGCAAAAAAGCTTGTAACTAAATTTTTTTTTTTAGGTTAGGTTATTCATCCCTAGACCGAGCAAGCGACCCCAGCAGTTAATGATACAAACCTCCCCCCAGCAGCATTGTGGGCTTCCTTTTATCAAGCACCCTGTTCACGCATGCGCAGTAGCCGCGCGCGGTGACGCCCGCGCCTCCGTTCGGGTCGCCCGCCAATGCGTCCGCGCCGCATTGCACCACTATTGCGTCTGGTGTAAAAAGGTCGAAAACTGACGCGAATACCCTGCAATGTATCCACAGGTGGACTTAAGCCTCACAAAATAAAGAAAAAACATAATTTTGGAAAAGAGCTAAAACTTTTCAAACTGCTGGACCGATTTTTATCAAACACTAGCTGACCCGGCGAACTTTGTTCCGCCTTAAATTTGAATAATTCCAGTGGTTTGGGCTGTGCTATCCCGCGGGAACTATGCAATTTTCCGGGATAAAAACTATCCTATGTCCTTTCCCGGGACTCAAACTATCTGTATACCAAATTTCAACTAAATCGGCCCAGCGGTTTAAGCGTGAAAAGGTAACACAGACAGACAGACAGACAGAGTTACTTTCGCATTTATAATATTAGTAAGGATGATTAAGAACCACCGCGAAGAAACTAGCTTGAGAATGAAAAAAGCGGAAATCGGTCCATGTGTTTGAGACCTACGATGCGACATACAGACACACACACACACACAGACATTGAAGTCAAAGTTATTACACCCCTATTGTTCGTTGGGGGTAAAAAATGGTTAAAAAAAAACCAGGTAATAGTTTAATACAGTGCGGTAACAAGGGCGATGCTAATATGCATCCGGTGAAATAATTGGTACATAAGGTACCTTTAATAGTACATTACAGACCTAGGGCGGTGAACTCGTAATTGTCCCAGATCGCAGGTGTTGGTGGGCCGAACCGAAGGTGAGGGCCATAAATATGCGATCTGGGGCTTTACAAATTACAGCCCGTGGTATGTATAAAGTTTTACGTCTTGCCTTGGCCAGGAAGTCAGATTTTCTGCCCGTGAAGCGAGATTTTCTGCCCGTGAAGCGGGCGTAATAAACATACTACCGCCTAGGGTGACGTAAATATCTTAGCACCCTAGGCTTCCCTAGGCTAACATCACATCTGCACTGTTCCGGTTCTGGTTTTGCCGGTGTTGATGATTGCTTACCATCGGGTAATCCACTCATTTTATTTCCGCGCTGTGTAAAAAAAACTAGCTACCCGCCCCGGCTTAACTCATTTTAGTAAATCAGGTATATAATATCAACCTTCCTTTTGAATCCACTATTGATGAAAACCGCATTATAATCCGTTACAGTTTGAAGGACCTAAACGTACATACATACAGACAGCATGAAGCAAGTTTATTTTATCACTACATAGTATACAAAACAAAGTCGCTTTCCGTTGTCTGCCTGTCTGTCCCTATGTATGATTAGATTTTTAAAACTACGCAACGCATTTTGATGCGGTTTTTTTTAATAGATAGTGGTTCAAGAGGAAGGTTTATATGTATAATTCTACGCAAACGAAGTCGCGGGCAGAAGCTTACTATGTAAAGATCTCTAGCACTAAACTATGTATCAAGTTACCAATACTTACTTATCAAACACATATTCCAAAGTATTATCCGAGTAAAACCCATGTAGTGGCACATTGCAGGAGTAGCCTCTGCCAACGAGGGTTCCTACATCACTGACCGCGCCCGTCCCAGGGTAGAAACCTGGTTCGTACTTGTGGAAGGACAGGGTAAACACAGAGTCGCTCAAGCCGTATGCATCTTGAACTCCATTACCTGTTTATAAAGGCATAGGTACTTAAGATAGGTAGAATTGATTATCGTTATGATTTCGACCATAGCAGCTACTTCGGACTCTTAGTTGCTCTGGTGCTCATGCAAGGATGGCTTATTTAGCAGATCTTCAAGGTTAAAACTCGCGTACAACAAAAGCATGTAGGTAATCACACCATTGACAAAATTATAGCGAATTCATCGCGTTTAGCGTCGAGACTAGATACTTTTATACTTTACTAGCTGTAGAATTCGTTTATCGCTATCCTGCAGGAATTAAGCAATTTTCCGGGATAAAATGTAGCCTATGTGTTATTCCAGACTATAATCTAACTATGTTCCAAATTTCATCCAGATCTGTCCGGCCATTCTGGCGTAAAAGAGTAACAAGCCAAACCTCCATCCATCCATACTTACAAACTTTCGCGTTTATAATATTAGTAGGATTATTTACTGTGCTAATACTAAATTAAGAAAGTAACCCTGATTGTCTGTTCCTATATGCTTACAGATAATCCTAGTATGATTATGCATGGGAATTGCATGGTTACTTCACCCGAGGCTGCATTCCGAACATTGCCAGTTCAGGTGATTAAATTTTAAATAGTAGTAGGGAAAGTAATATACTCATATATAGCATGGGTTTTGTAGAGTAGTATAGATTTATATTACCTTAAAATGTTTATTTACCATGATGTATATCCAAGTCTATGTACAAGACTTTAGGGAACTTCTCTTTCAGATATTGTATGGCTAGTACAATATCATTTATGTAGCAAAACCCTTCAGCGCCATGTCTAAAACAACCCAAAACAAATATGTTAAAACCTGAAAAATAAAACTATACAATGACTGTATTGAAAACCATACATACATAATACATATTATGCATACATAGACAGAGGGGTAGACAGAGCCTAAGGTAACAAGACCGAAAGGCCACACTGAGCATTTGTGGTGTGGGAGTATAGGTGGAAAAGGGAATCGAAATAGTGATTGGTTGCTAGCTGCATCGCCTATAACATGATTCCTAAGATTTATGCCCAAATTTTTGAAAACCATGTATAAAACCAAATTGAAAAGGTAAACAGAGAAAATTAAAGGCTGAGCGTAAGGTGGCCTTATTTCTTCAGAGTAGTCTTTCAGGTAACCTTTATGATAGAAAGAAAAAAAATTTAGGCAGTACCTATGCCATATTTATTCCTAGGAACGAACCACCTAAGAAATGACTGAAACATATTTTATAAAACAATTACAACATGATGTAGAACCTTTTATGCGCACACAAGATGAAAGGATAAATTAAAAAAAAAATTAATATACCTACCTATTGGCATGATGCCATCCACCACACCAATTCAGGACCAGCTCCGTTAAGCCCAAAGTAAGACAACGGGCTGCTGTGATTGAGCCTCCAGCTAGTGTTGACACCAACTCTGACATATTACTCACTGGAGGGCAATCATAGCCTGCAAAAATATATAATTATCATGGGACAATTGGCACCAATTGACCTACTCCCACACTAAAAGCTAGTAAGTATGAGCACTAAACAAAGGATAAACATATTTGTAATGTACTCATAAATTCATAGTAATCATTAGAGATGAAACGGATAGCAGTTTGGCTGGATACCGGATACCGGATATTCGGCCGACCATGTGGCCGGATAGCCGGATATCCGGCGAAACTTAGCCGTTTGCGTAGGCGGCGCGCGAACGATCGGGTGGACTCGGTTCAATTCCAAACAATACCCAAATTTAACAAAGTTTGCCAAAATCCACCTTTCTGCAGCCTGCAGTAGTGTGTATAGCGAAAGACTTTTTTTCTGAAGCTGGCCTTATTTATGAAGAGAAACGCAACCGCCTGCTACCTCTCAATGCAGAGAAATTAGTATTTATTCACCATAATTTGCCCTTAGTGCAGTAAGAGTACTAAAAGCAAATAATTACTCAAACATATGCTTCTTTTATTCAGTTTTTCTTTTATTAATAGTAGCTATCTGGTATTCGGCCAGATAGTATTATGGTGGCCGGATAGGCCAGATACCGGATAGTTACCGGACATCCGTTTCATCTCTAGTAATCATCCACGGTATGAAAATTAACATTCATATTTTTCATAGATAACATCTGCTCCTACCAGGGATAGAAACCGGGACTTCAAGCTTCATAGTCTTGTTCTCCAACCACTAAGCTAACGCGCAAACGACCTTATGGAATTAAGTTACCTATGCCGTATTCTTCATCTTCATTACTCGTCATGTATTCCTCGTCTACTTCGGGGAAGGTCTTCAAATGATTTATGTACAAATCAGAGTGAAATTTGAGTAAATCCGACTCAATTGCAGGCTTCGATCTAACGATTTTCATTTTTTTTAGCAAATCGTATGCTGTTATTAGATTATGCACCAAAGAAGCCTGTGTGAAAACAAGGGAGTAAATCAATGATTAATTTCAAAATAATAGTAAAAGAGAACAATTTACAGCAAAAAACATACTCTACCGGGTACGGCAGGTAGCCGGTCACATTGCTCGATTAAATTCTCGTCCCACACGTAGTAAACCACTTTTTTATTCATTTTTTTAAATGTCTTGGATTTGGTTTCGTCGATACGGGATCAGTAATTTAAAATTAAATATTATGCTTCGAACTCCAGGCCCTCAAAGAATAAAAAAAACAAACTGAACGGAAATGGCGGCAATAATAAATTGTTAAACTTTTGACAAGTCAAGTCAGATGCGCCCATCGAGATGTGTTTAATTCCCGACCATGGAAATACCGACCTGGAAATTCTGACCCTATATTCCGCGTACATTGTTCTTGAAATACGGGTTGGTATTTCCATCCGGGTACTGACTTGTACGGTCAGGTGCAAAAATAAATATCGATATGAACTTCTCAAAAATATGTCCCGCTACCTTATTACGCTGGTGTAAGAGCGTATGGTACTTATTTATGAAACTTTGACTAGATACATATTAATACACTTGACTGCACCTAGGTACTAAGACTCGACCTGATTAATACCGGCCTTTTAATTGGTGTACGTATATATTCGCAGTGACAATCGATTCTTGGCATGGAACTACTATAAAAACTATATAAAAGCTAGCCTAACCTAACCTAATCGACTGGCTTCCGATTATCAGGTCGGTATTTCCATTTCCATGTACGTGAAATATCACTTCACTTCGGTATTAGAGCGTACCTATATAGGTGATATTTTGTGTACATGAAAATAATAATAATAAGTGTAATATATATTTTGGCTGCCAAATATCTGGTCGTTTTTTTCAGGCCGAGAAATACGGGACCGTATTGTATTTATTGCTTACTCACCCATTGCATATCTTGCAATATACGGCCTGAAATGCGCCCTATAATTTGTGCTTCATACTTCATTTCCATGCAGTACACAGATTACTGGGGCGGTATTGTGGGATGCTAATTCCGTGACGCATATTTCGGGAAGTACAATGGTCAGTCGGTATTGTATGCCAGTGTGACCTGATTTAAATAATCGCACATGCTCATACCCCGGAATTATGACACTATATATTACACAATACATACATAGTGTAGGACTGTCATAACGATGATACCAGTTGCCAAACTAAAAACTATTAAAACCTGCAAAAAACCCCATTACACGCGTGGTTTATCATCATCATCATCACTTCATCATCATCACTATCACTAGCATCACTATCACTATCATCACTATCACTTCAGCACTATCACTATCACTTCACTATCACTATCACTCACATAGTATAAAATAAAGTCGCTTTTTCTGTCCCTGTGTCCCTATGTATGCTTATATCTTCAAAACTACACACCGGATTTTGATGCGAATGAATCTTTTAAATCAAAAAAATTACTGTATGTTTGGGACATAAAAAGGTAAGTTTTCACCAAATTTCGTGATAAAATATTTTTTCTTGCTAAAGATAAAAATAAAAAACCAAAAACTTGGTTATTTGAACTTTTCACATAAGTTTTGAGGTTATGTGGAAAAAGTGTTAGAATAAAAGTTGTAGATCTTTTTATTACCTACAACTTTGCAATTGGACTTTTTTTCATAAGACTTGTAGTTTTGCCGGAAATCGAGATAAACCGTTTTTCACCCTTAAAAACTCACCCTCTTCCCCTTCCCGACCTCAGATCGACCGTAATTTATTTTTCCTTTCATTTTTGTAATATTCTCTACCTTTTCTAATGGGTTTCATCCTACTATATACAGGATGTTAGGTAATGAGTGGATAATCCTTGAACTATGGATAGAGGGCACTTAGGACGTTATAATAAAGCTAAAATAGGTTTAGTAAAAGTTGCACGGTTTCCGAGATATTCGGACTTTTAGGTTTTTTTCGAAAATGAACACCCTTGTTCAATGTTTTGATCATAGCACCATTTTAAGCTGACTTTTTCAATTTTTTATTTTTGCTCAATATTCTTGAGTACTTGTATTTTCAGAAAGGCATTACTATTTTTGTGAGACTACATGGGATTTTTTTTTTTAATCGCAAACTTAATTTTTGCCTTTTCAATCGTACATTGATCGAATTTTCAGCTTTCACGGTGAAAAAAAAATACACTACCACCTAGTTGCCAATAACCTTAAAAACATGCCGGTTTATTGACAATTTAAAAATGGTAATTACCTTTTGAATTTAAATTCAAAATGACAAAATAATTTAAAAAAATACACGCTCACCCACATTTTTCCCGATTTACTTTTTGTATCACGGGCGTAGAACTCAAATTTTTTTGTTGCAAAAATAGCATTATTGGCCACTTATTTAAATGCAAATGGCATTTAAATAATTCCAAATTTAAAAAACATGCCAACTGCCTTTTGTTTTTTTTTCCACTTCGATTTTGAATTTCGCTATTATTGCATAATGAATGGTGAAATTGTCCCTTGGCACTCACCATAAATGTAATGCATTTGTGCATATTCTATCAGTGTGTATTATGTTCGAAGCAGTATTAAAGTAAAAAACTTCAACACAACGATCTAAATGCAAAATTAACCATTCATTACGAGTACTCAAGAATATTGGGCAAAAATAAAAAATTGAAAAAGTCAGCTTAAAATGGTGCTATGATCAAAACATTGAACAAGGGTGTTCATTTTCGAAAAAAACCTAAAAGTCCGAATATCTCGGAAACCGTGCCACTTTTACTAGACCTATTTTAGCTTTATTATAACGTCCTAAGTGCCCTCTATCCATGGTTCAAGGATTATCCACTCATTACCTAACACCCTGTATATTTTTTTCTTTTTATCATTTTCAAAGGTATCGACCCTGGGCTACTAAATAAAAGTAGGTAAGGCCGGGAATACACATGCCTGTAGTTTACACTCTTGTGTCATATTTGTATGAAGCGTGACATTCGTGTACCAGGTATGTATTTATTTACACAAAAATGTGTAGGCTACAGGCGTGTGGAGTGTGTATTATATTCCTAGCTTATTTTAACTGTACTGTCGTATCGCTCGTTGTCCCTGTCCCTAGACTAGATTCGTCTACTGGTCACTGGTATTGGCAACACTGGTGTCACTGATCGTAGAACGAAAACAAGCGTCCATTTTATTTCTCTTGTCTTGTAGCTTCGGAGTCTGTTTTAATACAAATCTAATTATAAATAATAAATGGCGAAGTGTTTCGGCAATTTACCAATATAAGAAAATAGGATACAGATAACGGTTTCGAAATGTTTCACTCGTGACAAGAGCTAGACGATTGATCTCTGAAGATTTCCCGCGATCCTATCATGACAAGGTCTATTACCAAACATTCGTAACACGACGCTGTCTCAGCGTTGCACATGATAAGACCACTTCGTGGGCGGTCTCTTGTGGTCTTTTTGCTGTGACTGGGAGACCTAATAGAATATGGTTCGAGGTTAGTATAATTTTACATAACTATTACTTGAGGGTTATGTGTATTTTAGATGCATTGTTCATGGTGTAGGTACATCTTAAAATATATTGGAATATTGTTTGCATTCGATCAAATAGACTGCATACGTTCCTTCATGGGCATTCTTAAGGTTAATTAACGCAAGCATGGTCTGTTCTTATAGTTCTTAAATTTATTTGTATAAAATTGTGTGTATAGAATAAAAAGAAACAGCATGCATACATATTTTTATGCCATAATTATTATTATTAGAATTATTCTTATTTTATTTATGTTACCATATCAAAAATTGCTTGAGTTAAATTTATTTGAAAAATATATATTTTTTACAATTTATTGAATTTTAAAACTTTCATTTTATTATAAAGTAATGCCAATGGGATTGGGTTTAAAAATAGTTCATTCAAATGAATTACACAACAATGAATGAACCCTGGGTACAATAACCATAATTAAGGCAAACCAATCTCATAATTGTAATACCTATTACTAATTACTATTAATTTCTAGTTATTTTCAATGTGAATCATTTATTAATTAACTAATTCTACATAAATTGTCATTAACAGTCATTATTAAATCATTATTTACTTATTCGTTTCAAATCACTATTTAATTACTTAATTGATTGACACATTAAAAACCATACATATATAAATGCTAAATAATATTACAGCCAGTAGTGTGGTTGCCCAGGAGGGTGTAAAGACTCCTCACCGCATCGAATTGTGTGAGCACCAGCCTGCCAGACCTACTCGCAACTATAGAAAGCGCAGGTAACTGAGGCTTTATTTTTAACATACCTGTCTTATTTAATCCTTCTTTTATTAATCAAGCCATTAAGCAAACCTATCAATACATTTTAAAAGTGACTTATTCCCCGAAAGATTGCAGAAATAAATTGATAAAAATAAAAAAAAAACATGTTGGTTTTCCACATGATATTTTCACACGTTTCCATGATAGAATCTGTTTATACCAATTGATAGTATAAGATATGCCTAGCAATATATGGTTATTAAAAGTGGTGCCTGCTCTTTACAATATCTTTCCAATCCACTTGCTTGTATATTAATTTTATTAAACAGATGCAAAATTGTTTCCTATTATTTTAATGGTTCAAGGGCCTCTTGTTAATATAGCTTCTTGCATGCAAATTGCGCAACTATAGTAGCAGTAGATGGAGTACATTACTCATTGAACTGATAGTCATTGGATCCAATAAGATTCTGTGTAGAAGTGACAGTGACTGCACATCAGAAATCAAAGTGTTGATAATACTCTTGCAAGATGGCTTTATGTGTAAATTTTTGGGTAAAGCATATATGTCCAGGAGTGGATGTCTTCAGCTTGATATTGCCTCTGACAACAAGCTCTTCCTCACTCTGGCTAACTGTAGTCAACTTTCAGCTCTTTATAAACAATGTTATTATGTATATTTGTATTTGTCGTTAATCAAAATTTTTTTTTAGGGTTATAGCTGCTACTCCAACTAAGACTGAGAACGGAGAGGTGAAATCTGAACCAAAAATAAAGAAAATTGATGTTAAATCTAAACCGCTGAAAAATAGTAACGGTTTTTCAAATATGACTAACGGACACAGTGGGCGCTCCAGAGCGGCCAGGGCCGCCGCTCGCACGACGGACAGTCATAAACTCACAGAATATTTTAAGGAAGAACTGAAAAGTCCTAAAACAGAGCGTCCTGATTCACCCAAAGACGAAGATGAGACTGTAAAAGTAGAACCTAAAATCACAAACGGAAATTTAAATCACAAACTAACTGAATATTTCCCTGTAAGGCGTAGTGTTAGAAAAACGTCAAAATGTGTGATGGCCGAGAAAATGAGGGATTTGGAACGGGCTGTGAGAGAACAAAGAGAGGATGGCCTGGCAGTAAGTTGATTTATTTTTTGTGGCACCAATTTTTCAAATTATTTAGGTAATAAGATTTAGTTCAGTTTTACTTATTACTTGAAAAAGCTTATATAATACTAGATGTACTGTAATATTAAATATACTAGATTTAATACTACTCTAAAACATTGAATCATTTTATAAGATGCATTGCATGGAGTGATAAAAAATTGTACTTTTAATATCTCACTTCCTTTTATAGATTGTAACATTAAATATTTAAGTATTCTTTGTTTGATTTCAATTAAAGTGGCACAATGAACTTTGATTGCAAATGTTAAAATTAAGTCAATGGCATGTAAATAAATTTCTAATACTATATACATCTAGCGTCTAGTGTTAGATTTGTATCTATTGTCAATCACTCATACTAAATAGAGGCAGATACTGAGCGCAATCCTTCCCTGCAGGTGGCATACTTCGAAGGCAAGGGGCGCGGCGTGATCGCGACCCGCGCGTTCGGCCGCGGGAGCTTCGTGGTGGAGTACTCGGGAGAGCTGGTCGGTCCGGCCGAGGCGCGTGAGCGAGAGCTCCTCTACGCTCAGGACCCTGCGGCCGGCTGTTATATGTATTATTTCCGATTACAAGATCAACAGTATTGGTGAGTTTACACAGTTGTTAGGGTATCATAGTTGTTACTTGTGTGGAGTAATCACATGATAGATGTTTATGAAGAAATTAATGATTTTAAATATGATAATTGTTTAAGATGATTATGATAACAATAATGATCATGACTGTTTTCATTAATAGACATATTTCTGTTTTAATTTATAAACAATACCTACACCCACACTAAATTTAAAGGCTTTTTTACTGGCTCTTAATGAACATGATTTAAAACTAAACTTTTAACTAATTGTATGCCAGTCTTCTCAAACTTTAAAAGGACTAAATATTCCGTCGCTCTAATTAATTAATTTATTCATTTTAAACATTTACATGCTAAATGAACCGTTTTTGCAGCATCGACGCTACAGCTGAGTCTGGGCGGCTTGGGCGGCTTGTGAACCATTCTCGCAACGGCAACCTGCATACGAAGGCGCTGTGGGTGGACGGACCGCGGCTTCTGCTGCTCGCCGCTCACGACATAGCGCCCGGCGAAGAGCTCACCTATGACTATGGGGACCGCTCCAAGGAGTCTCTGCGCCATCATCCATGGCTCGCGCTCTGACTACCTGCCAAGGTTAGTTTTCTTGTAATAGTAGAGGGGGACGCGGATCAGAGCCACTAAAATTGACGACCATATTTTAATATAGCACAATGCACACATTGGTCCCTAGTTTAATGCTCTGCTCATCTACTCTAAAGGTGGCAGAGATCTCTTATAAGTTCGCCTTTCTGCATATATCTTATCTATTTTTGTGAATTGTGTTTGTTTCTTTAAATTTGTACAAATTGTGAATAATGTTGCCCTTGAAATGACTGATTAATGAACGGTTTTTTTTTCTAATAAAATAAAGTATTTCTAATAATCTAATTTGTTTGTGATTACCTATAAAACACAAATTTCTTTTACAGGCATGTCTCTAGAAATCTCGGATGGATACTAGACGTTATTTATTAATTTAGCTTAATTATGAAGTTTTTGTTGTTAGACAATTTCGTTTGAAGTTGGACATAATTAAGTATTAAGACTAGTGGCCTAACTCGGGACTCGACCAGCAGTTGTATTGCTAACTATCACCAAACACCAGACGTCTTGTAATGAGTTAGACACAAAATGGAGGATGTAAACTAATAATGTTTTTAACACAAAAGCAGACCGTTTCTTAGGTTTGTTACTGATATTGATATTGGTAACAAGTTAGATAATTAGATGCCTTCAAACATATAACTGATAGAATGGTAATATTGACTGTTCCGTTCTGAAACAATAGTATTTTGTCAATAACGTGGTAGCATTCGCCGCGATTGTTTTACGTTTGTCTTCTACATGGAAAAATAACTATTTTAGATATTGAATCGTTTATCAAGAGTGTTATTCACTATGCCTTGCAATGACTAAATATTGGCGATCGATGTTGAGAATAATACTGCTTGCCCAACTTTAGTGTCATGCTCAACTTCCGGCCGGCCAATCAGAGTGCAACGATCGCCACAGTGGTTTGCCGGTTTTTTTGTCATATTTTTTTGTGATATATCCACTACCTATTAGTTATATGCTTGATGGTAGATGCTGAGTGAAGGTACAAATAACTTTTGCGTTTTAAGCTAAAACTTATGAAAACTGACGATCTAGGGACTTATGATTGTGACGAAAAACATGATGTGACGTAATTGTCGTA
This sequence comes from Pandemis cinnamomeana, assembly GCA_932294345.1. Lineage (NCBI taxonomy): Eukaryota > Metazoa > Arthropoda > Insecta > Lepidoptera > Tortricidae > Pandemis > Pandemis cinnamomeana. The sequence goes on from OW028720.1 coordinate 5,635,135, forward strand.
TGGTGCCTTTATGAGAGGCCTGAAATGACAAACCGGTCACTTTGACCAACTCGACCAACGGCGAGGATTATCAACGCATATACGATTAGTGAGTGGTTGTCTCACTTTATAAAATGACAAATATGTACACCTGTCTGTTGATGTAACTAATAACTATTCACCACTCCGGTTATTATTTTGACAGTCTCTGGCTATCAACACTGTATTTATCCCTAGTTGTATGAACACTGAACTAACTCGAATAGTTTTGTATTTATCACTAGTATTAAGTTTAAAGTAAATAAACATTGGAAAGACGCAAGGTTGTAAAATTTGCTCAGTGTGTTAATGAAATTTTAATTTTCGAATTCTTAATCCATAGTCGATTCTTCAATTAACGGACTTGCTCTATCTCTAAAAAATGTTTGCAATGGCCCACCGAAAAATGTACATTATTATTCATCGCACAATTAGAATTTGGAAATCATGACTCATTAAAACCCAGGGCGAAGTGGATTAAAAGAGACAAAATAAAGTCCTAGCCGTTATACCGTTGAAGTATTACACGCAGCATCTAACTGAATGTCTCCGTTATGTGTACATTGCCCAAGCCCTGGATATAGATCTCCCTGCATTTTCTTAATTATAAGAAACACACAAAAAGTCCATTTGCGAGACTTAAAGTAGTGATCATAAGCGTATGCGTGATAGAGACCGTGTCCCGGAATAGAGAAGGTAAGAGAATAGAAAATTGTATTTGGAAGGTAAATGAGAATTTTAAACGATATAGCAGGTCTCGTAATTACTCTTGTGCGTTGGCGATCTACGAAAAGACTGAATTGAACGTTTAAAATTATATTTTTAAACGATTGTTTTACTCAAAAACGTAAATCGCTGACGCGCTTAAGACATAATTTGATACGACGTCAAAGTAGGAGAGATAGTTAAGAAAATTTTTATATGTCATTTAGTGTAAATTGTTGGTAAGCTAGTGATGCTGGTGGGAGTGGTGGGTTAGCGGTAAATCACCAAATGTTTGATTAGATATTTATAAATGTCGTTGTTTATATTGTAGGGTAAAGTGTTCGCCAGTAATAGAGGGTGCAGTTCGCATCAAAGAGCTCTGGCTGTACGAAGTGCACGAAGGTTGTAGAAGCGCTTTAGCACTCCACAACGTCGTTGTAACAATGTCCTGCACCCTTTCATATAAATTTAGCAATTTGTTTTGAACAGCAACTTGAGATGAAGCAAGTTGTGAAATAAAATGAAATCTAACAGCTTTGTTTCAAACAGCGAATTTTTTATGGATATCGCTGCATATTTTATATCTGTCGCGGATGCATTTGACTGATGATGGCTGATATCACTGCCAATGCTGTACCTATAGCTTGTTCTGAAATTGATTCTATTGTTTGTTTCGCAATAAAACTGTTACGGTAGTTGCTAACTTTTAATTACTGGTTGACCTTCAGATTATGAATAGAATAGTGCCGTCGTGCACTTGATTTTTACATTTCTACGCGACATAGAATAATGTTGCTGAGTGGAGTCTCAAAATTTATGTACTACGGATCCACTTTATGGCATATTATAAAGCATTATTGCTTATTTTTAAGACACTTAAGTTCCTTGACCCGCTCCAGCAATATCACTTCGCTGTTATAGTACTGCTTTGTAGTTCCTACTGCCGTATGCCTAATAATACTAACGCCTCTTGTGATCCCCTTAGTTGAATTGACATTACTTTCCCTACGGGTCTGGCTGGCTGCCTTCGATGCTGAACAAAAACAAACGTACAGGGCTTATTTTCGCGCGTCAAAATGATGTGGCAACGGCGCGCAAGTTAGATTTGAATCTCTAACGCGTTACGCATATTACGACTTGGATACTTGCATCACAAGTTTAACTTGTACTATCAAATGAATCAAGAATTGGATTTCTTGATTATTTACAAGCTTTATTATCTTGCAACGTATGTTTGTGACAATTTTGAAGCAGATATCTTCAATCGATTGAGCTCAAATTTTGCATACTTATGTAAATCAAATGACAATACTATGTTAATAATATGTTAATGGAGTTCTGGCTACCCAGCCAGAACCGTCTCCGCAGGAGGGAACTCTTCAACGGATAGTCCGATTGACTTGAAATTTGGTATACATAATGTAGGACGGATGACGATGCAAGTGCAGTCGGCAATAAAAGCTTTTATTCAAAAATTACATTTTTGATAGAAACTTTTATATTTATTTTAACAGGTTTACTTTTCGGATTTTTCTACGTCTTCTAGTTTTCAGCGTCGTTTAGAAATTTAAATTTAACTTGTGCCAAGTTATATGATGTCACTTTAATTGTGGCAAATAAAAACCGTTTTTTGCCGGAGTAGTTTAGATGCAAAGAAATATTAAAAATCAAAAAATGTTTGCGTTGCCCGTCACTTTGTCAAGCGCCGAGCCAAATATTTTAATACTAACTAACATATTTGAGCTTTGATAAGACCAGCCAACTTTATTATTGTGTAGAATTCCGCGATATTTATATCCCATGAAAGTAGGTTAATTAATAATAAGATAGATTAATAATATATTCCGTTCAAACAATTCAATGTCGACGGTTAATATAATGCATTTTATGTTAAGAATTTAACCCGTAAGTTAAAATTCATAACTGGTACGATTAGCGCCAAAGGCACACCACGCACACGTACTTATTACACGTGTGTACCTTCTAAGTTAATGGCAAATACATACATACCGTATGGTTAATGGCAAAGAGATTTCTAAATGTGTGTTATACTCGAAGAATTAGCAAGGCCCAACTTATTTAAGACTTTGTTGAAAATGCTTTGAAGCCGCTATCGGCAAATCACTCGCATAATATTGTTTATAAAGTTAATGTGTGTATATGGTTTCTACGACTAAGGGGCGACATGCACTAATAGGATAAAATAAGTTGATAGAGTATGGCGAAAGTATTTAGCTTTGTATACCAGTAAGTTTTGTGTAAAACGTAGCAAATCCAAAATATCACTTTAGATTGATGTTTGTTACTGATTGTGTATATGAATTCAAATTTACTTACAAACTTTGCCACTGAGTCACGTCCTTAATTCGAATCATGTCATAGACTAGCATAATCCCTAATTTGTTACAAAATAATATATTTTTGTTTTATGTTATGCAAAGTGGTTTGAATGTAATGTTAACTGCCGATCGCACTGTTACACTGGCATCAGTATTGTTATGGCTATTTTCATACTTAGCGGTGTTTTGAGAATTATTTATTTTGGAAATACGGGCCTCCATGCACTGCCCAAATTATAATCAGTAGTGAGTGAAATATAAAAATAATGAACTTTCCTCCTTCGTTTTATTCTAGTTCCCAAGTATTCCATACTATCTTCAAATCTAAGCTTGTGAATCCCTGAAACGCTACCTTGGTTAGCTTAGCTAGACCAATACTTAAAAAAAGTAAGCGGACTTCAAAGGAAACTAAAATCTGTCGATTCATTAAATTTTACTAGTTACTGATTTTGAAACGGGTTTCAAACAGATCACAACTGTTTCCGCTTTTATTATGGAAAAAATCTTTAACCTTTTCGCCAAAATGCACTTTCATCAGGGTGGCACTCCCCTGCGTGTTGCGTGTTCGCGTTGCGCTATTGGCATCTTCGTCGCATACGCTAGAAGCATAGTGCATCCCCTTCACTCACGCAAATATTTGGATAAATGCGCCAAGTCGAGTGCCACCCGACACGATAAAGTTGACAGTTGCGAGTGACAGCTGCTTGGCGGTAAAAAGGTTAACGTGTTCATTACTAAATGAACATGGGTAGGTACTAAAATTATAACAACAAATACGACAAATCAGTCTGTTTATTTACGTACGCGATAGAATACATTTAATAATATAAATTAATTCGCTTTATCCTCAAAATTCAAGCCGCAGTAATTTTGTGGTGCATCTTCAAGTAGTACAGCTGCGCCTGCGACTCCAGCTCTTGCAGCGAGCGCACTACCGGCGCCATCTGTGTCACGTGATCCTGAAACATTTACCATACATTTTTGAAAAGCAAATACGATATTTCACTAAATCATCAGGTTAGTTGGTCGAACACTACTGCAGAGGTTTGTACTCTAAAAAACTATGAATGTAGATGTGTACACTGAAAAACTGGCCAAGGGCGAGTCGTACACGCGCAAATCCGTCCGTACAATTTCGGCAAGAGAATACAAAATCAAGTGTCAGCAGACCGTCCGCTTAAATGAGTCCTCGCCCGCGCGGGGTAGGACGACGGCGGGGCCTCGGTGCGGGGGGGTAGCGCGCCTGCCGCCCGCACCTCGGCCCCCGCGGTTTCCACCCCACGCCCATGCACCGCTCGGGCGAGGACTCATTAAAGCGGTCCGTCTATAGCTGTTATCCTCAACTTAATCCACACAATTAAAATTTGTATCCCAGGCGTTTCGACGTTTTCCGACACTTATCGTTATATTCCAACTAATGCAATGCACACAAAACCTTGGCAAATTTTCCTCTCATCACTATCTATTGGTGAAAAGCACGCAAAGACGGCTTTACTATCACCGAGCGATAGGTTTTTAGTACATTACTGTCTAGGCCAGGAAGTAGGCAATTGCTGGCTGAGTATTGGTTTGAACGGACGAGCTTGCGAGTCCGTTTAATAATACGAAACCAGCAATGCTATTCTGGCCGAGGCAAGTATAGTGCTTTTCTCAACAATCGAAAATAAAACAACAACAAAAATAAATGAAAATAAAATAGTGAAAATTGTTTTGCTTTGCCGCCTTTTTCTATCAATGGCATTTGAAGAGTGTATTTTTCTACCCAGAACACCTAAAGCTATTTCAGACACAGATAAACACGTTGACGTACTAGCTTTTTTTTTTAATTTGGTGTTTTAAGTCTTGTGCCTTTATTTTATAATGGTGATTTGCATTTTTAAAAAGTTAATAACTAGACAGTAATGGAATTTGTATGCAACATTACTGTCGAGTTTAGCGCAACAGTAATTTTTTTTTTTAATTTTGGACTGACCAGCAACAATTAACTTCCTGTTCTGATATGTAGTTAACAATGACGACTTTAACGGACATTTTTGAGAAAAATAGTTTTACCTGATAGCCGGTACCGATGTTCGTCCTCTTCTGGCCGTACACGACCTTGCCGTCAAACTCGTTGCTCGGGACCTTCAAGTCCGGCTCCACCTGCTGGATGGTCACGTTCAAGTGTTCTTCGATGTCCGCCAGATACTGCAACAAAAAGGTTGTACTGATATAAAAGAAACGCCTTGCGCCTCTTTTATTCTTGTTAAATAGAGATATTGCCGAGAACTCGTTGGAGAGCTGGTTATTTTTTGGGAACTTCACTGATTCAATTAAAAGCACCGTAATTTAATCAAGACGCGTTTATTCGCCATTGGTAAAAACAGAGAGAGAAATTTTAGGCTGTAATGCCAACTTAACAATAATAATGTTGGGGTTGCCAACATGAACCAGCTCTCCGAGTTCTCGACAGATATTACAGCTTTTTTATTTGAAACTGAAACAACCGACCGTCAATAAAATATGATTGTGGAACCGTTTTTTTACATTTTATAATTAAGTATCGATTTAATAAAATTTCCATGAAATGAAACAAATATTTTCTTCGTATCTTTTTTTATATGAATAGGAAGGCAAACGAGTAAGTGGGTCACCTGATGGTAAGTGATTACCTCTGCCCCGGAGGGATTGCAGATGCGTTGCCAACCTAGAGGACTAAGATGAAATGCCTCTTGTGCCCGTAATTTCCCCGGCTGTCTTATTCTCCACACCGGAACACAACAGTGCAAGCACTGCTACTTAGCGTCAGGATTAGCGAGTAAGATGGTGGTAGCGATCCGGACGGACCTTGCACAAGGCCCTACCACCCGCTTCAATCTTTTCCCACTATTCTCAATTTTCTTTCTATCTCTTACCTGTTTCTCTTCGCTATAACAATTGATCATAATCTTACAACGCATTTTACACAAAACTAACTTAACCCGACATATCGGCGTCTTTTTAAGTAAAAGTGGAGCTCTAACAAATGAAGTAGCAGCCGTTTCTTTGACACCACTAAACCCCTTCTTCATCAGGCCTCTGCTAACTTAGCAATCGTTAGTCCTTATCTGTAATTTGACATTTACCTTTCACAGATAAGGACAAACGATTGCTAAGTTAGCAGAAGCGTACAGAGCGTTTATGAATAAGGGGGTAAAGCCAGGTTCACATTTGTCTGTCGTGTTGTGTTGTGATGCTCTCTGTCGTGACGGTTACTGTTCACATTTGTATGACGTGTTATGACGCATTAAGACGCATTTTTTCATCAGTTCCATCTTGGCACCCGAAGAGTTCACACGCTCGCAATGTTTTTTCAAGATTCTTCCGATTCCGATTCAGATATTGAAGATAATGCACTTATTGACGTTGGCAACGCTTCTAATAAAACAAAGAAAGAGGAGAAGTTCCATCCTCCATAGTTCACGTGCAGCTCTGACGAGTCACAACACAACATGGCCGCGTGCACACTATCCTGACGTGACGCTGCACCGCCCCCCGCACCGCACCCGTTCTGTCGCAGACCGGGATCGCTTGTGACGCGACACAACATAAGCCGTCACAACACACGGCATCAGAGAAATGTGAACGCAACAGAATTAAATGTATGAAACCGATACAGTTCTGATGCGTCACAACACAACACGACAGACAAATGTGAATGCGGCTTAAGTCTTACCTGCATCTCGTTGTACCACATGCAGCAGCCCTTGGGCCGGTCGTCGATGAGGTTGGTGTTGCGGCAGTTGCGGCCGCGGGACGAGCACCACTCCCCGTGGTACCACACCTGGACACAACACGTTTATCCTCACTAATATTATAAATGCGAAAGTGAGTTTGCTTGTTTGTTTGTTCCACTTTCACGCTTTAACTACTGGACAGATTGCAATGAAATTTTGCATACATCATATTAGAAGTCTAGAATAAATAATAGGATAGTTTTCATCCCGGAAAATTGTATAGTTCCCGTGGACGTGCCTTAAACGTGTATAAGTGTAGTATAGTATAGTGCCTACGCATCATCGTTAACGAACAAAACAAAACGCTTTCATGGAACCAACTGAACAAAATAATCGGTTGCGAGCACCTACCCTTTATTCATAAACTGTTGTAAGGCACTACATAAAACTGCGGCCGGCAGGGTAATTCCATGAGTCGTAGAATAGAAGGCCTTGCTTGCGCTCGGTCCTCTAACGCATACTCGTCCGGTAATAGACTGAGTAATGTTACCTTTTCGGGTACGGTTGAAACAAGGCTGATAGCGAGCCCCATCCGCTCGGCGCGGCCGACGCGCCCGATCCGATGCACGTAGTTGGACTTTTCGTCAGGAAGAGTCACGTTGATCACTAAAAAGTGATGAGAAACCTGTTAATTATCTTACTTAAATCAGAAGATGGAAATAAAATATATTCGGGAACATAAAACCGGGTCACTTTTCATACAACTTTCTATGGGAAGTCACAAATCATTTCCAGTACATAAATTTAAAAAAACGCAAAAACAATTTGACACCCCTATTATGTTAAAGTGTTAATGTTAAACCTGTCAGATCATACTCTTATTAAAATTTATTCAATTTGTTGCTTTTCAACCACCTTCCGGAGGAGTTTTTCAATTCGAACGTCGTGTTCGTGCATTAAATAAAATCCTTCGCAAACTCCTTCGCAAACTCAATGTCGAGTTCAAACTCAAGCCACTTACTGAAGGGCAATCCAGAAACGTCAATGCCCCTAGCCGCCACGTCGGTACAGATGAGGAATTTCACTTGTGACTGCTTGAAGCTCTCGAGGTTGGCCTTGCGCTCGTTCGGCTTGCGGTCGCCGTGGAGGCACACGCAGGAGAACTCGCTGCCAAACGTCTTCAGGTAACGTTCCATGTTGTCACAGTCTAGTTTGGTGCGGCAGAAGATAATGGCCCTGAGGAATTAAGGACTAATTTTAAGAATATATCTATCGAATATATAGTTAGGTAAGATTCGCTCTGAAAATAGTACATTATTGCTTAGGACGGCACGTAGCTGATTACCGGACGAGTAAGCGGGAGCCGAGCACGTACGAGGCTTTCTACGTGTTGTCAATCGCCGTTGAGGCCGAGGTTTATACAGTCCTTTTCTCAAACGCAGTAAAAAATAAATAACAAAAAATGCACGAGAAAAGTAAATTCATCAATAATTTCAACTACCCACGCCAGAGTTTAACACAAAACACAGCCGGCAGGGGGGTTGCTTGACTTGTATTATAGAAGGCCTGCGTGCGCTAGGTGTTTTAACGCATACTCGTCCGACAATCAGCTGCAATAAGGTTGCGTTCGTTCACCTGTCCATCTTGTGTTCCCGGATGGCCCGCACGCAGTACTCGCCCTTGAGTATCTTGACGGCCTCCGACAGTGTCTCGGGCGTCGTGTTGCCGCTGTTGATGTTGTCCTTGCCGTGCACAGCGTCGGTTATAATTCGCCTACAACAAAAACAATTGGATCTACCAACAGCCTACAAATACGGTCGGCTTCGGTGTGATCTATATCTTAAGCCGGTACATTCTAGCGAGCTGTACGGTCGAAAAACTGAATGACGTACCCCTGTGGAAGCCTTTCTCATACAATTTCGCAATCAATTCTATGGCATGTGTATGGTAAGTCACTATGTCATTTGCAGTGACAAGGTTCCACAGTTACTGCACCGAGGTTCAAATGGCCGCGGCACAGATAAATTAAACAATAGAATGGAAATATTGTGAACAAATAATGTGAAACAAATGACTAACGTATCAAAGTCAGATAGCTCGACATGTTTCGGACTAAATCGTAGTCCTTCTCCCCGGAACGTTTCCCTGGTAGTGTTTGTGTCGCTGTCGGCGAGGCAAACAGTCCGGGACGGAGGACTACGAATTACTCCAACATACCGAGCTATTGACTTTGATACACGAGTAATCCGTTCTAGTCCACGATTTTTGAATCTCGTAGTATTTTTATTAAAATGTTAAAAATAGAATAGAAATGCTATATAAACTGTGTTCAAAAATGAGACAGACCCAGTGGCGTAGCTAGGTAACCAAGGGCCCTGGTGCAAATAAAAAAATGGGGCCCCACTACTATCTAAGCTGGTTACATTAATAATAATAGTTCGATCGAGATTTTCTGGTAAGGATTCAAGGGCCCTCTGAGCTTGAGGGCCCAGGGGCACTGCCCCGCCTAGTCCCTTGGTAGCTACGCCACTGGACAGACCTAAAAGACGGTGTGACGATTTGGAGTCTTTTTAACCGGACTAGGGTACGGATGGAAAGAGAAAGGAGGCTTCCCCTTTGCCCAGCAGTGAGATATTAAAAAAAACACCTAAGCACTGCGGCGATTGGTGTACTTGACAGTTAGGGTAACTCACTTGCGCAGTGACTCCCAGGAGCGGTCCTTCTGGGGGTCGATGGTGGCGACGACGTGGTGCACCGTCTCCGGCACCGCATCCTCGCCCTTCAGGTCTATCCATGTCGGGAAGTGCATCAGCTTGTCCTGAACACATTTCTCACGTGAATAAAAAAGAGTTTAATCAGTGTTAGCAGAGCCCTGCCTTCTAAACAAAATGAAGGCAGTGTGAGGTCATTTTGTATTGGTTACTTACACAGACAGACACAAAAAAAATGTGTATGTTGTTTGTTATAGCGGCAACAGAAATACATACACATATATACATACACAAATCACGTCTTTATCCCTTACGGGGTAGACAGAGCCTAAGGTAACAGGTAGGTACCTACAGGCCACATTTAGCAAGATTGTGGGCGTACAGGTGGAAAATGGAATCAAAATAGTGATGGGTTGCTAGCCTCATCGCCTATAACATGATTCCTATGTTTTTCGCCCATTCCCTCGATGGGCTTTTACCATCTGCGCGGGTAGAGAAGCAACTGGTACATTCTATGTTTTTCTTTGCTCCCAGACCAGCATGTAAGAAATACATCATCTGTGAAAATCTCGATTTATGAGATAAAGCCTGGTGACATACTGTGGAGTCTTTTGTAATAGGGTCCCGTTTTTACCCGTTGTGTACGGAACCTTATAAACGGTAAAGGATCGTCCACCTTTTTTTTGTTAGAGAGGCCAGACAAACGAACTAGTGGGTCACCTGATGGTAAATGATCACCACTGTCCATAGGCTCCCGCAGCGCTTTACGCGATGCCAGTGCGTTGTCGGCCCTGCAGAAAATTGTACACTCGCCTCTTAAAGGCACCCAGGTCGTAACTCGATGGGAAGACCTCAGCGGGAAGCTCATTCCAGATTTTGCAAGTTCGTGGCAAAAAAAAACGTCTACGCTAGCTACAGCATAGATACATTACACACAAAACACACAGCACATTATGGTTGCCTGGAAGAGATCGCTCTGTAGCGATAAGGCCGCCTATTGTTACCTTGTAATATTCTGTATACCTTTTTTCTGTTTTGGTTGTTATGTGTGGTGTTCAATAAAGAGTTATTGTATTGTATTGTATTGTACAGCGAATCACTTACAGCCATTTTCTTGACTTCAAAAGCGTGCAGGGTCGCAGAGCACACTACCATCTGGAGCCGGCGGCCGTCCGATGTGATCTTGGGCATCTGCCGGTGCAGCCTCTCGATCATCTCCCCGTAGCCCGCCTTGAGGAGCCCGTCGGCTTCGTCCAGCACGAAGAAACGGCAGTGCGTCAGGGCCAGGTACCCTGGGGAGGGACATGGTATTGAACCATAGATCTAGTATCTGTGGTCCGTATATTTAAGCTATAAGTTACAATTTTACAAATCTAAGCTGGCAACATTGCTCAAATCCCAACCTCTGATTGGTTTATTTAAAACTAGCGACCCGCCCCAGCTTCGCACGGTATATTATGCATGTATTATACATACAAACCTTCCTCTTGAATCACTCTATCTATTAAAAAAAACCGCATCAAAATCCGTTGTGTAGTTTTGAAGATATAAGCATACATACGGACACGGGGACAGAAAAAGCGACTTTATTTTATACTATGTAGTGATAGTGATGATAGTGATGATGATGATAAACGCCATTATTTGCCCACGCGCTAGAGACATAACCCCCTTATTCATAAACGCTCTATAGGCTTCTGCTAACTTAGCAATCGTTTGTCCTTATCTGTGAAAGGTAAATGTCAATGTGACAAATAAAGACAAACGATTGCTAAGTTAGCAGAAGCCTACAGAGCGTTTTTGAATAAGGGGGATAAACTGGCATGTCATAAGTTCAGAGTACTGTACCTACAGTGCCGGCGTTAGGGGGCGGGCGCGATGGGGCGACGGCCCGGGGCGCCAAATTTGGGGGGCGCTGAGGTCTGGGGCCTCGGCCTCCTGGCTCACCGGCTGTGTACCCTCAATACTGTCCTTAAGTGGGCGCCTAAATATTACTGCCCGGGGTGTCAGTGGCCCTAACGCCGCTGCTGTGTACCTACCTCCTTGTATGAGATCCTCAAGCCTGCCCGGCGTGCCGACCACGATGTCGACGCCCGCGTTAAGCGAATTGATTTGGTCCTTAACGTTGATCCCTCCGACAACCAACAGCTCTCGGATTTTTGGGTTGTCTAGGTATTTCTTAAACTTAGTGATTTGGTTGCAAGTCTGCTCCGCCAACTCGCGCGATGGCTGCGGACAAATGAAAATACAATTTACTTAATAGATTAAAGTATAAAGCACCTAATTTGAGAGTATGATACGAACATTGAAAATCGAATAGATATCAAAGTAGCCCCCCTGATTTCAGTTTTGCTTCTTGTCAGTCCCAGTTTCAGTCACAGCTCCATCCCTAAGCTGGTCTTAGTGCCAGTTAAATTTTGCACTCAGTTCCAGTGTCAGTTGCAGTACCCGACTTGGATCCGGTAATTCTGATCAAGATCCTAGCCAAGGTTATTTTAGCCAGGAACCCTAGATGGCCTTCTATATCCAGAAAAACAATCGGCTGAATGATTTTGGGAATGCATAGAGAATAAATAACACACACAAACATTGATTTTAATTTATATTAATTAGGTACCTCAATAATGATAGCTTGTGGAGCATTGTTGGTGGGCTTGCTGTCTGTGGTCAGGCCCATCTGTACCACATTGTTCTTCACACACTCCTTGGGGGCCTGGCTAATTGCCACATAGCCTTGGGGAGGTGGATACTGCAAACAATTTAAAAAAATTAGTACATTTCTCATGTGCCAGTATTCTATTAGTGCTACACTAAAAAAAACAACTTGAAACACCACAGATAAAATACGAACGTGAGTTGAAATGGAGTTGTAATAAACTTTTTAATTTTCAGAACAGATCAGAGTGAAAACCCATATAACCTGCTTTTACAAATGCAACTTATATTGTGGTCCTTACTCAAAATTAACCAAGTTTATTTGCTATAAATGGTTTCCATAATTCAACTTTTATTTGGACTCTTCATGATTTCTCCTATGGAACAAACAAGCCAACAAGACAGCCGGGGAAATTACGGACACAAGAGGCATGTCATCTTAATCCTCTAGGTTGGCAACGCATCTGCAAGCCCTCCGGGGTTGCGGGTGTCTATGGGCAGTGGTGATCACTTACCATCAGGTGACCCACTTGCTCGTTTGCCTTCCTATTAATATAAAAAAAAAAAAAAAAAAAAAAAAGCCTCAAAACATCATAATATACAGGAATCCTTAAAGCTGGACACTGTTTTCTAAATACACTCATAAATCTACTGGATTATAGGATAAAACCTTTAAATTATGAATACCTTAAAAGGTGTGGACCCAAAGTTGAAACTCATCTCGGCATTCTTCAACACAATGGCTGGGAAGTAGCAGTCGGAGCGCCGCGACTGGTCAAGCTTGAATGCAACTCCCAAGTCTTCCCCATTTTTCGTGTATGAAACCGAACCCTCGTTTAGATTTAACAAGCATCCTGAAAAGAAATTTACTTGAAGTTGAGCGAAATATGTTCAAAAGTTAAAACCACATGCCTTTCATTGCCATGAACAAGTAGCTTAATGTTTGCCAATTGTGTTTGTTCCCATATTTTTGTGATGTAGTGAGTTTACATTGTTAAATAAAATAATAAACATAGACAGTGTTAAATAGATAAGAGCTTTTCTCTGAATTTGATGTCAATTATCTGAAGATAAGTTTGCTTTGTATGAGTTATAATTGTGTATAGATTTAAATAAAAAGATTGAAATAAAATATATTTCACTTCATTCATAAAAGCAAAGAAAATAGTCTTAAGGTTAAAAAAATTGCCTTATTAATAAATATAGTTCATGTTAAATCTAAGAATAAACTATGTGTGTGTGTGCATTGAGAGGGTGGATTGAACTGACACTTATGGATGAGATTCCCCATTCCTGATCAAAAAGGCTACTTTTTGTCTTGGGGACAGTTCCGGAGTTGTAAACACTAGTGTTCAATAAAGGTGTTATGTTACTGTGCAAAGATTGTGAAATTGCAACTTACCAATGACATCACTTTTTCCATATGCTGTGCCATAGTCATCAAACTGCTTTGCATTGGATTTCTTGCCTGTGCCACCGAACCCAAAGCCCAGGCGATCTGTGCCCAGGTCCAATCTGGCCTATTAAAAAAAGGTTATTTTTGTTTTCACATAAATGTTATGCAAGTAGATTTCTATCCAAGGGCTTTTTGGGCTGCAGCCCAGGCCAAAGGGATATGAAGGCTCCCATTCCACACCTAGTACATTGTTATTGCAAACAGTTTTAATCAAAATGGCAATTAGTTACCAGATATCCACAAACTTAGTCGTCCGCCGCCGCTCTAAAATTCTAATTAGAAAATGACTTAAAATATAACTCACAGCCTGTGTAGACCATCCGACACGGCAAAGCCCTTCATCAGTGACGGTGGCTTCAAAATAATACGCGCCCTTCGTGTGCACGCCTTTAGTGGCCCTGCATCCATGCCACATCTTCTGATCTCGCGACTGGCAACGTAAGCCATCTGGAGTCACCGCCATCGCGTCGTTGCGATCGAAAAACGACATCGTCCATTCCGAGGAAGTCTGCGGTATCACTTTATTAACCTTCCCCTCTTGTATATCCTTAAGAGACTCCCAAACTATCTGCAGAATGGGTAAACAGAAAGCGCCAGTCTTTCCACTACCAGTCTCCGCAGCCATGAGTACATCTCCACCACCCAGAATAAGAGGAACCGCTTCAGCCTGTACGTCCGTTGGTAAGCTCCAGTCCATTTCGTCAATGGCTTTGCCCAGTTCGGGGAGCACTCCGAATTCTTCGAAGGCAGTCATGGTGCAGGAAAAATAATATTATTTCGTCAGAAAACACAATACCCGGCACCGCGATCAACTTTTTTGACGTTTACATTGCTTGACGGACAATGCAGTGCTAGTTAATGTTAAAAAAAAACTAAAAACGAGTTCACACACTCATATTCAGAGTAAAAGCTGTTCACGAAACTCACTGAGGCTTTGCTGGATAGTGAAGAGAATCTTTATTAAAAAAAAATGCATCTATGCCTATCAGCTGTTTGTCAGCTGTCAAATCGTTCCTGTCGAAATGGTCTAAACAGAAGTAACCTAAAACAAAACTCAACTCATGAAATATCTACTCTTATATAATGGAATTGGAATTAATCGGTTCAGAACCAAAAGCTCCTAAGCAGCTCTCAACAGCAGGAAAGATCTTAATTTATACAACTGGTGGATTAGCTGTTGGAGTCAGCATTGTTTGTATTCCATTTGTATCGCCAGCTTTGAGGAAGTTTTGCCTGCCCTACGTTCCGGCTACGACCGAGCAACTAGCTGGAGTTACGCGAGCATTGGCCGGTCGAAGTGGCAGGCTCCTTGATGTAGGTTCGGGAGATGGAAGAATCGTATTTACAGCCTCCAAGCTAGGCTTCAAAGCAGATGGTGTCGAGCTCAATCCTTGGCTTGTCTACTATTCAAGGATGGCTGCTCTGCTGTCATCCCAAAGCCAAAACACTAGATTTTATAGGCGAAATTTATGGACTTTTAGTTTGAAGCCATACAACAATATTGTTATATTTGGTGTTGAACAAATGATGGCAGAATTTGAAAGCAAGTTGTTAACAGAAACAGAAAGTGGTACTGTTGTGGTTGCTTGCAGATTCCCACTCCCTAACATGGTCCCAGTAGAAACAATAGGGCATGGAGTAGACACCGTTTGGAAATATGTTATTAAAAGATAATGGTAACTTAATATTTGTATTTCTTAATTTATATAATATACATTATTTGTAAGAATAAATAGTTATCAGAACCTGCCACTCCTTTTCCTGCCAGTATACTTGGTATCTGGTTTAGTGTCTTTGCCTTGTTTCCGTCTCCGTTCCTTCTTTTCCAAAAGCCAGGCTTTTGTGTTCTTCAGGGGCTTGCCTCTTGCATTTCTGCTTGCCTCTCTCTTTGCATATTTAACTTGGAGATCACTTTCTTCATCAGTCCCTGTAAGGTAACAGCAATAAAAGTTAACTCTAACAAGTAAAACATAGCAAACTATGTTTAAATTTCAGAAAGGTTTTAAAACTGGACCAATATAGTTTTCTATATGTGCTTAGATTTTGATGCATTCCCAACACAATACACATCTACAATATAAGTATTATCAAAACTTTTATTACCTCTTCATTTGGGAAGACCATCTTTGCCAAGAAGAATGCACCATAAGAAAGTTGGCAGGAAGTAATTACACATACAATAATTAAATTCTATCTATTACAGTTACTTTAATAGTCAGTCAAATTCAATTCCCAGCTTTGGAAATAAAAGATAAAATATAAGTAGAATTACCAAGAGCTTGTGGCAGAGGTGCTGATCCTCCTGTCATGAGGACAAGGAAGAATTTCTTAGCCTTTGTTGAATTTGGGTAATCTATAACAACACCTCCATAAAAACCGGCCTTCATGGCTTGAGATGTGAGTAGTTCTAGCTGAGTCTCATTTTGAGGGTAGAACTGAAATACAGCTCTAGCTGATCTAGACTGAAAGAAAAAGTTTAATTCAACCCATTAATTTTAAAATAATATCTATTTATTTATCTAATAAGTTGCACATAAAAAGCAAGGATTTGTCAATTTTGTATTTATGAAACCATTGGATATGAATGCAGATGAAACAATAGTACAAACGAAAAATGATGTAACATTATGTAGCAACCCATATTGTCACAAAAAAAAACTGTAATTCCCAAATGTCACACGTACCAGTGATGCATATAATGTGCTAAAGAACTTGTACAGCCTCTTCACAGGCTGGTGTGACTTCTTGTCGGCATTGAACAGCCACTGGATAGCCGAGACAGACACAGCTCCATCGAAGCAGCCAGCTCTGAACGGAACACCTTCACCCATGTCACTGAGGACCAGGTCACCTTCCGTTTCACGCTCTAGAGCTACCTCTGAAAAATAATTAAGATTATATAAAATAGTGACAAAATACAACTGAGACAAAAATTTACATGTAAAATCGGTATACCTCATTGCCAAAGGAGAATATAGCTCAAACATCTGGATTGTGTTATCTCTTTGTTACTATATAGATATGAATGTTAACCCGTTGAGCGTCCCGTGTGCACAGGGTGCATAACATTGTGCACATACCCGTGCACACAGGATGCTCGACAGGTTAAATGTCTCTTTAGCAAAACATCCAGGTCTATGAAGGTTAATGTTGTATAATTTATTAATTAAGACATTTTGAGATACAAATGTTGTTGTCTAATAGGTATTAAAATCTAAGATAAAGAGCTTTCTCTACTAGAGTATTTTAAACCATAACAGACATTTTACTAAAGAGATTGTAGAATCGCCTGTAAATACTGACAATTACACATATGACTATTATTTACCAAGCATAGAATTAGATATATCCATGCCAATCCACATGTGACCATTTTCTTCCAGCACTGATCCTGAAAGTCCTGAGCCGCAGCCAATATCCAGGAGTAAGCATGAAGTATCTTCTGGCAGTAACAGCAGCTCCAGACATCTCTCTGTCATTTCAGCTTGAATGTTTATAATACGTGAACTAAAAATGAAAAGGAAAAAATATTAAAAAGGTATTGACTCTCTTTACGTACGATATATGAAGTCTCATGTTTTATTTTTATAACAATAAAACTTACTTTTGGGTATATTTTCTAGCTTCGGCCTCATTATAAAACTGAAAGGAAGGATATGTTATTTAAGTATTTTTTGGAACAAATCCATGGTGTTTTGATAAAATGCAATCAGCATACGGGGAAAAACTAAAACTTACGATTTCCGGTGGTGCTTGAAATTCTGGTCTTCGTGACATTTTTACAGTAGCAATCTGCAACTAATTTAATAAATAGATGGTAAATAAGCAATACCCACGAGCTCTAACCTATTTCAAAACACTCTTCTACTGACAAGTGACACTAGTGACAGCTGTTGGTTGGCGCTATAAAGCCAGAATTTACAGACGAAAATAAAACTGCCTAATTTTGAATGTTATGCTTTGATATTTTGACCTATCATTTCTTTTTATACATAAAAAAATTCTCGTAAAAAATATTACTTTCACAATTACTTGACAAAAGTTTTTAAAATAGCATTTCATTAAAAGAATGGTGCGATATCAAAACGCAATAAAAGTTGCCAGCTTGCAATCTACCTCAATTTTTGTGGTATTATATGGACATGTCGGAAAATTGTTGTTGTTGTTGTTGTTGCTCTCCTATGGTACCCCAGTGATACAGAGGGCCTTTGTGAGACGTCTCCATCCGCTCCTATCTTGCGCCTCTCGCTCCACGTCCCTCCAACTCAGCCCGGCGTCGGAAAATTGAGAACGTTAAAAAACACTTGTAACTCTGATTAGCTTCAACCTAATATTATGCTTGGCAATTTGACTAGGTATGTCAGATCAGAAATATTGCATTACATTTTTCGTCCTTATTTACATTTTCATTTTGTTGTGGAATTTTGCGTTTTAACTACAAGTAACATTTCATCAAACGTCACTTTTTTCGCGGGTTATATGACATTAGATTAGTGAATAGTGACGTTTCTTGTTTAAATCTCCGATCTGATCCCGTTTGTGTTTATTTATTGTGCATTTAATTGTAATGTTATGTTTTGATTGGTTTATTGATGTCAATATACTGTTATGCCGCCTAAATCTCTAAGCCTCAAAAAGGTTAGCTGGTATTACATTCTTATAAACCAGCCAACAGTTGAGTTTGTATGCAAGCCGAGTTTAAAAGTTTAAAATCAATTGCAGGGTCAAGCTGGGCCGCCGAAGAATCAGAAATCAATAACACAGTTCTTTAGAACTACGAATGTAAATAGTTCTCAAAAATCGCCGGAGAAAACTATTGTGCTTCCAAAAAAATGTGAAGATAAACCAGTGAAGAGAAAAGCAACCTCTCCACTTTGTAATGATGCGCCTAAGTCTCTCGAATCATGTATAAGCGTTAAAAAAGATACAAATAAAAAGCTGAAATGTGAAAGTCAAAATGGTGTTCACTGTGAATCATTTACGAAATCACCTGGGAAAGAAAATGGCTTTAAAAAAGAGAAGATACTTTACGACTTTGATAGTCTCTTAATTCCGGATGATGTAGAAATCAATGGAAATAATGGTGTTAATAGAAACAATAGTAGCCCAAAGAAGGACAGGTCTCCTTTAGTGCCTTGTGTAGTTTCTAATATAAACGAAGATACTTTGAATATCCTTGATGATGATGATGAAATCGA
This sequence comes from Pandemis cinnamomeana, assembly GCA_932294345.1. Taxonomy (NCBI): domain Eukaryota; kingdom Metazoa; phylum Arthropoda; class Insecta; order Lepidoptera; family Tortricidae; genus Pandemis; species Pandemis cinnamomeana. The sequence goes on from OW028720.1 coordinate 5,653,912, forward strand.
AACTAAAAATCATGACGTAAACCAATGCCAAGGAAAATTTTCTCCAAATTTTTATGACTTTAATGATGAAGATAGTATTGAAATAATTAAGACACCCACTAAACTTATAAATGGTAAGACCAATTAGTTTCAGTACCTACTCTCCTAATTCCATTTTCTTCAAAACAGACATGTCTATAGGACACATTAATTGAACATTTCCCTCCTTGCATAACTTAAGTTTGTCTTCAATATTTGCCTGCACTCAATTGACATTTATATGAAATAATTCATTTTGCAGGTACTCCTAAAAAGAGCAGTTCAGTGAAGGTGAAGAAGTCTCCTCTAAAGATAAATAAATCCCCAAGAAAATGGGCGAAAGTTCTAGAATTTAGTGATCAAGAAGCTGATGGTATGTTTGGTGATGACTGGGCAGAAGATATGAATGAGGTTTGTATGAAAATAAAAAAAACATTTTTGAATTTATCATTCCACTAGTTCAGGTATAGGGTAAAGGGCAGAACACTAATAATTCCAAGACAATTGAAGGGCACAGGGGAAAATCATGCAATGTCACTAAAAAAATGAACTGAGAAATCATTAAATTAACTATAGAACACCACTTGTACTACAGAATGGCATTGCCAATACAAAAAAAATGAAAATGTGACATTGCATGATTTTCCCCTGTGTCCTTTAATTATAATTAAAAAAAAACCTGAAATATTTTCAGATTGGTCCTATATCAGTTTCAACAGTTCTGTTTTGGTTTTTATTTGAAGACAGTTTTATTTTTGAAATAAATTTACAAAACTACTCTATCCTTTCTTGTATTTCAGGACATTTCCGAAGATATAGACTTAAGCACAATGCAGCGCTGTGAAATAGAATCTGTAACCAGCCAGCCCAACAGACTGGAACTGAGACTTAAGAATTCTATAAATAACAGAGGCTCCTGTTTAGTGGATGGGATATGGTAAGGAATTTAAATTAGGGACTGTAATACATACTAAAGTTTTTTGGATATAGTGGTTTAAAAGCAATGTAGGAACTTGAATCAAACATCCATAACATCCCTAGTATTAACAACTGATAAAAATATTAATTCACAATATGCCTGAGAAAATCATACTGGTTCTGATATTTTTGGGCAGTTATGTTTTTATATATATTTTTAAAAGTACTCATATGTACAAATTGGATATTGATATCAGTCCATGGACTGGACTGAACTTTACGTACATATTAACAAGGAATTTACTGTCTGGCTTTAAGGCTTAGGGTCTGTTTCACCACTGCCTGATAAATTCCTGTTTTTGTATCTTACAGATACCTATGATATCATCACTGGTTATTAATTTTAGATATCAGGAATTCAGAAATTCATCAGAGAGATGAAACAAACCCTTAGTACAGTTACCTACCTAGGTATAAGTACCTTATAGTTAGGACCTAACTACTACTACTTTAGGACTGTTTAGTTGTTGTATAGTTGTATAGGTGTACATATGTATGTATTGGCGTACAGAACTGATATGGGACTTAAGTCATTTTTCTAATTTGGAACATCAATTTGTCTATTTGCACACATTACTTACACATACAACAGGTCATTTACTTAAGTTACTATTGTGTGCCCTTACAGGGCGTCATGGACTGACTTAAAACAATGTTAACATCTTTTATGTACATGATTTGACAATGAATAAATAAATAAGTTTTTCACCTATACTAGATACTATAATTAAAACACATCTGGTGTTTTTTTCTTTGTTATGCTACACATTTCTCTATAATTTTCAAGGTAGGTACTGCATGTAAAATAATGTGAATATACCTACTTACTAGCATAAATAAGGGATCACTTCCCGTAAACAGTTGTATAAAAAGTGACTCAATATTTTTGCTTGACAGTATAGATTGCGCTTTATGTTCATTCTCAGGTTAGACACACCCTTCCAACCTGGTGACACTCTCAGCATTCTAGCTCCAAGAGACTCCTCGGGTCGTTTCAGTGTGACTAACAGCTCTGGGCTCATAGTGCTGCGTCCAGACCGCCTCGTGTCCTCCACCAGTGTTGTTGCCGGAGTATTCTGCAAGCGGAAGGCTGTCTTGCAAGAGAGGTGGAGAGGCATTGATTCTGCTAATGCTGCTGTAAGGAAAATCTTACCTATTATGTAGGTAGATTTAAGGAGCGATCACGTGACAGGTTGTATTTCTACCCGTATTTTGTCAGATGATTTTGGTTACATGGTGAATAAACAAGTACAATTGATGCAGAGCCTGTTATTTATTTAAAACATAATATTGGCGACGTGCAAATCGAAAAATGGGTGACAAATCGTGTATCGCAAGCATAGTGTTGCCGGGCAAGTTCACACCGAATAAGGACAACTGGGAGAACTACCGTGAGCAACTGTACTTCGCGTTGGAGGCGTCGGGCCCATTGGAAAGCGTGCAGAAACGTGCCTTGTTTTTGTCTCAATGCGGCAAGGAAGCGTTTGCATTGATTGTGTCATTGTTGTCACCGAAAAGGCCAAGTGAAGTCGAATTTGACGAAATAGTTCGAGTGCTGAACAAATTCTTCGTACCTACACCGCACCCGATATTAGAAACAGAAAAATTCTACAACAGGAAGCAAAGGAGCAACGAATCAATAACAAGTTTTGTGGCGGCGTTGCACGACATCAGCTCGCGTTGTAAATTTAGTGATCTAGAACGGCGGGTGGCGGAGCAGATCATACTCGGAGTCCGAGATGCCGGCTTAAAGAAGGAGCTTCTAAAAGTAGACATCAACGACTTGACATATGATAGAGTGGTTCAACGTGCACTTAACTATGAGGCCATTACCGAGAGTAACGAAGAAAATCGTAGATTAGCGAGAACACATTGTGATGTCACTCAGGGTAATTCCAGCTCAATCGCTGACTCGAGTGAGCCGATGGATGTAAACGCTGTTCAAACGAAGCAGTGTGTGCATTGTGCGAAACGACACACAAATCTGCGATGCAAGTTTCGGAACGCAACGTGTTACAAATGTCATAAGAAAGGACACACTAAGGCCGCCTGTGAAGCAAACGTAAATAAAACGGAAAAAACACATGTTAATAAATGTGAGGTGTGTTGCTCAGCCTCAGACGGCGACATAAGCGTCAACGAAGACAGCGCGGAAGACAATCACAGTATCTACGACGGAGTGCACGGCGTGTCAAGCGCTAGCGCCGCGCGCGTGCGGCCCGTCATGGTGCGGGTGACGGCCAACGGCGTGCCGCTGGCGATGGAGGTGGACTCCGGCTCCGCGCGCTCCATCCTGCCGCACAGTCTGTACCGGCACTACCGCCGCGCGTTCCCCGGCAAGTTGACGCCGTGCAAGATCAAGTTAGTCACGTGGACAAACGACGTGTTGAACATCATGGGCGAAATGATGGTGGACGTTGTGTACAACGAAAAAACTGTTAAGTTGCCGTTGTTAGTGAGTTGCGGAGAAGGACCGGCTTTACTAGGGCGTGCGTGGTTCGAGCCCTTAGGCATTTCAATTCAAGGCGTGAATTCAGTAACCGAGGAGACAGTGGACTTTGTATCGAGGTTTCCACAGTTGTTTGACAATAATATGGACAAGTACAGTGGACCATTAGTGCATATAGACTGTAAGGAAGGAGTGAATCCCGTTTTTTTGCGCTGTCGTCCTGTTCCGTTCCCGTTACGTGAGAAGGTCAATGAACAATTAAACAAGATGGTGGCAGATGGTATTATCACTCCAGTGAAGCACTCGCGGTGGGCGACACCACTGACAATAGTTCCAAAGCCTGATGGATCACTGCGACTGTGCGGTGATTACAGGAGTACAGTCAATGCATCGTGCCTAACAGATAGCTACCCACTGCCGACTTCGAATGAAGCTTTTTTTGCCTTGGCCGGAGGAAAATATTTTTCAAAGGTAGATCTCAAGCAGGCTTACAATCAATTGAAAGTGGATGATGAGACAGCAGAGCTTCTCACCCTCAACACACCGTTAGGGTTGATGAGAATGAATCGACTCGCATATGGCGTCAATGCTGCTACAGCAATATTCCAGAGGCTGATGAGTTCGCTACTGGCTGGAATACAAGGAGTGGCTTGTCTGCTTGATGATGTGGTAGTCTGCGGCGCAACGTTGCAAGAACACAATGAGAGACTTTTGCTTGTATTGAAAAGGCTTGAAGACCTCGGACTAAAACTAAATAGAGCTAAATGTTGTTTTTCGACCAAAAGAGTGACCTTTTTGGGTTATGAGATTGATGGAACTGGGGTGCACCCGTCAAAAGAGAAAATACAAGAGATTTCTGAAAAACCAGCTCCATCAAACAAAAAGTCACTGAAAGCATTTCTAGGCTTATATAACTTCTATGAGCGATTCCTGAAGGACAAAACAATAGTGTTAGAGCCCCTGTACAAATTGCTGAAAGATAATGTAAAATGGCAGTGGGGTAACATTGAGCAAGCTGCTTTTGATAAGGCTAAGTCGCTGCTTACTTCAGACTTGACGCTAGTGCATTACAGCCTTGAGAGAGAACTTTACATGCTGTGTGATGCAAGCGAATATGGAGTAGGAGCAGTATTGGTTCACAAAATGGATGACGGCACAGAGAGGCCCGTCATAATGGGTTCAAGAACTATGCAAACTCATGAACGCCGCTATGCTCAGATAGATAAAGAGGCCTTAGCGATCATGTTTGGCCTGAAGAAATTTAGACAGTATTTGCTGGGAAGGAGGTTTGCAATATACACAGACCATAAGCCTCTTTTGGGTATTTTTGGCCGGAACAAACCAATACCAGATTTGGTTTCTAACAGAATGTTAAGATGGGCATTAACTCTGAACACATTTAATTATGAGCTAAAACACCGTCCTGGGAAAGACATGGGCAATGCTGACAGTCTCAGTCGATGGCCCACTCCACACACTAAAGATGATCATGAAGATGATGAGCAGGACGTGTTTTTACTGGAACAATCAGATATAGACTCTAAGGCTATAGCAAAAGAAACAGATAAGGATCTGGTGTTGAAAAGAGTCAAATATTATCTTCTACATGGTTGGCCAAACACAATAGAGGACCCTGAAATACTGCCCTACCATAGAAGGAGAGATTACTTGACACTAAACAAGAACTGCATTTTATGGTCTAACAGAGTAGTAATACCCAAAGCCCTACAAGAGAATGTACTACAAAAGCTGCATGAAGGCCACTATGGAATGGTACAAACTAAAATGACAGCTAGAGGATACATATGGTACCCTTCTTTGGATAATGACATTGAAGAACTGGTAGCACTGTGCGAGAAATGTCAGTCAGGTAGAAACAACCCCCCAGTTACAAGACATGTTTGGCAGCCAACTACCAAGCCATGGTCACGAGTTCACATAGATTTCATGGGGCCATTCATGAATAAAACGTTTCTGGTGTTGGTTGATGCCTATAGCAAGTGGCCAGTAATCGAAATAGTGCCTTCCATGTCAAGCAAAACAGTGGTCGACCTGCTAAGAAAAATATTTGCTGACTTTGGGTTACCAGACATAGTGGTGTCTGACAATGGACTGGCATTTACCTCAAAGGAGTTTCAAGACTTTATGACAAAGAACCGGATTCAACACATCACTGGAGCGCCATATCATCCGGCCACTAATGGTCAAATCGAGAGGACTATACAGACTATAAAATCTAAACTTAAGAAACAGTCCCCTATGACTTGGTCAGAGCGAGTAGCGAAAGTGCTATTTCATATGCGTACTGTACCAAGCACTGTGACGGGTAAGACCCCTGCAGAGATGCTTAACGGCAGGAAGTTCAGGACTGCCCTCACACCCTTACATCCAGACTCAGACTATTCAGAGAAGTCAGAAACTGTAGGGGAAGGGAATGAAGAGAATCTAAAGAAGACATTCAAGACAGGAGGACTTTATAACATGAACCAGAAGTGGCAGCGCGGGGTTGTAACAGCCGTGGTTGGTCCAGCCGTTTATGAAGTAAAGACCGAAGACGGAGCCACACACAGAAGGCATGTGGATCAGCTGATTAGAACAAGGTTACCTAGAGTTACACCGGATGAGACTCAAAACTATGATAATGTTGATGATTGTGAACCTAATGATAACACGGATGTGACAATACCACCACCAGAAGAGTGGGCCCAAATTATAGGAGTGTAGACGTGATTATTATGATGTAATTAAAATACTTAAGGGGAAGGTATTATGTAGGTAGATTTAAGGAGCGATCACGTGACAGGTTGTATTTCTACCCGTATTTTGTCAGATGATTTTGGTTACATGGTGAATAAACAAGTACAATTGATGCAGAGCCTGTTATTTATTTAAAACATAATATTACCCAATTAGTAGCCCATCACTATCTTGATTCCCCTTTTGATCTATACACCCACAACCATGCTAAACATGGCCTTTAGATAAATATTACCTTAGGCTCTGTGTAATTTATGTATGTATGTAACCATAATTTACTGGTTTCAGATGACGATCGGAATTCTAGTTCACGAATTGGTACAAAAAGCACTCACGCAAAATATAAAAACTGTCGATTTGCTACGAATAGAGGCTGATAAAATACTGAAAGAATCCATCCAGAGTCTGTATGACGCCGGTTTGTCGGAAGAAGAGGCCTGCTCTAATATGCAATTGTACATATCACCGCTAGCTGAATTCATGCAGATTTATATGTCGGATAAGCCACCCACAAATAAGGTAAAACTAGAAGCCGGAATACTTAATATTGCGTCTATATTGTCTGTTTTTTAGTACCTTTACGACTTCAGTTGTTACAAAGGTGACTGAATCTTATTGATCTTGTTTGATGTGAGTTGCCTATCGTGTGCCAGAAACGCGTGCAAAATATGTAGTGTGCATAGGCTCTAAAATATAAAAATAAATAATGGGAAATACAACGAGACGAGACGAGATTAATTTTGTATATGTAATTATGTATGTTATTAGTAAATGTTTAATATTATAGGGCCAAAAGGATAGATGGTGTGGAAACATAGATAAGGTGTTAGATATAGAGGAAAATTTGTGCTGCCCTGAGCTGGGCTTGAAGGGCAAGATCGACGCCACTTTACAAGTCACCATACATGCACGGAAAGGTATGGTTTATTTTAAAACAGTAATTTCCCAATTTGCTAAAAATACTTGAAGTTGTGTCGTAACTTGTGATGACCCAGCTTGTTGCAACCCTTTACTTACACAATTGCTCTGGGATTGGCAGAAAATTCACCCATGAATAGATGTACTGTACATACATATAACAAAGACAAACGGAGAAAGAGAGAGATAGTGTGAATTAACGTTGTCCACCAACGTTGACGATAATCTGCAGGTCGCGAGACTGCTATAGTGCCGTTGGAGCTTAAAAGCGGTCGCGCGTCCGCGTCGGCGGAGCACCGGGGGCAGCTAGTCCTCTACGGCATGATGCTGAGCCTGCAGCATCGACGGGACCCCGCCAGCGAGGCGCGCCGGGGTCTGCTGCTGTATCTCAAGTAGAATTTATGATTATATACAGGGTGTTTGGTAGCTAGATACAAAGCTTTAAGGGGATGGTAGCCGAGGTGTTTTTGAACATTTTTAGCCATATAATGTCTTAGCCGAAATTTGATATTTTTTTTTTAAATTGAAGACTTAGAAATTTTAGGAAAATACCCAGAATTCGATAGTCACGAGACAATATTGCCCACGTGCAAGATAACCAAGCCTGTGAGAAATAAATATGTTTGTCATGCAATGCCTCCCTCCACTACTGCCATATAAAACATATAAATCCCACATAGGTACTTAATTATCCCTTACACCACACAGCTTATCTAGTACTGGATGCTTTCTTAATTAACGATCTGTTATTAATATCCGCGTAAGCTCGTGAGCCCTAGATTGGAACACTAATCTAAAGACTAAAAAACTCGAATTAGAAATCAGAAAAGTTAAAATATATATAAATATAATAATCAAGAAGTAGAATTCTTGATTCATTTGATAGTAACTCTTAAAATTATAAGGGTCAATCGTTCATTATTTTTGTCTGATACTTTTAGTGGAGTGTCTGTACAACGTTAGTATATTTGTAGAGAGCGAGTGGATTTGAGGGAAGTGAGCTGCGGGTACCCCGAGAGACGCGATCTGATGATGCTGCGCAACCAGCTGGTGCAGTATCTGGCCAGTGGCCCCGATGCTCCTGACCCAGGTATAACTAAAACATATGTACACACAGCAAAGCTATTCGGTAAGCAGGATAGATACGGCGCGAGCGTGCGTAGGTGCTTACCTGATTATATTGCCGTGTGTACGTCACTGGTTACCGGGATCGTTAATCCTGTTGTAACAGCGCCGGTCTTAATGGTCGATTTAGACGAAGACTATTTACAGCCGCCTAAATGACGGCGCCTAAAAAGGCACCGTATAAAAACTTTCGGCGCCATTTTTTCGCGGCATGCCAGCGCTGGCACGGAATAGAACACGAGTCTACTTGTCGGCGCCAGTGCCACCCGCCCGCGTCCCTCGCCGCCCCCCTCGATGCGGTGTGGCGGTGTGCTAAGACTGGTGCTGAACAGGCACCGTGTAAACGGTTTGCTGGTCACTGGCGGCGAGATTTAAGCGGCTGAAAATAGTCATTGTCTAAAAGGTCTGAAGATGTGACGGTGCCTTTTTTAGGCGCCGTAATTTAGGCGGCTGTAAATAGTCTTCGTCTAAATCGACCATTTTCTACCGACTCAATTCCTTAGTCGTGCTCCTAAAGTTTGTTTTCTACACCTCTCGCTACTTGATTATTGCGATCCTTCCCACGCTCATCTATGTACAGTGACGACTCCACTCGTTCTATCTGCCCTACCCTACCGCCTGCAGTTGAGCCATTTATTACATGGAATAAATAAAACCTACCTGCTAGTTAAATTTCGCAGAGCAGCTGCCAGATATCGAGGAGGCGTCTCGGCTGCTGCAGCAAGAGTTACCAGAACCTGTACATCATCACAACGCGTGCGCCAAGTGTCCCTACCTCACTGTGTGCTCCTTGCATCTCTGGTAAGTATATGTTGAATATGTATAATAAATTAGTTCCTCGTTTCTTTGAACTCTTTTGAAGAGGTGTTTTCAACTCTAGTACAGGATTTATACAGTTTAAAAAGGAATCAATTCTGACTAGCTTATACCATTTTTATCTGGGTGGTAGGACCATAGTAGCACCTTGTGCAAGACCCATCCGAACGTTTCCGTCATCTTTCTCGCTAATCCTGTAGTGCAAGCGCACGTATGTTTCGGCGTGGAGGGTTCGACAGCTTATGAAATCACTGGCACATAAAGTTACATTAGCCCTCTAAGTAGCCAACGCATCTGTAATCCTCTAGAGCTGATTCAAATCGCACATGAGTGGTATTGCTCACTTGTGTGACCTACTTGTTAGTTTGGCAAGCTATTCATAAAAAAAGCAAATCGTAGTGATCGTGTTTTGTTTTTTGTGAGCATTACTACCTACTAAGTACTTACTTTACAATAGCCAAGCCAACTTCAAACTATTTACTTACTTCGAAAGGCACACAAACGGTCCTAAAGTGACTGACAACCACCCGTTGGCAAAGCTGCGTCAGGAAGCCCTGGGTCACTTATCAGAGGAACATATCAAGTATTTCCTGCAGTGGACCGCTCTTCTACGGATGGAGGAGAGTGGGCAGATGGCTGCGGCGCCGCTGCACGCTTTGTGGACTGACAGTGCTGAGAAGAGGTAGGTCACTGACCTTTAGCCTTATCGTTGGAAATCCGTAGCGGTTGGTGACTAACTGATCAATGGGCGACTGTTGCTACGACTCCGTGGATAGTAGGACTAATGCACGCGCTATCACAATCACATACACACCTTCCTCTTGGTATATTCACAGCTTGATGAAAAGACATGTGTTGAATCAAAATCGAATGTAACGAAAATAGGAGTAAGCGTGTATTTGGTATTTTTGACCTGGACCTTATCATCGATCATTAACACTGTTTATTGCAGAACTTGCACATGTTAAGTTAATGTAGAAAAAACTTTATATTTCAGAGCAAAACGGGGGACTTGCGCTGCTTATTTGAAATTAATATCAGTTGTACAATCTGGTGATAGGTTTACACATAAATTCCAAAGACAAAGTTTAAATCAAGGTAATATTTCCCTTTATTTGGATATTGATATGTATATATTTTACTTATTGTTAATGATTTGTTTTAATTATTGTCGTAGATGAGCATTCTGTTAACAAAATCAAAGGGCCGCAAGAAGGCGATTACTCTATAGTGAGCATAAAAGACAGGCCGTGGATCGCTGCAGGTGTTATTACTAGTGCTAAAGGCAACGAAATGCAAATTATTTTGGAAAGGTACATATTTAATTTTCTTCTGTCACACTGAGATACTTATAAAATTATCTATTCACTTTTTTATTTGAACCTACATTAAATTTTACTTGCAACATTTGACCTACACATTCATACTAACATGGCGAAAAAAGCCAGCTAAGAAAAAGCTTGTAAAAGAATAATATTTATCCTATTATTATGTTTTACAGAGACTTGAGTTCTCGACTAGGTAAAGATACACATTTTCATATCGACACTTACGAGTCTTATGCAACGACCGTTCAGAACTTAACCAACTTGGGGGTTCTGTTAGAAGACAGCGATAGAGCGCAAAGACTAAGAAAGTAAGTTATTATTTATTGTATTTGGATCATTGTTTACTTCGATCAATACTGAATACTATTCACATACATATTGAGATGAGTTCCAAATGCTATAAGCGTGAACATATCACCAAAGATTGTGGGTGTATGGATGGAAAGGGGAATCAAAATAGTGATGGGTTGCTAGCACCATTATTGCCTATAACATGATTCCTAAGATCTTCGCCCAATCCCTCGACGGGCTTTTACCATCTGCGCGGGAAGAGAAGCAACTATTACATTATGTATGTATGTTTGAATATACTTACACGATACAAAAAGTACCAGTTTGATACCCAACCTAATAACTTCCATTGTTCTTGTAAAAGAGACACATTTCTCTACCAACCAGAATATTACTGTTACGACCTTTCGTCACGATACAATATTAGTGTCAAGTCAACTGTCATGAACTATTCAAAATAAGAGCTCATTCCAAAATTGAGTTATTATATTACCGAAACGGCTTGAGCCAACACCCGTCATCTTGATATTATTGATCGAAGAGTATACCATAGTAGAAGCTGCAGTATTTCCTTCTGCTTACGTCATTCATCTTTAAAAACGGTAAATTATTACAGAGTAATAATAGATAAAGAGTGCCCTCAGTTTGAAAAGAAGCTTCCTCGCGAAGTTGGTCGAATGGGAACCAAACTCATGAAGTCGTTGAACATACAGCAGCAGCGCGCCGTGCTCAGGGCACTGGCTGCCAAGGATTATGCGCTGTTGCAGGGTCTGCCTGGAACTGGTATGTACTAGTATATCAATTAAACTATGCCGCAACTCGTAGATTCGCCGTTTTGAATTATAGCTTAACATGATTACATACTTTTTTAATTTATTTTGTTAACTTTTGGTGGTTGTTCAAGGTAAAACCCAAACAATAAGCGTTCTAATACAAATGCTGGTCGCGCTGAAGCAGCGTGTGCTAGTGACGGCGCATACGCATTCAGCCGTCGATACTGTTTTGTGCAGGTAAGAATAAAATGGCTCAAAGGCCGCATTTAGCGTGATAAGCACATGTACGCACTACATTATGACAAAACAGTAGAGAAAAACAATCTGTAAGTAACTGCTCGGGTTATCAATTATAATTGGTTAAATGCAATTTCTCCCATTCATCCCCACAAATTCAATAAATGCAAGAAAATTCTCCTAGAATCATTTCAAACTGTGTCACACGAAGATACAGAGAATTTATCATTAGTTGTGAAATAGATGTTTGTAACTATTCTGTTTATTGGATTTTAATTTTTAAGCTTTTATAACATAATATCATAGTTTTAATTTAATCGTTTGTTTATATTTTTGTTAATGAAATCTTTTTACTTATTTTTCCCTGGTGATTGTTTATTTATTTAAAAACCATTTTTTAGCTCTTATAGCCTACAGGGTTACAGGATTACAGGATTTCCTAGTTCAGGCACATGAGTTGTTAACTTAGATTTATAAGGAAACTTTGTTCTTAGTTATAATTTTGTCTTTATCTTAAACATAATCATGGACATTTTGATTATTTTTCGATATTTTTTTTGTCTGTTTGTTCATGCCAATCTTGGATAGTACTCAACAAACTGGCGTTTTTATAGGTAAGAAAATCAACTTGACCTATCTATTTCACTCTTTGAACATCCTAGATTGCCAGAGAGCCTGCGAGTGATGCGCCTGGGCTCGGCATCACGCGTGGCCCCCGTGTTGCTGCCCAGGTGTGAGCATCAACTCACTGCCACCTGCAAGACGCCGCTGCAGCTAGAACAACTGTATAATACTATGGTATGTTCTATGCACCACGGGATATTAGAGGGCGGTGTCCAAGCATGTTACTCCCTAATATTCAATATTCTTTTGCCTTGCGGTTGGCAACAAACGCCTGCCGCGTTCGACGAAGCGGCGAACAGCGCCGCACCGTGGCGAAAAGAGGAACTAACCAGTCCGCTCGGCGCGCAAACACGGCGACATGCGCTCTCGCAATTATTCTGCCATTTTTTGTGATTTCGGAGCAATACTATAAATGACAGGCGTCGCAATTCTACAGTACCTATATGCTCATAGTTAATTAAAAACTGACTGAGCTTAAAATCCTAACTTATTATTATAAATGCGAATGTGCGCTTGTTTGTTACGCTTTCACGAAACTTGAACACGAAGCTTGAACCGACCTATATAGATATGTTAGGGCTTATTTTCAATCGATTAAATGTATGTTTTGTTTCAGGAAGTAGTGGGTGTGACCTGCTTGGGCGCAGCGCACGCCATGCTGGCTCGCACGACCTTTGATATCTGCATAGTGGATGAGGCAACGCAGGTAACTAATATTACGTATTCTTATTAGATTATCTTATGTTAGATTTATACAATACTAGCGACCCGCCCCGGCTTCGCACGGTATATTATGCATGTATTATACATATAAACCTTCCTCTTGAATCACTCTATCTAGTAAAAAAAAACCGCATCAAAACCCGTTGTGTGGTTTTGAAGATATAAGCATACATCGGGACACGGGGACAGAAAAAGCGACTTTATTTTATACTATGTAGTGATAATTATTATTAGGCTGGATAGATGTCCCAGCGCTGGGACTCTGTTATTATTTTATTCTAATATCAATAACGTTTTCCCGCGGAACATACAATTTTCTGGGATGAAAATTATCCCATTTGTTAATCAAGGTTATTATAAGCTATCGCGTGTGAGATTAAATCAAAAGCCATGACATAATATTTTGTCTACTTAATTGTGATTGTGCATATAAAGTTAAAGTACGTAAACCGGGTTAAGCGACAGTTTTTTTCACAGGTTACTAATCAGCGTTTCTTTTATTGAAATGTCCCAGGTTTTGCAGTGCACCGTGCTGCGCCCTTTGTTCGCTGCAAATCGATTCGTCCTCGTAGGAGACCCGGAACAATTGCCTCCCGTAGTTAAAAGCCGGGCTGCAAGGTAAATCGACAACATGGCCCCTATAACTTCCCAATAGGACACGAATTCCGAAAAATTCAATGGTGCAAGCTCAGATTCGAATTATAAGCTTAAAATCGGCTGTTGCCCCTGATTTTGACTGCGGAGAATTTGGCGGGAAGCGGCAACTATAATTTTTACTCCCAAGGTCTCGAACTATCTCCGTACCGAATTTTATTACGGTCGGTTGTGTGAATGCATAAAAAGCAAACTTAAATTTTATTTTATTTCTTTGCAGGCGACTAGGAATGGAGGTGAGCTTGTTCCACAGGCTGATGACCGACGAAGCGACATCGACTCTGCAGTTGCAGTACCGAATGAACCAGGTCCTCGCTGATTTGGCCAACAAAGTCGCGTATAACGACAGACTGAAGTGTGCTGATGACAAGATCGCACTGGCCAGATTGAAAATTAACAAGGAGGTAATACCTATAGTTGTGACGCTTTTTGGCCGAGACCGAACCGAGTGCTAGGTGGTAGATTTAGCCAACCAGTTTTTTACGACTTTACAAATTTAATGGTAATGAAAGTTTAATACTGTGTTTTTAGAAATTAACCCATTATACGACGGAGCCGTGGTTACTGAAAGCCTGCAGTTCAGAGGCCGAAAATGCTGCCTTGTTCCTTGACATGAAAGCGATGGACAAACTGGAAACTAGCAAAACGTGTGCGAATCCGGATGAGGCTTGCATCGTTTTAGCATTGGTGGACGCTTTAACAGAAGTAAGTTTTGGAATGAGTTTAGGATTAAATAAAAAACTGTTATGACGGTAGTTTGTTGTAAAATCGACTTGCATAATTAAAGCTACTAAAGATGTGTTAAAAACCCATGTTAATATTTTAATGGGTAAAGTTTTTGCCCGTTTGCCTTTCTTGTCGTATAAAAAAAGTTAAAGATTTTTTATAATCGATTGATTAAGTTCAGAGTTTACCCATCAAAGTAAAGCATTTATTTATGAACCTCCAGAATTAATTTGTCTCTGTGACTAATTTCAACGAGATCTGTTCAGCCCTTTGGCATAAAAGAGAAACTAGCTTTCACATTTTTAATATTAGTAGGATGCAACTAATAATTCTGCTGTCTCTGATGTCATATTATACAGGGTGGCGTTCTTGCGTCAGACATAGGCGTGATATCTCCGTTCCGCGACCAAGTGGCACTCTTGCGCAGGGCCTTGTCGAACCGCGCGGTAGAGGTCAGCACGGTAGACCAGTTCCAGGGGCGGGACAAGCCCGTCATCATCTACTCATGCGTGAAAAGCGATGATACCGTCAATGATAAAAAAGTAAAGGTTAGTAAAACGTGATTATTTTTTTCTAAAGGCACGGTGTCCCACTGCTTATCAAAATATCATAATCGAAAGTTTATTTTGCAAATAGGCCGCCAAATTATAGTGCGTTAGTTTCCTTTGATACTCCTCTAAAGGTTTTGTTTGATCATAATTTTGGATAAAAAATTAAGTCGCCCCCTTGACGCTGTACACTCTGAACATCGATCAAAGTAAGGAAACATTATGTCAGCCACAATTAAGAAAAAAATTCAAACATACATATACAGAGGTGTTTGCTTAAAACCTAAACAGCTGCTAAACTATTCCAGATATTATTTAGGATACCTTTTATGAAGAAAATTGATTTCAGTAATAAAGCTTCACCCTTGTTGAATAATATTGTTATTTGTATTGTAGTATTTAATAATTAACTTGTTATTTTCAGGAGGGCGAAGTACTAAATGACCAGCGTCGCTTAGCGGTTGGAGTGACCCGGGCCAAGCACAAGCTCTTAGTAGTCGGGAACTCACCTGCCTTGCAGAAATACGGGCCTCTTAAACGTTTGATGGACCTTTGCCCCTCGCTGGCTCTCGATCGCGAAGTCATTAAACGATTTGTCGACAAATACCGAACTTTAGTATCATGTACGTAAGAGCCTAAGTATTGTGATTTGATTATCAGAGTGAAGTGCCTAAGATTTTTTAATTATGTGTGGTGTTGAAATATATATTTGTAAATAATTAACTCGTTTTTAATTACATCCTGTTACTGATTTAAAAAAAACCTTTAGTTGATGGTACCTAGTGTATTTGCATTGCCATTGGATTTACGTTTACAAACCAGGTATGTACATACATAAAATCTTTGCAATGGGATTAAAATAGAAAAGACATAGTTACATTAAATATATCACATTACAAGTGAAACTAATGAATTGATGCGCACAAAATCTAGGTCTAAACTCAATGGAAACGCACCCTTACAGAAACTCCCGCGGAGTGATCGCTGCGCCTGACAGGCAACCATAACTTGACCCGGTCTGTCGTAAGTCTGATACGGAATTACGTGTCACGTCAACCGGTCCACGCACAGCTAACAACAATAGACTCCTGGCTTGGTATAATGGCTGCCAGGTGACGGATCAATTTATGATTGCATGCCAAGCGTAGCAAGAACATCGCAGGTGTTTTCACTACAGATAATCATATCCCACGTGGGTAATGTGTGGTGGAGTTGGTAAGCAATGCAAGCTGATAGTAAATTCTGAAAATTTAATAGATAGACCCTACAGCAGTAATGTGTACAAACCATGCATAAAACCTTCATGTAACTTTACTGCAAGTTTGAATGTTTTTATACTTTACTCAAATAATTTACAATACAGGGCTACGTTCAGTAACTAAAGTGTCAGTGTGATTATCGTCGGGTGAAAATCGTCCGATCATGAACACACTTACTGAACGACTTGGGGCGTTCTTCTGTCAAAAGTGTCAATTGAAGTATGATTTCGTATTCGTAATAATAAGTTTATATCCCCAGGGGTGCGTTCAGTTTGATCACCCGACGACGCCCGACGACGCACTGGCCCGTTCAGTAAGTCAGTGCGATCATCGGACGATCACACCAAGTCGTTCAGTAACATCGTCGGGCGTCGTCGGGCGATCGCACCGGTCACCCCGTAAAATAGATGGGTAAAAAACGCACAGACGTCACTTTGACAGTTGATATGAGGCAAAATTTATAATTCGAACGCTGGGGATATAAACTTATTATTACGAATACGAAATCATACTTCAATTGACACTTTTGACAGAAGAACGCCCCAAGTCGTTCAGTAAGTGTGTTCATGATCGGACGATTTTCACCCGACGATAATCACACTGACACTTTAGTTACTGAACGTAGCCCAGCGTTCGAATTATAAATTTTGCCTCATATCAACTGTCAAAGTGACGTCTGTGCGTTTTTTACCCATCTATTTTACGGGGTGACCGGTGCGATCGCCCGACGACGCCCGACGATGTTACTGAACGACTTGGTGTGATCGTCCGATGATCGCACTGACTTACTGAACGGGCCAGTGCGTCGTCGGGCGTCGTCGGGTGATCAAACTGAACGCACCCCAGATGCAAATATCAGCTGACTCTATTGACAATTGTCAGCTGTCACTGTCACATTCTTTCATGTCACATTGCCGGATCGTCGGCTATTTATTGAGGCCTTTCAAGGTTACGCGGCAGTGTTTGATTTTAATTACAATAATCGTTATCTTTATTTGTATACTGTTGTGATGTAATTGTACTAATCTTTGCGCGATAGAGTCATTCACAAGTCTATATTAACGTACTAAGCATTACATATTGCATGTACTTTATTAGGTATAGCTTGGCCATCGGCGCGTAACGTAAGTACCGACTTGTTGCAATTTCTGTTTGTAATGAATATTGATGATAAGAATTTAGTGGCATTGAGAAACTCTCCCATCTTGTTCCTTTAATTGTACTATAATACTGAAAGTGTATATTCTTTGTTTTTATTGAAACTGGGTCTCGTGACTTTGAATGCATTTCTGATTTCTACAAGTTAGAACTACCCTTTTTTGAAATATTACAGCAAGCAACTAAAATCGCTGCAGAGTTTCTCCAACTCCACTTTATGAGGAGTTTGTATTAAAACAGTTTTTTTATTTTATTTTTCTTTTATAAAGGTGAAAATGGTGAAAGCCGTGGCAGTTTTAACCATCAGCGACTCATGCTTCAAAGACAACTCTAAAGATACATCTGGGCCAACTTTGACCCGTTTTGCAAGAGAACTGTTTCCTAATGCCAATCTACACAAAATCATCATACCAGATGAGAGAGAAATCATTGAGAAGGAGCTTAAGTACTTTTGTGATGAGGCCAATGTTAATCTCGTTCTGTCAACGGGAGGCACCGGGTTCAGTTCCAGGGATGTGACTCCTGAAGCAACAAGAGCAGTGATCCATCGAGAAGCTCCAGCTATTACAGTAGCCCTGACAACAGCGGGCTTACAAAAGACCCCAATGGCAATGTTGTCAAGAGCTGTCGCAGGAATAAGACATAAAACCTTAATTATTAACTTTCCAGGCAGTAAGAAAGCAGTTACTGAATGTTTTGAAGTAGTCAAGCCTGTTTTAAATCATGCTCTAGCTCTGATAAATAACGAATTGAATGCAGTAAGAACTATGCACGACTCAATGATGTTTCCAACTTGCCAACACCACGGTCCTAGCAACGTAGATATGACTAAAGTTGCATTCCGACCGAGAGAGTCCCCGTTTCCAATGTTAGAGATGGAGGAGGCTTTCAGAACTGTTGATGAAGTGATGCAACAGTGGGAGGAGTATTTGGAGATCATACCCATCACAGAGGCACTAGGCAGGGTGGTAGCAGAGTCTCTATTTACCAAGGAACCTATGCCTCCATTTCCTGCATCAGTTAAAGATGGTAAATATTGAATTATAGTAGAAGTATATTGGGTCAGTTCGGATTTTCAATGCATTTACAACAAATATCAACAGTTGTAATGCAGTTTTAAATCCAATTAGCAATTTAAATTTTAGTTATCTTTTTTAGCTTATCTTGTGCGTGATGGAATCACAGCAATTTTTAGCCAGTTATTAGCAAAATGGCTCAGATATTGGCAAGATAACTATTTATTTCTCTTATCTGGTGAAGTCATGTATTATGACTAGGCATTAAATATTTAATCTATGTGTATAAATAAAAATGATGCACTAAATTTGTGGCTTGGCACAAAACTCGAGAAAGGGTTGACCAATTTTTGTTTTTAAGCCTGTGGAAAGTTCTTATGCAGCATACCCATTCCATGGAATATACTGTAAATACTGTAATGTCATAAAGATCGTCAGGAAGACGAAAAAAATACTGATAAATCTGTTGCAGAAGAAAACATTAGGTACAAAAGCTTATTATCTACATCTAACCCAACCACCTGCAAAAATATTCCAGAAAAATTCTGAGAGACTTATGTAATTGTTTGAGCTGATTGACTGACAATCAACAAGCAAAAATGCGAAATCTATAAGGATAAAATTTGTACCGAATATCCTTTTAAATGAGAACTAAGAATTTTTTCGAAATGCACAAAGGATAAGCAAGCAGCAGTGGCTTAACTATAATGTCTGCGGCCCGTGGCAAATTTATCAGATATAAGTGAGTGCAAAGTGCGTCATCATAACCTCTGTGCTCTAGGTCAAGCCATTTAGGGGCCCTGAAGAGCTAGGGGCCCATGGCATTTTGCCAGTCCTGCCCTAATAATTACACCACTGATAAGCAGGTGTATAAAGGGGGCGCAGCGGGCGCGTGTTTGTAAACTACAGCAATCATCTTGACTAGGGTATGCATGCCTGAGCAGCGACGGGGCGGGCGTGCGAGCGGTGCGCGCGGCGCTGACGGCCGGGGAGGCGCCCACTGCGCCCCTCTCGCCCGGCTCGTGCGCGAGAGTCAACACCGGAGCGGCGCTCCCCAGCGGCGCTGACTGCGTCGTGCAAGTATGTTTCGATAGAAATTAGACGTGGTCTTGACTGGCGTTGTTGCTGGGGCCTTAAGGCTGTGATGTGCGAGGATGCGTCGCGAAGAATATGCTTTACATGAACTAATAGAAACGCTTCATTTACCTATCTTCGCTCATCACAGCTCTAGTGGAAACACCTCAGCGGAGTTGTTAGCTGTATTACGTTACGAAAACACTGATGAATTCGGCTCTGAATACGGACTACGTCCGTTATACTATGAAATTACTGTATTATTACTATGGTTTTTTTGAAGTGAAAACGTTTTTAGCGGCATTGAGCACTTTTGGGATGGGTAAGCGTAAGACGGGGGCAGTGTTGCTCGTCGTAATAATACGGACGTTGATTTCGTCGCTCACTCGTAACCTACGTTTGGCCTAGTGGTATAAGGTATGGAATATCAGTGCGTTCGCTCTGGTGACCGCAGTTCAAATCTCGTGGAGAAAAAGTTTTTATTTTCTTTTTCTTCTTCATTTCAGGTCGAAGACACGAAGTTGGTATCAGCGTCGGAAGACGGTCAGACGGAGCTGGAAATCGATATCTTAGTGGCGCCGCAGCCAGGGCAGGACGTGAGGCCTATCGGCTTCGACATACCGATGGGGGCTGAACTCGTGAAAAAAGGTATGTTACTGTTAGCCCTTGGCACCATTCTTGTGTTGGCTTTAGTCTTGTTCGTAGGTAATGCCCATTATACTGGATCAGTCGGACGTGTGCCATTGACGTGAAGGTATAGCTGAAACAGTGATCCTGTTTCGTGAAAGTTAGTAATCGTTCCCTTCTCCTGCCTCTGGAGTCCGTGTCGCCGCGGCGGCGTAGCGGCTTGCCGTGGCTTCATGCTAAGTGTCGCCCTTTTAGCGCTCTACTACACCTGTTTGTTGTATTAAATTTAAGTAAATATATAAATGTATTTATTTATTTCTATTTCTGTAGAATTTTGCAAGTTTATGTATATTTTTGTTCCGTAGGATCTGTCCTCGATGCGGGTCACATTGGAATCTTAGCTGGTGCTGGATACCAGAATATTACCGTGAAGGGATATCCAAAGGTAACATTACAACGTTATTAAACCTATTTGGTTAATTAAGTTAAATCGAAAAGGCATGGATGACGTGCATACTCGGTATCACCATTTTTTGACGTGACAACGTCTTATAAATCGATGATCGCCGGCTGCACTCACGAAATAGCATGACTCATTGTGTTACGTACCGCGTGACGTCAGAGTGTGCAAGCGAGAGCGCGGCACAAGCGATAGAGAAGCACGATCTTCTCGCGTGACGTCACAGCTAGCAGTTCAAATGTTTGTTTATGACGTTATCACGTAAAACTATCGTTCGTAAATCGACTTTGCAGACAAGCAGTTTTTTAATAACACGGCATAGCATGAGGGTAGAAAAAGATTGCAAGCGTCCGCGCGTTACACTGCCGCGGCTTAACGTCTCTGTCTAATGGCTGGTAATTTCAAAATCTTTCTGTTCCAGTGTTGCCAGGTCACTTCCCTTGAAAATTACATCGCCATCCCTAAAAAGTTCCATTTTTGGTAGAAAAGTTCCGTTTTCATGTTAATCTTGGGGAACGAGCTTTTTTTTTTTGGATTTAGGAATAATATTTGTGTTAATAACAGAAAAATTAGTCTGTATTTTTTAGTGTGTAGTTAAAGTTCCGCGGGGTAGTCAAAAGTTCCGCAAAACGGAAGAAACGGAACCAAACGGCAACACTGTTCTGTTCTGTCGTTATGGCTCAAGTTAAGTTACACTATTTTCCTACTATATTTTGTCTATATTAATCTGCTATATTTTTGCTTTCATTTACATTAAAGGTGGCCCTACTGTCAACTGGCAACGAGCTTCAGGAGCCTTCGGAGGTGAAACTACGGCCTGCTCATATTCGGGACTCAAACAGAACGATGCTCAGTGTTCTTCTCAGGTCAGTCATTTTTTCGTCTTATTCAATTTCATATGCTTTTTTTTTGTAAATACATGTTAACACGTCATAACTTAAATAGATACAAAATATTTTAGTTTCAATTCAGTCTAAGCCTGATCATAAAATACAGGTTATTTTATTCATTGAAAATTTCCATTTCCGATTTTTTATTTTATTTGTATGGTTATCCCATTAGATTTTTTTTTATAATCTGTTCTGAGACTAGAACGCATACAAAATTCCGAAAATTAAAGCTATGGCCGGGAAGCTAACACGCTTTATCATCATTCCGTGATGCGTGCTATACCCCTACACTACCCATAGCAGATAGTTGTAGGCTGAAGTTCTTCAAATAATCGTTTTCGTACATATCAGTTTTTTCAAATTACTAAGCAAATTCTCGCTAAAGGGCCTACCACACGCGCAAGTATCACCACAGTTATAACTTGCTAGTAAATATAAAGAAAACACTGCAAAAAACAAAACTTAAACGATCACGGAAACGTAAATAGAAAAAAAAACATTCATATATTATTATGTTCTCAACTCAAGGACTTAAGAGTGACGCGTGCAAATCAGCCATTTTGCGCCGTACGACCACGTACCTCACCGTACGAGAACTACCCTCGACTGCGGCTTGAACACTGAACAGCCAACCACGCGCACAGGCAAGAGCGTGCAGGCCGGGCTTGCGCAGGCAAAATTTCAAACAAGAAACGTGCAAGCCGCGCTGTGGGGTTGGCGCGTGATACAGTTTTACCAACCGCACGCACGGTGTTCCATGTCTTAGTAGTCTGTGGTTCCATGTACAAGCTGGCCTGGTAGGCTCTTAAGCACCATCTACTTACAAATGTCTACGTATACTTACGACAAAAAATACGAATAGGCACTGTTGACTAATTTACATACGTGAAGACCGCTTGTGCGCGAGCGAAGACACTTCCATAATGAACCTCAGGCGTGTAGCGGGGGGGTCGCCAGGGTAGGCAGCGCGTACAAATTGTGTTGCATCCTTCGATCAACAATACAACTAGATTCACGGTCCCATACAAAATATCTATAGCTATATCTGTTTTACCTTCTTTTTTAACGTAAAATAAACCTTAAGTCTAAGCAACAAAGATCCAAATAATTATAATTGTATATAATACTTACGACGTTTCGTCACAAGACGAGCGAAAGCGTTCGATAAACAAAAGAACTACCTTCGTTTAAAAAAGATGTCATTCTATTTGAGGAACAGGGTAATAATGGAGTCGCAATTAAGTATATAACTCAGAATTTTTTTTATTTGACAGATATTTACAAATACAAATATTAACATGAATTTTAATAATTAAGCCCATCTACGTTCCACTGCTGAGCACAGGCTTCCTTTAACAACGAGAGGGATTGGGCTATAGTTCCCACGCAGGCCCAGCCAGGCAACAGCCGTAGTAGCCTAGTTGTTCGACCTACCGCCTCTCAAGCAGAAAGTCGTGGTTTCAAACCAGGCCTCGCACCTCCTGAGTTGGAGTTGAGTTGAAGAAAAGTACAAAAATTGTACAAAGAGACAACATAAACGTCTTACCTGATTTGACATCGTCGATTCTGTTATTGCCGCTGCTTGCACTTTCAATTCTTTGACGTGAATCTGCAATTAACGGCAATATTATAAATATCGTACGGCTTGAACTTTTCTTGAAGCTTTACGTCTTCTTTAATAAGTGATAGCTCCTCTG
This sequence comes from Pandemis cinnamomeana, assembly GCA_932294345.1. Classification (NCBI taxonomy): domain Eukaryota; kingdom Metazoa; phylum Arthropoda; class Insecta; order Lepidoptera; family Tortricidae; genus Pandemis; species Pandemis cinnamomeana. The sequence continues at coordinate 5,677,058 of OW028720.1, forward strand.
TTCCATCTCACTATACTTCATCTTATATTATTTTAAACATTTCTATGTAACTATACCTGCAATTTGGGAATCGCCTTGTTCTGTAATCTACGCCTTTTTTACGAACATATAGCAGAATTTTTATAAGGCCTGTAAAGTTCTTCTTCTCTTTCTCTCGCGACAATAGTTATCCATTCCGCACAGCAAAAAGGTTCACTAGGAATCTACAAAAAATACAATATTATATTTTATTTTAAAACGAGAACCACTCCATGAATTTCTTATTCTAAAACCACCGATTATTGTCAAGATGGTGGGCCAACATTGGCCAAACAATAAATTATTGATTTTAAAATGTACCTACACTGCAAATTTTTACGTACTTTATGAAATACTGAGTTGTACTTACTTAAAGAAAGATATTCCGTCCGAAACCTTAGTGTTTCGGTGGCTGTTTTTGCAATTTTTGAACGCACATTGTGGCATTTTGACACGTCCTCACGTTGGCCGAGGTTGGCGCATACTGTCAGAAATAAGGCCACAAATTTATTTTGTGGCCTTATTTCTCGGAGCCGTTTTCAGAGCTATCACGGTGAATCTAGTTGTATTGTTGATCGAAGGTTGCATCACTTTCCCGCTGACTACCTTGTCAAGGCGACCACTCAACTGCACGCCATTATTAACTAGCAGTTACGAAGTTATTAATGTTAATTTTGGTGCGCAAATCCTCCTAAGAACTCTTCAGCCTATTACGGTTTTTATGTTATTTTTTTCGCTGGTATACTTCGAACGAGCTAAGTGCCTACTTAGCTTGGTACTACTACTACTTAGATGCTACTAACTACTTGGATGCCTATCTCGTGCCGAAAATTACACTATCTCATTTACCTAACTACTTGACAATAATCCTTTTCTGATAACTTTGTAATCTCATTGTAAAATTACCGATTGCTATATCTGTATCTCGTCGAGGTATCCATGGCCCGATAAGGATGCGCTTTGCCTATCTATTTAATTAAATTAAGTGTATGTTTTTATACTAGCACGATGACACGGTCCGCAATTTATGTTAAGTGGCGGCCATTTCGTTTACATCGGTCGCCTAAATTGTAGGTAAAATAAAAAATCAGTTCTTCAGAAGCCACCATGACGTAATTCGACCCGGTCACACTCTTCGCCTTCTCATTGGCAAGGAACAGAATTAAATCTCCGAGCTCGTCATTCTGACCCATGAACCCTAGAGCAGTGCCGTAAATACGCCTATTACCGGTCGAGGTAGAAATAGCGGCACAGTTGATCCTACTCCTACTCCACCGGATATGTTGACGACATTACCCTTGTTTTAACGAATTGAAGCGCCGCCAACATTGTCAGCTGCACTACTGCCCGCATGTTGGTTTGCATTACTTTATCGTATGCTTTGTAATGCTTCGCCGTTAAGTAAAGATCCTTCTAGATTTATAGCAGCGTTATTGATTAGGATATCTGGCTTGCCGTAATGGTTGAGATATCGTAACAAAGACATTGATTTGATATGATCCATATATATATATATATATATATATTTAAATACATAGGATTTCAAGTCAGATAACGAGAATTACCTATATTGTTTTCATATGAGTTACGTGTGTTTTGTTTATTGTATTGCATAACATTTTGTAATAAATAGGTTGCCAATTTGTCAAACTTCCTATAGCAAAACTATTGCATACACCGATTCTAATGCATTAAACGATAATTTAAAATCAATGCCCTCAAAATATATATTCTTTCATATGAACTACTTGCGTATTCATACGTACACATATTTCGAACCATGTACAGAAATTAAAAAATACTAGATATTTATTGAACGCTAGTTGCAAGCGGCTTCCCTCCGTTACCATTTTTACATAATAAGGTTACACGGTGTACAACGTTGGACGGCGCTAGCGGACAGATACAACAAGCCCCGCGCGAGGTCTGGGGGAGCGAAACAGCTGCGGCGCACCCGGGACCCGGGAGTCGCTGTGTACCCCGCACTCCTTCGACCATTTTGTTACGTTTTCGCTGCTCATTTGTTACTTGAGATCGCCTAAGCTCGGTCGCCGTCTTGGATAGAGTAGGTAATGAGTAAAGTGTATTTATCTTTTTAATAACTTTAGGTTTACATTATTTTTCTTCTTTGAAAGTAACGCTGCATCAATACAGTGACAAACAAAAAATCTGTTTAAATAAATACAGCTAAAATTATTGGTCATTATGATGAAATTTATTTGTAGTGACGTTGGCATTATTTATCATTCATTATCTTGCTATACTTACTCGTATTATAAACTACATAGATAAAAAGGACGAGCTTGAAGATAATGGATTAAATTGATAGTGATAGTAGGTACTTGTGAATGGACTGTCGCCCTGTCTGTTTAAGGCAGGGGCACTCAACCTTTTTCTATAGGGCCACAAACGCGTTTGGCTGGCCGCAAGCTAAAATCATTTACGTTTAAATAAATACAATACAATAAATTTGTAACTTTAGACGGGTCATTCACAAAAGCCCGGCGTATAATATACCCTACGAGTATTTATGGCACTGAAAACACTCCTCAACTTTAAACAGAAAATCATCCCATTATTTATGAGACCTATGTCCTACATATTATTAGGGGATAAATAGTATCAAACTAAACTGACAAACAAAAATAACGGGTTGATTTTATACAACTTTGTGATTGGACTGGACGAAGCAGATTGGTTAGTTACTCTCATGAGGAAAAACTTATTTGGAACCCATTGACGTACAATAAACAACTAGACTCCCAATCACGCTCAAAAACTGTCCGAAGCAAAAGTCTGAACGACGCGTCTATTGTTCAGAGTTTTGGTTCAGTTGTGTTTCGACAGCGCTTTGATAACAATGTATATGTCTCTTTCGCACCGTAATCTTACTATTGAGAACAAAGGAGACAGGCAGGTTTCCAGCGCGTGGCGTCGTGTCATTACTTCTCACGATCCAACGCCATTGATATTAAACATTACTGCCACGAAATAAGGTGTCAATTTGAACGAATATGTTAATGTTATCTGTCTAAGTCGATGTGTTGACACACACAACACATAGACAAAGCAACTCTGACGTTTCTTGAGGAACCTTTGTTAGCGACTGAGAGTCTAGTTGTTTATTGTAAGTCAATGTTGGAACCATTGGAAATGAACAGAACAGATTTTCACTTGAAGACACCGGGATGGGCCACTACACAGAAACAATAAAATAACTAGTATTTCTGTTTGGAAAAGTGAGCGGCGCTTCAAACCTCACATATTATTCTCTTCTTCAGTACTGTCCAACAGCGTTAGTCCGCACCACACTTTGACATTTACAAAGCTTATAGGTAGTCCGGTTGGAGCGAGTGTCCAATTAATAAAATAGCTTCTGACCGTGACTTCATCCACGTAGAATTACCGAAAATAAGTACCTAATTCAAAATAAAAGGTTTTCAAAATTCTATGTAAATCTGTCCAATTGCGGTAGCGTAAAAAGTAACAAACTTTAAAAAAAAGTCGTATTTTTGATATTACTGCGTGCGATGCGAAGCGAAAAATTCGCTTAGGTGTTCTATTTCGCGGGAACTATATCTACAATTTTTCAGGTTAAAAATCCAGTCTATCTTTTCAGTATTTTTTACTTCGAATCCATCAATCCATAGCGATATACATAAATTCTGTATTCCTGCATCCTAACATATGGACATCCATACTAAACATATCCATCCATCCATCCATCCATACATCCGTAGATTCACACATAGATACCTATTGCAAAATATTGTGCAAAATAACTACAGCCTACATACCTACTCGTAAGGGCTGTAGAAAATTGATTTTGATTAAATGAATGATATTTGATGTTTATCTACAATCTACCTACGCTTAGGATGATAAAAAGAGTATAAAACCCCGAATCAGTTTAGTCTACATTAAGCTGTTACTCGAACAGGTTGCCACCGTAAATCACAATGAGTTTTAATAACAAAGTAGTGCTAGTGACGGGCGCCAGCTCCGGCATCGGGGCCGCGACGGCGGTGCTGTTCGCCAAGGAGGGCGCGGACGTGGCCATCGTAGCGCGCACGCAGGCCAAACTCGACGCCGTCGCCAAGCAGGTTCAGGCACTCGGGAGGAAGGCTCTCGTCGTCAAAGCCGATCTGTCCAAGGAAGCCGAAGTCGCTACCGTAATATCCCAGACAGTAAAGCACTTTGGCAAGCTAGACGTATTAGTCAACAACGCCGGATTTTTCACCGAGGGATCCATCCTTAACGGCAAAGTACTACAAGCGTACGACGAGGTAATGCAAGTCAACGTGCGATCTGTGGTTCAACTAACAATGTTGGCGGCGCCTCACCTGGTTAAGACCAAGGGTAACGTGGTGAACATATCCAGCGGAGCAGGCGTGAGTGTGAGCAGGAATCCTGATTTCCTGCCATATTACGTGTCGAAGGCTGCTTTGAACCACTTCACGCGTTGCGCAGCTTTGGAACTAGCGTCGTCGGGAGTCAGAGTGAACACCGTCAGCCCTGGACCAGTGGACAACGCGTTTTTGACCAACAATGGCTATGAAAACGCTGCCCAGTTCAAACAAGGTTTGATTGACTCCACCGCTCTCGGGTTTATGGCTGTAGATGATGAAATCGGGGACGTGATCCTGTTCATCGCCAGCGATAAGGCGAAGAGTGTCACTGGCTCCAACTACATCATTGACAACGGCTATCTCCTAAAACACTAAAAAAGTACAAAAAAATACACCTTTGTGAGCCCTGACTTATTAACCGGCTTCTTTGTAATAAGTGTAGTGCTTAAGACCAAGACGTGAGTCAATAGTTTTGTAATTATATAAATTATTTAGTATTTATTTTTAGTATTTTAAGCTTCTTTTTATTCATTGAACAAATTGTACAGCCAAGCTCAAAAATATCAAAGTTGCCGAAAACAAAATAGGTAGGACCTGCACCTACATCAACCTTTTCGGCTTTTTCGCTACAATAAACCTTATTATTATTTTTGCTACTTTGTGGTGTATACATATTTAGTTGTGATCTTTACTGTACCTACTTTCGGCAATACTCTCACTATTGATTTCTTCTTAATGATGTACGCTCGCTAGTACCCACGAGGGTAATTGATACTTACTTTTTACATTTTGTCATCTTAAAATAATTAAGTATTTAAGAACGAAAACAATTTTTTTAAATCTATTTATGAAAAAGATTGAAAAACAATTAAATTCTTAAAAAAAATGTTATTTTCTTCTGATGTACCTACCTGTTAACCATAGTTTTCAGAAATTACCGTGAAACGATAGCAAAAATATCTGTAATTAGCGCTTGTTCCCCGTACATAACTATTTTACATTACCAGGATATTGTCAGGTAAAATTAAGACTATTTCTAAATTAAAACAAACATGTTTGCGCCCCCGCCGCACCTAAACCTAAATTAATCATTCTACATTGATTTTACCAGTGCCGGTTATGTAATTTGGTTATGTACGGGGAACAAGCTGTAATTAGTGTAGCACTATCAATTCCCTTAATTTAATTAATTACCAACAATTACTCCCTTGTTCATAAACGTTTGTTAGGATTCCGTAGTAAAAAATAAAGCATGTGATAGTTTTCCTTTAAAGTTCGTTATTTATACTACTAACATAATTTTTTGTCACCTATTCCAATATAATCGTTTTGCTGGTAAGGAGGGGGGGGCCACACTTGACTCTAACGATCATTAGAACTTTGAAGCTTAGGTAATATGTCGTAAACGGACCCCTGAATCGAAAAATGTTTTTCCCACACCCACAATATGTTTGATCAACCTTTTCAACGACATCCTATACTATAGGGAAAAACGAGAAAAATAAATCACCCCCTCTTTACTTGTAGGGGAGGTAACCTAAAAAAAAAAATATTCAAGATTTTATTTTACCTGTTTGTCGGCGTAGTTAATATGTACAATTATACACCGATGCCAAATTACAGCTTTCTAGCACTTACTAAGAATCTGTGAGCTAAGCCGCGACCAGGCAGACAAACAGACGGATATACATAACGTACTAAACTATAAGGGTTAACTACGGAACCCTAAAAAGAAACCTTGTTAGGAGTAGTCAGTTTTCAGTCTGTCTTTCCTGATAACTCTTTTTCTGAGGAACGCGTGAAGGTATTAAGTTCAAACTAATGTGAAATAGGTACTTAACTTAGAGACATAGTCTTACACAGCTTTAAAAATAAAAGGTCATGCAATCGATTTTCATACATAAACCTTAGGAACCAAAATCTGTTCCATACCTGCTTCCTGTAGACATATTGGGCAAAATGTTAATAATTTCAAAAATCAATTCAATTGAAATTGTGGAAATCGTGGCTCCATCAATTTTCCCGGACGGGTACGACAGGGATCTTCATAAAACGAGCCTATTCTTTTCTTAACTGGCCGGCAACACGCCCTATGTCATGACCCGCTTGCTCGTTTCCCCCCTATCATATTAAAAAAAAAAACATAGTTTTTGATAATTTTGCCAATGTCGAGGTTGAATTACTTTCCGCTTCTAACGAGAATAATATGTCAGTCTTGGGGCACGGCAGTGCTGCCATCAAGTTTAATGCAGGGCGTTTTTTACGCATCTGTCTAACACCACTGGCCTATTGTAAAGGGCTGAAATTCTGTTTATTTAATAAGCTAAAGTTTTCAAGTTTTAAGCTTCATTTGTTAAAAAATATTGCTTTGCGAAGTTACGAATATTAGATACCTACTGACTGCCTGGCAGACTCGTCAACCTCGGCAATCTGATGAATGTTTTCAATGTTCTAAAGCTTTATTACAAGAGACAAATTACTTACAAACAGAAGTGAAATACGTATAACATTTTGATTGCATTGATTTGTCCAAAAAAGCAGTTAAGTCAAAAATGAAAAAGTAATTTTGGTCTATATTTTACTCGTTAAATTCCATTCTCAGCCTATAACAATTTTATAATTTTAATCGCAATTAGATAAATAATACATTCATATTATGCCGTGGGATTTTACATGACTTAGCCGTTATCGTTATCAAGCTCAAGATAACAGAAGTACATAAAAATAACAATGATTTCTCAAACACTTTCAGTGGCATAACAAATGTTGCAAGTCATATGAACTCTTGAAATCAATTAATCTGCGAATGCAATCGCAATGAATTTTAATAACAAAGTAGTGCCGGGCGCCAGCTCCAGCATCGGAGCCGCGACGGCGGTGCTGTTCGCCAAGGAGGGCGCTGGCGTGGCCATCGTGGCCACGAAGCAGAAGCACACGGCAGGAAGGCTCGTCGTTAAAGCCAACCTGTCCTAGGACAGAGATGCCGCCGCCGTAATATCACGGACAGTAGAGCACTTTGGCAAGATAGATGTATTGATCAACAACGCCGGATTTTTCAACGAGGGATCCATCCTTAACGGCAAAGTACTACAAGCGTACGACGAGGTAATGCAAGTCAACGTACGATCTGTGGTTCAACTGACAATGTTGGTGGCGCCTCACCTCGTCAAAACCAAAGGTAACGCGGTGAACATGTCCAGTAGAGCAGGCGTGGCGTGAGCGTGACTGAGCAAGTGTCCTAATGCCCTACCATACTGCGTATCCAAAGCTGCTTTGAACCACTTCACGCGTTGTGCAGCGTGAGAACCAGCGTCGTTGGGAGTCAGAGTGAACGCTGTTAGCCCTGGACCAGTGGACAAAGCGTTATTAGCCAATAATGGCTATGAAAATGCTGACCAGTTCAACCAAATTCGCATAGACACCACTGCTCTCGGGTATCTACCTGTAGATGATGAAAGCGAGGACGTGATCCCCTTCATCACCAGCGATAAGGCATAAAGTGTCACTGGCTCCAACTGCCTCATTGACAGTGGATATCTCTTGAAAACACTAAAATACTTCCAAAAAAACCCCTACTTTTTATAACAGGTGTTATATAGTGTAGTGCTTAAGACCTAGACGTCCGTAATAGAGGTCCGTTTTTTTCTGTCTGTCTGAATGACCCTTTTTTTCAGGAACGCTTGGAAGTATCAAATTGTAATTAATTTGAAATACATAGCCACTTGTGCCACCTTAAAACACAACAAGTTCACGCAATCAAAACTCAACTTGTTGAAAGTCGACTGAGTCTCAAACTGTATATGTATTATAATGAAACTAGCTTCTGCCCGCGGTTTCGTCGGCGTAGACTTATACATATAAACCTTCCTCTTGAATCACTCTATCTATTAAAAAAACCACATCAAACTCCGTTGCGTAGTTTTAAAGATATAAGCATACATAGGGACAGACAGACAAACAGCTGAAAACGACTTTTTATACTATGTAGTGATATTGTAGCATTCATTTAATTTTTATTAAAAAGGCACTACCATATAAGTAAATAAGAAGCAGTCCATTCCGTAAAGCCCAACTTTCTATGTGGCACTGAAAAAGTGTCACTAAGTAGCTTACAATGGTAATGTGCCATAACTAGTAGGTAGCTACGTGAAGTGGCAGATTGAGTGATCAAATGACATTGAAAACAGATAAACCTGTAAGTGGTACATACCTAAGTTAAGTGAGGTATTGAGCATGCTTTTCTTATCATTTAGCTATCTTATTGTAGGTCGGTCGTTTGTGTAATTTAATTAATTATGTAAAAAAACATCTTGTTTTAACAAAAAACTTAATTTTGACTATGTAGTCATGGAACCCTTCTTTAACGCGTTATTTTCATTTTTATTTATTTTATTACTTAGTTGTATGTAACTTATTGTATACATAAGGGCCTAGTAAAACATTATAAGAAGCCCTCTTTACAACAATTTGTAAACCTTATGTTTACTTATATCTGTTTTCCTTTATCTTTCACTTTGACATTTTCTCTTGCAAGACACTGACAAGACTTTATACTTTATCTACGCACATATCATTAGTGTTCTATAATGCGTTCAGAAACCGTTAGGAAATGACCAGCATTATTAAACCCTTAAAAAATCTGTACTGTAAAACATCTGATTTAGCGCTCGCCGGCTCCTCAGCACCTCCCGGGAGCCCGCAAGCCGCCACAGCCACGCTACCGCTGTCGCGCCCGCGGCCCGCCCGCATTCTCGATCCACGCTTGCGTGTAAATGTATCCCAACTAATCCCAAGCCCTGTTATTGAACACAATGATATGTGTGTAGATAAATTAATGTATGCAAGTAATTCCTTGTTTCTATTACCCTATTACCTAGTCTTTTATGTTGTCCTCAAGTTAAAGTTCACAATTAACTTTTTAATCTTTATAAGGACGAATCTGCGCTTAATTTTTTTTGTGAAACGAATTAAGTCTATTTTGTTCACGATATGGTGCTAAACGCACGAGTCACTATGACAGCGTTAGATATTGCATATATGTTACAAAATATTATGCAATATTTTTTTACAATAGGTGTATTTTTAAACATCTTTAAGTGTAATATATCTTCATCTAATCACATATATCGTATTGATACAAAAAAAAGTAATATATTTTTCCTTATTATTATTATTATTATGGTATCTGGTATCACTGATAAGGTAGATATAAAAGCTGAACGTCGTCCGGTAGTATCGCAGTCCACTCGACACAGTATTTACGAGAACTAACCACTTGTACAATAAAACATGAGTTTTAATAACAAAGTAGTGATCGTGACGGGGGCGAGCTCCGGCATCGGGGCCGCGACGGCGGTGATGTTCGCCAAGGAGGGTGCGGACGTGGCCATCGTGGCGCGCACGCAGGCCAAGCTCGAAGAGGTGGCCAAGCAGATCCAAGCACCCGGCAGGAAGGCTCTCGTCATCAGAGCCGATCTGTCCAAGGAAGCCGAAGTTGCTACCGTGGTGCCTCGTACCGTTGAACACTTCGGCAAGCTAGATATCCTTATCAACAACGCTGGAATAAACGTGGAGGGGTCTCTGCTTAACGGCGAAGCTTTACAGTCGTACGATAAAGTAATGCAAACCAACATGCGGGCAGTGGTCCAGCTGACAATGTTGGCGGCGCCGCACCTCGTTAAGACTAAGGGTAACGTCGTCAACATTTCCAGTGGAGCTGCGTTAGCTGTGTCCAAATTACCGACAATGGTATCGTATTTCGTTTCAAAAGCTGCTTTGAATCAGTTCACGCGGTGCGCGGCGATGGAGCTGGCGTCGTCGGGAGTCAGAGTGAACGGCGTCGTCCCTGGTCCGGTGGACAACGACTTCCCAGTAAACAACGGCTATTTCTACCTGGACCGGCAAAAGCGGATCGACGGCACTGCTCTAGGGTTCATGGCCCAGAATGAGGAGCTCGGAGATTTGATCCTGTTCCTTGCCAGTGACAAAGCGAAGAGTGTCACGGGCTCGAATTATGTGATGGACAATGGATGGCTTCTGAAGAATTGAATGCAATGTATTGTAGTTCGTTTAAGCGCTGTAGGTTGCAAGGGGAACCACGTTATTATTATTATTTCAGAGACCACGTTGTCACTTTTGTTATAGGTATATAATAGGTATCGATCACCGTATATTTTATACTTAAGTGTTTTTATATTAATCAGCGTATACGTGAGTAAAATTATTGACCCCATTTGTAAAATTTTTGTTATTGTACATAAGTAAGTTAATTAATTTTAAAAGTTTTTTTTAATTGTAATTTCCTAGATTAAATTTATTTGAACTATGTTTGATGAAAAGTAAATATACTTTTGAATATAAATCATAATTATTTTTAATTTCTGTCAAAAACTGGCAGTCCCATTCTGGTTAAATATAGCCTATAATATTTGACCCTTTTTTCAATATACCAACTAACTTCTCTCGTAGGTTACTCGTGCTACGAGATTGTCGATATTTTTATTTTTCAGATTACGAGCCGGTTAAAATCTAATCTCGTACCTTATCTGAATTCCTTCTGTAAAGTACTTTAAAAAAACTAGTTTTTGAGGATTCTGCCATTGTCGAGGTTGGATTATTTTCCGCTTCTAACGAGAAGAATATGTCAGTTCGATTCGTGGGGCACGGCAGTGCTCCCGTCAAGTTAAATGCAAGGCGTTTTTTTACGCATCTGTCTAACACCACTGGCCTATTGTAAAGGGCTGAAATTCTGTTTATTTCATAAGCTGAAGGTACGTGTACGTAAAAGAACCTTGAAATTTCGATTTTTAAGCTTCAATCGTTAAAAAATATTGGGCTGCGAAGTTACGAATATTAGATAGGTACTGACTGATTGGCTGGCAGACTCGTCAACCTCGGCAATCTGATGAATGTTTTCAAATGTTCTAAAGCTTTATTACAACAAGAGACAAATTACTTACAAACAGAAGTGAAATACGTATAACATTTTGATTGCATTGATTTGTCCAAAAAAGCAGTTAAATCAAAAATGAAAAAGTAATTTTGGTCTATGTTTTACTCGTTAAATTCCATTCTCAGCCTATATAACAGTTTCATAATTTTAATCGCAATTAGATAAATAATACATTAATATTATGCCGTGGGATTTTATGCTTTTACATGACTTAGCCGTTGTCGTTATTAAGCTCAAGGTAACAGAAGTACGTAATGATATGAATTTTAATAACAAAGTACCTAGTGCTAGTGACGGGCGTCAGCTCCGGCATCGGAGCCGCGACGGCGGTGGTGTTCGCCAAGGAGGGCGCTGGCGTGGCCAACTTGGCCACGAAGCAGAAGCACACGGCAGGAAGGCTCGTCGTCAAAGCCGAGCTGTCCTAGGACTGAGATGCCGCCGCCGTAATATCACGGACAGTAGAGCACTTTGGCAAGATAGATGTATTAGTCAACAACGCCGGATTCACACAACTGGACTAATTTCTCAAACTTAAATTTTTACCTTTAATTTTGTTTTACTGTTGTTTTAATTAAATTATTTTTCTAGTTACCTTGGTTTTTATTGTCTCGCAAAAGGAGAGAAAAGTAGAGTATACTCCTCGGAGATAAAACTGTTTATGTCTTGGGTGCGCTTAAATGCTTCGCTCCACTCAGGACTCAATCTTAATTCCCAGCTACGCTCAGGAATTAACTCATGACACCCTCGCTACGCTCGGGAGTTAAATCTAGAGTCCTTTGCTGCGCTCAGGATTCAATATCGCGCCCGTGACATAATACAGTGCTTTATCCCCTCGGTGTACAATCTACTATTAGAAATTATATAAACAAATTTTAAGTATTTTATTTATTTAACTTACTCGTGTGATCTTATTTTGAAACTCGCCTAGGCTCATTTCTAAAATCACACTCGTGTTTTAAGGACCCTCATAACGGTTGCATAAAATACTATTGCTGTGCTAGGGTTATAAATTATAATAAAAACGTTGTTACTTTTTTGAACAAGCGTATAAGTGTTTCCTTGTTTCTATTATCCTATTATCCAATCTTTTATGTTGTTCAGTCAAGTTAAAGTTCACAATTAACTTTTTAATCTTTATAGAGACTAATCTGCGTTTTTTTTTTGTGAAACGAATTACGTGTATTTTGTTTGCGATATGGTGCTAAATTCATGAGTCACTATGACTGCGTTGGATATTGCATATGTTACAAAATATTATGCAATATTTCTTTACAATAGGTGTATTTTAAAAACATTTTTAAATTTAATATATCTTCATTTAATCACATTTATCGTATTGATACAAAAAAGTAATATATTTTTTCCATAGTATTATTATTGTGGTATCTGGTATCACCGATAAAGTGCCTGCTTCGTTCTTCGTTCGTCTGGATTTCAGTTTTAGGAGATTGATGAGTTTTTATTTATTTTTAAGCTAATATCAGTAAATTTCCTTCCCGACGTTAGGTTTCGATGAAGCAAAGCTATAATGTGGCTATAAGCTAAGTTTAATTTTACCGTAGTTTTCGGGAAAACAGACACGCGGACACACACAATAAAAATTCTAAGAGCCATTAATGATTATAATAGTAAACCGTTTATTTTCATATAACTACGAAGGATCCATATATAACCCCATATCATATTATTGAATTTTCATTTCATTCATTTTCATTTTCATTTTCATTCAGGCTTTAAGAAATTCGTCTAGGGATTAATACTTTAAAAAAGCATAGGCACAGGTTACTTTAATAATGAGTATTTATTTATTTCCAAAAAAAGGTATCCATTTTAATACTAAATAGATATTTACAGAGAAAAAAGGCAATTACAAAGACCTGGTTCCCTGGTTCAATGCTTCAAAAGCCAGCCGTTGTCCATGACGTAGCTAGAGCCGGTGACACTCTTGGCCTTATCACTGGCAAGGAACAGGATCAGGTCCGCCAGCTCCTCACTCTTTGCGATAAACCCAAGGGCCGTGCTGTCAACTATTGCCTTTTTCACTTTGTCTGATGCGTCAAGACTATTGTTGACCAGAAACTGATTGTCTACTGGACCAGGATTCACAGTGTTTACTCTGACTCCAGCAGAAGCGAGTTCCAAAGCTGCACACCTGGTGAAATGATCCATGGCGGCTTTGGATACGTAGTATGGCAAAAGTTGTGGAGATTTGCTCACAGCTAGTGCTGCTCCGCTGGATATATTGATCACGTTACCCTTCGTCTTGACGAGATGAGGCGCCGCAAACATAGTCAGCTGGACCATTGCTCTAACGTTGGTTTGCATGACTGTATCGTACGCTTGTAATACTTTTCCATCGAGTAACGATCCCCGGTCCACCATTCCAGCATTGTTGACTAGCACGTCTAGTCTTCCGAAATGGTCTACCGTTCGGGAGACAACGGTGGCGGCTTCAGCATCTTTGGATAGATCTGCTTGCACGATGAGTGCTTTCTTGCCGACTGCTTCGCATTGCTTGGCGACTTCGGCGAGCTTGGTCTGGTTCCTCGCGACTATGGCTACGTTAGCTCCTTCCTTGGCGAAGAGAACCGCCGCTGCCGCGCCGATACCGGAGCTCGCGCCCGTGATTATCACTACTTTGTTAAGGAAACTCATGGTGTTTGCTAGAAGTCTGTCTATCAAGTGCCGAGCGACAACGCGCGCTCTGGTTTTTATACCGGTTTATCTCCATAAATAGACAATGAGCATGAGGACTAATGATAAGTGTCAAGTGCACGATCTGATGGATATCGGTATGCTAATAAATAATACCTACCTATAGTAATTATTTCTAAAACACTATAGCTGGCGCTCGCGACTTCGTTCGCGTGGATTTAAATTTTAGGAGAGTGATGAATTTAAAATTTTATTTAAATTATAAATGACAATATATTTTCTTTCGGACGTCCGATTTTGATAAAACAAAGCATGTACCTATGTTTTTCAGGCTTAGCTCAATCTACCTACTAACTTGTGAAAATCCGTTCGGGAGTTTTAAGATCAGCGGAACGATCCTTAAGGAATATCTCTGCCCAAATTTTAGGTTGCTAGCTCGAGTGATTTAGGCTGTGTGTAGGTCTGTCTGCAATTGTTTTCTCTCTACTGTTTTGCAATAAGCATGCTGGAGGCGGCGTGCGGCTATTTAGTAGGTACAGACCAATAAAATACCTAGTTACTTATTTCGTAGGTACGAAAGATAAATAGATAAAAGTATTAAACCAAATAAATAGATTGATAACATGGGCTATTTATCCAATTCTGCACAAATTCATAAAAAATAAGTGAAATTGTATGTATGTATTTATGTATCAGTTCATATCGTGTTAGTGTTATACTAAACTCTAATGTCATATGTATGTTAGTTTAACCCTTGAAATAATTTTCTATTTTAGTTAACTATTTTTTCTCATCAATTAAGTGACTAACCCTATAACAGGTCTTGGTCTTCTTAGGCTGATGCTGCAGACTATTCTTTCAATGTTTGTCTGGATCAATGTGTAAAGCTAATTATAGTGGAATGTAAAATGTGATTAAGTAGGTTGATATGAATAAATATATATATATGGGTTGTCTCTATGTGAAAATACAACACTTGACTATACCTAGTAAACGGTAGCTTTGGCTAAGTGGGCAAGTAAACGTTATCAAAGTGCATAGGTACTCGTTGTCAATAACTCGCCTTATCTTCGAGAATACTGATCACAGTAGAGTGCGTGTTGTTGTTGTTATTATGATACTCGAACCCGAAGGTCGCATAGTAACAATAATAATGCTCTAATGACCACTCAATATGTAGGTACCTACCTAAGTATTTGTTTATCTATAGTACCTATTTCTATGGCAATATATGTTAAAGAACTTTTCATAAAAAGCTATTTTTCAGATTTTTCTGTGTTTTAGTTTTCTGTATCGTTTAGAAATTTAATGTCTAACGGGTAAAACCGTAAAAATAAATATAAAAAATCAAAAAGTAAAAAAATCTTGATTCATTTTTTCGTACCTACCTACTCATTATTTTGTGCCAATGGCCCGTTTAACGGACGCTGAACTATGACTAATCCGCCAAAACCCTTAGGTATTTTTTTTTTGTTACTATAAATCTGCTTGAAGGTTCCGCCTTCCGTCTGTCTCCCCTCACCCACCTCATTTCTCATGGCTATAACCCACCTCATGGCTGTATAAACTGTAGTTCTCTCATGCAGGGAGCACGGCTACTCCAGCATAGACTGCGGCATAGCGCGCGACGAGCCGGCGGCACTGGGCGCGGCGCTGGCGGCGGCCATGGCGAAGGCCGATGTCGTCGTCTGCTCTGGCGGCGTGTCTATGGGCGAGCGAGACTTGCTCAAGCCGGTACTGCTCAAGGTATACTTTCAGACATATAATAGTATCTACCACGTAAAGAATTGCGAATATCCGCGCATCAGATTGGTAGGTACCACAAGCTAACTTGGTTGGCTGCGATAGTGCGTACCATTCGAAAATGTTAAAAAAATTGCGACAAACTAGGTAATAAATAAATAAATAATAAATAAATATCTTGGGACAAATTACACCAATTAACCCAGCCCCAAACTAAGCAAAGCTTGTATATGGGCACCAGGCAACGGATAAACATACTTATATAATGTAGATAAATACATACTTAAATACATATAACATCCATGACTCGAGCACAAACATTCGTATTCATCATACAAAATGTCTGCCCCTACCGGTATTCGAACCCAGGACCTCTAGCTTCATAGTCAGGGTCACTAACCACTAGGCTATCCGGTCATCAAATAAATAAATAAATAAATAATATCTCAAATAAATTTTTCGTCTAGTTTAGTATTCCTTTTACTGTAAGTACCAATTCGTATTTTAAATTCAGCAACCATATTTAATTACTTTTAAATGGCAATTTCGAGTGTGCTTTTAAAAAATTGGGCAGCTGGTGGCGTTTCCATGGACAAACGCGATTAACTCGAGCTGTTGCTGCTTAAGAGACAAATTAGGCCCAAGCAATAAACGGTTATTTTTAGGCTTGCGTTTGACCACAATCACACTTAATACAAAGCTAAAAAGGTTGTCTTGTCCCAGATTGATTACCTATAAATGCCCATTCACTTTAGATTTAAAGACGGCCTCTTCTCATTTCCCACTCCTTAGCTGTCTAGAATTCCGGGTAACAAAGACTAGGTAGGTACTAGAAGGAACTCCGAAGGCTTGTAGGCTGTTACTTAGTATTGTAGGTTGGATGGATGATGCAGTTTCATTGTAATAAATGATTTGATTGATTGATTGATTGATTGTATTGTGCAGGACTTCGGCGCGACGCTGCACTTCGGGCGCGTACGCATGAAGCCGGGCAAGCCCAGCACGTTTGCCACCTGCCAACTCAACGGACGTACTAAGTACATCTTTGCGCTACCCGGTAAGTTTTCTAAACTTTAAATTAATACCTGACTTAAGTAGGAGTATTTTACAGTTTAAAACAATTCTTTTTTTTGCAAGCTTTCATTTAACTTGCAATGTATGTATTTTTATCTACGTGAAATCTTGCGAATCGGATGACAATACAACAATCTGATAGTGAAATTCTGGTGGCCCTGTCATGACCGCATCCGCAGGACGGAACTCTTCAAGTAATGGTCCGATTGACTTGACACAATGGACGACAACCAAGTACAGTTAACAACGAAAAGTGAATACAGTCGGCAAAAATGCTAGTGTACCTATTTTTGAAAGTTTTTAATTTATACTAAACGCAGGCTTGTGGCAGTTGGTATCACTATTGTCGTCGCTCAATTCGTCGTACTCAATTGTGCATGATGATTCACGCTCATTTTATCCATAGTCCAGTTTTGCGCGTACACAACTACTAGCGGGCGTCACAATAATGAATGATAAATGACCCGGACTGGCGCGAGGCTTTGCGATAAGTTTAGTGTAACATTACGAGTGTGTCAGGAAACCCGGTGTCGGCGTACGTGTGCTGCCTGCTGTTCGTGGTCCGCGCGCTGAAGGCGTGCAGCGGGCGCGCGGCGGAGTGGCCGCGGCTGCGCGTGCGCCTGGCCCACGCCGTGCGCCTCGACCCGCGCCCCGAGTACGGCCGCGCCACGCTCAGCTTGCCCTCCACTAACGATCTGCCTACCGCCACGCTCATAGGCAGCCAGGTGAGTTGTACGAAACCGAGAAAAGTACTTTAGTAAAGTGATTTAGAGTGCATATCGTCAGTTTTGCTCTGAGCAAAAGCTTAGGAGTTATACACCTCATTACTCTATGGCCGTGGTTGGATTTGTGATCCGCGGACCCTCGGGGTCGGTCAATATATGTATGGAAATCTGCAGTCTCATACCTGGACCATTCAGCAAATAAATGTCACCTAAAATCTTTTAATCGCTATTTAACACGACGAAGGTTTTCCAAGTGGTCAGTGACTACAAAATGTTAACTATAGACGACCAAGAAAGTTGCTTTATCATTTTTTATGACAGTTTCTCTATCAGAAACAAGCAATAAAGCTGACTGTCACATTGACATGCGAGTGAAAATAGGCTTTGATGTATTAAACCGTACAAATGACATTGAAACTTAGTGTGGTAAAGGACTTTCTTGGTCGACTGTAACATAATGTTGCTCTAGGGAATACGACATAAGAAAAAACACTCACTAAGTCATATGGGATAACTTCATTTCTTCATGTCCCATTAATTAAACCGTTCATGTCCCGTGCCTATGCACGTCTCAACATACATGCGTCCATTAACATCCTCATGTCTTCAACTGTGAAAACTAACAGTTGTATTTACCCTTTCAGTGCAGCAGCCGCCTGCTGAGTGCGTGCGGCGCGTGCGCACTATTGGAGCTGCCGGGCGCCTCGGACGCCGTCACTCAGCTCGCGGCCGGCACCGTGGTCTCCGCACTCGTCATCGCGCGCATAGAACTACCACTACTGTAAACTGCTAAGGAACTTCGAGGAAGGGATGTGGATTTTATGAGTAAATGAATTGTGCGATTACACTCGGACGAATATTCTATGATGAAGTGAATTAAGTTAACTAATATGGCTACATTGTCTTCCCGTGTTTATTGAGATCATTTTTGTTAATGAATTAAAATATAGAAAATGTCTGTAAAGAAATAGTTTGAAAGTTTTTAAACGCATTTGTTGCATGAAATTTGTTAAGAAAAGTACCTACTATTATTGTTAAACAATATTGTTGTAGGAAATGTTGATTCGTTATCATGTAAGCGTAAATATTTATACCTTGTACTGAATGAAATTGATTTATAAAATCGTTTCACCATTACTGGAACCATAATTGTGCTATGTTATTATTAGTGCTGTAGATAAGAAAGGTGATGTTTATTGTTGTAGTTTGGAAACCTTTTTTTATTTTTATTAGTATTCTATTAAATGTTGTGGTTGAATCTGTTGCAAACAAATCTCAATAAATTTACTTAAAAAATGAATTTACCAACTCTTTAATTTTATCCATGCAGTTAACTCGGGTATACATGCCTTAGAAGTGTCATGTACAAACAGCGTCACATAGTATGAAACATCCAAGGTGACCAAAAAGTTCTACACACCATACTATTTATATGGTGTACCGAACTATTTGGCTGACTTGGATGCTTCAAACTAAATGACGCTGACTGTACACGATTTGACTAAAACAGAAAACGACTCGTATTAATGAAATTCAAAAATACAAACAATATTAATTTATTTCATTAAAACTCCATAACTAAGTTTAACTCGTACTGTTCAACACTCATACATCAGATCAGGATGCACTCATCTACATACACTCCTACTCGCTCCCTTGCATTGTGATGTTAAAAAAAAATCCTTGATTTACTATAGATCTATTTCTTTCATGCTGTAATAAATATGACAACAGATATAATTTTTTTACATTAAGTAAATAAATCCAAAGTAAAATTCTACTAGCCGGCTTTACTCGCTCAACGTCAAACAGGCACGAAGCATCATAAGATTTAAATAATACCTCCTTGGAGTTCACACAATAGAAGTACTTTACATGCCATTGATTACGCAAATGATTGTTTGTACAAATGTTTCTATTTTACAGTAGGATATTAATCGACAGCAAGCATTATACTTTTCCAGTAAGTACAAATGAAACTTATAGTGACTTAAACATATTATGAGGGATTCAACAGGTCAGTTGTTCACTTTTATCAAATTAATCCTGAAATATTGTCACAGGGAGCGAGTTTATTTTGAAAACACTGAATACATTTCTAGATATCTATACTAGAAACCCATATAATTATACATTAACTCTTAGAGTTCCCATGATATCAAAGTATTAGAGATCTTTGGAGCTCTTAAAGATTCCATAAATCATGGATATCTAGATATATATTCAGCCAATCAAACTATGTGATTGTAAAACCAACCAATTTTCGAGAAACAGGCTCAAGCACATTCCCCAAAAGTCAGCAGTGGCTTACTATTTGGCCCCGTTAGACCACACGCTGCACCTCAAAGAATCTCTTGAGGTAGTACACCTGACCAAAGGTCATGACAAGGAGTACTGATGCTTCAAACACTGACCACATCACTACTCGAGAATTGGTGCTCTCATTGATGGATCTATGGATTCGGTCGCGCACCTGAAATAAACAATTGAAAGTTAAAACCTGGAACAGACTCAAAGCCAAGATAAAGCTACAATCCTTGGCAATCTATAACCTGTCTGAGAATTAAACTGATTATCAAGATTTTGTGTGTGATACTCAAGAGCAAATTGAATAAATTACAAATAAAACAAGGTATAGAATTATATGTTTTGAATATGGGTCAGGCATAAATTGAAATGTATGTAGTTGTAGCCACCATATTTATAATAGAAAACAGAACTGAGATATTGGCCCAAATTTGCTTTCAGTTGATACAATTCCATAAAAAATAATTGCCATTATTCAAGCATTTTAGATTTTTTAAAACCGGTTACCTACAAACTAAGTATTCATTTTATACACTTTTATGCTGGAGTGTTATCTTTGTGGCAAGCCATTTAAACTAATCGATAAATTAAAATGTAACTCAAACCTTGTACCTCAATACAGTCTTTGTTGACACTGTCATACAAATGGGAAACATAAACTGTCAAGATAAAATATGTCTTGTTCATTTCATATTTCTGCGAAAGACTGCAGGCAGATGCTGGATGCGTCAAGCTGAAGACAGGGCGCTATGGCGCTCATTAGGGGAGGCCTATGTCCAGCAGTGGACTAATATAGGCTGATGATGATGATGATTTCATATTTACCTGCATGTATTCCTGCTCATGCTTCACAGTCTTGAGTGTGGTGGCCAACTCTTTGATCATGTCCTCTAACTTGTTGTGGTTCACCTCCTCTTCTTTCTCTCCGGTGGCCTTGTGTGGAGCATCTCCCACTTCTAAGTTGAACATGACAACCTAGAAGGTAAAACAAAATTGATTTTAATATTTAAAAATCTGCGAAATGAGAAAGTCCACACCTGCCTTTTTTAAGTCAGTTCAGTTTAAATATTGTCTTTTTCTATTGAATCATAAAGCAGTAAGTAATACAGTTTTGGAATTTATAGTTCATAGTAAAGTTTTGGAAAGTTTAATATGACAACTAATTTCACTTCCGAAATAGATTTTTTGTGGGGGTTGCTCTTGCAATGATAATTCGCCTCAAAAGTGGTTTTTAAATAAATAATAAAAAAATTCCTTGTTCTTGCCAAATCCTCACAAACACAAAATAAAAACAGCAAATGACACTAAGAATATCAATGGGAAATATCACTTGGTTGTACCTTAGGTGTCATAGTAGACATTTTATTGCTGAAGCAATAGGTGTACCGTCCAGCTACATGCGCCGAGAATGTGTACATGCCCGAGGATTCCCTCTCACCGTGGTATATGACCGTGCCATCAGGGCCGGTGATCGTTACATCTATATCGAGGAATCCTCCTTCGGCTATTTCAAAGGTTAAACCTGAAAATAATAATGTCACTTCAGTATACTCATTCTTATCTGGGTTACAAATTAATAAATGCTAAATCTTTATTTCATCAAGTAAAACCTTGTGAACTGTGACTGTAAACTATTTATAATTAAAAAAATATTACACGAGACTGAATGTAAAAAGGATTCAGTACTTGATTTGCAATAAAACGAAAGGTAGATTAAGTACTGAAAATTTGGTTTGTTTAACTGAAAAATCTATCAGTTCTTATCATTTGGTAATTAAGACAACTCTGGGTATTAATTAAGACTTACCCATCTTCGTATCGGCTTCAACATGCTCGAAAAAGCATTCTTCGGCATGAGCATCCACTGTGATACTGTAGCTATTTGCTGAGCTAAGTAACGTTATAAAAAGAATTGCCGCCAGACTTAAATGCACCCATTTACTTTCCATCGTGTTGATATTTTCAAAATATCTACGCGAAAAAGAATTTTCTACAAATAATTGACCATAAGCTTGTTTTCTTTCATATATCTTGCGGCCACGTAATGACAGATGACACAACGCACCCATAGAATGTAACATAGCGGAGGCGAAATAATCCGTTTCTACTATAGAATAAGTATTATGTTAAATATTTTATAGATGAGTTTCATATTATAGATATATTTAAAGCGTTTTATTTTTGGTTTATTTACTGAAACTATGTAAATGGATTTAAATAAAAATCAAAATAAAGTTGGAAGCATCCAAAGTGTAACGAAGCGTTTAGTATAGTTATGCTACTCTCCAATAGATGGCGTTAAAATTAAAAAATAAGAGCTAATTACTTTACTGCTTACTGGTACTATCTGATCCTTTACCCTCGACCTGCGGCCATATATACCATTAGTGAAAAAAATACGGGCATGCAAGTACCCAGCGTTTTATGATATAAGTGCTAATTAATATGCTATTTACCCTTATGTGTACACTGTGTACACACGCACGAACATTTGATATGAAACAAAAATTTTACATTGCTCTTATTTTTACTTGCACGTGTCAATACAAGGCTAACGGCTTCCTTTTTTTCTGCTTCCTACATGGAAATTTACAACTTTTTGTGATTTATTTATCGACAGCTGGGCCCGCCTGCAGTAACTTAATATGGGTCTCCTTGTTTTGCCTATAGGTAGGTGTCTCGATCTCGTCTCCACCCTATAATATATAAATGTAGGTACGTCTACGTCTTACCCACTACTGAGCACAGGCCACAGCAGTGGCGTAACTATAACGTCTGGGGCCCGTGGCAAATTCGTCAGATGGGGCTCCATCCTCAATATAAAGAAGTGCATCAGCGTCCCTTCTGTGCTCTAAGCCAAGCCATTTCGGGGCCCCATTGAGCTAGAGGCCCGTGGCATTTTGTCACTCCTGCCACCCTATAGTTACGCCACTGGGCCACAGGTAGTTATATAATTAACATATTTGACCTTATTAAATAATGAAGACCCCACGGCACATCCCAAAGCGTGTTTGCTGTGTAATACTTAGAATACAACAATGAAAAGTTATAATTTGTAATTTTAATGTGAGCACTGCCTTCGCCACTGTTACAATTTTGACGTAAAAATGATTGAATATGGCAACATTTTCTGCGCTTACTTCCTCTTTCATCCGTATTGTGGTCTTTATTACGAGTAGTAACACTATACGTATGTACTTATAACCGTTCAATATTATTTGAAAAGTTTAGAAAAAGTTTATCATGAAACAAAAATAACTACATCTTTATTTTCAGAGCGACTTCACAGACGACTACACAGTCGTGAACATTACTAACATGACAGACTCTTAATTTGTATTAAGTACCTAAATATCTCTAAGTAGCCAAAGTAAAGTATCCAGCAGCATAGCTCTGTAGCCCTGTAATTATGCTCATAAGGGCGTCTGTTGTTTGGTGTCGAATGATATGTAGATTTAGGTACTTTGAGACATCGGCGATGCGGAAATCCACATGCTAATTAGATGAGAATTTTTTGTAATGTTGTTTGGCTTTGGTCTTCAAAATTAACATAATAAATTGTAATAAAACAGTTTTTACTCATGCAGCTTTGCTTTTATTATGGTGTTATAGGTGGTTAGTAGAACGTAAGTTAGGTACTCATACTCTGCTGTGATACATGTGTATGGAAAATAACGTACCTAACAAGTTCGTCTTAAAAGCAATTAAAACAACATTTATTTTTTAATTTTAAATTTATGTTTATTTCTTAGTTACATTCTAAACTTTAACTTATCACAATACTAACTACGTTTAGGTATTCCAAGGGAATTTTTACTTAAACTTGTTTTTACTTAAGCTACTTTCATAGGTATAATATAGTTTTATGCTCACATATACATATGTATATTACCGGCCTTTACTTGAATCCATATATATCTAAAATCTGTTCATGCGATTCAATATTGCTAAACATAATTAAATTCATACGGCTATAAAAAAGGAAACAGTTCGCCTGTAGATAGGTAGGTAGGTAAGTTTTAAATAACAATTTATTTATTTAATTATATGTAGACGTCTTTCTTTGGTGTGCTTGTTCCAGCCAGAGTCGATGAAATATCGTTACCATCCCTAACCGAGAAAAAGCGTAAAATTTCCACCAATCACCACTCTTCGCTTTACTCGCGCGCTGTCTTGATTGGTTGCAAAGATTTACATCTAGGGTTGTGCGATAGGTTAATCGATGTCGAGCTTTCTAAAAGCACCAACTGCGCCGTAGATGTCGCTTTCGGCGTACGACTTGGTTTTGGCGGGTAACATTTCGTTGAGGTCGCGGAGGTAGTCACGCAGCTCGTCGACTCGAAGTCGCCACTTCCTGGCGATGATGTCTATGGACTCCTCCTGGCCGCCCCACTCGGCGGGCAGGACTCGCGCGGGAACGTGGTCTAGCAGCTCCTCCACTTTAGAGTTTAAGTAGAACTGAAACAGGAACGATACATTTAATATTCGCGAGGACATATTTTAAATACTGGAATGGCAAGCTTTCAATCGTCGGTAAATATACTGCGAACCGGAAATCTGATATGCGGAAGGTAATATGCATCAGTTGCTTAAGTACCTATTTGTTTGTGTAGGTATTTAGGAGGTTGTAGTTTTTTACCCCGGGAACTACTGATCTAATTCTAAGAATTATTTACTACCTCAGATTAACTTACGCTACTTTTGTTTAATAAGAATTGTCTGATTACCTAATGGATTTGTTTTATTTTGCCGTGAATTCTAGTTAACTATGCAACTTTCTGGGATAAAAAATAGCTTAATAGGTATGTATTTTTCAAAAGATTTACAATTTTACATGGGCACCAAATCCCATAGAAATCCGTCCAGCAGTGTAGCGTAAAAGAGTGACAAACAGACAGACATAAGTATACACACTCATAAATTTACGCGTTTATTTGAATAAATTGTGATCTTGGTCTAGTCTGTTGGTAAGGTTACCTTACTTGATTATTAACAAGTAAGTAGGTACTTTCGTACTGTAAATGGGCACTTAAAAAGTGTAACTGTTATAACAACACTCTATTGTTTTAAGTCATTCACAACCGAGTTATCTGAAGGCTAACTTTATTTATTTCCTCTTTAATTATGAAGAAAACAATGAGAGGTCATTCGTTGTTATTAGGACCATGACTCATCGCTTGCACAATAAATTCGATTATGTTTGTCAGCTGATTTCGACTTGGACTCTCAGTTTGAACTATGTGAATGCTGAATTAAAACATGTTTGTTTACGCATGACAGATTCGAGCCAGCAGTCACAGACATTAATGCGTGCGGTACGAGTAGATACAAAGATGATAAAATTATAAGTAGAACTCACAAAGAGGTATTGGTGCTCGTTAGAACTCACAAGGAGGAATTAGTGCTCGTTAGAACTGACAAAAAGGTATTGGTGCTCATTAGAACTCACAAGGAGGTATTGGTGCTCGTTAGAACTCACAAGGAGGTATTGGTGTTCGTTAGAACTCACAAGGAGGTATTGATGCTCGTTAGAACTCACAAGGAGGTATTGGTGTTCGTTAGAACTCACAAGGAGGTATTGGTGTTCGTTAGAACTCACAAGGAGGTATTGGTGCTCGTTAGAACTGACAAAAAGGTATTGGTGCTCATTAGAACTCACAAGGAGGTATTGGTGCTCGTTAGAACTCACAAGGAGGAATTAGTGCTCGTTAGAAATGACAAAAAGGTATTGGTGCTCATTAGAACTCACAAGGAGGTATTGGTGTTCGTTAGAACTCACAAGGAGGTATTGGTGTTCGTTAGAACTCACAAGGAGGTATTGGTGTTCGTTAGAACTCACAAGGAGGTATTGATGCTCGTTAGAACTCACAAGGAGGTATTGGTGTTCGTTAGAACTCACAAGGAGGTATTGGTGTTCGTTAGAACTCACAAGGAGGTATTGGTGCTCGTTAGAACTGACAAAAAGGTATTGGTGCTCATTAGAACTCACAAGGAGGTATTGGTGCTCGTTAGAACTCACAAGGAGGAATTAGTGCTCGTTAGAAATGACAAAAAGGTATTGGTGCTCATTAGAACTCACAAGGAGGTATTGGTGTTCGTTAGAACTCACAAGGAGGTATTGGTGTTCGTTAGAACTCACAAGGAGGTATTGGTGCTCGTTAGAACTCACAAGGAGGAATTAGTGCTCGTTAGAACTGACAAAAAGGTATTGGTGCTCATTAGAACTCACAAGGAGGTATTGGTGCTCGTTAGAACTCACAAAGAGGTATTGGTATCGTAATTTTTGATTTTAAATTAATTCCCCTTTTGACACCGTACACTTTGTACAGCGAGCATCCATCTATGGAAACATTTTGTCAACTACAATTAACCCGAAAAACATTTACAGGGGTATTAATTAAGTCAAACTAAACCCAACCACCTGCTTAATTAAGTTACATTCCAGATTCGTTTTAAGACATAGTGCATAATACTAACAAGCTCTGTTACACTCTGCCGTATACATCAACTTACAACTAAAGTACGTAGGTACTTAGCCTGTAATATCACTAAGTAGTAGTACCAATAAATCTTTGGTTTCTAACCTGCGGGTAATTACCCCCCAGAGACTAAATGTGGTTGTGCGCGGGGTCATGAGCTGGTTGTTGTCTCGAACGCCGAATTGTTTGAGTTCGTTGTGTGGGGTTACATCCGTGACGCTTAAGGTTAGGAACCACTGCTCTGCGTAGTGATACTGACCCGTCTCTTGACCTTCTCGTTCATGCAGGAGCGCATGAGCTGCAGCGTGGAGGCGATGAAGGCCGGCGCCCCGACCACGTGTATGCGCAGCAGCCGCTGCGGGTACGCGGCGTGCGCGAGGTGGATGCCGCGCCGCACCGCGCCCGCCGCCGCCGCCACGCGCGCCGCCAGCGACCCGCGCACCGCTGTCACCTGCCACACAGATTTGGATGGATTAGGTCAATATTTCGTGATATGGATCGCGATATGCGTGAATCACGCGATAACATTGACGGTCTAAGCCATGGCATTTATTTTGCGGGTAGATAGCAGGGGCGGACCCTGTGTTTAGGGCAGGGGTTTGTAGGCAGGGGCTAATACTAGTAGCGGGCGGGCCTGTCTTATAGTTGAGAAATGACACAGTTATTTTATGATATAGTAACAGCCTTCTAAACTTCATTCACGCGCTGGTTTATTTACATGTTTTTTTTCCATGGGCTTGTAGTCTATTAATGAATTATCTAATTTTGATGAGAAACTGTCTTCGGTAATAATATTCTATGTTGCGGTCCAATAAGCCCTTAAATACTTAGATCCGCCCCTGGGTTTCATCACTTCATGGTTCGCCAGGATCGCTAATCCAACCGTTGAGTAGGTATATCACTCAAACCAAACGTGGTGCAATAAGTTTATTCGTTGTCTAGTATAGGTAGATAGACCAAGGCTTTGTTAAGTTTGGGCCTAGGTCAATTGATGTAAATTCTCTCATTATATTTCATCATTATCATCATCTCCAGCCTATATCTATACGTCCCACTGCTGGGGACAGACCTACATAGGGCTGGCAGTGGCGTAACTATAGGGTGGCAGGGGTGGCAAAATGCCAGGGCCCCCCCTAGCTCTACAGGGCTCCGAACTAGCTTGGTTTAGAGCACAGAAGGGACGCTGATGCACTTCTTTATATTGAGGAAGGAGCCTCATCTGACGAATTTGCCACGGGACCCAGACGTTACAGTTACGCCACTGAGGGCTGGGGTCACATGTAAATAATTAACGTACACACAGCAAAGCGAATCGGTGAGCACCCTAGTTATCCATGTGTGTCATTCTATACACACATCCGCACTTATCCGCTGCCTTATTACGCACACAACAAAATGCCCTATCTGTGCTAATTGTGTTTTCTGACTACCTTCACGCATAGTTATTCAAACCTGCTGGTATTTTGTTCAATGGAAGCATAATTTTGCCACCAGTATTATAAGCGTGGTGGCTCAGGTGTATTGACCTAGGGTTATGAAACCTAAAGAACCGGGTTCGAATCCTGCACAAGTGTATCTTTTTTGTTTTCAATTTTAAATTACTAATCTCAAAATAAACTCATGTTTACCTAAAACAAGAAAAAAAGGACGTAAAAGAATAAAACAATAAAATGCAATTATTGGTTCAAATTGTTTATTGCAACATTTAATTTTTATTGTATTAGCCTCTATTTGTGTTATTATTATTATTACCAAAAGTAATTAAATTAGCTAAATAAAACTGCACACTTTTCCTTATAGAATAATATTCATAAAATAACACACACTTTAGAGGCCAGTATGATTTTATGTTTACTAAAAAGTCTTATGTCACTAACATAATAATTATCTTGCAAATTGAATACACAACCATAATAGGGCTATTTTTAAGATGACACATAATTAATATCTTAAATTCTGGTTTATTAGGTTTAAGTCTGATAAAGATGAACGAAACGTTTTATTTGCGGACGTGTAAGTCAGTGGTGAAATGAATAGACATGTTAAATGACAGCCATTAACAATAACATCATTTCACACTGGGTTATAATCTCCACTTTGAAGCGACTAAGCTACCTATCTCGATTTGGTTTGGATTTGGACACCAGGGCCCATCGATGAGATCCAACCCCATAGCCTAAAGTAACACTGCCACTCGTTCTGCACTGTAAAACATTACTGTGTTTATATATTTAATTAAGTTAATATATTTCGTCTTCATCACTAAAAATCACTACATTTGACTTTGATTGATGTAATAATCAAAGTCAAGATATTCACGAGCAAAGGTTTCTTCTATGCTGGTCCGTTAAAGCATGTTTTTTGCTGGTCTACGGCAATGCAATCCTGCAGCATGCAGATGGTTTCGCACAGGTTGCAACATAGCATTGTGTCTTGTTGCTGTGAAATGGGTCACTAGCGGGTGCGGCAACTACATAATGTCCAAATCAAATGGCAGGAGATGAGGCTTCAGGTTTAGGCCCAGAACGAATATTTTTATCGTGTCCGAAGTCTGCGTAAGGGTGAATCCATAATGGCTTAGTCTTCCGCTGCAAAATAAATTATTGGAACATGACCATAAACCATTTGAATTGAATGTCATATTGTGCCTCTTGTTTTTTCCCTTGTCACCGATCTTCCTTCAGATATATTACACTAGTTTATTATATTACTAAATAACTGTTTCATTACTTCAGGTTATGGGCTACAAGCCGGTAAAATCAGTGCAAACAGTGATTCCGAAAGTAATACTGTTGTAACTAGTTCCGCGAAAATTTTCTCTTTCTCCGATTTTTAGGTAGTCATTTTAAAATGGCTATGTCTACCGTTCATATAGACAAATTACTAGGAAAAGAGAACTATAGCACATGGAAATTTGCTGTGCAAACATATTTACAGCACGAAGAGTTGTGGGATTGCGTCAAACCTGCCGGCGGTGACAGCAAACCCGTCGATCCAAAGCGCGACATCAAGGCGAAGACTAAGCTCATTCTGCTCGTGGATCCGATAAACTATGTTCATATCCAGGACGCAAATACTTCCGCTGAGGTGTGGCAAAATTTGGAAAAGGTTGCGTTCACACTCCAACATCCTCCCTTGAACGCAAACCCTTAACTTCGAGGAAAGCCCTTTTTCAGCTGGTGAACTTCGACTTCGCTTCGACGCGTTCATCGCAACGCTTGGTATCCATCCAACTTCATCACTGTTCTGCAGATATCAGAATAAATTCTTTCAAATATCAAATCCAGTGATATCTGTTCCAGCACAATGTATAATTTCTATAAACATGTAAACTTCTATAAAACTGTCTTCAGTATTTTATCGGATTCTTTTCAGAATTTTGTAGGTATATTCATTATCCCGTTACATTGCCTTTAATGAATATTTCTTGCTCTGTTCTGTCCTGGTCTGTCCTGTCCTGTCCTGGCACCACGGAGCGACTTTCTTCCTTAGCATCGGATACGTTTGACGGAACGTATTGCATGAAGAAAATCGGAAGTCACTGTGCTTTTTTCTTCCTTGAGGCCGGATAAGTTTAAACGGAACATATATGCGTTCAAGGGAGGATGAAGATGTTTTTTGGGAATTAGTGCCTACTGTTACGAGAAGGAAAATTCTGATAAGAATAAAGAAATGTTTTTTTGAGAAGTTTACACATCACCAGTACAGCGATGAAGAAGGAAGGTGGTAGCGTTGTGATGAACTTGTTGGACTAGTAGTGAAGATGTCCGTCTAAGCACATTGACATCCGACATCACTTTGTGCGAGATAAGGTGCTGTCGAACAAGCTCGTCGTGAAGTACGTTCAATCGAGCGAGATGGTTGCTGACGCTCTGACGAAGGGCACTGCTCAACCTATAGGTACTGGACTACTGCTCCTCGAAGATGGGTTTATGGCCAAGGGAGGATATTGGAACATGACCATAAACCATTTGAATTGAATGTCATATTGTGCCTCTTGTTTTTTCCCTTGTCACCGATCTTCCTTCAGATATATTACACTAGTTTATTATATTACTAAATAACTGTTTCATTACTTCATAAATGAAGTTTAAATAAAAACATTTTTCGTCAAAGAAAGTTGTTTAAAACATTACCGATAAAATAATAAGTCATTGTTTTTAACACCGTTTGTCTACTTACCCATATCAAAAAACGCCTAGCGATTCCTTATATAAATAGTTATATTGTTTTGCTCTTTTCAACAAAGATAAATGAAAATCCATGTTTTGCAAATCACAAGGTATTCGAAAGGCAAAATTAAACAGTTCGTAAGTATAACACACGGTTCATCCCGCAGCTAATAATGGCTGCCAGCCGTGACAGTTGTTTGTTCACAAAATCATATTATTAGAAATTTGAGGGTAGAAAACACTTTATATTGTTTAAGACGATAACGACCAAAATAGCCATCAGCTAGCAACTTTTAAACTCCAGTAAAAAGAGTCATACCTATTAATAATTATATTAAAAGAAAACACAATGCGTTTGCGTTTTTAACATATTATATAAGAGTAAAATTAAACATACAATAGACTGCAACCACCATAAAATTAAATAGTTACGGAAAAAAATAAATTATAATTTCAACCTTATTTCAAAGCTCATAAAACAGCTATTTACACAAATTGCAATACAGTAGTCGCAGATTGAACATAATTCATACATTCACCATGTAACTTGCATACCTCGGTGGCCTAGCGGTCAAAGACAGGTCGAAGATTTGACTTCTGCTTTAGTGAACCGGGTTCGTATCCGAAGAAAACGGAATATAAAATAGTAATAATAAAATGACGTTTTTGGATGTTATTTCGATGGCCGTGCTGGTTGTGAGGAATATTGCTTTGGAATTGGAATCTCAGACTTGTTGAGAAATAATAATATAACATCGTTGCATCAGTGAGATGGTAACTACTCTTCGCTAGTAATAATAGTTCAATGCGTGGGATTGCATTAATTTGAAGATTAAAGGTCGAAGGAAGCTTCGATTCGGTTCTCTCGCTTACACTGGGGATGACAATATCCAATGTAAGATTAGGTAAAATATTTTTAGGACAGTCTAAATAAAAAAAATACTTTTACATTATTTTTGTAGAAGTAACTGAAACCGGAGATATTGCATTTTCAGCCTTTGAGTGTGACACGATACCGGCGGGGATTATTTTCATTTAATTTGTAATTATTTTTTACTTAATTTATTATAAACTAACTTAAATAGTTGTAACTTTCTTCATTGTTATTTTATAGTTAGTTGTTGTTTATTCAATAAACAGGTAATTTACAGTGACATTGCTCATTCATCTTGTTGCTAAAAAATCTGTACTTAGGGGGTAGATTTTATGATCGAACTCACTCACACATTCACATGTCATAGATTCTACTTAACGTTCATGTCGATACTCAACACGCATAGACGTGTGCGTGGCTGTGCTAACCGCATTATTTTGCTGTGTGTACATAAAGTAATAAATAAAGTAATTTCGTTTTAGGTACAAGCTTTTTGCTGACTGTACTTGCATTGTCATCCGTCTTACATAATGTGAACTAAATTTCAAGTCAATCGGACCAACCGTTGAAGAGTTCCCTCCTGCTTGATGAAATGAAGTTCATGAATGAAATTGAGTCGCAAGATTCAACCCGAACCGGACAAACATACATTGCAAGTTAATATTTATAAAGCTTGCAATAAAATTGTGCAGAACTTGAAATCCTTACGAGAGAAACAATACCCTACAGTTTGAACCACATTCCTTCCGATTGGTATTTCCGAGTGATGTGATTTTAAAGATCAGTTCCCAGGCCTTAGTAGGTACGGTGACTATTTCATCAAAAGATATTCATGTGTAATCGATTACTGGACTCACATCCCATATGAAAACATCGCCGAGAATGGGCGTCTCGTCGCGCATGCGCGCGTCGCTCACGAGCAGCACGGCGCGCACGGCCGCCGCCACGTCGGCGCTGCCCTCCGGGTACTGCGGCCGGATGCGGAAGATAGTCACGCGCACGCCCTCGTCCGTTAGCTTGGGAAGCGGCACTATGTCCCTGGGGAGGTAAGGGGAAACGTTCAAAGAACTTCAGAGATTTGAAGTAGGCATGTTATTTAAATGAGCAAAGTTTACGCTTCTCCTGTTTGTAAAAGTGCATAACATTTATTGCCTCCTTGGATTGATAGCGTTGCAGGTTGCTGTTGCAGGCTGTAATTCTAGAGCTACTGCATACTGTATTCGCTGCCTCGTTATCTAAATCCAAATGATTTGGCGATAGTTCGTTTAGGGTTCGTTTTAAGCGCTCTACTAAAAGCATCGATTGCATATATTTTAATTGTTCACCCTGTGCATACATCAGCCCCGCATGCTTAACTAGATACAAAATACAAATCATGGTGGCACTACAAGCGAAAAATGGGGGAGTGGGAGGAGTCCTCCCAACACACAGAGTGGTGTGCCTCAAAACATTCCCCCGCCACTGCTAAGCTACTGGTTCAGTTTTGGCAGTATCAGAGGGTAGTTAATTGAAGTCGCAGACGTCGCTGAGCGGCGCCTCGTTGAGCGAGCGGTGCTGGTAGAGGTGGCAGTGTCACACGCGCCCCGCAGACCGTGTCGAACTTGGCGCTAGGCAGTATGTGAGGATAGTTACATGAAGTCGCAGACGTCGCTGAGCGGCGCCTCGTTGAGCGAGCGGTGCTGGTAGAGGTGGCGGTGTCGCACGCGCCCCGCAGACCGTGTCGAACTTGGCGCTAGGCAGTATGTGAGGATAGTTACATGAAGTCGCAGACGTCGTTGAGCGGCGCCTCACTGAGCAAGTGGTGCTGGTAGAGGTGGCGGTGTCGCACGCGCTCCGCAGAACGTGTTGAACTTGGCGCTAGGCAGTATGTGAGGGTAGTTACATGAAGTCGCAGACGTCGCTGAGCGGCGGCTCGGTGAGCGAGCGGTGCTGGTAGAGGTCGCGGTGCCGCGCGCGCGCCGCGCAGAATGCGTCGAACTTGGTGCGCGCGCGGTCCGAGTCCATGCGGCAGCCGCGCACGAACAGCTCCAGGAAACGTGTCTCTGTAACAATAACAACATTATTTTAAAAGTATTATTTCATACTTAATTACTTCTAGGCGATTCGATTCGTGCCAGAGCTTGTTTTGTCACGTAAATAATGAATAAGCCAAAACTTTGCAGGAAAACACAGCATGGCATAGTGGGTTTTATTCAACTGCTAAAATACGATTAAGTTTAGCACCTATTAACTCCAAAACGTCACACTGTGATTTTTGAGTTAACCGAGCATAAAATAAGTAGGTCTTAAGTAGATGGAACAAAAGAGCAATGACGTTCGAAGGGACCGGCAGAAGCAAGCTGTTTAATCATTCGTCATCTACGATAAACCGACCGGTTCTTTTGTTCCTTATCTCTTTAAAACGACGCCGTTAATAACTTTTATAGCATTTTTCCTTAAACATAAATGGCCTCTATACGGCGAAAAGACCAAACGGCTTGTTCATGGTCATGATCTTGATGTAGACTCGAACTACCCACGCTTGCTCGCGTGTGGCGCAACTGTTTCACGACAAATAATAATACCAGTTAACAATTGTATTTAAATGATACTGCTTAGTACCGTGGGTCGCTCTTCAATGAATGACGCATAGCGTGCTAACTGCAGCTGGGTACCTACTTCATTAAATTTTCATTACTTGGACAGTTTCTCAGTATTTTTTCCCTTTACGGTATCACTCTAGTTCGTGTCGCGAGTATTCGCAACAACGCAGTGTTTCACGATTTTGGTCTTTCACGTGAACATAATATCCGATCTATCTACGAAGTATTAAAAAGCTAAATAAAAGCCATGGAGTGCCATTATTAATTCAATCAGCCTCTCTATGAAGTAGTCTAGTTCATTGACCGTTATTACTATGTTTGTAGTAAATGGTCGGACCGCATTATGTAATATTGTAATTGGCTGTCCTACTGTAAGGAACTGGCTGAAACAGTTTAGCAATAATAAGGGCAACTGCCAAAATCGGAGACTTAAATGTCATGCTTTCTATTGTCGCTCCATTTACTGAACAATTAAGTGTTTTTGTGTCTCTGTGTAAGTGACAATAATAATGGAAAACCGGCCAATTGCGAGTTGGATTCGCTCATCAAGGGTCCTGTAAATTGGGCAAATGAATGAAACTTCCAGTGTTAGCAGAGCTCTGCTCTTAAGCAAAATGTAGGCAGTGTGAGGTCATTTTATAGCGGTTGATTGACAGACAAATAAATTAGGTAAGTAAGTAAGTGCGTCGATTTTTGACATTTTTATATATCCAGTGTCACCTCACGACTAAGACGAATCTAAAGATACATCTCAAGCTCAAATGCGACTAGCCGTTAAGGCTCTAGAGCGTGCCAAGGAAATATAAATACAAACCTAACCTAACCTAACCTAACACTCCTTCTGACGGAGTCGAATAAAAAATAGATTTTTAGGCTTCTTTCATTAATTGTGCTGTAAGACCAAATTTCAAATTTCTAGGACAAATGGAAGTAGCCTTATTTATTGGGAGCTCCGGTACTTTGTATCGAAACACCTTTTCTAATGGCTGTACTTGTTTATCTTTTGATTGAGTCAACTAGAGGGTTGATTTTTTCTCAGCTCCGAGCCTCCGACGGACCACGGATCTAAGTATTTTTTATTAATTTCAACCTTATACGTACACGTTCCTGAGAAAAAGGGTGTTGACAGACCGACGGATGGACAACAAGTGACCAATAAGGATTCCGTATTTTCATTTTGAGGTACGGAACCCTAAAAACCACTTGGTTATTTAATTATAATCTACTCTAGTGATGTGACGCTAACCGTTGAAATTACATTTAGATACCTAAGCAGTTAACACGAAAGATGCAAATTTCGCACATCATTCCGTAGGATAGTATTTGAAGGAATGTCAAGTCAACATTATTTGCAAACAAAACACCCTTAAGTGTCGAAGTGTGTGCATAGGTTTATTGACGTTATCACTGCATTATCCTAAAGGCAAGTATGTAGAAAAGGTAATTACTTAGTAGTTGATTAAGTAGTAGAATAATGACCTAACAAACCTGCTATTTAAGGTAGAGAATGTGCAAGGATGTTATCAAGTCAACATAGAATTACCATGCAGGACGCCGCGCCGCCGCGACGGTATTGTGCAACCCGCACAAAGGGAAGGGTTCACATTCGGTTAAATTACCCAATTGTACTTGGCTAATTCATATAAATTATGAACTAAAGGACATTCAGTTCAGTATGGGAACCTACAGTACCTACCTATAACTTCTCGCCATGGTCACGGGGGCCGTTTGTGATGTGTGTAAACTTGACATACTGTTCGAGAACTTCATAATAGATCCAAATCACATCAGTATATCAGTAGTTTTTGA
The DNA here is from genome assembly GCA_932294345.1 of Pandemis cinnamomeana. Lineage (NCBI taxonomy): Eukaryota > Metazoa > Arthropoda > Insecta > Lepidoptera > Tortricidae > Pandemis > Pandemis cinnamomeana. The sequence continues at coordinate 5,712,797 of OW028720.1, forward strand.
GAAAATTATGAAAATCCATAAGAGTGAAAATTAACAGATTTATTTTTATTTAGTTGTCAATAGCATTAGGTAGGCAATAATTAATGCTTTGTGTTCAAATTAGTCAGGCCAGCTTAGATACGTTATCGTATTACAAAAACCTTGAAGGTCTTTCTATCATGTTACATGTCGATTGTATTAAGAAAAAATATTAAATGCATAGTTAACTTGACATATGATATAAGATAGAGCTAGTACGGTTTAAGCGACTTAAAAAGATTAAAGACACGTACTTTGCAAATCCGGTTTCACCTACACTTAATAATAACAACCACGGATACCAGTTTAACACAAGAAGTCAACTAGAATATTCGATAAATCGCATTAAGTCATTACACATTGTAATACCTAGATATAAGTACCTGGCTACCTCGTTGCTGCTAACATCGCAGATATTTTTTGCATCAGGTTTTTCCGTAATTAATCAGTACTACCTCTTTTAGTTGTGGACAATAAAGATGCTTCGAGAAAATTATGATAAGCCCGTGCCGCTTTTTTTGCTCGACTTGGCTTTTTTATCTTCTAACGTAAGTACTTCTCCTCTTAGCCTCTGATGGCTTTTACAGGGTGCCCCCTTGTTTTGTAAACAGAATTTTCAAATAGTTAGTTTAATTTCATATAATTTTATTCGATAAGAATATACAACTGTTCGAATCAAATAGATACTCTTCATTTTAGGGAAAAAACATAGTCTTCTTTCAGCGAAATATCTTACTCGTATATCTACGATATTTATGGTATTTAATTCCCTTCATGTTTCGTAGTCTTGGGACGCCCTGTATATATACCATTTGTCGTCTTTTGATAAAACTATTCTACGAAATAAAATGAGTTGAACAATTTTTCTTTCAAATGTGTTTCATTGAAATGAAGAGTATTTGAAATGAAAAGATTGAATTTAATGTTCTAATACACTTAGTTGTACATTCTTTGCAAAAAAATCGATGAAATGAAATTATGTGAAAAAGGGCACGAAACAGGGGGACCATTCTTTAGGTTAGTTTTTAAACATTTTTAACATACTAAACTAAACTAAACTAAACTAAACTTTCCTAGTTTTAGCATCCTTTATTGTTATTTAGTTTTTAATAGTTTGGTTGTTAATAAAGAATTACTTATCTGTTTCTACATATTTGTATCGATTAAAATGTGTCTGCATAAGCATAATCTTAGTATCATGTTGCCGCTGTTATGTTAAGTATTGGTCATTGTTCCATTATATGATAATAAAATAAAATATGATATGCCTTTTTAGTGTTTGTGGACGAAACAAGAGTAATTATAAAAATAATTTCACCACCCTACCTACCTACTCGTACCAATATAGGTGTACTATGTATGTACAATTATAGATATATGTACATAGAAATAGCCTTTCGGTGCCTAGCCGAGCCGAAGTTTATTATTTGAAAATGCTGCTGTTGTTACTTACTTATTGGGTCTATTAGCGTTGAAATTAGTTTTATTGTAAGCCCTTTTTAGAAACGCATACCCATTCAACTGATTCAAAAACTGATTACACTACGAACTGTGGAAGTGTGGAAATAATACGTGAATGAGAGCGACTTGCGGCGACGCGTACGCAGCATTGCAAATGTGGTATTTGAGTGCACTATTTAGTAATCCGTCTCGGCACTAATGTTGGTCTCGTCAATTCTCGTCACCCGAAATTGCGAGATATACGAAAACGCGCGAGGAATCAAGATGAGTCACTGAAGTACATCGAGGGGATTTATCGCTTGATTCCAAAACTTTGCAAGATTTCGGTCGCGACTACAGACAATCGCTGTGAGTCCGGTTTCCTAAACAATTCCAAATAAAGTACTTATCTAAGTACTTTTCCATTGGCTCTTCTGCTTCTTCGTAACGAACGGTGGTGTATTTTTTATGGGTTTCAGCTAAACACTACCCTTTGTTTTACTTTGTTTATTTGAATACATGATCGCATCAACACGCATGCGTAATGATAGTGCATTACATAGTCCTCCTTTACCGCAGCATTGAGCTAGTTAGCGACCGGTTGCGCGCGCAGGTCGAAGAGTTCAACGACTCCGCCGAACTTGCCGAACGAATATATTTTGATTGAGCTATATTTAGAAGCCTTAAACTATAGTCCTCAAGCTTAACAATTAATACTTATTAAATTTAAAATTGTATACAACTTGGAAGGTAAACGAGCAAGTGGGTCACATGATAGCCTGCAATCGCCGATGCCTAAAGACAGCCGCAACAGCGGAGGGACTGTCGATGCATAGCTAACCATATTGTAGTTAATGGACCAGGAGCACTATAACGTAGATTTCTGAACTACATAAGGTTAGAACCTAATAGTAATAGTTAACAAAACTAAACAAGGCTACTAAAAATAAAAATGCTTACTTCCTTGAACAGCATAATATTTTTTTGGTAAAGGTTACACAGATAATTAATTAGCTGAGGTTTGAAATAATATACATACCTACCTAATTATTGTCTAATTAGGTAATATCAAAACAAAGGCGACCAGCAAAGGTCCCGCGTGGGTTAGGGCCTTGCTAATTTACGTAAAGTCGCTCGAATTTTTAAATGAGAAGTCGTTAAAGTCGTAAAGTGAAGGCTGCCCGGAAGTGCCGTATTTTAACAGATTGAAATACGGAAATTGCTGTGACGTTTGTTCCTGACAAAACCAGTAGCGCTAGTCGCACGCACTCTGACAACAAAATTAATATTTCGCCTATTTTAGGGCCCATAATTAAATTAAACCTGTTTGTGCTACGCAAAAATCCATCATGTATCGCATCATTTATGTAGAGTTGGAAACGCTTTAGCGTCTCGTGTGGTAATCAGGTCTTTGTGATAATTACTAAGGTAATGTTGATCTGTGTGAAAATGAAGGAGGGCGGATTTTCAACGCGACCATAATGCTAATAATAATACCTCTGCATTCAAAAACTTATAAAATCTGTATAAATAAAAATTAATCGTCGAAATGTATGTACCTACGGGCATAACTTCTAAACGTTTGCTCTGAATTGGATTATTTTTTAGTTGTGTTTGTTACTGTTTGGACAACCTTTTGTATACAGTGGCTATAACATCTGGGGCCCGCGGCAAATTCGTCAGATGGGGCGCCTTCCTCAATATAAAGAAGTGCATCAGCGCCCCTTCTGTGCTCTAAACCAAGCCAGTTCGGGGCCCCGTAGAGCCCGTGGAATTTTGCCGCTGCTGCCACCCTATAGTTACGCCACTGTTCGTACCTATACAATAAAATTTTGGAAACCAAATACCTACGGGAACGGGGGCGAAGCCGCGGGCAACGGCTAGTATAACATAAATTTAATGAAATAGTCTAATAAAAAACTATTTTTACATGTCTATATACGCTTCTAATGCTTGATTCAATTAAGTACAATTAACAACACACAAACACTCGCAACAAAATACAACTTTGCTCTCTTGCTGCACAAATAACTAAATAGGTAATAACACCCCGTATACTCAAGGGAAAAACAAATGGGAGCAATAAAATACGTTGAGTAGGTACTTAGGAATCTTGAAATAAAATTATAGTTTTAAACGAAGCATTGGTGGGTCTAAGCCAAAAACGGCAGATGTCATTTGATTTGCATGTACATATGGGATTTCTTTCATTAAGTACGTCATACTTAGTCTACATACATCTCGTTAAGTATTCATTAAGCACCGAGACTGTTAAATTTCGGAGGAATAAGGAATAAGGGTAAAACACAAGTTTACACAAGTATAGATATAGTCAAAATCGGTTGAGCCATTGAGTAGTTACGAACGGACATAGGAATGGACATACGTACATACATACGCAGAAAACACATAATTCTCCTTTTGGACTTCACCTCATTGCAGTCAGGTAAAAATAGATACGCTCGGTTCTCATATAATAAATACGTCATCACTTCAAAACGTATTTATCAGTTACCTACTGGTGAACGGTTAAAGGTGTGTCTTGAGATACCGATAAGAGCGAATGACCTTTAAATTAGCAAAATAAAGTAGAGTGAATTATTTTTAACAAACGAGTTTGAAAATACTGACGTATTTCTGGAAAATATAAATAAAATATGATAACAACTAATGCTTTGGGGCCGGTGCGTGCGCCGCCTTGTAAACAACATCGTTATTTATAATTAGATCGCCGCTAAAAAACGTGTTACTGACTCTACTTATGAGCGAATAATTCCACTAATCAAAATCGGTTATTTTTAGAACCCAAAACATTGCATGACGCAAACAGTTTACTAAAAAAGTTGCGAGTCACTTTTTTACTCCGGTGTTATAAATATTCAGATTATTGGTTATATTTGAGGTATCGTTTTTAGGGTTCCCTAGGTACTCCAGTCAGCTAAAACAGAACCTTTATTGGATCGCTTTGTTGTTCGTCTGCCCGTCTATCTGCCGCGACTCGCGACCATAACTCAGGAATATATTGAGGTATGAAGCTGAAATAAAAACTAATTGATAATGGCTTGCTACTGCTACCCTTTAGAGCACAGCACAGTGAAAAAAAAACTTTTAAGTCAACGCAATCACAGGATATAGTCATTTGAAATGGTGATGTTTCTATTCAAATTGCTTGCCGTGGAATCAAAGCTAAAACCTATACTTTCAGCTATCCGTGAAATTTGGTATGACGGAAATTCTTGGAGCACAAATAATGAAAAAAATGGTTTATGTTCATCTGTCTATGCATGTAATGCGTATACACATACCAACATAAATACAAATTCCCTAAGAATTTTAATTTATTTAAAACAGCAAAAGAAAACAATAAAGAACAGTCAAAACTTAAAAATAACTTAAACCTAGCTAAAACTATTATTAAAGATAAAAAAATTTCTCCCAAATCGCCGCCAATGGGGAGGGTGCCCAGAAGGCTGGCAGCATTGCCACGTTGTATGGCAATGCTTATTCGCTGAGCGAAATATTGGCCAGCCCTCTGGTCACGGGAGGCCTCTATAAGGCGCGCCGAGATATCTTTATAGACACTCCCTAAACTTTGCTAAGTATAAATTGGTGCGCCAGTCCGGCTTCGCATAGTAAGGTTTAAATAATGTTTAGTACACGATCAATGAAAGTCACTAAAGGGTCTTAGCTAGAAACGAAGGATAGGCACAGTGGCGTAACTATAACGCCTGGGGGCCGCGGCAAATTCGTCAGATGGGGCTCCTTCCTCAATATAAAGAAGTGCATCAGCGTCCCTTTTGTGGTCTAAACCAAGCCAGTTGGGGGCCCCGTAGAGCTAGGGGCCCCTGGCATTTTGCCACCCCTGCCACCCTATAGTTACGCCACTGGATTTACTTAACAAGCTCGCATAGGGCGGCTGAGGGCAGATTTAGAAAAAATTGCTGACGAAAGAAAGCAAAAATTGTTGTTGAATTTAGGACACGAATAGAGTAGGTAGATAATTTTAAAAAATCGGCTTCCTGAGTGTCTGCTTTTGTTCGTATGTATGTATACTCTTTATTGCACAAAAAACACGATAATTTTAATTTTTGTGACCTATATTTATTCCATTTAGCCCTCGAACAACATTCGGAACTATCGATCAGAGTGATAAAGTAAATTACAAAAATTACAAGTTACAAGTAAATTACATTTACTTAAATGCTTTGTATAAAACTTACTAAAACTATCATCGTCATATTACTGATTTAAATTACGCATAAAAATAAAATATATATGCGTCGAATTGAGAACCTCCCCGTTTCTTTCGTCGGTTAAAAAGCAGTGCCATGAATAAAGCAAATAATACCTACTCTTTTAAGTATAAACCTAGGTTTATATTAAGTAAGAGAGGAGCTTATTTATTTACGAGTTTGTTGTGTATTTTTCAATTGTAATCATTTATTACTAAATTTACTTATTATACATATTCCTGTGGGTTAATGAAACTAAAGTTCTTTTCCTTAATTTGAAATAAACAATCAATGCAAACCTAACATTTTTTATTAATCATTAAGTAATAGATAATCGTGTAGAGGAGTTAAATTCACGCACGTACGGATCACTATCTCTTTGTGCCACCCGTCCCAACGATAAGTAGTGTACTTACCTAATGTCCAAAGCTTGTTAAGTTTAAGTCAATTATAGCTAAGTACATTAATACCAAACGTTGCGCGCAAAAAAAATACATCAAGGATGCTGGATGGTACGAAAAATTGTTTTCAGAAAATATGTTATACCTAAGTATGTGCTATTAAGTACCTAGGCTACTACCAGATCTTAATTAACGGACTTTTATTATTGAATAAATATCTAATCCCTGCGATCACCGTAACCCTGCGTAATAAATTAAGTAACTCACAAAATTATGCCAGGCATTAAGTAATGGGTATATTAAATTAATTACGAAAATAACTCTAACAAATAACGTGTGACTCTACATTTTAAGATAATAGGCTAACGAGCTGTGAGTGCTATTTCCGCGTTTTGGTGTTTTGTTTTTTAACGACCTTTTGTATTTATTACTTAGTTAGGGACATTGTGGATTTGTTCACACGTATATACATATACGTATTTAAGCGGTAATGTACCTAACTACTAACTAGCATTTTTGTCATTATATTATAGACACCCCGAAAATTGAATTAGAATTTTTTAAAGAATACCTAATTATTGAATTTGAAACAAGTAGGTTCCTAGGTATTATTTTTCCTGTAAGTATTTCAAATTAGAAGCAGTGTAAAATAAATATTATTCACTGATGGAACTTGTTTGATGTTGTAAAATATTTTCACAAATATTACACACAAATTTACAGAAATCACGTCTTTTCCCCTAACGGGGTAGACAGAGCTTAAGGTAACAAGACCTTACAGGCCACGTTTAGCAAGATTGTGAGCGTATAGGTTGGTTCTTTCACAAATATAATGGACCGATGCACAAGATGTTCTGCCGCCTTTGATTTTTTTTTGATTTGCCTCCTACCCTACTAAAATTCCAATAACTTTCTGTTAAGAAGAAAAGTTCTTCTTCTTCTTCTTCTCCTTATTTGTGGCGTTTCAAGTCGTTATAACGACGACAACTTCGCCAATGTCAAAGTAACAAAAATATGATTAAAAAATCTTGTGACAAAATGTCGGCAACGTTGTACGGTAATGGTCAAAGACCCCCCTCCCCCCCTGTCGGGCTCTTAGCCAACGGTCAATGATATCCCTCAGAAACTGCCAGGAAATCATTAGCCGATGCCCAGGGTGCACCGGATCAAGCACTGCTCTTCCGCCGGATGGATCCAAAAAGGAACCGCAGCTCTTGACCACACGTGGAGGTAACCCGACTCGCACCCCGAAGAAAAGTTATAATAAATAATGTCTGAGCCTGACAGCGCTGTTACGGCGTAGAAAAATAAACGACATCCTCGGTTCGGTTCCCCCGTTTTCATTGGTGCTCCCCCTAAGCTCCCTTATTCATATACCCTCCCTTATATACCTTTTGTTACAATTCAAACATAGATTCCGAACATCGGCCGAACTTACCTATGCTCTCGGGCTGTGGTAGGTGTGGGGAAGCAGCGCACATGCTCCTGAGGTCTCGCACCCCCCGCTCCAGGTCCCCCTCCCCCTCCCCCAGCTCCTGCTTGATCAGCTCCAGCTGCTTCGCAGAAGGTCCTTGCAGTAACGCCATGGCACTATACACTAGCGACTCAAGTATAAACAATCGTAATTAAATTAAAAATAATCTGTTCTCAATTTGAATCGCGGTAAATTGCAGGCTCTAGCTGACTAAGGACAAAACTGCGAGCGAATTGCGACCAGCCAGTGCCTTATATAAACAAGCGTCGATTAGAAAAGGTAAGGACGGCTAGGGCGCGGTCATACAGCGCGGGTGCATGTGACTGGTTCACACAGTAGTACTAGGACCTACCTACATATCGTAAGAGTTTTAGTGTCGAATGCTGTTAGTTGCTGAATGGCTAGCTCTAGAGGCTATTTCAATAGTTAGAGTAATTAGTAGTAGGTTGTTTACATATGATAGGTACGATTAGTCGGATACGCAAAGAATGCAACTAACGATGCTGAGAAACTAATAAGCCATCATTACGGTATTCAGAGTATTATAGTTTCACTCTCCTAAAATTTTGTACGGATTGATTAATTCTCGAAACATAACGAGATGACGATGACGATGTCGATGATAGTTGGTTCTTTAAATCCCAGCGTTTATTGTCTTCACTGTGGCCGGCCCCTTACAATGGCTGCTGACGTTGGCCGCGTCACCGTTCTGCCGACCAAGGCAGAAAATATGTTGTTACGATGATTTTTCCATTGATTATTGTGCAGCCGAGCAGGTCATTTGCATTTCAAAACATACGAGCGCTTCCTAAGTGTGTCAGTAAATTTATCTTAGGCAAAATTAATGAAACTGGCTAGACTAAAGTTTACCTAGGCGGCGATGTGCTATGCTAAATTGAACTACGGATTAACTGGCTGTTTCCCACGACTCCGCCTGCGCAGAATTCGCTTACTGACGTCCCGCGGGAGCTATGCGGTATTGAATGAAAAAATGAAATTATTAATTCGCAAGAACATCACAGAGGTGCTATTTAAAAAAAATTACACATGTCAGAGGAAGGTACATGTTTTGTATGCTCTGACAAAAAATTGACATAAAACTATGTCCTTCCCCGGAACTGAAACTACCCCTTCAACAAATTTCAATTCTATCCGTTCAGAGGTTTAAGCGTGAGAAGGTAGGTAACAGACAGATAGACACACTTTCAAAACTATAATATTAGTATGCATATTGATCATTCCTGATGCATCTTGAGGATATGCAGGCGACCAGTTCTCCACAGTTATTATTACGCATTAATAAACTAGCAACTTTTTAAGCTGACACATTTATCTTTTGCGTAAGTTTTATTTAACAACCCGTCGCAAAAAAGCGTTGTTATTAGTTTGTCCACTATGTCTGTCTGTGGCACCATTATACTCATTAGCTCATAAACGTGTAAACCAATTTAAATGCGATTTTTGCACAACAAAATCGATTTAGCATTGTTTACATACTTACATACATAAATTGCGGCTCAATCCCTTACGGTTTAAGAGTTAGCATGATTGTGGGCTTGGGTTAGCAGTTTTTTTTTTAAATATAAGTACCTATATTTTTTTATTAGGTATTAGTTTGTTGAAACTGTGCAATGTTCGATAATCAAAAACGTAAAAATGCTCACCCTTGATTGCTTGTTCAGTTTCATAGAATGCCATATCAAATGCGATGTTTACTTATGATATTTATTAATATTGAAAAGGTTTTCGATGATTTTTGTACTTCTAATGTTGGTAGACTCAGCTCTGAACAGTGGCGTAACTATAGGGTGGCAGGGGTGGCAAAATGCCAGGGGCCCCTAGCTCTACGGGGCCCCCAACTGGCTTGGTTTAGAGCATAGAAGGGATGCTGATGCACTTCTTTATATTGAGGAAGGAGGCATCTGACGAATTTGCCGCGGGCCCCAGATGTTATAGTTACGCCACTGGCTCTGAAAGACATTCATCGTAAGATTAATTTAAAAAAGTACTAAATATTAGTTGCAAGCTTTTATTTAGTTTCACCTATGTTTCACCTGTCCCGATGTTAGTCTTGTAATTTTGAATAAAATAATAAACCTTGCAAGTTTAATTTGATCCATTTGCCGGCTACTGATTCAGCCGAAATTTTGCATGCATATCGGATGAATATCTTAAAGTGTAATTCAACGGTTTGTCCGATTGACTTGAAGTTTGGCCCTACTTATACAGGAACAGATGACAATGCAAGTGCAGTCAAAAAAAAGTTTGTAAGTTAAAAATAAAATTTTTAGTTTAGGTTATTTTTTCTCTTCTCTGAACCTTTCCCAGGTGTTTTTTTCTAGACGTTGGTATACGCTACTTTCTCATTTCTTAGTTAGGTACTTTATGGCTACGAAAATAAAAAACTCTTAATTCTTTTGTGTTAACTCAGCAATTTTTTTTAGACATTCTTAGCCTATATTTTTCGTTCACGAGAACGTTACGATATTTAGCTTTGGGCACCTTTGAGATTTAGCGCTCGCCCGGGATGGTCGCCCGACCGCCAACACAAACACCAAACACTAAAGTGATTGGTGATAGACTGAAAGAAAATTTGTGAATGTAAACTGGTAACAATGAATGTTAGTTACGTGGAACTATAATAATTTGTAAATTTACAAAAATTGTTGTAAAAATTACGCCATCTGTTGTCGACTAGAGTAACTATTTTGAAGTTACGCCATCTATTGTTTAGTAGCAAAAGTTCCACAGAATTGTTCAAGTCACGTTTTTAAGCACTGAGTTCGGCTACAGTTATTGTTATATTTAAATCTGGCTACATTGTCTTTCGTTTACTTTTCTGGCAACCCCACAAAATTGACAGTTCAGCTATTCGATATTCAAAAAGGTAACGGCATTTTTACCGGGCTGTCTCGATTGCCATTCATGGCATAAGTTTATTAACTCTCAAAACAAACATTCAAAACAATGCATGTGATTTAATTAATTTCGGATAAGAACGAAACATGGAACCTTCGAAAGAGGCGATTGCTGTTCGCATTGCGCGGCTGAACCGCCAGATTTTGGGCAAAGTGACTGCAGGAACAAGTACATTTAGTAAAAAGACAATAGAACGTGAGGCTTTGCTGGATGCCCTCGCAGTTTTGTATGATGAATGCAATGATGATCCTATTAAAAAGAGTGATGAGCTGGTGCGGAACTTCGTGGACAAATGTGAGCATATTCTATGTCTAATTATTCTCCACCTGCCCATAACACTGGCAGCTGCTAGTTTATTTTTAGCTACATTTCATGGACTCCTTTAAATATTTTTAAGCGTACATTTAGTTAAACTGCTAATTTACATGAACACTAGCTGTAGAGTAGTATTTTATTCCTCAATTGAACAATTTTATTTTGTAATATTGATTTAGATCATGTCTATTTGCTGCAGTGCAGCATCATTAGAATGACAGATCTATCTATTGTCAAGCCAATAATTTAAATAATTTGAGTTCTAGTCTTGGAGGACTTGTCCTAACAATTTTACAAAGTTATTGAAAATTTGATGTAATAAAATCTGATACATATTTAACAACAAAAGTCCTGGAATCTTGGGGGCATAAATGTTTGAAATTTCATTATACTGCATTGTAAAATCTAATATATTTAAATTCAATACTTTTATATTATAATAATAAATACATCATTGGGTACTTGAATGAAACAGCAGTTTTTTTTTTTTTATGATAGCCCTGTATGTTGTGGTATGGCAGGACAAAAATAAAATGGTAGAGTAGGATAGCTGTTGTAAATATAAATCGCCATCCAGGAGAACTGTACACATTGAAATTGAAATTATAATGTTTATTTTTAATTGTAAATTTAATTGTGCTCCGTAATAAATTGTTTCAAGTTTACTTATATTTCATACGTAAAGTTTAAAAATGGGACCCTATTACTAAGACTCCCCTGTCCGTCTGCCTGTTTGTCTGCCTGTCTGTCTGTCTGTCACCAGGCTGTGCTCATGAACAGTGATAGCTACACAGTTGAATTTTCACATATGTAGTATTTATGTTGCCACTATAACAACAAATACTAAAAAGTATATTTTTATGTCTGTCTGTCTATCTAATAACCAATACTATAAAATGACCTCACACTGCCTACATTTTGTTTAGGAGGCAGGGCTCTCCTTACACTGGATTTTATATTCATCTGCCTAAATTGTATGCAACCATCGGTGCGCGATTCCGACTCTCTCGGCCAGATTTTATAATACTAATTGTGATTTTTAATACATTTTTTCAGACCGCAGCACTGTGGCTGAATTGCGCAGAATCAGAGTTTGTATTTCAGACTTTGAAATTATCCAAACCATAGGCAGGGGGCAGTTTGGAGAAGTTCATGTGAGTTTGTTAACTCAATTTTAATTTGTACAATATAATTATTGTTGTTAATGTGGCCTAAATACCTTTGGCTCTGTCTACCCCTTAAGCCTTAAGGGATAAAGACGTGATTTATGTATGTATGTAATTATTGTTAAAATCAAAGTACAAAGATGGAAATTATGGACAAACTTGTTGCCTATTGCTATTGTTATTGGCTGTTAGCTGATATTAATTCATGAAAGATCACATACATTATCTCTTCAAACACTGCTTTTATTAATTGGTAATCTTAAACCATGTCATATAGAATATTAAGTAAAATTTGGAGCTCTTTAGAGCAGTTTGGTAGCATAATTTGAAATTTATATCTGTATAGAATTTAGATACAACATTAAGGTGCCTAGTAGAAAGTAAATGAAAATGCAACTGTTGTAACTTTTAAACATTGCATATTATGGCTTGAACAATTTTTATGCAGAATGTCTGTTTGTCTTGCATCAATTTCCATTCTTCATATGAAATAGCAGCAGTTTGACATTTAAAACACGGGATTCACGATCCCATTGTCCATCGCAGATGGTGCGTGAGAAAGAGACGTGTGATGTATACGCACTGAAAAGTGTGCGCAAGGAACACGTTCGAAATCGCGCGCGGTCCGCCGAAGACGAGCGCGAGGTGCTCGCCTGCTCCACAGGACCCTGGACGCCCAAATTGCAGTACGCCTTCCAGGTATGCAATACAAAAACGCAGTTAGTCGCTCCGCCAAAGGGTGGATGTATTACACTATGTTCGTTTTGTAGCCGGTATTATTGCTGTACCAAATCTGTTCAAAAATTATAGAACAATTCGCACCCTTCGTGGAAGAAAGACGTAAGTCCTATTGACTTACCATGGGACTTACGTCTTTCTTCCATGAAGGGTGCGAATTGAATATCTATTTTCGTTATTACTTTTTTAACTTTGTTAACGGTTAAAAAAAGCCGATCATACAGGTATATGGAGCATGAAAGTGGTATTCATACATAATGCCCTGCGGATAGATCTAGAGCAAGTCATAGTTTGAATAATCACATCTGATTTTCAACCCACAAAGACACTAGCACTTCAGTTTGTAAGTAAGTAAACTCTTTATTGGGCAAAATAATCATATTACGACAAATACAACTGACAAACACTGAGATACATGCACTAAGGCGGACTTATCTCGTTCAGGGATCTCTTCCAGTCAACCGGTCAGTCAGTTGTAAGTAATTGCATCCGGTCGCTAAATCTCGTCTGCCTTCAAAAGAGTTGTCGGTACACGGTGCGTGGTGTTTGCAGGACAACAGCAACCTGTACCTGGTGATGGAGCTGTGCGCGGGCGGCGACCTGGCGGGGCTGCTGGCGCGGCGCCACCACCCGCTGTCGGAGCGCGCGGCCGCGTTCTACGTGGCGTCCGTCGCGCACGCGCTCAAGGCGCTGCACCAGCTCGGCTTCGTGCACCGCGACCTCAAGCCGCACAACATACTGCTGGACAGGTGCCTTTAGTATTCCCCTGCACCATCACTCTAACAGCCCCTTTAGATACTGTGGACGCGGGGTAGGACGACAAAGAGGACCGGGAGAAGTGCGGGCGGCAGGCGTAATACCCTATAGCAGGGGTCGGCAACCTTTTGAGTCGGAAGAGCCAAAAATTACTATTTACAAAATTACAAGTTTTTAAAGAGCCACAACATTTTAAAAATTTAAATAGACATAGTGCCTAAACCTCGTTAATCGTTTCAGAACATTTTTTTTTATAAAATAAATAATATTTGCGAATGGAACTAAAGAGCCGCAGCCTCACATCCAAAGAGCCGCATGTGGCTCGCGAGCCGCAGGTTGCCGACCCCTGCCCTATAGAGATAGGTGGCATATGTGAAAAAAGCTTTCCAGCCCTACTATGCTAACGTAGGCATTGACATAATTTTTACAATATCTCTTTCGAGTTCCAATTTTACCCTTCCCTAGCTTGCCGCCGTGATAGTCGCCTCATTCTCTTCAGACACTTAGCATAACTTTAATTTAGGGCATTTTAGGGTGGGTGGGAAATTATATTTTCGAATGAAGCGACTCATCCTATCCTACTAATATTATAAATGTGAAAGTTTGTGAGTTTGGATGTTTGTTACTCTTTCACGCCAGAACGGCTGGACAGATCTGGATGAAATTTGGAACATACATATATTATCGTCTGGAATAACACATAGGCTACTTTTTATCCCGGAAAATTGCGTAATTCCCGCGGTATAACGATAAACGAATTCTATGCAGACGAGGTTGCGGGCAACAGCTAGTATAATAATAATCGAATTTCACTCGTGAAGTTCGTTTGATCGCTTAATATTTCTGTCGTCCGCGCCATTCACACATTCAGCATAAACACTGGAACGTTACAAAAGCAAGTGTTGCCAGCCTAAAGTGGCACAGTGGACCGGCGGTTACCCCGAGCTGTCCCACAGATGCGGGCACGTGAAGCTGGGCGACTTCGGGTCGGTGGGGCGGCTGTCGGGCGGCGCGGCGGCGGCGCCGGCCACGGCGGACTACGTGGCGCCCGAGCTGCTGGCGGCGGCGGCCTGCGCCGCGCGCCACGCCGTCTGTCTCGAGTGCTGCCGCGGCGTTGTGCACACCGCTGTTGTGGGTTCGCTTGGGCTGGCTGCTCTTTTGATTGTCCTGACGTTTTAGAGAGATCGGGCATAAGCACAGGCATAGATGTACCTATTTTGTGCCGAGTGTTGACACGCAAGATTTTGTAATCTGCTAGTTTTGTTGCTAGAAAAGGCCATATCACTTAGGAAAGAAAATGTTTCATGTTATAAAGTGGTAGTTACGGACAGGTTTTAACTGAAGGTTTTGCCTCATGGAAAGATCTAGCTTTCCTTAATAATAACAGTTGATTTTAAGTAACAGTACAAAACTGTTAAAGACAATACATGCCTAACATTATGTAAAAAATGTGGCTATAAAACCAACGCTCTGATCTCTATTTATAAAACACATAAGTTGTTCAGACTACCTTACTTAGGGCACATTGGCCTTATCCGAAAAGAATAATATTTTTAAGGAAGACAAACTGTTCTTTTGGTGTTAACATAAGTTGACATTCCTTTATTTAAGGAAAAGAAACGAGTCTGAATAAATAATTTTTTTTTAGGTTTGTAATTTGTATTTAGGTCAGTTATAGAAGCCTGGATATATCAAAAGAGTACTGCGGTGTGGATTAACCTGTTGCAGTAGACACTGACAGCACGCAAGCGTATTTTCTTACAATATTTTCTGTAGCCTAGTGAATGGGAATGGTAAATGCATGAATTTAAATGACAACTGTTTTCTTGTAGTTTTTAGGTGAACTTCACTGTAATTGGAATGGTTTTTAGTTGAAGAAATTTTGTGACTAACAAACAGATTGTTATTTAGAAAATCCGCTTTGCGGCGCTGGTGTGTTTACTAATTCGGTTTGTTGTATTTAAGTTTAAGTATTTTCTGATGCTCGCCAGATTTTCCATATTCCATAAGATTTTTTTTCAAGATGCATCCAATGAATACTTAATTTTCACATAAGACTACCTGCTCAATTTCAAGAAACATGACTGTTGAACCAATTTTACTGTTATACACACAAGCAAAATAGTACATTACTGCAGAGGCCGTGAAGTAAGGGATTGCTGGACGAGTTTGGGGTAGGTGGCCGAGTCGAAGACGAGGCCAGATAGAACGAGTCCTGCAATCCCTGTTCCGGCCAAAGCTTGTATAGTGCTTTTCTCAAACAATGTGAGGAAATATTAAAATTAAAATAACTACTAGACAATCAAGTAAATCATAGTTACTTTTTTCCGGTAGCATATTTTGCATAGCTAAATTTTCCTCCTCTTTTAAATGAGGCGGAGTACAGTTCATAAGTTCCCCGTCACTTTCATCACTAGAAGTCATTTTTATTTCTGTTAAATTATAATAACAATCAGTACGAAATACGCATAAGCAGAAAAAAAGATTTTCGATTTGCCACCTTTTTTATTTTTTAAATGTACTAATTTGATCCAGCTATTTGAGCACCATGTTTAACCGCACATAAATATAGTACCACAGATTTTTTTTTATGTCGCAATTATGCTTAGGTACAGATTGTGGTGGTGGTTGGCTGTATGTAATTTTTTCCTTTGCCAATTTAATTTTAGTATAGAAATTTAAAAAATTAGAGCAGCGGACAAAAATGGATTTTCATACTAACTTTTGTGGCCTAAGCCAAGAAGTAATGTAGGGAGCCATAAACGAGAAACTTCATGTCCTCATATCGGGACATTAACACATACATTTCCGAGCATGTTTGAGAAAAAACAGTTATAGCCTGGTGGTTTGACCTTTGGCCTCTCTAGCAGAGAACCGTCGCCCGAAGCCCTCTCATTCTGTGACCAGCTATGATGACGATGACTTATTTTCTTACCAACATATCGCAGTTAGAGAAGTAACTTATATAGCAAAGGTTTTAAGTCCCGTTAAACTCTGCCTTGAGGAATACTTAGTTCAAAAAGAGGGTGAATAGTAACGAAAAAAAAAACAACCGAGCTGCCAGTTAATTAATATGAACGTTATCGTACAGTCGGCGTGCGACTACTGGTCGCTGGGCGTGATCGCGTTCGAGCTGGTGACGCTGCGGCGGCCCTTCTCCAGCGACGAGGAGGACTCCGTGGCGCAGGTGCTCAGCAACATACAGAAGTGAGCCACATTCCTTTAGCGACCTACATAACTGAAATTGAAAGGAAAGGTGCTGGTCAGTTGTGGTTATATTGACAGTGTTGAAACAATTTTATTATTTCATATCATTCCTAAGAATAAACTGTAATGGTCTGGAATAACACTTCTGTTACTAAGAAAACCAGCGTTGATGAACTTAAATTCGTGATGTATGAAGTTTGTAGAATGATCACTGGATTTAATTTGTGTTATCCTACTTCGCTACGTAGACATCGCCCGTTGGCGAAAGAGGTCAATAATATTGCAATAGCGCGACACGCTCACGATCTACTGTCCATTACCAATACGCCCGTTGTCCCCCTCTGTACACGATGATGACCGCTTAAACAAACCGCGCGCCGGAGATGCGTCTTTCGGCCAGTCGTGGGCCGCGGGTATCGCGGGGGGGGGGGGGGGGCGTTTCGTCGCAGTCCTGTATATTTTGATACCGTTTACGTGCAAATCTGTGGAGGTGTTTAGTCAAACGAACCCACCACCTGCTGAGATATTCCGGAATAATACTGAGATACCTTTTAGATCTGCAGTTGTTTTTACACGATACGGTTTTATGCCTTTAGATACGAGCAGTCGAAGCACGCTGAGCCGCCGTTCGAGGCTGCCCCGGACGGCCCGTCGGACGACTGGCGCTCGCTGGTGGCCGGGCTGCTGCGCGTGCAGCCCTCGCGCCGGTACAACTACCTGGACACGCTGCAGCACGCCTCGCTGCAGCACCTCTCCGTGCACTCCATCCGGGACCAGGTACCACGGGACGCCGCGTTTGCCTATTTTTTCTCGTGTACTGTACTAAAGTATTGTCGTGGAACACGAATTTCGTACAACGACCTATCACTATTGGTCTCGGTCGCTCGCATCCGTGCGAACGAGAGAGCATATAATTACGTACGAGCGACAGATATAAATAGTGATACTGCGATAGGCCATTGCACAAAAAGCTTGGAGGTCTGTACGGTCACTAATAATGTCATAATAATAACATATAATAATGTCAGTCAGTGGAAGTGAAATCGCATCTCACCCAGTTTACCGACCGTATAGAAAAAAAAAACAACATGGAGTTGCTTTAGTATGTAATTGTGTGTGTGCAGCCGCCGCCGTGGGTGCCGCTGACGCGCGGCGCGGAGGACGCGGCGCACTTCCGGGCGCCCGCGCGCGCGCCGCCGCCGCCCGACGCCGCGCCCTTCCGCGCGCGCCCGCCCTTCGCCGGACAGCTGCCCTTTATCGGTAAACACTCGGCGCAACCGCGTTTACTCACATCAACCGTTCACCATTAAAGATGGACCCCAGAAAATTTCACAGTTTCAAAAAGACTTGTAGAAATCACTATGAATGACAAAATACAGTGACGAATAATTTAGCTGCGTTAAAAACGATCGAAACTATGCCTTGCTACGTTTGTATTTTACATCAAAGGTTATTTACTCACGTCAAGACGCCTTCTCGACTTAAATTGGAATGAAGTTTAGACATACTAGTACTACGCGGACAGCACTAACTACAACTACTAAGCGTAGGTAGTGCACGAGACTCACGATAGCGCGTACGTTGATCTCGGTGATAGTGCGGTGCCGCAACTCCTGCGCTTGCTCTAGTATGGCCTGACCACAAACATTCCAGTATTTCCATGCAACCCCAGCGACATCATGACAATGCTAGCCGATCACAATTGACAGTAATCACTCCACTATAACCGCGTAGTAGGTTAGTGGGTCATGACAGATTCAGTTTACAAGCTATGACAATCTAGTTTGTAACCGGTTCGTAATGACGACTGTTCTGACCATTAAAACGCAATTTTTCTGCCCTATCAGGATATACTTACGTGGCACCGGATGACAAGGACGACAGCGGCAGCACCATGGGCTTCAGCACGTCGTCACACGACACCACCGCCATAGATTTGGCTTCGTTCAAGTAAGTCGATATTATATTTCTTTTGAGACCGACGCATACGAGCAATGCGTTCACGGCTCGTAAAATGTGCACAGGTCTTATGAATCTTTACATGAACATCCTTGTATCTAAAAGCCGGCAATATCGTCTTCGAGGTTCGAATATAACTCGGGAAGCTACAGTAAGACACGATAGGCTGTAGCAGGCCTCAGCTGTGATTGTAGCGATGGATTGTACGAGGATAAAAGTATGCTCTACCTTGCACTGCATTTTTTTTTGCATTTGGCTGTTTCGACTCAAATTTAAATTTAAATAAATCCTTGAATGCAGTACGACTTTTGAGAATAAAATAATCTCCATTTAGCAAAATATAAACGAATTGCTGTTCGTCACTCTTGCTAAAATTCGAAAATAGCTGTACCATTTGGCTAATTTTGTCTTTGAAATATTTGTGGAAGTCCAGGGAAGGTTTGAACGATGAAAAAGTAATGAAAAAAAAGGAATGGGGCAAAGCCACGGGCAACAGCTAGTATTCAATAAATATTGCCTACTTGAAAGTTTTGGTCGGTCTAGCTAGCCTATAATATTAATGGTGCTTTCCCTTCATGTCGAATAGCCGTAGAACAACACCTAAACATTGTCCATTATGATCAGGTCAGCAGAGAAGCTAGCGGCGACGCGAGCGCGCGAGATCGCGTCCCTGCAGAGCAAGCTGGCGGGCGCGGAGAGTGCGGCGAGCGCGGCCGCCGAGCGCGCGCGCCGCGCCGCCGACGACGAGGCCGAGCGCACGCGCGCGCGCCTGCAGGCCGAGATCACTGCGCTCAGCCTGCAGAACAAGTGAGGGCAGCTTAAACGGGAAATTACACTAAATTGTAACAGTCTTGCTCGCTAATCCTGCCGCCAAGCAGCAGTGCTTAAGCGTAAAACAGCCAGTGGAGTTACTGGCACGTGAAGTATTTTATCTTAGCCTTCCAGGCTGGCGACGCATTTTCACTATTACTCTTTGCTTAAAACGTGTTTAGCTAATTCCAAACGTGGCAAATGTTAAACAGCCCTCACGCACGACACTAGCGTCATCTAGATAACCTGCGCTATACTTCCAACAGACGCCTGGAACGTCAAATTGAGATTGAGAAAGAAGAACGCATGGCGCTAGAACGCACCAACCAAGAGCTCATGTCGGCAGCATCAGAACGCAACAGTTCAGAGTTGCGAGCAGCGCAAAAGCAGGCGAGCGAACTAGCGCGGGAGCGGGACAGCCTGCGCGACGGCGTGGCGCGCCTCGAGGCGAGAGTGAATGAGATGCAAGCTGAGTGCGCGAGAGCCGTCGCCGACGCGGACTCCGCACGGGCTCAGCATAAGCATTATAAGGTTTGTGTGCTTTTATGTCAAGAAATAATCCACGATTTATACTTAAGGAATATGTGGGTTGTAAAATAAACTGATCAGTAAAGTAATGGTCGACTTGATTCTGGCTAATCCGGAGTCCTTCCCGGAGCGTCAGCGTTTTTCATTAGACCGACTTTGATATGTGAGTGATCCCTTTATGAGATAATGAAATCTCACGGTAGTATTAGGTGGTTGTAAGACTTGAGTACTAAAGAAAAATATAAATTACTAGCTTCGGCCGGCGACTCCGTCTGCGTAGAATTATACATATAAACCTTCCTCTTGAATCACTATCTATTAAAAAAACAGCATCAAAATCAGTTGTGTAGTTTAAAAGAAATAAGCATACATAGGGACAGACAGACAGACAGCGGAAAACGACTTTGTTTTGTACTATGTAGTGAAGAATTACTCGATTCCAGTTCCGTAAACCGGACAATAGTTGGCACACATTTTAGATTGTCATAGCTTGTAAACTGAATCTGTCATGACCCACTAACCTACGCCGTTATAGTGGAGTGATTACTGTCAATTGTGATCGGCTAGCATTGTCATGATGTCGCTGGGGTTGCATGGAAATACTGGAATGTTTGTGGTCAGGCCATACTAGAGCAAGCGCAGGAGTTGCGGCACCGCACTATCACCGAGATCAACGTACGCGCAATCGTGAGTCTCGTGCACTACGCTTAGTACCTAGTTGTAGTTAGTGCTGTCCGCATATTACTAGTATGTCTAAACTTCTTTGCAATTGAAGTCCAGAAGGCTAGTCTTGACGTGAGTAAATAAACTTTGATGTAAAATAGTAAAATTGTTGGTGCTTTTGAATGGTAGTACCGCGCCTTAGTTTATAGAAAGTCGTTTGGTCTTAGAATAAGGATATTCTTTAGAGATGGGCCGACTACTTGCCGACTAGTCGGGGAAACCGACTGTTCGGCGTTATTTCTAGTCGGGGACTATTCGGAAAAAAATGACGACTAGTCGGTTGTTATTGATTAAAAAATAGGTGCGTAAAAAAAACCACAGTAACTAAATTAAATGTCTTCGGAAGCAATGATTGTCAGCAGGGCAAAATTTTACTTCACAAATTTACTAACTTTAAGTTGAAATCAAATGTAACAAAATGAGTTACATTTGACCCACCAGTATGCGCGAGTGCTGTCAATTAGCCGAAGGCGGTCAATTTTATCCGAACGGCTGCAAAAACAAAATGAGTTGCCGAGCGCCCAAAATGATCGGCAATGCCATTTTTGAAACCGACTAGTCAGGTAGTTGGCAAAATCCGTAGTAGACCCATCACTAATACTTTTTCAAATGGTAAGTAACAGTAGTACATTTATATTTAATTTAATTTTAATTTTACGTTCAGCTGTAATTAATTTTTATATTGTATCATAAACAAGCGCATGAGTTGAACAAGGCACACACTACCATGCTCATTGGTTAAAAGTAATGCGTGTTCGTGACAGCAGTCACAATTTTGCAGTAATTTGAACTAAAGTAGCAGCGAAGTAGAATCAAATTTATTCGGTAATCATCTATGTTACCTTAGGCTCTGTCTACCCCGTAAGGGATAAAGACGTGATTTCAATTTCAATTTCAATTTCATTTCAATTTCAATTTCATTTATTTGCATCATTTCCATTGTTAAAAAATACAATTTGAATAGCCCTGGGAGGGCATTGCAAAATTATATAAATAATAAAACTTAAACTTAAACCTAATCTATAAGCTAACCCAGTATCAACCCGAACCATAACACAACACAAAACACAACATACACATAATAATATTACAGATAATCCAGACATAATTCAATTCAATTCAATTCAATTAATTTAATTATAATTCAATTCAATTATTCTATGTCACATTCATTGTTCTATGTCACGCCAATTTATGTTAAGACCATTAATTTGATTACAATTTAAGCCAATTAATTTAAGATTTAACATTTAATTCCATATAAATAAATAAGTATTGCATTATATTATATTAGATGTACAGAAGGCAGACCAGAGTTTATTTTATTTATATATTGCTATCATCAAAAAATTCTTGCAGGGTATAATAACTCTTACTGGCTAGGAAATCCCTTAAAGTACTATTAAATCGCTTTTCGGTTTTTTCGCTTTTTATGTTGTCGTTTAATTTATTATAAATTTTTATCGCCATGACGTTGGGGCTCGTTCGGTGTAATTTTAATTTAGAATTTGGAATTGTGTATGTATGTATGTATCTATCATAACTTAAATCTGCATCGTCAGGACACGATAGCCAAAGAGCGCGCGTTGCGCCGCCAGACGCTGAGCGGCGGCGAGGCGGAGACGCGCGAGGCGGGCGCGCGCGCCGCCGCCGCCGAGGCCGCCGCGGCGCGCGAGACCCGCGCTCGGGAACTGATGGAGAAGCGCCTCGCAGAGGCCGAGGCCGAGAGCCGCGCGCTGCGCGCTGAGCTCGACGATGCCCGGCGGGAACTGACTGCTGTACAGGTATTTCAAGTTGATACACATGATGCCGCCGTTCTCTCTAGTAATACAGGGTGTTTGGTAGCTAGATACAAAGCTTTAAGGGGATGATAGCCGAGGTATTTTTGAACATTTTTAGCCATATATGTCTTAGCCGAAATTTGATATTTTTTTTTTAATTGAAGATTTAGAAATTTTAGGAAAATACCCAGAATTTGATAGTCACGAGTCAATATTGCCCCAATGAGCGTTAATTTGGAAACAAAATCTTTTATTTCGGATAGTTTAATGTGTATTGGACCAAATTAAATAATTTTTAAGTGTCTTTCTTGCCAGAAAAACAAAATGGAAGCATTCGAAATTACTAAAAATGTCTTAGGTTGGAACAGAGTAATTTTTCTGTGCTATAAAAAAAATTAAAAAAATATCCTTGAAATGTTCAAACATTTTTAGAAACATGCCTGTTTATTGTCCTTTCTTTTAAGGTATCACTCATTCACATTGCTTGCTAAATCTGAGATAAAAAGTAAAAACCAAACTCAGGGAGCACTCGCTAAGAATGCACTAGTCTTGAAATTTTACTAGTAAATTTAGTGACATAAACAAAGATAAAATTAATGTAAAAAAAAATTGTAAAATTAATTAATTTAATATTCAAATCACAACAAACCGAAGATTAATGATTTAAGTTTAATCTTTTTTTCATGTAATTTACTAGTTAAGTACCTTTAACGTGAAATTCCAAGACTAGTACATTCTCTTAGCGAGTGCTCCCTGAGTTTGGTTTTTACTTTTTATCTCAGATTTAGCAAGCAATGTGAATGAGTGATACCTTAAAAGAAAGAACAATAAACAGGCATGTTTCTAAAAATGTTTGAACATTTCAAGGATTTTTTTTTTAATTTTTTTATAGCACAGAAAAATGACTTTGTTCCAACCTAAGACATTTTTAGTAATTTCGAATGCCTCCATTTTGTTTTTGTGGCAAGAAAGACACTTAAAAATTATTTAATTTGGTCCAATACACATTAAACTATCCGAAATAAAAGATTTTGTTTCTAAATTAACGCTCATTGGGGCAATATTGACTAGTGACTATCAAATTCTAGGTATTTTCCTAAAATTTCTAAATCTTCAATTTTAAAAAAAAATATCAAATTTCGGCTAAGACATATATGGCTAAAAATGTTCAAAAATACCACGGCTATCATCCCCTTAAATCTTTGTATCTAGCTACCAAACACCCTGTATAATAGATGCTATGCAACTAGCGCCGATGACGTCATTGTGATCTATTATTAATTGACAAAATCCCTATGGGCCTTAATGTTAAACATTTTGTCAACCGCTTTACGCGATGGCTTGCAACGACCCAAAATGCTGTGATTGTCATTTTCATTTTCGTATCTCATCAATCACGACACGAACTAGTTCCTGGTGACACTTATTTGTAATTGTATTGTTGATGCGTTTGCGCAGGAGTCGGTGGGCGAGAAGCAGCGCGTGGCTACCGCGTCTACGGATCAGCTGAAGGAAGCACAGTTGCAGCTCACTCACGAGCGAGTGCGCGCCTCCTCGCTACAAGCTCAAGTACAGGTAACGTTACTGGCACAAACGACTGTAGAAGCTATAGAATGTACAGTTCGCGCGCTCGCTCCGAGGAATAAGGGGCTGGGGAAGCGGGGCGCGTCGCTCCATACCCCGCATCTGCCCTGTGCGCGTGTTGGCCTTGACGCGACATCACCCTTGTCGATCCTGATTCATTGTTAATTATTTACTTGATGCAATGCGCGCGCGGCAGTGTAGAATTAGAATTTGTAGTTTAGTGAAGAAATAGTCTTAGTCGTATATGGCGTGTAATGTAGCACAGTCATACAAAATGTAGTGCACCACTCTCCCGCTGCTACCGCTTGTTACCCTGGCGACCCCCCACTGCACGCTATTGACTCTGACTGATGAGAGTAACAGAATCAGCTCAATTGTGTACTATCTGCTCTTCATTTGAAGTGTACTGTCTAACGTGTAAAATTGATGATCGCAGGAGCTGCAGCGGCGGCTGGAAGAGGCGGCTGCGCGCGAGGCGGCGCTGGAGGAGCAGTGCGCGCGCACCGAGGCGCGGTTCAACGAGCGCCTCGACGCGGCCGACGCGCGCGCCGCGCACGCGCTGCGGGACGACGCCAGGCACCGCGAGAAGGTACGCCCGACCAGGCCACAGTAGCGGGCCCCGTAGCGCGAGGCGGCGCTGGAGGAGCAGTGCGCGCGCACCGAGGCGCGGTTCAACGAGCGCCTCGACGCGGCCGACGCGCGCGCCGCGCACGCGCTGCGGGACGACGCCAGGCACCGCGAGAAGGTACGCCCGGCCAGACCACAGTAGCGGGCCCGTAGCGCGAGGCGGCGCTGGAGGAGCAGTGCGCGCGCACCGAGGCGCGGTTCAACGAGCGCCTCGACGCGGCCGACGCGCGCGCCGCGCACGCGCTGCGGGACGACGCCAGGCACCGCGAGAAGGTACGCCCGGCCAGACCACAGTAGCGGGCCCGTAGCGCGAGGCGGCGCTGGAGGAGCAGTGCGCGCGCACCGAGGCGCGGTTCAACGAGCGCCTCGACGCGGCCGACGCGCGCGCCGCGCACGCGCTGCGGGACGACGCCAGGCACCGCGAGAAGGTACGCCCGACCGGAGCACAGTAGCGGGCCCTGTACAGTGGCCTATTATGACATACGAGTGATACAAGCCCATGGTGTTTCTTTCAAGCCAAGCCAAGCCAAGAAACGGCGCATGATGGCGGACAGTTGCCAGTGGGAAAACATATCCACGGCTACTGCCGTAGTGTACTGTCAAAATGTTACCTAGTATCTTAGATTTAAAAAAAACATCTTGGTTCCAATAATAATGTGTACATAATTTCGTTTGACACATGGCTCAAAATCGGACCCAAAAAGGTTATCTCGCGAGGTGGCATGCTCATTCAGGATCTGGCTGTAGACTTTTTCCAGTTTTGTATCACTATATTCGTATTCGTTATTTTAAATGAAATGAATCAGGTTACTACGCTGGAGCAGCTGGTGCGCCAGCTGGAGCGCGAGGTGAGCGCGCTGGAGGGGCAGCGCGAGGGGAGCGCGGAGGGGCGCGCGTGCGCGTGCGGCGGCTCGCCCGGCAAGGGCTCCGACACCGAGAGCCTGGCCGACGCCGCGCCGCACGCCGCCGTGCTGCGCGAGCAGCTGCAGCGCGCCGAGGGACAGCTGCAGGTACACGCTTACTAACCCCCCTTTTCAAAAACGCTCTGTAGGCTTCTGCTGACTTAGCAATCGTTTGTCCTTTACATTTACCTTTCACATCATCATCATCATCATCATCAGCCTATGTTAGTCCACTGCTAGACATAGGCCTCCCCTAATAAGCGCCATAGCGCCCTGTCTTTAGCTTGACGCGTCCAGCATCTGCCTGCAGTCTTTCGCAGATCGTCATCCCACCTGGCCGGAGGGCGTCCTACGCTACGTTTACCTTTCACAGATAAGGACAAACGATTGCTAAGTTAGCAGAAGCCATAGAGCGTTTGTGAATGAGGGGGTTACTTACTAAGCTTTTATTTAAGTGGCGTTGTTAACGGGGTCGCTTAAAATTATCTCGGAAAATTTCAGCACGTAGTCGACTTCGTTTGGGTTCAAAATTAAGGTATCCCTTTGACGCAACACACTGGATTTCCACTAATCCAAGGAAACATTTATTAAACATAATTAAAAAAATCTGCACGACTTACAGGGCATTCAGTTAAAACCACCAGTTGAAGCATTCCAGATTAATTTTATGACACAGTGTATAGATAAATACATATCTCCGACCGAGTCGAGTTCTCTAATCACTAGGCTATCTAGTCGTAAAAAAAACTAATTTTGTGTAAAAAATTTTAGGCACGTGCTGATGAAATGGCTGCTTTACGTCAAGAAGCCAGGTCCGCTAATCTAGCGAGGTGGCGCAAGGTAACTAACTCGCTCATGTATAACAATAACAACTAACTCTAATCCTTACTAAAACGCTTCAGTTTAAAATACGTACAATGCAAAAAAAAGACAATTAACAATATAAAGGACAAGCATTAAGTGGTCTTACTGCTTCAGAGCGATTTCTCCCACGCAGGCAACCTTTACAAACTTAAAGCAGTTTAAATACATTTAATTACGACTATATTCTCAGCAGCAACAAATCCGGCCCTCATATGCAATATAGATAATTTTGTATGGACAATGGCCCAAATGTGCCGCTGAATATATTTCGATCTTGTTTATCATACTTTGTAATCCTATGTTCGCCTGAACACAAAAGGTTAGATATCAGGGGTGGCCAACTTGATTAGACCCAAGATCTCCTGTTTACTAACGAAACCCTGTGCGATCTACCAATTACATACTTTATGAAACCTTAAATCAGCAGTTGGTGATTACGTTGCGCAGTCTGGTCCACATGTTTATATTTTTTGCCTTGCCGCGATCGACTGGACTAACAGGCGCGATCGACCGGTCGATCGCGATCGACCCGTTGGCCACCCCTGTTATATAAAATATGATGGACTCTACCACCCTAATTTAAAACTCAATTACCCCAGGAACGCGAGTTCAATGACCTTTCAGTCGAAGCCAAGACGACCGCTCGCGACTTGAAACGCGCTGAAGAACGGCTATCAACCGTTACCGAAGCCCGAAGGACGGCCGAGAGGAAAGCTACGGAGCTCAAGAATGAGTTGGACGTGCTTAAGCCGCGGTACGAAGAGGCCAGCAAGGAGGCGGCGAGGGTTAAGGAGCAGCTCGCGAAACTGCAGAAGCAACACGAGACTGCGCAGGCTGAGGTGGACAGGTAACACTGCTGTTTGGAGTACATGATTTCGCAAGGCTTCGTTTAACTATATTTTGTATTCAAAGTCGTGAATTCGGTCCGACTTCTAGCTTGATTTTCTACATGATAATGCGATCAGAAAAAACTATCAGTTAAAAAGAGTTCCTTAATAAATAAATATTCCTTATAAATTTTCCTTGCTGCCTTACTGTCCAGGTCGGAACATTACAGCAGTGAACAATTATATTCGTTCACTGCATTACAGTATAATCCAGCATCATGAATTAGCTTGCAATGAGTAGCGACTGAGATATAATCTACCCACTTTCAAAAGCTGTTCACGCTAATTTAGATACGCTCTTTATTATTAAGACCCCACATAGAAGGTGGTTACAGTATTCCGTCTTTGGAATTATCGCCTATAATTCTTTCATAAATAATTTGAACAAAATAATCGAAGGGATATTGTCACATTGTCTACAGGTCTCGGAATGATATCCGCAAGTTAAAGAGCGAGCTGCAATATAGCGAGAAGCGTCGTATGCACGCCGAGGAGCAAGAGGAGCAGAGCAGCCGCGAGCGCGGTCAGCTGCGCGACGAGCTGACGGAGCTGCGCGCGCACGCTAACGAACTCGCGCAGGTCAGTCTTCATTGGCAGACGGTTTGATGGAAAGAGAAAAGCGGGATAGGGAAGGCCCGTCGTATCATTTGCGAGTTTAGGATGATTCGAAAGTTTGAATATATTCCGTAGGAATACGAATGTCATTGGGGTATAGTAACATAGGAGAGTCTTTGCTACACAAAAAGTTAGGTTTATTTAGAAGAGTGTCTTTAAAAAATCGGGCGCCAAGGTTAATTACGGTTAAAAAGTCCCAAAATAAATGGAATTATCATCCCTAAGGCAGGATCAACGATTCCATTTTCAACCCAAGACCGTGCGAAAGAGACTTAAAGCTTAAGATAGTAGATTAGTGCATGCACATCAACCTAAATCAGAAATCCAGTTAAATTATTCAAAGACAATTTAAAGTGTGTATGAATATTTGACTATTAAATTAGTTGCCAACAGCCGCCATTGCATAGGCTCTCACATCGCCATCTTCTCAACAAGAGCTAAGACGATTGTGAAGATTTTTTTTAGGTACTAAAATATGTCGAGTAAAGAAAACATTGAGGCTATTTATTTGTCTGTTTCCATCAGGTGAGATAAGGGTCAATCACTAGTCAGTACGCAAAAAAATGATGGCAGAAATTTGTACGTATCGTTCAACATCGTGCGAACAACTAATCGCCAACTCTACCTGTGACGTTCTAGCGCATACCCGTTGCAGAATACAAATTCAGCGTGTCCACAGATTCTATAACTAAGAATTCCTCGCCTACAGCACACATAATGTTGTTAATAAACAAGACAGGATTATGCATTGCAAGAATTCTGAACAATTTGCTTGATGGAGCATTTGTGTGGTTGAGGTTCATTCAGCGTTGGCGTACCACCATGGCTGCACCTAGACTACCGTACGGCACTTTTATCTCGAGTACCGGCTATCAAGTGTTCCGAACCAGCGCCCTCGACGCCTTTCAGACATTCGCAATCGACTTCGAAGTTGTTATTACCCTTTTTTGTCATAAACTCCGGAAGGTATGTATGTTTCAGAGTAGTTAGGCAGCATTGCAAAATCAAAAAATTGGCCGAATTCGAATCGGAATCGAACACAGAGGGCAAGGAGCCACCATGCGTTTGCCGTTAATAAAATAAAGCGAAAACTCCGAGAAAAAGATGATTCTTGTACGTAAATTTGTGTTCTATTTTTTGTCCTACTAGCGATCATGCAATCTCCATGACATTTTCAATTGTCTAATACGATTTAAGATATTCAACGTAATGACAGGTGAACGGGTAAATTTGTAATATACCCGTGTGTGGCAAAGTAAAGAAAATTATTCGTTATAATAGTCAAAAGATATCCGGCTAAAGAGAGCAAAAGAGACTATGATAATTTAGGGCGTAGGTAAGGCTTAATCTCGGAGCAACAGGAAATACCGAAGAAATTTATATAGGAGGCGCCAGGCACTCCCGCTGACAAACGAATGATGTGCTTAAAAGAAACAAAGTGATAACTTAAATTTGTTTAATTAAACCTTAAAGTAACACAACCGCGTAACTTAGAACTAAGTGAGCTTAACAATATAGATGGACCGACGATATCGGCACCCTAATAAAACAAACGCGTCCAGTCTGTGGCACAGGTGTGAAAAATACTCATATGGAAAACATAAGATTAAATCCTGGAAACACGAGGTCAAATATCGGGTCTCGATATCGGGTCGAAAGTAGTTACAAACAGTCTTATATATTTAAAATTAGAGTATGTCTATCCGATACTAAAAGTAAGCGACAAGGAACACACTTTGGTCAAATATCGGGTGTGAATATCGGTTACAAAAGGATTCACACGTTGAGTTTAAACATGGTTAAATCATTAGAAACACAGCACCGATAGTTCAAAGTAGTTAAAATTAGTTAAGATGGTCGATATTTATAATAAGTACGGTAGACGTAAATATGAGAGTAACGGTAGTATGAGAGAAACAGTAGCCGTAAATATGAGAGTAACGGTAGTATGAGAGACGATAGAATGAGATACACGGTTGAACGATTAAGCGTACAAGAATTAAGTATAAAACGCAAGCGGTGGGACGGCCGTGCGCCCTTACCGAGAAAGACTACGTTATACTAAGAAAACTTCAGACGAAGCACTCTTGAACTTAAGGTATTAAAAAATATGCTTCAGACGTAGCACGCCTGGACTACAGGTATACGCAAAACCAAAAAAAACAGGTCTTCAGACGAAGGACGCCTGGACTTGATGTAAGTTAAAAAAAAACCCTGTGAACAAAATATTCACAGTTAATATTTTTGGTTACTAAAGTAAGATGAGGGTACACTCGCGATCACTTATTAAAGGAGAAAAACTTACCCAGTTAAGGGGTTTTAACAGCAGCAGAACGGCGAGGCACGTAGTTTTACAAGATGCACGCAAGCATAAGACACCCAGGAGAAAGGCGAAGAAAGTATTATCGCATAGTCGCGAAAGCAGCGGATTAGCGGCTGGAATGGACAAGCATTGAAACCATTAAAAACACATAACGAATCTGCGCAAAGAGACGGCGCAAATTATAAGATATTGACGAGTCTTACAACGTTTAACACGAATAAAATATAACTCACCAAGGAATGAAGGTGTGTCGAAAAAAAAACTACATGGCGCCGGTCGGCGCGACGACGTGAAGTTAAGTTTACAAAGTCATGGTGCTAGGCACTAGAAAGAACGAAATAACGAATTAGGACACAGAAAAATACTCAAAATAAAGGAAGCTTGAGCAAAGACTGCTTACCCGACCCGAATCTGGTATCTCAGGAGTATTTAAGTGTTTGCGTCTACATCGCTTAACGTTCGCTGGAATACGAAGATCAACCAAATCGACCAGTCGAAACGAGCCCAGTCATGATCGTTCGGAAACCTTACGATATACTCGCTGGTTCGATATGACGGCGAGGAAAAGAAAGAAATGTGGAAAAATTGAAATAATATCAATTTCACAGTATGAAATGACAACGACCATTCTAATAACAAAATAAACCACTTTCCTCAATTTAAGAAACACTTGGGAACAAGAAATTAATTTGTAAAGAAATTTGTGACGTCAGATTTAACCGAAGACAGCATAAACAGAATACACTTCTGAACGTTCCGGTCCGAGATCGGTTTCACTCACGTGACATAACGAGATATCACGCTAAAGGAACAACGTATGAAGTAATTAGGAGTTTAGAAAATTTGACACTAACTGAAAACAACACTATCTTACCTGAAAAATAATATTATCAGTGTGGCAGAGGAATTTGTAAATACTTACGCTAATCAAAACAAATACCGGCCACGTTACGAGCGTATGGCGCGTAACGGAACGCAAGATTAAGAAAAAGAATAACATCTCGGCAGCTGTCAAGTCGGAATGTACGGAAAGACCGCCCAGTAACAAAACAATTAGTTTAATTATGAGTTTACGTACTAATTACGCTATTAAAGGGGCGTTTATAAGTAGAAATGGAGAAAGCAAGTGTCAAGGCACCTCTCCTAGTGTTGACAACAAAGAAATCACGGTGAAAGTATGATATTTTAGTGAATGTAAATGACAAGTCTGTCTTCACATTTTTAAGTGGAAATAATTGATAAAGGTAAGCTAAACCTCTACAGTGTAAAGTGTTACAAATTGTGTCGAATAGAGGTATAAACAGCAAAACTAGTAATAGGGTCGGGACTTCGCGTCATAGTGGGCCGTGTCTTAAATAACTAATAGACCAAACCCTAATCGAATCCGTTACGAATTTTAAAATCAAACAGCCGCGTAAATGCCGTTTTCATATTTGATAAAGTAACGCGCGATTGTTTGCTATTCAACAATAAGAATGGATTCGCCAATGTTTATTTGAATACCAAGCGATGATGCATATGTTGATCTCTACGTTATGCAAACAAGCATTCTCTTAGCGGTCCGAGCTCGCGCATCGAGTCAGTCGTGATCTCTCACTGGACCCGGTCACTCACGATGCTAATATGTCGTTCAAGCACGCCAAAATGAATATATTCGCGAACATATCGGATTTCCAATATCGTTCGAAGCGTAAGACGAACGAGAAGCCCCCGGTGCGGCCCAAGCCGGCGTACTTGCGGAACTGGTGCGGCCTGGGAGCGTTCGCGCGGCGGGCGCGCGACGGCGCGTGGGCGCGGCGGCTGCGGCACGCGCTCGCCGCCGACCTGCTGCAGGGCAGGTGCCAGGCCGCCGACTTTGCCCTCGCCGCCTTCAATAACTACTTCGATACGGTAGGCGCCCACCCACCGGTACACGCACTAGAGACCTTCTAGGTGGACCGAAGATGTCTCGAGAGTTGCGGGCTACCGGTGGATCCAGGTGGCAAGTTGTGGTTCGTTTTGGTGTTCTGAGGAAGGGCTTTGTTCAACAGTGGATGTCTTTCGGCTGATGAAGATGAAACTTCTATTTATATGGCGCAAGTTTACTCACTCTTGGCACATGAATCGATTTTATTATCTAACTCGGATTACATTTATTGATTTGCACCAAAAAGCGTATATTTTGATGCGAGAGGCCTGTTTAATTCTAATGTCATTTCTTAGTGGCGGCAGTGTTATGTAGGAATTGAGACGCCAAAAATCATATACACAGAAGAACTAACATTCTTCTCGTTTACATTCATCACTACGTTCAGTGAAGAAGAAATTGATAAAGTGGCTCAAAACGACGCGTGTTCCACATCACCGACAGGAACTACACTTATAGACCCACTGGCTCGTGTAATTTATCTGTACCTTCTTATTTCTACAGGATACCATTCGAAATTAGTGAAATATGTATATACGTGTTTACACATTAATTTCATTCTACTTGTATTTAGAAATCAGCACAATTTTTCGCCACTTTCGAATGGCACTTTTGTGTGATGTGTTTACAAAAAGGAGCCCCTAGCTTTGCCATAAATTTTTTTTTGATGATGCTAAACGTGGCCTAAGTTGTGCTACCTTAGGCTCTGTCTACCCCTTAAAGGATAAAGACATGATTTATGTATGATTTTTTTATTATAAAAAAAAAACTATTTTTCTTTCCTCGTAGAATAACAAAGCGCTACAAGAAGCATGCAGTTTGTTGGAGGAGCAGTTGATCGATCTGGAAAAGTTATCAGATATTCATGAAGTCAAGAACAAAGATCTCGAGGTGATTATTGTTGTCTTAAATACATATAATAACATTCGGTTATGTTGTTGTTGAGGAATGTTATTGTTACTTGTTTACGAATGTGCGCATCATCCATTCAATGCGAAAGATAATTCGATGCTTTAAATAATAATAATAATAACATTTCAATCGTTTAGCAAAAGATTACAAACTTACCCCCTTGTACTTCATATTTGAAATTAAGAAAAACATCACAGGTTCAATGAATATCGAAACAATTGAATAAAAACAAGTAAGCCGTTTGAATATGAACTTTTAGCACATTTGTTGAGAAAATCTGCACATAAGGCTGCAAAAATAAAGAAAATATGGAAATAAGCCGTTTCCAAAAGATAGTCGTCGCTTGAAGCCGTCTAGTATTTTCTAACTTGTAACGTGTGTGATCAGTCGGAGGTGCAGCGCATGCGCTCCGAGCTCGGCGCGGTGGCGGAGCGGCTCGCCAACGCCGAGCGCGCCGCCGCCGAGCAGTCCGCCGCCGCCGCGCTCGCCGCGCACCACCACGGCGCCGCGCGCGACCAGGCGCGCCACAGCGGCGCGCAGCTGCAGCGCCTCAGGGTAACGTGTATGCTCAGGCGGAGGTGCAGCGCATGCGCTCCGAGCTCGGCGCGGTGGCGGAGCGGCTCGCCAACGCCGAGCGCGCCGCCGCCGAGCAGTCCGCCGCCGCCGCGCTCGCCGCGCACCACCACGGCGCCGCGCGCGACCAGGCGCGCCACAGCGGCGCGCAGCTGCAGCGCCTCAGGGTAACGTGTATGCTCAGGCGGAGGTGCAGCGCATGCGCTCCGAGCTCGGCGCGGTGGCGGAGCGGCTCGCCAACGCCGAGCGCGCCGCCGCCGAGCAGTCCGCCGCCGCCGCGCTCGCCGCGCACCACCACGGCGCCGCGCGCGACCAGGCGCGCCACAGCGGCGCGCAGCTGCAGCGCCTCAGGGTAACGTGTATGCTCAGGCGGAGGTGCAGCGCATGCGCTCCGAGCTCGGCGCGGTGGCGGAGCGGCTCGCCAACGCCGAGCGCGCCGCCGCCGAGCAGTCCGCCGCCGCCGCGCTCGCCGCGCACCACCACGGCGCCGCGCGCGACCAGGCGCGCCACAGCGGCGCGCAGCTGCAGCGCCTCAGGGTAACGTGTATGCTCAGGCGGAGGTGCAGCGCATGCGCTCCGAGCTCGGCGCGGTGGCGGAGCGGCTCGCCAACGCCGAGCGCGCCGCCGCCGAGCAGTCCGCCGCCGCCGCGCTCGCCGCGCACCACCACGGCGCCGCGCGCGACCAGGCGCGCCACAGCGGCGCGCAGCTGCAGCGCCTCAGGGTAACGTGTATGCTCAGGCGGAGGTGCAGCGCATGCGCTCCGAGCTCGGCGCGGTGGCGGAGCGGCTCGCCAACGCCGAGCGCGCCGCCGCCGAGCAGTCCGCCGCCGCCGCGCTCGCCGCGCACCACCACGGCGCCGCGCGCGACCAGGCGCGCCACAGCGGCGCGCAGCTGCAGCGCCTCAGGGTAACGTGTATGCTCAGGCGGAGGTGCAGCGCATGCGCTCCGAGCTCGGCGCGGTGGCGGAGCGGCTCGCCAACGCCGAGCGCGCCGCCGCCGAGCAGTCCGCCGCCGCCGCGCTCGCCGCGCACCACCACGGCGCCGCGCGCGACCAGGCGCGCCACAGCGGCGCGCAGCTGCAGCGCCTCAGGGTAACGTGTATGCTCAGGCGGAGGTGCAGCGCATGCGCTCCGAGCTCGGCGCGGTGGCGGAGCGGCTCGCCAACGCCGAGCGCGCCGCCGCCGAGCAGTCCGCCGCCGCCGCGCTCGCCGCGCACCACCACGGCGCCGCGCGCGACCAGGCGCGCCACAGCGGCGCGCAGCTGCAGCGCCTCAGGGTAACGTGTATGCTCAGGCGGAGGTGCAGCGCATGCGCTCCGAGCTCGGCGCGGTGGCGGAGCGGCTCGCCAACGCCGAGCGCGCCGCCGCCGAGCAGTCCGCCGCCGCCGCGCTCGCCGCGCACCACCACGGCGCCGCGCGCGACCAGGCGCGCCACAGCGGCGCGCAGCTGCAGCGCCTCAGGGTAACGTGTATGCTCAGGCGGAGGTGCAGCGCATGCGCTCCGAGCTCGGCGCGGTGGCGGAGCGGCTCGCCAACGCCGAGCGCGCCGCCGCCGAGCAGTCCGCCGCCGCCGCGCTCGCCGCGCACCACCACGGCGCCGCGCGCGACCAGGCGCGCCACAGCGGCGCGCAGCTGCAGCGCCTCAGGGTAACGTGTATGCTCAGGCGGAGGTGCAGCGCATGCGCTCCGAGCTCGGCGCGGTGGCGGAGCGGCTCGCCAACGCCGAGCGCGCCGCCGCCGAGCAGTCCGCCGCCGCCGCGCTCGCCGCGCACCACCACGGCGCCGCGCGCGACCAGGCGCGCCACAGCGGCGCGCAGCTGCAGCGCCTCAGGGTAACGTGTATGCTCAGGCGGAGGTGCAGCGCATGCGCTCCGAGCTCGGCGCGGTGGCGGAGCGGCTCGCCAACGCCGAGCG
The DNA here is from genome assembly GCA_932294345.1 of Pandemis cinnamomeana. Lineage (NCBI taxonomy): Eukaryota > Metazoa > Arthropoda > Insecta > Lepidoptera > Tortricidae > Pandemis > Pandemis cinnamomeana. The sequence goes on from OW028720.1 coordinate 5,748,371, forward strand.
CGCCGCCGCCGAGCAGTCCGCCGCCGCCGCGCTCGCCGCGCACCACCACGGCGCCGCGCGCGACCAGGCGCGCCACAGCGGCGCGCAGCTGCAGCGCCTCAGGGTAACGTGTATGCTCAGGCGGAGGTGCAGCGCATGCGCTCCGAGCTCGGCGCGGTGGCGGAGCGGCTCGCCAACGCCGAGCGCGCCGCCGCCGAGCAGTCCGCCGCCGCCGCGCTCGCCGCGCACCACCACGGCGCCGCGCGCGACCAGGCGCGCCACAGCGGCGCGCAGCTGCAGCGCCTCAGGGTAACGTGTATGCTCAGGCGGAGGTGCAGCGCATGCGCTCCGAGCTCGGCGCGGTGGCGGAGCGGCTCGCCAACGCCGAGCGCGCCGCCGCCGAGCAGTCCGCCGCCGCCGCGCTCGCCGCGCACCACCACGGCGCCGCGCGCGACCAGGCGCGCCACAGCGGCGCGCAGCTGCAGCGCCTCAGGGTAACGTGTATGCTCAGGCGGAGGTGCAGCGCATGCGCTCCGAGCTCGGCGCGGTGGCGGAGCGGCTCGCCAACGCCGAGCGCGCCGCCGCCGAGCAGTCCGCCGCCGCCGCGCTCGCCGCGCACCACCACGGCGCCGCGCGCGACCAGGCGCGCCACAGCGGCGCGCAGCTGCAGCGCCTCAGGGTAACGTGTGTGCTCAGGCGGAGGTGCAGCGCATGCGCTCCGAGCTCGGCGCGGTGGCGGAGCGGCTCGCCAACGCCGAGCGCGCCGCCGCCGAGCAGTCCGCCGCCGCCGCGCTCGCCGCGCACCACCACGGCGCCGCGCGCGACCAGGCGCGCCACAGCGGCGCGCAGCTGCAGCGCCTCAGGGTAACGTGTATGCTCAGGCGGAGGTGCAGCGCATGCGCTCCGAGCTCGGCGCGGTGGCGGAGCGGCTCGCCAACGCCGAGCGCGCCGCCGCCGAGCAGTCCGCCGCCGCCGCGCTCGCCGCGCACCACCACGGCGCCGCGCGCGACCAGGCGCGCCACAGCGGCGCGCAGCTGCAGCGCCTCAGGGTAACGTGTATGCTCAGGCGGAGGTGCAGCGCATGCGCTCCGAGCTCGGCGCGGTGGCGGAGCGGCTCGCCAACGCCGAGCGCGCCGCCGCCGAGCAGTCCGCCGCCGCCGCGCTCGCCGCGCACCACCACGGCGCCGCGCGCGACCAGGCGCGCCACAGCGGCGCGCAGCTGCAGCGCCTCAGGGTAACGTGTATGCTCAGGCGGAGGTGCAGCGCATGCGCTCCGAGCTCGGCGCGGTGGCGGAGCGGCTCGCCAACGCCGAGCGCGCCGCCGCCGAGCAGTCCGCCGCCGCCGCGCTCGCCGCGCACCACCACGGCGCCGCGCGCGACCAGGCGCGCCACAGCGGCGCGCAGCTGCAGCGCCTCAGGGTAACGTGTATGCTCAGGCGGAGGTGCAGCGCATGCGCTCCGAGCTCGGCGCGGTGGCGGAGCGGCTCGCCAACGCCGAGCGCGCCGCCGCCGAGCAGTCCGCCGCCGCCGCGCTCGCCGCGCACCACCACGGCGCCGCGCGCGACCAGGCGCGCCACAGCGGCGCGCAGCTGCAGCGCCTCAGGGTAACGTGTATGCTCAGGCGGAGGTGCAGCGCATGCGCTCCGAGCTCGGCGCGGTGGCGGAGCGGCTCGCCAACGCCGAGCGCGCCGCCGCCGAGCAGTCCGCCGCCGCCGCGCTCGCCGCGCACCACCACGGCGCCGCGCGCGACCAGGCGCGCCACAGCGGCGCGCAGCTGCAGCGCCTCAGGGTAACGTGTATGCTCAGGCGGAGGTGCAGCGCATGCGCTCCGAGCTCGGCGCGGTGGCGGAGCGGCTCGCCAACGCCGAGCGCGCCGCCGCCGAGCAGTCCGCCGCCGCCGCGCTCGCCGCGCACCACCACGGCGCCGCGCGCGACCAGGCGCGCCACAGCGGCGCGCAGCTGCAGCGCCTCAGGGTAACGTGTATGCTCAGGCGGAGGTGCAGCGCATGCGCTCCGAGCTCGGCGCGGTGGCGGAGCGGCTCGCCAACGCCGAGCGCGCCGCCGCCGAGCAGTCCGCCGCCGCCGCGCTCGCCGCGCACCACCACGGCGCCGCGCGCGACCAGGCGCGCCACAGCGGCGCGCAGCTGCAGCGCCTCAGGGTAACGTGTATGCTCAGGCGGAGGTGCAGCGCATGCGCTCCGAGCTCGGCGCGGTGGCGGAGCGGCTCGCCAACGCCGAGCGCGCCGCCGCCGAGCAGTCCGCCGCCGCCGCGCTCGCCGCGCACCACCACGGCGCCGCGCGCGACCAGGCGCGCCACAGCGGCGCGCAGCTGCAGCGCCTCAGGGTAACGTGTATGCTCAGGCGGAGGTGCAGCGCATGCGCTCCGAGCTCGGCGCGGTGGCGGAGCGGCTCGCCAACGCCGAGCGCGCCGCCGCCGAGCAGTCCGCCGCCGCCGCGCTCGCCGCGCACCACCACGGCGCCGCGCGCGACCAGGCGCGCCACAGCGGCGCGCAGCTGCAGCGCCTCAGGGTAACGTGTATGCTCAGGCGGAGGTGCAGCGCATGCGCTCCGAGCTCGGCGCGGTGGCGGAGCGGCTCGCCAACGCCGAGCGCGCCGCCGCCGAGCAGTCCGCCGCCGCCGCGCTCGCCGCGCACCACCACGGCGCCGCGCGCGACCAGGCGCGCCACAGCGGCGCGCAGCTGCAGCGCCTCAGGGTAACAATAGCTGAGCGCCAACGACGCTGGATAGTTTGGGGCTTACTTCCCGACCTCCTTAGTAATGTCCTGTTATCACCCTACCGCCCTGCGCTTAAAAGCGAAGCTTCGTAGTGAACCATCGTGTTTAGCCATAAAAAAAATCCTGAAGAATAATCTCACCTGCAGTGTGCCGTTTAGAAATATTCATTGACATCAGAATGAGAAGCTTTTCATTGGCGTAGCTTACTGAAATAAATGTTGGCAGGAGCGTCTGGAGAACCGCGAGGCGCGGGTAGCGGAGCTGGAGAGCGCGGTGGCGTCGCTGGAGGGCTCCCGCTCGGCGGCCGAGGCGGCGCTGGGCGCGGCGGCGCGGCGCGTGCGCGACCTGCAGGAGGAGTGCGCCGCGCTGCGCACGCGCGCGCACGACCACCACTCCGCCGCGCTGCAGCTGCAGGCGCAGCTCGCCGAGGCGCAGGTGACTAGTGTGAGGCATGGCGCTGCTGGAGGGCTCCCGCTCGGCGGCCGAGGCGGCGCTGGGCGCGGCGGCGCGGCGCGTGCGCGACCTGCAGGAGGAGTGCGCCGCGCTGCGCACGCGCGCGCACGACCACCACTCCGCCGCGCTGCAGCTGCAGGCGCAGCTCGCCGAGGCGCAGGTGACTAGTGTGAGGCATGGCGCTGCTGGAGGGCTCCCGCTCGGCGGCCGAGGCGGCGCTGGGCGCGGCGGCGCGGCGCGTGCGCGACCTGCAGGAGGAGTGCGCCGCGCTGCGCACGCGCGCGCACGACCACCACTCCGCCGCGCTGCAGCTGCAGGCGCAGCTCGCCGAGGCGCAGGTGACTAGTGTCAGGAATGGCGTTGCTCGAGGTCATTTGCGGTTGTCAGAGTACTGTTGATGGTAGTACCATTCACCCAGAAAAACACTTGAACGTATAGTTATGATTATTAGGAGGAGGTGGCGAGCGCGCGCGAGGCGGCGGACGCGGCCACGGCGTGGTGGCGCACGCGGGAGACCAAGGCCGACGCCACGCTGCGCCAGCAGGCCAAGCTCATCGACTTCCTGCAGGTGACACCACCGCCCCCACTTACTCCCTCCTTCATAAAGAGCAGGGTCTTTAGGAGCTATTTTTAAAATTTATTATCGTATATATTTATATAATCGCATGTATTAGATGTCTTTTTGTAGTTTTAGCTTGGATTTCGTAATGTTATTCTACTTTTCATTGCGTACTAATGTAAAAAACGCCCGCTTTTGTTCAGGCAAAAGTGGAGGAAGCGGGTCGCAAGAAGTGCTCGCTGAGCAACAAACTGTTCGGTCGCTCGGGCCGCCGGCCCGCAGCCTCGCCGCCCCTGCGACGCGCTAACAGGTATTTTAAATGAAGGAAACTGCTTCACTTGCCTACTAATTACAACACTTTCCCTGCTGTATACACTCTCCCAACGCACGTGAAACAAATTCAATCTGCACTAAAAATACATGATTAATAATACGTTATTATTGTATTTTTTGACGATTTTTTCGTAACTAACTCAAAGCACATTTGACGAGATGTTGCTGCATATTCCGAATCCAAGGTTTTAATTTAAACCTGACAACTGTCTCAATAAACTGCAACATCAAAGAGTAGGAACCGGATGGAAAAGAAAATAAAGAAAATTGTTACCCATTACTTCAAAAATGTAACAATAACGAAGGAAGTGGCTTGCTTGCTCCTTTAATTTCTACTCTCTGTTGTCGAAATCTAGAAAAATAAACACGGCATCGTAAAAAACAGTGAGACCTTTAAAGACAGGAAATACTTTTAATAAATAAGTAACTCACAAGTTTTAAATTAGGCCTGTATTAGATGACCACGCTGCGTATATTATGTTTGCACGTGTTTTGAATGTTGCCAGAGAATTGCGTGAAGAAGTAGACCGACTGCGCGCCAAACTCGCCGCCTCCAACGCAGCCAACAGCGAAAAGTAAGACTAATATTAACGTAACAATTTGATTAGTCAATAATAGATCATATCCTTCATTTTGTTTAACGTCATTTCTTATTGCAGCTTCCCACCTACTCCGAAACGCGAGAAGCCAAAGCCCGCTGTCAACAGGTAAATTCATATACAGATATTTGTAGGTATTCAATAATATATACATCCGTTTTTAATGATAAGTTCGCCTTTGTGTTACTTTCTCTACTATTTTCTATACATTATTTCGCAGTGTCAAGAGCATCGACTCGCCCGATGGAGGACAGGATTCGTACCTGCAGATCGTATGGTAAGGACACAGCCGTCGAGACGAGACCACTAACGAGTTCAGATAGAGCTGTTCATTAATCTCAATTTACGTTGCATTCATGTGTTCGTTTTGCAACTGAATCAGTGTCACATGTCAGCTCTTGTTTCTCAGTGCTTTTTGCTCTCCAAATTAATCTAAAACTAAAGTAATCTAAAGTAATCTTTTTAGTAAAACGGACGTCATCGTCTTCGTTCTATACTCGTGTATGTTGAAGTGTTTACGTGTCGCAGGCGCGACGGCAGCCGCGAGCGCATGCGCGCGCGCGCCGCGGACGGGGCGCTGCTGCTAGGCGCGGGCGAGCAGCTGCTGCGCGCGCGCCTCGCCGCGCCCGCCGCGCCCGGCCTGCCGCACAACGAGGCCAGCCGCGCCTTCGCCGTCAGTACACCAGCACTACACACTTACAGGCGCATGCGCGCGCGCCGCCCACGGGGCGCTGCTGCTGGCAGATCCTCATAGAGTTATTCATCGAATAGGGCATATCTGCCGATCGATAAATCGGCCCCTGGTCTGTTTGTTATATTTTGGGACACATCTTTCAAGTTAAATTTGATCTATTCGTAATGATCGTATCGCCTCGAAATTTGGCACACGTCTGTAGGAGGGATGCAACTCAGCAAAAGAAAGCTGGTAATTTAAAATGTTTTTTTTATTAAATGACGTTCGTTGTGCAGATCAGCATAGAGTCGTCCCCGCGCGGGCGGCTGGCGGCGGCGGTGTGCAGCGACATGTGCTCGCGCGCGGCGTGGCTCGCGCGCCTGGCGCCCCCCGCCGCGCCGCGCCCCGCCGGCTACGCGCCCGCGCCGCTCGCGCGCGCCGCCAGGGTGCCCGTCACCGCGCTCTACTTTGGCGTCAACACTGTCGCTATCGGTACGTATCCTGCCGGCTCCGGCCAGTGGCGTAACCGCAACGTCTGGGACCCGCGGCTAATTATAAAGAAGTGCGTCGTCGTCCATCGTCCGTACGCCACTGCTTCCAGCTTGTGTCTCTTGCGATTTTTGAGACTGAATTTACGAGATCGTTAACGTAAAAAGTATGAGACCTTACGTATGTAATGTACGGTCAGCGTCAAAGTTCGTGACACTTAAAGTGGTTAAAAAATTAGCAACGCGACCTTATTTCGACTGTAACAATGACGTGTTGCTAACTATTTGACGCTTATTGTTATTTAATAATGTTTTTATACATATATTCGTTGAAGTTGAAAGTCAGGTGAAGGTTCTTGTGCAATTGTGTATATGTGTCGGACGAAATGAAGTAAGTGAGTTTTGATTAGGCTGTTCGGACGGGCTGCACTCCCTGCGCGGGCCGGTGCGGCTGGAGGGCCCGGCGGCGCCGCGCGTGCTGGCGGCGGCGCTGTGCGGGCCGCGCGCGCTGCTGGCGGCCGGCGGCGCGCTGTGGCACGGCAGCAGCGCCGCGCTCGACTCCGCGCTCAAGCGCTCGCCCAACCTCAAGCCCAGCTTCGCCGTCACTAAGGTTAAGCTCACGGACAGCACTGCACCGCATCTGCTCAGGGTAAGAATTATATTTAGGCAAGTAAGTATCAAAAAATATACAAACAACGGCACGCGTGACATATTGTACGAGGTACACCAATATTTGGAACGGTCTAAATTGTTATCGGCGCAGAACATAGAAAAAGGTTAAAGGTCTTCGAAACTCCCGGGTTTCTTAGAAACCTCGTATTGCTCGGCCAGAGCGAAAATAGAGTTTTTAAGAAGCAGTAAAACTACCTACCGTTTATCCCTTTTCGTCACTGGGCTATGTTGCACCGTAAATACTTGAAGTTACCAACCAGTCTTGCTCGGTTTCATAGTAGGAATTTTACGTTAGGACGGAATTCTTCGTGTGTGGGAATCCAACTGGCGTTTCTTCGGTTTTTCCAATATATTGTTGTTGGCAGGCAATGACCGGCGACAGCGAAGGCACGTGCGCGGCGGCGTGCGGGCGGCGCGTGTCCGTGCTGCGGCTGGAGCCCGCCAGCGGCGAGTACCGCGTGGCGCGCGCGCTGACGCTGGACCGCGCGCCCGCCTCGCTGCTGCTCACGCCGAGCGCGCTGTACGTGGCCGGCGACCGCCCGCTCCGCGTCGCGCTCCCCTCCGGCGCCCTCGAGACCTTCGCGGCCGACGACCTCACCGTGGCCGCCGCCGCCAAGAAGAAATCGCCTCCCAAAGCCATCCTGCTCATCCGACCCGACCCGCTCGAGATCCTCCTCTGCTACGCGGAATGCGGCGTCTTCGTCGACGAGAACGGCAAACGCACGCGCAACGACGACCCCAAGTGGAGCTCCGCTGTCACCGAATTCGAATACGTGAACCCGTTCCTATACGCGGTGGGCGAGGATCTGGTCACCATCGTTCACATCAACGACGAGGCTTATAAAGCGCCGCCGTGCACTTGCGACACGCACTCGCTCGCCTCCAGCGCCTCGGAGTCGTACTTGCCCGAGGTGTTCACTCTCAAGCTGACCGAGCCCGCGCTTCTCGGGACGACGTCGAACGGCGTCATCCTCAGAACTAAAGACGAAGACGGCGGCTACGAAGTGGTCGCGGTCGAGGGTATGGCGGCGTTCAAGAGCATCGGCGCGTCGGTGGAATCGTTAGACACCGTGTCCGACACGAAGGGGTCGACGACCGACCTCACGCAGGCCGACTTGCAGCACGACGTGTCCCAGGACAGCGTTGAGGCGACGACGGGCTTCCTCGCCGATATCAGAAAGAGAGCGCGACAGTTGCGCGAGAAAAATCGTAAAGAAGAAGACCAAATTCGAATGCAGATGCAAGCGCTCACACCGGATGACGTTATCAAAGAAATACTAACGACGGAGGTGGGATTGAAACGAGTCTCTGGTAGCAGGCAATCTCCGCCGGTTACATCCGAGTTCGACTCGGACTCGGACAGCGGCAGCGAGGGCGAAACGGACACTGATGACAAGTGCGCAGCTTCTCTCTGCGCAGAAATGTTCACGAGACAAGTGAGATTCGAATAATAATCAAATAGCCAACAAACAATAGTACATGTCTGTTCACTCACGAAGTCGCGCCGCTCCACATTTTTTATTATATAAATGTAGGTCATTTATGTTGTGTTAGTACACGTGTCCTTAGTCAATTTACCAGTCGTCGGGTACGCACACTAAGACATCTTGTAAGCACAAGCTTTACTCTTAATCGCGCCTTTGTGAATCAACAGATTTGTCGTTACAGTTAAATAGATAACAATTCGTATTCAAATAGGGATATAAATTAAATAGCTTATTTTTGTAATTTATGTTAAGTAAAGCATATACGGTTTTACAATACTGCTCAGTATTGTGTCGTAGGTAGATTCAAGTTTGAAGTCGAAGTTTTGTTTCTTATTTATTTTTGCTAGTAATTAGGCCTTGTTAGTGTGTCAATATTTTAACAATAAATCAGGTGTGGTTTATACTTAATTGTTTTTGAAACAATATTATTTTTAAATTTTTTATGGCTTCAGTCCTAAATTTGCTAAGTATTTGTACTTAACTAAGTTAGTTTGGATAATTTTAGTTAACGAGGCTTGTGTGTCAATTAATAAAAATAATCTTAACTACATATTTTAAGAATACGAATGTAGTTCGTTCAAAAATGAGTAATTATGTCCCTATGACACGTAATTGTGAAAAATTCGACGTCATCATCGCTTTGATTACCTACTTACTGTATTATTAATAAAATAACAGTTGCAATAATAACAGAACAGTCTATTTAGGCTGCGTTTCTACCAGAATAGCGCTGTGTAAGATCGCTAAGCGGTGTGCCTAGAAAAATGTTCCAATAGAAAAGCTGCTCTGAGTGAGGCTAGGAAAATCTTATTCATTCAAAAGCGGCTAAAATAAAACAGCAGTGATGTGATGTCTATAATATGGCTACGGTTTTCTTTCTTTTTTGTGACAATTTGATCCGCACTTGCCGCTATTCAATTATTAAATTGTACTAACTATTATTAATATTTTACTGTGATTTTATAATTGACTTTAGTTTGTGCTAGATTTAGTTTTAAGCAATATTTGTTAATTCCCTTCTACGATGACCTGTTAAAGAATATATAATTTTGATATGCAAAAGATATTTCTTTGATTAATTTTATTTCACGCCTTCTCGCAGTGAAGACAGCCGTCTATTTCTTCGAGAGACAGCCACATGGGGTATACCAGTTAAAAATTAAAATGTAACGCGTTTCGTGTCGCGACTTTCATCCAGTGCCACCATAGAGGAAATAACCAATTAGAGTGGTAATAGGGCTATAAAATGCTGGCAACACATGACTTTTTCAACATTTCGCGATTGTTATTTTATTTTCTACACTGAACAATGTCATTTATAAGTTATTAGAATTTTGATCATCAACATCATCATAGATACTTTCTGTTTTTTACCAATGTTAGTTAGAATTTCACTCGCTATGCTATACAACGACTAAACAAAATATCCATATTGATCATAATATCTGGTTGCTCAACTCTAGTGACCTGTTTGAGCTGTAGTGAGCTGTGCCACACTCACACTCTCCCAGCATGTAGCTATATAAGCGTAAGCTAAATATATAATAAAGGACAGTAATAACTTAAAACTCGTCTACATTAGTTGTCTCCCAACGCCCATCCTTCACATGGCGACCTTGCCAGGATTCGAACCTGGAATCTTCAAATCTTGGAATCAGATTGTAGTAGACATATCCTGTCTATTAGGTTGTGTACTCTAGGCATTTTTTCCGGGTTGACCACGGATCGGTAGCTGAAACATCTCGCGTGACTGCTGGCAGTGAATGTCACAGGTTAATTATATTAAAAGTAACTCTAACCCTGTCAACATCAACGGCTTAGTAAAGTCAGATCGTATACAGAGAAAAATACCATTGGGGACACACCTACCCCGACAGCACTCAGACCGCATGCGTACTATATTGGCAGGCTGATAGGACTTGGTAGGCGTCTATAAAATAAATCTTCATTAAAATTGTTGAAATCTTTATTTACAATCTTAAACATTTACATTACATGATGTGCAACTAGAAACCTGCAAGTTGACAGTCCAATTAAAGATTTTATTATCAGACAGCTTACAGAGTAGTCTACGCTCAAGTCTTATTGATTTCAGAATAAACGACAGTAACACAACACTCATTACGTTTCCAATCGCTCCATAACTTCATTATTAAGATTTAATTTATGTACTTGTAAAGTGTACTACATATCTGTCAGTACAGCACAGATTTATTCACAATGAATGTACAGCACAACTTTATTTCTAGTGAAATATTTGAGGCTCAGTCAAACAGCGTCTTATAATACACGGGTTTACATAATTATAATTACACATACATCGAGTTGCACTTGACCAATATCCCATTAAATACAAGAAAAACAAAATCAGATTCATTCATCACGACCACGCTACATAACTTTATACAGAAACGACTACATTCGTATTCATTAGATGCAGTTTCTGAAACCACTTTAGTTATAGAAGCACTAGCTCTGTTACACGATGAGAGCTAAGCTCCACTGTGCTGGAAGAAGTTGATGTTGCCACCCGTGATTTGTCAAGTTAACAAAGAATAACCATGTTTATTTCAACTCGTACCCCGCGGTGGCCGACGGGCATTGAACTAAGAATAAGTGTGGCAACGCTGACACAATTCCTTTGTTAACGGCTCGTTAAACAGCTTTTTTCTGTCTGACTCGCATAAAATAAAGTCGCATTAGTTTGCTGCAACTCAGAGCACAGTGAGACCGGTTTGAGATTAAGGTTCCCCAACACTGACATAACTTTGCTACCAAAATAAATACTAAAGACAGTGTAGAAAAGGAACAAATAGTTTGCGAGCTTATCCGGCGCACGCGCACCGGACGTTCAGTTGAGGAAGCCGCGGCACTGCGGCGCGCCGCACAGACACGGGATCTTCTCGTCCTCGAGAGGGAATTTGTAATCGTATGTTATCTCTTCGTCTACTCCAATTGGTTGTTTTGAATAAATAACTATCTTCTTTTGAGACTCTATTGTTATAATCTTCGCGTAGCAGTTTGGCTGAAAAAAAAAAGATAATATTTAGGCACACAGTTATCAATTAATTAATAACCAGAAAGCGACCACTTTTAATTATCTTTCTTCGACAGAGAGAAGATAATGTCTCAAAAGTTAAATTGAATTCCATGGAGTTAACGTTTTTCGCAGTATGAATATTGTTGCCAATAGTTATTTTGTGTGGTTTTAGGTATTGTTAATAATTATCGAAGTATATTGTTTTTAGAAAATCCTCAGCGCACTCACATTGCAGCTGTGATTGATGAACCGCGCCAGATTGCCGCACTTGGTGGCGTCGATGATGGTGTCGAGGTCGATGCGGAACAGGTAGGAGCTGCCGATGCCGGTGGCCTCGTACTGCGCCTCGCGCACGTCCGCCACTATCGGCCGGATCATCTGACCGACGTATTCTATCACCATCTCGTCTGCTGCTATAGGCTCCTGGAATTAAACTTGATGTTAGTACAAAATATGTGCTATTAAGTACTTTCATTCAGGAGCGCTCGGACGTCTGTGTACTTGCCAATACGTGCGTGTTATGGGCCGTGCGAGCTTCTTAAAATATACGCAATCATTGTCTGCAGAAACCGATACCATTGGGTATCAGATAGTCCATTCTTTTATACATTTGAAATGCATCTACAGACATTATTATTAAAATAGGGTAGGTACACGGTTCTCTGTTGGCTATCTGTCCGATCACACCTTGTTAAGGAACCATGGTGTGGTTCGAATCGCGTCTGGCATACCTCAATTACGCATGCGTGAGTGACCCGTGTACCGTATTTCGATATTTTTAATTTTTTGCTCTCAGTACCAAGTAAATGTGATAATCATCCATGCAATTTCGTTGCACCAAGACCCCGATAACTATGAAAAGCATGAAACATTAATATATTTCGCTTGGTATGTTATAATCTTATCAAATGTTAAGGTAGTCGTGCTGACGTACCTGCGCGAACAAACCCCAGTCGTGGATGCCGGACTTGGCGAACTTGAGCTGCTTCTTCCTGAATTTGAGCTGGTTGAATTTCAGAAGATCCGAATCCGTATCCGTACCTATTAACAAATGCAAAAAAAATACAAATTATTAATAAAAAATTACATATAACTTAGTATAAGTTAAAATTGTTAGCTCAACTTTGACGGATTGAACGAAGTTGAGATTTTTTATGATAAACGTTGTCTACTATATAAAAATAAGTCGGGTTTTCCTTCCTGACGCTATAACTCCAGAACACACGAACCGATTTCCACGGTTTTGCATTCGTTGGAAAGGTCTCGGGCTCCGTGAGGTTTACAGCAATCTACTATAATATAAAAATAAGTCGGGTTTTCCTTCCTGACGCTATAACTCCAGAACGCACGAACCGATTTCCACGGTTTTGCATTCGTTGGAAAGGTCTCGGGCTCCGTGAGGTTTACAGCAAAGATATATAAAAATAAGTCGGGTTTTCCTTCCTGACGCTATAACTCCAGAACGCACGAACCGATTTCCACGGTTTTGCATTCGTTGGAAAGGTCTCGGGCTCCGTGAGGTTTACAGCAAAGAAAATTCAGGAAAACAGCAGCACATATAAATAAGGTGTGTTCAAACGTACCGAAGGCGGTGAGCAGCCGGCGCTGGTTGGAGCGCGCCTCCCGCGACAGCAGCTGCATCTTGGAGGCCTTCTTGTCGTCGTGCGGGATGGCCGCCAGCCCGTGGTGGTACTTGTACTTGGCCTTCAGCCGCGCCTCCATCTTGTAGTAGCCCTCTGTACGCGCCGAGCCGCTCGAGTGACCCTGAACAACAAGATTCGACGTTACACCAGTCTGTCAGTTACGCGGGATTGTTAATGACAATTTGCGTACGCTATGGGCGGTGATACATAAAGCCTCAGGTCCCATGACATATAACCGTCGCCCTGTAAAATGGCTGCAATTTGTGTCATTTTTATCTTTACCGACGAAGGAGTGTAATACACAAAATATGATGTGTGTGGGCGTGGAAAGAAAAACTAGCATCTTTTAAACACGTCTTGCTAATAGTCAAAAATACAATATAAAGTCATCTTCGGGCAATTTACGTGCCACTGTTGAGCATAGGCGATTACTTAGAATGAGAGAGCTATAGATCCCACGCGGGCTCAGTGTGCGTGGGGAATTTTACACACACCACTAAACATATGTGCAGTTTCCTCGCAACGTTTTCCTTCATCGAAATACTCATGGTAAACAAATGTTAATTCGCACATATATTCTGATAGCCCGGATTCGAGCCCACCTGCTTCCGATACCTCAGATCAAACCACTAGCCTCACTACAATACAAACGGTAAAAAGGAACAAACCTGTAAATCCTCATAAATATTATTGTGCCGTTTGGACTTCTTCTTAGGCGGGCTGTAGCACACGTCTGTAGGTGGATGGTCCACCCAATGGGTGTCGTTCAGCCAGTAGCCCTGCGCGTCTTCCGCCAATAGCGACTCGTACGCCCGCTTCAGGTATTGCACGTCTTCGCGGTCGATGCCTCGCGTGAGGAACTCGTACATGACTTGCATCTCAGCCATGATGTCTCGAGGTTTGAACGTAACGTCCGAGACGACCATTCGTTCGCCATCTTCCAAGCGGGAGTCGTGTAGCCTGTGCAGAGACAACACATATTTTAACAAGGTCCCTACCATTTGTATAACTGTAAACCGTACGTTAAGGGCTTCCTGATGTTTGCAAAGCCCTGGGGCAATGGTCCACAATGATCCACTGTGGCCCACTACAGGCTGTCATCATTATGTGCAAGAGGCAATGGCACACGACCGTAGACCATTGCAAATAGGCCAAGGATCATGGCGCGTAACAGCTATGCAACGATAGCCGTGCATCACCCATTGTGTACGGGGGGCATACAATTAATCACTACTGACTTGTTCTGTATCTCGGCGAGCTTCTTCGTCTCGTGTTTCCGCTTGTAGGGACGCTTCGTCTCCTTCTTGGGCGCTGGCGCTTCTCGAGGCGGCGACGCCGGTTCCGGCTCTGGCATCCATGTATAACCTGCAGAGACAATTATGATATACTACTTATTAAAAAAAAATAGCCCGCAATTAATTAACAACTCTTAAATCGTCTAAAGGGACAGTCTCTGGGATCACTTTTGGAGATTTTTTTGCGTTTTAAAACTAGTGACAATGTCATGTGAAAATGACAGTTACGCACTACGCAGCCTTCGAATGACTTTACGACGATACTCGCAATTTTGTACCAAAAAAGGGCCGACACTCAACACAAAAGTTACGGATTATAATAAACACTGACAACTGTCTTTATCTCGCGACACTGACAGAGTGGTGCTAGCTTACCGTGGTCGTGCTGCAGATGGTTGGACAAGTGTTCGAGGTCGGGCGGCGGGCGGCAGTACGAGTGGTCGAGCGCCACCTGCGACGCTTGCGACGCCTGCGACGCCTGCGACACCGGCGAAGAAGACTCTGACAAATTCGCGCCGCTCTGAAAAAAGAAGCATACGCAGGTTTTGGTCAACAATATGCCATTCAAAAGCTTCAAAGGTAATAAGAATGCCTTGGCCTTTTTAGAAAAATATAAAGCTACTTTTCGTCGTAAAACTGACTTTCCTATCTTCCATTGCCCAACACATTTAGGCGCAATCAATAACTATCCTACCTCTTTGATTCCATTCATGCTGACAGCGGATTCCGTATTGCTCTCGCTGACAGACACGACTCTCTCTCGCTCCCTCTTCTCGTGGTTCTTGTTTGTCTTCTTCTTCCTCTCCCTCTTGCCCTTCTTCTGCCGCGCCTGCAGATTCTCCTCCTCGGACGTGATTTCGCCGTCTTCTATCTCCTGCTTCTTTTCCGGCGACTTGAGATGGTTCTTGATTGGACTGGTCCTTGGGTCTTCTGATATGCTCTCGGGTTTGCTGTAAAAGAGAATTGAGTAAATTTAGGGCCTGTCTCACCACACTATGGTACATATTTTAGTAAATTAACTTTTAATGAAATTCGGTCTGATAAAAGTGAAATGGTATTGAATAAAGTAAGGAAACAGGACAAATTTCAGATCTAGAAAGAGATAGAGAGCTATAATTAATTTCATCGGTTAAAAATCTAACAGCCCACTCCAGAGCACAATCTGCGATAACCAAATAAGGAGATCACGGAAACTAAGTCGACAACGGAAACGGGAAAGATTGTTTAGAACCACCGTTTGAACATATTTTGCGGGTAGCCATCTATCTAAAAACAGTACGAACGAGGGAATGACAAGCCTAAGCGTTAGGTTAGTTACCTTTCGTCGGGCGGCTTGTCCGGCGGCAGCGTGTCTGTCTCCATGTTCTTGCGTTGCTCCTCGAGGAACTCGCGCTCAATTTGCTCCATGTATTCTGTATTGCGACGTCTTCGCTCCTGCAATAGAAAAGTTGGATATGCCATTTTTCGCCGCATTCGGTTCAAGTACTTACTTTGTGTTTTCTTAAGCTTGCGCGACGAAACACTTATAAGGTTAATCTTCGACACTAAAAATCACAATGTGTAAAATTTCATAGAGATCATTTGAAGAACTTATTGAGGTCCCAATACATATATTATTTTAAATCGATATCAAGTTCGTATTCGTAAATTTGACATTGTGTTGACATGGTGTCCCTTGGTATCTTGATACAGGATGTCGCATTGTGATCGAGTGTACTCATAGTTAATTTTCTTTTCATCCGATGGTAAGTGAGCACACAAGTAGGTGTGCAGCTGGTTGGCATTGGCACGTGCGTAATGTTGTTTGTGTGTCGTGTACCTGGTACTCGCGCTCCTCCTCGGAGTCGGAGTAGACGCGGTCGAGCAGCGCGTCGCGCGGCGTGCCCTCGGGCGACAGTATGGGCGAGCCCAGCCGCGAATCCACCGCCTCCACCTCCGGGATCGGGGTCTTTTCTGTAACAACACCAAATTTTATCGATATGGTTACAGGCGTTTCGATGTACAAGAATTTCGCGTTTAAATATTTCTTCTTGAAAATTGCTGTAACTGATAGTTAAAAACTTTAGCTTTCTTGTACAGTGTTGATGATATTGGATCTGCGATTATTATATTAACTCCTACGGCAGCAGCGAAGGGCGATTTTTGCATGAAAACAAATAAATTTGCTCAGTCTTGCACGTGTCGGGAAGTAGCAAGGTAACTTTTTAGTTACATCTTTTGGGGTCTAATAAAAGATTGTGTAATGTACTAACCTCTGCGCCTCTGCTCCTCTTCGCTGTCGGACGAAGACGAGTAGACCTTGCGCAGGCGCTCCTTGTTCGACACAACCTTAAACTGAACACGGACTCGTTTAAACCAGATTAAAATTATTTAACTATTAACAACAAAGTTTTCTAAGGCGATATCCTAAGAGTACAAATGAGTACACGAAACCACTTACATTGACCTGCGCGGGGTCGAGATCAGAGTCGGAGTCGGAGTCGGAGTACAGCCGCGGCGCGCCGCGCGCCTCCGAGCCGGACGACGACGACGAGCGCGACGACGAGCCCGACGACGACCTGCCGTTATACAAACACCATCTATCATTTAGGATCTATTACAATTTAAAGAAACTACAAACTGCGCCATCCAATGTGATAATTTTAGAGCATACTTTTAATTAATGACGCTAGTCGACCTATTTTGCGTGTCGATTGCTACAGTGAAAATACAGGCAATCGGTAGTATTTTTATATTTCCTAATGAAAACATACAAAAAAAAATCGTTTTCCATATTTATCATCGTGCTTAGGTCGTCTATTTTACAGGTAACCAACCTTATTTAAAAATAACAAAATAGAAGTTCGGCTGAGTGCTGTAGAGACCCACTGGTGTAGCAGTGACTTGATGCCTACTACCGACCTGGACGAGCTACTGGACTGCCGGCGGCGACTGCGCGACAGGTACGAGCCGTGCGTCCTGTTGCGAGGACTCATGGGCAGCTCTTTCTCCTCGTCGGAGTTCTGAACCATCTCCTCCTGAACGCCATAAAAAACATTCACGTTTGGTCCGCATTTAAAAGTGAATTTTACACACTTTCCGTTACAAAGTATAAGTATTCCTTTTTGATGACAAGTTACAAACACGTTGTAAAACAAACTATGTTTGGTTCAAAGAGTTTAGACAAGAATGGAGAAAGCAACAACAGAGTAACATTAGTTTCATCAACTATAACATATCTTGGCAACGACTTTGAAGTAATAAGCTACATTTCGCCATTCTGTCGGTAGTACAGTGGCGAGACAGCAAATTTGTACTCGGCCGAGAGAATAGGGGGATGAGTGGTCGGCCAGTAAACAAAACAAGGTCCGAGTGCTCGCTCGTCATTTTGCTGAGCCGAGCACTAGGCTGAGCACTCGTCACGAAGTATGTAACACGAACCGAGCACTCTTTCTTACCACTATGATCAAGGTGGTAAGGTGTATGACCATGTTCCCAGGGTTACCTGATCGCTCAGCCTCTTGGAAGAGTCCTCGTCCATGACGACGGGCGAGGGTATCTTCCTCTTCTTGCGGAAGGAGGGCATCTTGGGTATGGCGGCGCGCAGCCCGAGCCCGATGCCTGCCGTGTATCCGCCCAGTTCCAGCGCTATGTCGCGCGACTCCATTATCGACTTGATGGAGTCTACTTCCTCCTTCTTGTTTGAAATATCCTGGAAATTTTGATGGATCTTGACTATCGAATTTATTTTCAGGAAGAAATACAGTTAGACTGTCAATCATCAAACATGTTTTGTGAATTAAGTAAAAAATCCAGTTAAATTTAGACATAGCAGTAACCCCAAACGCAACTTCCTAGTCCTAGGCACTTTTTTCACAAGTCACGTAGCTAACGAGTTATAAACTGTTCATCGAGAGCGGCAATGTAACACCAATCGGATGAAGTATCTTTCACTAGTGGGCGTATGATTACGTACCTGAAGCGGCTGCGTGGCGTCTTCCTTCTTGGGTGGCTGCCGAGTCTTGCGGCTCTGCTCGTCCCACCAGAGCTCAAAAGCTTTGAACGCCGTGCTTTCGATCATCTTCTTATTGAAGTCTTTTTTGAGTATCGCCTTGAGCTCGGCGGTGACTCGGTCTATCACCGTGTTTATTGTGGGGAAGTACGGGTTGTCTAGCTCCTGTTGGCACATAGTTAACATCATTTAAATTAGGAATTCATATTCGTAACACGCTATATCGATTTTAGCGCCGTTTCTTCAGCTCGATGTTAAAATCGACAACGTGATTTCTTAGTACTTAATGAATGTTTATGTGTAATGTGACTTATTTTACTAATATTTCAAGGGCAAGTGTTAAAGGTTGCAGGTGCGTACGAAACTCTACGTTACTAAAATGATTTTGATAAAATTTGGCATACCAATAGTTTATACTGAATTTGCACATAAGATATTTTTATACAGTAAAATGGCATTGGTTCTAGTACTCGAAGTCGCAGGCAACGACTAGTCTTTTATATCAGCCACGCATTAGTGTAACGATGAGTTGATGGCCAATGTTTCTGCCGAGTGGCAGTGTTGGCGCCGAGTGGGTTACCTGCGCGGGCGCAGCGGGGTCAGGATACGGCTGGTAGGGCTGCGCGAGTAGCGGCGCACCGGCGAAGGCGCCCGAGTAGGGCAGCGCCAGGTCCGGCCCCACGTAGCCCGGCGGCGGGTACGCTGCAACACACTCACCGGTCTATACACTCTGTCAACTAAGGTGACTGCTTTAACATTTTTTATGACAGTAATATGCACTTTGACACATTAATATAAGTATTCGTCTGTTTTTTTTAAGCCGTGCAACAGACAGAATTCCCTGGTCGACTGTACTTGGATAGCGTAACAAAGAGTTCAGTTGGTAAGTCTCAGCTTCAGATACAGCACAGACCAGACTAATAACACTTTGCCGAGTACCCGATCACTATAAAATATGTATTACTACGCCCCAGAAAAATCATAGCTAGATCTATGGAGTTGTAACTAATTTAATATCAGTTTTTCAGTACATTAATTGTTATAAAACAGTAAGTTAATAAACTAGTGGCGCAAAAGCGGTAGTGTCGCCATCGCCATGCTTAGCACGGCCAAGTTATACCGATGGTTGCCAACAGCGCCTAGTACGTCAAAACAACTGGTTAACGTGTACCTGTGGGCGGCCACATGTGTTGGTAGTAGTGCGGCGGCGCGGTGTGAGCCTCGGGGTAGAAGTACGCCTCCGCCGGCACCTGCTCCTCGATCTTCGCCTCTGTCGATGATAATGAAGACAGCGACATCTGCAGGGAAAACGAATGACGATTCCATTTTTTTTATCTTGATGTTACACAGTAAAAGCGTTGTGGCGACGGCTTATAACTAGAGTTGCCACGATTCGTGGCCAAATATCGAATACCGAATATTCGACAACGCTGTCGGCCGAAGCGCCGAATATTCGGCACAAAATACGTGCTTATTTATAGGCTGATCCTTACAAGTGGTGGTCAGCAAACGAAAAACAATACCCAAACGTCTCGAAATTTGCTATCTTTCTATCTATCTATCTTCTCCTGGGAGTAGCGGTGTATAGTGAGAGGTTATTTTCTGAAGCTGGTATCATTTACAACGAAAAGCGTAATCGTTTGCTACCAACAAATGCTGGAAGCTTGTCTTTATCCATCACAACTTAACACTGATCAACTTTACTTACTAAAGTATTGTAATTTGGTAATGAATACATATAAACTTAAGTAATATGCCGTGTCTTTTTTTCATGATTTGGTATTCGGTATTCGGGCCGGGTAAAAAATGGGCCGAATAAGCCGAATACCGAATAGTAGCCGAATATTCGTGACATCTCTACTTATAGCGGGCCACTGTGTGGAGCTTAGACTGTAGCGGCATACCTGGTCGTCGTCCAAGTTGTCGAGGGCGGCGGGCGCGCCGGCGGGCGAGCGCCGCGGCTCCTCGCCGGTCAGCAGCTCGTCTTCCGACGACGATATGTCCGACCCGATCTTGTCCATCGCTGGGAACTTTCTTCGTTCTGCTTCTCGCGCTCTCTGTTACAATGATATGATAATACCGTTTTTAAATCAATGTTAAAATAGTTCGTAAGCATGACAATTATTATTTAGGTAGGTATTTACATAAAAGCATTTAATTTTTTGTAAAAAAACATGGCGTATGTAAGGTATCGGAGTATCAAAGCGTGGTTACGATAGTTCCGAAGCTTCGAATAATGCAAAGTGTCAAGGTGTCAAGAGACAAGGATGCTTCTGAGGACGGCTCAGTATGTGACAGTAAATAAGTTAAGTAGACCTTAAATAACTGACCTTTTCTATGGTTATTTTGAGACTGTCTAAGTAGACCTCTCTGTCCAAAAAAGGTGACGGAGTCGTGGATAACGGTTCTGAGCTTATTTCTTTATTTTGTGTAAATGAAACTATGCTGCCCCTGTCTTCACTGCCGGAACCTGCGAAATGTTACAACAATGTTAAACTATTTTATTCAAAAACAAGAATTACAATTGCTACGCGTACGAAGTTACGAGCAGAAGCTAGTCTTTAAAGGTTACATACATAATAAAATATCTACGAGAATCATTAAACATAACACCATTTATTGGTAAAACACAAGTACTTTAGAAAGTACAATTTATTCGCTAACTTAGTCCACACTTTGTACAAATCACTGCCGCTATGACAGAAAGAAAGGTAGTCTCAAATCACTACACTTTATTTCAATGAATCTTATTAGGATATAACTGGCCAGTCATAAGTGGGGATAGTGCGAGTTAGAATAGTAGAGGAGAAGCCTTGGCCCAGCAGTGGGGCGTTATTACAGGCTAGTAAAAAACTACCTTCGTCGTCAGAGGGCGGCTGCGGCGCGTCCAGGTCGGGTATCTTGGCGGCGCGCTCCTCGTCCTCTTCCTCCGAAGATATACCGAGCGCGAGGAACGGAGGTGCCAGGCCGCCGCCACCGGTCGCTCCCTTCAGCAACATCGCTATTCTGTTCACAAAAAGCTTCAGTGAATGGAAAGTGCTAGACACACGCGTCACCATGTATAAAAAAAGGGAGTAATTAATTTACGACCCTAATAATGCACGCCTTGACAATTCGGATTATCACGTCGTCCATATTAGGTGTACAACTTTCCGGATCATACAACACTGGTTACAAAAGGAGCTAACGAGTTGAACCAATTTACAGCATCGACTGCGTCCCAAAAGAAATTGAACTAATACCGGTTGACAGAAACAGATAGCGTTCTCGCTGCATTCTCGCTCAAGAAAACTACAATAGAGTAGATCTCGTATCCATAAAAATACATATTTTTATCAATTGTTGATTGCCGTCTGTTCACACGGCCTACTACGACGGGGCCTACGGTGTATAATCTAGAAATAGAACTATGTTCACTTTTCGTTAATTGTTGGTGTTGGGACAACTGCTTCAGCGTTACTGTTTGTGGGCACCTTGTAACAATCCCGGGAGGTTACTCCGAAATTCGAAAGTTCGTATCGCACCGTTCCTCCCACTCTCATATCAATGACTGTTAGTATGAGCGGAACGGCACGAAACGACTTCGAATTTCGAAGCATAGGCCTAAATACTGACCTAGTGTCGAGATCAACGTTTTTGGGCTCGTCAGCGGGCGGCGGCGGCTTGGGCTCCGGCTCGGGCGCGTCGGCGACGTCCTCCGGCGGCCGCGGCTCCACCGGCTCCGCGACCTTGCTCTCCGGCTCCTATACACACTTTGGATTTTATTAAGCGTGTGTGCGCATGTGTTACGATCGCGGTACACTCAAAATGTTGAACACAATTGGAGCCAATGCCTTTCAGACGTCAGCAGCATACGTAGCACACTGATTCTGTCGTGGATATAAAGCATTCTTCGCGCACACTCGCTGTATACTAGAAAGCAGTGATGCTGATGATGTTATGGAGATCCGTAATAGTAATTGACACTATAATGTAACCGTAGTTGGTTAGTTGTAACGGACTATTTTCTGCAACTCGACAACTGAGACTGCGCCTGTTTTGGGTGGTTTAGGAGAACCGTATTAGAAATCTATCCGAAACCTTACGGTGCTTGCTGACACAAAAGTTTCGAATTATTTAGGACATGGATAGTATTTAAAATCTCAAAGACTCCCACTTCCATCTTTCTCTTTTCCGATGCATTTTCATTTATGCGTAAATAGACCCGGTATATTCCTATTCAAGATTTCACATCCGTAGTCTCTGTAAGAAAGAATTCGCTTTATATTCACGACATGAAGAAAGCCCCAAGAGAGCTCAAACATTTTCTTGAGCCATTTAAATTGCAGTTAACTAGCTAGTAACCGCCACCGTGTAATACTTTCATTAACCATGACTGTAACATGAATGCTACTTGGGCTTGTAAATCAATCAATATCATAATAATAAATTATAAACATTCCTACATTAAAAAGAAACATCCATTTGTCTTGAATTAAATTGGTGAAAACAAATGTTTATTTTCTTTAACCATGTTGAGGTTAGTTTAGATCAAGGCTGTTTCTTGTTTCTTGTTACTATTACACTATTTTTCTCAGCATTATGGTCATTTGTATTTTTTGAGAAACTTTCCTCGTCTTAATAGTATTTAATTAAACCCGGGAACAGACATGCGGTGCGTGCAATCATGCGAACATGCAATGTGATGAGCGTGCGTGTTGTGATTAAAATTACATGTAAATTAACTCAATGTACAGTCGCCCAGTCCTCCCACTTTACGTACCACATGGCGTGGATATGATCATGCTCAGTGAAGTCTTGGACTTGATTGATTGATCTTGGACTTGGATTGTACTTCATATTATACCTTTGTGGGATACCACTACATTCAATTGAACTTGATAGTAATATTTTCTACAGGATCATTACATTATTATACCTACTAAGTCACCTGAAGCAACATCAAATACCACGTACACCGAATAACTACATTATACTACAGTAATATCGCACAAGACCTACCGCCTATCCATCGACACACAACCACTTTTACAAGAAAAAAGTATCTGAACTTCATACTATTCACAATCCCCTAGACTTATTGCACACTGGGACTTGGGAGTTCGGGTTATATTGTGTGTCCATGACTTTCTGGCAGGTTCTGCAACCATCAGTAACGCAACGACGCTACTGTAGCAACAATCCACACAATACTTTGTCCAGCTCACAAGTCCACTTGAGAAGAGACATCGTTAGATTTTTTAAATATAGGGTGTATTCAAACGTTCTACAATCCGAGTATCTATCGTTTTGCAGTTCGAATGCAATTTGGAAAAGTTGATCAAGAGAAGATGACATAATTGAAAAAGTTGATGGAACGTTGAGGCATACGTTTTAATTTAAAAAAATGCGACAGTCGTCACACAGAACTCACGGCGCACAGGGGCCTTACCATATCGTATTGAAACGATTCAACTCCGACTCAGTTCAGGTTTAAGCTGTCATTTTTAGCATGGATCTGACAGCGAGCGAACCTAGACTGAATCGGAATTGAATCGCATTAAGACGTCATGGTAAGGCTCCAGGAATTATTACTACGGCAATAATACCACTCAAAGTCACCTGATTCAATAAAATACGTACTACTTAAGATAGTTACTTCCTTACACAAACAGTTCATACGATTAACTATGAGTTGGCACCCGCTAAAGCCCCACATATGAGGACCGCGGATTTGTCCTATTGTGGCTTTACCATGCCCTATACGATCCTATTAAGATTAGTCAATCCAGACTTGTAAGATTTTAGTGAAGCGTATCCCCGTCTCATAGCCTCAGTGCATAATCATGATTATTAGTTTAGAAGCGAAAAGATACGCAATCGTGGAACTTGCCGTACATGATAGGTACGTCAGGCAGGATCCATGCTAAACTATGCCACATACTTGCGTATCGAATAAAGTTTTTATATCTCCTCAGTGCATAATCACTATTATTAGTTTAGAAGCGAAAAGATACGCGATCGTGGAACTTGCCGTATATGATAGGTACGTCAGGCAGGATCCATGCTAAACTATCCCACATACCTGCGTATCGAATAAAGTTTATATATTAAGACGTGTCTTAATACTTTAACATGATATGAAGTTATTATTTTTTACGCAAAATGCCGAGATCAATTTCGAGGCGGTTATGGATACGGAGGAGGAGTTGCGATACAATACGCTGAATAGCTAAATGGCTAACGATAAGAATAGGTAAATATGTAGGTACATGTATTTTTACATGACAATGTTAGTGTAAGTTATAACTTTATGACTTAAGTGAGCGTTCATTTTTAGGATACGCGTGCTCGATACAATACGTCTGATCTAGAAAGTTAGATACGGTAAAATAATACAAGTGTGGACAAAACTATACAGATCGGTTGGCTTATTACCTAACTCGCTCGCAATCGCCATCGTGTTCATTTTGACAGTTCATGTATGGGCTAACAATTGGCATCGGAATCAGCTAGCTGTCACATTCATACAAGACCTGTCAAAATGAATACGATGGCGATTGCGAGCGAGTTAGGTAATAAGCCTACAGGTGGTTGGAAACCTTAACATTGCATTCAAACTGCAACTGGATCGTCTGAATACATCCTAGTGATGTTCTCAGCTGGACGTGGTCGCTGCCAAGCAACGTGGTAGTGCGTGCAGGGTGACCTTGGGCTTGTCCTTGGCGTCGTCGTGCGGCGAGGCGTCGCGCTGCGCGGGCGTGGCCGGCGCCGTCCACGTGGGCGTCAACGCCGCGCGCCGCTCCAGCTTAGTTGTTTTATATTTATACACCATTACGTTATGTACGACAATATACTTAATACGGAGTAGGTTCTTTAATATTTTTATACGAAAATAAAATTTCTAAATGTCTATGAAAATTAGAACACATAGAAAAATCCGAAAAGTAAAGCTATGGCCGGGAATCGAACCCGGATCCTCGTCATTCCGTGACGCGTGCTATACCCCTACACCACCCATAGCAGGTGGGTAGTCTCCGAATTTTTCTACCTGTTACTAACTGTCACGTGACCTTTGTTACTATGCGATTTTTTTGTCGCTAAGCGTCATCTGTTTGAATGATGTGTCTGCGATGTGTGTGTCTGTGTATGTGTTTTATACGAGTTTTTTTTTCGAATTTCATGTCAATGGGACTATTAGAAATGGGTCAAACTGAAGTAACAAAGTGAAAGTTAAGTGTGAATTCATTAGCATTAGTTTAGTTTCGGCTGCGGATAAGAGTCATAGAAATCAATTTGACGTCTGATTTAGTTTACATTTTAAAAATAGAACACTGAGACTAAGTCTAGATAGACAATGGCGCTTGTATACTAAATAAAGATCAACCCAAAATTCAGGGCAGTTTCAAAGAATATCTCGAATTACCGGCTTTAATATTCTACGACCTACTTGTGTTCTCTGTAACATTTATGGTTCACTTGAATGTATTAAATAAGAGATGATAGCAAACGAAAGCGCTAGATTTTTGTGCTAGTTTCGTAACGGAAATGACTAAAATGTCATTGATCATAACCACTGACCACAAATTACATAGGTTTAAATAAAATGTTATAATATAACACAGTTTATAACACAACACTCTTCAAAATGGGGAATGGTTAGTAAATAATATTGATGACGTACAGCCACTAACAACATTAATGATAAAGTATTCACTATTCTCTAGCCCAGGAGCTCCCAACCAGTGGGGCGCGCCCCACTTGGGGGGCGTAAGGTAATCCAAAGGGGGGCGCGACGAGCGGCTTAGGTATTTAATAAAGTGCAAGCACAATGTTCTCGCTAATCATTAATAGTATGTTGTAGATCGTTTGTTTCATTTCCATCGTAGTTGAGTTGGGACAAGGGGGGCGTAGTATTTTAGCATAAACTTGAGGGAGGCGCGTAGGGTAATAGGTTGGGAACCCCTGCTCTAGCCCATTTGCGATTATTGTATGTGAGTGTACACAGGCATGTATGTACAACTTTCGCCATACAGTATCATGATTAAAAATGACGTACACCACTTCAAATGTAAAACTTAACTTGGCTCGACAATTGACGACCTTTGTTTAGGAAATTTGACCTATAGTCTTAGGTATTCAAACTACGGTACTGGTGACATCTGTCATTTTAATTATACTACAATATGGTGAATAAAGGAATGAATGAGTAAAGCAGTCCCTTCTATGCACAAAAATGTCGCATGTTCAGAAGTAAATTACTAATTATACTAATAAATAAATTTATGCATGTTTTTACTTGTACATAAGTACAAGATTAATGAAAAAATGTTTTTTTCGATTTATTAGAAAAAAACATGAGACACTGAAAACACCTCGTGACTTGTCGAAATAATGGGTAATTTGAGTTGAAGTAATTTTCATTTTTACCCTTCTTCATTCAGACTGTCCACTCGAACAGTTCCCATATGCGGCCGCCATAAAGATACAAGGCGAGCTACAGTTTTCGTGTCGTGTACTTTACTACTAAAGAGACGTTAAATTCGCTTCTTCACATTCAAAGTCACTACTCAAGAGTTTAGAACAGGGGTTCCCAATTTTTTTGTGTCAAGGAACCCTAATTGATTACATTGTTCCTAGCGGAACCCTTCTTTGATAACACCTTAAAATCACGCCCTGCCCCTCTCTCGCTCGTTTACATACAGGTCAGTGCGCGCGAACAACGTTGCTCACCGCACATGAAAATATTTTTTACGGAACCCTTATTGCCCTTCCACGGAACCCCAGGGTTCCGCGGACCACCTTTCGGGAACCGCTGGTTTAGAATATGATTATACTATAGACGGCAGTATCTATGTGGCGACAGCCTATGTAATTTATGTACACAATAAAAAATAATTGTAAAAAGTATGTAAGGTTCGTGTTAGTAACTCACGTGGGAGTGCGTGTGCGGGTGGGGATGCGGCGCGTGCCGCCAGTCCCCCCACCACATGCCGCTGCCGCCCGGCGTCGCGCCCGCGCCGTACCCGTAGCCGTAACTGACAATATTACAGGCTGTCTTAAACACTATTCAGTATTTTATTATACAGAGCCTGCAGTGAATGAACCACATTAATGAAACATATTATTCTTTAAGTATGTAATGTAATTTCGATCAATACATTCTACGCGACTTCCCTTAAACGACAAGTCGTAAAAGTACTGTACTAATTTACAACGTTACGATATTACTATACGAGCTTTACTTTAGATCCGATATCTCTGGTCATGAATAAATAAAATGTAAGGAAATTAAAGGTATAAATTCATTGGATCCGACGTCTGATATCATTTGGGTGAAATTTTACATGACCCAAAGACGGATGTAGGGTGTTTGTCTTATCTAAAATACAGAAATTCAATATTAGCGACAGAATTTCCAACGATTGCAGCCCCGGCTGCGAATGCGTTAATAATAGACTTCTCTTAGCGCAGGTTAACTCTCCATTATTACCACGAAATCTACGCTGACTTATTAGCGGGAAATCACAAGTAGATGTTACCCATAGCCCATAGGCTTTTGAGTACTTACCCTTGTGGATAGGACTGGTAGGGATCGTAGGGCAGCGGGCCGGAGGGCGTGAAGCTAACGTCAGTGTGGCTCGCCACGTATGTGGACTCCGTCGCCTCGCTGGTGGCTCGCGCGTACCGCTCCCTGTGTCTGAACATCCCCTATCTTTAAGAAATCTATCAATCAGTGTAAATCGGTCACATTTTTTACATAAGTATACCTACCAACTAGTAAGTTGTTTGAGCTCGTATAAATCGTGTCGATATCCTTTCCTTCGAAACAGCCGCCGGTATAAAAGTACAGACAATCTCTGACAGAAATGGGTTCAGAAGTGTTCTCTTCCAGAAAGTCGATTAACAAATCATACTTTCAGCTTTCAGCTTACATCAAAATGTACAAAACGTCGTCATCATTTAATACTTTTAAATCGTATTTTGTCTACACTACATTAACATACACTCGCAATTTCTTCAGTCTACTTGATCATGATGCATGCAACTGCGTCGAAATATCGACAGTTCATTAAAGGTACCTAATCGCGGTCTACGTTCCGTAGAAAATACGTCTTTTCTTATTTGGCGCTTTGGGCTCTACTTAATGCAACAAATTCTAATAAAGCAACACAACTTTTATTCGATAAAACACATGCTGAGCTACATTACAAAATAACAAATAAAATTATACCTTCTTCTACATTTCCTTCTGCATCGTCGGCTTGCAAACAAGAACAAACTTCAAACATCACAAATTCATTGAAATCATTACCATTTTCGAAAGTCTCATGATGATTTCTTTTTCAAATGCACATAAATTAGTATATAAGAGGGATTATTTATTGATTCGATTGAGCTTGTAGGTTCAAGACCACTTGTTTGAATATTTTGTTTGTATAGCTAGTGTGTTGAGCTACATACCTGTCTCTGTCTCTGTTCTTGTCCCGGTCCCTGTCTCGCTCCCTATCCCTGTCTCGCTCGGCGCGGCTGCGGTGCCGGTGCCGGTGCTCGTGCGGCCTCTCTTCGTCCGACCAGCGTTGGTTGCTGTCACTATGCTCCGTGTCTTTGCGAGGGTACGGCTCTTTTACGTGTTCCGACTGGAAAACAGATATATGTACATATATTACAGATATACTAGTGTACACTGTTAAAGTCTATGGTTTGTGTCGTAGCAACAGTCTTTGTTTACAAATAGACATTGTCACTTAATAAAAATAAAGTCTTACAGTATGCACGTATATTCAGAGTTTCCTTAATATAATAGGTAGAGTCCATCAAAATAGCAATACTCTAACAGGTTATGGGTTAATAGAGTGAAAGATGGAGTCATTCGCTGCAAAAGTGCAGATTGGCCTCTTAGAAGGAAAAAGTAACTGGGAAACGTGGCGGTAATATATAAAATTTCGATTATGTTGCGAGGCACACCCGGTGCAGTGGACGTAATAGAGGGAACCATGACCAAGCCAATCCTAGAAGGTGCAGGGGACGCTGTAATGGCCGCACATGAGTTGAATTTACAGAAGTATATAAAAGCAGACAGTTCGGCTCTGCTCATACTTACGTCGACTATGAGCGACGAGACCTTAAAGAAGGTAATGAGATTTAATACGGCTCGAGAGGTCTGGCTGGAGCTACACAGGCTGTTTGACGGCAGTAGCGAAGATAAGTCCTACAATCTATGCATGAAATTCTTTGGAGCAAAACGAGATCCAGCTGACGATATGGCAACTCACATGTCAAAACTTAAGAACATTTGGAATGATTTAAACCCAGAAATCACTACGGATGATAATATAGTATTGCCAGAATTGCTACTTGTATGCAAGATCTTAGATACACTCAGCGAGGAATACTTTGCATTTAGAAGCAGTTGGCTGTTAATGTCTAAAACTGAGAGGACTGTAGAGAATCTGACCAGCCACCTATGTGCTTTTGAGAGAGCTTTATCTAGTAAGCAGGTAGTACATGAGGAAGAAGTACTATGCGCAAGCACTAGTAATAAGAGCAAGAAGTTCAAAGATAGACTTTTGAAGTGCAATTACTGCTATGAGGTTGGACATCGCGTACGAGACTGTCCGAAATGGATACGAGATGGGAAACCACCTAAGAGTAATTCGTCAAAATCTGCAACTACCGAAGGAGCAAACATGATTTTGTTGTCTCTAGACACAAATAATCCACAAGTATTTGGGATTGAGTACGACGAAGAGAGTTGGTTTGTCGATAACGGAGCAACTAGCCACATCACGAATAGGTATGATCTTTTCAAATCCTTTAAACGATTCGATAAGTCTCACTTTGTCACTACAGCAGATGGGTACACCATAGGTGCCAAAGGTAAAGGAGCTATTATCATACAGTCTAAGGCGAATAAGATTACCCTAAGGGATGTGTGGTATGTTCCTGAGATCAAGAGAAACCTCTTTTCTGTACTAGCGGCCCACGACAGCAATCCAAATATAGTATTTACATCAAAAAAGGATGTGTGTGAGATGAGCATCAACAGAGATGTTTTCTTGACAGGATGTAGAAGTCGCAGTGGTGGTTTGTACAAGTTAGATGTTCGAAATGTACTACCATCTAAACCAGTAGAAGTATATATGGCTTAAGCTACAGAAGAAGCATATAAAGAAGGGCTTGCACGTCATAAAGAGAGGCAAGTGAAGTCAGTTAGTAAGAGAGAGTTATTTATAGCTTTAGATAAAAATTCGCGTGAAGGCTACGTCAATGGAAAATCTCACAGATTGAAGTTCGTCAGTGCAGAAACGAGAGCTAAGAAACCTGGAGAAGTTATCCACACTGAAGTATGTGGACCATTCGAGCAAAGCCATTCAAAGTTCAAATATTACGTACTTTTCAAAGATGACTACTCTAATTATCGCATGGTTTATTTTATGAGGCGTAGAGATGAAGTTACGGATAAACTTGAAGTCATGATTCAGTCAGCCGAAGCTCGAGGTCATGTCATTAAAACCATGGTAATTGAAAATGGAGGAGATCTCGATAGTAAATTTGTTACGAATATTTTGAAGAAGCACGGTATTAGACGAAAGCTAATGCCTGACACCCAAGAACAAAATGGGTGCTGTGAGCAAGAAAACATAACTCTCATCAAAACTGCAAGGTCACTTATGAATGCGCAAGAGCCACTTCCGCCAGAACTATGGGCAGAGTTAACGAACACCTCGGCTTATGTACTGAACAGAACAGACACATCGAGAGCCGAAGGCAAGAGCCCATACGAGGTTTGGTATGGAGAACAGCCAAACAAGCAGCAATTTCGTGTAATAGGGAGCAGATGTGTTGTGCACGTCCCTAAACAGATGCGTAAAAAAATGGATAAGAAGGCCATTAAGGGGTTCCTTATTGGATATGATGAGGAAGGCTATCGTGTATGGATTACCGACGGCATAAAGAGTCGTCTTGTTCGATCGCGAAATGTAATTTTTGAGGAGTCACCTCTGACGTCTAAAGCTGCAGAAAATGATGCAATTACGAACGGATTCGAGTTAAATTTGTCACAAGATTGCAAGACTAAACTTAAAGACAAAGCAGAAGAGCTTGCAGGCAAAAATTACATAAATCCATCAGAACAAGTAGAGCCTCCGAAAGATCATGAAAATCCTATTGGACCAGAGGGAGATATTGTCGTAGTAAGCGATGTTTTTATTCCAATAGAGGAAAATAAAGCAGAATCGACCGAATTAGAGGGAGAAAATAAAGATGAGAATAACTTTCACGACTGCTTAGATGAGATTCAAGACGAATGATGCGGCTTGCGTGACCGATCTTCTTTCAAAAGTATCCAGCATAATAGAATTCGACGATTATGGTAAAACATCACCCTACATAAATCTCTGTATAAAACCAAGAAATTTGTCCTTGAATAGTAAACGCTAAATAAAGCGACAGAGAAACTATTCAGAGAGGGAAAGTTGCAAAGCAAACCCTTAAAGTGTAAAGAATAAGTAAGAGACTTTAGAGACTGCTGAAAAAGGGAAAGCTGCAAATACGAGTAAATTTCTTACAGCAAAGTAGTCGGGGCATTGAGCTGACCAGGACTTCAACGAGTAAGAAGTCTCAAGAATGATTCTATGTGTATGTTTGTAGTTCTGTGCGCCTGATTCAGTTTCAGTTAAGTGAGGGAAAGTGTTAAAGTCTATGGTTTGTGTCGTAGCAACAGTCTTTGTTTACAAATAGACATTGTCACTTAATAAAAATAAAGTCTTACAGTATGCACGTATATTCAGAGTTTCCTTAATATAATAGGTAGAGTCCATCAAAATAGCAATACTCTAACATACACAACCATATTGCAGTTCTATTACAGTCTTGTTGCAGTAGTTCCAATTGCAATTTAACTGCAATATGACCGTGCAGCCAGCTTGCAGGCGGTATATGGTTAACAGGACTGCATGGCAAATGCAAGCGACTGCACAATCGGTTTGCAGTTTTAATTCGGTTACATCAACTGCAAAAGAAATGCACTCGAACTGCCATTTTGCAATTGGGATGCAGTTGAAATGCTGTGTGTGCATCTGTATTGGCCCTTATTAAGTAAGCATGACCATACAAGTTACCTTCTCAACGAGCTTTGTCTCTTCCAATCGTTTGCTGAGTGAGGGATCAACTTTTGCTACCCGTACATCTTCCGCGATAGGGGGCTGCACTGGCATAGCTAGCTGGGACTTCCTCTCCATTGTCTTGTCTTCGAACATCTCTTGACATTTTTTCCCGAACGGATCATGGAACACATCCAATACCTGAGAGAATGCCATAAAACGGTAAATACTGATGAAATTTTAAATTTCTATTGACAGTACTTTTTTATTGTAAAATTTTGACATGATTGGAAAAACATATTATTTCTTAATTCAACAAAAATAAAATCACTTTACCTGACCCATGACTGATTTTCCATTATACTTCTCAATGCATATTTTGGAATATTTAACATCTTGAAACACTATTCTTGCAAAGCCAAGATGCCTGTTAGTCATGGGATGGTAAAAGATAGTAATTTCTTCATGAGCCCCCACTTTGGTCATCATGTCTGACAAGAATGCTTTGTCAATGTTGTCATTTAAATTAGCAAGGGTAACTTCCAGTTGTGGTGGTGTGCCCACATAATTTTTATCTATTTTAAATCTGCAAAAAAGATGAAATAAATTATTATCTTCATATTTCCAGTCCGTTTCTAATAAGCATTCCTCACATACCTAACTGAATTTTTCATTTCTCTTTATTTTATAAAATAATTTTTAAGTATGTAATGTAATACACATATGTATATAATATATATTCAAAAATGCACAATATAGATGTACCAAGAGTATCTTGTTAATACAGGTTAGAAATTTATCTGTAGGTATGCCAAATTTAATCAAAATATCAAAACATCACAGAAACAATTATATGTATATGTTCGCTTTATAAGAGCAATAGGATTGTGTTTAGATTTTGTTTATTTATAACATTAAAAATGTAGACATAAGCTCCCTTGCTAAGAAAAATAGCCAATTTTATTTTAACTTTTAGGAATTTACTTATATTAAGAAAAAATAAAGTAACTTCTAAATTAATATCGAGTGTGGCCTCCTCCTGCTTTTTTGCAAATGGGTTTATGAAACAAAAGAAAAATCTTTGCTTTTATAACTCACTCCCCAAAAACCCTAACCATAACATTATTAGTATTTGTGCATAATAAAAAAGCACTCAAGTCATAATAATAATAGTAATAATAACAAACACAAAAAAAGCATAAATCATTATCATTATTCAATCTCAACCTCATAAATATCACTGCATTGTGCAAACAGCAGTTTAAAATTCCCGCCATAGACAATTGTGTCAAAATATTGGTTAGGTTGGTAGAACTGTCAATGAAACTATAATAAAAACAAAGGAGAAAAAGTATCCAAAATTGCTCTTTTCCACAAAAAATTACATCATTATAGACTTTAATTAGTATAATATACATAATAGTAGTCTACAGAAGAGAAAAATCCAATGAAATCGTCAGTTAACTTTTGGACAGCCAAAAGCCAATAAGGTTTGGTACTAATCAGAATGTTTGAACTTAAATGCCCAGAATGCTTACTAAACCGAAATTATAGTATTAATTGGTAAAATTAGTGGTTAAAAGAGCTGATTCTTATTGCCGCAACAATCAATCAGTTTCAAAATAGTTCATATTGATCGAGACAAGTCAACATTGTTTGTTGTTTCATATTGTGTGAAAACAGAGATTTGTATACCTAGGTACTGGGAGATCAGCTGGTTCCAGTCTGTTCCATATCCTCGAGAGCTGTGAGCGCGGGTCCCTGCACTGCACCACGGGATAACTGGTATCTCCAGGGACAGCCCCATCATATCTGTACAGTTTTGTTGCTCCTTTCACAAGGAATGGGTCCATAAGCAACTTATAGTTTTTAGGTGCTTTGTGCAGCACTGCATTGTGCCCTGGAGTTTTATGTTCCATCCCTCCATTCATCCTGAAAGATAAAACAACAATAATATTTTATGTGACATAACCTCAACATTATGAGATTTCAGTCTTCACATGCTTTGGTGGCCAAACGATGAAAGTAGGTCCTGAAAATATAGTAATAAGCAGTTACCATGATAACTTTTAATATAAACGAACCTTTAATCCTTAAGAAACAATATGTTACAAAAATATATTATTCCTGGTTTTTTGGCGAGAAGGGGCAATTCGATGGAATTTCATTTTAGCTTTACTGGAAATCAACCTTGCTTATTGCGATGAACGTGTTTATAATGAAAATTGCACTGAATTAACACGATAATACCGAATTAAAAAATAATTTTCTACAGCAAGCTCTCTCCATGGTGACGGCCACTTCGGGAGCTATGTGTGTATGCGCGTATAGAACAGTTAGAATAAAAATATTTGTACAACTATTCGACACTTTTACTTTGATAAAGACCACTTGAATGTTTTACTGCAAATTTTAAAAGCAGTTATGCGTTCAGTTAGTCTCTTATTTTAGAATATATATATAAAAATCAGTCAATTCATTGAACTTTATCCACAGATACAGAATATTTTAGTGTTCCGAAAATAGACTTCTGTACCATGTAATAGAATCTATATTGTTTTGCTTCGTGATTATTTGGGCGAATTAGTTATGCTACGTTGTCAGCAATGGCCGTCAAACTAATGATTGCCATGTTAATTTCTTTTATAATTCTAAATAATTCTAAATAGTTACAAATAATTTGTTCCTTGTTGTACCTTGTTCTTTGTTTCTGTATTGTTATGTACTGATTTGTAGTGTTCAATAAAGAGTATTTGTATCGTATTGTATTGTATTTTTTGTATTTAATCAACGATATTATAATTGGTTAAATTTAAGAAACTAAATCATTATTGTGAATTTTAGCATTAAAATATTATCTTAAAACTTTGAATTATACTAATTTTTAAGTTTGACACAAATTATCTTTTTGAAATTATTCTTATATGGCATGGCAACATTATTGTACTTGCTATAAGTTTGCGAAGGGTCGTTGCATCATCGATTTAGGTAAATTTTGCTAGTTTTTAACGTAGCTAAATGCTATTTTTCTCATGAAATAGTGCTTAATCCAAAGTGAATTACGTGACATAAACTTGTTTTGTTTTTAGGGAGAATGGCTGACAAGATCATCCCTGTGGTGAAGGCTGAGGAGGAGGTGGTCGAAGAGGAAGACTTGGTCGACCCTCAGACCGAATTACGGGTATGTCGAAAAGTATAATTTTAAACGTTCAAAACTGTAACTATCTCGAAATGAAACTGATAAATTGCCAAAGCAGGCACTTCTAACCGTTGTAATAAAAACCTGATAACATAACCTTCCAATGTATTATGAAAATTGGTGTACCCATCCTCCTGTATTATGGTTCTGGTCTTTTCAGAGTTGCTTACTGTGAATCTGAAAGATATGTTCACATCTACCTTGGGAAAACAAATTCGCCTTTGTCCGTTAATAATATCTAATGATTATGTTTTATTAGAGGTTGACTTGTACAGTTTAACCATCTTTTTTATTGGTTTTATCCCTCAAAGCAAAATTATCTGCTTTTGCTTTTTTGTGCGTCATTGTGATGCATCTATATTTGTTCCGAGGTAGGCAAGGTTCAGATAAACACTAGAGTGTATCTGTCCGATTTAAACCTACTGTACAACCTTAACTTTTTTCCATTTTGATTCATTGTTGGGGTCTTTTTTATAATTAATTGCAAGGCCATTGATTTAGATTGTTTTTCTCTTATTTTAATACATACTTTAATTTTCCTTTTTTTTAGATGAATTCTCTAACAAGAAATACTAACAGAAGCTATCTATGCATTCATGATC
Organism: Pandemis cinnamomeana; assembly: GCA_932294345.1. NCBI lineage: Eukaryota > Metazoa > Arthropoda > Insecta > Lepidoptera > Tortricidae > Pandemis > Pandemis cinnamomeana. Next base: position 5,784,204 of record OW028720.1, read on the forward strand.
TAAAGCAAGAAATATTAATTATCTGTTCAGTGTACAATTCAAATTAATATGGTACATAATTAGTTTGTACATCTCACTTTACTTGTGAACTGCCTAATGATGGTTTGATGGTGCACTAAATTTACTTTTGCCAGCTGCAGCTTGGACTGAAACATACAAACAAAAGTATATATTCCAGAGAGCCATTGAGACATAATTTTTTAATCACCTTTCATCATAATCATATAAACTAAATCAATTTGGTGCTCACACAATGATTTCAGCAGTTCATAAGTTAATTCTGTCAGTTCATATTTGAGCATGGTACAGTCAGCATCATACAGCGTCAGACAGTGTGACCAAAAAGTTCTATGCACCATACTATTTCTATGGTGTAAGTACGGAACTATCTGGCCAACTTGGATGCTTCAAACTACATGACGCTGACTGTACCTACCTTCAGTCCAAAAATTTAGTATTGAAGCCTTAATTTATCCTAAAGTTTGTTTGTTTCATTGTAATTTGAACCTTAAATTGTAATGTGTGTAGTTCTTTTTGCATTAATATTAATTTGTATCTTCAGTAGTAGATTTAGATTTAGTTTTGTAGAAAGCTTTAATTTTTCACCTGAAGGTGAAATAATAATTGTACCTAGATTTATAATCTCTTTACACCACCTTCACGTATTTATTTATCAAAATTAAATAAAAAATGTGCTCTTTCAGGAAACTTGCTCACAAAAGCCTGATGCCCAGAACCTGTGGGGCAAGTATCAGGAATGCAGCGACAGAGTCAACTCCCGTTCCAAGACATCAGAGACGTGCGAGGAGGAACTCATTGACTACCTGCATGTCTTAGACAAGTGTGTCACCAAGGACCTCTTCAAGAGGCTAAAGTAAACTCATAGTATAAACTCTACCTGCAATCACGAAGAATGAGTCGTGAATTAAATCTTATTTTCAGGATGCTTTCTTACCTTGCTGGTGCGACAGGTAGATTAGTGTTTTAGTAAATTATTTTAACATGTTCAATATGGATGGATTGAAGTTAAATGTTGTTTATTTGTAAATAAATAATCAAAGTTTAACATGTGTTTATATCTTATTATCCTTTATTAAGGTAGGCGCGACTTACGACCACATGCTGCAGTAATGAACCTTATTTGTTTAGAGACATGATACATATTTAACTGCATCTTTGAAAATTTCTTACAGAAAACTACTTGCCCACTGGAAAGGGTTTTACGCTACTTTTACTTGACGAAAAACGAATTTGACGAATGTGTCTGATATCAAATATACGTTAGAAATGGCCGCATCTAATATTCAGAGCCCTACTCCTAATCAAAATATACACTGTGGGGTTATTTTATATTGGTTATTGACATAGAGACAAACGCAAAAATTTTAGATTTTCAGTTTGACTCGATTTTTAATTTTTCACTACTCGGGGTAAATAACCAGAGTATTTGATATAATTAATTTCAGTTTGATATCTCCATGCGTTCATGACAGAAAGACAGACAAATAAGCGTTCCGTTCTTACCAGTGAAGGTATGGAACCCTGAAAATAAATGTTTTGCTAGTTTGTGTATGTGGCGTTAAAATACTTAACAATTAATAAATCCATACAATGTAGTTTCCATAATTAATAAAACAGTATTTAAGGCATATAAAAATTTATTTTCACAGCTATAATAATTTTGGACGAAAATAATAATTCATTTGACAAAAACGAATAACAAGCCCTCTAAAAATAAAATTTTAAGCAGGTAATTCTCAAACAAGAATGGCACTCATGCAATAGCATATATATGAAGATATTTATATATATAAACTTATTTCCTTTAAGTTAGGATAAAATAATGTTCCGTATACCGAAAATACAAGTCTTACTTGCTCCAAATGCAAAATTTTGGAATGTGAAAGGAAATCATTTTAAAGAACAATGAGAAGCCCTGGATATCATAAAAGCATTAACAAAAATAAAACAATATTTATAATGTCTACAAATAAAACAATTAGTCAAAATCTTATCACTAATGTAAATTAAATACTTATCAAAAATTGACTTTGTATACGACCGCTTAAATCAATAGATATAATTACACATTTATATAAGTGGAGAGTACCGAGTGAAAGCAAACAATTGACAATATTTCAAAATTCTTAATGTCCATAAATCAAAAACCATTTCGAGAGAAAAGCCTGTAGAACATAAAAAAATATTTCCAGTTTTTTTTTTACAATATTTTTTGGAAAAATTTGCAAAATATGTAAAACCGGAAATGACGTCCAATGGCCGGTCCAATAGCATTATGAAAAACCTTGTCTTCCGGGTTTCCGATTGACATTTACATCTTTCACAACACAACACTACTGACAGCTGACTGTTAGTTCATTCGCACACCATTCGGCTTTGTTGCCATCGGGAACATTGATAACTGCTTGCCGGGCAATAATGATGTGTTTTTTTTGCAAGTTTTCATTTAAAATCATATTTTTTGTGAGGTATTTTATTAAATTGTTTTGCGTTTATGGCAACCGGTCACTTAGGCTAGCAACCCTTACTGCCTGTGACTCCTGACAACAGCACAGAGTATAACGTGTTTGACCAGTTTTTATATTGTTTGTTCCGCGATGGGGGTTGTGAGGTATTCCGTTTGAGTTTGTCAGCTCGTTATGACATTCATCGACATTAACAACTGCATTCATTGTCAGTCAATTAATGTAATTATTTCAACATTTTTTTTTAAGTGTACGAAACAAAGCAGTGACGTCATTTCGCTAATACTTGACGTTTGTAACATACGCCCTTTCTGCTCGAGCGACGATTTAAATGGATTTTTCCACGAAAATAAGAAATTTTCACAAATATAAAAAATATGGATGTCTTAAAATTGTGGGCTCTTTCGAGCCAGACAATAAAAAGTTGCAACATTGTCAATTACATTCTACGGTGTAAATACAAAGTTACAATTTTGATTCCTAAAGCGTTTTTAATAATTGAACTTAAGATAGAATATACACAAGCATACTCTCTATCAGACTTTGGCATAGTAAAATTGTGTTCTTTCGTAGGAGAACACAATTTGCCAACATTGAGGCACTAATTTTATGATAACCTATTTTAATCGTATTTGAAAAATGTAAGGGTAAAGACCATTTACTGGACTCCTAAAAAAGTCCGGAAGTTCGATATATCAATCTTAAATAGATAATAAAGTCGACAAGCTTGCCATAAAAACTGTTCCAATTGCTATGCCTAGGTGGTTTCTGGTAAATCGTTACAGAAAACAAATCGAGATATGCTAGTATAATTGAAAGGAACAATAAAAGAGAATTATTTGTTAATTTTATACCGCCTACGGCCTACAATATACCTCCCACTGGACAAAAATCCAAACCTCGTTTCTTCCATCAGTCCAACCATTATTGCTTCATATTTACAATTGATTTCCCCGCGATGTTTTTAACTTGACAACTTAAAATTAAAATAAAGTATCGTAATTTTGTAATTGTGACCGCATCACAAAAATGACGTAATACTTAAACGGCTTACTTGCGCATTCAAAGTCCAGTACATCATAAATTTAAAAATGTAACATTGTATTCATTACTTGTTTGCATCGCTCTACGCGGCATGTGACTTTAGAACTTCTGTGCCCCGAGGTTATTCGTTTTGATTACTCGATAATGATTAAAACGACGGGTTGCCACATTCTTTCCGTTAACGAGGAAAATCTTATTACTTACGTTATGTACTAAAAAGTAACGATTATAATAGTGTAACGTTAATCACTGGTATAAAACAAACCGCCTATGATCCTAGCATACTAAAGCATCTATCCTTTTTCATATGTAACTGGTTAGAAAGAGTTTGCTTTGTCCGCGATAAACCTAGCATGCTAGGTCCACTGACGCCTACAGCATTTCGCTTTCATTTTCATACCATACCACGCATCGATGCATTTTAAAGCGCAGTATAATATTGGCAGGTACTAACATGATTTATACTGCGTTTCAACGCATTAGCTGCCGGCTGTTTTAAAGTGGCGCAAACGCACGTGTGTTCAAATGGCTGCTAAATCATGACAGTGAACGTTATGTGTCGCATGGCAGTGTCGCTATCGACTGTTCGCACTAACTGGCGCCTACTTGTAGGACGGTGAAGCATATTTCGCAGACCCGCTGCGGTTTGTTCATGCCGAACTTCAGTATAGGCACATCTTGACTTGAACATTTGTTACACACCATGCGGCCACAGTGGCGACTGGAACAAAACAGTTAAACTTAACATTTAAAAGGGTGAATCCGAGAATTGTCGCACGTTATGTATTCTTAGTCGTATAATGGTATTGCGCTGGTACAGCGTAGTGACAAAACCCTTACCAATGGTGTCTCCTCATGGTGAGCGTGAACTTGGTGCCACATTCCTGGCAGAGGTCACTCTCCCCCCAAGGCGCTTCGGCCGGCAAAGCGTCCAACAGGCGATGCAGCAGCTGCCTCGTCGCAACCTGCACGATACGGATCACCATAAGAATAAATAAGCCAAAGGTTAGGTAAAAACAAATACAACATAAACTTGTAACTGAGCAGTAAGTAGTAACTGACCTGGTAGTTAAATATAGAAACGCCATCCTTATTCTCCTGGGCCAGGCAGGCGCCAGCGCGGACTAACACGCGGCACATGGCGCCTTGTCCGTTCATATACGCTAGCAGTAGAGGAGTGTTGCCCTGTTTAAAAAAAGAAAAAAGGTTAGGTTAGGTTAGTAACTCTACTTAACTGATATAAGTAAAAAGCTCAAGTTCTACAGTTAATACTGATGTTAATATCCAAATGGCACAGTTAAGGCCTATTTGATCAATCTTTATTGGTTTCCGGTGTTATATCCGACAGATGAATAGTACCGTATTTGTTTATTTTAAGAATCGATTTAGTTTGTCTGCCAGCGCACGTTACACAACAAGAGAAGCAACAACTCATTTGCAAACAAAAATTTTACGAATTTACGATGTCGGAATAGCAAAAGGCAGTCTTTTTAAATATACTGTACACACCTGTAAATCAGTCCTATTGATGGGATAGTCCGGCATAAATTCGATGAATATTTCGCAAATCGCCGCGGCATTATCTTTTTTGCACCAACACAGCTCGTGTAGCGGGTTTCGACCTGCGACGAAAACGAAAAAATAAAACAAGCTTTCTCTTGTTTTAGGACCGGAATCACAAACGCATTCAGCATTTCTGTCCGTTCTGTAAAGCTGTAAAAAAATAGGGTAGAAACATATGGCAAGTAACGTTACAAATGTTTTTTTTTTTCATTTCAAATGATAATGTTGTAACACAGCCGGCACCGACCCTTGAGGTTGATGGCGGCGGCGTCGACGTCGCTGTCGGCGAGCAGCGCGCGCGCGGCGGCGGCGTGGCCCTCGCGCGCGCACACGTGCAGCGCGTTGTCGCCGGCCGCGTCCACGGCCGACACGTCCGCCTCGCCCGACACCAGCGCCGACACGATCGCCGCGTGCCCCGCGCCCGCCGCCACGTGCAGCGCCGTGCGTCTGCCAAACACACGTCACTACTACAGACAACATTCAAACGCTGACGCCCACGTGCCCTCTCGCTTAGTGGCTCTCGGACAGCGGCAGAGGGCTCTGTGCGGCGTGCGATCAGAACATTATGAGTTTCATTTGTTTAACATGCACGCTGCACGCCTCGCTCCACCTCGCGTTCAATTCGAGCGTCCATTCGGGCCTTACCCCTAAGGCTCACCTTTCATGCGACCGACCACCATAATTTTAAATTAGGTACATAGCAAAGAAGTGGGCCTACGAGGATCGACACGAATAAATAATAAAAAAAGACAATCGGTTGCACTTCGGGAATGCCGGCACAAGTGAGAACTACACACACGCACACTCGCGCAAGCGCCCGGCGCCGCAGCCCATCAGCAACTCTCCCTCCGTCTTACGAATTTTCGATCAGGTCACGTGACATGACGCGAGTGTAACATGTTTACCCATTCCAAAAAGTGCCCAACGCCGCTAAAGAAGTTTACACTTCAAAAATGTATCAGTGATTCTGGAACTATCATGATCATAGTTCCATGTCGACAGCGTAAATTTGTTTCACAATCTGTTGCGTATCCGTGCGCGGGATCATTATCACTGCGACAACGCCAAAACAAAAGCGTGGACTCCGCGTCATAACGCAACGAGGAATCGACAAAATGTGTAAAAAAAACAATTAACACTTACTTGTGAGCATCCCTGTCATTAGGCCTGGCACCGGCTAGCAGCAGACTCCGTAGCAGCACTTCATTGCCGACAGCAGCCGCCAGGTGCAGCGGCGGCGCCAGCGTCGCGTCCTGGATACGCGAGTTGACGTCCACCTCGATAGAGAGCAGGAACATCACGCTCTCCATATCGCATTTCTGTATCGCCACATGAAGGAAGTTCCGACCCTTTTTGTCCACCTAAAATAAACATTTTTTTTGCTTCGTAATTACTGAAGTAAACAGCTAGAGATTATGAACACGAATGCCTAGACCTAGACTTGTCAGATGTTAAACTTGTTAAAGTATTAAAAAGTAGTATGGGATTTATGTAAAAAAATATGTTTATGCGTTGCCCTGTATCGATAGGACATCAGCTACCATGATAGGTAATTTGTTGTAAATCGACCCACGATATTTATTATGCTGCTGACGACGAGGATTAACAGTACAGCTGTAATTTCAACTAACCAGAAATATGAGTAAAAAATTACACAGAAGTTTCGTCGTAAGTTAAAGTTCAAGTAAGGTTCAATTTCACACGGCTCATGACCCGTAAAAAAGCTGTTCCCTCAATTGAAGAAGCATTATTACAAATTATGCAAAATGCATGCGTCAACTGTCAGTCGAAACACAATTTCGTGTTTACTACCTGTCTTTCAGAGTGATGGACATTTAAAACAAATCTCTGTAAAAATATTTTTTTTTTTACATTTGGTATATTAATATTCATATCTTTTAGAAAGTAAAAAATCCTTCGTACGAAGAAGAGTACAATGAAGTGTGAGTTGCATAAGTTACCTACTTTATCGTTAACCATAACCGACGATTTTGACATAATATTTGTCAGAAAACTGAAATATACGCCTAAATTTTTTCGGTTACTATGATTGTTATTGTTACACAAATATTTCAAGAGCATATGTACCTGTTCTGCCGCAGAAGGATTCTTCTCAAGTATAGCCTGTGCGGCCTTATTATTTCTCGCCGTGAGAGCGGCCGCGAACGGCGACACACCCTTGTTGTCCCTTGCCGACAAATCGATGCCCGGCTGGGAGAGAAGGAGAGAGATGATCGCCGCGTGCTGGTTCTCTATAGCGATATGGAGCGGAGTCTTGCCTTCTGAGTCTTTGGAGTTTATGTTGGCACCGTGTTCCAGAAGAGTCTGTGGAAAATTATTGTTTTGTTTTAGGTATCGAGAGATTAGACATGAGAACAGGCAGTATCAAAACTGTCTTTTTCTAGCCTTTCAAGTTAAGTCACAAACGAGATTTTATTGTACTTTTTATTTAATACTAGCTGTTGTCCGCGACTCCATCTGCGCTGAATACGCTTATCGATATCTCACGGGAACTATACGATTTTCCTGGATAAAAACTATCCTATGTCCGGGATTGAAATTATCTTTATACCAGATTCCAACTAAATCGATTCAGCGGTTTAAGCGTATTAGCGAAACAGACAGATACACTTATAATATTAGTATAGTTAGTTTGTATTATCCAAACCCTCGCGAAACACGATAGTGCAGCCCGAAGACCCGGTGTTTTTGCTCCCGAGTATAGTTTCGGTTTTTCCGGAAGACTGGGAACCTGGAAAATTCCTACGACCATCGTCGCTACCTGTATGACGTCAGTGAGCCCCCAGGTGCAGCAAAGGTGCAGCGGCGCCTGGCGCTCGGCGGCCACCTCGGCGCCCTCGCCGCCGGGCCCCGCGCGCCGCGCCGATTCCACGTCGCAGCCCGAACGGATCAGGAACGTCGCCAGGGACTCCTTGTTCTCGTCTATAGCCCTGGACGTGGAGAGCTATCCGTTAAAGTTGGCACATACATACATTCACAAATCACGTCTGTATCCCCTTCGGGGTAGACAGAGCTTGGGCAACAAGACCTACAGGCCATGTTTAGCATGATTGTGGGCGTATAGGTGGAAAGGGGAATCAAAATAGTGATGGGTTGCTAGCCGCATCGCCTATAACACACATTTGCAAGGTAAATGCCACAGATGTCATGTCATCCAAAGGAACCTAGTTCGTAATAGGGAAGTTGATTCCATTAACATTCAAACTTTGAACATCTTAAATAACAAAATCTCTATGTCTATTGTCTTACCCCCTTATTCATAAACACTGGAGGCTTCTACTAACTTAGCAATTAAAACAAACGAGAATTGCGTTTTCACAGCCCATAAAAAGTATCTCCATTGCTTTTGAGTGTGAAATGCCTATTTATGCTTTCTTCAATAATTGTTCATTTTGTGGCAGAATCGCGAATAATGGCAACTTTATTAAATTTTTTATATATTTTTACATACTTGTGCAACAAAGTCTGCAAGCATCCGTCGGGGCCCGGTCCCCAGCAATCAGCATCAGCGCCATTCCGAACTAAAATCTACAGAAAGCAACACAAATTGAAATACTATTGTATATACTATAGTACATGGAAATATCAAACGGCCCTTGTGTTCAGATAAGAATACATAAAATCGTTATGAGACGTTTAAAACCAATATAAGGTCAAATTTGGATCACTATCATCTATAGAATAATACACAATCGAGCATGAATTAAATTTAACATGAGAAGTCTTTTTTTAATTTCATAAATAATGCCACCTACTTAAACTGTCTCCAACTTATTTCTTGGTTGTCTGGAAGAGATCGCTATTAAGCGATAAGACCGCCTATTGTCTACTTTGTTCATTGTTTCTGTATTGTTTTGTACTGATTTGTGGTGTTCAATAAAGAGTATTTGTATTGTATTGTATTGTATTGTATAATGGTAATCAACTAAGATTTACAATCCCGTTTATTTCAAATCGATAAGACAAAGGAGGCGGAATATCTTGCTCTGTTTCGATAAGATCCACTGTCACCAGCAGATTTTTTAAAACAAAAAATCCTAATTTTTTGCCGATAATAGGTATTGCTTCTTTATCAATTTTATTCCTATTCGTTAGTACAATTTCATGATGGGCCATTTATGTTGAGTCTGAACTTACGCTCGCAACTTCTTCCTGTCCGGAATCGAGCGCGGCCCAGAGTGGTGGCACTCCGTTGGCGTCTAGACGGCTCATGTCAACGCCTCTCACGCACAGGGCTTCGACCACCAACCCCAGGCGGCAGTGAATGGCGAGCTGTAGCGGCGTCTCACCAACTTCCGTTCTAGAAGACAGACAAATATTATGCTGGCTACACACGGAGAGGCGCGGCTTGCAGACTTAGACTGAAGGCTAAATTCATTTGGCGAAATTTCACGTGTACGTACAGCATAAAATCTCGCTATCAGTTTCGAGATGGGTAACCATAATGGATGTGTATTTTTTATTCAGTAGTGTAGTGCGTAATACTTAAGAGATATAAATATAATGACACCTCTAAGAGTAGGTGTGTACGAACACGAGACCTAAGTAGATTTGTTAAGAGGTTATTTCATACTTACAAAGCGTCCATGTCAGCTCCGTGATCGAGTAAATAGATAGCTGTTCTAGAATCCTCTTCCACAATAGCTTGATGTAACACAGTGAATCCTTTTCCATTGCGAACGTTCGGGTCCGCGCCGCTTTCAATTAGAGGCTCTACTAGGTTCTTATGCCCTATTAAAAAAAAACATTACCTATACCTAAGAGTTAAGACAAGGTTATTCGGATGTAAGATGCTTTTTGGAGTATCTTCCCTTCTCGCAACGCTGGCGATTGATTACAAATTAATGGAGGGAAACAAACTTCGCTGCCAGCTCAGCGCAAACTTATGCGTCACAGATAACAGTTAAAGTAAAAAAGCGTATATTTTTACTGATATTATGGTGATTTTTACGACTTTCAGATCTCATGCTAGGTAGGTCTTCAAATATGAGAGTTGGGAGTTTAATAATCAGGAGGATTTATAATCAGAGGGTTTTCTTTTACCTTCAGATAACGCAAGGCTGACCGGCGTGTCACCTTCCGAGTTTTTCAAGTTAAGATTCGGCAGCAAGGCGACATTGCTCTTATCGTTGGCTGGCATTTCACCCTTTTCGATAAGTTTTTTATGCTCGATGATCGCGAGGACAGCAGTTTCGTGATTATTTAACACGGCCAAATGGAGTGGACTTTGCCTAAAAAATTATGTCATTTCAATTATCATGTATTTTCCAGTGTGAATTTTGGAAGTAATTTTAGTGTGATCTTAACTGACCTGTAAACTGTATCTTCTTGTTCCCCGTAAGAGGTCTGCAGATTTGGCCGCGCCCCGTGCTCTAAAAGCGCAGTGGTCAGACGAGCCAGCCCGTTGGCGCACGCACTGTGTAAGGCTGTCAGACCAGCTTCGTTGGTATGATTCAGATCTCCGCTCAAATGAGCAGTAAGGAATACTGCGGAATCCTAATAACAACAGTTCAGATGGTCAATTACATCATACCTTATGAGAAGGTAGGTATTAATGCGGAATTTCAGAAATAGGGTACAATTATGTTTTTTTCTCCGATTTTAAATTTTTCAGGATGGATCTGCTCAGGATCAATCTATCAATCGATTATAATGGCTCAAAAAATGTCCCCAGTTTTTCCTACGAAAATTAGTGTCGGTTTTGTTACCTTATAGTATGAAAAATAACAAAACTGACCTCGGGACACATTTTTCCCCCAATATAGAATCGCTATATAGAAGCGTAGATCCATGCAAAATAAAAAGTAAAAAAAATGTATTGACTGTCAAACCATAAATCTCGTCTACATATTTCCCTTACGAGGTAAACAGAGCCTAGCATGATTGAGGGCGTATAGGTGGAAAGGGAAATCAAAATAATGATGGGATGCTAGCCGCATCGCCTATAACATGCTTCCTAAGATTTTTGGCCAAGATAAGATTGGCTGACACTAAAATTTAACAATTAGAATAGGTACTCACAAACATCAGAAACTCCGCGTTTGAAATTAAATTGCACGCATTTCGAGACAAAGTACTACTGTGAAACTATAAGGATTCTAAGATTCTACATACATACCTCAAACCATCCTTGCGCCAATATGTGCAGCAAACTATCACCAGAGCCAGAATAAACCGGATTCGCCTGACAGCCTTTCCCCAACAGCTTGGCAGCGAAGCCTCTCTCAACAATACTGTCCGTCTTGCCCTCCACAGGGTCCTCCGTAAAGGCTGTTTTATTCGTCACGGGTGTATCGAAAGGGTTAGAACCGTTCATAACTAATGTTTCGCTTGAGGATATGGAGGCACGTCTGTCATCGACCAAAGCGTAGTAGAGTGGAGGGTGCTCATCTGATAAAGTGCGCAAATTTGTATCCAGGGACGGCTGTTTGAGTAGGAGGTCAAATATCTTCTGATTTCTCGCTATGACTGCTTGGTGAAGAGGTGTGCTTGAATATAAAATATACACATTGTAGTTATAGTTTCAATTGTTTTTTGAAGTTGTAGAGAAGCAGGAATACTTACAATCCTTTTCTGTTTTGTCGATTGATATCAGCGCCTTTTTCAATCATAACTTCCACAATCTCAGCCATTTGGTCCATTGTTTCCTCATCGCAGGAGCTTGAAGTTAACGCTGCTATGAGATGTAGCGCTGTATCACCCTCCTCTCTAGAAAAATAACATGGATTAGGAACAGCACCTACAAGCAGATCACAAAAAGGTCAGTTGGTTTAATCAATCCGTTACAATTGATAAATCCGTTTTCAAATACGGACTTAGTAGACAGTTGTTTCATGGAGATTAGAGTGACGAACCTAGTTTTTGCATCTACTTATTCAGTCGCTGGCGTTTCTTTTACTAAGTATATCTTCTATAACGCTTTTATATAACAGGTAGAATAAATTATTTTTGTGCCTGTGATGGTTACTATGTGAGATGCGAAAGCGAGCTTTAGACTTACTTGGTAGTGAGATTAGAGTCAGCCCCGTTATCAACCAGGTATTTTGCAGAGAAGGAGTCCCGCGAGTCGATGGCGCGGTGCAGCAACGTGCGGCCGCGGGCGCCGCGCGCGTCTGCGTCTGCGCAGTGTTGCAGCAGCGTCGTCGCGATCGACGGGCTGCGGCCGCGCAGAGCGAGCTCTAGCGGGAGCTCGCCGCGCGACGACATCGCATTCACGATGTCTGTTAACTGTAGATAGCAAAGGAAAAGGAAGCTTTTAGTTAGTTCCATGATTTAGGACATTACTTAGGTATCACTTCTCAATAGTAACTGGAAATAGTGGAAATGCAAACTGAACTTGACAAAGATCCAAATAGATTGTGACCTGAGACAGTAACGCTCAAACCGCAAAGATGATGAAGAAGGAATATCAACGTTCTCGTAAATTATTGCTTCGTCTCGGCTTAGTAGAGGACACAGGTTCGGCTCATGTCAGATGTATTTCCGTTTGTTTATGTGGTCTTGATATTTATATTTTACATTATTGCGATGAGCTTCATAAAATCATAGAACAAAATTATCTTTGTTTTGTTATTAATTCAATTCTTCGTTCATTAAAAAAACATTACCTACACAACAAAACTTGGTAGCTAACAAATGTTTTTGGCATAGGTACGGCCGTTAAGAGTTCAATCGGCGTAATGTGGACACTCGCGATGGCCCTAGGACGTCTATTCTTACGTTCTTCAACGCGGACGTGTACCTATTCATTCGTACATAAAGTATTACACTTTACGGTACAGCATTATTTATTATACATAAATAGTGATGAAGTAAGTACAAAAGAAAAAGTTGTGCAGATAATCTCCTCGGAATACATATGTTCATTGACCCGGAGATAACTACATACTCGTAAACTGTCTTTTAAAATTGCGCTATGGACCTACGTTAATTTTATTTCTCACAGCCGATGGCGGAAATACCTACCACTGGCACATAGTGTTTCCGTCAGCCAACATTACAGGCATTACATTACATTTCTCTGCACGTCCACATAAAGGTATTGCAGGTAAACGCATCAGACCAAAAACGGTAAACCGTGGGAGGACAGGATGTGTTACGAAATGTTCGGGCAAACAGACGTCTTTTGTGTTTTGTATGCCTCCGAAAGATACTTACGCATTAATTGTTCTTCAGTGTAAGCCCGCTATCTAGTTTATATGCGCGCCACACTCGCGCTCGATGTAACATGATGAATTACAATAATTCACTTTCACGGTTACGCAATGGGCGATGTTATAATTTTGGTATACGATTTTTTACTGTCGTTTTATTAGGGATAGGGTTTATGTCCACCTAACTTTTTAATTTTATACGAAGTACTTTGACGTTACGAGCTATATCTGCAACATTAGTTATGCTTGTTTGTAATACACATGAAAGAGTAGAAAATAATTTTACTATATTAAAGTCATTCTTATTCTTCTTAATATTATAATCGCTAAAGTTTGGGAGGATAAATGGATGCATGGACGTTTGGATTTGTTCCTCTTTCACGCAATAAATGCACATAACCGTCGATTTACAAATGGGGTAGATTTTATTCCCGAAAATTGCATAGGTACCTAGTTCTCACAGAAAATTATAGACAAAAACTAGATATATGTAGAGTATCAAAGGGTTTTTTCAAGTTAGTAAAAATATATATCTTACTGTTTATTATTCCCTAACGTTACGTTTTTTTCATAAGGCATTGAGTCGTAAGCGGGAAATTTGAACTTTCTAACTATTTTTAATTTTGCTTCGAAATCGTCGCATCAATACTAGTCATATTTAGATCTGAGTTTCTAAATAACTTCTACCGTTTATCTTAATTGCGTTGCGTCTCACAGGAAACTTACAATAAAGTCGTTATACTATCTACAGTCGCTAGCTACAACCACAGGTTAATCATTTATTTATTTACAACTATGCAAGTATTTAGCTCGGGTCATTGCTCTTTCGATCCATAAAAATTCCTTGTTTCCTACTTTTCTCCTAATAAGGCTTCTCACGTAATAACTTAATAAGCCGCTTGCAACTGAGGTAGTTTTAAAGAACCTGCACTAATTGACTAGATAGCACGTGACGTAATGTGATAGTTTCAATGGAATACTTAGATACAGTCCAATTGACATGCGCGGCGGTACCACAAGTGATTTGTGACATACGCAATGGAGTAGCACCCACATACATTATGTTGACGATCCGCATGGGATCATCGTCCTTCATTATTATTTGTTTCGGTTTACGTAGAAACAACTGGTGAGTCGTCAGATAATAAATTCATAGAATTAGGTGTTGTTTTCCTGATGAATACTCCTTAGCTCCTGAATCGCTATTATTAGAATAAAGAAGTTTATTTTTTCAGTTAAAACGCTCAAGTTGAATTCATAAATCGGATTCCAAGTCTTTAAACCATACTTTCATTGCTATTTTAAAGCAGTTCCTGTGCCTAGTAGGAATAATCAATGTATGCTGTCCTCTTTTTATTAAGTCAATCGTTTATCAGTCATACGGTTGTTTGTCACGGCAAAGTGCGGCGATGCCGAGCGTCACCGGATGATAACGTTTGTTGCAATGATGAGCGTTAACTATGAGCTTATAATAAGTGACGTAAGCCATTTTGTAACCACAAGGGTGATGGAGCCAATGCCTAAAGCTTGTTTTATCTAGGTCACATTCGTTGCGATCGTTCTCGATAGCGTCTATTTAGGTTTAGACAGATACTTAAGTATTAAAACTACTAGAGATATATCGTACCAACTATTGCGCACCAATTGCGGTTATACAGTTTTTTGGTACACAAAACTACATGTATTATAAAAATCCATTGTTTAAAGACACAAAGAGGCTAGTGTTGGAATTGGTACGGTTACATAAATCAAGATCAGATAATATTTAAGTAGTGTCTCACGATTGATTTAATTACAATTATAGCAATACATAACGCGCTGAGTAACGTTCGTCGACAATGGCCATCGTCGAGGTCCTTACGCGCCGCCTCAACTATCCGCACCGGCGACACAGTCCGCTCATTACTTCGAACCGAGACGCACGCTTGGATAATAATACTGTGTCTCCACACTCGATCTCGATATAAAACACGTGCGTGTCGTTAAAAATCAAACAGAATTCGAGAAAAAATAAACGCTATTAAGCTATATTTAAAGTGGACGAGGCCAGAATCTGAATTATAGTTGATAGTTATCTCATATCAAAACTTTTTTTTTAATTTATCTCAATAACATAAATGTGCTGAAAAAGTGACTAAGAAAGAAAAATCTAATTGCATGTATGTGACATTTTTCGGATTATGATAGTGAAAAGTAAGTTTTTTATGATAATGAAAAGTAAGATAAGGGAATGTTTTTTTTAATTAGGTTCTAAGTTCTTAATCATTATTTATATCTTATTATTTTCTCAAAATATTAATATTTAGTGTCAATAACTTAAAAAATCCAATCGAAAGAGGCAGGTCTTAAACTTCTTACAAAACGAGGATAAAGTTCATCTTTACATATGTCTCTATTTCCGATAATGATATAGCTATCGTGTTTATCTATACTAATATTATAAAGACGAAAAATTTGATTGTTTGTTTGTTTGCATTGAATAGGCTCCGAAACTACTGGACCGATTTCAAAAATTCTTTTGCCGTTAGAAAGCTACATTATCACTGAGTGACATAGGCTACTTTTTACCGCGGGAAAATACCTTTTCCTACGGGAAAATTAATTTATCGCGGGCGAAGCTGCAGACGGAATTCTAGTATACAATATAGAGTCAATAACAGAATGTATACTTCATATACCTAATTGCATCCATTAATAAAAAACTACGCTAAAATTTCCCAGTTGGAACATTTAAACGAAGGGCAACAATAGTATTTGCGCCATTTCAAGAAGAGGTCATGCTTTTTTGTGCAAGTTTTTGAAGGCCTTGACTAACATAAGATCAAGTTTCTATAACTTTCGCAACCCTGACAGTGGGCCCGTTTTCGTCATGCGCTCGGCATTCATTACAACAAACATAATACTGACGTAATGTTCGTGAATACGTATAATGCCTTTTAATTAACCGAATACTTGGCTTCGTTTGTACGCAAAGGTTTTAATATAATCCTTGACCTCAGCACTCATTCGAACTGGAAATCAATCAAGTGGTTAAAGCGTCTACGAGTTGTGTGCTTTGATTGGCAAATTAAATTAATAAACAGCTCCATTTGCTGTGAATTGAACACCACTTTGTATGGGCACCAGTGTGCGTAGGAGTCGCTAGCACGGCGTCGACTCCCGGGGAGGTATTCCGTACGTTAACTTATGAGATCATTTATGACAAAGCCATAGCGCGTCTGACGTGTTATCAAATAATCCGAGAGACTAAAATATAACAGTAACCAGACTAAAACGGATCGCTTACTAGCGATAAGTTCAACTTGGCGTTTGCTTTGTACCTATTGTAAATATTATTGTATCAATACTAATTGGCGCAATAGTATGACCTTCATATTTTACAATAGTTCTCGGATTTGTTGTGGTTGACTACATTTTCAATTTAGTAAACCAACTGTTTTAAATTATTTCCAGTTTGGATGCGGTCGTAATGGTATCTCTGAAGTCAGGTAGGTAACCAAAGTACAGGGAACGCTAATGAATGATGATTGGTGAGGCTGCCCTGTACATTAATTTGTATGTACCTATGTTTGTTGATAGTTAAACACTCTCAATGCCGCGGTCAGTAGGTCGCCATCAAATATATCGGAACGGTGTAGTGTTCAAAATAATATGAATACGCTCCAACGTCGTACATAACAATCGGGTTGGCCGGCATGTTTTTCGAATTCGCAGCTCCACATATAGGTAGTATATATTAGGTATTTGTTTGCCACTTATTAAACTGTAAGATCCAACAGCATAGTGATATCGAAATCAGTCTTGACCTTTTTTAATACACTTTTCGTTAAGTATATTTTGACGTGAGAAAAAGAATAAAAATGTTGAGTGTTCAATCGCGAACCTTGCTTATGATTACGCATCTAATTGTTTCAATATTGTTTTAGTTTTTTCTATGACGTGCATATGGCCTGAAGAGAACTGTACTAGCTGTGTAAAATTGCCAATAAACAAAAAATAAAAATTTGCGTAAATGAATAATTTTCCATGCGAACGATCTTTAGCTTCAAGTGACTAGACCGTAGTCAGTTGAAGCATTGCTAACTCAAGCGTTTGGCTCTGACAAGACAGTGGTTATGCAAAGCATTCGAGCTAGGTTATAGACTCCAACCAATTAGCTCAACATAATCATCTGTTCAGTCAGTAAGGGAAAATATGACATAGTTCAACAGTTTAAAGTCCAGATCTAAACAGGTTCAAATACTAAGGCTTGGTCTTGTGAGCAGCCAAAGAACTGATGCAAGAGTGCATGCAAAACACGTTTCTGGATACCTTGCTCGAAGTTGAGTCATTCTTTAGGACAGCCTGTTGTCAGTAAGACTAAAAAAGCATGAATGTTTTGGTTTATCGCTAAGGTTGTTGCGTTGAAATTAGTCATTGCGGAACTATAGTCAATGAAACCTTGAATTCTGTGCTACAGAAATACAATATTAATAGTAAAATGCTGTATGAATACCAATAATGCTGGTTTGTGGTTATCTTGGAAGATGATGCTAAAATTATGATGTTCCATTGACTCTATGCAGCTTTGCTTTTTCAAACATTGTAATCAAATCAGGGTCAATCGATCCAAGGCCGTCGATGAAGTGCCAGATTCGTCACGGGTCGAATGGTGTTAATTTTGCTAAACAATTTGTGGTTAGCGCGTGCGCAACCTTAAACGAATTTTTTGCAACACGTCTGAGTTACACTGACATAACAGGTATTTCTTTGTCAGTGAGTTTAATGAAATATGTAATTTAATTTACAATTTTACGGATTTGTTCAATAACCATAAAAACGTGATTGGCGTTACTTTAGTTCAGAATGAAAGAAATTGCGACACTTAACACGATACATTTCCGCATTTACCATATCAGTATTTACAATATAATTATATACGCCTAAAATATGTTAAAACGTCATTACGATAAACTTAAAAATCAGGTTAAGGGGACGATGACAGGATTATCAGCTATGTAAAATGAAACATAAGAATTAAATTTCTCTTATTTTGTAACCGAGCACATACGTTAGATAAGTGTCACTGTTTAAATTAAAAACAAAATCGGTGCCGCAGTTGCAAAAATACCTTTGCCAGAATTATTATCAAAGAGCACATTGTTGATACGAGTTTAAAGCCTAAAGGAAAGGCGAAAGGTGCAGCATTGACTAGCTAGGACCTTGAGAAAAGCATTAACAGTTAACACGTCTATAACATGCTGGATTACTAAACACTTTTAAACGTGAACATTGTAACTGCTAGAAGTTAAAGAATATAAACAATGGGTATTTTAAATGCTAATTTTCTTTCGTTTTCACAATAAATTATAATTAATTATTTTGTATTGATAAAACTGAGTAACGTTTCATTATCAACAGATCTGCAGCTAACGAGCTACAACGAAGGCGCTCGAAGACCTAGCATGTGAAGCGCTATGTCAGCTGTTCGCTAATTACATAAGGCCATACAGCTCGAGTACTTTTCAAGTATGCACCGGTGCGTGCTCGCCGTAGTGACTGCGGTCTTGGCCTTGGCTACAACTGGTAAGTATACATTCAAGACTTTTAAAAAAGCCGCCCGGTATTTTAAAACGCATTCTACAGTCGCCAACTGAGATCTTCGTTTCGCCTTCACCTTCGTGTTTGGTAACACCGGAACATGCTCTAACAATTCCAATGGGGTTCACGTATATAGGTAGGTATATTTTCGGACAATTCAGGCACATTTTGGCATGTTAAATACGAAACTACCGACAGTTACAAGGCCACTTAGACAAAGCGCCAATTCCATAAATAAATAACTAATAGAATTAAGATGACGACTGAACTGAACAGAAGGCGCGTACTTATTAAACGCTGCATGATTTACTTAAGTAAGATATCAAAATATAAAACGTTTAATGAGTGATGTGCAAGTATGACTTAAATTAAATGAAAGAGAAGAAAAACGAAATTCAAAATATCAATGCATTTATGTACAGTCAGGTGCAAAAATAAGTACTTATAGAAATGAACTGCTCAAAAATACGCCCCACTACCTTAATACGTCATAGTTAACTTGATTGAACATCTAGATTTCATTTCTAAACATGAAATGGTATTCGAAAAGATAAAGTGGCTCATTAAATCAAAAAAGGTTTTCCACGTTTTCTGAAAACGTAAAATATTAAAAAAAAACTTTGTTGCTTATGATGTGAGTAATAAATAACAAATATTCTAAAGATATACCGAATTCAGATAGCATTTAGAGCTAAGGTAGAATCATAAATATTCATAAACTATTTACCATCTATAATGCCTGCCACTATTATCTAGAGTACCTACCTACCTAAACAACTTCTCTAGCTTCGAACTAAGGAACATGATAATATGAACCACTAGCTATTCCGCCTTGTAAAATAAGGACCATTACAGGTAAACATACAATTGTTAAAACAATCAATAAAAAATAAAAAATAATAATTGCCTAAAAGTTTGTCTGTCTGACGACACCGCTAAATAAATCGTACAATATTAACGAGAAGAGTGCTACAGGTGCTAGGATAGCTACCCACCTATAACCTGGACATGGGTCTCGATAACTATAGCAAAGACCTGTAAATTTTCTACCAGTCTCCACACAAGCCGCACCTGGTTTTCCGATTTCATAAATAGACTCCTCTGTATCACATTTGGATGCACATTCTTCGTAGAACGAATATCTCGTGACTAACCTACCAACCGCCCCTACGGTTCCGTTTCTGTCTGTAGAATTGAACTCGTTAGTTAAATTCCTGATCGATCCTTTTACGTACAGCTTGTTCAAACTGTTCACACCCCAAGCTGGATCAGCAGAATGCGGTTTCAATTCTGTAAATCCTTCTTTTGTTGCATTTGCTGGTGATATGCCGTTTATTTCGTTTAATTGAATCCCTAGGGCGGATAAGTAATTTAAGTCGGTTATATCGTCAGATAAATCGAAACGATTTGTGACATCTGAATGAAATATAATGCCGCAGTAATATTTGGTCGAAACTACGAATGGTGCACCAGGAGCGAAATTACACACGACTCTTACGTCACCATTCGATTTTTCACTATAGGCGCAACCTATTGCATTTGTCTCTGCCCATATAATTTGGACAGTATTCACTGTCAGACGATTTATATATCCACATTCAATATCTCGCTCTTCTAGTTCTTTTCCAGCGCTTAAAAACCATACGTGAAGACATCCAATAATGGGTGACACGAAGCACTCCGGACTCGGAATGCTGCAAAAGATTAAACAACATTAAAAAGATAAAGACAAAGCCACGATAGAGCCTGTGCACAATTTTAACATTTACCACTTAGGTTCCGTTTCTGTCGGAGAGAAACGCAAACAACATTCTTTACCGGATTTTGTACATTCCAATTGAACTATCAAATTATTATGAAGGGAAGAACAAGCAGCGGGCCCTGGAAGACATTGATGAAGCCATCTATTGGCCATCTTAGCCAAATCATAGTCGTAAATTATTTGGTTCATGTTAGCTGCAGTAGGTAAATGGCTGTAAACATCCGTTAATCCCATTGCGACACGGTTTCTCATTGAATTTAAGGTGTTAACTAGCGCTGTCTGTTCTAGAACATTAGGGGTCCGTACATTGTAGTAGTCCTCACATATCTCAGATATTTTGTCGTCCGGAAAAAGACAGAGGGTATGATCTCCGTAACAAGGTTCTTGTTCACACCATTGATTGGGGGTGATATCTATATCACTCGAAACATTTTCTTTATTTTCTTCTGGTTCATGATCTACAGTAAGCTCACCAGCATATATAAGGAAAACATTTGAAGTTTGTGCTCCACGTCCTAATCTACCATATATGAACGGTAGATCCCAACATGGATAGTTATCGGGAACATACCAGACGCTTTCTACCCGTTTTTTTATCATAGACTGTTTTATTATAATGGTTTCTAATGCAGGTGATAAATTAAAATAGTCAGTAAATCTTAAACTATCACTGTCATTTTCAGCCGTGATCTTTATAATATGCTTTTTAGTGACTGTATTGTTTTGAAATTCTTGACGTAATGCTGGTTGAGTAGACTGGTTGGCTAAATCAAGGTACAGATATTCATATTCCTCAAAAACATCCATAGGAATACCTTTAGTCACATTTTTGGTACTTGTATCAACACTTGAACTTGAAGTATCATCAATCTCCTGTGGATTATCTTTGGTGTAAGTTACACAAGTGCTAAGGTCGACTTTAGTTACACCAGCGGTTGTATCATCTGTAACTGTATTTGTATGCATTTCATCTCCAGCTCTCCGTGCTTCTTGTGTAGTGTTGTCGTTATCAACGTTAGTTTTGTCTTCCGCATAATAATCTAGATCAATAGCATAAGAGTGCAAGATTAATATAAATGCAAACAATATTTTGGGTGTCATATTTGATAAGACCATGACCCTCCAGTTTTTATTGATGAAGCAATTCGCTGTCCAGATGTTTTCGTTAAACAATACGCACTGCAAGTAACTACTAGTAGGTACTGTAAATACCTATACTATAATTCCATTTCGACCGCAGCACAAAGGTTTTAAAAATGCTATAATAAAAACAAAACGAAGTTCAAAGTTGAAATGAAATTACCTTAAATAATATCACAGATTATATAATACTATAATAATATAATGCACATATGTATGTATTTAGCCAGTCAGTGGTCAAGCTACATTACACTTTACGTAGAATAACCATGAGTGAACTGGCTACTTATTATTGATATTTCTATGACTCAGTTTCATTACAGGAAATAGCTCTTTAAATAACACAAACTTGAATATAATTTTACCCGGCAATATATGACTCAAACCACTAGACTACCACGGCATTTTTATTTATGTATAAACTACGAGTTAGTATATTTTTTAAATCGCAATAAATTTGTACCTACTCATTTCCGTGTCACCAGATGTAATAATCTCAAGTCAATGACCGCACGCTGGGAACAGATGAAACTAAATCATTGGCCCGAAACCTTATGATAATTAGGGGGAACAAACAAGACGTCATCAAGCTTTTGATAAATCAAAAATAAATATTTTGTTTCTAACTTTATGACATTATTCAACAATCCAATAGGTAACTATTTGCATTTCAAACAATAGAGAAGTAGTCTTTTTAATTAATATACTGAATATTCGCTAAAGAATTCGCCTACATAGGTATGCTATTGTCTCCGTGTGAGAAAGAACAACAAACATAGAAGTGCGTGACTATGTGCTAAAACAACTAAAGAAGGGAATATTTCAATTTAGCTTGCAGGTAGTGCAGGTCATCCGAAGGTGTAGAATTTAGCGTTGGAAAAACACTAACCAACGATCAAGAACATGCAAGATATGTGAACTACGTCAAGCATATAAGATGCAGTAAGGTCGCCGACACTTGCGAAGTGTTGGTCACAAACGAGTGAGGCAGCATGCGTCAGCTTGCATACCAAAATAACGATAACCGAAAGACGTCCGTTTTTTAATGCATATTTGTCGATTAAATGCCGATCATCAGCTCATCATAGTCGTGCATCACTTTCTCATTTGCAGTTTCATTTTACTAAACAATCGACATATTGGGCTTAAATTTGGTACATATTCCAATACTACCACAAGAACGGGATACACGGACGCATGATCCTGATATCTCAGTCAACTAAAACATTACATACTTTTTGAGAGCGTAATACTGTTTTCTGTTTTAATGCCATTTAACATTCAACGGCCTTGTTGTAAAACTGTTTTAATAGCCTTTTGGTAAATTCTATTCTCTTACAAAACACAGTCAATAATCCAAAATGGTCTTAATTTCCAGGTTCAGCGCTGCAATGCTATCAGTGCTTCATCAACCCGCCGTTGGGGCAACATTTCAACACCACCAAGCGACTCTGCGCGCATTTCGATTACTCTGACAATTTTATCATCGACTGCCCATACTCGACAATGTGTATGAAGCAAGATTTCCATCTGGATATACTGAATGGAGGTGAGTGAGAAATATTTAAATTATTTTAACAGTACTTCTGTTAAGGACGACATTAAGTCAAGAAACATTACATTACATTCCGTACCTATTCAAAAAAATGGTCTAAAATTTTTTGTAATCGAAATAAACGGATGGGAGAGCCTAAATACGTACTAGGTATACTATACTATTTACAAACAGTATGCCTAGTGTGACACTGGCACGGGACCGGGCAAAGTGGCGTGAAAATGAAGAAGCCTTTACTCAGCAGTGGGTGGATGTGGGCCATTAGATTAGATAGATGCTTAGTGTAAGTTTTCGGTCACAAAATACGTCTCCAACGCGTTTGTGTTAAAATGTCAAATACTATGAGAGCAGTTTGTTGCTGTTTCGATCCGCAAGTGGCGCTGCCAATTATTCCATAGTAATCGAGACATTTAGGTGAACGCGTTCGGGCCTTTTTTATATGCGAAAACTTACACTAGAGGCTCAGTATCACATATTTCAAATATTCACAATAATACAAATCTTTTTAGGTTTTCGCGGCCTTGTAGGCCTGTTGTTTCATCACATCTGTCACGTCTGTTCATGTCACAATATTTCTACTCTATGGGCTACATAAATTAATTTTCAAAGGAATATAATTCCGTAGTTGAAACCAAAATAAAAATTACAGACGGATTGAGAATAAGTTTTTCTCTTAAAACTTTTGAATGGAACCATAAAAATCAAAATGTCATGTGGATTTGTCGAACTACATAAAGATAGAGGTCGAAAGAGTTTCACTACAGAAGTACTAACAATACAAAAAACAACTTTGAAATACAGCACATTTTTTGTGTCATGTTCCAGTGAGAATAACCGGGGTGCTCCGCGATTGCGCACCCCAGACGCACAAGTACCAGGACTACAAGAACGGGCAGTGGTCTCCCAAGATGGAGGTCATGGAGCCTTACAAGGAGGGCTGCATGGACGTAGACGATAAAGGCGAGAGAACGCCTACAACTAGGTAAATGGCATTTCTTCAAAGGCACAATACTGCTGCATAGAAAGATGTCAAATTAATTTACTAGATCCACAGTCGTGCAAAATCTTGGACTATTTAAATGCAGTACTTGTCAACAAAGAACCGGCTTGCGTTTAATCCCAATCACATATTATGGCCTGTTCTATTCGTTCGTCGGTACACCCAATGGAAAGTGATAAATTATAATGCAATCTATGATCTAGCACGCATGCGTAACAATGCACTTTCATCCCCCAACTTAATAATGCAACTGTTCATTATTCAGGAACTAATAATTTTGACTGTGGCCACTCTGAGGGAAAGGAAGAAATAAAAAGTATAAATGGGAAAGCCACGGCTGACCAAGAAAATTCTATTTATTTTAATAAATTCACGTTTTGTTACTTGTTTCAGGAATTGCTACTGCCGTAGCAATCTCTGCAATGCGGCCAACACTAACCACGAGGGTTACACCGATATCATGGGCGTTATAGTCGTGTTTAATCTCATGAAGTACATCAACAGTCTTAGGTAGTATGTAACTGAAAATAAAATACCTTCGTGTATTCGGACTATTTGAATCAATGACTATTTCACTGTAACATTATTATTGAATGTTGTTGTTTGCCAAGGATATTGTTATGAGATCAATTGCGCGAAAGTTCCACAGTGGTTTGCCTAGATGTACTTTTATAGGAGTAGTGTAGTGGAGTAAAAAAATCGGTGAAATTTGTATATATTGACTAGGACGGAAAATGTGCAATTTGTAGTTATTTATAAAGCAGCTCTCTCGGTGCGTTGTATTTGAACAACTCTACGAAGCCTAATGTTTTGTGAAAAGTATTCACTAGTCTCGCAAGGTCAATTTCGTTGAGTGTATCCATATATTTAATATTAGGGTTATGTGATTTAAGAGCGTTAGCAAATAAGGCAATCCTTTGTTGTCTTATTTGTAATCGTAGACTATTAAACCAGCAATATTTGCATACAAGATGTCTTAGAATTATTCTGGAATACTTCAGCAGGTTGGATTAGATTGACTGAATACCCCTATTCATGTTTTTCAAGTTGTTCTTTAAATTGTGATTGTGTAATATTTCATACACTGATCAATGATCAAAGTGTATGAAGTCAAAGGGGTGACTTAATTTTGAATCAAAAATTACAACGAAAAGCCGTCACAGGAGTGTTCAATCAAACTAACCCTAACTAACTTTTAAGGGCTTTTGTGGGCGAAAAATCGATCTGGCTAGGTCTCGGGTAATCTCGCGTTTTATGTATAAGTATATTTAATTTTAATGTGTTTACATGGGTGACGCCATATTTTGATAGACGCTGAGCGTCTAAAGATCGAAAAACATGTAGAGTGGATGAAATGCTATGATGTGATATTTAGATTATTACTTTGTACGTAGGTAACCAAAATTATAAAATATTTATTTTTATTTATTGCACCTGCTCGTCTATTTGCAGATTACTAATGTGTAAAATCATTTAGTGTCAGTAGCAATGTAATAGAAGCTGTCTATAGGTATATCTAAATACTTTGGTATCTTTAAAATGTAGTCAGATTACCAGCGATGTAATTAAAGGTAAAAAGTATTCTAAACCAGCCTCAATTTTTTTGTTATACTTACCACTGTGGAATGTTTTATTTAAATATTTCTAAAGAGCCAAAAAGAAAATCAGTAAAACGTTAATTGTGACAACGTTCTATATAGTTCAAGTCTTGTTAGCCCACTAAAACGAAGCTAGGAACAACATTGTCTTGTGTTTAGTGCTCAGTGCAATATGATCATGATGCCTAATCGCTTTGTTCAAATACATTTAAGTGCAATAATGCATGACGATGAGGCTGCCAGTATCGTAATGTAATGAAATGACTCGCATGCATTTACAAAGTCACGAAACGATAGTGACGTGTTTATTTGTTCGATAATTATCACATGCATCACATTACCATTCAGTGGCAGTTTCAGGAATTTATGTATCAATGAGCTGTTGAACTAGAATCAGCACTTAGTTAACAGAACAACAATGAAATCAGCTATTTTCGTATTTGGTTATTCTTTGTAACAAGATAAGATACACAGCTTGTGTGGAACTTTACATGAAATTTTCCTCAAATTTTAATTGGTAAAGGGAAACCCCGGAGATCAATATTTACAGGTATAATATAAATGCTTATATCGTAACGTTTTAAATCTAAAATGGGCCTTCTCGTGAAGAAGAACCCAAGCCCTTTTTTCATAAGGTCTGTGACCACCAATGAAATTGTAAGTATCGTATGTATATAAAATACGTCCCATAATAACGCAGTTACATTCATAGGCATTATTATTACTGCATTGTTGTGCTAACACGTCGGCAATTTTACTACCGTTCGGCGATGTTATGCCAAATTGCCGCACACCCTTCCTATTGTTACCTGTAGTTATTATGTTTTGAAACATTCATTCAACACAATATGTTCAAGATACAAGCGGACCGAAGCATGTGTATGTAACATGGTTGTGACAAGGGCAGGTGCTTTGAAAATAAAGACAATACACTGATTTGTCGTAATCCTTGACCTGTTTACAAATATAACCTTTTGCTTATTAAATATGAACAATACATCTTTCAAATGCTTAATTTATGTAATGGTTATGAGGTAGGTATGTTGTGTAAGTAACTGGATATCGAATGAGGTAGGTTAAGTAAGCGTTACTACGATTTTACGATGATGATAATCTTCATTATTTTTGAATTATCCTACAAAGATTATAAATGCCAAAGTTAGTATGTGCGTTTGTCTGTGTTTGTTAATTGTTACTCTGTCACGCTGTAATAGCCGGTCGGATTTGGATGAACTTTCATATTTAGATAGCATTTCTCTGATTGCAGAGAATCCTGAGAGATTATTGAACTAAAGGCAATATTCTAAAGTCCGTCAGACAAAAAATGTATACAAGAGACCACAATGAATTTTTGGGAAATACCATGAGATTTTCGTAAACTCCCATTCCAATTCCGTTAAATTCCGTTATTTAACCCGCCAGGTCGAGAGAACGAAGCAGTGGGTAAAATGAAGTGTAAAAGGAAGGTAATAAAGCGATGCACCATATTAATTAGGTATATTTCGTTCGGCAGAAAATATGATTCACTAAACATAGCTTGTTTAATTGGTAATACCCAACAGTCTAGACTTTTTTATAAAGCGATGAGTAAACGACGCCCGAAAATACCTATTTTCATTAGCCTAATTAAGTTATACTTGATTCATGATCAGACAACTTTGCAGACTGACATATACCTACTATAAACGATTCGCGCGAGGCACACCCAACTGCTGCCAACACTTAAAATTAATAGGATAAAAGTCAACGTTCTCTAAACACGCGTTTATGTGGAAAAAGGGTGTGAATGACAGTAAAAAAACTGGTCAAGCGCGAGTCGGCGTCGCATACATAGGATTCCATATTACCTTACAGTTGTCATATTGTATTATGAAAGAGCAGAAAAATCTTTCCTATATGGGATAAGCAAACCTCTCCATGTCAAGGTTAATTGCCCTGCGCGTCGACTGACCTGTAATTAATCCGAGACAATACACACTCTACGTAATTGCGACAGTTTACTTTAACGTACAGAATGATCTTTGCATGAAATTTTCTGTAACTACCTACGGGATTTTCATTTATTTTACTTTTCTTCAGTGAGAACAGTCCGCTGTGTAGGTATCTACTCAACTTTTTTGGGTAATAAAACGTCTCGAAGGCGTTAATACTATTTGCCATTTTCTAATTGGTGTCACTATATGAATCAATAAAATACATTACGAATAGAGTTATCTAGGACTATTCAAATGCATTCAACATGTCTAGGTCGACTAGAATGCTTGCCCCACATAGGTACCATACATATGTCCAGGGGCGCCGACTCCGTGGGTGCTCGGGGGCTCGAGCACCCATGAGAAATAAACAGTGGGTGCCGAGCACCCCTGAGAATAGACATCACGAAACAGATCAGTAATCGCCTTTTAGGGATAGGTGTTTTTTCATTACCTGACGACCCGTTTTCGAGTCATCAAATAAGCATGAGCACCCATGAGGTTTTCTAAAAGTCGGCGCCCCTGCATATGTCGCGACTCTATTTATTAGGTTAATTGAGATACTGGAAACCTTTAATGAAATAAATAAACATCTTCTCAAGAATATTAACGTTAAGTTAAACCACATCTAACAGTAAAACAAAGGGGATTTCTTATAAACATATCACAATGTGATTGCGTTTATTTTTATTGTAAACCATTTTGCCTTTCTAACTGGAATTGGCACAATATTGTACTAAAACATAACACTATCGGGACTGGCATTCAAAGGATATGACAAGCGCCATTATCACAAATGTTTCACAAGCCAAATGGGTTGTGGAGCAAACCGCAAAGTGGATATCGCTATAAAAACGTAGGTATATCGCAGATGCTATAGTATCAATTAGCAAACATAATTAAAACATTTTATTAGACAGTAAAGCCATCGAGCAAATGGCGGTGTTAGTTATAATATAAAGTGGCTTTTGCTCCCAGAAGATTGGTTTCCTTAATGAATGAATGTACTACACCATAAGATTAAAGAATAGCGAAAATGTTTACGCAAACATTAGGAATTTGCTATTAATTTAGTTTTCCCAGAACACCTGTACATAACACAGGCACTCTCAAACCACAACAAAGTGATCAATGAACTTTCCACGGTCAGAAAATATTTATTTTACTTATATATTGGAAGAACATTAATGTTATTCAAAACCAAATTAAAAACCGACCAGACGCGTCAATGTTACCTGATAAAACTAAAGAACTTAATGCTAAGGTCAGGTTTCAACGTAAAGACAACGTGACCTTACCAGATGGTGAACAAAGTGAACGACCTCGAACGTTAGCAATGTTTGCGACTCAAAATTTAAGTATTGTCGAGATATTAGCAGACAAATGCAGTGCATCTCACACTGCGCAGCGTTATCTGTTGATAAAAATAAAAACAGCGCAGCGAAGGACGTGGCGGAAAAAACGTATTAGTAAAAAGCAATCCGCAAAAGTTGGGCCAGTCTCGGGCCGGCGCCAGCATTGATCGTGTGATTCACAGTTCACAGTGCGCGGGCTTAAGAGCCTTATTCCGCAGATATATGGACATGTCCCGTTTTGCCACTGGGCCGGCTTCCTGTGATTCATGACTTGAATGTGGAGGTGCCAATATCAGTCGGGAGCAGAGACGACTCGGCCACATGCGTTGCGAACGCGCGGTTGCAAATACATACTACAGCGGTTAACGTTGAACAAATGTGTTTTTTTTTTTCAAAAAGATAACGGATGGATTTGTTAATTAGTGGTCGTTTATGCTGTGTAATTAGTTAGCTTTATAAATATGGAATTGACGTTGTTTATGATAACGTTTATGTGGATATTAAAAAGTAAGTATTTTATTTATTTAAAAAATAATAATACCTAGTCTGATTTTGAATTCAATTAATTGGTTTGCAATTAAATAAAAGTTAAACTTTTAAAGGATTACTTTTGAATATCAATCTACCCCTAAAAACGTTTTCGCATGTATGAGCCCGAATAAATATATATTTTTTTTCATTATCAATCGAGGTTAACATTACTGACTAAACCTTCATAAATGATCTCAACTAGGAGAAGTTTATCAAATTGAGTAGGTAGGAAATTTTTACTTTCATTATTACTTTAGTGATCTGCTTTTTCGACAAGCCTGCTTTCAAAACTTGAACTGAATATGCACCTGGAACGACACCGAAAAGATGCTTGCCCCAAAAAAAATGTAACTGTTAAAATGGCAAAGATGCTATCAGATTTATAAATAATCCGAATAAGGCTGGAAAACAGTTAACATCTTCTCAATATAGTAGCAATAATAAATTTAATGTATCGGATCAAAAAATCAGCAATACCAAAGCGTACATCGTAAGTCGTATTTTTATATCTTTATCAACAAATCACTATCAACGTATTTCAACACGACACATATGGCAACAGTTCAATAGATATTGTCGCGGTAGGCGTTAATCAAGGCTAATCCAAACCAAACGACACATTTACATTCAATAGTGGGACCCGACGCTCCATAAACAGAATATAAATGTTTAGATTTTGACGAGGAAGCCAACTACTATGTTGCTGACCCAGACAGTGTTTAATTAAATCGTTCTAGCTGAATGAAATTAATGCGAAATTAATTATTACTGTTTTTTTAACAACAGTTTAGAAAATAACAACACGCGAAACCTATCGCTATCTTGTAATAAAATCATATAACTAGTATAGGAAGTATAATACCGATTAAATCGCCACGGTCGCGGCTGACTGATAAGCTTCTACGAAAATCTATTATACAGCAAAATAAATACGCTTCTCTATGTATAAATAATTTCGTATCCCTACATTTGGAAACACTTCGCCGATACTGATAACAGGAAATCGTGAACCAGTAACAGCAAATTTGTACGGTTAAACCGTCAACACAAAAAAAACAATATTAATTAAATATTTTTCGGCAATTTTTAATCCCAATTATACTATATTATCATTATCAGAATATCTTGTTCCGTCATTGTATAAAATTCGGCAATTTGCATAAAGGCGGCGTTTTAAAACAATAACCACGTATTGTATGCAGATGCTTTGCTTTTCGCTGCTGTTACACAAAAGCATCTACTCATTAATGTATTATGGAACATATGCAACTTCGAACAAACTTGTGGCGCACCACTTATAATTATTACGTTGATTACCAAAAAGACAGAATTACTGTCAAAGTAGAACAGCGCAAAAAGCTTCAATTTCCTAATTTTGGACTGACTCAACACTTAGAACATTTCACACCAATTTAACTAAGAGGCCAATATTTATTTTAGAAAATTGTTGTACACTTACATACGACTTAGTGACGAACTTTTTTCATATATAGTTTTGACTATTTCAACTGGGCTTATCCCATTACCGGAATACGAAATTCTTAATCGCTTCTATAAATACTTCAAGTAAGGTTAGCATACCACATTTAATGCACAACATTCTGTCTCACATTAGAAAGTGTCAGTAACTCACAGTTTTGAGGTAGATGCATAATTACTCTAATAAGTGGCAGGTCAGTCAACCCGCGTGCGCAACAAAGTCAGGTGCATGCCAATGCGCACACTTCAAATTTAGACTCCTTAATAAACTGTGGGTCCATTACTCATTTGACTGCCGCCGTCCCAATAAGAAATTGGAGTTAAGTTTGCCTAGAAACGTTGCATTATGGACTAAAATATTTATAGAGTAACCCGTATTCGTCCTGGTCATAATTTTCTATTTTTATGATATATATATTATATACTAACTAAATACTGACTGACATTAAGGATTCGACAAAAACTATGGCTCCTGTTTTTGGCATTTGTATTGTTTACGCATACCTAGGTACATGTAATTTTATTTTCCTATGTTCAAATATTAAAGCTTAATTTTAATTTTGAAATTTATACGCAACGCAATCTTCAGTTCAACTTGCTCTTGGCCAGCTTTTTTCGCTTATTTCGTCTCTCTCCTACTTTATAACTTAGAAAGGGACGCACTGAGTGACAAAGCCAATCGCGATTTCCGTACTAATTATTCACTCACTAACACCTATACATTTTCCAGTGTCATCTGGTATACGATGCTACCTTTGTGACGCTGAATACTCGATGCACCGCCGCGTCCAGATCTGCGATAACTTCAACACGAGTACAGCCCAGGAGTTCATCACTGACTGCCCAAAATCCACAATGTGCAGCAAGAGAGTGACCACGTTCGATACCGGGAGTGGACGTAAGTTGATATGACAATGGCATGAGAGCATAGAGGATTCATAGTGGAGTGGAAATATAATATGATTTGTTTTAAAAAACTGCCATACATGGACAGACACGACGGTAACGTTTTCCTTGAAATTTCCTATGTAGGTAGTGATTTTAAGGGTGAAAAATGGATCTTGATCGTTTGGTAACATCTGTTTAAAACCGAGTGATTGCTACTACGAGTACTACGAGTAGTACTAATAACTAAAATGGTTTCGTTACAAAACTACGGCGAAAAAGCTATGGCTAATACGGTTTTTTTAGCAATAAATCACTAATCAGTTTCGAAATTCGATGGCGCGAGCCATTCCGTTGGTTAATTCAATATTATAATGAACCTGACACAGTTTATCACTAACGCAGAGGAAAAAATAATTAACGACTATATACCTATTCGCATACGTGGTTTCCCCATCGTGTAACAAATACAGTGATATAGTTTATTCAATACTTACCTACATTAATTTTCAAAGCCTGACCTTTGCCAAACGCAGTTTGCAAGAGCATTGCAAAACGAACCAAGACCAAGAGCATCTACAGTTTTTCCTTAACTACTTGTAGGTAATGTATGCTGTTTAGGTAGGTACGTCGTATTCTCATACAGATACCTTCTAATTATATAAAATAAAGCAGAAAAGTTTATTTGTTTGAACGCGCTTATCTCTGGAATTATTCGACTGATTTAAAAATTACTCAATTGTTTTTTAGCACAGCGTAGGCTTCGTAATAAGCGGCTAGTACTATTACTATTTTACATTATCATTTTATTTATAATATTTCCAGTATCTACAAGAGGCGTCCAACGCGGTTGTGCTTTCCAAACAACTGACGGAGAGCAAATAATGGTGAATAGAGGATGGGAGGACCTTAACAAAGTGTACGAGCCCTATGAAGAAAAATGTATCGACGATCCTAACAACGGCGATCGAGTAACCAAAACCTTGCTCTGTTACTGCAGAGGGGAGCTTTGCAATAGCGCACAGAAAACAACGCTGACATATGCATTCCTATTGTTAACGCTACTACTTATACTAGGAAATAATTTATAGTCCCACAATAAAACTAGGATGTTGTTATTCAATAAATACTCAAAGCATTTATTATTTTTATAAACGCAAAAAATGTACGGGTTTGTCTCTGTATTATATACTGCCAGTAATTTTAAGTGATATGATAGTGATGTGATGTCTTGTTAAATGTTCAAAGAACAAACTATAGGTATTGTAGCTTGTATATTTTTGCTGTGTATTAGTTTGCTAGTTAACAAGAGCTTTTATTTAACTTATATTTTTTTGTACTTATGTTTATTAAGATCAAATCTTTTTTGTACTGATACTGATGAGATTGTACCAATTTTTTTTTTCAACAAAATTTTACTATGTATAGCTAAACTGAAGTGAATCTAACTTAATCAAGTTTTAATGTTGTTGCCATTAGTTCTTAATGTGACGGTATATACAATCGCCGCTCTAACATGTCGAGCTAAGTTCCACGAGAGTGGTCTGTTAAGATTGAATAGTGTCGCCGTTCTAAATATTGTGGCCTTTACGTAATTGTTGAATTAATGGTTAGATCGTCGGTTATGGTTATAAATCTTTAAAGTGGTATTTCAATCTGAATATTTGTTTATAAAATTAGGATTATTCATATTTTTATGTAGCGACTAGAGTTTAAAGACCAAAGGCAATAGAGCTTAATAGTAAAAGTAAAAGAAATTATATTATTTTAATTCCAAACTATTGTACTATTTATTATTATTACCGTAATGGTCACTAGTCCTGGCTATTATCCAGTACCTCAAGTTTCCACAACTGAGTTCTGTGGGCGCATTTTTGGGATTACATGAACAAAATAAACTATCCTCGGGTACAAAAAAATCTGGTCGAGTATATATAAAATTGTGTCAGTGAAGGATGCTTTCGAAAGTTTAATGCCTCCTATGAGTAAGGGAGTATAGCCTTGAATAGGGTTCCCTGGAAAAGTTAGGGAGACCCTGCAGTAGCTGACACAAACCTATTATTTTAATAACTTAATTACCTATTCTTTTCTTCTTTTTTTTCTTTTTCTATTCTTTGATTTTTGTGATTGTCATAAATAAATTTATTTTCTTTCTTTCTTTTCTTTCTTTTTGTACTCATAAAAATCATCAAGGAATTTGGATGGTTACTTTTTGGCGCAAACACGTAATAAGTATAATGTTTATTATATTGGGACAATATGTTGACCTACAAAAACAAAGTATCAGTTGACGTCCGCTGATGTAAGTGCAAATATAATGATAATGACAGTGTAAATGACTGCTGTTAGGAGACATAAAACATTTTACGCTGTACATTGTATTACGGCGACGGCGGCACGATCAAGTCGAATTACCTTCATTATTCCGCCCATTGTTAAAATTGACCAACAATCCGAAACATTCTGACTCGATTTTAGCTTTTAAGGTATGCCTTTTTTACCAAAGATAAAAGTTAAATTGGTACAACCGCCACGAGCTACAGCCCCATACTGCAACAACCAGTTAGCGCATTTGCATTCGGGGTATCGTTTATACGCCGACGACGTGCGTTACCCGAACGCGCCTTAACTACACCGTAAATGCCAAAGAAGTTAGTGGAGAAGTAACTGAACCTCGTTTGAATCGTGTTCACGCTGAGTGCATAGGCGCTTATCAGCACTGCCAAGTCAGTTTTTCACTATAGTGGACAGTAATAAGAGTGGTGAATGTGGTCAAAATTATGCAGACTAAACCCATAGATATTGTATAGCGCATCAGTATCCATACTGTTACTGGCACAGTTCTGATAACATAGTAAAGAGTACTCACATTGGCGTGGTTCTCGACTAGGCACAGGAACACGACATCCTCCCTCAGCAACCTGACAGCGCCATGGAGCGGTTGAGGCGTTTTGCTCTTCAACATGCGGTACAGAAGCGCTGATGACATGTGTGCAAAGTCTTCACCTGCACGCGGAAAGTGATTTATTTGAAGTAATAGTCTAGTCAGTAAGGTCATGCTGAACGAGTTGGTTTGAAATCCGAGCCATAGGCGAAGATTTTGAAATACAAGTCCAGTATGGCACTTAATGGCTGAAGCTTGTATAGGTAGTGCTTTTCCAGAAAAAAAAAACAAAAACTAGGAAGATAAAATGTAATTATTTATAACAGTGAAATTAAAATTACATGACAACGAAATATTTCCAAATAGTTAAAATTTTCCCGCTCTTTATTAATAAAGTATGCAACCTGGTTGCATGAATGCTACTGCTCTTGAGCTCTTATTTTTTTTGACCATTGTCCAGTATTCTTAACTTACTAGTGACTTTTTAATGATGTAATGGTGACTTTACGTATAATTTTTGAGAAAATACTTTAATTATTTACTTAATGTATTGATAGTTTAGTTATGATCATACCAATTACGGGGAAAAAGATGATGTGATTAGGATGATAGAGCACAAAGCATAATGTTGCAATTTTACTGACAAAAAAAAAGTAATGATTGTTCACTAGACCCCAAAATATGACCAGTACTGATAATACTTAGTCAGTTTAGTGTACCAGTTTAGATGAAATTCTTCACATAATTGACAAACAAGACATTGGATACATTTTATGTATGAAAATAACAATAAAAATTTGAGCAGAACTTTCATAGGCAAAAGGTAGTAAAATTATAACAGTCTATTAAACCCGTGTGCAACTATTATGTCAATATCGGCTTAGGTTTCTTATCTGGTATCTCTGTGTGAAAGTGCACACATACCTGTGAGATCATCCCAATGAGCTGATATGAGTCCAGAACAGTGTTCTTTTAGAGCTGATGCTCCAATCTCATCAGCGGCTGAATAGAACTTCACGCAGGTCCTGAAAAAAATAAGAATTTAAGATAATAATAAAAAAATTACGAAATTTCATTTCATTCAATTTCAATTTCATTTTGTACCTTAACTATTTCTAAATAGATGCGTGTTTGTTTTCTCTGTGACAGCAAATATGTTGCCATTAACTACTAAAGGGTTAAAAATACTTCATATATTACGTAAAATTTCATTTTTGTTTTGTTTTTCAATTAATGTTTTGGTATAATTGTCAAATGGCTAAAAGGTTAAGTATGAAGGAACAAGAAAATAGCAAGTGTGTTGTACAATATCTTAAATGTATTTTCAGATATCTTTAAACATCAACATAGCTCCAATGAATAAGATGGCAAATTGTTCATTAAAAAAAAAACACAAATTCAATTCTAATAATTAAATTTGACATGCCAGTTTTATTACACTTTGACACACAGGTAATTGAGCGTTTTCCTAAAGAAAGTCCACAAGATAATTTTTTCCTTATACAAGTCTTAAAACCTTGTCCTTAAAATCCTCACCTTACTCCTACTGATGCAATAAGTGCCTGTTCACATTTGCCCACCAAACCACCGAGCTTGAAGTTAGCTGCCGATTTCATAAGTTGCATCGCAAATATGTCTCCCCGAGTCAGGTCCACTACATCAGTATAGATCCACTTTAGGAGAGCTGCACCAACATCATCAGGGAGAACTGACCAATCTAATAACAAGAGGAAATTATAAAACTTAAACATTTACAAACCAGTACAAAAGGAAAACCAAATTAATTAATCAGACTTTAAACTACAGTTGAATTTGTTTAATATGACTCCACCTATATTGACCAACCGCCTAATATGACGTAATTAGACAATGAAGTTTGGTTTTCATATGAAACTCTTTATAATAATGTTGGATACAATGATTTTGCTTACAGTGAGATGTAGCTTATTATGACCCATTTTTAACCTACTTCAAAAAAGGAGGAGGTTGTATGTTTGACTGTATGCATTTTTAATAAATTATGGCTGGTTATAATGACCGACATAATGCTCAACCCCTTTGGCATTGTTCGGCAGAGCATTTGACGCCCAATGATGTTCGGCATGTAACTTGTTTTTGTTTTGAAATTAAAAATATACATACCTACATGATTATACTTATTACATATTTTTTTATTTTTATTTAATATGTTATATTTCTCTGTTAAAATAAATAGTTAGGTACATAAAAAACAGGAGATTGTTAATTTTCTAATATGATGACGGATTCCACCGTATTACACAATATTGAAAGTTTACTATTATTTCCAAACTTGGACTTGAAAAACATTCATAATAATGAAATAAGTGTTAAGTAACAATTTAATTTTAGCTGATAGATAAACTCGTCGCAAAATAAAAGGCCCGTTTTGACAGTTCACGCCTATGAAGTTCTCTATTTTTTACCGAACGAAATGTTCTGAAGGTAATTATATTTTTCATTGATGGGTACCGCCCACTCGGCTAAGTGCTGTGCATAACGATTTTTTCATATTGTCCACAGACTAATAATAATCGGTTAAAGAAAAAAATAAATCGATCAAGATATTTTTTTAAGGCCGACTCGCACTTGGCCGGTTTTATTTAATTAAATACTAGTGTTCATCAATCAATTAATTACTGACTTTCACCAGCTGTGTAGTGATCTTTATGGTTTGTTTCATTTAAAATGACGAAAAGTACTTAAAACCGACATCTATTGTTCAATTGTTAACTTCAAGTGGGGTTGTAAAACCATTAGTGTTCAGTCCAAATATACCGTGAACAAACAATCTTGATAGTTTTGATGTTGTTGGCCGGTGTTACACTAGAAGACGTGCGTTTCTAAAATAATGATGATATACTGTGTCAATATCACTTTGTACAATATTTTAATAGTAGGTATAAGACATTTTTACCTGAGTGTTAGCGGCACTGTAATTGTATTTGGAAAACAATACACCTATTATACTTAAAAGGGTCCAGTTCAGGTAATAAACAATAATCAATAGGAGGGGATACTTTCTAGGCTTAAGTGCAATATTTTGTTAGTGTCTAACTGGCTTTCACTAGTACTATTAATAATCATATTTTAAACAAAATTTAAAATTTTTCATTTCAAAGATCAAGAAGGGTTGAGCTACTCCAGTACACGTGCCATACTTCGGTCAGTTTTATTAGGTCTCTTTGTTATTTTTTCCTTTCATATTCAGCAACAAAAGAAGTTGTAAAATCCCGCGCTAATTGCATTTTCGTCATTTAAAAAGAAACCAACTATACTGAAAATTATGAGCTTGTAACATTGTATCATTTCAAAATCTACAACAACAGTGTAAGTAAAATTTTCTAAACAGAACTTTAATCCAATGCACTTTACAATATATATTCAAATCGATCAAGTACTCATGCAAACTTGAATCGATTTATCGTGAGTATCGAGTACCGAGTCGTATGGTTACATCACTAGTTACGTCGCGAAGACAAATGTCAAAACGGGCCTTTTATTTTGCGACGACTTTAGTTGATAATATTAATATAACTATATTACATAAACTTACCCAACTCATCCAAATTTTTCAAAGCTGCCTCGTTCCAATCATCAGATCTAGCACACAAGACAAACTTGTGGCCTGGCATAGACTTGTTCTGGAGCTTAATCTTGATATCGGAGTAAGTTTCTCGACCGTAAAGCGCCGCTACGGTCATGAGAAGCCGAGCGACATAACTCGTCTCACTCAGGTCGCCAGCAGACGCTGCTGCGAGAGTGTATTTTCGTTCCACATCCGCACAATGGCTCTGCAGTTTACTGTACTCTTCTTTCAGCAGCGCTAAGTGTTGCTGAAGCTTTGCAACCTCGCTGGATGCTGTGCAAACAAACATAGTCGAAGTTACAGTTAGTCGCTACACCGCCCACCATTGTACAACAACTATCAAACTTCAGCGCAAATTACTCTCGATTTTATTGAGACTACTCACCCATGACGAGGCTTTGTTGAAGCTTATTGCGGCAGGAAGCGTGCTGCACTTTTTACAATATTTTTTATCAGTGTAAAAAAGATTAAACGCTAATTGGAAAATGACAAATTGACAATTGCCAAAGCAATGCAAACTATTTTTGGGTTCTTTGATATCGGAACGGCAATGGGAAAGAAGCTCATAGAGCCAAATCTGTCGTATAATTTATTTTGAACTGAAACTGAATATTTCAATGTTGTTTTATTACGACGAAAACACCTCTCAATAATCATATCACATTTAATTATTCCTATAATTATCTTTGAAAAAAAAGCCGTCAAGTTAAGTTTAGTATCCTTGCGCGGAACGGAGCGGACTGAAAAAGTTATTATAACTTTTACTACCCCGAATTCCGGGTTTTTTAAATCCCAAACTTAGTAATTATCTTTAAATAACAAGTTATTCTCTGTCACAATGACGTAGTTTAGGTATATTATATATTAGAATTGATTGATTTCCTAAATATGATAGTACTTTGAATTACACTTGAAAAGCAAGGTAAATCAATTTAAACAGTTAATTTCCCATTTCCGTTCCTTTCCTTATTTCCTTAATCTGTCACATATCTGTCAAAGTATAAATGGAAGCGAAACCCAATAGATGTCGCCATTCTTCCAAAAATATTCAGATAACCTTCAAGTGATTTTGTCAATTGAATTGATAACAAGTATCAGAGTACAGCTTCCAAATTAAGTGCAGAAGTTGTTGTTTTCGGAGTGATTTATTTCATATTGACCGCAAAATGAGTTCTTTAAATAGAGTATTAAGTTTGAGTTCCGCAATTCCGAAGAATGCAAGGTATTTTCCGATGTTTTTCACGACAAGTGACCCGGTTTAATTTTGGAACATAGTGTATATAGTGGAAGTTATTTTTGTAGATTGATCAGTACGAGTGGTGCGAGGGTAAATGCTGAGGATAGTTGGTTGTCGAAGCTGTTGGTGCGGAAGATAGAGCCCACAAAGGAGTCCCACAGTCGTATGCTCAGTGACAAGGAGATAGTATATGCGCTACATACGCACAACATTAGGCCCGACTCCGTGGACAAATATTTGAAAAACTAGTACGTATGCATTGCCTATCTTACATAAGTAGTTTACCGACGGGTGGCGGCCGGTAAACATGGCTATTATGCAACAATCTGCAAATAGACCATAGCAAGTATTGTTAGATCAGCGGGGGCGATAACTCATCGAAATTGTTTACAATCACGTTATCAGAAGATCCTTGACCCCAGAGCAATTGGTTCAATCACAATCACATAGATTCACCATAAAGAAAAAAAACTTACTTACCACATGACATGACAGTCAATTTTAATTTATGTTACAGCTAATTAAACAAGTGGTAATGAATGTAGTACTTTTCATCTTAAGACTGGCATGTTGCAATAATATAACTAGTATACTCCCGTGCTAAATATAGCATAATATTTGAAAAATTTTATTAATGAAAACAAAACAAGTCTATTTTTTTTATAAAAAATATTTTAAAAGTAAAGTGGCGCTTGGAATGTAACTTTATTCTTTTACAGCAAAACATCCTCTGAGTTTGTCCATTCACGCAAATCTGAACTCGGCTGTGAGCTTGTAGGATCATGGACAGTCTCTGTGGGAGACATGGACCAGGCATTGCACCTGTGGCGCTATGTTGGTGGCTTCGAGAAGATAGACAAAGCAAAGATTTTATTCAAGGAGTCCCCTGTAAGTTACTATATTTTGAGCTTTTTCCAATAGCTTTCTGAGGCTAATAATTTTAGGAATAATGATTAGGTGATGTAGCTACTACTGATGTGCCGGATTGTTAAAAATGTATATCCACGGATACTGATCTGATTACGGATATTGTGGCAAGATCCGTGTATATGTATACGGATCTTTATGTTTTTATTCGATTCGTGTCGGCGCTTGCGAGCTTAAAGCGTTAGTTGACGTCACGCTCGCCGCAACTTCAGGCAGGACATGTTTCGACTTGCATTGCGCAGGCAGTACTTTTGTTTTGGTTATGGTTTAGTGTGACACTGGGCCGCATGCATAACGTTTGTGTATGGCTTTGTTTCAAATATTCTACCTAATCACCTGTAAAAGATCCGCGTGAAAAGTAACAGACATGGATACGGATATCCGGAACATCACTAGTAGCTAGTAACCCATCACTATTTCCACCTGTACACCCATCATGAAATCATAGAAATAGTATGGAGTGCCAATCTTTTTGGTCACCCTGAATGTTTCATAAGACTCTGACTGTATAAAATTCATTTCTTACTCCTATTTTCCAGGAATATTCAGCCCTGGAGAAGGAGCGCGGCAACTTTGTCCGCTCCCGGCACTTGCAGTACTTACTCGCCTTCAGCTTCTGGCCGTCTGGGGAGCCGCGCGGGCCTAGCAACGTCTACGAAATACGGTCTTACAGGTACGTCAGCCTCAGGCCCGCCAGTGGAGTAACAATGTCTTGGTCCCGTGGTAAAATCAGGTCATGGGTCATGGTTCTTCCTCAATATAAAGAAGTGCATCATTGTCCTTTCTGTGCTCTGGGCCAAGTCACTGCCAGCCCTGGCATTTTGCCAGTCCGTCCTGCCACCTTATAATTATGCCACACCTTACCCTAAGTGAAGTGAGATTATATTATAGCGGCGAAAGTGTCCAAATATACAAGTCATGAGGTTAGAAGCGTGGCCGTTTTTCATTCGTATTTTTCATACATAATATCTACCCCGACCGGAAATTGAATCTGGGATCTCATAGTCTGGTTCATTAACCACTAGGGCCTAGTGACTAGGCTATCTGGTCGTCAAACCCACATCCCATATTTCTGCATTCTGTTTAAATTTTTCAATCTCTTCTCTGGCAAAAAATTCAAATTTGCTAAAATTGAGAGACTTGTCTACATATTGATTAAGCTACCGGCAAACCTAGTGTTACCGGCATTAAAAGCTATCTTCTGGAGCCTGACATGAGGCTGACATAGTGAGACCTGTGTACTAAAGCCTCTTCAAATATAAGATTTTAAAAAAAGCTGATAGACTAGTGCAAGTCTAGTCAGCAAAAAAAAACATGCATCACAAGTGTAATGCTTGGTCAAAAACTTATTAGATATTTGTGTTTGCAGCCTGAAGCCAGGCACGATGATCGAGTGGGGCAACAACTGGGCGCGCGGGCTGTCCTACCGCCGCGCGCAGAACGAGGCCTTCGCCGGCTACTTCTCGCAGATCGGACGGCTGTACAATGTCCACCACATTTGGTGTAAGTCTGGTCTATTATTTCTACTAAAACGACGACACACAAAAAATTTAAAAATACAGCTGAGCTGAGAATAGGAACCCGAGCCGTAAAATAAGACAAAATTTGTGTCTGATGGTGACTACTTAAAATTGCTAGTTTAGACTAAATTTACATGGTGACATTGTTAGATTATTTCTTACAATGTTGACATTTTGGGACAACCTGTATAATAGTATAGCATAATAATTACTGATATGAGCGCACTCCTGTGTCGGCTACACCGACAGCCAACAGAGTATTAGCCTGCGAATCAGTGGTGGACACTAAGCTGACAAGCATCAGCAATGGACACATTACCATTGTGCATTATTGGGTCCTTCACCATTACTAGTGCAGTCACTCTAAAAGCATTTCAAACGCGTTAGAGCGTCTTCTGAAATATTGAGCACCGCCCATCAGTAGCGTGCAGTGGGGGATCATCAGGGTAGGCAGTAGGAGGACGGCGCACCGCAATTTCTATGCGCTGCCTACCTTGGCGGCCCTACACTAGACGCTCTAGGCTCAGATGATAAATTTCACACTACAATAGGCACCGTCTCCCTCAGGCTACAAGGACCTTCAAGCGCGTCGCGAAACCCGCGAGAGCACATGGCGCAACCCCGGCTGGGACGAGTGCGTCGCGTACACCGTGCCGCTCATCCGCGAGATGCACTGCCGCATACTC
The DNA here is from genome assembly GCA_932294345.1 of Pandemis cinnamomeana. Classification (NCBI taxonomy): domain Eukaryota; kingdom Metazoa; phylum Arthropoda; class Insecta; order Lepidoptera; family Tortricidae; genus Pandemis; species Pandemis cinnamomeana. Next base: position 5,827,190 of record OW028720.1, read on the forward strand.
GAGCCCACGGAGTTCTCGCCTACACAGTAAACTGCACCAACGCCAACGACGCTCGCTAGCCAACTGTACCTAAACTCGTCGCAAAATAAAAGGCCCGTTTTGACAGTTCACGCCCATGAAGTTCTGTATTTTTTACCGATCGAAATGTTTTGAAGGTAATTACATTTTTCATTGATGGTTACCGCCCACTCCGCTAAGTGCTGTGAATAACGATTTTTTTCATACTGTCCAGACTATTAATAATCGGTTGAGGAAAAAAATAAATCGATCAATATATATTTTTAAGGCCGACTCGCACTTGGCCGGTTTTATTTCTTTAAACACTAGTGTTTGGACAAATTAATTACTTATTTCTTTTGGTGATTGAGTGAGTGTTATTGTAACAAAAATATTAAATGAAAGAAAGTTGACGTATCGTAACATTGTATCATTTCAAAATACTTACAATATCAGTTTAAGTTAAATTTTCTTATTAGAACTTTAATCCAATGCACTTTACAGTACATATTCAAATCGATCAAATACTCATCCAAACTGGAATCGATTTATCGTGAGTATCGATTACCGAGTCGTATGGTTACATCACTAGTTACGTCGCGAAGACAAATGTCAAAACGGGCCTTTTATTTTGCGACGAGTTTAACAACTTAACCCTGTCTGTACATATTGGGCCATGCTCTGCACGGCCATACGTCGATTTTATCCTCTGGTTAGAATACAACCACAATACAACAACAACAATGTACAATGTGCAATCGTTATCCTTACAGCTAGCTAGCGAGTACAGCTGCTAACACACTTTACTAGACTATTTAACTTTGGCACATTTGACAAGTGACACGGAAGGTCAGTGAAATGTTTTGGCGATCACACCAGGATCAACATTAGCACACTTGTCGAGAATCGTCCACAAAATCAGCTGTAGCCTTACAGGCAGCTTTTTTAACTAGCTTATTCGAAAAGGACGGACTGCACGGTTAGCACAAGAGAGCTGTGTCGCGCACACTTGTGCTAACCGTGCTGAGTGACAGGCTACAACTGACAAGTTGTGCTAGTCGTACGCAAATGCTAGAGATTACTTGAAATGTTTCAAACATACATATTTCCATTTCTCTGCATATGATCTATTGGAGTTAACAATTAACGATTACTTGCATTTTAAGTTACTTTGTAAGGCGCGAAAGAAGATTAGCATTTCTTACATTAATCGAATTGATGGTTTATTCGTGGTGTACACAACACATGTGGTATAATCACTTTGTTGTCTAGTTGCTTTTTAGTTCCATTTTCATTTGAGGGTACTTTTCTAACACTGCCTCCCCCGGGCGAATAAATAAACAAGCATAATCATAATCAATTACTAAAAATATGAAATGAGCAAAACTAGTCCTGTGGTTATAATGTAAATACTCTTAAATTGGACTAAAATATTTAATTATTAAGGCGCACGGACTAGAAAGAGATAGAAACTTGAGCGATACCGCAAAAGTAATGGTAAAACTATTAAGTAGGCATGCATTTTTATTTTTTATACAGCATGATTTATGTTATACCTGAAGTGCAATTGTTTGTTATGTAAATGAAAATAATGAAATCCCTTTTATCTGTAAGCACAATAACTTTTTAATTATAATAAAACTATCTTTATCAGTCCTAAAATCGTCTTTGTAGGCTAAGACTACTTTGGAATATCTATATCACTTTATTACAAGTCTTTTTGACTAATCGATATTGTTGTTTTATACTTCTTTAGTTGCGATTTTGGTTCATTTTGATTAGACGAAGTTTTAAAGTAATTGAGCGTTTTATTTCCTATTCTGCGCTAGGGGAATAAAAAATAAGAATACAATTTAATTTCTTTCTATTATTTTTATTTTCAGTTTGATTTTTTCATTAATAAGATTATATTACAATATAATAATAATTATAATGATAATAATTATTAAAACTACAAGTCGATTGTGTTATTTAAATATATAACAAAAAATAAAATGAAAACAACAAGGGCGCGGCTCGGGCCCGCGGCCCCCGCGCCTTGTTCCACCTCGGTCACAATATTGCTAACTACCTATCGGTGATAAGATAAACGACTATACAATGGTAAAATATAAAAAAAAAACATTTGTTACAATGTACATAATAATACGTGATCGCTAACTACAAGTTTGGTACTTCTATAATCGTAATACAATTAGTAATTTGTCGAAAGTCGTGAGGGTTGAATGGTGATAAGTTGATAACGTCTAATTTGAGAACATCTAAGTGGTGGGAGGTTTGAACTGGAAAGAGGCGCCTACGCACTACTAGTACTAGACTCGCACCTTCTGCCATATGCAGTCACTTCTGCAATTCAGATTCGTCATGTAAATAAATAAATAATAATAACATTGTATCTTGTCAATATCGACAATTAAACCTCCTATCACTGCATGGCACTCTGCTGAGAACTACTACAGCGAGCCAAACTACGTACGTGCCTAACGTCGCATGGTCTACTGCGCGGAAGCAAAGTTACAGCTTACAATTCAATTCCGTAGTGCTTCGGTTCCAGATCGTCTAAGACTACGCTAGACGCGCTGACGCGACGCCGAGGACCAGACGCCGACATCTTACCTTGAACTTCAAGCAAAGCTGGATTCATATTAAATTTGCTATGAATTTTAATGAGTTTCTACTTTCAGTGAGGTTTCTAACTTTATTCTTGTTTCCATACTTAGTACTGTGTATAGTCAGGTTCATGAGTCAAGTTAGGTTGTGTCTAGAAATTATTGTCATTTATTTGGTCAGTTCAGGAGGGGAGGCGTGGCGACTTGTTTCAGGTCGCCAAAATGTACCCAACGCCATATCGAAACTAACTCGATCCACAAGTTCATGGCATTGTACAATGACTTTTATTTAAAACCATGCCTAAATTTTCGTTTACTTATTCAAATCACTCGGTTTCGAGAATTGAAATGCCTAATGAACCGTCAACAGACAAATAATACAGTGCGGTCACACCATCACACCATGTGATGCTTACAAGCAATGTGATATAGGAAGAATAATAAAACAAGAGTTATATTTAAAATATCATAACTAAATTTGGATCTTTATGACTAATCGGCGTTAAATTAATTATATGCAATCGTCTATACATACATGACTGGTAAGCTTAGTTGACAATACAATAGTTATTAGGACACTAAATAAAGAAACAGCACGTAGCCGAGCCGCGCGAGGCCGCTCTACATCGCGTCTCGAATGTACACAATACCGCACTCGCAGCTTAAAAAAGTAACAAACTATGTATAATAGTTACACATATATTATTGTTCTTTATATACAAAACTCCGAGCCCTGCGCCACTACGGAATAAGGCAATGTGTGCTTGCTAAATACAAACGTCGTATAAATATTTTATCATATTTACAAACTCAATTGGCAGTCGGTTACGCTATTCTTTGCTGAGCACCTGCGTTTTTGTAACGTTTCAATAAAGCATTGAATAATTAAAATCTAATAAAGAGCTCGCGGAGTTCCCTACACATCGATCTTTAACTCGGGCGAAAGCATATCAGTTCAACGTTAAAGAATTAAACTTACAATAAATTACACGCAAAAATTGATTCTAAAGTAAAAACTAATGATATGAATATAAAAATTTGGACTATCTAAAGTTTGTCGTGTCGCGGCGGTGCGGCGGCGCGGGCTCGGGGTCGCGTGAGCACGCACTCCTCTACTCGTGCCTCTGCGTCCAACTCTCAAGCGTACGCTCTCATCAATCAACTTCTCAACTACAAAGTTTACCTTAAAATATCATTTGACGTGTTCATGGTACTTTTCAAAATTTAAATCCTGGTGTACTCGACCGAGTAACATGAATTAAAAATTACCTAAACCACTATAGAAACTTAGAAAACTAGATATTATACAAGTAGATCAGGAGTACTAAGTGTTTAGCTTAATCATGCCCTCTACTAGGCCGGGCTCCGTTGATCTAGCGCATGTTAAAATATTGCTTTTTGTAGATGGACGGTCTAATAATATCCTAACGATTGAATTTAAGAAAAATGTTTATATTTCTTACGACTAAGAGATCGTTTATTTTTTAAATAGTTTTTCTTTTTCAAATGTATTTAGAAAATAGTCTCCATATTCCGAGTCACCTGACGAGGTGTTTCGATGTGGTCAAAATGGAGCGAAGATTCACATTTATCGAATGAAGAAGTAGCACGGGGCGTGCCCTCGGCGAGACCAACGGGCCCGAGCCCTATTGCGTAAAATGTCTAATATAAAAGCGTTTCATTCTCACACGACTGCTAAATTTAAATAACACACTGTCGGTACAGATTCGCGATCCACTTCATCTTCATACAAATATGCCTTGCTACACCGACGAGCAAATACAACGGGTCACTTTTCATACGTAGTTGTATCAGAAGCGACCTGCTACTATGCTAGTCGCGGTTGCGCGACAACGCGGGTCGGGCGCGAGGTAAACACAAACAGACACAACACTGTATCGGAACTAGCTTTAAATTATTATCCTGTAACATTACATTTGCTATAAACTAGTGTTAGAATAGAATACGGATTTCCTATAAAAAAACCAGAACCACGTTGTCGCTATTATTAAGAGATAATTATTTAATTATGGAGTGCATAAACTTAATAATGTAGAGTAGGAAATGCCCTCCCGAACCACCGACACTGACTACGCGAACACTGTAGCACATTCATAATTGGAAGACATAACAAAAAACATCATAATCACAAACAAGGTGGCCAATCGATGTTGCCAAATAACAGCGTAACAATTTGTAATTGCCATTTTTTAAACATTTATAATTATCGCTACGATAAACTCTTTCCGGGGGAGGGCCGAACAGTCTCAGTAATCAAAACGGGGAAACGGATTTATTACGCTCTTGCCAAAAGCGTAACGGACCATCTGATAACGTATACACAATAGGCCATCGCTAGGACTCTAAATTTAATTTAGCTAAGGCTGGACAGTACTATGTTACCGCCTAAAAGGAATCTGCTAATAAATAAGCCCGTGTTGGCGCTGGACACAGGGTATTTGGCAAAGGAGTGTGAAGAATGGCAACAAGAAACATTACTTGCTTCTGGCAAAAGCATGGTTGTATGCAGTGCGTGTTAGAGCGAGCCGGCGGGGAAGGAGGCGGACGAGTTGCTGTGCGCGAGCGAGAGCATCGAGCCCGACAGCGACTGCTCCTCCTCGCCGAACCCGTCTCGGCTGCCCTCGGCGATCGCCATTGCACTGTTTACACAAAAATATCACATTAGTTATTTTAAAATACTTTTTCAGTTAATTTTTTATAACAGTAATTTCTCCCTAGTAGTTATAAACTGCACATTCATCGGAATAAATTTAAGTAAGTTGTTATGATGACGTATGATTTCGGTAAAGGATGACCCCAGTTGGAAAAAGCCTTTTATACATTTTTGGATATGATTCGCAATCCAATAAACCTATCGTCAAGAAAAAACTGGTTGGTAATAAAATCATAACCACCCTTATTAAGCTAATAGCCGGGTTTAACCGTAGTCTAGCTTTTTATTGGCTTTTTTGGATAAATATCCGCCGTAAACCGTAGTTGTGTATAAACGTGATCGTGATCAACAAGCACACTTGTGCTCGTTGAGCGCATATACCGCGACTTTACCGGCAAACACCAGCACAGGTTAGAGAGTAGAAAGCAGCGGTAAGGCCGCCGCCTATTGTTACCTTGTAATATTCTGCACACCTTTTTTCTGTTTTGGTTGTTATATGTGGTGTTCAATAAAGAGTTATTGTATTGTATTGTATTGTATTGTACCTGAAGCCGAGACGCGCAGACTCGTTGTCGAAGTGGTCGAGCTCGCGCTCATGCCGCTCGTGCAGCATGCGCGTGCGTTCCGCGCGCTCCGCCACGAACTGTGCGCACTCACACTCCATCTACAGCAACATTACACATTCATATACAAGGCTGCAAAGTGCTTTGATTGAAATCCAAGTTACGGAAGCACTCAAGGACTCTCTCCGCTCGTGGTTCATAGGAAGAATCCAGAGCGTAGCGAGGATTTCAAGACACGAGACGCAAGAACATTCTTGCCGGTATCGGGCGTACCTTCTGTTCGAGCAGCGCGCGGCGCACGGCCACGCGCTCCTCCAGCTCGCGGCGCTCGCGGTTGCGCTGCGCCTCGGCCTGCATCTTGCTCTTGCTCTGATACGCCGTCAGCATATCCAGCTCGTGCTCCAGTTGCATCTTTAGTTGCTGACACTCCATCTGAAATAAAAAAAAAAAAAAATTACATCAACACTTGCCTCATTTTCCACAGCAAACCAATATCACAACATTACTTTAGGCCAGGGTTGATAAAAATCATGATTATTATAAAAAAATCATAATAATCCGATTAATTTGATTTAAATCTGATTTATTTGATTAAAATCTGATTTTTTTGATTTTTTCATTTTCTTGTCTTTTTTTATTAATTAAATAGCCAGTTGAGTTATATAATAAAACGAAAACAACGTATTTTAATTAAACTATTCACTAGTCAATTACGAATGACCGGGCGAAAAGCGAAATGCGTCTCGTGTTTTAGTTTCGGGGAATCCTGGAACCGTTTTGGGCCGATTTGGTTGTAGTAAAAATTTAATGATTTAAATCAATGATTTTTTTGAAAAAATCCCTTGATTAAAATCACGATTTAAATCACTGCTTTAAATCAAGTGATTTAAATCATATCAACCCTGCTTTAGGCTGCGCAAAATGTCATACTTGCACTTCATCGAATCGCATTCGCCGTATTACTCGTGCGAGATAGAATAATGGTTCACTGTTACACACGATTTCGTCTGTATAGAATTATCCCAACAACGATGAATTAGGAGCATTATAATTTGAAGAGCTCACCATCTGGCTCTCGTCGAGCCGCACGGTCTGCTTCTGCAGCATCTCGCTGATGCTCTGATCGTACTGCTCTCCGAGCAGCACCAGCTTGCGCCGCTTCTCATCCTTCAGCGACTTTATCACCTCCTTCTGTTGCTCCTGGAAGTGATCAAAACAAAAACTTGTACTAAACTTGCATTTTATTTTACTTGGTCAATGTAAACTTTATAAAAGAAAAATATCTTTTTAAAAAGTTTAGGAATTTTAAAACTTACCTTAGCGGTCATCTGTAGAATCTGCGCCTTGAGGGCCTTGTACTGGCGCGTTTGGATCTTGCACGTCTCACGGAACTGTTTACGGATCTGCATCTCCTTTTGCTGTAAATGCAAACATTCATTTAGTCTTTCGCCTCTCAAATTACGATATAAGATCAAGGCGTGGATCTGAGAAACTGTTTTGGTATGCTTTTAGTTTGATTCTTCAACAGTTTTTGTTGCGCGTCTACACTAATTTCAGTAGCATGCCCGGCCATGAGTAACGCCCAACCAGCAAACGTTTTTCAAATACATTGCGCGTGTTACTAATCACCCGCTGTACGGTGAGCGCCTCGAATGCGCAATAAACAAAGCCGCTCGCCCCGTCAGTCCCGTCTTGTCTTAGGCACTAACTTCGTGAATCTCCTTGCGAAGCGATTTCGTAATCCGCGCTCGCCGCGCTCCAAGCTCCCCTAGCAGTGATGATATAAGTTACCTTGAGGCTCTTGGGCTGCTGCTTAAGCTGCAGCGCGTGTTTCTTGCGCAGCTCGTGCTCGGCGCGCGCCATGTACTCGCGCTGGTTGGCCAGCTCTGTCGCGTGCTGGTTGCTCAGCTGCTCCTCCCTGACCATACAACATTATCATTAACCAAGTACGCCTATAATTGCTCTATTTAACTAAATGCTATTCTCTAAAGGTATTAATCTGCTTACCAACGAGACTAAGTAAGTTGTTGCATTGCAAGTGCACTATCACATCGGGTTAGAGCGCTCTCTCACGGGTCGGAAAGCTTTGAACCTTACTTTGTTCGGTATGCGTTCAATCTGATGATTATTGCCGACTGCCATCCTTACTAATATCCTTACTTCCTTACTAATATTATAAATGCGAAAGTAACTCTGTCTGTCTGTCTGTCTGTCTGTTACCTTTTCACGCTTAATCCGCTGGGCCGATTTAGTTGAAATTTGGTATACAGATAGTTTGAGTCCCGGGAAAGGACATAGGATAGTTTTTATCCCGGAAAATTGCATAGTTTCCGCGGGATAGCACAGCCCAAACCACTGGAATTTTTCAAATTTAAGGCGGAACAAAGTTCGCCGGGTCAGCTAGTAGTAAATATAACACAATGATAAAATAGTTAACTTTAAACGATTGATCTGTTTACCTCAACGCATGCACTCCTTTTTGCTGTCGATACTCCAACTCTTGGGTCTTCTCATGATGGCGGAGCAGCATGGCGTGCGCTTGATCTAACTGTTGTTGCCGTTTGTTCAGCTCCTGGACAAAGAGAAACACAAATTCTTAATTTTCTACGTCGAATACTTATGTTTAGTCTTGAACACACTTGATTAATAATTCATGCACTTTATGTTAAGTAGAGAAAAGTACATGAATGATCAATTTTACATATTGAAGATTTGATTTGATATATATTTTCTGCAGTACTGTAGTGATTCAATAGACAACGAACAAGAACGCATCTCTTTCAATATTAAGGTCTTCGCACATTAGACCAACTCCACGCCAATCCGACACCAACTCAACTCACACTCTCGATGAGTAGTCAACTAGTTGATCCACCCAATGGTCACTAGTGGGCAATGCGTTGTCAACGAGTGGACAACGCGGTGTCGACGAGTGGACAACGCGGTGTCAACGAGTGGACAACGCGGTGTGCTGGCAAATGATTGCCCGTCACGCGTCAGTCGCAAACGCATAGTCGTTGCATGGACAACGTGTGGTCGATGCGTGGACGACGTGTGGTCGTTGCGTGGACGACGTGTGGTCATTGCGTGACAAACGTGTCGGGGTTGACCTTGCGTTGACGATGCGTAGGCCACTCGTTGTACACTACTTTATAATCATTTTTTGAAATTAAACCTAAAACATATGACACAGAGCTTAAATTTCAATGTCTAGCATAGAGTCGAGTCGCCGTTGAGTTGGTCTAATGTGCGAAGACCTGTAGTCTCAACTAGGTATGCACGGGCTGCGATCTGCACGGCTGGACACTTAGCTGGCACACGGGTCGCGATAACACGGCTTACAACTGGAGTCTCTGGAGTCCCAGCTTTAGTGTGGTTATGGTGTTACCTCCCGCAGCAGCTCCTGCTCCTTGTGGTGCGCGGCGAGCATGCGGCGCCGCTTGAACCGGCGCAGCTCCAGCTCCAGGTACTCGCGCTGCGACCGCACCAGCCGCGCCTCCTCGGCCGCCTCTGCCACGGCTTACAACTGGAGTCTCTGGAGTCTCTGCCTTAGTGAGGTTATGGTGTTACCTCCCGCAGCAGCTCCTGCTCCTTGTGGTGCGCGGCGAGCATGCGGCGCCGCTTGAACCGGCGCAGCTCCAGCTCCAGGTACTCGCGCTGCGACCGCACCAACCGCGCCTCCTCGGCCGCCTCTGCCTGCTTCAAGTTATCCTTTTGCGACCTGCAAATTAATTTATATTTTATAGTATTAGATCTTCGCCATTGATTCCCAGTACACCGGACCGGGGTCCGGCTGTAGCCCGGCCAGTTAGCGATGAGAGAAAAAAGTGCAGCCCACTGTAAGTAATTATTACGCTATGATTGAACTGTGTAATGCGTTGTCGGTGATTAAATTCCAAGATAACACTTGACCAAAACTCGAGTCTAAGCAGCCTGCGCAGTTTCTGTACAAGTCACACACAATCGTGATAAAAAAAGCTACATACATCTACTAATATCGTAAATGTTAATATCTGCGAATACAGCTAAAATTTTCAACATGAAACTACCGTGAGACGTAATCATAATTGCACATAAACGGATAACTCACGTATAAACAGTCGAGTGATGCTCGACATGTTTCGGACTATTTCGGAGTAAAAATGACGATGAAAACGAGGGTACTTGTGCGCCGCTGTCAGTTGCGTCGAGCAGCCGCGCGAACAGAGCGCTGGCGCGCAGTGTTCGTTTCGCTGCCGCCGGGGCGAGCGCTCCGAGAACGAAATTGACCGAAACATGTCGAGCATCACTCGACTTTTATTTACGTGAGTTATCCGTTTATGTGCAATTACGGCTAAAATTGTTTAGATGAAATTTGGCACACATAATTAATAACCTGGTTTACACAATTTAGATTTTAATTAAGATGTTTTGTTTACTTTTAGCTGGATATTGCTAATCATGTGTATACTAGATGAATTTTGATGAAAAACCTAGTAAAGTATAAAGGAGAAGGTACTGACTGTAGCGTGGCGTCCCGCTGCCGCTTGGGCGTGGCGTCGTCCATGCTGAGCTCCTTTTTCCAGCGCTCCTTGTTGGCCTTGTACTCGCGCTTGCGCTGCGCCTCGAACGCCTTGCGGTCGGCGTCCTGCCGCGTCGAGATGTCCTTCATAAGCTTCTTCTCAGCCGCCGCGTTCTGCTTCGTTTTGCGCTCCAGTTCTTGAGCGTGCTTCGTCTTGGTAAGTGAAACAAATAGTTGAATCAATAAAACTAACTAATCTCGGTTCAAGCTGGTACTAGCGAACGCGATTATGGTCAAATTTGTGAGATATGCCTCTTAGAATCCAGACGATATCGACATTTTTGTATAAATCTATACTTAATATTATAAAGAGGAAAAATTTGATTGTTTGTTTGTTTGAATTGAATAGGCTCCGAAACTACTGGACCGATTTCAAAAATTCTTTTGCCGTTAGATAGCTACATTATCACTGAGTGTCATAGGCTACTTTTTACCGCGGGAAAATTAATTTATCGCGGGCGAAGCTGCGGACGGAAGGCTAGTAATAAATAAATATCTTTGGCCTGACATCAATTGACCTAGTCCCAAACTAAGCAAATCCTGCGGGTTAAGCGGGTGGTAGGGCCTTGTGCAAGGTCCGTCCGGATCGCTACCACCATCTTACTCGCTAATCCTGCCGCTAAGTAGCAGTGCTTGCACTGCTGTGTTCCGGTGTGGAGAGTAAGACAGCCGGGGAAATTACGGCCACAAGAGGCATTTCATCTTAGTCCTCTAGGTTGGCAACGCATCTGCAATCCCTCCGGGGTTGCGGGTGTCTATGGGCAGTGGTGATCACTTACCATCAGGTGACCCACTTGCTCGTTTGCCTTCCTATTCATATAAAAAAAAAAAAAAATCCTGTACTATAGATACTAAGCGGCGGCTAAACATACTTATTTAGATAAATAAATACAGATGAAACCTCCAGAACATATCTATTTTTCAAATATAATATCTGCCCCAACTGAGAATCAATCTTAAACTTCATAGTCAGATTCCGTAGCTAGGTTATCCGGTCGTCGGCTATAGGGTTTGGTAAGCTAAAAGACATCTTGGTAAGTAGACAGCTCAACAAGTATGATAAAGCGAAGTGTTCAAATAGTTGTATTTATTTATAGAGACAAGACCGGGCGGTGTTCATGGCTGGATCGCGGACTGTCAGTGGCGTAGCTAGGTAACCAAGGGCCCTGGTGCAAATAAAAAAAAGGGGCCCCACTACTATCTAAACTGGTTACGTTTTAATAATAATAGTTCGATCGAGATTTTCTGGTAAGGATTCGAGGGCCCTCTGAGCTTGAGGGCCCCGGGGCACTGCCCCGCCTAGTCTCTTGGTAGCTACGCCACTGCGGACTGTGGTCCTCACCTGCAGACGCTCCAGGTCGCGAGAGAGTTGCTGCAGCAGCGCGTCGTACTCGCGGTCGAGCTGCGCCTTGTGCGCGTCCACGTCGGCTTTGCAGCGCTCCTCCAACTTCAGCAGCGCGGCTTGGTGCTCGCGCCGCATACGTTTGTAGCCGGACATTTGCTCGTGCATCTCCTGCGCAAAACAGAAGTGATTGATCTTTGTAGACTCCTATTCAAAGAGCCGTTTTGCATAACTAGAACCGGGTGGTATAAGACTGCGGCTCAATCATACGTCTAACACTGCGAGAGTCAGTACCGCGCATTTGCTAGCAGCGGGAGCTTTTGATAATGCATTGTTACTCCAAAATCTCGAGCAGTTTGTGATCTATGGAAATATACTCTTTTACACAAATACTACATCTAACAACTCATCAACAGCTAGACTGCGGCTCAATCATACGTCTAACACTGCGAGAGTCAGTACCGCGCATTTGCTAGCAGCGGGAGCTTTTGATAATGCATTGTTACTCCAAAATCTCGAGCAGTTTGTGATCTATGGAAATATACTCTTTTACACAAATACTACATCTAACAACTCATCAACAGCTAGACTGCGGCTCAATCATACGTCTAACACTGCGAGAGTCAGTACCGCGCATTTGCTAGCAGCGGGAGCTTTTGATAATGCATTGTTACTCCAAAATCTCGAGCAGTTTGTGATCTATGGAAATATACTCTTTTACACAAATACTACATCTAACAGCTCATCAACAGCTAGTACGTAATATCTCAGTAAGATAAGACACCAATTAGAGCATCACTGATGATTCCTGTGGACCCTTCTAGTGAAAGTAACTACTTCTAAGACTAAACTTACCATAACATGGCACACTTATTATATCGCAACAGCTTTTTATCCTGCTAATCTGTATAAATAATGAACCCTTAGCCAAACTTCGCGACTTACCTACTTTGGAATACAGATTAAGGCATAGCGAAATAAAAAGTTGTTCTTTTATTTTAAATTATTTTCATTTTCAAGTATTGGCTATGTGATCATTGCCTGGCTAAGGGGTCAACCTTACAGAATGACCGGTGCGAATTATTACCTGATTATGTTCCTTCTGTTGTTTGGTAACGATGCTGGTTGTACGTATCGTGGCGAAGTTGTTAGCACCGTGCTCGGACACCAGCGACAGAGCTGCCGACACGTTGTTGCTCACTGGAACATCACAATATTCATAATAACCAAATACTTGAATAAAACCAGCGCTCTTACAGAATATGCCCGCGTCATAAGGATAAAATTTCTGACGCGGCAAATGCGCTAGTTGTTCTTAACTATGGTTGTGTGGAAATAATTCATTTGAGGACTCTAGCCATGTCCTGGAAGTGGAGTAATTTAAGTGCTGTCCATCTCTTAAGGTAATACGAATATTTAAACACAACACACGTGCATCATTTGTAATTTGCACTGAATGATTTGAGAGTATTGCGAATGGCAGTTGAATTTTGAAACACACAAACATGTGCGTGCAAACAAATAAGAGCACAACATCAAGTGGATATTGCTTTTTGACGTTTTATTCTCTTCCCAAATACACCACTCTTATATAATATATATAAAGCTAGTTTTAATTTAGAGTGTTAGTTTCTTGTTACTTGTTGGACTAACGTGGCGACCGCTGTTCTTGTTATTGTGACGCCATAAAGAGACGCAGCTGCATACTACAGTGAGAGAATAACACACACCTCTATTAGGTTGCCGGCGTTGCGTGTTGCGGTTGTCGTCGCCGCTTTCCTGCTGCGAGGACCACGTGGAAGGCGCATTCACGTATTCCCTATACTCGCCCTGCCGCTCGCGTTCCCTCTCGCGTTCTCTCTGCGCCTCGCGTATCGCCTCCCTATTCGCGTAGTCATCCGAATAGTCGTCACAGAGCGAGTCGCGATTCGCGAACTCTCTCAACGCGTCCCTGTTTACGTAGTCGTCGTTGGTAGCCGGCAGAGGGCTCTCGCTCTCTCTGCGTAGGAAACAGCAACATGAGTAAAACCAGCGCTTGCGAACTCTGAAAGGTAAGTTTGCGCTCTAGTGCGGGGCGTGCGCTATGGTGAATGAAGCGAGTGACCAGTGAACAAGCGCCTACGATCTAATTCGAATCAGGATGACAAGCTTTTTTATAAACATTTTTTTTCTTATTTCAATGTATATAGTTTAAACTTGCACAGATTCAAAAACTGTACACAAATACTGCAAGTAACATGGAGCGTGCAACACTGACGAAAGAAGTGAGAGTGCGGAGTATGACATCTACAAGCAACATGAAATATTGATGACCAACTCCCATACGTCTCTTTATTAAATGCTTTATAATAAATCAGCCGGTTAAGCAGCTGGAAATACAAACGTCAGGCTTCAAATTAAGGAAGGCAGTGGGTCACCAATTGATGAGAATGATGAGTGCATGTATCTCAGTAGACATACCTCGTAGAATGTGAAGAGTGCTGGTGATTGAGGTGCTGGTAGGGCTGCTGTTGACTATGGTGATTCGCGTTGATTGGCTGCAACAAGGCAAATTTTATATCAACAACATCGAAAGTGGGACAACTATGGGGTGTAGAAATTAATCTAGACCATAGACCGGAGAATGTGAGGTGTGAGGAGATCGACCATGTTCGTGATGTTTAAAACTTCCGCAATTTCTATTTCTTTCTCACTGTCCCCACTACTCCTGAACATAATCAAAATAATCGTAAAAGTACCTGGACGTTTTCGTAACATTGCGGCAGGGTCAAGGTAACATTTTAAATTTTGTGTAATTTGAAGACTGTCTCATTTCGCCTATATTGCTCGTCAGTGAAATTACAGGTACATGAGGTAAACAATAAATGTTTTAGCCGTCTAAGCTGGCAAAGCACCATCTGTGTCGCGGGAGTCCATGGGTGTTGTCCACGTATCACCAAGTGACCCTTGCTCATTTGTCACCAATTTTAAGACCTAGATTCTTTTAAAAAATTACAAAATCAAGAGAATCAGGGACTATGACGGTCAAAGGCAAAACATAGACATAAAGTGCGCTAAACCAAGTACATGATGAACACAAATGATAGCAACGCCACCCTTACAATTACTCTTTTATGTAACTGTTAGTACTAACGACAATGAATGAACAACAAACATGTTAAGTAAGCGAGTTGTAACATCTTTTTACGGGTAATCCTGTCGGTCGGATAAGCTGGGGATGAAAGAACTAGCAGCAACATCAAAATGAACCTCAACTTCATTGATTTCATGGGACAAAAACAAGAATGGATGACGCGTCAATAGATTTACCACTGAATTGAAGTTTATTATTTCATCCGCTCCGAAATAGGCCTCTGTGGCGGAATTGGCTAGCGAATCTCCAAGGGCTTGTTTTGCTTCAGATGTGCAGTTCGATTCCTGCTGAAGACAGATTATTTTTCTATGTAAATTTACCCTTTCATTCGGGCCCTAATTTTACAACATACAGACGTCATTTTTATTAATTCTGTAACATGTCTTGGGGCGTGTTTATTAGCGGCTACTATTCGTTTTTTAAATAAGAAATTTAAATAAAAAATAAAACAAAAGGAAAGCGTATTTGAAAAACTACTGCCTCGTTTGGAGGTCAAATTGATCATCTTAGAAGCGACTTGAAAGTGGTAGTCGTTGCTGTATCCCGTAACCAGCCTTTTATGCGCCAGCTGCAAACTGGTATAAAGCTCTGCGCACCGGCACCGCCCTAGTTACTGCACGCGTAGTGTGGTACTCACCGGCCTAGGCCTTCGCCGAAGGCTGCCCGAGGACGAGGACTGGCTGGAGGCGCCAGCCGCGCTGTGCTCCGACGTCGCCGAGTTGGACTTGGAGCTGTCGCCGCCGGACCGCTCCTCAGCTGTCTCCTCGCTGTCACCTGAGGATCGAGTTACTTATTAGTGCGACGATTTTAGTAAACGTGCCAGAGTTGAATCACTGTGATAGTTCCCATTTTGAATAGATACAGAAAAGTTACAAAATTTAAAAAGCAACTTGATATTGCATGACTTTCAGTATTTTCCTATGGACCCTAGCATCAAACCCTGACAAAATGAATCATCACTTAATTTAACATGAGATCAACTGATACAGTATTTCTTTATGTGTAAAGTGATTAAAGCGTAAAAATTGGTTGATTTCGGAATCAATCGAGGATTAGTAAATAAAACGTCAGCCTCATCTCACCTATAGCACTCTCATTGTCAGCATCCACCATCAGTATCTTCTTCATCTTCCTATAATTCAGATTGTCGAGATCCCTCACGGCCGCCTTGGTCCGCTGTATGAGATCAACCAGCGCGTTAGGCGAGCGCGGCCTAGTGATGTGCGCGTGTGACTTTAGCTTCATGGACGAAGGTCTATCTTGAGGGTTCTTCTGCAGACACGCCTCGACGAAGTAACGAAACGTGTCAGACCATTCGGGAGCCTATAAAATGAGTAATTTGTGATGATACATTTACAGCTGTCGGCTGGCAAGCAAAGCTCTTGACGTCGACATACGCTTGCGGATGTATTAATGTTAAATTGCATGTACATTAAAGTTAGGAAATCGAAAACTTCACTGCGTCACCGGCATGTTTTTTGGGTTTCGCAAATCTTGACGTTACGCATCATTGTCGAAATTGAATCTAACAGTTCTCTTTCGTAGTATTTTAAGTCGAATTCAGACTAAAATGGTCACTGTGAACACATTGTTTGACTATCTACCTTAGGCTGCAAAAGAATGCTAAAACATCACTTACTTGTAATGTGGGAGAGTCATTTTGGGCGATATGGTAAAGAGCGGACATAGCATTCATGTTAAAATAGGGCGGCTTGCGCTCCGCTAGCTCGATACACGTAATGCCGAGAGACCACACGTCCACCTGTAACAATCACTTGGTTAAATAATATAAAAAACAGAAGTTACAGAAATTTTAGAAATCAGAATCATTAAGCATACTCTATATTAACGTTTCCGTGTCCCACAAAGGGCTAGACTACACAAAATGTTTTTGGTTGTAAATCGTAACCATGCTCGTCAAAATAACGAATTATCATTGTCATTGGCCAAATGTTCAAATCCAACCAGTGACAAAAATCGACAGTAAAACATACTTTTCAAGTACCTACTTTACATAAATACATATATCACTCACCTTCCCATCATACTGCCCTTCATCCATAGCCAATATGACTTCCGGCGCCATCCAATATGGGGTCCCCACAAAGCTATTGGCCGGACATTTGATGCTGGCACTGCCGAAGTCGGCAAGCTTGACGGTGCCATTTTCGGTGAGCAAGATGTTGCCAGCTTTAATGTCGCGATGGATTCTACCCAAGCTGTGTAGGTATGATAACCCGCTTACGACACCTTCGCAGATGGCCGCGATTTCCTCTTCGCGTAGAGGGCGTTTGTGTACCTTGGGAATAGAAATGCATGATAAAGATGGGTGGTATAAGTTTCTGTCAAATATGTTTTTTTAATACATTTTTTTTGCTAACTGTATTGACTTTTTTGGTAACCGCACTTGCGTTGTCATCAAGTTTGCGGTTGCGGTACTATACCAATGTATAACAATTGGATGCTTAGTTAGTTGGCTAGTATGTTCAAAATATGCGACAGGATACTGGTACCGGTGGAAACGCTTGTAAAACTACCAATATCCATTTAAATAAAACAAGCTAAATTACTGTCTATCCGTTGCATTATGCCAAAACAGACGCTGACTATGAAACATGCCGAATAATCAGCTTTTCCGGCAAGTCGGCAGGCATTAGATCCATTCCTTATTACTTATATGCCGATTTTTTTTAATTATTTAATAATCAAATTGTCGCTGACACATTCAACACTTCCAACATCCTTTGGAACTATCGGAAAAACACGCAACAATTCGATAATCGATAAGACGTACAGTGCGCTCCGATTCGACTGATAACAAATTCTATGTAACCACTAAACACTTCTTGATACCCCAACACATTCACTGTTTAGTAACATTCTCGGAATTCAAACATCATAGTGATATCATCGTTTTAGGATATCAAATTGTGTATCACCTAAAACACATGTCATAGTATAACTTGTGAATGGATGCATTCAGTAAAATTGTGAGGAGATTCCATGACTCATGACAAAAAAGTTCAACAACTGTATATTTTGTGTGGTGTATATTTGGGAGTTATCTATGAATGACTGTATATGTATAGTATCTTTATTTTTATTTTTTAGTGTGAATTAAAAACTGCCATGTTTTGTTTTGCATACTTACTTCAATAATATCAGAGGCAGAGCCAACGCAGTACTCCATGACGAGCCATGCTGTATGTTCTCTTTTGTAGCACCCCTTGTATTCTATGGTGTTTGGATGTTCCAATTGTTTTAAAAACCTGCATAAATATTAAGACTATTATGGGTCTATTGTTACCTAATATTTGTAATTAACGGAAAACATTCCTTGTTTAAAAAAGCTTACAGGAAAAATAAGTAAAAAATTGATCAGGGAGTTAAATTACAATTCACAGTATTCATTTTAGTTGCTTTGTTAATCCATACTAATTGGCTCTTATTGATACATTATTTTATTTTTTAAATTAAGTATGGAAAACTATTGTTACATACATACTGATTAATCTGTGTAACAATGTGACTGATGCTTTAGGGAAACCAGGTGGCCGGAATATTGTACTTAGTTAATTGGCCTTTCCACTGAATAAAGTACTAAAACAAAATTGAAAGCACTAACTTAATTTCTTTTAAGATGTCCTGCCATTTTTCTTCACTCTGTTTTCCCAAGTAGGACATCTTCTTGATAGCAACAATCTCTTTGGTGAGATTGCAGCGAGCATAATAAACTGCTCCAAAGGACCCATGGCCAATCTCTCGAAGATCTTCAAAGATTTTCTCGGGATCATGTCTGCTAAAAAGCTCCGCAATGTCTGGGTCCTTGAGGCTGCCAGGACGTGGCATCTTAATCTGAAATAATATGTCAATTTATTTTGCAGCTTACTTGTAAATGTTATAGATAAAAAAACAGGCCATGTTTATTATAGGAGTGATTGCATTGGAAACTTGCAGTTCTGTAACAGGTTGCTGGTGAAAACATACATTTTTATGCTGTCACCCTCTGTAACAAATACTGCCTGGTTTTGTCAATACAAAGGTTGTTACAAGAAAAAAAAAACACAATTTTCGTTAAATCATAAGCAATGACAATAAACATTAGGATAATCTATGACAAACAACAAGGACAATGAAACCACCACTTTCTATTTGAAATAAACATGTAAGTGACCCAATTTTGACAGGGACGTGGACATGGAGATACAACAATGACAAGACTATGCGTTTTAAATTTAAACAACTATGAACTAAATGTCTTTCTATTTTACCTGCACAGTATGTTCCATTTTGCTTTGTGCTGGTGCTGTCTAGCTCATTCCCCATCTGTATCTATGTTAAATGTGACTTAGCTTTCTTATAAAAACAAAATTATGCACACTTTTGAAGTAACAACTAAGCATTCCACATCTTGTAGCAACTTTGAGCAGAGATACTCAGTGCCATAAAGTAATTCTAATACAAGTCAGTTAAAATCTCATAAAATTATAATCATTAATGTCCAGAATGAAGTAATCCTTCCTCCCACTGAATAAAAAAAAGTGAGTCATTTACTTCTCAATGAAGAAAGTATCATGCGGATGTAATTTTTTGTTACAATAACACAGAGGTGTGGTAGTAATTCAAGGTCTTTGCCTAGCAATGAAGCATGACAAACTAGTAATGCAGCAGTTGTTCTAAATACTGTCTAATTGGATAAAAATATTAACACACACTGTGAATCTTTAGAAATTCACCACATAATTATTGGTTTGCATTAAACAAGACTTTTTCAGACAGTGGTAAATGTGTGATGTGAATTGAGTAATAATGTGTGCATACTGCTTGTAGCATGCATGTTATCTTTTGGATTACAAGAAGTACAGTAATAGGCATAAATGTTGATACAGCCATCATGTCGAATATATGTGTCACTGGCCTTATTGTTTATGGCATGAAGGTGTAGATGTTGTTGACGTCTTGGTAATGTTCAATAGCCATATATTTATGCCCTTGACTATACTGCTGTGTTGTTGCAGTGTGTTTTGAGTGTGGGGTGTATTGCTGCATTAGATGTAACCTCTTGTATGCATGGTCATGGATATATGAAAATTATAAGCTATATATTTTCTGTTTGGCATATTATAAAGTACCATACACAATAAGATTTATTTCATGTTTTTTAACACTTAAGCTGCTCCAGGCTCCAATATACTGATGATATTATACAAAGAAGTGTGCACATAAATAAAAAAAATGTTAAAAACTTAAGACGTAACAGTTATTTGAACTAGATTTGTGCAAATAGATTGAAATTTATCATTAAATATAAGGATTTATCTCATAAAGGAATTGCTTCATCATAATAAATAACAAACATCTAATTGTTTCCCTTTGGCAGAGACCAACATTAAAGGATTTAAAATTACCATTATTTAAAATTAGTGTCATTTGGTAAGAATAATTTCTGATAAGATGGTACAAACAAAAGCAAAAAATTGTTCTACAATTACACACCATTGGTCATTGGACTGACCTTGAACATCAATTTTACTCTACTTAATAAAATTGATCATCAGCCTTTAGTTACTGACAATAATGTCATGACTTCTAAGTTAATCTTAACTGTTTCATTTGAAAACAAATAACTGTGATTATATTGATTCAGGTGCAATATTAAATTGTGTATTGTTTTGAACTTAAAAAATACTATTCAGTTTTGGAGGACATAGGACAGCATATTTTTAATATTTTTCCTCTTTGTTTGTTATATTTTAATTCCCAGTTTTCAACAGTGTGGAATATAACTTAGTATATGTTTATTTGCTTAGTTATACTTTTTCCAAAGAATATGTTACAAAGGTACCCAAACTAAACCTTGGTATCAAATTAAATATTCAAGTCCAATTGTTTCTATAGCTACAATGTAAATCTGACATTGCTAGCCGCTGATAAGAATGCAATGTTAACTGTTCATGAAAATATTTTATAAATCAATGATTAACTGCTTCTAGTACGTATTGCAGACATGTAGTGAGGTATGCATGGCATAATAAGAGAAAGAATAACATACTGCTCGCGCCAGCTGAGAGCCGGCGGCTTCCGTCAGTTAATGAGAGCACTCCCGCCGCCCCGGGCCATCCTCCGAGCTGCTGCTATCTGCAACAGTAGGAAACGCCAGCGATAACAGCAGCCAGCCACGCCGATTCTCTACACCACGAACCCCGCCCGCAACAAAAACACTTGGCGCATCGCTCCACGCCGGCGCCCACACACGATCCCGCACTCTCGCATATGCTGACTACGAAACACCCGTAATTTAATTATGTGAACCTCTAAGAACGGCGCCGCAACCCACCTCGGCGCATCCACCGATTTCAGACCTCCGTCACCCGTCACTGCACTTGATCACAAACTTGCGCCTCCGTGGACGCCTTTCACAATCACTATTATCGACAAATATCGGTTGCACCCTCCCGGAGAGGGTGAAATTCGGTATTATTGCGAAATACTTGGCACTTACTTAGAAAATTTCGCCTCAAAATGGCGTTGGGGTATCGTGCGCAATGATAGTTTTTTGTTTCATATGGCACTCCGTTATTGGTTTTCCATTACTTTCCGGATTCACTTTGTAATCATTGAGTCACCTTTTATTTATCTTACGCTTGATTAACAGGCGCTTCGTCGATATTTTAGGAAAATTATTTACAACTTTCCCGTTCAACTCAACTCTCAACTTCAACTTTCTGAAATAAAATTAATAGCGCCCTCTACCTACAAAATCACTATAATATCTTCCAAATAAAGTTGCCATTATAAAATTAAGCATAGACAAACTGAATGTACTAAAATCTAGTGTACATCACTGCTTTACCGGTTGTGTCATGTACCTAATCGAATTTGGGCGCAACTCTTCGTGACAGTAAATTTTTTTTAAATTGTTTGTTTCGTTTTTATTTTATCTGTTTCGTAAAGCATAAAAAAATAAAACACGAGCCGCAAGACGCCAGACGACGCCGGTTTTTTTCATTGTGGTGAATTTTATTGAAGTACGGATTCTATTTATTAAATATAACAATCTCGTTTTTGTATAAACGTTACCGGAATATAATAATACACTGCTTTCCTAGTGTTTTAGTAATGTCTAACTAAATTGTTAAATCAGCTTGGTTCCTATTCAAAATGGCGGGATATAGATTCGAATTGTTTGTTTCTTCTGTATACGATATAACAAAATATAGTACATTATTTATGAAACATAACTGAATTACATCTCACTTTTAATATTTGTTTCAATTTATTCAAAGTTTTCTACGGTTATTCATTGATATTTTCGCTGATATTGTTGTGTAGGTTATGCTTGTTCTGTTGCCGTTTCGAACGTAGGAACTACTGCTCGGCTTGTACATAACAAACTAAACTTCAAATCTTATTAAAATTGCAGGTAAACATGTCTGAAAAAAAGAAAGAAGGAAGTGAGGCGGAACCCGAAGAAGAATTCTCCGTGGAAAAGGTCTTGGATCGGAGGGTTCGCAATGGAAAGGTAAAGCTTGTTCTTTCCACCAGCCAGTTCTAATTGTTGATTAGTTTAATAGATTAATTAGTTAAATAGTTATTCCGTTGTTTTAAATTAAAAATCATTTGCAGGTTGAATATTTCCTTAAGTGGAAAGGCTACAGTGATGGTGATAACACTTGGGAACCAGAGGAGAATCTTGACTGCCCAGACCTTATTCAAGCTTTTGAGGAGGCAAGGAAAAAGAAAGAAGCGGGTAAGTTGAGTACCGACACGTTTTATTGTGTTGTTGAATTTTTCAACATTAATTTTTATTTTGACTAATAAACTTGTTCTAAAAAATAATTCAATGTTTACATTACAAGTACAATTACGTCATTAAGAAAACCTGTCTGACATCATCAGATCATCACTCGTCTTCTAGACAGCATTAGGGTTGTAAACACAACTTAACTCAAATCCAGTTGAATCTGTTTTATTAACTACCTACTAATCTTAAGCATGTCACTTGAAATGCTCACCATCAATCTCCTTCCTTACACTTGCATACACATTGGCAATGATTTTGAAACTCATTTTACAGCTGGACCTCCGGTGGGACAACCTGGTATGATATGTTTGAAATAAATTATGGAATGCGATGAAACAAATTAGATAATTAAATTGCATGTGTAACCTATTAGGTGTTCTGGTAAATCGAAGGTCATAAATAGTGAATCATCCATAAGTTATGTTGGGATAGAAAGGTGTATGGTGTACTAGTACTCTACAATACCTATTGTCAATTAGCTAGCAATACAGTGCAAGTTAGATTTCCTTACTTTTCAGGAGAGACAAAAAAACTGCATCAATTTTCTCAATGAATTTACTCATAACATTTGAGTTTTTCATAGACATGGATGGACTTATGCAAATGAATTCTTGATTGAGTTAGTTATCAACTTTTTTGCTCAATTAATGTCTGAAATTTGGTGCAGTTTAATGAGTCTGGCAGGCAATATGACCCTTGATTAAACACAATTTTTTTTTTATGGTTCTAGATTAGTTGGAAGGATAAGGTCGCCAGAACATCTAACTGGTTTAAGTTTAACCAATATTTCAGCCTGTCTGAGGTAGTGTACATTCATGTAATAAAGAATAGAAATCATTATGAGGTCAACAGCTGCCATTGGTTATATTAGTCATAATCAATTTAAAATAATTTAGTTGCAACCTACATTATCAGGAATTTTTATCCCTGTGGCCTTTAGGTCATGTTACCTTAGGCACTTAATCCCGTCAGCCTTACTTACGGCGTAAGGGATAAAGACGTGATTTATGTATGTATGTATGTATTTTTTATCAGAAAATCCCTACACGGCTCCTGCATGCAATCGCTAGTGCCACCAGCTCTTTTGTTTGGTTGATATAGAATTTTAACAGAATAATAAAATTATAGTGTGCTCCAAGATTGTATTTCTATTCTTTCTGGTTAGACTTGGTACAGTCAAGTGTAATAATATGTATCTAGACAAAGTTGCAAAAATAAGTATCATATGCTCTTACACCAGCGTAATAAGGTTGTGGGACATATTTTTGAGAAGTTTCTATCAATACTTATTTTTGCACTATACCATACACCAATGAGATTTCTGCATGTGTAGATCATTATTACTAATACTGAAGCTAGCGGTTTATGAATCTCATCATGTTCTTTATCTCTCATTCATACACTGTCTCTTTAAAATTAATCCAGAATACTTCAGTAAGTGGTTGATTTAATGTGACTGGCAATGTTTTCAAGATTTTTTAAATATGATCAACAAATGTTACCGTACATTGGTTGATGTTGAAAGGGTAACCTTATTTTAAATCCAAAATGTTGATGAAAAATGTTTACAAGTACGCATTAAGCTGTAAAAGCCACCTGCTGAAATATTCAAGAATATTTCAAAGACTTGTTAAATATAGAGTATAATTTAATTTACCACATCAAATATCAAAATTCATACACAAATTCTTATATTGATCACTTTGATTCCTAAACATTTTTGGGTACCATATCCAAACTAGCTGTTGATCCGGTGTTACCAAAAGTGGCTTTAGTATTAGGCAGCTGTATTTTTGTGATGGTTACATGCAAACTAATAATATATTTAGTAAAAATAAAAGGATGGATAAAAACATTTACTGTACAATTCCAATTATTAATTTTTACTATCAAAATTTTCAGAGATATAATTATTTATTACTAATATTTAGTACACAGTAACATATGCTTTATGAAAAATATTAACCTTGCTGTCTTCTGTAATGAATGTGTTAAGTTTATATTTAAAGAATATAACTGTATGCAATACACAAATTATCTCTCATTTTCTTGCATACTTTCATGATTTTATTATTGCATGGAAAAATTTTAACTGTTGTTTCAGAGGGTAAAACTACTAAAATTGACAAAGATGCGAAGAAGCGTAAGTCCTCTGCTGCAACTCCAGACCTCAAAGGTGCAAAGAAATCTAAAAGTGATGACAAAAAAGCTTCTGGCTTTGACCGTGGCTTGGAACCTGAGAAGATAATTGGTGAGCTTTTTTGTTCTTCTGAGAAACCTAATTTCTGCACAAATAGCACTTACCTCATATGTCCAGTCGTCCATAGTTAGGTAGCTAAAAACATGTACAACGAAAAAAAAGAGAAAAAAATAAATGACCCTTCCACATTGGCATGAAACTTTGGCAATAATTTTGTATGATTTTTTTTAGTTGCTATATCATCCATTGCCTATTCTTTATTGGGATAACTCTACCTAACAGTCATTCAGAGGTCATTCTGAAAGTAATTTTTACTTCCATCAAATTATCCATGGACCAAATTGATATAAAAATACTAATCTTCCAGGTGCTACGGACAGTAGTGGGGAACTGATGTTCCTGATGAAGTGGCAAGGTACCGATGAGGCAGATTTGGTCCCCGCGAAACAGGCGAATGTGAGGTGCCCCCAAGTTGTCATCCAGTTCTATGAAGAAAGGCTCACGTGGCATACGCCGGCGCCAGACGATGCAAACAATGATGACTAGGTAATTACAAACTGCTATATCTGCGAAACTATTGTTTTACTTATAATCTCATCTTCAGCCTATGTATGTCCCACTGCTGGATACAAGCCTCGTCTCAGAATGAGAGTCGAGAGTTGTGTGTAGGTTTCCTCACAGTGTTTTCCTTCACTGAAAGGATCATGGTAAATATCAAAATGTAAAATTCACACATAAATTGCGATCCTGGGTTCAAATCCACAACCCTTTTCCTGAGAAGCCATAGATGGGCTTAACTCATGATTAGATCATAATTTGCTGGTGGTGTGATGTCAAGTTTAAGCCTGTGATATAACTACCACCATCTAACTCTAATCCAATCCATTGAATAAGTAACGGTGTTTGAACTAGTATATGTATTCTAAGTATGGATGAAAGACGGCCGCAAAAATTTCTGAAATTAGAGCCAGTTTCCATAATTCATATTATTAATAATAAAATCTGATAATTTTGCGTGAAATGTATTACTGAAATGCAATTCTGCAGCAACTAGCCTATTCAATCAAAATGAATAAGTCTACTTTAATGGACAATCTTTTCTTACTTGCAGATTTATGGACAAACTTTGCTGAAGTGAAAATATTCCTTTACTTTACCTAATGAAGAGTAGTCTCTTTTTTGGTTTTATCGATGTACGTACACCAAATTTCTGTTATGTACATGTACAATCAAACCATTATATTCTTGACCCACCATAGAACATTCTCATACTAAACGTCACATAGTTTTCCTTGTCAGTTCAATGTAACGTCACAGTTAAGGTTCTGTGAGAGGGTTCCACAGTGGCTATGGAATCAATTTGTTCGATGGTACATGAAATCATAGTCAAACCAAAATTAGACGAAATGTTCTTAGACCAAACAAGAGATTACTCTTATGAAGGGAAATGTTTTAGTTTAAGCTACATTGATACTTTGTCACGATCGAGACAAAAGGTTGGGTTGCTTTTGTGATTGAAAATTTTTGACAGCGTAAATAAACTAGTAGGTACAGATGTAGTGCAAAATGTTTTTCCATGACATTTCGTTGAATTACATGCGATTTTCAACTTTAACGACAGTTGAACAAGGTTCATTTTTTATAAAACAATTTAACTAGCTTTTGCCCGCGGCTTCGCACGCGTGAACCATGAGTATTTCAAAGAAGCTAGCAATCAAGCAAGCGAACAACCAAACCTGCAAGCTTTCAAGCATGCATGCAAGCATGTAAGTATGCAAGCAGGCATGCAAGCATGCAAGCAAGCGTGCAAGCAAGCATGCATGCAAGTAAGCACGCAAGCATGCATGCATGCAAGCAAGCATGCAAGCATGCATGAAAGCAAGTATGCAATCAAGCATGCAAAGCAAGGACTCAAGCAAGCCCCCGCATTGCCCCGCTACCTTGATTTTTCTAAAACTGTAAATATTGCAGGATTTTTATAAAACAAACCTAACCTAACCTATAGGGCTGTCCTAAAATATACCCTAAATAGCTTTTTCCCGCGACTTCGTACGCGCTAAGATGTAAAACGAAAAAATACGTTTTTTTCCCGTTCCCGTGGAAATTTTGGGGAGTGCTTTCGGAGTACACTTAAAAGCCTTTAACACACGTATTAAATGTTAAGTCTCTTTCTTCCGCTGTTTCGCCTGGAAACGTAAAATCCCGTTTTTTCCCGTCCCTGTGGGACCCTACACTCCCGAATAAACCTACGTGACAAATTTCAACTTTCCCCTGCTTCCCGTTTTTCCCGTCCCCGTAAGAATTTCGCCAAATAGAGCATTTCCCGAAATTCTTACGGTAACAAAGAAGAAGAATTTTGGGAAATTATCTCATAATGCTCCCCTACACTCCCCAAGGAACCCACTTGCAAAATTTCAGCTTTCTACGACCAGTAAAACGAAAAATCCTGTTTTTTCCCGTTTCCGTGGGAATTTTGGAAAGTACTCTCTTAATGCTCCTCTACACTCCCGAAGCAACCTACATGCCGAATTTCAGCTTTCTGCAACCAGTAAAACGAAAAGTCCCGGTGTTTCCGTTCCCGTGGGAATTTCGGGAAATCCTTTTGTAGTGCTCCCCTACACTCCCCAAAGGAACTTGAAGGCCAAATTTCAGTTTTATACGACCAGTAAAACGAAAAATCGATCCCGTAGAACTGAATATATAAATCCCGTTTTTTTCCTTATCCCGTGGAAATTTCCAAAAATCCTGAAATTAGTTTCTTAGTTTTGTATTCACCTACTTTTGTATCAAATTTGAAGAGTCTAGTTATTATAGTTACTGAGATAGTGTCACTCGGAATCGAATATATCATCATCATCATCTCAGCCATTACAAAGAATCGAATGTATAATTCCCGTTTTTTCCTTATCCCGTGGGAGTTTCCAAAAATCCTTCCTTAGTGGATGCCTACATTGTATAAGGTATCTATGTGCAAAATTTCAAGTCTCTAAGTCCAGTGGTTTGGGCTGTGCATTGATATATAGTTAAGTCAGTCAGTCAGTCAGTCAGGACTTTGAATTTTATATGTATAGATTTAATCTGACAGCTGCATTGCAAACACGACTTTAATAACATGGCACTAAAGTTGAAAACCGGATAAAATTCAAATGTCACGGGAAAACTTTATGCACTACACCTGTATATAACAAGTTAGGTACCAATATTTTCATAGATTGTACCTCACATCAAATTAATTACATAACCTTAAATAGAAATGGGGAAAACTTTTCATATCATGGCATTTTAGTAAATTTATTTGCAAACAACACAACCACACAACATATAGCATGACACTGATATTCAAGTATTTCATTTATCTACATGAAGTGGCCAGTCAAGTTATTGTTCAGAGGTTTTAGAAGATATTCAAAGAGGTCTTAATCAGTAACTATTAGTTATCTCGCTAACAGGGTTTTTTTTACTTAGCTAAGTTGTTTCCCTAATTTTCTCCAAAAGACTATCATAAACCCTTTAATGTTTAATAAATTAGTGCGCTAAAAGTGTAGAGTACTATCAGGTGTAAAAATATCTGTACCTAATTAGTTAGCACCTTATATACCCAGCAAAATGATCTATAAACATCCACCATCAATGGACTAAGAGGAGAACCCATAGCAAGGCCATAACATTGCAAATAATATTGTCCATTTAACATTAAATAATTTTGCTTCATACGAATATTTTCCTAAGGTAGTGTCATAGACGAATGACATAGATGATTTGACATAGATGAATGATGAGTCGTTTTTAAAAAGATGTATTTCAAAAGGAAATAATTTAACAAAATTTTAATTGCTCTCTGTGCTACGAAACTTACCATGTACACACGGCAATATAATCAGGTAAGCACCTACACACGCTCGCGCCGTATCTATCCTGGCTATCGAATAGCTTTGCTGTGTGTACCTACATATTTTGTATCCATGGCCTACTATCGTAACACAAAGCATTTAAAAAATCTCTTTAGTACGTACACATTTTTTGAAAACGACTGATGTGGACAAGGGTCTCTAAAAATAACTGAAATATGCAACATACGTATAAATAAAATCTCTGCACGACGAAAGCAACTCCTACCCATTATTGGGCGTAAGAGAGATAAAATATCGCTTACGTGCAGATATTATTGTTTATACATCTACTCGTACGCTTCGTAACTAGGGCCGCGGAACTATGTCTACTGTAATTGTTTGACAAATCGATTTGACTTTGTTTAATAATGCTGTTTATGTTTATTTCAGCATTCAATATTATAATTACATCAATTTAATCAGTATAGGTAAAAGTAAAAATGTGCTTAACTGTCGTAACAAATTCCATCTACATTTTAAGCCGTATGGAAGTCAATGCTGTTTCGCTGAAACCAGCACAGGTTTTTGTTTTTTTGTTATATTACCGTAAGTAATTTTTCCTTGTAATATTATTAAAACTGACTATGAGGTATAATCAAATTTTCAATATTAATTGGACAGTGGCGAAACGTATTCAGAATAATATCCTCAACATTTGATTTCGTTGATTAAAAATTTAAAGAGGATCGAAAATATGTAGAACAACCACAAAAATAAGCTCAGTAAAGTAAGCAATTGCTGCAACTGGTATAAAATCGAAATGGTGGAACTTATGAAGGTTACGGTTGCTTTTCATAATAGTTTTATTTTATCTGTCGACTTAAATAAGTAAAGATGTGCATATAGAATAAGTAAAAAGGAAAGCAGTGTGAAATGGACTGTAAAAACACGAGCCCCTTATACATAAACGTTTGTGAAGCTTTTATTAGTTAAACATAATGTTGTTTTTTTAAGTATGTCAGTTTGATATGTATTTGCTTAGCTGCCCGACATAGACAAAACCGCTCATTCCCTTAAAACCATAATTGTAAAATACCAAATTGCCGACATACCTGCTCATCAAATATCAGGGAATTTGATATTTTAGAAATCGGGTAAAGCAGCAATCTAGTATTTTGCAATTATGATATTTAGGGAATAAGCGGACAAAACATAATTTAACTATGTAAGTCTACTCTTATGATTAAGGGGATAGACGTTTGATTATTAAAATGCAGATTATTAGGCGACAATTTAAATGGAAAATAAAATAAGGGTATAACTTTGATGTCTTTGTTTTACCTACTAATTTTAGTCGTTCTTATAAACTGCGTTCTCAAACTTCTAAATGAAATTATACAGTTCATTTGCATTACAATTACAACTATCGACATTAGATTTAAGTGGCAAGGCAATAAAACGATTTTTGCCAAACATGTTTTTTTACTTATACATAAAAACTAAATTTTTGTACAGTCGAGTACAAAGATATGTATCTCTGTATTTTGAACTTTATTACATACATATATTGTAATAAGGTGCAACTGTAAACATTATCCGTACTTGACTGTAGGTATATCTGGTATAGGCTTAATATAATATTTATAAACACATGTCACCTCAACCTCATCATTAGATTCGAAATCCATGAACGTGTTTATTTTCGTTGTAAAAATGCATTTTTACTTCCAAAGAGGGGTGAGATAAGATAACTTGGGACAGATTCTTTATATTTTCTTCACAGTCGTGAGGCATTAATAATATAGTCACCAAGTATGTTTGTATTATATCTTCTTTAAGGAAGTGATTCAAAACTTCTACTTCAAATGTTAAACTTCTGGCATCATCTAAAATTGTTTTTAATGCTTTCGAAAAGTGTTCATATATGCTAGGAAAAAATGTCTTCATATCATCTTTCAATAGTTCGACACAAACGTTGCTAAATTTAGCAGCCGCGTGCGTACACACGGCCTCCCACAGCTTGGTGTCGTCGCCTACGTATTGCTTGCAATCGAGAGCCTCTTTACTTTCTTTTAATATGCCAATAAATGCAACTGTCAATTTCCATTCTCGTAAAATTTGGTAATTTACTGTTCCCGAGAGTGACTCCTCCAGTATTCTTTGAATATTGGCATAAACAGCGACAGGTGCATTCATATCTTTTAAAAATGCTTTACGTAAATTAACACGTAAATCACAAAGTAATTGTTTAAGGTTTCTTTTTGCAATACAATCTTTTTTATTTTCACCCCATACAGCAAAAGTATGTTTTAGTACGGGTAAGAGCACCTCTTCATATCTTTGGATCTGTATATATTCGCTTTCAGTAAACAATATGAACGACACCATTAGTGGGACTATATCTTTGGGAATGAAGACGGATTTGTTCTCATTCGTGTAAACAGCACTTATGTAGTCTTTTAATATACTTGTTACAAATTGTGGTTCTAGAGAAGTAATAAGATCTCTCATGTCATAGATTAAACAATTAAGTGTCTGCTCAATTTTGTCTTTACTACTGATAATATCAACTGCGGAAAGAAGCGATTTTAAAAACGTGTAGCTCTTTATCAAGTACGAGGGCCTTACTTGAAGCGGTACGTTTTTGACATTGGACAGTAATTCGTATATTTTTTTATCTTCTTTAAAAGTTAATGTGTCAATGAAAATATTCAACAAGCTCCAAATATTCTCTATCTTATCTGATTTTTTTTCTTTGCATAGAAGTGTGTAGGTATGTTTAAACATAACAGATCGAATCGATATATTTTTAATGGCCTTCCAGTGATTGCATAGCGCTGGAATGAGGTCTTCGCTTTTCATTTTTTTAAATGCTAGTCTAATGCCGTGTTTTTGCAGCGAGACGGGAGCATCTAGCATCCTCGGTACGAATGCGCGGCAGCGTACGGCGCATAGGTTGTAGAAGATTGCGTTAAGGGAACTAAGAGCAAATTGTAGGTAATCACCTTTGGCGTACAGTAGGATCATATCAGGGTCGGGCTGCGGACGAGCGAAATGCATATTCTTTGCGATGTGTTTTCGGACACTAATTACAGTTTCATCATCTTCGGCGCAATATATTTTTGCGTGTACAGGTTTGTAATGGTCTATAATCTGGACCAATTCACTGTGCCGTAGTAAAATGCTCAAACCGCGCATCAAAGCTTTATGGCCGAGCGGCGATGGTTCCTCGAGCTTTTCTCTGTAAGCTCGAGCCCATTCAGAGGCAAGTGATTGCGGCCAATAAGTTTTAATCTTCCAGAGTAGTTGTTTCAAGGACACAGTGTCATTACAACGCATTGCTGATACTTCTTTATTGTTTCGTAAGAGCAAAGCAGGGTCGTGTTTCAGGGCGTTAATGCATGTTTTTTCTGAAGGACACAATACTATCGATTCTTCAAACATATATTTTCTCCAGGACTTGTTGAAGTTGTACATCCAGGTTAATGTACCTGTCTTATGCTTGATAAGATCTGTAATCTTATTCCAGACGCAGATATAGTCGGCAAGATTCTTATTCCAGTTCTTTAATAATGTAAACATTAACTTAATCAAAACAATGTTTGAATCGAACATGGACAGATCTGCAAAATTAACGTTCTGAATTCTTTTCAATAAGTGGTTATAAAGATAATCAAATAATTTTGATTTATCCTCTGAATTTAACTGTCTTTGATATTTTTTCGAAATAGTAAAATCAAATTTTTTCATTAATACTTCAGGCACTTCTATATTATTTAGGACTCTATGGATAATTATTTCTTGAACGCAGATTTCAGGCTCAAAACATTCTGAACACTCTTCTTTAAATAGACACGTGGGAGCTAAAATTATCATCAAAAGATTCCAACTATTCGGGTTATATTTAAGTACGTTGGTACACTTGCATAAAGTGGTCAGAAAATGAAATTTCTGGCTACATGAATCCTCATTATAATGGGCGTGGTAGTATTGAAGTAATTCTTCTATGTGCTGGGTCTCTCGACTAACGATGTGGATTAGGCAATTCAGCATTTCTTTCCTATCTTTAACATTCTTTGTAGGTTTAATCTCACTTAGCACATCGTTAAATCTTAAAAATTTATACCAGTAAAAGGATTCCGTAAAATTATATGCGTTGTTGGTTACGGACCGGTACAATGCGGCCTTAGCAAGATTATTTAAGTCTTCTTTAGTCTTATCGAAGTTTTGCCGAATAAATACATCAGTTACGAATTGAAAACGTTCTACTAGTGGCATTCTCTGAATAAACCATTGTATGTTATGGTAATTTAACCAGACATCTTTATCTTCGTTTCTGGCCACTTTTAATAAAAAATCCCCAATGTTACTCGGTGGCAAGAATTTTACAAACGTTGCAATATCAATTCTTGAGATATATTTATCGAAATTTTTATGAATGCGCTCGGGGCAGGTTTTCATCATGAAATGTGTCAATTTAGCATTAAATTTAGGAAAGGAAAATCCATCTTTGCTCTCTATCAAATCTAAGTAAAAATTCGTATGTGTATTCAGTAGAAAAATCGTAGCTTGAAATTTCTCTGCGGGGACATACATTGTATTACAACTACTACTTTTATTAATAAAAATATTTAATACATTGTGATTTTTTTCACAAAGACGCTTCAGCAGGGTTGTGTCAATGCTGTCAGAGTATTTTTCAACTTTGGCCTCTATGAAAGCCAGAGAGCACTTAGGTAACCATTTCAAAGCAGCATTTAGGTCTAAATTTTCGTAGTAATCGAAGAAGCTTTCAACTCTGGCTTCGTCTTGCAGGTTGAGGCGGATTTGCAGCATCAACTTATTTGCCGCTTTAGCCATCATTAGCGGGATGAGTTGCAAGTGCAAGTATTCTGGGTTAATGATATGGGCGTACTGGTCATCAGTAATCAGCCAAGGACATTGTTTAATTGCTCGTGACACACACAGCATATCGTTGCCTTTCAGTACTCCCAAAATGTACTCTACGCTTCTTTTTCTGCTCGCCACGTCCACTTTGAATAGATTGTTAATGTCATCTGCGTTTGGGTCTATGTCTGTTAAAGTATAATTTGACTGCTCATCAATAATCTTTTTGGACAATATGTTATAGTTACGATGTCTTTGCCCTAACGTATCGCCTTCGAACTTGAGCCGCTCCATATTTTAATCTGGAAAATAAACAATAATAAAATTAGGAAGTTAGTAGTAGCTTTAATAGAATTTTAATTTAATACCCTTTCCTCGTGGCCAAACTAGTTACGTAAATCAAATTTCGCTGTCGTCAAACTGAATTAGGTATTAACTAGATATACGTTTTATATACAACTTTCCAAAAAACAATGATACAACATACAACATTTCTACAGCTTGCACCAGGCACTTAGGTACACTTTATACAATACGTTACATTTTCTTTAATAACTAACTACGATATAATTTTTAAAACCTGGCCTGGGGACAGGGAACTAATAAAAAAATTACCGAGCTTATTAAGTTCATAGCTATTTAATATTGTATTTGTTCAGCAGCAAAAATACAACATAACTCATTAGGCTAAACTTATCTCAGACATTTTCTTATCTGTAAAGAAAAGGGCTTCACTCTAGGCATTTTGAAACTGATATCCTTTGACGATTCTAGTAGCCACTTAACATTTTCCTAAACTTACCCCAGGAACAGAAACACCACTGACTCAATTTATTTACCTACACAAAACAAAACAGTTCTACTTCTGCGCTATTATAGAGTATTAGTAGCGCAGCTTGTTTGTAGATATCGTGTTTGTCAAAATAATGACGTAATCGCGCCGAATCGTATCGCTGTGTGGCCAGTACGATAAAATAGTAGTAGCTATAGGTAGATTCGCGATCCCAGAATGTTTGCGTTAAATCGCAACGAGTTCACGTATCAGGGTCATAAACAGAAAAAAACGGAAACAATCGTTTTATGCACAAACAAGCGAACGACCTCTCACTCTTGACGCATGGTATCCTGTTTTTTCTCTTCTCTCTAAAAATAAAATTATTTTCTGTGGACATAAAGTTAGCAAACTTGTTTTCTTTGCATGCATGGCCTTAAAATCGGCCTGACCATTAAAGTTATTGGCTGTAATGTAATCTGCAACTTTTGCCACGTCAACAGGAAATATACGAACCAATTTTAGTTTAACTATTGCAATGTTCTTGCAATGGTTGAATAAGTCGGAATGATGTTTATTTCCTTCCAAAAGACTCATTGCAATGTTTAAGATTTGAGATTTGAGTTGTAGATAAGTAAGTAGGAATTAATTATCTGAACATTAATTAGGATTTAGATAGGCAAACGTGCAAGCGGATCACTCAATGGTCAGCGATCATCGGGAGTTTTGATAGAGAACGGTAACTTTAAAGGTAACGTAAGGTAAACCGGAGGCATAAGTAGGTAACATCACAATTCGATTTAAAAAGTATAGTTATGTATAGAAATCATGTTTAGTGGACTCAAGGAAATGTTTACTATAGGTACATACCTTTTTTTTATAGAGGTCTCCTCGTGGCCCCCGTCTTGAAAAAGACAGCGGCCCACGTTCTCGGCGCCTACGGGCCTCGGGTTGACCGACAGTGGTCGAAGCCACGCCGCTCCGCGATCGCGTCCCCTACGGGGCGCTCCGCTCCAAGGGTGAGCTTTCGCCCCCATCCAATAAGGCTTGCCTTCACCTTTCCTTGCAGGTACTTGGCTCAGGTTCGCCTCCGTCAAAAAGGCACCCAAAGGCGCCGCCTTCACTGCGGGTCCTTT
This sequence comes from Pandemis cinnamomeana, assembly GCA_932294345.1. Classification (NCBI taxonomy): domain Eukaryota; kingdom Metazoa; phylum Arthropoda; class Insecta; order Lepidoptera; family Tortricidae; genus Pandemis; species Pandemis cinnamomeana. Next base: position 5,862,698 of record OW028720.1, read on the forward strand.
TCTGGACCCGCTGGTTCAGATCCCCGCAACGAATTGCGGGTTCACCTTACCACCCCTCCCCCCAATCGGATATTAGCCTACAGTTAACTAACTTACTAAATATATTAATTAACCATTGTTGCCTAGGGTGCACCGGCCTAAGCGTTAAACTCCCCCCCGTGTGGCCAAGAGCCTCTGTTAGAAGGGAACTGTAATGCTAGAGTTCTCGAGGAGGTTTCCAACGTCGCACCCCACTGTAGGTACAAACCTAGCTCCTATTTTATTCATGTTAATAATACAAAGCAACTGTATTAAATTTATTTTTATGATCTTGTCCGACATGCTGACAGCAAAAATGCTTTGCTTTCAAAACGATTAAGATAATAATGTTATTGGGTGTTACTGTTTAGCTGCAGGGCTTCGTTAAGTATTTATCGGAATATCGAGGTTAACAAATGGTTGAAGTTTAAGTAGAATTTGTTTATTTAAGTAAGTTCAGGAATGAAAAGCTCTATTAGTAGTAGGTATGTGATCAATGGCGTAACTATAACGTCTGGGGCCCGCGGCAAATTCGTCAGATGGGGCTCCTTCCTCAATATAAAGAAGTGCATCAGCGTCCCTTGTGTGCTCTAAACCAAGCCAGTTCGGGGCCCCGTAGTAGAGCTAGGGCCACCCTATAGTTACGCCACTGTATGTGATGCTCAAGTAAACATTTTGCATGAAAGTATCATGGTTCAAATAATTGCTTTAGTCTCACTTTTACTTGATCTTCAGCTCATAATGTGCATATGACTTCCCTTGCTCTCTTGAAAGTGTGGCTCTGGAAGTTTTTTTTTCTTTTTGATTTAGTATGCAACTAGGTATTCCTTTAACTTTAATTCTAGAAAAGAGAGAGAGCTAATTAGTTTTCTTCTTCATGTGCCTCTTTAGTCCTGAAAGAGAATTAAGTAGTTTTATCTTACCAAAATGCTGCCCAGCCGAGTTAGATTTGACGATTGAGTTCTTTCTGAAAATTAGATCTATACTAGATATCTATCTAGAAATACCTAACTGGATTACTTGTCCTAGGTAGATAATGTAGATACATTTATTTGTCTACAACTTCTAGGGTAGGTAGAGCTGCCATCTTTCAGAGGTTTCCAGTTTTCATACTAACAGTAAGTCGTACAGTCAAGGGCAAAATGTAAATGTACGTTACCAAGACGTCAAAAACATCTATAGGTCGATCGCTTAAATGAGTTCTCGCCCGCGCGGCACAGGGGCGCGGGGTGGGACGACAAAGGGGAGCGAGAGAGGTGCGGGCGGGTAGTGCGTCCCTGCACCTCGCGGGCGAGGACTCATTCAAACGGTCGGTCTATACACACCCCTATGCCATAAACAATAAGGTTGATGACATATATATTTGTCATGGCTGTATCGATATATATGCCCTCGACTGTACCTATTGACTGGACTGGGAAAAGTCGATTGTGTGTCGCACAACGGAATGTTTCCAACTATTTTTAAGGAAGGACACCTTAAACTTTGCCCAATGGCCCAAGTAAGATTGCGTCATGGAATGTCTATTGAACGTAAAATTATTTTTGTTCACCTTTATTTAAACCTCTGTACGGGTGCAGCCAGGAAAGGTCAAGAAGTGGGTTGAACTCTAACACTGTTACGAAGATTAGATTGACGACTAGGATATCAACCTTTGCTCAATGCTACCGTTCCAGCACGCATTGAATATTTTTGAATTGCTTACGTTTTAATAATTTTAGGTAGGTAGGTGCTAAATAATACTCAAGTGGAATTAGTAACGCGGCGTAAATTGTTTTTATTTTGATTTGATTTTTATTGAATCATTGAACAAAGAAACATTTACCTTCCTCCTCCGCTAGTTATGTGCCAAGCCTGTGCGAAATATATATTCGTCTTATATCTCACATTATTTAAAATTTAGGCATTTAGGATTATTTTAGCTTTCGACCGGTTTTTTTACTTTTTCTGTGTAGGTAGGTACTCTTGCTTAATACCTATGTCGAGTCAATCGTTAAAAGTTTAACTGAAAGAAATCCCTTTTAGGGATAAATTCGCCTTTGGACATCTGCGTTGTCCTGAATTCATCTTTTTCATGTGTTTTATATATATGTTTTTACATGCAACCCTCCCTTCTCTACTGCCACGTAAAACATACATAAATCCCACAAACTTAACTATCCCCTACACGGCACAAAACGACGACGCACATCGTTGGTAGATATGCATGGTTACAGTTGTTGTGCTCGTACTCTCACTTTGAGAATGATAATGTAGTGCGATCGAAACTCGTCGGTGTTTGGTGCGGTGTATAGGGGATAGTTAAGTTAGTGGGATTTTTGTATGTTTTATGTCGCAATAGAGGAGGGAGGGATTGCCTGTGATAACATATATTTCACACAGGCTTGGGCTATCTAGCGCGTAATAGTTTTTTTTTGGGCATTGATTTTATTTTGTCTAGAGAAATATGTTAAAAAGTTTTACTCATTGGAAATTGTAATTTATCGCGTTTAACTTTAGGTACCTACCTAATCAATAAAGGTTGCTGACTGGTGTGCCATCCAGCTGTTCTTAATATAGGGATTAAATTACTGAATGAAACTATGAAATCAAATTCACCATTCGCCATTCGCCATGTTTGACAATAAAATGAGCTTAGTTTTGTGCGAACTACGCGATCCGATTGATTGAAATTTAAATCAAGGAATGTTTATAATTAGGCGAAATAAATGTTTATTCATGTGCGATTAGGTAATGAATACACAAATGATTTGTGGGACAAATTGCATGGTTTGTTTATTCAGCCTCTACTACCACTCTACAGTTCTGATTTAATTCATTGGCTACTTTGACTTTGTACAGCTTTAAGTATAGAACTCGTCCCTGCGGTGGCAAATCTGTGGACAGGAAAGTTGACATTGGCATTGTGGTGGTGCTGCCACACACCTCACACTTGCCCCATCGTACACCCAGTCAACTGCAGTGTAAATACTCAGTGAAGCGGTCTACACTTTATTGATTATTTAAATTATCCTTGCCGAAATTATCGCTGCGATCGGGAATGCGTTATACTTACGGTTATAAGGAGTTAGGTAACGTGTCTTGTTGTCAATGTGTAGGTATGTAGAATCACACTATTCACACTCCTATAGTTTGAATTGATTTGAGATTCTTTGCAGTATTTAGAAAACGTTTAGTATGTCGAATAGCTAAACTTATTATTACAAGGTACTTACCTACACTTATACTCGTAGGTTACACCCCCTAAAAAAAAAACAGGTAGAGTCATTTGGAACGTTGTCGCGCAATCAAAAGTTTAAATAGGTGCAAATGCAATTTTGAAAAGCACGCATTCTTGCAATAAAAGGTATCGATATCAACACAACAGAATTATAAGTACATTTTCCAATATGAAACTGCAATCGGTTCACGTTCGTAATAAAAGCCACGCCCAACGCCACTACGTTGTTCCAATACTTCCAATGTCTGGTACCTATTCTCAAAGCGAGGCTAGCGCAGACAAGGGCTACTTAGTAATTTATAGTGGGGTAACACGCACTGGATTGGCAGACCATGAGACAGGTATTTAACACGACTACAGTCCACAATGTAGGTAGGTATGTACACCACGAAATGGTTGCAGAGTGCAGGGTATCGCGGAGGATTAGGCGAAATAGTAGGTACATTACTGAAGAGACCAGTAAGTAAGCCATACTGGCGCGTTTGTTTGAGATCCGACCCGAAGGCGAGGATTTTTATTTACGAGTCCAGTATGGCACTTAATGGTTGAAGCTTGTATAGTGCTTTACTCAAATATAAATAAAAAAAACTAAATGTAATTAATTATAACAATAAAATAAAAATTACACAGCGAAGAAATATTTCCAAAAAGTTTAGTGACCGTTGCCATAGACAGAAACCAAACGTCGGTATTTTGAGATTCTTAAATAATTTTCTCGAGAACATTTCGATACCGCGATTCAGAAATGGCGACTGCCTGATACAGCGACATCCAGTGGCCGCTAGCCGTATTAAAAAAAACATTTCATGGCTGTTACAATTTAAAACTTTTCTGCTCTTTTATTAAAGTATGCAACCTCGTTGCTCGAACGCCGCTGCTCTTGTGCTCTTGTTTTTTGTGTACTTACTGGACACATTTACGTTCCGAATTCAAAACCTCTACTTACCGGAAACTTTGATCATTGTCCGGTATATACCTATTAATAAAAAAGTTCGGAAAACGCATCTGCAATCCCTTTTGTTTTTTCGAGTTCTTGTTGATATATTTCTACAATTTACGCAATGACGTTTAGTAATAGGTACCGAACGCAAGGATCAGGAACGTTCGGGTGCGTTGTGGGCGGGCGCTGTGCGCGTGCGCGGCTGTTGCGTCAACGTACCAAATACTGCACTTATCAACTAACTCAATCTTAGTTATGTACCTTTAACAGTTCTATTAGAACTATTCACGTAGGTATCCATGAAAAGCTAAAATATTAAAAAAGCTACTTTGTTACTCGAGACTCTACGACTTATCAATGATATGACATTCATAGGGTGAAATAGAGTAAAGTTAATGCTAATAAGGCGGCTGGTTTATCAGTTAAAAATACATGTACTTATCGCTGTATTCACTGAGAGTTTTATTATGAAACTAAGACTACTGGGTACATTTTTTTAATTCAAATTTGACCCACTACTAGTTTTTGGATTGACTTTAAATTCGTAGGATGGTTGACAATGCAGTACAGTAAGCATATGTTTGTAATTAAAATGACATTGATAACAACAACTTAGATGATGCTTTGAACTACTGAACCGAAAAAACAAATCGTTCATTAAAAATCTGCACTAATTCTTGGCTAACGTTACTTTTTATCTCGTGAAAGTTCCCGCGGGACGCGGACGAATAAGCGAGACCACTATTGTTTTATGTGTATATAGGTATCGTTAGATTAGCAGATAGCTGAAGCCCGCACCTGCGGCGGACTGAGTGCTGGACGAAAGTGCCTCGTTGCGCAACGCTGACAGGTACCACGACAATGTCTTTTATTGTGTGTTTTGATAACAGACTGGGTACAGCTGATGACAGCGACGTTAACAGTAGGTACCGTCTTTTTGCCAAAATTAAGTTCGTATCATACTGTCCCTCCCTCTCTCAAATTAATGACTTAGCTAAGTGGGTGCGGAACGACACGAAACGAACTTCAAAAATCGAATATCGGAGTACGACAAGGTCTGAATATGAACGCTATAAGATAATGGTAATGTAGCTATGTGACAAATGAAGTGAATAAACCAGTCTTCATCTATTTATTTCGCTGTTATTTTTAGTCGTTGGGGTCCTAGGAACTTGTTCGCAGTACCTACCCAGTGGAGAACGGCGGGGTTTGTGCATCAGCGACCCTAATAAAGTGATAAATTATATTAGAATAAATTTGTTCCGTGGAACCCAGAATTTTTCGAGACCTATCGATGTATGCAACTCTAATAGGTAACTCTGATAGGTTAGTTGTACCTCGGGAAAAACACCTCTGAATAGCAATAATAACACGTTTTTTTATGTAAATAGATATTTCAAATAAACTGAACGATTAAACAGTTGCCTTTAAAATTCGTCGGTACCTACCGGTGCTAAAACTGAACTGTGAATTATAGGTAAAGGTAATAAAACTAGCACAGTTTAAACAAACAGCTTAATCGGGGAGCTGTCAAATATTTAGTGCCAGTTTACGTCTCATATAAACCTAAATACATAAAGACATTAGTTATCAAAGCTTCGAGTGATTGTCGCGACTGTACCTCGACAAGTGGGTGCGGTCTGCGTAGTGCGACTTCTACTTTATAAGTAGGTAGGTACATTCAGTTGCAGTTTGAGCTAGACTTTATTTAAGAGGGTAACATTTTTATTTAATACGCTCTAGCCTAGCTCGTAATATTATTATGATTATTAATTTCGTAAATAGATTTACCTACCTCAGTAAACTTGTTTTCCCGAGTTTTTCATAGACCGAGGCCTGCTTGGTCGCTCAGTGGCCCGATTTTTGAAAGAACATGTGTGAAAATAACACTCGAAAGTGGTATAAATCTGTTTATATCTTCAAAACTACAGCTCAAATCAAAATTTTGACTAGGTCCCAAGAATAATGAGAGCCCTAAGTATCTTCTGTGCTACTCGTATTTCAAATTCAGCACAATTTTTCAGCTCTTTCGAGTGGTATTTTCACACAAGTGCTTTCAAAAATCGGCCCCCAGGTTATTATTTTATCATGTTTCAATAGGTAGTGTTCGTAAAAAGGATGGTGCCACAGTATATGCTTCTAGTCGCACAAATGCAAATGATGCTGACTGTACATAGATCTATTAACAGTGCTCTGTTACAGGCGCGTACGCACATAGGTACTTAGGTACCTATTGCAAGTCATTGTTCATCTGGCTACGTGTTTACGAAATATTTTTTGAATCAGCTAAATTATATACCTATTGATATATCTACTATTGATATTTGGCAAGTCATTAGTTTAGCGTTATTACTAGCCTAATTAAAGTTTGTGGTTTCGTAATGTAGTTCGAGGAACGGGTGCTACCATCTGTTATCACAATTTAACTTGTTACTAGCTAGAGGTTACTTGAATGGTTTTTTTGTAAACTGTTCCTAATGATGTACGGTCAAGTGCAAAAATAAGTATCGATAGGAACTTCTCAAAAATATGTCCCACGACCTTATTTCGCATGGCGTAAGAGTGTATGGTACTTATTTTCGAAACTTTGTCTAGATACATATTATTACACTTGACTGTACCTAATAAATGTAATGTAATAAAATAAACCAAATAAATTGATGGTAAATAATTAATTTGTTGACGTTTTAACATTTTAAAAAAGGTAAACAATCTTGTCATGCCTTTTGACTGAAAAACACTTTAAAAATCGGTAACGGGGTTTAAAATTGTAGCTTGCTGTTATTTATTTTTTAAAAGTGTTTTTCAATAAAAAATAGGTACATAATGTCAAGATTGTTTATCTTTTGTAAAATGTCAAAATAAACGAAGTATAAGTACCTACCTATGTTTGATGAAACCACGTTTTTAAATCAAAAACCGATCACAACTCACAGTAGATCACAAGAAGCGGGCGGCGGTTTTGCGGTTTCATCCAATAGTTGTATTGCATGGCTGTCTGTCCTTCCAACACTTTCTCGGGGTAATGACATTCACCTTGAAGGGTATGAAGGTGGTTCAAGGTGTCTGAGCGCAATCGGGTGTGAACTGTGAAGCTGTAAACTTGGGCTATACATATATATCTATACTTACAGAAGATAACAGCTTGGACTTGAAATTTGGCAAACATTATTTCTCGAGTATCATATATAGAGATGCGTAAGAAGGGATTTCCTGAAATTTATTTATATGTTCGCCTTTAGGTCTTGTGGCCTTAGTCTCTGTCAGATATGGTGTATGTGTTTAGATATGTATGTATGCTTTTCGGAATTTATGTGCGAAATTACAATTTAAATTTACCATAAGCTTTTCGGTGAAGGAAAACCTCGTGAGGTAACCTGCTCACTCCTGCGAAGCAATTCATTGGTGTACGTGAAGTTCCCAATCCGCACTGGGCCCGCGTGGGAACTATAGCCCATCAAGCCCTCTCGTTCTGAGAGGAGGCCTGTGCCCAGCAGTGGGACGTATTACGTATACGTAGGCTGGAGATGAAGAGGATAGATCATAAATTATGATTCATAATGTTCAACGACATGATTTGAGGTAAGTAGGTGAGTAACTACGTACTAATGCTATCAGATACCTACACTTAAAACACATGATAACTTTTCCGGAACTATGTGATGGAACGTCTTAGTCTGGTTTACTAAATGATCTTAAACAATAGATTACGTCTTACGAATTAGGAAATTACTTAAGCGGAAATTCCGCTTAATTTGTTATAAGTTTGATAGTTTAAGTCATGTCTAATCTAATCAATGCGATTCATTGCGCGCGCGCCGGTGCGCAACGCACGCAACTTTAATCAATTTTTGCAGACAGAGTTAATCAAGTCAGCGTACCCGTCGGACATTCCAGGTTTTCCGGATAGGGATGGGCAAATGGGGAAAAAATATCGATATATATCGTATCGATATTTTTAAAATATATCGATAATAATTGACTAAAAAATATCGATATGTTGATATATCGATATTTTCTGCGCAATAAGCAATTATCTATAAAAATTGTCAAAATATTCGAAATTTTAAAGCAAATACACATCTGGCTGTTTTGTCAGTGATACCAACCAAACCAAACCAACAAGCAGTGTCATTGTCATAGATGAACAAAATAGACAAGCAGGTCATAGACTATAGAGTGTAATTTTTGTTTGCGTTTGAATTAAATTTAAGAAATCAGATTGGTCAAAGACATAATGTGACGCATGAGCAGACAGCAGAGCTTTAAAAAATATATCGATTTTGATACCTAAAAATAAATATCGAAAGTTGATATATCGCGGGAAAAAATATCGCTGATTTATATCGATATTTTTCTGAAAAAATATCGATATTTTGATATATCGATATTTTTTGCCCAAGCCTAGGATTCTAGAAATCGATTTTTATCAATTTAGGTAATAAATTATACTCTAGCTCTAGTCCTAGTCCTGGTCTGGTCCTAGTTCTGGTCTACTTAACTTAAGTAGCCACAGAAAAATAATGTAAGCAGTGTTAGATTAGAGCGTCTTAGATTTTTGTTATGTAGATACGGTACAATACGATATTTTTTTAGGTTCCGTAACTCAAAAGAAAAAAACGGAACGCATTTTAGGATAACTTTGTTGGACGTGCGTCCGTTTATCAAGACCGTTTTTCTCAGGAATGCATTAAAGTATAAAATTTAAATGAATACCAAATACTTACTTAAGTCTGCGGCTCCTTAGAGTTGTGAAAAAAACAACCTTATGCTCATCAATCAAAAGATACTGCCATTAGAAATTTCCACATATTCTCGTTTTTCAAATTCAGCACTTTCGTGTGATACTTTCAAAAATCTTTAATCTGAAAGTCAAAATTAGTCATCATCATCATCATCATCACCATCAGCCTATATTAGTCCACTGCTGGACATAGGCCTCCCCTAATGAGCGCGAGCGCCATAGCGCCCTGTCTTCAGCTTGACGCATCCAGCATCTGCCTGCAGTCTTTCGCAGATCGTCATCCCACCTGGCCGGAGGGCGTCCTACACTACGTTTGCCGAGTCGCGGTCTCCACTCAAGAACACGTTTACCCCAGCGGTTGTCGGTAGGGTGTGTAATGATTGATATAAAAATATTTAATATATTTTCTATCGATATATCAACATTTGATATAATTTCAAAGGGTATAATCACTCATTGTGTATAATAAACGTTTGGTATAATTTTAAAATATATAAATTTATTTCGTATATTTATCGTTCGGTATAACGCTTATTTCTTATAACGATTATTATGGTATAACGCTCATTTTATATACAAAAATATTTTTTATAGCAGTTCGTTTTTGTTGGGGGACGCAGTTTAAACCTAACCTAACCTACTTTTTGATAGCAGTTCGTTTTGTGATTATGTCTCTAATACATTATATCAATAATGGTTATGCCAATTGTTGTATTTTATATAAAAATAACGTTATACCGTCAAACACTCCAACTTTGCCCACTTTTTAGACAAAAACTGAATTTTTTCAAGTTTTTTGTATGAAACCCCGGACACATTTCTGTATCTGTGGCAACTCTGAGATCGTGTGTATGCACTGATTTATCAAAATCTAAAATTAGTAGAAGTTTTCTTTATCATATCACCAATCAAGAGGGCGGGCAAAATAATCTGGACTTTTAGCCAACATTGCCCACGTAGATTTTTAGCGAATTATGGACCTTATACAGATGACATCAACACCAATGAAAGTATTTTGGCAATGAAGGCGATCGACCTAAAAAATAATTCAATATCATTCATACTTTCCTAATAAAATGTGTGGGCAATGTTAACCTGTCATCTTTCCTCTTCTCCATACAAACGGCATGTAACGATTTAAAAGTATTAGGGTTGTCAAATTTGGATTTTAAAAAAATAAAATTAATTAGCACAAAGTCGGTAAGTAGGTAAGTATTAAAACAGTTTCTAAGACGCACATTTGTTTAGTACATTGCGGCGTGCGGTGGATCAGTTGACATCGTTAGCCTCGCGATGTAATGCTACTGGAACAATTTTACTGGACTAATGTGAACCAGGCATAAGGTCCCTTTTGCTAGGAAACTTCACATTTTTCTCGGGATAAAATGTTTTTTTCTACTTACCAATCTACCTACTTGAAACTTTAAAAAAAACATACTTTGTCTTGAGAATCTCCTCCTTTTTTTGAAGTCGGTTAAAAAAAAAGAAAAGGTGCCAACCCTAAGCGATTTTTGCTGGCGGGCAATGTTGACAAACATACAGCTAAACTTCACTGGGTAATTTTGCCCATCATGATAACTTTTGTTATATACGAGTTACAGTAACGAAACAATCATCAAAATACTCGGCACATCGTTTTGCATTACAAACAATCGATAAAATTGACTTGTGTATTCCCCATGACGCACAATTGACTACTAAATTTCGTCAGTAATTGGCCCGCAAAAATATACTCCGTACTCGACAAGCGCCAACAGGTTACTGGATGAAGTCAGGAGCGCACGCGCTACTCTGTGTTGCCACAGGTATAGTTTATTATCTACCAATGTCATGAATGTTGCCATAATTCTGTAACTTTTTTTATTATTAGTAGATTTCCTTAGAAATTGTGTTTTGGGCAAAGTATACCCTGGTGGCAAAGTTGGAGTGTTTGACGGTACCATAAGTTCATTATAGGAAATAAGCATTATACTTAAAGAATGTTATATTAAATGATATTATATCAAATGATCATTATAAGAAATGATAATTATGTCATATGTAAATATATTAAGTGTTGTTATATGATTTAATAATTATATCAAATGAGCGTTATTGCTACTAATATTATACCAAAAAATTTTATATACATCGTTACGCACCCTTGTCGGTACTTCGCGAGAAAATTAGTATTCTCTTATAAATACATATATCTATTTTTATACTAGACCTATTTGGCATTTTTTGGCATCGCCTTTTCCGTAAATTAGAATCTTTGTTGGTTACGCTAACTTGACGCATATATCAACTTCAAAGTTGAACGATGACTTTTCAACATCATCATTAAAGCCACTTTCGATTCATTAGTATACTTCATTTGGTATCGGAGTTTTTGATTCTAAAACAAATAATGCTATTTGGATTATTTGTTTTTAAGTGTACAGACTCTAACAAACAATTAACGCTTTTCACTGAAGTCTTTTGAAAGAAGGTTCACGAATGGTCAATTAAAAGTGTTGGTGACTGTAGAATTATCAATAAACCAAATTAACTGCGCAGTAGTGACAAATATGGCGTATGTAATTTTGTTCTAGAAATAAGGCGTGACTGTCTTATTTAGGAGCGGCTCTACACGCGATAAAAACCTACAACGAACTGCCAAAATGCGGAAACGTTTATTAATCGTAGAATGTTTTCAAGAACATGCCTAATGATGTATTTATTGACAATTAGCCAAGTCAGCGAGCGGATACCTATAATGCCAAATATGTATTGTTTCATGCAACACATTCATCATCTACACAAGCAAATAGAGTTACACTCACTGCAATGAAGGCTTCAAGTTGCTGCTGTCGTGTTAGATACCGAAGTAGTTATCTCGTTCATAGAATAATAGCTGATATCCGCAACTTCGTCTGCCTCCCGTTAGTACCTTACACTTTGTTGGGATAAAAGGAGCCTTTGTTACTGAGTGTCAACGTAGCATTCTATTGGTGAAAGAATTTAAAAAATCGAATGAATTGTTGTCCTTTACCTATAGTCGACCGAATAAATGCTTTAACATTATTTACTACAATTCCTACATTTCAAAAAAATAATTGGATTATCATATTGACTTACAAGGGAAAACAGACTTAGATATTTTAAGCCTAAGAAATGTCATTGAAACTTAGTACGATAAAGGATTTTTTTGGTAAAATATATACCTGCGTTCCTCTAAATTAAATTAAAAACGTATAATACTTCGTCAGCCATGAGAGTACCGACTATATGAGACGTCTACCGACCTTGTGGCCAGACTGGACCAAATAGATCAACATTACACTGTGGATTGATTACCAAAATACACCACAATTAATAACTTATACAACTAGTCAGTGGATAATAAACGAGCTAATGATATATGAAACGCGTTGAATAGTGCTTGCTGTAAATTAATTGGTGTTTTTTGCTGCCGACAGGATATTGCCGGAATTAATGACAAATTGTAAAAGGCCCGGCTGATTTTCTTCGAATTAAAAAGTTGCACATTCGTAGAGACGCCTTAGTGATTATTCGCAACATTTGCCGCGGGTGCGAACTACCGGGCATATATTTTCTTACTGCGCTCTGCGGAAAACTGGGAAATCCTCAAGCATTTGCAACAAAAACATCTCGAACTCGTTCGCGTAATCATATAAATGAGGTCTACTATGGGATAGTGGCTCTTATATTATAATTACACAGCAATATTATTACAACTGAAATAAAATGACTTAATGAACACTGATGACCTACTAGCTGAAAGTATCATTTTAATTTACCATATTTAGACCACCATTACACTGACACACATTACCTAGCTTGCTTCTCCGTGGTCCGGTAGAACAATTTTTGTGACGCATGGTGCATCGTGCGTGACGCATTGAGAAATTCCCGGTGTGATTTAATTATGCAGATTATTTGTTTTGCTTGTATTGTAACGTTTCATTGCTAAACATATAAATGTGGCAATAGGAAGACTATAGGTATTTAAGTATATTAGCGAGTTTGATGGTGAAATTAAAGAACTACATGTTAATGATCAAAACATATTTACCATGCTACTACTCCGCTACTCACGTGCAAGATAACCAAGCCTGTGTGAACATATATATTTCACACAGGCTTGGTTGTCTTGCACGTGATTAGCGTAACATCTGATTCAATAAAATAAATACATGTTACATTGTCATTGTAGCTAGTATAATTCGTAAATACATACACAATAATAGACTGGATTTTATTGATTCTGTACACCGCCAAAATTTGAGTTTTAAAAAGCAGTCGATCCATAAAAGTATTCTGAAAATATTATGATCATAAACGAAATGATCATTCGATTTTAAGTTCTGAAATTAAGAACAAGTAACTGTTGGTTAATTGACCCTAAAAACAGTAGTTATAATACTTGTAAGTAATAAACGTGACCACTTCCTTATCTAAAGGTGTGAGAAATATCATTAACATCTTTAAACGAAACATTATGTATTATCCATGTAGTTCGGAAACCTTGTGTTAACTTTAATGACAGAAATATCATTCCGATCGGGTTCGATCCCCGGTGGGGGCAGATATTACATACGAAAAATACAAATGTTTGTTCTGGAGTCTTGGATATTTGATAATGTATTTAAGTATCAATGTGTTTATCTATTTAATAATAGTATTTATCTCTTGCCTAATTACATACTTCGCTAAGTTTGGGACAGGCGAACTTCTGAGTTCATGAGACAGCTCTGAGTCAATTGTTGTCATTTGTCACAAGATATTTATTTAAAACAATGTGTCAAGTATTTGTTGGAGCTGGTCTACATATTTATAAGATTTTTCGCACAGTGTCCGATTAGAAATTTAGCCTTAAATGTTATCAAAAGGAGAGTCTGAAGGAGTCACTTTCGCTTCTGAACCACTTTCAAACAGTGTAGTAGTTTCATTTAAGAGGTGCAAATTGGAGTTGGACCAGTAACCTATCCTTCACAGTCACTGCAGTGGCTTATTCGGAGTTCAGAACTAGTGAAATGTGTAGCAACAAGAACTAAGTTACGTATGTATGTACAAATTACTCTATATTTAATTTATTCTTATATCTATGTTTTATCGTAATGTGTAAGATGGTTGCATGTTCGCTTAACGTTAAGTTTTGGTAGGACTTTATAAAGTACATACATTTAGGGTCTCTTACTTTATAATGTGTAATTGTGAATTCTAGTGGTAAATTACCAAACAACGCATGCTTATTTCGCATAAAAAAATTGTCGCTCAAGCATCTCTGTAAGTTACTTTTTCTGATCATCACTTCACTATCACTATCACTACATATTATAAAACAAAGTCACTTTTTCTGTCCCCATGTCCCGATGTATGCTTAGATATATCTTCAAAACTACACAACGGATTTTGATGCGGTTTTTTTTAATAGATGGAGTGATTCAAGAGGAAGGTTTATATGTATAGTACATGCACAATATACCGTGCGAAGCCGGGGCGGGTCGCTAGTAATATTATAATGTACACTCGCGAGTAAAAAAAACGGGTCATTCTCGGTAGTGATCTTAGCACTGATTAAATAAAGTTCAAATTACATGGTAAAATCTTGGCAAGTGCAGTTCGAAGGTTGCGATTTCCAATGCTCCGGATTATTTCTGTACTTTGTTAATTTGTTACCCATATATGTTTATTTAAATTTAATGACTAGAACCTTATGATTATGATAGTTTCCTATAGACAGGACCTTCTCCCAATAAAAATACTACAATCTTACCAACCCTACCAAGACAAGTAAATTTCGTTACATACAGAGATTATATTAATTATGCATGTAATGTTGGCAACACAGCGCGGCCGATGCCAATCTGAAGGTTAATTTCGGAATAAAATTAATGTGAACTCGTCTTAAATATAATTAAGCATCGAACTGTAAGATCTTTTTAGTGTTCCGACGTAAACGGAAGCAAGTTTTTAATTCGCGATTTGCTCGTCCGCATTTTCAGTGCATTTTTTGCCGCCTGCCAGTATTTCATACAACGATGTTGTTTATGTTCACTTCTTAATTAGCTAATAAATCTTAACACGCATTCTTGACTTTGCTATATTTAAAATAAATCTTAACTTTTGACTTGATTTCACAAAAGTAAAACAATCAACTCAGTTATAATATATAATAATAATAATAATATAATCTATACTAATAATATAAAGAGGAAAGATTTGATTGTTTGTTTGCATTGAATAGGCTCCGAAACTACTGAACCAATTTGAAAATTTCTTTCACTATTAGAATCGTACGTTATCCCTGATGAACATAGGCTATTATTAATTCTGCGCGGACGAAGGCGTGGGCAACAGCTGGTCATGAATAAAATAGCAACGTATTTTAAATGTAAATACCATTCTGATTTTTTCAACTATTTTTGTAAATTATCTTAGAATAGGTTATTAGATCGAGACCAATTAGACCAAAAACTTTATGTGCCCTATAATTCGACCCTTGTCCTATCCGATTTATACGAGCCCATTTGTCATGCTTAATTGGCTTAATTATTTTGGTCGTGCCGCGGCATGATGCAGTGCCTTGTCACAATGCCGCTTGCCTTGCCTGAGCATCCGGATCCTGCCTACGGGCGCTGGGCCTACAGGTGACACCTTTCGCTCGCACCCGATACCTGCATCGGTAATTTAGCCAACATACCTTGTGGAATTATAAAATACGCCCAAGGAAAGCTCGAAAACAATGTACCTGAGCTAACAAAGTAATAAAGCGACGGTCGAGTTCACAATCATTACAAATTATGGAAAAAAACTGACGTAATTACGACGAGCCATACAATATTAATTTCATTGATAAACAAATGTAATTAGTATGGTTGTGAACTTGGTCATCGAAATCCTTACTATCCTTATCCTTACTATATAATATAATCCTACTAATATTATAAATGCGAAAGTAACTCTGTCTGTCTGTCTGTCTGTTACCTTTTCACGCTTAAACCGCTGGGCCGATTTAGTTGAAATTTGGTATACAGATAGTTTGAGTCCCGGGAAAGGACATAGGATAGTTTTTATCCCGGAAAATTGCCTAGTTCCCGCGGGATAGCACAGCTCAAACCACTGGAATTTTTCAAATTTAAGGCGGAACAAAGTTCGCCGGGTCAGCTAGTAATATATATACCATGGGATAATTGTCATTAACTGACCTAGTCCCAAACTAAACAAACCTTATATTATGGGTAGGTACGAATTAAGCAACGAATAAAATTACTAATAATATATAAAGAAATAAATATTACGGTATAAACACTTCAATGAATAAATAAAATTCTTGCCTTATGGACCTAGCAAGAATTAGTCTTTTCCAACTAGGTTTACTACCACCACTGGAGTTCCACGTTGAAAAAAGTGAACATAGTTACAATATCACATTTTAGGCCATTAGCATCCATTCACATTGATGCAGACGCTACTTAGGTACTGTGTTTGCGGTTACCCCGTCTGTTAACAACATAATTACCATTTAAGTATCTACTTGTATAATTTTAATTGCTTCATTATGATTTTTTCCAGCTAAAAAGCTTAACGAAAACAAATATAAATTGAATAAATGCCTTAGTCGTTATAACTCTATCATTAGTCGCGCAAAAGCATGGCGAAAAAGCCGATTGAATTGAATTTGTAAAAATGACATTTATGTTCCTACAGGCGTTAGACTTTACATTATAGGTAACCGGGTACTTAATTCCAGTTTAGACTTACAAGAAAAATCCCGTAAATCGCATCACTCTGACAATGTAATGATATAAAGCTTATAAAGACAGTGACCATATAAAGCTTTCTTGTAAGTCTAAACTGAGCTCTAGAAAGAAAACTTGCTTTATAATGTTTATGTGAAAACTACCCAATAATAACATGACCCGTATCTACCCTATGGCGACCTTTACCTAGGAAGCTTTTAGGCGCCGGGTGCGTCAACTGGTTTATATAAAATTAAATGCGGCTGCATTTTAAGCTGTCGAAAATATGTATGACCATGCCGCAGGCAACTAAGGCAGACTTTTAATAACATGTATTTTACATCAATTACCTACACTTGTAATATATTATTTATAAAGCATTAAATGTAAATCACACGCCTGTGGCATGCATTTATTGGGTGATTTACTTACTGCGTTCTTATTAAATGGGTGATGAATGTGATCATGGAATGATTAGATTAATTTTGACACGTATATCAAGTATCCTTGGGATTTTTCCTATATTTAAACGCGTATCAAACTAAATATTTCTACGTCAAAATTTTACACTTATTCCCTGACATAGTAACGAGAAAGATTTGTTTAAATAAAATATATTTCCTAGACTACAAATTAAAATCTTACAAGTCTAAATTAGCAACATTGGCTCAATCAACTAATCAGTTCCTGGGATTTGACCAATCAATGTTAAAAACGAAACAAAACTTGAACCAATTAGTATACATAAACATATACATAAAAATACTTAAGTAAATGACCTGTTGTATGTAGTAGTGTACAGAACTGATATGGTCTTAAATAATTTTTCTAATTTGGAACGTCAATTTGTCTATCGCACACATTACCTACTCACACATACAACAGGTCATTTACTTACGTTTTTCACCTATATATAGTAGTAGTTTACATTGATTTTTCAAGCTTGACATTGGTCTCACTCATGACCTTTCAGCTGTTTTTAGTGCCATATAGACACTACTTCTTCCCATGAATTAACCTTACTCGGCATTCGCCTTTGGCAAACACAGACAAAACATAATTAAGTTACAAAAGGTTCGTAACTTTTGTGAATAAGTGGGCATTGTCAACCGACAACCCGACAGCCAAGATCAACAGATAGGCTAATTGATTGGCCGCGAGAGCATTTTTTTTAGCAACCAGTAGACTTGTATTATGATTGATTCGGTGTAATTACGTTGTAGTATCTGATATAATAATTTATGATCAGATTGTTTTTAAAATATTTGTAGAACTATGTGTGGGAGTGTAATAAATTTAGGAGGAAACTAATCTTTCTGTGCTCGGTGGCCACTTCAAACTAAATTGAGTATATTTCTAATCGTAAGCATTCTTATATTGTACTAGCGACCCGCCCCGGCTTCGCACGGTATATTATGCATGTATTATACATTTAAACCTTCCTCTTGACTCACTCTATCTATTAAAAAAACCGCATCAAAATCCGTTGTGTGGTTTTGAAGATATAAGCATACATACGGACATGAGGACAGAAAAAGCGACTTTATTTTATACTATGTAGTGAAGATTGTACCTAACCTTTAAATAAGGAATTTCCTGTCTGTGCAACACTCCCGCACAAGAAGTCAGCAAACATCATGGCAGGAACTATGGTAATTTATTTAGGGTCTGTTTCACTAGGTACTCTTTCATAAGTTCCTTATAAATTAAGTGTTAGATACCTATCTGTGATACCGTAACGTCTTTGTTTATTCTCATAAAATGAACCATGAACTATAGAGAAGTGGTGAAACACGTCCTTGTCCAACTAGTATGTACCTAATGTACCCACAATTGTAATTGGAATTTTTTATCAGTTGTTGTTCCCAAAACATGAGTACCTTACACGGATGATTAAGTAAACTCCATCTACCTGTGGTGGGTTACAAGATGGCAACTGTGCGCTGCGTGCGGAAACGGTTCAAATCTAGAGATAATCCTTTAGCTTCCTTGGGGCTTACCATGAGGTCTTAATGCGATTCAATTTTACGTTTTAGCTGTAATTTTTGACAGTTTTAGTATGGATCTGACACCGATCGATCCAACTTTGGTTCGGACTTGAATCGCATTAAGACTTCATGGCAAGGCCCCTGGTCTAAAAACAACGTACTCAAGTTTAAATAATTTCCAACAGAAACCTACATTTCATTTTATATGCGCCCTTAGGTACCACTCACACCTTTCGTGTCGCCGCCAAGTAAATGAAGTTGCACAATCCGCGATCTTGTCGAATGAAAATGCCTTAGAGTTGTTTTACAGCGGTCATTAATAACTTTACCTTAATTTCATTGTTGATTATGTGGCCAGAACAACGGTTAAGGCGTAAACTCTAATAGATAGGCATTAGTTAAGGAACTTGTCGTGCCGTTCCGCCACATTTTGGTCCTTAATCTTAATAAATTAAGTAATGACTGCATATTTGATGATGACAAGTTGCCAGGATTTAGCGCGGATTAAGTATAGACGATCGATAAATCAACCGCTTCGTGACCCGTAATGACCAATTCGATCGAATCTAATTGAAACTTTAGGACTATTTATTTAAGGTAGGTTTTTTACTTGCACTGAGTCAGTTGATTAAAAAATTGCAATGATTACTAGTAATACTAAGTGTGTA
The DNA here is from genome assembly GCA_932294345.1 of Pandemis cinnamomeana. Classification (NCBI taxonomy): domain Eukaryota; kingdom Metazoa; phylum Arthropoda; class Insecta; order Lepidoptera; family Tortricidae; genus Pandemis; species Pandemis cinnamomeana. The sequence goes on from OW028720.1 coordinate 5,882,003, forward strand.
GGTAAAAAACGTTCTGTCTGAAATACGAGGGGCATGCCAGAAGAAATTAGATACTCCGTGCCCATTTGATTGATACTGGCAAGTTACACACCATCATAAAGGCTATTTAGGTTATTATATTATAAAGGTTATCTATACTCTATACTAATAATAATATTATAAAGAGGAAAGATTTGATTGTATCTTTGTTTGAATTGAATAGGCTCCGAAACTACTGGACCGATTTCAAAAATTCTTTTGCCGTTCGAAAGCTACATTATCACTGAGTGACATAGGCTACTTTTTACCGCGGGAAAATACCTTTTCCTACGGGAAAATTATTTTTTATAAATGTGTGGGTATATCTTATCATCATCATCATCATCAGCCTATGTTAGTCCACGGCTGGACATAGGCCTTCCCTAATGAGCGCCACAGCGCCCTGTCTTTAGCTTGACGCATCCAGCATCTGCCTGCAGTCTTTCGCAGATCGTCATCCCACCTGGCCGGAGGGCGTCCTACACTACGTTTGCCAAGTCGCGGTCTCCACTCAAGATCACGTTTCCCCCAGCGGTTGTCGGTTCTTCGCGAGATATGGCCGGCCCACTGCCACTTCAGCTTACTAATTATTTGAGCTATGTCGGTAACTCTGGTTCTCTGTCGGATGTATTCGTTACGAATCCTGTCCTTCAGAGAGACTCCGAGCATAGCTCTTTCCATAGCTCGCTGAGCGACTTTGAACTGGTGGACCAACCCTACCATGAGTGTCCACGTCTCAGCTCCGTAGGTCATGACGGGTAGGACGCACTGATAAGGAAAAAACGGGAATTATATATTCGATTCCGAGTGACGCTATCTCAGTAACTATAATAACTAGACTCTTCAAATTTGATACAAAAGTAAGTGATTACAAAACTAAGAAACTAATTTCAGGATGTTTGGAGATTCCCACGGGATAAGGAAAAATCGGGATTTATATATTCAGTTCTTACGGGAACGGGAAAAACGGGAACAGGCAGAAAGTTGAAATTTGTCACGTAGGTTTATTCGGGAGTCTAGGGGAACACTAAGAAAGGATTTTCCGAAACGCCCACAGGGACGAGAAAAAACGGGATTTTACGTTTCGAGACGAAACAGCTGAAGAAAGAGACTTAACATTTATAACGTGTGTTTCTTTAAAGGCTTTAAGTGAACTCCGAAAGCACTCCCCAAAATTTCCACGGGAACGGGAAAAACTTATTTTTTCGTTTTACATCTTAGCGCGTACGAAGTCGTGGGCAAAAGCTATTTAGGATATATTTTAGGACAGCCCCATAGGTTAGGTTAGGTTTGTTTTATAAAAATCCTGCAATATTTGCAGTTTCAGAAAAATTAAGGCAGCGGGGCAATGCGGGGGCTTGCTTGCATGCTTGCTTGAGTCCTTGCTTTGCATGCTTGATTGCATACTTGCTTTCATGCATGCTTGCTTGCGAGCTTACTTGCATGCATGCTTGCTTGCACGCTTGCTTGGCATGCTTACTTGCATGCTCACTGCGTGCTTGCTTGCACGCTTGCATGTCATGCTTTCATGCATTCTCGCTGAGTGCTTGCTTGCACGCTTGCTTGCATGCATGCTTGCTTTGCCTGCTTTTATGCCTGCTTGCGTGCCTGCTTGCATACTTACATGCTTGCATGCTTGCTTGAAAGCTTGCAGTTTCGCTTTCTTGCTTGCTTGCATGCCTGCTTGCATACTTACATGCTTGCATGCTTGCTTGCATGCCTGCTTGCATGCCTGCTTGCATACTTACATGCTTGCATGCTTGCTTGAAAGCTTGCAGTTTCGCTTGCTTGCTTGCTTGATTGCTTGCTTCTGTGAAATGCTCATGGTTCACTTGCTTACTTGCATGCATGCTTGCTTGCACGCTTGCTTGCATGCTTGCTTGCATGCTTGCTTGCATGCTTGCTTTGCCTGCTTTCATGCCTGCTTGCATGCCTGCTTGCATACTTACATGCTTGCATGCTTGCTTGCATGCCTGCTTGCATGCCTGCTTGCATACTTACATGCTTGCATGCTTGCTTGAAAGCTTGCAGTTTCGCTTGCTTGCTTGCTTAATTGCTTGCTTCTTTGAAATGCTCATGGTTCACGCGTGCGAAGCCGCGGGCAACAGCTAGTTTAGTTATAAATTCAAAAATGGAGCTCACGCGACGTGATTTTCGGGTAACGATTTATTATGACTTCAAAAAAGTTTGAAAACCACAAGAATGTTTTGAACTTTTAGTCGTGACTTTTGGTGAGTCTGCGTGTTTACGTGCGACTATTGATAATTGATTTGCTGAATTTAAAGGGGATGGGGGAGCTTTGAAAATGACGCCAGAACAGGGCGGCCGCCTACTTTATAATTTTTGAGTACTTATCTAATTTCTTTTGGCGTGACCCTCGTATGACCCTGTTCTGTTTTTTAAAGATCTATAAATTTCAAAATCACAAATGAATATTATTGCAATAGATAATTGCCCCCGCTGTTTGCTAGTTTGCAACCGGCCGCCTAATGCCGAGAAATGTACGTAAATAATAGTGTCCGCGTAAGTGGGCCATTAAATGCAACCAGTTTCGCGTTTTATTGAAAAATATAAACATGGCACATTTTGATTTAGATAGTAACGAAGTTGGGTCAAACCCGAACAATGTCTTAGTTCAAATCCACGTTTCGTCCCGCTCCCCTTGCTATGTGACGTGGATTTCAACGTAACTTATGTGATAGGTCGCTTCACTCCTCTCACCGCCTTTTGTCGGAAGCCGGACAAACAGAGTCAACAAAATGTAGAGTTAGTAGAAAAGCTTGTACCTATTGAAAATATAATTTCTACGTGAATGAATTAATGCATTTATCTGCCAAAATATGCGCGTCGTGAGTAAGTATTTGACGACTGTTTTATGTCCCGTCCTCGACCCTTATTAAAATATAGCCATATAAAGTTTACCGCAGCAGGCAAATTATTTCGTTTCTAAAATATGCCCAATGACCAATCTACGCAACGTGGAACACGATTTAAAACTCAATAAAAATAACAACTGAAGACGTGCAATATTGAATTATGTTTACAACAAAAATACTTTATGAGTATTCTTTAATGACGTTTGAATAGGCGTTGTTTCATGTTTAATCACTGGAATAGCGTTAACGACCATGAATTCAATAGAACCTAAGCAACCGAATTGCTTTTGTAACGCAAACTGATTAATACCTAAGAAATAAATAGAGCGAGTAATCAGACACCCCGCACGCACACACCTGCTCGTTATACGCGCCTGAATACCAATATACTATACAACCTTACTAACCAGCTATACAGACTAGATTTGTACAACCATTGAAATTATGCAGATGCAGTTGTGACGGACGCAACAGTTGCCAAAGTGCAGAGTAATAATGCATGAAAATTTGCAACAGTTTTAATAACGGATCGTTTTGTAGCGATGAACTATGTGTCATATTCAGATAGTTTATTTTACTATATCTGAATATTGATTGCATCCGGCTATTTTACTAAGTAATGCGTACCTACTCATATTTCATTTAATTTCTTAGTAATTTCAGTTCAGAACTTAAACGCAATGTTTAAAGTAATAGGTTACGAATTAAACCGATGGGCGCGCATTGGACCATCTCGAAGCGCTTTTATTTAACTACGTGCTAAAGAAAATTTAATTAGGTAATAAATAAACAGCAGGTAATTAAATTTCATAGTTACGTTGCGGGTGGCAGACAGGTTGGATCAAACCGTGTTTTTAACTATGTATATGACCTAAACAGGAAAACATCTAAAACACCTACAACATCTAAAACGCTACAGGAAAATCTTAATCAATAAGAACTAAAAACAAATTTTTCATTCAACATATTTTTAATGCACGGTTTCTGCAGCTCACTTACTGCCTAACTATGTATATGCGCTCGGAAATTGATTTGCCATACAAGTTATTACCTGGTAGCTATTTCTACTTACGCAATAACAATCTTAAAAGTATGCTCCAAGCACTATTTTGCGATTATTCTAAATCCATTGCGGTTCACCTCCGACTGTACCAAAGAAATTGCGGGCAATTTTCGACAATGTCACGTTTATCTTTGCTATTACGTTCATGTAAATCTACAGCCAGATATTATTTATTTGCGCAAAACATATCTGATCATGTTGAAACAGAACGAATTGAATGGTAACGTAAAATGTTCCAGTCCTTGACATCTGCCCGGCAGCTAAGCAAAAGTTGTAACAATGCCACAACAGATACAGTTATATTCAAAGTCAGTAGTAAACAAAGGATAAAGAAGCAAGAATGAGAAACGCCTGCCTCAGTTTCGACGATTAGTAATTTGCAGTCGAGGATACTAACCCCATTATACAGTTCGATACCCAGTCGAGATAAGGTACGCGTATGGTTCTTGGGCGTTTAATGTGTATTTAAGCGTATATTTATCCAAATAAGTACGTGTTTGGTTCTACCCAAACCCATATTGTACAAGTTGTTTTGAATTCAGGACTACATAAGTAAATTCGCGTCAAAAGTGTCTTATGATAAATTTACAAATATTTTTTTGTATCGATGGCGTAAGGATCGATACGCCGATTGTTACAATACATTAGTGACATTGTTTAGCTCATTTTATTGAAAGCAAAACTCGATCACGAGCCGGCCTCAACTGAAAAGGAAAGTGCACCGGCAACCACGCGGCGCGTGGGGACCGATGACGTCTAACAAATGACACGCGTCACGTGACGCCAGATCTTAGTGTGAGTTGCACTAAGTTTTGATATAATAATTCATAGGTTTTATGACAAATATACGTAAACAATCCCATAGATGATCCCGTAATTTCGACCGCCAGATCAAATGGTTCACGCAAGAAACAGTTAGTGTAATTATAAAGTCCCTGAAATGTAAGTAATTGCCTTTATGACTTTTCTTTTTTTAAACCAGCGTTAACATTGATGATTAAACTTATCAAGCATTAATCACTCGCGCGATGAAAAAGCCTTTATCGTGAAAGAGCTCGTAAATATATTCACAACAGGCCATCTCTCATTTGTAAATCCGACAGGTGCGTGCCGAACAACTAGGTTGACCATTGGGACCAGTGTTGCCAGTACACCTACAAGGAATGAACAAAAAGAGTCACCTGCTACTCCAGAACCACACGTGCAAAAAAGCTACGTTTGTGCAACCTCCTCATAATCTCCGGACACACAGGATGATCAATCCAAATAGGTCAGTAGGGAGAAGTAAAAAACTATAAGAGATAGGGGAATCTGTTCTTAGGAACTATGGCATCGATTTTAGGTTTCATAATAATGGCATTATTTTTTTAAAATCATTATTAGGTACTTAATTTCACATATTAATTCCGAAAAAGTCAAAGGTGCGAGCCCAGGTTCGAAGAAACGACTGTGCTTGAGAGGTCAATTGGTCAAACCACTAAGCTACCACGACTTTTTTATCTACACATAAATATCTTGTAGCAAACCTCTGCTTCTACATAAACCAATATTTATGTCACACAGATCGAGCTGTCACCAATACCACACAAGTTGTGTACATCTCTTTCTACCATCATTCTTTACCATGTGGTAGAAAGAAATGGTAAAGTGATTGTAATTCTGAGTGCGTTAGGCAATACGCCCAGAGAACCTTTATAAAGTCGTTTATGTTAATTTTTTTCTTACTCAAACTTTTATTTTTTGTTTTATTACCATTTTGCGGCTATCTAGATCTAGAACAATCATATAAAACAAAACAAAAGAGCACAATCGTTTTCACATATTTAATAAATACATACATTAATTGAGAGTATTCCTATATTTGTCTCCTGTCACAGGTATATTCATATACCTACTAGGAGGTCTCTAACACTCTTATTATTACTTGTTGGATATTGCAATAAATATATTTCATTTCATTTCATTTCATTTGTGGCCACCCTGGCGTCGGGGCGACCTAGGGCGGTCATCGAGAAAGGAAAATGCAATTATTTCACAACAAGAGGCCCGTCTGACCTTGCGACGGAGGAATTTTATGCCTGTTCCATTATTTGGATAGAAAGGTGCACATTATTGAATCACTGCACTTCCTGGTCTCACTGCACGAAAGGCAGGCGGATAAAGGTAGATTAAGTTAACGTAGCAAAGCCTAACAAGTAGGTATGTTATACTTAAGAGAAACAAGCTTTTTTGCTATAGACCGACCGCTCAAATGAGTCCTCGCAAGCACGGTGCAGGGGCGCGGGGTGGGACGACAAAGGGGGCCGAGAGAGGTGCGGGCGGCAGGCGCACTACCCGCCCGCACCTCTCTCGGTTCCCTTTGTCGTCATACCCCGCGCACCGGTGCCGCGCGGGCGAGGACTCATTTAAGCGGTATCAATATAATGAAGTCAATCTGAACATAAAAGGTCAAATTTCAATTCCAAGATTTGACCCAAAAACATACAGGCAGGGTAAATTAAGCTTGATAAATAGTGTTATGTAGGTACTGACCTACCCTCTACCGTTATCAAAGAATGAGCTCAAACTTAGTCTAGAAAGTTGATTACAGATTAACTTATTTTTAAGACTATTCCGTATTGGAACCAATTAACTTTTTTCTCTAAATCTACACTAGGTACATATCATTAATCTTAAAGAGGAAAAATTTAATTACTTGACCGTTTTGGAAAATTCTGATGGCAGAATTCTACATTTTATACATGAACATAGGATTTTATATATTTTCATGGTAGGTACATGCGGTAGGTAGGGTGTAGAGATTTTTATCGAAAATGTTTAAGTGATTTTATTAATTAAACTACTTAAAAATATCACTGCGATCTCAAATAACCTTATCACCTGACAATAAATTGTGTCAGTCATCAAATAAAATACACTTACGGTATGCCTTATCTATTCAACGTATACATTTATGTACGTACCTATCTTAGTTGTATACCTTGCTTATAGGTTAATCATATTTCGGTGTAGTGCAATTTTTTCAAATGGCATTAGAACAGTTTGTTACCGTCACATGCCACCAGTGCGCTGCGAATTTGTCCTTAGGTACTGATTTGGGCGTTTACGCGAGCGCGTTCAAAACGTTTTGTTGTGTCAAAACTTACACTGAGCGTCTAGTGTATGTTTTCGCATACAAAAACGTGTCTATTGCGATCGCATAAACGTCTCAATTACTTACTTACCATGGAAAAATTGGCAGCGCCACTGGCGGATCGAAACGGCGTCAAACTGTTCACATAGTATTTGACATTTTAACGCACACGCGTTCGAGACGTATTTTGTGACCGAAAACTTACGCTAAACATTCTGAAAGCTCAGGTCTTGAACTCTAAAATTCGAAGTTCAAAGTTAGTATCCTGCCGTTCCGCTCACAGTATCAGTCATTACAGGAGAGTTAAAGGAACGGATTGGTTCGAAATTCGTATTCCGGAGTACCCTTTATATATCGGGGGTTACCCTGACCGTTTATATATTACGAGTATGATTGTTAACTCAACACATGTCTCACGTTACGTCGAAATTGCCTTCAACAAAGTAATATAAAAACCGGCCTACGGAAGTGTGTGTGGGAATTATCCGACGACATACATAATGCATCGCAACAGTTGCGCACGCGTCGGAACTAATCGGGGCTTAACGTGCACTGATAATGAAAAACGTGTATGATTATTCGAATATACATAATGTATTAAAAATATACGTAAACGTTAGTGGTTCTTGACCTTTGAGAAATGAGGGGCAAAATATTTTATTGAACATTTGCCGTAGTTACAACTGTATACATAGGCAATATAGTAAATATCATAATAATACTTATATGTATAGAAATGATTCAATTAAGTGAAAAGCTGTCAACCGCACTGGGGATCCGAGGACATCTGATTTTAAACTTCGAATAAAAAATCGAATTTTGATCGTCATAGTTATCATTATCACAGTTCCACTTACTCTACTAAATGGTGTTTTAGTAGGAGAGTGAGAGATCCCTAACTACGGTACTCGGTATAACATGAACTTCAAATTTCGAAAACATAAATAGAATACAACATTGAATTTATTTAATTGTTGGTTTTCTTCCACTGGTAGCCAAATCACAAATGTACTTTCATAATAATAAGTTGTAATTGTTCAAAATGAAAATTCGGCACATGAACTGCAGGCAACCGCATATTGTTCACGATTGAATACATCCAAATTTGTTCTTAATTTTTTAACATCCTGCACAATTAAAATTAAATTTGTACAAAATGTGATTAGTTCAGTTAGCTACTAATTATTTAGCTCGTTATCCTATCCTGCCTTTCCCACGTCCAAGGACGCGTTACACGATACTTTACGTGTTCGTTGAGGTAACTAAATCTAGCGCCCACCACACACTATACTGAGATTGAGCCTTAGGGTAAGGCCACAGCGACACCTCTCCAGCAAGCGTAGCGATCCAAGCGAGCAAAAATTTACGCATAAATTCCCGTGGGACCCATCATTGCAGCTGTGCACCTTAATTCATTGCGAAGCGGATAATTTCGCACAAGCTAACGTGCTAAAAAAGGATTCATGATTTTAATCTGAGAAAAAGGCTATAGGTAAAGCATGCATTAAATCACTGTGTTTAAAACCATACATTTTCGAAGCAGCATCTATGCGTCAATATATATCTAATGTGACATTCATCTTAGCTAAGTAGATGTGTAAGTAATAAATATTCTACACTTTGCGATCCCATTGTTGATTGACAAGCCCCACGGCAGCGATTTATTAAGTAGCGCACAAACTGAGTCAGCTTTTTTCGTAGGTATTAAAATTAAAAGCTTATTAAACTAACCAATCTCCATCGGGGACGATTACCTTAATTTAGAAATAGGATAGGTCTACAATAAATAGCAAGGGTCCCTTATTGGGCCTATAAGGTATTAATAACTTCCTCAATCTGTTCCGGCTCTCAGAATGCGCGTGGCCCTCGCAACGTTAATGGTTACAGCGCGGATTTCGCCGGTCACACTACGCGCCCTCTCGGTCGCAGTCACACAGACACAAGTCGCAAAGCAACACTAAAAGTACGCCACTGTTTTTTTGGTTTCAATTTATTTTTAACTACATTTGAGAGCCGAAATAACGGGTCGGTTTCCATATAAAGTTGTATGAAAGAGATCTATTATTTTTGGTCGACAGTGTAACCAGCTTGCACCAGCAGTTTCATTTGTATCTCACGAGGATTTCCGAAAATCCTTTCTTTGTACGTTTTTAGGCTACCAAAGGAAGCTTTAGTTTAAATTTCAGCTTTCTGGACTTAAGTTTTGGCTCTGCGTTGATTGTTAATTAGTCAGGATAGAAGATTTCCGAAACGACATGTTAGTTAGACAACTGTTGCACATGTTTATTTCATGGTCGGTTTATGTAAAAATTTCATTTTAGGCATTTCTAACACGTATTTAAGATTTTCGTGGTAGGATGTAATATAGAAATCTATAATTTGTTAATTCACATTTTCTATACATTACGTAAAAAAACTTACTTAACGCTTGGTGCGCACCGATTTACGTAGTATAAAATAAAAATATATTATTAAATTCATATTGCCCAGCTAACACAAATTACTTAACAGAAGGGAGGTCATCTCACGTCTTAGCCACCAGAGCTCATATCCTTTATCTCGTATCTTAATGTATAACTTCTAGTGTGACCTTAGCCTAAAATAAGATTGTAAGCTATGAAGCCTGTTTGTTCATACAAACAGGCTTCATAGCTTACAATCTTATTTGATGATGACTCTACAGTCATCTGTAGAGTCATACAATTGAAAGGCAGCCAGTACACACATAAGTACACGAATTGTATGGAAATCGATGGTTTAATTTAGGTACTCATCCCAATTTTCATACCTAAACTTATATTAATGCATGTAAATATTCTGCGTGGTTGGTTTGCCGTAAAATTTTGTAGTTATACTTAGGTAATTATAATATTAAAAGCAGTAAACTGGTCTGGTGGCAATTCCATGTTTTGTTGACTAAAGCGTTTAATATAAATCAGGTACCGAATGGCAGTTTTTTTATGAAAGAGCGTATAGAGTAGGTATCACACGTGTAAGTATATGTCACCTGGTAAGTCCACGTGGTAAGTGCCCCTTCCCAAAAATCCCACATAAAAGTACCACCACCACGGCTCGCTACCACCATCTCACTCACCTATGCTGCCACCAAGCAGCAGCGCCTGCGCTGCTTTGTTCACAGAGTAGAATATGACTTAAGCTCTAGGCTTGCTTGCTACGCATCTATAATGCTCCGGTGAGGCAAATGTCCACGGGCAGTGATGATTGCTTACAATCAGGTAACCCACGTGTTCTTTCATTTTCCTTGTTGTAGAAAAATCTTACTATCCTACAGAATAATTTGAACGGAGGATATCTTGTCTCCACTGTTCTGGGCCACTGGGTTAGTTAGAGGCAAGCGTCGCACCAACAAAGAGCCATTAATATCATTACCCATAATGAGCGCTGCTACATTTTCCGACTTATTTACCCACTTGAGGCTGCGGCCCCACAGCCCGCGTGTTAAACTTATGTAACAAAAGGTATGCGCTGGTTATTAAAAACAATGGATTAAATTATGTATTGTTTTAAATACGACAGGTAGGGCAATCGACAGATTAGTGTTACCCTACCATGGTCTTGAACATGGTTTGCTGTTGTTTGAGCATTTTTGTGATTTTTTCATGTTTAGGTACGGTTAAATTGCGTTTGAACATTTCATGAAAACTCAACTGAGGTCACATTTTAATTGTGTTATAAATATCTTCACAGCTTTTTTAAGTCTATATAATACGCTTCTGACGTGACAACAAGTTACGTTAATTAAGGGTGTACCTATATAAACATGTTTATGACTATTTGTACGGAGACTAATGATTCATTGAACCCAAATTCAAATGAAAATCAAAATTCTTATCCGTTTTTGCTGAAATCAGGACCAATCTGGATTTGTATTTTATGAAATAAAATCTATTTTTCTCTAGTTGGTTTTTAAATTATTCAGTTAAGTAATTCAAACTGTTTTGAACTACGATCAACAATGTTTTGAATTACGACATCCAAGTTATCACCTTCTCCTCTCCAATAACTGGTAGATACGGACACTAAGATTTTTAAAAATATAGTCATATAACTCCAAAGAATGGAAAAACTAGAGTACTCAGCAAATTTTTAGTTTTTTTCCGCAACAATTAACACGACAAAAACAGAATCATAATTTTATACTTAAACTAAAACTTCAAAATTCATTTGTCGAACACATCGTGTTTACGTAAATTACCATTATTTCTCAATTAATAAGTCTTACAATTTATAATGCACACATCGCTAGCAGATAGGCAAGGACCCAGTCCGGCCGGAGCGCTATCAAATCAACAACGGATAATTGTTACGTATTATCTCTTTGTCTAGGTTCAGACGGACGTAACTACTGCCGTAACAACGCCAGCAATTACTAATTACTAATTATTGTGTATTTGCATTGCTTTAAGGTTAATCGAAAGGATTTTTTTCTAGTTATGATACATACATATATAAATCACATCTTTATCCCTTAGGTAGACAGAGCCTAAGATAACAAGACCTTAAGGCCACGTTTAGCATTAATTGTAGGCGTAAAGGTGAATCAAAATAGCGACGGGTTGCTAGCCGACATCGATAACATGAATCCTAAAATTTGCCCATTCCCTCTAGTTAGCAGCACATACATTTTAAATATTCATGCTGCTACAAAACCAATCTCGTTGACATTTCAAACCTTAGCGCCAAACTTTGCTCTTCGATCTGGGGTGCGACACGTGGTCGGGAGAGCTATCATAAATTATTTATCGAGTTACTGGCACAACATAACTATAACAAGATTTGTGCAGGCGATTTTGTGCGGAGCTTTTTATCCCGTCGATCTTTTATGGCTTTATGTCGAGCATTCATACTTATCATGCCGCTCACAAAATACTAGCTTCGGTTAGATTGGAGCATTCCTTGAAAACAGTTTGCGTGGTAAATTGCTTTATGAGTTCCATAAAGTCTGCAAACTCGTAGTTTTTGGGAATTTTAATTCGCTAACAACTCAACTCTGAATTGTAACACTAAAATGCTCGGGTTTACGAGTTAAGTGATGTTTGTATACCCGGTAGCACTGTCATTAGCAAGTCGACCACACTAATGTCAAATACCAGACCAGTATTCGAATTCTAATACCAGTTTAATTTCTAAACAGCACAAAACACTTGAAAATATGTTATTATATAAAATTAGACCAACATCTTGTATCATTAGTATTGTTAATTGCAATTAAATATGCATTCGGGTTAGTTTGTGGTTTAAGTGAAGTTTGAAATAGACGTACAAGCTGATATACTGCTTTTTACATATTCATAACGTTTTTACAAATACATTACAGGCATTAGCAGCGCATGTGTGCTAAAATTATTTTCACACCCAATTTCATTAGCTTTAAAGGTTACAATTTCAATGTATGTAGGTACGTACATTTAGCCGATGTGACTTCTAGGCCACCATAGAACCGTCATAATGACATTTACGTCATTCAGTGTTGTGATATTATATGTATGTGTTGTCCGCAGTGAATGTGTTAAAGGTTTTCCAAAAAAATTACGACGTTCTACAAAAGACAATTGTACACTTTGTCCCTGATGTGAAACCCAGTTCAACACGGAAATATGTCAGGCCAGCAATGTATTTCGAATTGTCATAGTCACTTGTCGCGCATCACGTTTATGAATTAAGTAAGTAGGTATTTTCATTATGCTCGCAATGTGCGCAATCGCAACATACAAAAGACATCAACGCCGGCGCATCTTGAACTTGTGCATTAAACAACTGGATCTTAACTTAAGGTTCATGAGCTTCTTTATCCCTTAAGGAGTAGAGAGAGCCTAAGGCAACAGGACCTAAAGGTCAGTTATGTTTAGCGTGAATATGGGCGTGTAGGTAGGTGTAAAGAGGAACCAAAATAGTGATGAGATAACTTGATTTCCTAAGATTTTCGCCCATTCCCTTGATGGGTTTCAACAAGGCTTGGTTTAATGTTGATAAAAATTGCGGATGGTAGAACCTTGTGCAAGCTCCGTCCGGATCGCTATTAACATGCTATTTGCTACTCCAGCCGCTAAGCATTAGAGCTTGCGCTGCTGTGTTCCGATGTGTAGAGTAAAATAACCAGCAAAAACTGGCCCTTGAGATATTCCGTCTTAGCCCTCTAGACTGATAACGCATCTCCAATCCTTTGTTGCTGCGGATGTCCATGGGTGGTGGTGCTAACTTGCCATAAAGGTGAACATTATATAAAAAATAGACAATCGATAAATGATTTATATTTAACGCTTTAAATAGTTATCGACACTAAATATCAAACTTGCAACATCTAAGACAATTCGTTTTTAATTATGTAGGTACGTAAGTGCATCAACACACTGTTGACTGGTAGGAAAAATACCATAATTTAGTTCCATAACCATTCGTTTAGTGGAGCATTTGTTATAAACACAATTAAAAATTAACGCGAAAAATAAGCACAAAATAACGTTAAAGCTCAAGAACATTCTAAACGCATAAATTAAATAAGAATAACTACCGGCCTAGAACAATAAATATAATATTTTAATAACATATATTTTACCAATCGATCAACATAATAAGGATATTTGTAGTCTTTACTCTAGTTATTTTAATGTAGGCGCAGTAAGCACACTATCTTGTTTTATGTAAGTATATGTTTTTCTTTCAATCGATTTTAGCCTTTAATCCTACAGCACAGAGTTTATAAGGTTGTATTCTCTTTGTATTGAGTAGTTTGGTCGACGCGGACATTGTATTTCAGAGATCAATCAAAATACCAAGAATATACATAAAATATATAAAATTTTAAGTCGGCTGTCCATTGAAACCTCAAAATTTGCTTTAAAAATTCTCAAGCATTGAACACCACTAAAAGATAACAAATTTGAAGACTACTACTACTACTTCTTATTTGTGGCGTTTCAAGTCGTTATAGCGACGACAACTTCGCCAATGTCAAAGTAACAAAAATATGATTAAAAAATCTTGTGACAAAATGTCGGCAACGTTGTACGGTAATAAATGGTCAAAGACCCCCCTCCCCCCTGTCGGACTCTTAGTCTTACTTGTTGTTTTGCTCTTGGATATCAACTAATATATTTAATTATATTTCATTTGCGTTTGGGCATTTATAAGTTTATCGGTATAGAAAAACGTATTGACGAAGCCCGGAAACCTATGAAATTCCCGATCCGCAGTGAGCCTACATGAGCTCTACAGCCCAAACCTGACATTGATGGGTGCCGGAGCACGGCCAGCAGGCAGGCAGAGTAAGAAGGAGATGGCGGGACGATTTGTACGAGTGCGTATAGAAACAATAGTGGGATGCTAAGTTTAATTGAGTCAAGAAAAAAAACAATATTCGTTAGTCAAAGCCTTCTATATAAAGGAAGGAAAGGAGGACGCATTTGCCCAACAGCATTTAATTATTGTTTATAAGGTTTGTCTAGTGATATATTGCTGTGTTGTTAAGCAACTGAAAAAAGACAAAATACATTTTTTTTAATGAGCTGTTCACGAAAAAATATCTATAACTAACGACGCGTAAAGCAGCCGTACGTGGCCAATTTGACAAATAAATGAACGAATTGAATTGTTAAATGCGTCGCAGCGGGAAGACCTCGTATTACATACTAGCTTCTGCCCGCGACTTCGTCTGCGTAGAATTATACATAAAAACCTTCCTCATGAATCACTCTAACATAGGGACATAGGGACAGAGAAAGCGACTTTGTTTTATACTATGTAGTGATAGTGATACTACATACAAGTACTTTTTGTTTTACACAACTCTTTATGAAGACGAGGTATCCTAAAAATAAAATAATTTATGCTATTATTTTGTCGGCGTTTGTAATAAGTAAGTATGCCAAATTACAGCCATAAACAGAATCATTATGAGAGGACGAGGAGGCCTGAGCCCAGTAGTGGGACGTATAAAGGCTGGAGATGGACAGATAAATAAATAAATAAATAAATAAATATCTTGTGACAATTTACACCAATTGACCCAGCCCCAAACTAAGCAAAGCTTGTACTATGGGTACCAGGCAACGGATAAACATACTTATATAATGTAGATAAATACATACTTAAATACATACAACATCCATAACTCGGGCACAAACATTCGTATTCATCATACAACTGTCTGCCCCTACCGGGATTCGAACCCAGGACCTCTAGCTTCATAGTCAGGGTCACTAACTACTAGGCTAAGATAGATAAACAGGCGTAGAATATGCTGACGATGTCAATTTAGAAAACGACGCTTCAACAGTTTTCCAAAGTTTTTATAATACAATACAAAGTGTCGACCTATTAAGGGGGAATAACCCCTGAATAATGTCAACCATGGCATTTTTTCTTTAGGTAATCTGCTGGTTCTTGCCAAATAAGTACAAAATTGAATACAGGACATGCAATACAGTTTTCCTAGTGGATATTTGGGGATGCCATTACCCACAAAATTACACTAAGTCCAGGTTAATAATAGTAATAGGTTGAAGCAATTATCGTTAACCTTTCAATAAGCTTTAATGAGAACCAGTCAAACATTTACGAACATTGTGCGCGAATTACACGAGCAACATAGTAAACCAAGACGCATAATTATAACTTAATCAATAATGCACCCGCGGCAACCATCAGGAAACCATTGCACTGCGATGTACAAGAGACTCTTAGACTTAAGTGTACATTTTTGACACTAAAAAGTCTCGAACTTCGCGGTAAAGTTCCAATTACTATGGGCATGGTTAAGACACGTATCGGCAATAAACTAAACTATTGTCTATAGAATATATAGGAATGATATCAGCTACATATATGTAACTGGATTGAGTAGAACGAGACCATAAAATTTGACAGCCGGTGGCACATGTCAGATAAGAGCGTTTTCCAAAAAAAGTCCTCATGATCATTTTTTTCAGAATTTTAATATTTTGGGTTTTACTTACTCAGAATCGTTTACCCTATCGATTCTTTCACAAGAAAAAATGTGTCCCAGATTTTACTATGTTTTTTTTCCTTTTCGTCACGTTCCATACTTACCTATATGAAAAAAGTGATGAACTGGAATAAATAATTTCGGACACATTACGGTAAAGGATTCTGGGTAAGACAAACCCAAAATATTAAAATTAGCGTGTAAGAAAGATGGTCTCGTCTATCTAAGTATTTCAACCTCCGTTTCACTTTTGCGAAGACACACAACGCTGATGATCTATTTTTTATGTCGTATGTTTTTTTTGTTTTACCTTGTTTATTTTCTATAAAATTGTGTATATTATCTTATATTTGTGTGTCTTGCAAAAAGGAATAAATTTCTTCTTTCTTTCTTTCTTTCTTTCAACCTGACATACTCGTATTGCGTCGCAATTTCCCACGCGAGGCCGATTTATTACTTTACGTCGCTCCGGGCCGTAAGTAGCAATTTAACGGCCGCTACGCTACGCGAGCGGAAATTTCCAGTTCCTGGCCAGGGGAAGACGTAAAATCGTGTATGAGTGATATACCTCGTATACCTCGAGCGGTGATAAAGAAAGCCCCAGGTCGCATGTTTATCACCCTCGCCTTTGGCTCGTGCGACAAGTTCCTGCGATCTGAGACGTTCTTTATTTCTCCACCCTCGGAATGTTAATGTCTAACTAATTCATGTCTATGCTATTGTCATAGTTTTGACATGTTTACGCTAATGATGCGTTTGGGGCAAAAAATTTACTCTAAGCGCTCAGGAGCACAGTCAGCGTCAAATAGTATGAAACATCGAAGGTGACCGAACTATTGGGCCGACTTGGATGCTGTAGTAACAATGGCGGAATGTTTCAGATGTAGTTAGCTATTTGAAAACATGTATTGACTATGAACTTTTGGTGGTCAGTGACCAAAAGGCGACTACATTAAATCTGATCCCCGTTCTCCCCAAAAACAATAGTGAAACGCGAGAGCTCATATGGCGTTAGCCAGAGTACCTATGTTGAAACTTTAAAGACAGAACACAGCGCGCGCACGCGATTTTATGGGTCTTTCAACAATGATATGATAAGGCTTTGATACATCGTCGTATAAAAAACACATTCAAAAACACAATTAAAAAATAAATTCACTATGCAATGCCTCTACATCTGCATCTCTGCTGACTTGTACTGCTACTTCCAAAATAAACATATTAATAACTGTTGAAAATATATTTTTTCTTCCATGCTGGTCTGGGAGCAAAGAAAAAACATAGAATGTACCAGTTGCTTCTCTTCCTGCGCAGATGGTAAAAGCCCATAGATTGGGCGTAACTTAGGGATCATGTGCTTTAGGCGATATGGCTAGCAACCCATCACTGTTTTCCCTTTTTCATCCATACGCCCACAGTCTTGCTAATCGTGGTCTTTCGGCCTTGTTACCTTAGGCTCTGTCTACCCCGTAAGGGATAAAGACGTGATATTTATGTATGTGTGTATGTTGAAAATAAAATAAATAGACTGCTGTGGTAGCCTAGTGTTTTAACATAAGACCTTGAGAGGTCTCTAAAGTAAAAAAATATCATGATTTTTTCGAAACCTGCATATAACCAGCGAAGCAATTCAATGGGTTGTTAAGTTCCCACATGCATTGGATCCTTGCGAGAGCTACAGCCCAAGCCCTGTCATTTTGAGAAGAGGCCTGAAGATGATGATGTTGAAAATAATGTGAATATTCGGAGTATGGGTATACCCATATATTGTTGACCACTTCCTCATTTGCGTATAATTCACTTGTCATAATACAGCAGAAACTGTACTTTTCCTGGGATACATACACATGCGTACACAAATCAGACAGACAGAGCCTAAGGTAACAAGACCTACAGGCCACGTTTAGCAAGATTGTGGGCGTATAGGTGCAAAGTGGAATCAAAATAGTGATGAGTTGCCAGCCGCATCGCCTGTTAACATGATTCCTATTTTTCCTGGGATACAAGTAGCTAATGCCACAAGTGGGCCCATAAACGGTTCCTTTCTAAAAGTTTGTAGTGCAAACTAAAGGTACTGAAAACGTTTTTTTATTTTGAGCCACGCGGCAGACAATGTAATAAAAGGAAGGTATAGATAGGTACTTGTAGAGTTAAATTTAACGAATATTTTCCTTTAGCTTTTTAGTTTTAGTATACTAAATCCCGTTCTGTCAAAGATGAGTATCACGACATAATTAAAACGGCCATAGAACTAATTACAAACACTGAAATTTATCTAGGATTACTTTCATCCTTTTCGTCATTGATATCTACGAAATGAACATGACCTTTGTGTACGCGATGTATCATACTTTGCATGTAGGTTGCATCTTAAACAAAACATGCATATTTGACTACCTACAAATAAATATCTTCCTTTAATAAAACTCCTATGTACAGTCAAGGGCATAAAAATATGCATATTACCAAGACGTACAATAAACCTCTTTACCACAAATAATAATGTCGGTGACACATATATACGACATGATGGCTGTACCAGTGAACATGCTACAAACTCATAAACTTAACCTTTCCAACCTACTCAATAGTATAGTCGAATTACGGAAAAGTATGGAAGTAATTCGTGTAGTCGTGTTTTTTTGTGGAATCGTTAGAGGGCACGACTAGATGGTTTCCCTCGGTTTGCACCTTTCTATCATGTACGGAACACTTTAAAATATTAGGTATAAACTTCAAATGCCGTTATTTTGGAGTATAATAAAAGGTATTAGGCGCAAGTTTAGCCACGTGAAGGGTCCCCTTTGGTACATAATGTATGTTAATTAAAAAGGTGTACGATGTATAGAATCTTGGTAAAATATTTTTTTCTGATTGCGGCTCGAGGATAATTCAGACGGTTGGTGCAAACTTAGATTAAGCTTTTCAAAGTATTATAAACACCCAGGTAACTTTGCACCCCCGTGCAAAGTATGGAACATGTTTTTTTTCACTCTTTTGTAGATTGTACTTCGGGGGAAATTAAGATAGTCGTGAAAATTTATAAATAACACATATTTAAAAGATACTACATTCGCACTCAATAAAAAAAAGAAAATTTTAACCGGAAGTTTGGTAAACATAGTTCTATCTAAACGCAAGGAATAGCAGCGAACGCTAGGTAGCGGGTAGTATTACAGAACCGCATGTTCCGTGTAGAAATGTCAATTTTTTATGGGGTGCGAATGTAAATCAAACCAAGTTAAGACGATTGTGACGATTTTTATTAATTCCAAAATTTCCCCCGAAGTACAAAGACAGTAAAACATAGAAAACTACTTTCCGGGTGTCGCACCTTGGTGCAAATTTGGTATTGTGTTTTGATATATATTCTCATCATTTCCTCAATTTGCACCGCGTTCTGTATTTTTCCCGGGGCCGCAATGCCAAAAAGTATATTTTTAGTTATATGATTTTTTTTTGTATGTTCCGTAGCTTGAATTGAGCTAAATAACGGGTGCAAATATAGATTAAGATGTAATAAAACGTATGGCAAATTGCACAGACTACACCTATTTTTTCTTCTTAGTTATTACTATTACACCATTTTCAACCAATTCCACCCCTTTCCGGGGGGGTGAATATATCAAGTGATGTATTAAATTCCATTTCTAACCCATACAAATCAAAAACAATTGTTTTTATCAGTTCTTAGAATTATTTCCTGACTTAAGGGAAATTTCACGTATTTTGCCTCCACTACAAACCACCTTTTACTTTAAACACTTCCCTGAACTCACTAGAAAACCCAAAGTTCTACTACCACTTGCACAAAAACAAATTGATCGCATTGTCTTACCAGGTTAGTGTGTAATTTACTCAAATTTTAACACTCTTTAGTGCAAAACCATAAATGAAGCTGAACCTTCTTCGCGCAGGTTCCACAGCTGTTCAATTTCGCGAACCCATAACGAAACTCATGGGAACAAACCCAGTGGACTTCGTCTTGAAACCACCTCATACTCACCCCAGGCAATTTCCCGACGGAACTAGCCATCTCACAATTAAAACTAAAGCATTGCACTTGCCGGCCAGTTAATTGTTTCCAATTACGAGCGGCCGGCGGGGTGCGATATATATAAGGGCGCGCGCGTAGACCGATATGCATTCCGACCGTGGAACCAGTCGCAGACACATCGTGCTTAGGCGAAAATTTCGAGGCGAGTACTGGTACCCAGCAGCGCCTTCGCTAGTTCGTTTGAGATCTCCGAAACCTAGAATACCTTACATTAATCATGCAGTCTGTGGTAAGTGTTTCTGAATATTTCGTAAAGTTTCGCACTTTGTACTCAAGGTTCTTAATAAAACTATATTAATTTAATAATAATAATAATAACACATTGTATAAAAAACACTCGCTTTTCTAATCTTTAACAAAAAAAATGCACAAAATCGTGTGCATTTAAAAAAACATGAAACTAAAATAGTAAAAAATATTGTTTTTTTAAATCAGCAGTACATAAAAGAGCAGTAAGATCTAAGCAATACTCTAGAAAACGATGTATCCTAAAAAGTCTTATAAAATTATTCCTAACTAACCCAGCGTTACATAAACAACAAAAACGTTACGTGCCATCGCTTGATCCATCGATCTATTTCAGTAAAGATAAGATTACTCATCATCCCGCTCATCCGAGCGTATCATTTCGTTAACACTTTCTCATAATATTTTGCTAACATAAAGTCAACTCTAAGTCTGCTTTTCATAAAGCTTCATTACTATAAAAATGCCTTTTTAATAACATCTAATAAGGCCAGTCTTACGAGTGACATGACAGAGATGCGACATAATATGTCGCATATAATATGTGGATCCACCAGCCGCATATAATTTTACAACTAAAAGGAGCTTACAAAGACATGATGTCTAAATTCGTTTCAAAATTTTTCTGTACTCTTTTCCATGAGGACATATCCGAGGAAAATATAGTCTGGACTCACTTTCCGCTGTCTGTCTGTCGGTCTGTTCCTATGTATGCTTAGATCTTTAAAACTGCGCAACACATTTTGATGCGGTTATTTTTAATAGATAGAGTGATTCAAGAGGAAGGTTTATATGTATAATTCTACGCAGACGAAGTCGCGGGCAGAAGCTAGTGTCCTACAAAATAATTCTAATTTGGCTTTTAACATAGTTTAGTTATGGAGGGTAAGTCAACTCATATATGCATGTCAAATGGCAGCCAGTGCGCAGAACGCAGCCATTTGTTCAAAATATAAAAGTACAGACCAATAAAGATTTTGAGCCAGACATGGCCCTTTTACAGAGTAACTTGTAGAAAAATCTCGAGTTTCATACGTCACCAGCAAACTAATGTGTACAAAACCTATATTCCAAACATTGAATTCACGGGTCAGATCTATTACCCTAAAACACGGCAAGAGACAAATCCAAAATCATTTACTGCCGTTCTATGATAATTTACGTACGCAGCAATTTATTAAACATGAACTTGACGCCTAAATCGGCCCACAATTTGTCGCATAAATCATACAAGTAAAATCTTAATGCTGCATTACTGTGTCAAGGTCGGCTTTAATTAAACAATGTATCTTAACATGTAATGCCATCCGCATATTAGTAGGTAGCTTAAAGAATAAAGTAATTAGCTAAGCTTCGTTTCGCTTCGTAATCATTTTGTTGGAAAAAAAACAAATGTAATTAATTAAAATGAAAAGCAAAATCAGGAGTTTATTATTTTCTAGATAGGCCGCTAAGGGCTCTTTTACCATGTATTCTTTGATATAAACTATTTGACTAAATACATCTTAAATGGACGCTTAGCAATTTTGCAAAAAATAAAGTTTTTCTATTTTTTTACCATTGTTTAAAAACAGTAGTCTTTAGTGTATTTTTAATTAAGAGCTTAATAAAGAACGCGAGGGCTCTGCGCGCTGGGCGGGCGTCGCACGCGCATCTTCGCATTCCGCCGTGGGCGGGAAGCTGCGCTAGACGCTTAACAATTCATTCTAATTGCTTGTAATTGAATATTGGAGCTGATTCATCGACAGCATTTGCATTCAAGTGAAATCGAAGGATGAGAAGCTAAAGGTGTTAAAGTCACGGACATTTAGGCCTTTCTATAAGAGAAAGAAACTTTTAGTGTCAGAAATGCGACAATTTGTGCCTAATCTGCATACGTACGCATCTCCTTTACTTACGTGATTTTAGTTTATTAATGTCTCTCAGCATTCTTCAGTTCAGATATTGGTCATATGAAAAACGATGACAGCAAAAGACCTTAAGAAAACAGAAGCACTGTACATAAATATACAGTAAAGGTATTGTAGCTTAACGTATTTATCGTACCAAATGAAAAGCGTCGGAAAATAGTACTAATCTGATTTATGAAATATTGCTTTGTTGCTAATCTAATTGGCTTGCATGTCGTGTCGTTACAGCCAGTAAAAACGGTTTGCCCAACTCACCGCGGACACACGGCGTTCAATCAAGCGCGTAATTTGAAATTTTCCAATAACCAACACTTTTCTCGTGACCTTCGCGAAACCATAACACTTCCTCACGCCCCCGGCTTCCTCCGTGTCGCAACCAATTGCAATAGACTGGTTGTGCACCAGTTCGCCGAATGATAATTCCGATCTGTTGCAAAAGGGTTTCGCAACAGAATGCAAAAGCGGCCGATATGAGGCCCACGCCCATAATCACTGCAACCTGCTTTGTCAGATCCTGCTTTCCTCGTAAATATGGCAGCAAACGATAAAATCCCATTTAAAACTAGGTACCACGCAAAATGTTTGCTTTAATTTTTAAATTGACACTAGTCGCTGTCGTCGGTAATGCAAATAGACGCGCATTGTCATTACAATTCAATTATTAGCTAACGATACCTTAACTAGTTTAACTCCTCATTTACGATGTAGAAACAAAAAGCGAACGCTCAACAAAATTAATTGAAAAGATAACAACACCCGATTATGGTTGTTGCCCACACGTTAACGAGAAAATGTGGAACAATCTACAATTTGCCATTACATTAAAGGTTCCCTATTTAAGAATTAGAGCAACCTTTCGCGAGGGCCGGGCTATTGATCATTACACAACTAGCGATTGTTCACAAAATGGCAAAGCTAGTCATTCAAAATACCGCACATAAACTTGACCACACACGTAACGTAATCTATTTAAACCACGGAGTAACTTATATCCGCGTGTTAACATTGTGTCGTAACAATCAGAGAAATTTTTGTACTAAATCTTAATAGCCCAATGTTTGTACCACAGCCGCAGGGCTTGGCTGTTATCACATCTCATTCAAAATTAATTGCACAGAACAAAAAGTTAAGCACCTGACACACAAAAGTGTTAACTCATGGCATGGAGTTATGCTAACAATAACACAGGTGTACGTTTTGTACACGTTATAATAACAAGCCGCTGTAAATTAATTAAGTAGTAGGATTTAAAACATAGGATATGCTGTTGAATATTTCCAATTCAAGTGGAATAATCAGCCGGCATTGAATGAATTACACCTAATTCAATGCAGAGAATGTTTAAGCAGTATATAAACCAAGCAGAGGCTTTAGATAACATTTGTTAACAACTTGCTCGGACACGAGATTGAATATAAATCCTTTAATTAAACGAAGCCTTCGTTTGAGACAGAAATCTTTGGAACAATACACGGAACACGGAAGATGTAAGGAAGTGTTTGATTGTTTTCTCCCATAGCGATTGAAGGATTCATAGATTTAAACAATGGCTTTTTGGTGGATCTTGTGACGCCTACATAATTGTGTTGTTGTGCTGTATCTCCAAGGAAATGCCTTGACGGTGTGTGATTGAAATATTTCCCAAGGCTTCGTACCGTACTCCAGTAGGTACTTAACTTTAAAGCGAAATGTTTAGTTAATTGTATCGGCCGCTTGGAAACTATTGGTACTATAAATAACTCGAAAGTAGTTCTGGAACTAGTTTACTTATTTAAAGCTTTCCTACAGCAGTTATTTTATCTGTCATCTGCGGTGCGTGCGCGCCACGCCTAAGCCTTGGCGTAACAGCGCAGTTTACAAAATATCCCTTTATACTTCGTATTTACGTCTGTTAATGTTTGACTTGCTTTAGGATAACCTTAAGGGAGTGGTGAATTACACAACTCGCCTTCCTAGGTAGGTCTTTTTATCAAAAAATGCCGCGTTGGAGCTTAAGTAGGTACAAGCAAGAGAAATACTCGTATGTAACTGTAGGTATCTTATTGAGTCACTGTGATTCTGTCCATAGAGATACTAATTCTCATCAGCTATATTGTGTTGACACGAACCTAGGCTACGCAAGCATTTGACGTTGGTTTGAAATCTGTAACCTCTACGACCCAAAACACTTTGTTGAAACCTCGTTACGCTCTCAAATAATAATTACCTCATTCATATGTTCTCCATTTCACACGCATTGTAACACTAACATACTGTAAAATAGTTTAATTACGCAATAGTCTGCGGCATGATCGCATGTATTAAATGGTTTTTATGTTTTATTATTATTGTCTAAATCTCATGATCTTTTGTGAATGGTTGAGCAACGTGGTGCCGTGGCGTGGCTACGGCCGCTAATTAGAACAGGCATACAGGCGCTTTCTAATCTACACATTCCTCGATACAGATCGACTAGTCAACTGTCCAGAAAAATGGACACAGTTATGAAAGATAGCCTTGTCTTCAGTTGCCATCGATTGTATCTCGCATACTTTAACTAAATGCCTTTTTAAACAAACTACGACACGTACTAGTGAAATTTGTACCTTCACTCGCTCCATGCAGCAAATCTGAATTATCGTTGAACTTCACAACATTCGACTTCATCCTTTTGTGCCTTTTATATCGAAGCACCATTTACCGGACGCAAGTATAGCCTACATGACACTATGCTATATTTCATTCCAATAAGGTGACGCCGGCATCAGTGCCCATATTTAGTGCCTTAACCAGAGCCCCAGTCTACACCGCATCTCTGATTACATAGTCTTCAACTAACCGACTATTCTATTCTTTCCAGATTGTCCTTGCCGCTGCCCTTTGCTTGGCGCAGGCTTCATACCTCCCCGCTCCCGTGCAGGACACCCCTGAGGTCGCCCACGCGCGAGCGGCGCACCTCGCGGCGCACGCACAGGCTTCCACCGGCCACGCGGCGTGGGCGCCGATCGGACACGCTGGATACGGAGGCGCTGGATACGGAGGTGCTCACTACGGCGCTCCCGCTGCTGGTAAGAACCGTAGCATATTGACTGTGACTGCCTCCGTAGAAGCGATGCCTTACAAGATTAACGTTGGACGAACCAATTATTTATACCTATCCCAGTCTTACACGTAAGATCAAGGAAATTCGTTAGCACCCTGTAGTTGTTTGTGTTGTTCAGGGAAATTCCTATGAGGTTTTTTAGAGTCGGTAGAGTATGTTAGTTAGGATAATTTTTGAACGCGACTTTGACCAATTAAATTAATTACGAAATAGTGCACGTAACTGGAGAAAACAGTAATTGTTGAACGCGAATTTATTCATTACCATAACAATAAAACTGTCCTAATCACGCCCTTATTGCGAAAGGCGACATTAACTACAATGCAAGTTATTTTATTCAATTACACCACTCGCCTATCTCCGATCTTTTCGTTTCTCTGAACGATACGCACTACTAAATCGATTTCGTGATGAAATTGTTAAACAATACATCTTATTTATACTTACAAAACCTTTACCTAGTTGCATGAATTCTTATAGCATTACATTCCTTTTGAGTACGTTTCTAATTACGCCATTAAAAACATAGGCTCTACGAAAAATTTCACTATTAAGCAAGATCTTTCTGAAAAGCTAATTGCAAAAATATTGTGACTTTGTAATATTTCAGTATAGATACACCTCAAAGCCACATTGATTCGAAAATAAACCAAAAATAAAGAGTAAATTAGCTTTAACTTCGGCTTCTAAAACTCTTTTTATGTACTTACTTTTGTATCGGTTGCTCCAGAAATGGTTGATCCGATGGCCCGATAGATTATCTCACCAGTACATATCTCTGTAATAGACGACTTTCAATCAGTTACCAAAATATCTGACTCTAAACCATTGTTTCTTTCAGGTCTCCTGAAATACGGCCCCGCTCCCCTTGCGCACGACGGCCGCGTGGTGGACACCCCTGAGGTAGCGCACCTGAAGGCCGCGCACGCCGCCGCTTACGCCAACGCCGCCCATGGCGCCTACGCCCACGGCCCCGTCGCCCCTCTCGCCTACCACGGAGCTGCTCTCGCGCCCCTCGCTCACCACGGAGGCTACGCCGCCGGCTACGGCAAGTGGAACGGACCCCCGGCTCACATCCAGCTCACCCACGACGGACAGTACGTGGTCGACACCCCTGAGGTCCAACACGCCCGCGCCGCCCACTTAGCTCAGTACGCCCACGCCGCCCACGCCGCCGCCTCCGCGCCCGAAGAGCCCTGGGGCCATGGCGCCCACGGCTGGTAAACAACACCCCTACCTCTGACCCTGCCAACACTGCCAGACATCTATTTTTATATAAAACAGAGAAAATGTAAAAAAAATGTTTACTGTATATGTAAAGATGAATGCGAACTGTGTATCTACTGCAAACTGCAACTCTTGTAGAGCGAACTTGCAAAAGTAAGAATAAAAAAACTTAATAACGTTACAATTTATATTATTTTTTCTTCCTCGTAAGTCTAAGATTCACCAGTAGACTTCATTCGGATACGGAAATGGAATATTTAGTGGAAAAGCTAACTCACCTAATGAAATTAGTCTTAAAAATAATGAATTTAAAAAGTGCAAAGATAAAATATCTAAAATTATACTATAATATTAAAAAAAGTTTATTTCTCTGCAACATTTAATTAATACAGAGTTAATAAACATTTACTCCATTTTAATGAAATTCAGAATACATGATGCAATAATAGTTATATATTTTTTGGGCTGTCGTTTATTTTTAAATGGAATGTGACTAAAGGAATTTAGATAGAGAAAAGTAGAGAAGGAATGTTAGCAACCTCCCTGAGCCTTGTTTTTCATTGTGGCAAGTCAGCAAACGATAGTACACCCAACAACAGATTATAACCAAGCCTACTACCACAACAAGCACTAAACCCTTGAGAATAGACGTTTTCGCATTCTCTTGTCCATATTTTACCCTATCTGCATTAATTATCATTTTCATTTATAAATGTGTAGCGCTTTGACATATTTCATATTTTCTTTATAACCAGAGGCCGATTTTTAAAATCCTATTTGCGAAAATGAAATAAAAAACTGTAGACTTTAAAAAAAAATTACTGATTAACACAATGGCGGCTCACAGGAGGGAAACTGGAAGATATTATTATCATCAACGAAGATTGTACGCGATCAATGTAAAATTCGTATCGAGTAGGTACCTACCTAAGAACAATACCGGACGAACATATCATACCTTTCCAGCACTATTGTTTATGTATGTAAGTATAACTAAGCCGTCATAAAACTACAACCCGACGAAGAATGCACATATCATCTTCGCTTATACCTACACTCACATGAGATTAAATCATAGAGTTGGTTACTATTTTTACCTACGGAAGAGAGTATTAGATTATGTGAGGATGATATAATATGGCGTCGTGCAGCTATAATAATAAGCAGGCGGTAAAGAAAATGAACTACCTACGGAAAATTTAAGTAGAAATATATATAAGGTATAGGTACTGATTTGTCACATAACTCAATAAGAACATTCTTCCGAGTCGTCATAAATATCATAGAGTCCGTGAGCTCTTAGCTCGTTTGAGGTACCATCGGCCGAATCAAGCATCAAACCCATAAGAGTATATGAGACAGCAAGACAAACCCGAATGACATTCTAAGAAGTCACGAATTCTTAGTACCTACTCCTGTTAACGTATGCGACATTATTTAAATATTGGGATAAAATCAAACATGTGTAAAGCTGAGAACGAGTGCCAAAACTGATCAATTTTGATATAAATAATATATATTTGTCTTTGAATATTTAGTTTTTTTGTGGCGTTTTATTATTTAATATCCTCTCAGCCAATCATCACTACATATATACAACAAAGTCGCTTTCCGCTGTCTGTCTGCCTGTCCCTATGTATGCTTATATCTTTCGAACTATAGTGATTCGAGAGGAACGTTTATATGTATAATTCTGTGCAGACGAAGTCGCGGGCAAAAGCGTGTATTTATACAAATAAAAATGAATCACCGAAATGTATGTAGCGGTACGCGAATATCTTTCAATCGACTGCACCAAATTGGATAATTCAATTTTTGTGTTCGTTATTGCCAGGACGAGTTGACATTTGACCCAGTTGGTCAAAATATATAATATATGTTATATATATTCACCCATGTAATATAAGAAACAGTGGCAATACAATCAGTAAACAAAAATCAACTAGAAACAAAATAAGTAGGTACAAGACAGGCAAAATACATAGCTCGAGTGGACACACCCTGTCCATCTACTTTGCCTGTCATACATACGTCATAATGCTATTATTTTGTCTAAGTATCCCTCTTGACGTGAATGATAAGACAAGGTTGTGTGTTTGGCACACTCACTCACTGAAAAAGTGGGCACTTATACTATATCAAGATTGCAGTACGTTCGTAAATAACAGTGTATCAATGGGGGAGTATACCAAAACCTAATTACTCCTACCATGAACGCTAAGTAATGCGGCAAATTAAGAACTTTGCCCTGAGTTTTTTATAGGCTGTGGAGGTTAAAATATAAATAGAAAACGGGAAATGGTGTCTATTGGACTTGCGGTTTTAGATCTCTCTCGTGCCTTTGATAGTACATATTGACATTCTATTGTTACTCTAGTTTGTCATTTTTACGGTTTCGGCAATGGACCGTGTTTTATAGTTTGACAGTTATCGAAAGAACCGTTATCACGTATTTAATATGGTCAAGGAGAATGGCTTGATTTTGTTGTCCGGTTGCCAGACGCGCCGAGTTCCTCAGGGAGCTACACTGAGGTTGTAAACTTTTTATCACGACGATATAGTAGGTAAACGCTATCAAATTCTTCTGCAAATAAATAAACAATAAGTCTTCCATGCTGGTCTGGGAGCAAAGAAAAAACATAGAATGAACCAGTTGCTTCTCTACCCGCGCAGATGGTAAAAGCCCGTCGAGGGTATGGGCGATTATAATAGGAATCATGTTATAGGCGATGAGGCTAGCAACCCATCACTATTTTGATTCCATTTTCCATCTATACGCCCACAATCTTGCTAAATGTGGCCTGTGGGTACCGGTTACCTTAGGCTCTGACTACCCCGTAAGGGATAAAGACGTGATTTGTGTATGTGTATGTATGTATGTATGTATAAATAAATAAATAATCTTTGCTTAGTTTGGGGCTGGGTCAATAGGTGTAATTTGTCCGAAGATATTTATTTATTTATTTATTTATTTATTAGCCCCATGACTTAGCAATATCGCAAGCTGAAGTAGCAGTGGACAATTTATGTATCTAGACGAGGGTCTAATAATCGACATCATATGATGTTTTCTAATTTTGTCTAAGTCTATGAACATTACTTGTAGCTGTAAAAATTACATACACCTACTGAACAAAACATGAGTCTACCTATAGAGCGCACTACCCGCCTGCACCGCTCTCGGTCCCCTTTGTCGTCCTACCCTGCGCCCCTGTCCAAGCGCGGGAGAGGACTCAGTTAAGCGGTCGGTCTACAAATAGACTATTAGGTATAATATAAGGGATGATCTACAGTGCCTGCCAGGATGCCCAACCAACTCGTCAGATAATGATTTTAAGTTTTGCTATTAATAATTTTGTAGGCGCTTCAATCGATGCCTACTGGTTTGTCTTGCTATTAATGTAATTAACAATTACAGTGATTGTTTTGCAGAAAACCACGTAATTAAAATATTAATTAGTCTAGCCGACAAGTTCAAAATGGTCTAAAATAGGGGTCTACCTTATTTGCTATAAAATCAAAAGCTATAAATTTAAAATCTATAAGTTCATATGCTATAAAATCACTTGCTATAAACATTCATTTGCTATAAAAGTCACATGCTATAACATTCAAAATCTATAATTTCAAAATCTATAACATTCATAATCTATAACATTCAAAATCTATAACATTCAAAATCTATAACATTCACATTCTATAAGCATCAAAATCTATAAATCAGAGCCAGGTGTTCAAATGTAAAGTCGACGGAGCCCCGCTGGGCGGGGCTCCTATTTTCTGCTCTGAGGGACATTAGAATTACAATTAATTACACTCTAAAAATTATACACTATTACAAATAAAAACAAGAAAAATTTGTGGCTGCATGGATCTTCTCCCTTAGCCTCTAAGACGGTTTTTAATTTATAGAATTACAATTAATTACACTAAAAATTATACACTATTAAAAAAAAAATACCTGTGGCTGCATGGACCTTCTCCCTTAGCCTCTAATATGCTTTTTAATTTTTAGAATTACAATTAATTACACTAAAAATTATACACTATTACTAATTAAAAAAAAAACTTTCCTATTTGTTTTTTATTTCCTCTACTGATTCCTTAAATTCCGCCAGGCATCCTAATGCGAGGTCGAAAGAGCCCCGCTGCGCGGGGCTCCTATTTTCTGCTCTGAAGGACACAAGGTAACTAACAAACCTATCTGTCTTAAATTGGATGTTGGTAACGTGTTTTTCTAATGGCGGGGGCTGCGCCCCCGAGCCCCCCATGTGGGGGGCCCTGCCCCCCACACCCCCCTTTTCCGCGACTTTTCAGTTGTAGTACCGCTGCCTAAGTAAAGTTTAGAGATTTCAATAGTTATAGAAAACAAATGTTATACTATCTAATCCTTATAGCAAATGAGTGTTATAGCAAATGAATATTATAGCAAATGAATGTTATAGCAAATGAATATTATAGCAAATGAATGTTATAGATTTTGAATTTATAGAAAGTAACTTTAGAGAATTTAAGTGTTATAGCAAGTGAGCATTATAGCAAGCAATGATTATAGCATCTGAATTTATAGAAAGTGAATCATTATAGCAAATGGTTTTATAGAATGTGATTTTATAGCCATTGATTTTATAGCAAATAAGGGGATACCCTAAAATAGAGATACCGCTCTTAAAATTATGTGCGATAGCTCATTGGATGCGGAACGACGCCTAGAAAATTGTGCTAAAAGAGTGTATTAGCACATAAAAAATTGCAAAAGTTATAAACAATTAAATATGAAAAAAAAGGCATTAATTATTATTAATTAAAATAAGTAACATTCGATCTACAAGTATGCGCGAGAGCTGTCATTAACCGAAGGCGGTCAATTTTATCCGAACGGCTGCAAAAACAAAGTGAATTGACGAGATCCAAAATGATCGGCAATGCCGACTAGTCGGCCGAATATTCGGCATTTTTGGAACCGACAAGTCGGGTAGTCGGGTAGTCGGCAAAACCCGTAGTCGGCCCATCACTAAACAATATACCTGGTCAAATTATGAAATTAAATCCTAGTTCTTGAAATTTTTGAAACTTAAAATTTGGTAGAAATGTAGAGCTCCTATGAGAATGCAACAATCACGTACCTACCGTCGACAAAAAGTGTGTATTTTTTTAATACTATGTAATCATCGGTATGGGTACGATTTATGCACGATGTCAATATGTCAAGTTTTATGACTTTCATGTCTTCCCGCATGCGCGGGACACATTCCTCGAATGCCTATTGTTTAAACATCGGGGTCAAGTGCAAACCACTCTCCTATGAAAGCCTGAAAGGCCAGCATGATGACTTATCTGTTTAGAAACTTTATGTACAATATTGTCGTCAGTTCGGTAAAACGGGAAACTCAATATTTTCATACCAGCTATGGTGTGTCTGAAATAAAAATGCATCCTATTTATTTGTACTAAAGCTTTTATTTTACTCGCACTGTTCTTGGAAGTGATCCACTTGAAAATTTGCGAATATGATTTAGACAAAGTTATTCCTCAATGTTCAAAATACGTTATTACGAAATTTTATCAAGATCTACAACGGTTTTTCCGTACCTACTTAGCTAGGATACCATCCTATGTGTTTATCCACGTCCATTATTATAAACAAACGATGCCAAATTTCTTGAAATCCGAAAGTTTTGAGAGAAAGAACCATAAACATTCATCTTACAAAAATTGTGAGTACCTACCTATCTACCTACAAACTTTTTAAAACAGCATCATTTAATTGATGAAATTTTACTTTCTGTTACGTTACGTATTAATTGGCATCATCATGCTACGCTTTAACCTGTTCAAGTAAAGCGGGGAATTCGATATGACGGTTTCCATCTGATAATTTATATACTACGAGTATACATATTACTAGACTAGGTATACATGCCGTGATTCAGTTTCACCCGTATAGCGGAGTTGCGTAGCCCGCACCCAGACAGGTATGACTGGCCTAGACAAGGTTAATACCTACTAGTAGGTATTCGTTCGAGTTTCTAGAAAAAAAATCCCATATTTCGCATAACGCTTTTTTGGGTCTAGGTCATGGGTGGCGAACCTTTTTCGATAGGCATGCATGCAATTTTTATGAAAAAAAATAATTGCCTAAGACGTGTCATCTAAGACCTCATTTGTGTTGCGGGTATCTAAGGATGGGGAGACTCAATTACCTACCATCAGATGACCCATCTGCTCCTTTGCCAATTTCATAAAAAATTTAAAGACAGAAATATAAATATTTATTTGGTCACATTATTACAGCATAATAAACTTAACCGGTACTGAATGAAGCAACATGGACACAAAAAGGGAAGCTGGCTCAGCACCACCAACCTGAACTGAGCCGGAATTGAATCGCATTAAGACGTCATGGTAAGGCCCCAGAACTCCGACAGCGTTGCTGCAAGAAGTATCTTTCTTACTGGT
Source organism: Pandemis cinnamomeana (assembly GCA_932294345.1). Taxonomy (NCBI): domain Eukaryota; kingdom Metazoa; phylum Arthropoda; class Insecta; order Lepidoptera; family Tortricidae; genus Pandemis; species Pandemis cinnamomeana. The sequence goes on from OW028720.1 coordinate 5,915,039, forward strand.
TTGTTTTGTGTTTTCGATTTTTGTCACTATAAAAATCGAAAGCACACACTTTAGTAATATGTAAGACCTCGCTTTTGTGATTCCCAGAAGACCTAATAAGTAGAATTAGGAGGATAAGTTTAATATAAGTAGAGCTGTCGGTTGGACTTATGACTATAAGACGAATTCGCGGAAATATATGCATTATGAAGTTTAGGCCCTGTTTTAGCGACTTCTAAACATTGAAATGAATGTGCAACAACAGTACTACACTATTACACGAATACTTTTTGTACTATGTATGTAAGCACTTTATTGTATGTATCACTATCATTACATCACTACATAGTAATAAAACAAAGTCGCGTTCCGCTACCTGTCCTTATGTATGCTTAGATCTTTAAAACTACGAAACGGATTTTGATGCAGTTTTTTTAAATAGATAGAGTTATTCAAGAGGAAGGTTTATGTATAATTCTACGCTGACGATGTCGCGAGCAAAACAAGAAACTCCTTTACCGCTAATAAGGTTCATAGTCATTTGTACGGTTTGTAGTCAAACCGTATTTTCACTTACAAGGGGAATGTGGGGGTGCGAGTCGGGTTACCTCCACGTGTGGTCAAGAGCTGTGGTTCCTTTTTGGATCCGTCCGGGGAGAAGAGCAGTGCTTGATCCGGTGCACCCTGGGCTTGGGCTAATGATTTCCTGGCAGTTTCTGAGGGATAGGGATATCATTGACCGTTGGCTAAGAGCCCGACAGGGGGGAGGGGGTCTTTGACCATTACCTACCGTACAACGTTGCCGACGTTACTTTGACATTGGCGAAGTTGTCGTCGCTATAACGACTTGAAACGCCACAAATAAGAAGAAGAAGAAGGTGAATGTGACAGTTAGCCGCGTTTCTTTTCTGATATATGAACTGAACCATTACCTTTAACGATATTGATTTCCATAGAAAATATGTCTTGTGTAAGTAACTGATCTCCTTTTCATCTATAGGTCGACACACCACTCCACATTCCGATTTTAGTCGCCTTTTACGACGCCCTCGAGAAGAGATGGGTTCGTCCTATTGGTGACAAAACAAGACAAAATCAAAATTTGCTAAAGCAATTACCTAGATGTACTTTTTATTCTACCAGAAATACGTTTTTCATGATAAAGATCTCAGGTACACGAAAAACCGAACAAAGACAAGCGTTGAAGTTTACTATTTGAAGTGGCATTTGCATAGTAATTAAGGAATTCCGCGTACTGAGTACCTACTGTATTCAAATAATAATATAATCATTCAATTATACCTACAATAAAACATTTTCTGCACCACTTACTTTAGTACCTACTTAAAGTAGGTATTTATGCATAACAATAACATAATCATAAAACGAAACATTTTAATTCGCGTGAACGTTGAGAAAAGACGGGAAGGTTCTGTCATAGTCGCTATACACTACACAATAAAATGTAATTTTGCCTTGGCACAGGAGTATTCCTTTCGTTTCCAACTACATTAAAGAAGTTAAGTTGTTTGCCAAACGCTTTAAAAGCGGCCGCTTGATACTTAATGTAAATTATTTGCAGGTCGGAATTCTAACGTCAAGAAGTTGATACTTACTTAATGCAGATGCAGATGCAGGCATTAATTTAAGACAGCTACAACCTTATCCTCCTAATCCTGAGCGATGATTGCCAGACTGTCCCTACTAATCCAAATACCTAATCTATGTCGTTGGTTTAAAGTGTTCTGGGTATTATAATAATGTACTATGTTTTATAAAGGTTCAACATTTTCAATCTGTCTATATATCACTACATAGTATAAAATAAAGTCACTTTCTCTGTCCCTATGTCCCTATGTATGCTTATATCTTCAAAACTACACAACGGATTTTGATGCGGTTTTTTTTAATAGATAGAGTGATTCAAGAGGAAGGTTTTTATGTATAAGTCTAAGCAGACGAAGTCGCGGGCAGAAGCTAGTACATAATAAAGCTGAGGGTCGAAAGTCTGCACATGGAAGATTTTCAAAAAAAGTTGGCTGGGGATACTCAGAATCGGTAACAGAACACGTTCCAACAGTTTTTAGAATTGTTGTCTATTTGTCTGTTATTTGTTTATCTGTTTGTCTGTTCATTTAGCCGCGCATCACAAGAAAACGGCTGAACGGATTTAAATGAAAACTTTACTAATCTGTTGAAAAAATCCCCAGCCTCTAAAATCGACGCAGACGAAGTCGCGGGGAATAGTTAGTGTTCTATAAATAGCACTTAACCCTTTTTCTACCACTTCGATGTAGGCCTTGCTTAATTATATTGGCTCCAATTTGAACCGACTGCCGCTGTCTAATTATTGCTCTTTGCCAATATCCATCATTAATTGTTATAAAGTCTTCATCACATTCATTAAAAATAAAGTAGGTATAAACTGAACAAATACTTCAAAATAGCAACGCCTATGCTTTTATATTCGCTATAGACGCTAGTGTAGAAGAGCCTCGAGAAAGCTATAACCCGTGGCGTTTTATTTTAATATCGCTAATTTCAGAGCCGTGATGTTATGGTTTAACTAATAAAGCAAATTCACTACTTCTAAGGTTAAGTTGTGGTGATGCATGAAATGTACAACATTACTACCTACTTCGTAATGTGGAAATAATTTTATGAGTGACGATTCTGCTAATGCGTTAAGGCGAGATCCTCAAAGACAAGAAATCTTACTTTTTAAAATTATTATCACGTACGTAGACTTTGATTTACGGGGTGACCTTTTAAAGGTAATGACGAATACTTTAATTTTTATTTGCGTTTACTGCGTCCAATAGATGTCTTCATCGATCACTTTGCGTCTACATGCCAAACATTCACCGGATATGGACAATATCGATTTTATAGCAATTTTAAAACTATCAAAATAGCCCCAAAATTATCAAAATCACCCGGCTCACATAAACCCCCTACGTTGTTCATCACTTGAATTTGTATTTTTATTATTCAGTACTTTATTTGAACTCACCTATATAAATAAAACAAAAATATTAAATCCAACGTTTGTCCCCGTTATTACTGAGAAGACTGAATAATGTGAATTTCAGAGGAAATAAGCAAATCACTCTGATTATTTGGAAAACATGGATCACACCGTGATTTGGTGTTTATTTTCCGCAACATTAGATTAGTAATTTTTAAATGGCCAGTCATGGATTATGTCATGCAACATTATTTTTAACCCTGGCCAAAAATAACGGTATAAGAGTCTAAATACCTATTCAGAATTAGATGACTTCCTTGTCATTGAATAGTACCCCGAATAAATACTTAAGATAAAATGTATCAGCGGGAGTTCCCTCAATGTGTGTAAACTCTTCATTGCACGTAAAATCAAAAATAAATAAATAACACCATCAAACAGAAAAAAGTAGGTAGTACAACGGCCAACTTATCCCTAAAGAGGGATCTCTTCCAATGACTAGTTACCAGTTTGTATTTCATAATATTTAGGTTGGTGTCTTCTTATTTCTGTGCAAAATCTCAAGCTTTATAATGACACTAAGGGGTTAAAAAGACCCATTACCCCATTCCGTGCGTAAAGGATAAAAAAATATATAACCAACTTTTTCATTTACGAGTACATTATTTCACACTCCGGAGATGTGTTGGACTCTAATATATATCACCATCCTTACACTAAACTTGATTAGTAAAGACTTACTCAGCAAGCCTATCCCAATATATTTGATCTTCGATTGTATACTGCGAAATGCAAAGTTTGGTGACTCAAAAGAATCATGAGGAAGGTATTAACGAAATCTACAAAGTGCGTGACAAAAAACTTGATGAGATAAAACGAATGATGGGCTATAGCTATGGAAGATACACCGCAGACCGGCATTAAGTAATGGGGTTTGCCGCATGAATAATAATTGATCAGATAGTGAGAAGAGTGGCGGCGGCAAAAACGAGTTTAATACCTACTGTTGTGTACGTAGCTACCTAAAGATACCTACAGCTTTGTAAACACAACCTGCCAAGTAGTTCATTGGTGTGTGTGAAGTTCTCACACCGCACTGGGCGCTTGTCTCTGAGAGAAGTCCTATACCAAGCTGTGGGACGTATGTGGGCTGGAGATGAGACAGAGACAAACTACGCCCATGACGTCAGGTAACGGGTAACGCCCAGGACACAAATGCCATCATCATATTATCAGTTGGAAGACCTCCATAGTAGACATAGGCCTTACCCAAGAACCTAAAAGACCTATGGGTTCTGCAAAACTTAAGGCAGTGAACAATGCACGTTGTAGTGAACGTCAATCACGCTAAACGTGGTCTTTTGGTCTTGTTACCTAAGGCTCTGCTTACCCCGTAAGGGATATGTGACGTGATTTATGTATATATGTATATGGTATCTGCGCGATCGCAATTTCTAAAACATACGGTCCAAAGAACCATCAGTTCTGCGAGCAATGTGCGCTGTAGGGTGTGCAATTTGCTGAGCAAGGTCTAGCGTTAGTTTTTCTACGGATCTCCTTGTAGGGATTAATTACTGCATGCCTCTTTTCTTTGTTATTTGAGTGACTTCGAAGTGACACTCGGTATGATCGTCCCATTGTAGCATGTGACTTGAGATTTCTAGGATATTATCAGTACCTATCACTAATATAAATTAATAAGAGTGTTTGGGTTGGAAATGCAATGGTAGGTAATATTATTTGTACAAACACTAGGTATTTATGCATCATAACGAATGAAGTTAAATAAAAGCTTGGAAAAATAACAAGAAATTCACTTTTAACCAAACAAGAAAATGATAAAAAACACGATTCTTTAAAAATGCGTAGGTAATGCGTGAAATATATTGATAAAAGAGTCGCGTAACTAACTAAAAACAGTTACACCCGCCATTTTGTATCAAAAAGCCGCAAATCCTCAGTAAAAGTTTATTGACATCGATACGTTTGCTACTTTGTTTCTGCTCAAATGTTTGCCACCAACGTTTGATGGGTAAAATGCGGAGGTATTGTGTTGGCCGGCTCGGCCAACGTTGGCTCAATAGCCTTGGCAGTGACCTCAGTGGTAGTGACCGTAAGGTGTTACGTGCATCACGAATTGCAACCTGAGGGGCTATTAGCTATTACGTTAACTCAACATTAACCATTAAAAGCAAAATGCGTTTGCAAGAATATAAATACCCCTATAAAAATAAATTATCAAACGGAAGTTAAAAAAAATCAACAAATTAAAGAAGTTTAAATTAATCTTCCTTTACTACGTAGGTATATATAATTTTACAAAAAAACATTATCTTCCACTTTGTGGAGGCCCATATTTTACTTCACAGGGTAGCAAAGTAGCTAAACGTGTTTTATTCATCCATTAACACTTGCTACTTAGCGACCACAAAAACATCATAACCAATTATCAATTAATGTTCATCTGCAAAGTAACGCTTGTATAACAATTTAGAAATACTATTCTCATTCACGAATCAAAATGGAGTATCCCGCTCGACATGTTACGGACTAATTCGTGGTCCTTCCTAACTATTTTCAGGTGAAATTAGCAATGTCAACCAGGACCCATGCAAAAGTATGCGGATTGTACATCAGTGACTCACTAAAGTGCAAATGCGGTATTCCAAATACCATCTGACTTACGTTACGTATACACATGGTGTTCGCAGGTACGCCAAAAAACGCGGCCGGTGGAAAACCCAGCGCGAACGCTCATCTCATCTCCATAATATAAACAATCACGGCGCCCGCGCAGCCTGTGTCGCCGGTGCGTCTTCTAACGCGCGCGTCGTCGGGAAAAAAGTGCTTGTGAAAAATCTAAAATCATTTTAAAAACATATGCTTGTGTTCAAGAGTGTTTGATTTGAAGGTAAGATGAAATAGACATTATTTTATAGATTTTAAAATAGGTATTACCAAATAAATATTTTTTACATTGATTGGATTATCTAATGTAAAGAAACGAGAAATTTACAGAAATCGGAACTAGAGTACCAAATAAACAATAGAGTATAAAATAAAGTCGTGGATTTTGTTTGGATAGCATGGATTGTGATTTTTTTTTATTATATAAAAATTACTACTTACTTACTCAACCCTCTGTCAACAAAAACTAAATGATTACCGATTCGAATTAATCTTTGAAGAAAATTGACAACCTTTTTAGATATAAAAAAAAAACATTACACTTCAGATCAAAATCCATCCATATTATAGTTAGTTGTGACGCCTATGATTAAATATAATAAGTCAGAACAAGGTTAAAGAAGTTAACTCTACATCAATCGAAAATGCATTGAAATTCTTCAGAGTCCTAAATAAAGTGGTATCAAAATTGAAAAATATTCACCAAAAATCCACGCCAGTGGATCATTACAATCAACCATATTAAATTCATACGAGTAGAAAGCCTTGGGTGACAAATGACGACCGCGACCATACAGCGAATCACACAAAACTAGTCCATTATAAGTAATTTTAAAAATTATTTGAGTGACATTTCCTTATTCGATTGATATCGTGTGTGCTGTCGCAATATGTATTTTATGGAACTCCATTGTTGATACTATCATCCGTTGTCGATGATTGCCGTCTAAAACTACTTACCTAGGTACCTATTAAAAACCTAGTAAGGAAAGACTTACTTCCAGCACTAGCTCTTATTTTGTCAATTAGGTAAATATACAAACAAGCAAAAATAACTAGTCGCTTTCCATATAAAGTTGTATGAAGTAACCCTTTTTTTGCTCGCGTCAAGATGTTTCAATACATTAGTCGTTGTTCAAAGTAAGTAAGTAAATGCTTTATTGTACAAATATAAAGAAACAGATACAATTCACAAAAAAAAATAAAAAAATATATGCACAAAGGCGAACTTATCCCTATAAGGGATCTCTACCAGTTAACCTTAAAGTGTACAGCGATTTAATTTTGAATCAAAAATTAAAAACCTATAAGCGATAGTTCATTCAAACATCAAAGGATAGCTCGCTTTTTGTACATCGTTTATCCTGTTACCTTTAAATTTATTGTGTTTTTTGTACAATACGCGTTGCCGCGTATACGCAGTGACGTACGTGTCGTAGGCGTCACGTTTTCTCACCGTTTTTTCATACATTTTGTTGCGTAAACGCACCGTCAACGTCTTTTACGCACCAGTGTGGTCGCACCATTAATACATCTTCCATGCTGCCCTGGGAGTAAAGAAAAAACATGCAATGTACCAGTTGCTTCTCTTCCCGCGCAGATGGTAAAAGCCCATCGAGGGAACGGGTGAAAATCTAAGAAATCCCCTTTCCACCTATATGCCCACAATTAAGCTAAACGTCTTGATACCTTAGGCTCTATCTTCCCCGTAAGGGACAAAGACGTGATTTATGTCAGCATAAATACATACCAACTAACATAACCTGCTGATAATGTTCCAGAACAATTTTTAGACACCTTGTTTATTGTTGATCCAAGACTGAAAACCTCAGACGCGTGATGACTTGCATTACACTTGTTCGTCATTCGTATCATACCATTAATTTACAGGTATCAAGGATGTCTATGAACAGCGATCACTATTTACTCTTAGGTGACTCACTTGATCGATTTCCTTTTTTTACACAATATATAGTAATTTGAACATATTGCAACCAAAGATAGCATTCATCATTAAGCGACAAGGATAAGTACATGTGTTAAACACAAATAAAAACACATCGTTAAAAGTAAATTAGTAACTGGCTAATAATGGTTATGTGGTTTGCGATAGTCTTTAACAAACGCATAAATTAAGTTGAATCACTAAACCACATGTGTAGGTATAATTAATCGCAAACCTATTGCCATTATAAAGTGGATAAGTATTTCGCAAAATGCATTTTTTTTACAGTAAACAGAATTAATATTCGCCCTATCTCACCTGATGGAAAGTGTAGATGGGACCAAAGGAGTTAGCTCACTATGCACCTCCGACTTGCACGCACTCACCCCTGAGCAAGGTCTACCAAAACAGACCGAAACTAATCGAATCGTTCCCGACTTATCTATAAACCTCTCACGAAAGCTTAAAACGACATTAGTGTAACTCACTATCTAGCTTCCTTATAAGCACCTGCAGGCGTCTAACTGTGTATGTATGTAAACCTTAACGGATTCTTTAAACGTGTGATATATTCAAATCTTGTTTGTTTGCCGCAGCAATAAGTAGTAGTGAGGTACAACCTCTGCTTCCACATAAATCTCTTATCGCTGCACTGAAATCGTATTTAATTCTCTATCGACAACCGTTTACAATACAAATTTCCTGAAATTATAGATACACATGTCCAGGCTCTTTTTTGGCTTACATACCTACCGTAAGTTAGAAAGTAATTGCTGATACATGCATTTCCTGTCCTTAGTTACTTTTATACACTTTTTAATCTAGTAACACCAGGAAAATCTTTTATTTCCACGGAAACCACATTTACCGATTTAATAGCACATAAGGACGCAACCACCGTTAAGAAACGGTGATTTGATGCGCCAAGAATCGGTAAAATAAAGCAAGACCGTTACGTTCCCATAGAAAACGCACAACCTATACATTATGTGGTTTAGAACCAGGCATTTACATATATGTAAATGATGGGCGCCGGCTCAGAAATGCTTGACAACAAAACTCGGCGAAATAGGAAGGCTGTTGATATTTTGATGTTTCGTAGTTTGTGTCAGTAGGGCGCAACGAATTGTCAGCGAAATCCACTAATAAATAGGAATTCAATATTAGGCACTTACAGGACGAACTTCTAAAGTTAAATTAGTAAGAGCAGTTGTCGAGATTTCTAAACATAAGTAAATAAATATCCCATGACAATTTGACCTAGTCCCAATAGATAAATATGCTAATACAAGGCCGTCTTAAAGTGTTTCAGCAGGTTCAGTTAAGGTTTTTTGTTTTTCAACGTCGTTTTTGATTCGAAATTACGTCACCCTTTTCATTTGAACAGCGATCATGGTGTGTATTGTCAAATACAATTAAAACATGCACAGTAGTGGCCTGCTAAGGGTGGTGTAGGGGCATAGCACGCGTCACGGAATGACGAGGATCCGGGTTTGATTTCCGGCCATAGCTTCACTTTTCGGATTTTTCTGTGTCGTTTAGAAATTTCCTGTAGTGTTCAGTCAAACTATTTCAATCACCTGCCGAAATATTATAGGTTAATTATTTGACAGTGTATATGTAGATAATAATATAGATACACTACAAGAATCTTACTTGCATATATACAGGTGGGCCCTAAGCAAAACGTTAAACCACAGCTTTCGGTATTAATTATGTGCTAACTTCGTTCTACAACTTTTAAAAATAACCTTTATTGCCATTTTTATTATAGTTTAAACTTTAATTGGACAACCAATGTATTGCTAAATCCGTCATTTAGTAATGTGACAGGCGATGTCATTTAGGCAAATTGGATGCCGTACATTGAAAATACCATTTAATTTGTTTGGAATAAACATAATTATAAAATTACTTAATTTTTGAAAGTTGCACAGCTTAAGTATAGTTTCATTTGAATAGCAGAACCTGTGTTATAATTTTTTGCACTTGTACAGGGCCCACCCGGTACATATATATTAAACATCCAAACTCAAAAACTAGCGTTTCTACTTTTCATATATATCTGACACGACCGAGGATTAAACCTGGGACCGCAAGCTTCGTACTCAGGTTCTCTAACCACCTTATCCAATCGTCAAACATGTTGCTCGTTTAAGGGCCGAATTTTCATTCCTCCGTCACTTATCCGACCAATACCCGTAGGATATCCCTTTAAAAAATCGGCTCATCTAGGTAGTAAAGAATTTAACCTACGTGTCTTTTGTTTCAGTTATTAATAAAATCAGTCTGTGACGATGATACGAGCGGCAGAGGTAAGTTTGGTGATTCAAATATTCTGTGAATTGAAATCCAATTTTTCATACGACCCTGTTGTATAAAATTACAAATTATGAAATGATGAAGGCTCCGAGAAATGGCGTCACTGAATAAATACCATAAAGACGACAATTTAGGACACATTCAAAAGAAAACGTTCATCATAGTCAATGGATATCAATAGGCCATATTATTATTGTAACATCATTAAGGCTCTACAACTTCCATAGAATAAGATTAAATTTTAAAATTACAAGCGTGTTTCCGAGCCTTGTAAATGATCCATCAATCCCATAACTTCTTGCTCTAAACATGGATTTCGATGTACAAGTCAGAACAGCTTTGTTTCTAATAAATAAAAAATACTTAATTTAATTAATTACACACATTACATCCACTATTAATGCTACATCTTCTGCTCATTCGCTAATTATGCGCCTAAGCTCTTGTATCCGTGACTAATGGTTTTGAATTTTTGTTCATTAACCATAACGACATACGGAATTTTATGTACTTTAGGTTTCTGGAAATAAAATTGTATTTTTAAGTTACTTAATAGATCATACTTACAGGCAAATTTTCCGATATACTAGATACAGTAAGGATAAATAAAACGCCGCCTGATACAACGAACTTTAGAATGAAGTTTATACAATTGGGATTGTCTAAAAAAAAATACCTATCCTTTTTATATTTTTTTTGTGCAGAATAGTCAATTATAAGAAACCAATTTCAATATTTTCTCATATAACTCGGTATTTTTTTCACTATTAATTATTGAAAGTATTTTGGTTGATGACGTCAGAGTTTCCATTGCCGGTGTCACACATCTGCTTATTGGATAAATTGATCATAAAACGTATGTGAACCTCCGCCATCAACGTCTTTTCTATCTGTGGTGAAGTTGGCAAACTGTCATTAGTATCAATGTCAACATGATTCAACAATAACACGGGAAGATTTACGCGATCTTCTCCTATGAATTTTATATTTTCACAATCGTTATACATACCATAACATTCTGCGCGAAGCAGTAAGGTCCATAAACACATACCAGGTATGATCGAGACAAAACAGGGCCCGGAAATAAGACAGTAAACTCAGTAGGCGAAAGTAAACCGAAAAACGTAATATTTTCGCTCTCCATTAAAATATTTAGCGTAAAATCTTTCATGTGAGCAAAGCACATCGCTGTGTGGTTACACTCTTGCCTAATTATCTACCGAAAGTGCTTCTAAATCTAAACTATAATACAACAATATGAAAGTAAACGGTGGAAAAAACAAGAATGACAGTAACAAGATTGCCCATTTGCTTGTCATCTGTCATAAGATGAATGAAATGTCAGATTGCGGGTCCAAATTGAACTCCGTAGCATAATACACGCGTAAATAGCATAGAATTTGTAACCTTTGCAAATAAAGTACATTTTGGACCGTCTACGCCATGTCTGGGAATGTCAAATGAAGGTCATTGCTTATTTTTCATGTAATAAATTCATTATAGCAAAATAAAATAAAGTAAATACAGAAAACGATTTAAAAAGCATTTATCTCGAAATGGTTTTCGATTTACTATACATTGTAAAAAAATAGACAATCCCAATTAGCTTGAAGATTTAACAGGTGATATAGGTACTTATCCCACGTTAGTGAAACTCTAAAATGAAACTAGTTATATTGTATTTGAGTAGGACATTAAGTTCATAGGCAATAAAATAGTTAAACAATAACAATATTACGTCCCAGGAAGAACAGTTTTAAAATTTAAATAAATTTACTATGGGTCATTAAATCAAGGTGTTTAAACTCTTATGGCTAAAACGCCGATGTATGGTTAGATTACAAAAATAACTAATTTTAATTATTGTATAAACTACATTTAATGATGTCTATTCATAAACAAGAATTTAAATTAGAAGAAATATCTCAAATAATAGGCAGTAAGCAATAAGTAGGTACATAAAGATTGTACTTAATACATACCTATGTATTAAGTAACATATAGTGACTTGAAATTAGGAAGATATTCCTTGAGGATGATAGAGGCGCACTAAGAAAAGATGACTAAATTAAATAGGGAATATAAGGGATTTATATTTTTGCTTCGAAATGGCTGTCTGTTTTAAACGCCTATACTATTTTCTGAGCTTTGAGAAATTCTCACGATATAATTAAGAAAATTATCTTATACTAGGTAGCGGACTAGTAGAAAAATAAATTTCATTACGTGGCAGACATATATTAGGTACTCGAGGATCAGATAGATGCCAAAAGGATAAGATTTCTCAAAGTTCCCACGGGATATTTTTACTATTTTTCGTGGGCGAATCCACGGGTGTATTTGGGCTGTTATAAATATAAAGGTACAATATAACAATACAGATAACATTGAGCCCCATTTTCATATAATAAAGACCAATTTAAAACGGTAACATCCAAAATACTGCTAATTCATGCGGCGTGTTATTTACTTTGTAAGTTAGAACAAAATGTACGTTTTTACGGAAACAAGGCCTTACGATACGACACTAATACAAAAACAATTGAAAATCGGTCACGATTTCGCATAATGATATCGGAAAATCCATGTTACTATAAATTATGTTAGTAGGTACCCATAAGTAGTCATCACCATATAAAGTTATATGTTTTATCTCGTTTTGATGATCTTGAAGCATGATCAACTGCGAACACACGACAAAAACAACCTTTGTATCGCTAATAATCGGAATTAGTGCATGATCTCGTCATTATAGCAATTGTAGGAACTGTATTGATGAAGTACCTAGTGGAAAAAAAAAAAAGAATTGCAGAACTAATAATTGTAGCTCAACTACCGCTTATTAACGAATTATCTTTTTTCTTCTGTACACACGACAATGTATTAATTCGATGACAAGATGGCATGAAATATAATTAGGTACATAATTCCCTGCGAAATTATGTTATGTATAATGAACATCAATTTAGTTTAAAAAAAAAAGTCTGACTGACTGACTCGTCACGCCAAGCTGAAGCTTCTCATAGAGCCTTTCTTCTATTACTGAATAGAGATTGATGAAAGAATAGGGATTTATTTTTCGAAATTTCCACAGAGAAATAAAATGTGGAAAAATAAAAGGCCAACAGCCACAGCAAGCTAGTGTTTAAAATAAACCGATAAAACTGTTTCCAGGCATGTTCGTGTCCTATTCAGGAGACGGGCCCATCAATGGCGGGCGCGTGCGGCGGCCATTTCATGTTATTTATGACCATACTTGAAGCCTTCATAAATGGGCGCTGCGACCTGGCAGACCCTTGTAACCGTGTTACCAGCGCGACCCCAGACAGCATGCTGGAGAGCTATGATTTCATCGTGGCTGGAGGTGGGACAGCTGGGTCAGTCGTGGCAGCGAGGCTGTCCGAAAACCCGCAGTGGAAGGTAGGATGCTTGCGTATCATTAATAAATAACATGAGGACACTTTGTACTATGGGTACTAAGCGAATATACCTACATACTTAAATACATTTAACAAACATCAATGACTCGACTACAAACATTCATATTCACCATACCAGTGTCTGGTACCGGGATTTGAACCCAGGACCTCTAGCTTCATAGTCACTTAACACTAGGCTATCTAGTGGTCTCTCACAAGCCGCTGACCTCAATCTTTAGCTCTCCTTCTTCAATCCCAGTCCAGTCTTTCGAATATCATCGCCCAATCTAACTACAACGGCCACTGCGTTTGCTGAGACGCGGTCTCCATTTAAGAACCATCCTGTCCCATCGGCCACGGGACATGTTTACAGCATACGTGACCTGCCCACTGCCACTTCAGTTTGCTAATTTTCTAGACTGTCGTTACATCTAATATTTAGCCATTATTCCATCGTCAGATACCTATACCTAAAGATCAAAGATTCACAAATTACACTCGTCTTGTTCTCTAACAGCTAGATCTACAGCGATTATCTACACCAACTGACGGCCTCCCATTCACGATGTCTGTCCATCCGTATCTAGTTAATGTGAAAATCCGTGCATTGTCCATTACTGTAAACTACTGATAAAACTGTGCATTGTTTGTTAATCAAAGCGTTAACATAAATTCAATAAAATAATCTGTATAATAAGTAAAACAAGAGCGGTAACTACTCAACTACCATATTCATCTTTACAATAGCGTAGGACCGTAGGTAAGTACTATTGATCGTAATATCTATCTAAAGACTTATCTATAGAAATCGTGAACTGTGTGAACAAATTCTTGATAAAATAAGCAGATTTTGGTAATCCTATACCCAGCCCTAATCTTATACCGGAGGACAGAAAGAAATGGTAAATGCGATTGTATGTAAATAATTACGAGAGCGTTAGACAATAGAGCTTCTGGTCATAAGCTAAAGCCCGGATCCATGTCAATTATGAATACTTAAAAGTTACCCTTTTAGGTACCAAATAATTAATCTAATGATGTACGTACTTCGTAGATACGTACGTACTCGACCTACACGAACAAACAATAGGTTTTTGCTTAAGCATAGAACCACCGGGCCATTATTGTCCGGCAATCACATTAATGACATCATCAACGTCTAGTGAATTAGTTACAGAACTAGTTTTTAAATTAACCTTTTATCTGTTTTCAAATCTTTTTATATTTTTGTATAAAAAGTAAAACCGCATGCTTCGTTACGTGTGACCGTTGGCAACAAAAACTTGATGTAATTATGATTTTAGGGTTTCGCGCACGTCACAAAAACTGTGTTTAAGTTTTTGGTGCAAAAAAGCGAATTTACCATACCACAATAATTGTTTTGTTATAGGAATGTCAAAACAATACATTCATGCAGTGTGACTTAGGACAGCGGTCACAGCTCATGTTTTCTAGAGAGGGGGAAGTGGGAGGGGATATGGACACAAACAGAACTTTCGCTAAAACCCGGGTTTTCCATGCGAAACCATTTTTAAAACTTAGCTGAGACCTATTCCCCATGTTTTTCCCCCTTTTCTTCTCTATTCTCCATGACACAATTTGACTACACCTTTCTACTTTATGCGATTGTAAGCAAGAATTAATATCCATCATAACTCTGTATATTGGTGCTTTTCGAAAACATTTGTGATTAAACGAACCAAGTTTAAAAATAGATCTTTTCTTAAATTTCGGGGTTTTCAGCTAACAGCTACGGATAGATAACAAAAAACTAAGCATTTGATTAAATAGTTATTACGTGGTTTAGACAAACACTAATTACCTACACCGACCAGGATTAGCATTTTTTCTTAATATCTCGTATCAAAATCTGCGGTTTTACATGTTGGTAATCGATATAATTATTAAAATGATAATAATATAAAAGAACACTATGCCAAATTGCTGACGTAGATGGGTAAGAAAACTTCATAGGAAAAAAGCTTGAATGAATTG
Source organism: Pandemis cinnamomeana (assembly GCA_932294345.1). Classification (NCBI taxonomy): domain Eukaryota; kingdom Metazoa; phylum Arthropoda; class Insecta; order Lepidoptera; family Tortricidae; genus Pandemis; species Pandemis cinnamomeana. Next base: position 5,930,355 of record OW028720.1, read on the forward strand.
ACGAATTCTTTACGGCACTTGTGGATTTTCCTCATTGCCATTGAACATATCAATACCAACTGACTGTTTTTATTGGCCTATTGAAGACTTGGAAAAACCAAAGTAAAGTTGGCAATAGACTGGCTATTTACAAAGAAAATGATAGCTGAACAGTTTGAGCTTTGGCCTTTTAAGCTCTGAATGTTTTGTTTTTCTTTCTGAATCGCTACCACCATTCCCTTAGCTCATCCTGACACTAAACAACTTTTTACATTTTGTAAGTTACTACACTCAAGTGGCAGTAGGTAGGTCACGTGACTCGCAGGACCGACGGCCGATGGAGCCGGAAGGTTCTCGAGTAGCGACCACGTACCGATAGACGCAGCATGGAAAGGCACCCCAGCAGATGAACTGATGGTCGCGGGAGACCGTCTTTAATCACGCTCTTTGATGGAAGCCCATGTTCAGCAGTGGACGTCTTGATGATAAAGTTGGCTCTGGTATTTTGAATGGGCATGGTCAACAATCATCACTTAGTCATCTTAAAGCATTGAGTTACGGTTATTAGCCTTCCGTGACTTATAAAAAATTCTTGTGTCTCTTCAAGGTGCTCCTCATAGAGGCGGGCGGTGACGAGCCGACTCAGTCATCTGTGCCTGCTTGGGTCACAGCTTATTGGGGCCGGCCCGAGACGGATTGGATGTACAAGACAGAGCCGCAGGAGAAGGCTTGTCTTGCTGAAGGCGCGCAGTGCAGCTGGCCGCGGGGCAAGATGTTGGGTAAATAATATTCATTTTATTGCGAAATAAACGGATCCCTCGTGTATCAAATTCGAGTACCTACTTCTCGGCATGTTTCGGACTAATCCGTAGTCCTTCGCTTCGATGATAGCGACACGGACACATCGTACACTGTTCAAGTTATCACAGTAGTTTTGTTAAAAACATATTCAATTAATTTAATTCAAAGCGTTTAAACGGAGCCTTACTGCTCTCGCTGACCCGTCCGTCTCTCCCTCTATCACAGGAACCATATCTTTTGAACCGTAAAGTAGGACCTACACTTGAAATTGTTTATGGAAATTATAAGGTGATACGGACCCTTCGTGTGCGAGTTGGAAACTTTTTAAATGCATAATAAGCAATGCATTTCACCACAATCACGCCTGATCGAAAGCGAAGATGTGTGGTTTGCTTTAAAACTGCAGTCTTATCTGTTGGTAAATGTAGAACGGTAGGTATATGAAGTGAAACGCTCTCCTACGTATTCCAGGTGGCAGTTCTGTGATCAACGGAATGATGTACATGCGAGGCCACGCAGCGGACTATGACGCCTGGGCAATAGATGGTGCCACGGGGTGGTCTTGGTACGACGTGCTACCCTTCTTCCTGAAAAGCGAGAACAATAAGGAGATCGGGAACGGTGTGTCCGGCCAGTATCATAACATTGGTGGGCCTCTGCCTGTGCAAAAGGTAACGACAATATTCCCAGTTATGTGCGCTATAGATAGTTCGATGTCCTGATCTTCAGGTTGCAATTTGTTTGGAAAAATATAAACACAGACTTAAGTTCACACAATCACACCGATAATAAAGTGTCGATACTAACGTCGATAAAGACTGTCGCATTGTAACATCATGGAAAACAGACGTGGGCAGCTACACACCTCAACTCTAGCTAGCTAGTAACCGTCTGTTATAGGAGTGATTTTTTCGGGAATTACTGTGGCATTTTTAGTGCGATCACTCGGCACCGCGTTTATGGTCAGTGTCCACTATAAGATACAAACACACCCAAAGCTGGCGGTCTGCGACTCTGCCAACCGCGATAGCGCTGTGAGATTGAAAAATAACCTGAGGATTATTTACGACACACTCGTATAGTTGCCAGCTAAGTTTATGCGCGTATAGTTGTACTTACTATAGTACCAAATTAATGTTAGATTGCTTCTGTGCATTCAAGATAATTTCCCAAGAAGTCAGCCGCCAACTAGATTATTGTTTTGTTTCCGTAGTTCCGGCACGCACCACAGTTCGCCCACGACGTTGTCTCCGCAGCCATCGAGCTTGGATACCCGCCAACTAGCGATCTCAATGGAGAGACATCCACCGGCTTCACTATTGCCCAGACCTTAAACGAGTTAGTATTGTGTCCTCATAACTCTTCAAAGGGAAACAGGTATTTAAGATGCTGGCAAAATGTTAGTGGTCTACGTTTTTTTTTTGTGATTGACCTCTATCTCACTTGGTGGAAGGTGCAGATGAGGCCAAAGGTGTAACTCACTGGTTCAGTAATAGCCTATTCACTCTAGCCTTGAAGAGCCCTAGATTGTATCTGTCCGGAAATACAGACGATGGGAGCGAATTCCATTCCCTAGCAGTTCGCATTAGGAAGGATGAAGCAAACCGCCTGGTGCGGGTCAATGGTACGTTGACAACAAATGGGTCAAACGTTTTCGGCTTCACATGTACTCTTCACATGTACCCCATCTGCTGGGCACATACGTCCTCTCAGAATGAGAAGGGTTGGGCCCAGTGTGGATTAGGAGCTTCACACACACCATTAAATTGCTTCGCATTTTTATGGTGCGAGCGAAGGTTCGACCCCACTACCCTCTGCTTAAAAGGCCGTAGGTTAACCACTAGGCTACTATTATAATTTATGAGTCAGTTCGATCAGGTGTAGCGTCAGCGAGCAATCGAGCTATGATTGTCCTCTTGGTCCTATTACTTCATAATAGTCTCTTATGATCATCTAGTAGACGTCTCGACAACCCGACAAATGTACGAGTAACTGACGAAAAATGACGAGAGGCGACCCAAACGAAATATCTATACTTGTACACTTGGGAGTCATAAAAGGGAAATTACTAAATAAGACCTTCGGCTTTAATACGTATTTTCCTTTCAGTAACGGATCTCGCTTCAGTACAGCGCGCGCCTACCTGCGTCCGGCGTCAAAACGTGAAAACCTACACGTCTTACTGAATGCTCATGTCGCCAAAGTCAGAATCGACCCGGCCAACAAGAAAGTTACAGGTGTCGAATACATCAAAGACGGAGAGACAAAATTCGTTAAAGCCAGCAAGGAGGTAACTATACTTCGAGATGCATTAAAATAAGATCATTTTCTATAACTCTTTGATGTTGCAATTACTTGTCTTGTTTATACGTTTTCTTAAAGCCCATGAGTTTTTGGTACTTTCTAAGATCTAAGTAAGTACTAATTTCGTTGCCAATGGACAGCGATTACGTACTTAAGGTTTTGGTCTTTAAAAGCCAAAACCAACTCACCAACTACATAGTATCGTTACCTCAATGGAGTCCGTTTAAATTTCTAATGACTTTGAAAACTATAGTACCTACCTACTTGCCTGTTACCTCCATCAGTTAGTAATACTACTAAATATTGATCGGGAATAATAAAATCGAAGCTAACTCTTACCTTACCTCTATTTTCCCGTAGGTCATTCTATCTGCTGGTACGATGAACTCTCCCCAAATCCTACTACTCTCCGGCGTTGGCCCCAAGGAAATGCTGCAGAAAGCGAACATTCCAGTCATTAAGGACTTGCCAGGAGTTGGACAGAACCTGCATAACCATATAGGAGTGGAACTAGAGTTCACCTTGACCAAAGAGCCGGAGGTTCCTGATTTGGATTGGGCTAGCGCGACCCAGTATCTGCTGAATAGAGACGGACCTATGTCTTCTACTGGGATGTCTCAGGTAATTGAGTATTGATAAATATCTTAAATAATTCTATGTTAGCTATAAAACAATTTACAGAGAAAACAGCTGGAGCCATAGCAATAGAATCAGCGAAGGATTCGGAGGTGCTGTAGCACTATATCGCTTTTAACTTATACACGGTGAACAATCTTGACTTTCTTTTAGGTACTTACAAGTAACAATTAAATAACTTACTGGTTACTGTTGAATCTAACAATTTTCAATAAAAAGACAGGACAAGATCGTCTACCTTTTTGTAATGAAGAAACGAAGTATACTTACAGCTAGAATCACATAATGAGCGTAATCCTATTAGCCAATTATAATTAGATATCTATAGATATAGCCGTCCAATGTTATAAGAAACATTTCATACTGACCGTGTTTCTTCTTTTGCATTATTTTATTTCTGTCCTGTTAATTTTCTTTTGTCTTTTTCTTTAGCTCACGGGCATTGTCAATTCTAAATACGCGGCTAGAGGCGGCCGGCACCCTGACATTCAGTTCTTCTTTGGAGGATATTATGCGTCCTGTGGCGACGGAGAGACACCTGACCCAGAGAAATTTAGCTCCATAAAGGAGAGGAGAACAGTTTCGTGAGTATTTTTAGTTTGTAGTTGTTTAGTTGGTAGTTGTACAAATAATTGGTACAAGAGAAATTATTATATGGACAGCAAGATTCCTATTACATACTCAGGGAAAGAACTGAACAACAAACAGAGCCAGTCATAGAGTCAAAATATCGCGATGAAAATTTTTGTGATTCTCTCGAATGTTCTAGTAATTGCTTCTTAAAAATGCAAGAGAAAAGTTTATGCCTCATTGTAAAAATCGTGCCAGTATCAACCCATACAACCTAATTGGTTGCCTTTTAGTATCTGGGGCCTTACCATTGCGTCTTAATGCGATTTAATTCCGATAAAATTTTGCGTTTGAGCTGTAATTTTTGACACTTCTGGTACGGACCTAACAGCGAGCGATCCAACTTTGGTTGACAGACAGATAACTGTGTCCCTTACGCTGAATAGAACTTGACACGCACTAAGCGATTGTGGTAGCCCCCCTGTTCTTTACTTTACACAAGTAGTAATAGAGACTTTGACCGTTTGTATGGTTGTATGGCAAATTGACCTATGAATTTCAGGATATCAGCCGTTGCGCTTCAGCCGCGCAGTCGCGGTTACCTGGGAGTGCGCTCCGCTGACCCCATGGAACCCCCGGTCATGCAACCGAATTACTTCTTTGAGGAACACGAGCTTGACGTGCTGGTTGACGCCGCGTGGATCGCGCATCGGCTGGCTAATACTACTGTGAGTGTTAGCGAGATAATCTACCAATAGTCTTACTCCATTTTCCTGGCTTCGCTCAGAGCTGTTTCCCTGTTGGTCGGTATTTTCATTCCACAACCACCTTTTCATCGAGCATATCACGAACAGAGTGGGAATGTCATGTAATTTGATTGAAATCAAAATTACTTTATCACTGTGGCGATCACTGCACTCTGACCGGCCCGAGGTCAAGCATGGTATTGCTATCAATGGTCAATGTTTAATAATGGAATTATTTAATGATTGTGTTGAGAAGACAATTTAGAAACTATACTCAGGAGCAAAGAGACCAAGTCACTTCCCGTAGAAAGTTGTATGAAAAGTAACCCGGTTTCTTTGCTCCCGCCCGAGTATTCTTTTTATTGATCCAACATTATCTAATTTTATGTATTTGATATTAATTTCCGCTCTTGAGGAAATACCAGGGACAAGCAGACAAACGCATAATTGACTAACAATGAAGTGATCCTAAGGGATCCATTTATACCTTTTGAGGTAGAGTCAAGGTCACTAAATATGATATACACCCCAAAGTGGATGTTAGTAACATAAAAACTTTTTTGTTGTACGAGTTATAATCCGGTTCGAAGGACAAAATTTGTTTTATAAAATAAAACCACATGCTTTTACCTATGACAGCAAAAGAACGATAAAGTATTACGGCTATTTAGTGGCCAGTAACAATTTACACTCAATAGAACAAAAAGGTTTTATGTCACGAAAAGTGACAAAAATATGTATACATACCTTACTATAGTGGCGTTAAGGTTGATGTTTACATATTTCTGCAACCTACCGTGATTTTGGATCTTGACTACAACCCCCTTAACTATTGAAATTACAGATAATGCGTGAAAAATACGGTATGGAGCCAATAATCATGGAGGATTGCAGAAACTTCGAGCAGATACCCTCGGACGAGTACTTCAAATGTCTCGCCAAACGTCACACGGCGCCAGAGAACCACCAAGTGGGGACCTGCAAGATGGGGGCCAAGCACGACCCCATGGCGGTCGTTGACCTTGAACTGAAGGTCTATGGAATCCAAGGTAGGAACATAACAAAGACGCGTATAGGCATGTCGACTTGTGCACGCTGACGCTCCTGTTTCTTGGTCTAATCAAACAGAAATCCGTAAAAAAACGGAAACTATAGTTTCCGATGTAAAAAACATGTAAAAATTGTAGACCATAGACAGCCTTTGCAACAGCTTTTTAAGAATAATAATAATGTAATTACTTATTTTGTTTTAGGACTACGCGTGGCTGATGCTTCAATAATGCCAACCGTGCCAACGGGTAAGTTTGAAATTATTCTATAACTGGCTGTACTCATTTTGTTCTTCTCAAACCAAAGAAGACTTGAACATTGGGATGATGACTTTGTATTTTTTTACCAGGCAACACAGCCGCGCCCACCATAATGGTGGCGGAGCGGGCATCACAATTCATCATGTCGCGATACTCGCGGCTTAAGAACCGATTTGGAGTAGATTCGTCCACGGAAAGAAACACACACTTTGCCAGTACGGATAAAAAGTAAGATTAGTCACCTTATGCTTTCGTAGACGGAGATGTAGTTTATTTATGAGGTGATATCAGTATGGGCCGCAAAATGGAGCTAAAAAGGCGAAAGAGACAGTTCTCAAATGCATTTGTTTTATTTTTAAACCGTCATGTGCACAGCGTTGACGTGTAGGTAAACCGATCGTGTTTTACCGATCAAAATGGCATCTTTATGGTATAGTAGTCTAAATTACAGACTGTATTCGACCCGCATCGATACAATTGGCTTGTCACTTTAGGTGGTTCAGTTGAACTGTGTATTTCAGTTCCGGAGAGCCGGGAAGCGACGCGCAAGCGTCTTACTTCCAACCCAAGTGGAAATACAATGCGAATGAAAAATACGATTACGATAACCATGACAGGTGAGGTATATGAGTAAGGTATACTTTAGTCAGCACAGTCATGCGTTTCATTCATTCACGTTAGAAAAAGACGAGATAAAAGAATACATCACGAAGAAAAAAAGCTATCAAAGCGTAATAGGGTCTATCGTTTCTTTGCTCACCAGTTGGCGCCACCGTTGACTAAGGGTCTAGACTAGAGGTATAGCTGTCAAAGGCGACTTTATAAGATCGGCGCCAAAACAAAGTTTTAAATCTTGAATCTCATTAAGTTAATTCATTATAAATAACTATCATCATAATATCGAGTAGCTATGCCGCAATGTTGTGCAGTTCCGTTTGTTCGGAAAAAACCGCTTTCAAAGCGTACACATTCATCGCCAAATAATCCATATTTGCGATAAATTCACGAAGGAGACCACTTTTCAACAGGTAAATGAAAGAAATTATAATTACAAGTGAATGGTTTTGGACCTTACGCGACACAAGCGCCTCTATTAGCAAATTCACACGCGATAGCCCCCATCAACTATATAGGTATCAAATAGAAACGCGCTTAACATTAAAACCGTATTCAAGTACCATTTTTCACAACATAAGGTACATTTTTTTGCAGTAATTTAACTTCGTTTACAATCATTTCTTCAAAATAACACTTTCGCCCGCAACTTTGTCTTGTTATGACGCGTGTTTATTGCTAATTCGCGGGAACTAAGCGCCTAATTGTCCGGGATAACAAGTATCCTATGAGTTAATCCAAGTTTCAAACTACCCGTGCGCCATTTTATCATTTCGTTCAGTAATCTCTACGTATAAGAGCAACCAACATCCATTTAACATTCATCACACCTCCTCACAAACTTTGGTATTTATAATATTATTAAGAATATAAGATAATAGATTGGCGTTAGAACTTACGTTCAGTTCGAGTATACCAGTCCTTATACTTCTAAGTTCGTATCGTGCCTTTGCGTTCATAGTAATACGAGAGTGAGAGATGGTATGATACCTCTAAGAGTAATTTTTTATTTCTTGCAATATAAATATGCTTATTTTTAAAAGCTTCTATGTAAATTAACAACAAACATATTTTTTTGATGTTTTTTCTTTAAAATGGACCTTAAACGATAAAATAACGCCGAATTCAATAAAGTTTCTATTTAACTTGACCTGTGTACCAGGTGCTGTCAACAAAAGAAACTTGCATCAAAAATGTTTTTTTTAACAAAAACTTATTATTTTCTCAGATGGTACGGAACCAAAGACTGGAAGTTACCCTCGTGGCATGACTCGGACTGGAAGCACGCGGACTTCTCACACTTCCACGATTATCCCGACAAGTACAAGACTGACGACAGCCAGGAGAAGACAACCCAAAGCTACAACCATGGCTCTAATTACAAGCCTACATACTAATTTGATGTAAATATCTGTGTATAAATACAGACACTATAGACCGACCGCTTAAATGACTCCTCTCGGTGCGGGCGGGTAGTGCACCTGCCCCCCGCACCTCTCTCGCCCCCGCGGTCTTTTCACCGCGCAAGCGAGGTCTCATTTAAGTGGTCAGTCTATACAAACATACTCACAAGTTTAGTCAGATTTGATCTGGCCAGTTTAATTTGTTTTAATATTTCCAATCAATGACGGCCAATGATTGGGCTGTTAGATTTAAACTGTAAGTGTCAAGTGGCAAAATAATAACAATTCTTTAGTGAAATATGAGAAAATGTTCCTGTAATTTTATCCTCAATTTTTAGTCTTGAATTTTAATGGAAATAAGCTTTAAAAAAATTACATAAAAAACTAAGCAAGTAAGAAAGTAACGTGAAAGTTTCATTATTTGAATGTTGTAAACCTTGTGAAAAGTAACCGCCAACATACAACTACGAGTTAACCAAGAACAAAATAGTACACATTTTTTGTATAAATAAATGCATTTAATTATAGTACAAAATTGTAATTAAGATAATAAGTAAATTGTGTAACGAATGAGCTAGAAGGGACATGAATTTGAGTTATTCGTTAATAGCTTTTGTTTGTTACTTACCTATAAGTATTAAACTATAGTTTTATTTTCGAGTTTCGTGCTTAATTTAGGAAATAAAAGACAAAATTACACATCAAATTCATGAAGCATCCAAATTTTTTTTCTATCTAATTCATTCATAAAACACTTAAAACTTATTAAATAAGTTATTATTAAACAACACATGTTTTATTTCTATTTACGTTTGCTTTTTGTTTTGACCACCTGTGGTTCACTATCGGACCTGCAACGAGTACATACAAGCTGTTATTTATTTTTAATTTATTTATACCGAAAGACCCGACACGGATACGACAGCATACCGACTGAAAGTTAGGTCAGACACTAATTTTTATTACTATCTAACAAAAATAATTTATTTCGGAATTACATATTTTTTGAACTACAACCGCGCCTTAAGGATTTGTTTGAACAAGAATTTTCTGTTTGTTGGATATTGTGAGTTTCTATTTAATTTCCGGTGGTTCCTTTTACGTAATCCAAATAAAAGAACCACAAATTAGAAAACTACTTATGTTTCAATAGTTATTACAGAACTGGACATAAAGATCGCATATACTCTAAATAAAGGTGAAAAAGTTTACTATTTAATGTATTTCAACTTCGAGATAGGTATAAGATGAAACGGTAATAGTACTCACTCTTCTTCGCTGCCCTCAGGGGTTTCAGGTATAGTGACGTTTCCTTTAGACGCCCGCTCACCGTCCGCTAGCACGCTAGAGTCGTTCAAGAGGGATTGTTGCTGCAACAGAAAATTAAAAAGTATATAAATAATATGATACTGAAAACTGAACTCATGATACTTCAATTGCTGCTTTGACCGGAAATCAGCAGTGCACTAAACAGAGTATAAAAAAAGAGTAATAGAGGAATGTTTTCTTAAGCGTCTATTGCATAGTACTTAGCTTTTTGTAAATATATCTTGATATCCAATTATCCAACGTCATTAAATTACTTTGAAGTTTTAGTATGATTCCTCATTCCCCATTTTTGACATAAAAAAGTAACATACATTTTTATCGTATTAGTATTATTACTGACATAGGTCTACAATACCAGAAAGTAGCTATTAGCAAAGACTGTAGCAGTAACTGGTTTTAGTTAATTAGAAAATTAATACGAAAGAAAAACGTATAATCTAAAATTGGATGGGACTTGTGTACATACCACATCATTATCATAGACAATAGTGTGCAGTTCCGTCTCGTCAGCGGAGTCGTCTCCGCCGGGACAGTGGAAGCTGCCCGCGCTGCTGCGCGAACTCGTGGACGCACGCGTTTGCGGTTTGCTCGCGGTTTTCTTAACTGTTGACAACAAAGACACGTCACAGTTACAATACAATACAATACAATACAATAACTCTTTATTGAACACCACATATAACAACCAAAACAGAAAAAAGGTATACAGAATATTACAAGGTAACAATAGGCGGCCTTATCGCTACAGAGCGATCTCTTCCAGGCAACCATAATGGACTGGAGAACAGAACAGATCTGAGCAGGTGGTGCAGTTTAGAATATATATTAATTTACTAAGTATTGAAATACATAATATATTATACATGAAACACACATTTATAATAAATGGAGATATAAATAGACACATACACACATACCTAAAAAAAGCCAGCTACAAGATTTATGCACAAGATGACAGATAGTGCTCCTTCAACATAGATTTAAATATGGGTAAGGATTTAGCGCGCCTACGACGAGTGTTTAATAACTTTGACGAACGCCAAAGTAACTAATCAGTTACTTTGGCGTTCGTCAAAGTTATTAAACACTCGTTTGTCTGTATCTGCCATCTGACGTGGTGCTTTTGCCAGACAAAGATAAAAAATGTTTTCTTGAATAAAGAGGTTAGCAAGTGCCGTGTTATCTTGGACTGTATGGAACAAACGCAAGTTTTCTTGCCAAATGCCACCATGCTTTAGCCCAAGAACGATATTCAGTTACTTAAATTTAAATGGGGCTTGTGCTTTACAAAATTAATGGCTTGGAAATAATGCAGTGCTAAAACCAGACTTACCTATCTTCTTCCCCTTTTTGGCATTGTCTTTCTTAGTTTCTTTTTTTCCTTTAGCCTCGATTTCTTTCTTCTTGCTTATCTTATTAGACCCGTCCGATTCAGTGCTGGAACTGGATCGGAACACTCTAGAAGACTTGCGTATGGTGACGTTCGACGCCTCTGCGTCTTGGAGGGGCGGGCTTGGTGATTTAGCTGGTGAAGGCGACTTTGGAGGCGCTTTCTTTGACTTTGACGCTTTTTCTTTTAAAGCTGTAAAGTATTATTTAGATAATTTTATACGCGGAAACACATTTTTTAAGCTTAAGGAAACCTTGCTCTACTTATTGCACATTCAGACACACATGTACAAAGGCGAACTTGTTCCCTTTATAATTGCAAAAGTTTATGTGCGTGCATGTGTGCGTGTGCGCATAAGTTACTCTTTCACATTGAAACGGCCAACGCATTTGAACGGCATTTGAACGAAATCTGGCATATAAGTAGCTGGATCTCTGAAATACTTAATTATATTGGCTACTTATTACCTCGATATTCCTAGGGGATCGGAATTTACGCTGCGTTTTCGACTCAATTTTCAACTTACATACCTAACAGATCATGCAACCGGAGCGTGTAGAAACCTAATACCTACCTAATAATTCCTAATATAGTCTTACCTCTGTCGACATCAGCAACAGATCGCTGAGACCGGCTCCTTTTGATGCCACCTTTCTCTGTTTGTTCTTGGGACGCTTGTGCTTTAGTTTTCTTCTCTTTGCCACGGCCTGCCTTTACACTTTCTGAGCTACTCCTCTGTTTGGTTATTGAAAGCTTCTTCTTCTTCCCTGTATAATAAAAACCCGTTAAAAATAAATGTAATTATTATTAAGTCTAATTTATTTTCACAATACAGTAAAAAATACCGCTACTAACGAAAGGTTCTGGTCTTAGTTACCACTAAGATCGGTAAGTACAAAAACTCATAAATATGTAAGTTTGGGAAAATATCATTCTTGTACTTGTCAGGTCATCAGGTCTTTATAGAAGTATCAAATATCGTGTCATTTGGACTATAGGGAGTGGGCAAAGAGTTGCAAGATTTACGTAAGAGTTGCAGTCTTAGATTCTTGCAGTCGTACCTTTAGCGACTTTAGCCTTTTTAACGGGCGACACGCCGCTACTGTCGCTCTGGCTGCCTGCCGCCTCCACTGCATCAACTGCCTCGGTTTGAGGCTGCGAGTCGGGGATAGAGTTGGGGGAATTTTCAGCTATCGGGCTGGTCGCTTTCACATCTTCCGGAGTTTCTATGATTGAAATTAATTTATTTGTTTGTTTCCAAGCTTAAAAAAAACAGTATTAAATGATGCACTGTTTAATTGATAAGACCTATTTTTCATGAGATGTAAACTATTATCCAATTAGCGCTCGTTATGTCGACATATTTGCGTGCATCATCACAGGTAGACTGAGTTCTGAGTCGAGGGAACTCTTCTTCTTCATCTTCGTGGCTATAAACATATTTTGAAATAGAACTAAGGTATACTGCTATAATTAAATTTAAATGCCCGCTTTTTCCGCGATTTTAATTGAGGACGGGGCATACTGTTCTATCAAATTGATTTGCCATAATTTTAAAGGTTATTACTTATTACAAACTACACGCCTAATAAAGACGAGTCCCTACAAACTTCCGCCCGGTCTTCGATTTTCCACACAATCTCACGATAGAGATAGATGTCGATGACCGAGGTCCTGTCTTGTGCTGTAAGGTTGTTTACATATGGAGAGCGGTATCAACCTTCAGGGATGTTCGAGACGCCGTCAGTGGGCGAACTCTCGTCAATCTCGACCTCTTCCTCTACAGTTTCGTTGATGACGACATGCGTGCTTCTAGCGAGAGGCTGGCCTGTGGCTGTGGACGAAAAAAAACCATGTAGATTTTAAAATATAAAAAACAAGCATACCACAAAGTTAAGCAAGTAGTTCCGAGTGTGGTTTAGGCGCGAATTAGATAGTAATATTGTATAATCTCTATTGCAACTAGCTTTATATTGACGCAACCAGCAACTTTGTTTGTTTTAATTGTAGCAAGGTCTTGTAGGTTTTATATTTTTACTATTGACCATGCTTCGCGCCTTTGTTGGCAGAGCGTGGACAAATATTGAATCGAGCAGCACCTTCATGTAATTTTTCGTGTTGTAATTTTTTAAAGAAATCAATGAGTTTATTATGTAGTATGTACTTACGTAACGACGTTGTGATTCGCCCCACGTGCGTAAACGTGTCATCCGCTTGCATTGTACCTTCCGTGACGCCTGTTCAAAGCGAAAAAAAATAAGTCGAGGACAATTTTCAATCTTAAATGACCGCAGGAAGTCTACTCTAGTGAACTTAACCATTTAGGCCGCTTTAAAAGCTAACACATTAGGATGTTGGAAATGTACGACTGCAAATTTAACTCAGTTTTATTGAGTACAGTCAGCAGCAAAACTAGATAAACAGTTGTAGAGCTCAAAGCTATCACATAACTATCAAGAAGGTAATAAGCGGGTGTTTAAATATTTTGGAGCTCTTCAACTGTTTATCATCTTAAGCTGCTGACTTTACGTTGAAATAAGTAAGTAAGTAAATGCTTTATTGTACAAATATAAAGAAACAGATACAGTTCACAAAAAAATAACATTAATATATGCACAAAGGCGAACTTATCCCTATAAGGGATCTCTACCAGTTAACCTTTGAGTAGATGAGAGGAGCATTAAACGAAAATTGAAGATTTACATGATTAGTTTGGAATTACCTGTAGTTGACATTTTGTTCATGGTAAGCCGCTCAGAGGCTTCGATTGCGCCCAAGTACCGAGTCAGATTTCGCGTCGATTGTTTGTCTGGCAATTTCTGCAACAAACATATAAAAAAATACATATACGATAGTTTTGTTGAGGAGTCAAGCACATTTTAAAAAATTCTCATATACATGGGTTATTTCGTGTCATTGCTGGTTCAAATTTATATAAATTATAGGTACTTTTAACGCACGGTTTTTTGTACGAACCTAAACTTTCAAAAGCTATCTTTTGTTTCAATTTACTTGAAGTTTAATTATTTCAGTTCAAATGGACCACAGACATAAGTTTTTTACTTCATAATTATTTAGTTATAATTTCAAACCTCCACGCGTTCCTGAGAAAAAAAGTATACTGACACTGACAGACAATAAAGTTAAGGCTAAAATATTCCTTATTTAATTTATTTACTCATTAAGAATTACAACTCACATGATAAACAAGAATATGAAGTTAACATAAAACTGCGTAAGCGTAAGAACACAAAACAAAATAAGGTAACCCACAGAACACTAAAACAACTGTCATCCGATACGACCCAAAGATGCGGGTACTAAACCACGATCAAATAAGAATTTATGATTTTTATGTCTCAACAGTTTGTACAATATTTAGATATCAAAATGGGATTGAAAGGTCTGTCATTTCATAAACAATTTGACGTAAGTATATGGAATAATTGTCAGCTCCAGTTCTATTCTCAATGCAGTCTAGTTATACAACTACCCGCAATGTATGCGCTAAATGATCAATTGATTTACAGGTTGGCAAGATCACAGAGCAGTCGTCTAGAAGTGCCTTCAATTATAATTTATTATAATTTATTTTTTTACTAGCTGTTGCACGCGTCACCATATGCGTAGAATTCGCTTATCGATATTCCGCGGGAACTAAGCTGTTTTCCGAGATAAAAACTATCTAACTATAAGCTAACTTTTTCTATACCAAATTCCAACTAAATCGGTTCAGCCGTTTGAAAGTGAAGAGATACCAGACAGAGAGACACACTTTCATTAATATAGATAGTACAGAGCATAAAAGGACATGTGCAAAGTTTCAGCTTGCTAAGTCCATGGGTTTAGGTATGCCTCAGAACTACCATATTAGCTGTCAGCCCCTTTTCATCCCAATTTGATCCCCTTATGACGTCATAATCATCTCATACTGTAATCCCCGATATAAGGCTCTCAGCACATTTTCCCACTTGGGACAATCTCGCCAGCTCATTCCCAGGCATTTCAATTCCCTTTCAACACACCGCTGCCATGTTATTTGACTCCTTTATGATGTACAAAATCACAAAAGTATATATTCTAGTACTTACAAGGCACAGGTCTTTTAGCATGACCGCTAGCTCGGAGGCTTGGCGGGCGTCCCGAGGCGGAGACAGTAGGGCAAGCATGCGGCATGCTAGCCCCACCTCGGACGCCGCCGGCCGCCGTACCAAATAGCTGCACAGGATCATAGCCATGGAGCCTTGGCTGTCGGTTAGCTGGCGGGAAAGACAAAAGGTTGGTGAGAGTCGTCGCTTTAAAAAAAAAGTAATACTAAAAGCGATTAGTCTAGGTATAGTTGGTTTCTTTTTAAATGACGAAAATGCAATTAGCTCGGGATTTTACAACTTCTTTTGTTGCTGAATATGAAAGGAAAAAATAACAAAGAGACGTAATAAAACTGACCGAAGTATGGCACTTGTACTGGAGTAGCTCAACCCTTCTTGATCTTTGAAATTAAAGATTTTAAATTTTATTTAAAATATGACTATTAATACTTACACAAAAAATCAACACATATACATTTTACATATACCCATGTTGTAAAAAAGAGACTATTTTTGCAAATATAACACATGTACTAAAAGACCGAAAGCCAGTTAGACACTAACAAAATATTGCACTTAAGCCTAGAAAGTATCCCCTCCTTAATTGATTATTGTTTATTACCTGAACTGGACTCATTTAAATATAATAGGTGAAACGCACGTCGTCTAGTGTAACACCGACCAACAACATCAAAACTATCAAGATTGTTTGTTCACGGTATACTTTGCAGTCTTTGCACCTAACGCTAATGGTTTTACAACCCCACTTGAAGTTAACAATTGAACAATAGACGTCGGTTTTAAGTACTTTTCGTCATTTTAAATGAAACAAACATACGTGACAGTCGCTATTATATCTAGCATCAGAGCTTTCAAGTGCTCAAAAACATTAACACGTATGTTAGAGGTTTAAAAATCGGTCGTGTTATATTTTTGAGCAGGCAGCTCCGATGCATCTGATAGTCATTGTTCGTGAGTTTACATTACCAGACGAGTTTTTTTTAGCGTGAGCAAATATTGTTAGTGCAATAGCATACACACATACATAAATCACGTTTTTTTTTATCCCTTAGACAGAGCCTAAGGTAACAAGCCCGGAAGCCACGTTTAGCATAATTGTGGGCGTATAGGTGGAAAGGGGAATCAAGATAGTGATGGGTTGCTAGCCGCATCGCCTATAAAATGACTCCAAGATTTTTGCCCATTCCCTCGATGGGCTTTTACCATCTGCGCGGGAAGAGAAGCAACTGGTACATTCTATGTTTTTTTTGCTCCCAGACCAGCGTGGAAGCCAGCAGAGTTCAATGATGTGTGTGAAGTTACCAATCCGGACTGGGCCCGCGTGGGAACTATAGCCCATGCCCTCTCGTTCTGAGAGGAGGCCTGTGCCCAGCAATGGAACGTATATAGGCTGGAGATGATTATGATGGTTGATGATTGTCTATAAGTGTGAAGATTGACGCGAGCGAAATTACTTTCCACTCTTTCACGTTATGTTTGCGTGCAAAAAAGAGATGGAATTTCGTAAGCGACGCGTTCGTCTTAAGCCGGGTACTCATTTGCGAGTTTTAACTCGTAAATGTATCTACATATACGGTTACAGCTCGCAGATAAGTACACGGTTTTATCTGACCCTGTGTCCTTACCTCGTGATTGACGCGTGTGAGCGAGACAATGAACCTGACGACTGCCTCTTGGTCGATCTCGGCGAGCGGCGAGCTGGTTGGCGCGTTGGCGAGCGCTCGGAGCGTCGGCAACGTCGCTTTCTGGGAACAAACTTACATTTGCAGTCGGAAAGTCGATGGTAACGTATGTCGGTGTATAGAAGAAAATTTTTGCATGATATTTTTGTTGTGGCAAGTTCACTTTTAACCGGTTGTTAAGTATATTTGTTAAATACCTGAATCTGTTCTTGAGCGCCTTCCACGTTGGTAGGGAACGTTTGAAAGAATACTCCGATGGTTTGACGAAGCATATCCTCGTCCACTAAAAAAATATATAATATTTGAATTAACTTTCGTGCCTGTTATACAAATATTGCTTCTTTAATAGTACAGTAGTTATAATTATAAAATACTACCTGTAGCAGGGTTGAACCACAGCAGCATTAGTCGGCTCAGTATAGCGGGTGATTCTATTTGACCAAGGTGCAGAAGGCGGCAAAGGCCTTCAACAATGATCATTCTGTATGACGCACACTAGAAAATAATTTATAAATTTTAATTTTGTAACCTACTTAATTGGTATTTGATTAAACACGTGATTTTTGTACATACTGGACTGTCCATTATTTTTAGTAACATCTCGATAACGGTGCCGTGAGATGGAGAAATAGACAACGCTGACTCGGATATTGTGCCTGCAAGAATTAAAATTTATTACTTATTCAATAATATTATACATTTCCACGCACACGCTTTACACGCCATCCACGTGGGTCCATTGTACCAGTAACATCATTTCGTGCGTGTCGTGTGCGTGCGTTGCTGTGGAAACAACAATCTACATTTTGATAAGGAGCGAAAATGTACCCGAGCCGTTATGACCGTGCGTTTAAAAATAATAATCCGTAACAGCTATACGTGTTCGTCTTTGTAACATTTTCGTAGCATTTCGTTTACCGATTTATTAATAGTAGTTTAGTAGTAAGGCTGACAATGAAGCTCGCGGCCCCGGGTTCGAATCTCGGTAGGGACAGAATCTTGTATAGTAAACACGAACCTTTGCACCAGTCATGAATGTCATTTTTGTACCTTTTTATTTGGGTATATATTTATCTATGTTGCCTGGTACCCATAGTACAAACTTTACTTAGTTTGTGAATAATCAATTGACGCCATTTGTCCCACTATATTCGTGGACGCGAAAAATATACGGCAGTTTAAACGCAACGTGGAATTATTCCTACAACAGTTGGTTCTCATAATAAAGGTCTTCGCACATTAAAACAACTCCTCCGACACCAACTCAACTCACACTCTCGATGAGTAGTCAACTAGTTGATCCACCCAATGGTCACTAGTGGGCAATGCGTTGTCAAGTTGTCGAGTGGACAACGCGGTGTCAACGAGTGGACAACGCAACTCATTTGGCAAATGGTTGCGTCACGCGTCAGTCGCAAACGCGTTGCGTGGACGACGTGTGGTCATTGCGTGACAAACGTGTCGGGGTTGACCTTTAGTGTACGATGCGTAGGCCACTCGTTGTACACTACTTTATAATTATTTTTTGAAATTAAACATAGGACACAGGGCTTAAATTTCAATGTCTAGCATAGAGTCGAGTCGCCGTTGAGTTGTTTTAATGTGCGAAGACCTTATATCATACCATCTTCATCGATAGCGTCGATAAAGGACTTCCGTTTGCTTCTGGACTCGTTCTTGGAGTCCTCCCTCAGCTCTGTGGACTCGTCCTCGAATACCCTCGCTCCGTGAACGCACATCAGGTCCACTATGCAACGGAGCACCGTCGATACTATTTGCTCGTTCGACGTGTCTATGAGCTGCAAATTAATAATAGCAATAATAATAGATGCCGATAGTAATCTTGCCAAACAGTCTCATGGGGAAAAACCTCTTCAACTAGTTTTATAATTGTCATAAATGAACTTCTTCTTTCTTTCAATACCTTATGTCTTGATCACCGAGTACAGTGGCGAGAGAGTGCCCTCGGCCGAGTGCTCGGTTCGTGTGTGAAGAGTACCCATCAAAATAACGAGCGAGTCACTCGGACCTTGTTTTGTTTACTAGGCTGAGTCTCACCCAGCCTATTCTCTCGACCGAGTACAAATTTGCTGACTCGCCATTATAAACGGTACGTGTGATCAAGGCATTAGAGGCTCGCCACACAATAAGTAATAGTACAAGTATAGAAGTTTCACTCTCAACGACTTTATGCATAAGAAACACGCGTGTATACAATGAATCTGAGAAAAGAAGCCATTACGAAACCACTCGCTCAAAATATAGTAAAAGGTGTTCCTCTTTTCCTGCAATAAATGAGTGAATGTTACTATATTATCCTCGTGAGACTGGCGTAAAAACTTATTTCAATCAAGAAAAGTACACAATCGCTTAGACTTATGTTATAAATTAAGAACGGTGGACCTTACAAGCACAATAAATTTTGAATGTATATTCAGTAACGCAGGCATTTTATACTAGGATACAAATGGGACAGAAATATTTACTTACATTTGCAAAGAAGAATGATTTATTGTCCTTGGCGAAGTTCTTGTCCAACATTCCGAACAAGGCCACGGTTTCCAGGGCAGCTTCCAATACATCAGGGTTTTGGAAAATCTCCACCTAAAACGAATTTGCCAGTAGTTTTTGCCAACTTTTACTATAAGATTCTGTGCAGTAATAGAACTCGAATAGTGCCAGTGTTCAAGGAGGCTTAAGACCTATGTAGTTACTCGCTTGTACTCAGGGGCGTGCAGTGGGTTCTGACAGAGGGTAGGCATATTGACAACAAAACCCGTATTGGTACGAAGCGTGTCGGGCACATTCACGTATGCTTACAAGCACTGCTTATATGCCTGTAAGTGATGAACGCGTCTGCTTGTACTCTAGATACAAATTTGCTTACAATTTTACTATTTTTAAAGATTTTGTGACGTCTTATCGCATCGGTCTGCGCGACTGCTCTAAAAACAGCTCTCATAGCGGTTATGAGAACTTTTTCGCTGAATTATTGTTAAATCTTGACGGCTGTGTCATACGTTGATTTATATGAAAGCTATATGTGGATGGGTTTTCTCTTAAAAATATATATGTGTCGCACCGCAGTCCTGTGGTGTGGTCGCGGAGTAGCAAAGTAATTGGCATAGTTCATTTTTTTTAAGCTGTGCTTTTAACCTTTATTTAATAAAATGGACTATTTCAAGCAACTAATTTGAATATTATGCTTTTACGTAGCTTTGTTAATTAATAATAAATATTTTTTCGCTGTTTGATCATTCGTGAATTTAGACAGAATCCCAATCGCCTTCGTTCGGCTGGCTATAAAAAAAACGGCTTTGTCTATGGTTTTGTTGATTTGACAGTGACACGTGACAGTTGCCATAGCTAAACTTTTTTTTTCATTTTTGTGGCAAACATTCGATGCTGGATTCTGTCTAAAAACCGGGTCGTTCGGTCAAACAAAGGTTCAAAGTACTTTTAAAAAATATCTGCAATCATAAAATATTTTTGAAATCGGACAAGATAAATCGGATAAATGATGGTTTTCCTCGAAATGGTTTTCGAATTGGAGCATACTAAAAAAAATGAACAATGCCAATTGGTTCTGTCTTACCTCAAGGTCGTTGAATATGGTCTGCAGCATGGGGGTGACGCTGGTGAGTTGGGGCGTGTCCAACGCGCAGTTCAGGATGGTCAAACACTTCGTCAGAGTCTCACAGTCTGACTGCTTCTCTCTTATTGTCTGAGAAAAACATTGCTAATAATATAACCTATTTTTACGAAGAAATAAGCCCGATTCGAGCATCACGGGCAATCACGCCTTCAACGCTTACGGGTTAGACAGAGCCAAAGTAACAAGACCTAAAGGCCACGTTTAGCGTGATTGTGGGCGTATAGGTGGAATGGGGAATCAAAATACTGAGGGGTTGCTAGCCGCATCGCCTATAACATGATCTATGCAAAATTAGTCGACATAGTTCACACTTTGAATCAGTGCAGACTTTAGACTTCTGCTTAGTTTCTTAATTTTCTATTTTTTTTTCTTAATTTTTTATCTTGCACGTGAGTAGCGGAGTAGCAAGGTAAATTTTTTGTTCGTTGAAATGGACCTCCGCAAAGTAACGCCTGATTCAATAAAATAGAAAATTAGAACACATAGAAAAATTCGAAAAGTAAAGCTATGGCCAGGAATCGAACCCGGATCCTCGTCATTCCGTGACGCGTGCTATACCCCTACACCACCCATAGCAGGTGGGTAGTTTTTAGTGGGGCTTAATAATTTCTATAAGGAATCCAGATCGTTTATTTTCTATTTATTAAAAACGTAGATTTTTGGTTCCAAATTTAAACCAGCCAATTAAGAAAAAAGAACAAAACACAGCTCAATTACTTACAGGTATGGGAGGGGGAGGTGGCAAAGGTGCGGCCTGAGCATTGAGGTCCTCCAGTTGCTTCTGAATATCTGCTACCTTGATGAAAAAAAGAGCACTTAATTAGAGCATGATCCAGGCACTCGAATTCCTATATCTGATAGTATGGAATAAAGATGAAGTTTTTTTTAATGTATGCATAGTAATTTTACCTTAGCTTTGCACTCGGCCGCGAGCGCGTAGTTTTCGTCCCTAACGGCCTCTTCTTGCGCCTCGATCGCTACGTTGAGTGAGACGCGAAGGCGTGCTCGCTAAAATAATGTAAAAAAAAAATGTTACCGAAAAAATATATAGGTACAATAATATCGCAGCAAAACGAAAAAAAATCAAGAGAAACAAATGAAAATTTTAAGTAAGAAATTCGCAGTGGTTTCACTTAATATTTTATTTTATTATTTGTAAATTCTATTATGGATGTAAGTCTGGAACTCTGGAATAAAATAATTTAATTTCTTACACTTTTTAACGCAATTGGCATTGTTCATTTTTTTTAGTATGCTCCAATTCGGAAACCATTTCGAGGAAAACCATCAATTATCCGATTTATCTTGTCCGATTTCAAAAATACTTTATGATTGCAGATATTTTTGTAAAAGTACTTTGAACCTTTGTTTGACCGAACGACCGGGTTTTTAGACAGAATCCAGCATCGAATGTTTGCCACAAAAATGAAGAAAAAAGTTTGGCTACGGCAACTGTCACGTGTCACTGTCAAATCTACAAAACCATAGACAAAGCCGTTTTTTTTTATAGCCAGCCGAACGAAGGCGATTGGGATTCTGTCTAAATTCACGAATTATCAAACAGCGAAAAAATATTTATTATTAATTAACAAAGCTACATAAAAGCATAATATTCAAATTAGTTGCTTGAAATAGTCCATTTTATCAAATAAAGGTGTTAAAAGCACAGCTTAAAAAAATTAACAATGCCAATTGTTTGCGTTTGAGAAAACAAATGTAACTATAGTCACATACACGTAATCAGAATTCTGACACAGAGTTCTGGAAGTCGAGACGTATTATTAATTATACAGAACGTTACGCGAGACGCATGCATTAGTATGATACATAGAAGAGTGTTTTACCTCTGGCCTTTTAAAGTACGACTCGTTCAACCAGCACCCTGCTTAGGTATTAGCTCAGCTCACCTGCATCTTGATTTGTGCGCAGTCGACTTGCACCGGGGGCGGCGGCGGCGCCTCGGGCTCCGGCGGGTCGCGCAGCGCCGATATAACTCCGCACACCACCTCCATGCGCGGGGACAGCTCGGGGAACACCAGCTCCAGAGCCGACACTAGGGAGCGAATCACATCCCCAGTCAAGTGCCCGTAGTCACCTAGCCAAGACGAACGTTTAGGTAAAATTATGGTTAGTATTGAGCTATGATAGGTTGCCCAAGGTTATCCCAATAGGACCCTATGACTAAGCCTCTGCTGGCTGCATGGATGTCTGTTCGTCCATCCGTCACACTTCAGAATCTTTTGAACTGTTATGTGTCCAATTGAAATATTTATAGTATGCAACTATGGCTACTGTTTCTGTAAAAAATGACAGATGTATTTTTGCAAAACTGTACAATACAACAATACTATACAAATACTCTTTATTGAACACCACAAATCAGTACAAAACAATACAGAAACAAAGAACAAAGTAGACAATAGGCGGTCTTATCGCTTAATAGCGATCTCTTCCAGACAACCAATGCAAGAAATAAGTTGGAACTGTATTTGCATTGTCATACATTCTACATAATGTATAAATATACCAAATCAAGTCAATCGTCTACTGGAAGAAACTGAATTTATTGTAAATAAAAATAAATTAAGAAGTCAAAAATAAACACAGGTTCCCATACAAGAATTACGTTAGCTGCAAGCGGAGGTCTCAAAAAAAACCAAATTGTTTTAACTAATTTAATTAAAGAAAAGTTACAGGTTAAAATCTTAAAGTAAAAATGAATGATAGTCGATCGAAGTTGGATCAAGAATGCGCTTCGAATAACGCGGGGCCGCATCGCCGCCGCTGCTGACTCGGCGCCTCGTGCGATGCGCCGCGCTCACGTTCCGCTGAGTTGTATGTTGGCTGTTTACCGCGACCGTGTGAACTCGGCAAGTTAGGTGTATTAGGGTTGCGTAACACCTCCCGCCGAAGAACAGCGACTATTGAAGACCTTGGTCGTAAATTGAGCTGGTGGTTCGTCAGAATCGGCTCTTGCTGGCAGGGCGTAGACCGCTTGTAACTCAGATCCGCTTGTTCTTGTTTCTGAGATTTTCAACTTCTTCGGATAGCGATGACGATGGTACAGGGCTCCTACCAGTAAGCATGTGCCAACCAATACCACATACATTGGAATGGTGGTGTGGTACAAGCTGTGGTCCAAATCTTCAGTTAGCTTCAGAGGTGGTTGCTGGGAGATCTTGGTGTTGATCTGGCGCAGATTATCCAGATTGACGGAGTTCAGCTTCAGTAACGGGATGCTGGTCGAAGCGATATGAGTGGTATCATTCGGCAGGTCCATTATTTTCAGCACTTGTCCTCTGAGACGGTCGTTGGCGTTGGATATTGTGAATTGCGGTGTTTCCAGGTGACATTGCTGCGGTAGTACTGCAAGAAAGCTCCCTTGCAGGGTCTCGTACAGATGCTGGCCACAAGATAGGTGTACCTTTGTTGGTACCGGGAAACTGATGGTGTAGTGTTTTTCGTCCAATTCTTCATAGGCTGGCTTATCGAGGGCTATCCGGACGGGATAACAGTTGTTGCTGCGATGCTGGGCGATGATGAGCTGCTGGATGCAATCTTCGGAATCTCGGTTTTGCAGGCTGTGTTTTTCGTCGCATAAGTACCACTTGCTGGTCTTTGGGCATTCAGCCTCTATGTACCTGAATTCTTTCTCATAGAGGGCTAGGTAAGGTGAAGGAGGGGTGAGGATTTCGTGGTATCTGTTAGGAATTATAGCTAGTTTATATATATCATAAATGGGTGAGATGACAATGGGGAATTTATAAGCTATAACTATCTCATTTTCTATGTAATAAGAGCCTACCCTAATTATGTCAAAATATTCTCTTACGTCTAGATCTATTACTCTTTCTCTGCTGTATAGTGTACATAATCTGTCTATTATAGTGCGTATTGTGTGCACATTCAATGATGAATGATGCATCGTAGAGGTTCTTATGAATGCAAGGTTATTCTGTAATTTTAGCAGTTCTTGAGATACTGAGTCTACGTTGTCACTTAGTATAATAAGGACTTGGGCAAAATGCGCGTATTTAACGAGGTCATTATCGTTTGTGGCTACGGCTTTATTAATTTTGTTTAGTAATATACTCATGCTATTCTGGTTTTTGACTATGTTGTCTATGACTTTCGAATATTCGTTGGTTAGATTCTTTGAAATACTGATATGGTTATCTAATTCGGTTGCTATGCTGTTTTGATTGTCCTTTAGAGATTTCAGGACCTCGTTGTAGTGTATGGCGTCAGTGTAATCTAAGTTTCCGGTGACGCTTTTTACCACGGATCCAAGACCATCTATTAGTCCTCTTTTACCACGATTTGACCCGAAAGTTTCTAACTGTTCAAGTACGTTGCTAAGCTTATCTCTGAGGTATGAGACATGAGGCTCAAATAGGAGGTTGGTTTTGTTATGTAATTCGGGACCGATACTCTCTATTTGGTTATTTACGGCATTGATTTTATCTTTTAAATCCTGGAGGTTAATATGTTGCAGAAAGGAATGGTAGTGAGATACGATTCTAGCTGCCCCTAATTTGAAAGGTAAGATACCGGGTCCGTTGTCGAGACTTTCAAGTTTTATCTCCTGCATTAGACTCGTGCGTAGCAGGAGATGAAGGATCAGGATCTTTCTGTAACAATCGGTTAGACATAGGGACTCTTTTTAATCTTGCTTTGGCCACTGGGCGTTGTTTCTTTTTAGTATATATATGAATGGGGAGGTTGGCCATTACAACATCATGGGTATACCGAGGCGCTAGTTTTTGTCGATTTGCCAGGGGATTTCTAACATAAATCTGCTGTTCTGGTAAGTATTCAGTTTCAGGCTCTCGGGTTTTGTTGCGGTTATCGATTAATCTTTCACGAGAGGAAAGGGAAAGCTCATGAATTGCATTATAAACTAGAGTCATTTTTTCCTTATGATTGATTATATATTGTTGCAGTAGTTGGGCTGTAATGTCTATGTCAAATGGGTCGCGAGGGTCAAAATGTCCGCAAATGACGTCTGAGGGTTTACATTTTGTGAGGCTGTGGATGCTATTGTTGTAGGCTAAAAGGGCGTATGGCATAAGGTTAACTACTGATTCGGATTTTTGTCCGATCTTTAGAATGCGTAGGTGCTCAAGAATAGTTGAGTGGAATCTCTCAACTATGCCATTCTCGTTCGGTGTATGGGGGGCGATTCTGTGATGCTGCATCTTATGAACTCGGATAAATTCTGCAAAAAGCTGGTTAGTGAATTCGGGGCCATTATCGGTTACAACAGTGATAGGCAAGCGGTGATGCGTGCTGTAATTAAGTAATGCTTGAACTACGCTTATGGCTGTTCCATCTCTCAAATGATAGGCCTGAGCGTATTTGGAAAAAACGTCGACAAGCGTAAGGAATTTTTCATTCTGAATAGTTAATAAGTCTAAATGAATTAGTTCGAAGGGTCTGGTAGCAGGTGGTGCCATTTTAAATTGCTGTTTTATGGGGTTACGATCATACTTTGCTTGCCCACAAACCGTACATTCGTTTATGAATTTAGTGATATTATCTCTCATTTTTGGCCAATAGTATTTGTGAGACAGAGCTAGAAAAGTTTCGTTAATACCTCTGTGGTTAGTTTTACCGTCATGATATTTATTAATTATTTCCTGCTGCTTAAGGTATTCACGTACGTTTTCCACCTCATATTTTGTTAGTACTAAATTGAAGGATGAATTTTTAAATGTTCTCTGAATTATGGGTATTATATTATACAAGGACATGTAGGGGTTAATTAGCAGGCCAGTTTTAATTTTAGGATTTACATATTCCTTTATAGCGTTAGTCACATCCTCCTCTAGATTTGCTGTGGACACCTGGATGGAAATCCGCGTATGGGTATCGAAGGGTTTGCTGATTACTGGTCTACCCTTGATATCACCGACCACATTGAATATTAACTGCTTGGTAAATTTGTTAAGGGGAACATCCACTATCGGGACTTCCAAGATGGGATTCTCTGCATCCGTGTGCGCTGTTGCTGTATTTGAGTTGCCTTCCGGCTCCGCTGTTATAGTTCTAGAATCATCTAAAGCGGGTGTTCCTTCGGATGGGTTTGGTAAAATGGACACGAGCTCATCTATAATACTGTTGAGCTCCTCGTTATTAATCTGAAGCCGGGAGAGAGCATCTGCATTTGTGTTCTGTTTTCCCTGTTTATAAATGACCGTGAAATCGTATTCGCTTAGTTTCAGTCGCCATCTTGTAAGTCGCGAATTGGGTTCTTTTAGGTTCATAATCCACTGTAGTGGCTTATGATCCGTAATAATTTTGAATTTACGGCCGAATAAGTAGGGTCTGAAGTATTTGGTGGCCCAAACTATGGCTAATAACTCCTTCTCGATGGTACTATAATTACATTCGCTTGAGTTCAGAGTTCTGGATGCGTAAGCAATCGGTTTATCCGAGCCTACAGATCCTTGAGACAATATGGCTCCGATGGCAACATTAGATGCATCGGTGGTGAGGATAAATTCTTTTGTGAAGTCCGGGTATTGTAAGATGGGGTCGTTAGTTAAAAGGATTTTGCAGTGCTCAAAGCATTCTGTATATTTTTGATCTAAGACAATTTTGGAACCCTTCTTAAGACATTGTGTTAGTGGTTTAGTCACGCGTGCAAAATCTGGGATAAACTTCCGATAGTAGCCTAATAGTCCGAGAAAACGTTTGATTTCTGTTTGGGTTTTTGGTATGGGATAATTTCTGATAGCTTGGATCTTATTAGGATTTGGCTTCACTCCTTCACTGCAGATAACGTGCCCTAAAAATTCGGTTTCCAATTTCAAAAATTCAGACTTATCCATCTGGATTTTGAAATTAGACTCGCGCAGTTTTTTAAACACCTTCTCCAGATTTAGGATGTGCTCCTGAAGGGAGGTACTGAAAACAATGATGTCGTCCAGGTAGACCAGACATACATCATTCTGAAGGTCCCTTAGGACGTTGTCCATGACGCGCTGGAAGGTAGACGGGGAGTTTTTTAACCCCATAGGCATCCTAAGGAATTCGTAGTGGCCATTCTCTACGCTGAAGGCTGTCTTATGGATATCATCAGGGTCCATCTCCACCTGATAAAATCCACTAGCCAATCTAATGTCGTAAAGTACTGGCATTTGCCAAGTTTGTCAAGTACGTCTGTAATATTAGGGATAGGATATTTGTCATTGACGTGTATTAATACGACTAGAATAGTGTTGGTTGGATGTCAATGTGACAGGTTGATTTTAGCGCCATTCTGGTGAACCCATGTATAAGAAGAGATTTTAAGGAAACAATAATAAACGAAAGATTAAGAGATTTATGAGTTTTAGTGAATATAACAATATATAAAAGTGGCGACGAGGTAAACAAACTAGTTAACCATGATTGGGGTGATTGAGAATTATCGTCCGGGACAAGACTTTATGGCGTACATAGAACGCATGGAACAATTTTTCATCGTTAACGATATAAAAGACGATACCAAACAAGTGGCATTGTTTATCACCTTAATAGGACCAGAATGCTATGGAGTACTGAAGAATATATTGTCTCCAGAAATACCAAAAGAAAAAAAGTACGAGGAGCTCGTGAAAACGCTCAGTAATCATTATGTGGAAAAACAATCCATAATTGCGGCGAGATATGAATTCTACAAATGTCAGCAAAAATCGGACCAAACAATAAATGAATTCATAGTCGAAATCAAAAGAAAAGCCGCTCTGTGCGATTTTCAGTTATTTCTAAATGAGGCATTGAGAGACAAACTAGTGTGTGGCCTAAAAGACCAAGGTATTATTAGCAGACTTTTAACGGAGGAAAAGTTACCGTTGGAAAAAGCCATCAGACTAGCTACATCCTTGGAGAGTGCAGCAAAAGACACTAAAAATATGCAACCAGAGCTGGAGAACAACATACAAGTGGTCAATCAGAAAGGAAGAGGACAGAATAAAAATCAGGCTGGAATAAATCAAGGATATAACAACAATGCAGGAAGATTATTTAACAACAATGCAGGAAGACTATTTAACAACAATGCAGGAAAATTGGAATGCAGATGCTGCGGTGGGTCGCATTTCACAGACAGGTGTTACAAGAAGGATTGTGTATGCTTCATTTGCAAAAAACAAGGACATTTGGCACACAAATGTCGCTTTGGAAATATCAAAAATATGGAGCGGAATACGGTGGAAACTAAACACCAGCAGGTGAATGATTACCAGCCAGAGGAGGACATAATACTTGGCAGCATTCAGAATGTGTCAGAATCAGATAAAGCGGAAATTCCATTGTGACTAGGCAATAGAGTAATTCATATGCAAATTGATACCGGAGCTTGTAAGTCAGTAATTCACAAAAAAGACTATGAAACTTATTTTGCAAATTATGAATTAAGAAAATGTTATGTAAAATTAAAATCTGTTTCAGGAGATGTGTTATCAGTGATGGGAGCCATAAAAGTACAGCCAAAGAATTTTAAAAAAGACTTGTATCTTATAGTTATTGAAAGTGACCATCATTTTAATCCTTTAATTGGTAGAAATTGGTTAAACTTGTTATTTCCAAGGTGGCAAAAAAAGTTTAAGATTGATTATGATAAGGTATGTTATATACAAGGACAAGGGATATCACTAGAAAAAAATAAGTTGATTGAATGTGTAAAAAATAAATATAAAGGAGTGTTTTGTAAAGATAGGTCCTCCCATATTGTAAACATGCAGGCTACTTTGCAGCTCAAGGACGGAGCAACACCTATTTTTCATAAGGCATATTCCATTCCTTATGCAAAAAAGATGGAAGTTGAGAAGGAATTACTTAGCTTAGAAAAGGCAGGTATTATTAAAAGAGTTACACATAGTGATTGGGCTAGCCCTATAGTTGTGGTGCACAAAAATGATAAAAAAATTAGGGTATGTGTAGACTATAAAGTTACATTAAATAAAATGTTAGATACAGAACATTATCCTTTACCATTGTCGGAAGATATATTTGCAGAGTTGGCTGGGGCTAAAATATTTTGTGTTCTTGATCTGACTGGTGCATACCAACAGCTATTATTAGATGAAAAGTCTCAAGAATATATGACAATAAATACCCATTTGGGATTATTTAGACCAACTCGTTTGCAGTTTGGTGTGTCTTCAGGTCCGTCTGTGTTTCAAAGTGTTATGGATCGCATATTACAGGGTGTAAAAAATGTAAAGGCATACATAGACGATTTGATTGTAACAGGTGCAAATTTAGAAGATTGTTATAAAAACTTAGAAAATGTATTAGATAAACTATCACAGTATAAAGTTAAAGTAAATTTGGACAAATGTCAGTTTTTTCACAGTGAAATTAAATTTTTAGGGCATATAGTGTGTGAAAAAGGAATAAAGCCACTGCCAGACAAAGTAGATGCAATAACAAAGGCTCCAGCACCGTCTTCAGTCACACAGTTACAAGCATATTTAGGGCTTTTAAATTATTATGGGAAATTTCTACCTAGACTTTCAGAAAATTTGGCACCGCTGCATAACTTGTTAAGAAAAGAAGTGAGTTTTGACTGGAGTAAAGAGTGTAATGAAGCTTTTCTTAAAAGTAAGAAATTAGTTGCTGAATATGGGCTACTAGTGCATTATGATTGTAGTAAGGACATATTTGTCACCACTGATGCAAGCAATTATGGCCTGGGGGCGGTTTTGAGCCATCAAATAGATAGTGAACCAATTTGTTTTGCATCAGCCACCTTAAATGATGCTCAAAAAAACTATTCTCAAGTGGAAAAAGAGGCATTAGCTATTATATTTGCTGTTCAAAAGTTTCATAAATTTTTGTATGGTAGAAAATTTGTTATTGTGACAGACCATCAGCCCTTACAGTTTGTATTGGATCCATTAAAAAAAATTCCAGTTACAGCAAATTCAAGGTTACAGAGATGGGCTTTGATATTGTCAGGTTATACCTACAAAATAAGTTATAGAAAAGGGACATTATTGGGGAATGCGGATGCTCTGTCACGATTGCCATTAACAGAAAAAGTGGAGGTGGCTGGTTGCATAAATTATTTTAATCTTAAAGATGATGTGCCCATGGATTTTGAGGAGGTGGCTAGATATACACAAAAAGATAAAATATTGAGTAAAGTGTATGAGTATGTGTTGTCAGGTTGGCCAAACTCAATTAATGATGAAACTATAAAACCATCCTTACTAATATTATAAATGCGAAAGTAACTCTGTCTGTCTGTCTGTCTGTCTGTCTGTCTGTTACCTTTTCACGCTTAAACCGCTGGGCCGATTTAGTTGAAATTTGGTATACAGATAGTTTGAGTCCCGGGAAAGGACATAGGATAGTTTTTATCCCGGAAAAATGAACGGTTCCCGAGGGATATATGATGATGATGATGGTGATGAATATATTACTACTAAGTGGGTACTATTACTACTATTACGTCGCGATGTAGTAATAGTAATTATAGTAATAGTAAATAGCGAAAAAAACAAAAACAAATATATCCCTCGGGAACCGTTCATTTTTCCGGGATAAAAAGTAAATCAACCATCTGCGAGCTATTCTGGCGTGCGCTGCCAAAACCGTTACACATGTAATCTATACTAATATTATAAAGAGGAAAGATTTGATTGTTTGTTTGTTTGAATTGAATAGGCTCCGAAACTACTGGACCGATTTCAAAAATTCTTTTGCCGTTAGAAAGCTACATTATCACTGAGTGACATAGGCTACTTTTTACCGCGGGAAAATACCTTTTCCTACGGGAAAATTATTTTTTTATAAATGTGTGGGTATATCTCATCATCATCATCATCATCATCAGCCTATGTTAGTCCACTGCTGGACATAGGCCTTCCCTAATGAGCGCCACAGCGCCCTGTCTTTAGCTTGAAGCATCCAGCATCTGCCTGCAGTCTTTCGCAGATCGTCATCCCACCTGGCCGGAGGGCGTCCTACACTACGTTTGCCAAGTCGCGGTCTCCACTCAAGAACACGTTTCCCCCAGCGGTTGTCGGTTCTTCGCGAGATATGGCCGGCCCACTGCCACTTCAGCTTACTAATTCTTTGAGCTATGTCGGTAACTCTGGTTCTCTGTCGGATGTATTCGTTACGAATCCTGTCCTTCAGAGAGACTCCGAGCATAGCTCTTTCCATAGCTCGCTGAGCGACTTTGAACTGGTGGACCAACCCTACCGTGAGTGTCCACGTCTCAGCTCCGTAGGTCATGACGGGTAGGACGCACTGATAAGGAAAAAACGGGAATTATTATATTCGATTCCGAGTGACGCTATCTCAGTAACTATAATAACTAGACTCTTCAAATTTGATACAAAAGTAAGTGATTACAAAACTAAGAAACTAATTTCAGGATGTTTGGAGATTCCCACGGGATAAGGAAAAATCGGGATTTATATATTCAGTTCTTACGGGAGCGGGAAAAACGGGAACAGCAGAAAGTTGAAATTTGTCACGTAGGTTTATTCGGGAGTGTAAGGGAACACTAAGAAAGGATTTTCCGAAACGCCCACAGGGACGAGAAAAAACGGGATTTTACGTTTCGAGACGAAACAGCGGAAGAAAGAGACTTAACATTTATAACGTGTGTTTCTTTAAAGGCTTTAAGTGAACTCCGAAAGCACTCCCCAAAATTTCCACGGGAACGGGAAAAACTTATTTTTTCGTTTTACATCTTAGCGCGTACGAAGTCGTGGGCAAAAGCTATTTAGGATATATTTTAGGACAGCCCTATAGGTTAGGTTAGGTTTGTTTTATAAAAATCCTGCAATATTTACAGTTTCAGAAAAATTAAGGCAGCGGGGCAATGCGGGGGCTTGCTTGCATGCTTGCTTGAGTCCTTGCTTTGCATGCTTGATTGCATACTTGCTTTCATGCATGCTTGCTTGCGAGCTTACTTGCATGCATGCTTGCTTGCAAGCTTGCTTGGCATGCTTACTTGCATGCTCACTGCGTGCTTGCTTGCACGCTTGCTTGCATGCTTGCTTGCATGCTTGCTTTGCCTGCTTTCATGCCTGCTTGCATGCCTGCTTGCATGCTTGCTTGCATACTTACATGCTTGCATGCCTGTTGGCATGCCTGCTTGCATACTTACATGCTTGCATGCTTGCTTGAAAGCTTGCAGGTTTGCTTGCTTGCTTGCTTGCATGCCTGCTTGCATATTTAGATGCTTGCATGCTTGCTTGCATGCCTGCTTGCATATTTAGATGCTTGCATGCTTGCTTGCATGCCTGCTTGCATGCCTGCTTGCATACTTACATGCTTGCTCGATTGCTTGCTTCTTTGAAATGCTCATGGTTCGCTTGCTTACTTGCATGCATGCTTGCTTGCACGCTTGCTTGGCATGCTTACTTGCATGCTCACTGCGTGCTTGCTTGCACGCTTGCATGTCATGCTTTCATGCATTCTCGCTGAGTGCTTGCTTGCACGCTTGCTTGCATGCTTGCTTGCATGCTTGCTTTGCCTGCTTTCATGCCTGCTTGCATGCCTGCTTGCATGCCTGCTTGCATACTTACATGCTTGCATGCTTGCTTGCATGCCTGCTTGCATGCCTGCTTGCATACTTACATGCTTGCATGCTTGCTTGAAAGCTTGCAGTTTCGCTTGCTTGCTTGCTTGATTGCTTGCTTCTTTGAAATGCTCATGGTTCACGCGTGCGAAGCCGCGGGCAACAGCTAGTATTTTAATAAAAGAGCTGAACTGAGTACGGAGCAAAAATGTGTATTGTGGGGTAACAGGGTTATTATCCCTAGCTTGTTAAGAGTAAAAGTGTTAAACTTATTTCATGAGTCCCACCAGGGAATTGTACAATCAAAAATGTTAATGCGGGGATTTTGCTGGTGGCCAAACTTGAATGAAGATATTGAGAGAGCAGTTAGTAGTTGTGATATATGTCAGTCATCTAGAAATTTTACTAAAACAAGCCAGCCAGTAAATTGGAAACGATGTGTTAATGTTTTTGAGCGAGTTCATGTAGATTTTTTTATGAAAGACTCGGTGACCTATTTGTTAATAGTTGATTCGACATCCAAATGGCTTGATATACACATAATGCAAGGTGGTACTTCAGCCTCACAGGTGATTGAAAAATTGTGTAAAACATTTGCTATTATTGGTATTCCTGTATATTTAGTAAGTGACAATGGACCACCTTTTTCCTCTGAAAATTTCATACAGTTTTTAAAAAAGAATGGATGTGTGCCTTTAAAGAGTCCTCCATATCATCCCGAGTCAAATGGAATGGCCGAAAGAAGTGTACAGACGGTTAAACATGCATTAACCAGATTGCTGATTGATCATGAGCCTGGAAATTCTAAGGAACTTTTGTTACAGAATTTTTTGTTTACATATAGAAACAGTCCAAACGCTACTGGTATGTCTCCAAATGAAATGTTGTTTAAATACAAACCGAGAACTCGTTTTGAACTATTGAAGCCATCCAATGCCTTGTCTAAAAAAGTATTAAAAGATAATAGTAGTGTAGAAAAGAACATTTTAATTTTTAAAGAAGGAGAAACAGTGTGGTGTAAAAACCTAAAAATTGGAAAAGGATGGTCCAAGGCCACTATAGTAAAAGTTTTGAGTCCACTTAGATATTTAATTCAGACAAATGGGATACAAAAATATTATCATGTTTCGGATCTGAGACCATATTTATCTCAGATCCCAATTGTAAATAAACCATGTCCGCCGGTTGTGATCACACCTCCTGCTCCTGTCGTTGTCACTCAGGATCAACCAATAGAAGTGGGTTTTAATGAGGAAAATGTGGAGAGCGGCGAGGGCACTGAGGATGGACCACAACCACCAACATTAGAGGAGGCTCCTGAGATTCCTAATTACACATCGGCAACGCCGGTGACGAGCGTAGAACCTAGAAGGTCTATAAGAATCAGGAGAGCTCCTCAACGATTAGACTTATAATAAATCTACATAGGTTAGGCATTATTAGATTTAGTTTTTATGTTATTAGTATAGTCGCAGGCCTTTTAAAAAGGGGACGAATGACGTGTATTAATACGACTAGAATAGTGTTGGTTGGATGTCAATGTGACAGGTTGATTTTAGCGCCATTCTGGTGAACCCATGTATAAGAAGAGATTTTAAGGAAACAATAATAAACGAAAGATTAAGAGATTTATGAGTTTTAGTGAATATAACAATATATAAAAGTCATCAATCGTTTTCTCATTGACTTTTCTGAAGTCCACAACAAGACGCCATTTAACCTTGCCTGAAGCATCTGCCTTCTTGGGTACAATCCAAATAGGTGAGCTCCATGCAGAGTCTGAAGGTCTAATAATATTCTGGTCAAGCATTTTAGAGATTTGGTCTCTGACCTCTTGCCTGTGGACATAGGGATATCTGTAAGTTTTCGTGTATACCGGAATTTCATCTGTAGTTCTAATTTTATGTTTTATTTTGTTGGTGAACGTTAAAGGTTCGCCCTCAAGGTAAAACACATCGGCATAACTCGCACAGAGCCGTTCTAGGTTAACCCGTTCTTCCGGGTTCAAGTGCTGAGTACGAAGGCGTGATAACACCTCCTTGACGCGATCAGATGGAATTTCGGTACAATTTATTTCCATATTAAATAGCTCAGCTTCTACCGGCCTATCCATTGAGAAAATAATGTCATGAGAAGAAGGGTTAGTAATCTCTACCCACCCCCGATTGTTAACCACTTTAGTTAGACAATTAGCTATAAGACAATTACATATTGTCTGATGCTCCACCAGGACGTCTCCGTCTGACGTGTTCACGGGTAACCTAATTAGCTTGGAACTTTTGGAAGGAATAATTTCCTCATAGAGGTTTGCGTTGCGCGAATCATACATTTGTATGGGGATATTTGCATTCCGGGTCACCAATAATCTATTCTGAAGGTCTATGTTTGAACCCCAAACGTCCAATAAATCGAACCCTATTAACCCATCAAAGTAATTGTGGAACTTGTATATGAACAGTGTGAGATCACCCTGTTCACGGAACTCCGGAAAACAAGGTAAGGTAATAGAATAATTATTTTTACTTGTTGCGTGTATATTCGTAACTTCAAAGGGATCAAAGTTCAATGGAATGTTACTAAAGTATTTCTGAACAGCCTCAGGGCTAATAAACGACTGGTTAGCTCCTGTGTCTATAAGCAGTTTTAGTGGAGGGTTGGAAATTTGTATGTAACCGAGTTGTCGCTGTATGTGAAAATTGACCTCTATTTTGGCTTTTCGGACATCGCCTCCCGTTGAAAATTTACATCCTCCATGGACGCGGGCTCCTGTTCCACGACCTCTTCTATAACAGCAGGCTCAGGATAACAAGATTGTTCCGTGTAATAAGGGTATTCGGGACATTCATAGGGATAGCAAGTTTGGTCGTAGTTGGCATAACCATAGTCATAATTGTAACTGTCATTGTAGTCATAGTCGAATGCATTAAAATTTACTTCCCGAGTTTTAAAGTAATTGCTCGGGCCCGGATTTGTGAATTTACTCCAATCCTGCCTACCTAGAGTTGGAGGCAGTGTTTTCGGAACAAAGTGGCTAACGCCACTCATAGGACGAGCTTGATTCTGGGGTTGAGATTGGGGCTGGAATCTGTTAGGCGCTCTAAACACATTGCTCTGCGGGTTGTAGTTTTGAGGTGGGGCGCTCATTAATTGCTGAGTACGAGAAGGACCACGGGGTGGTTGTCCTTGAGGTGCAAAATTGGGTCTCCAACCTTGAAAGGGTTGAGGCTGCATGGGATATGGTCTGGATGGACCAGGCATGTTAAAAGCGTGTTGTCTCATTGGCATGGAAAAGGGCATTGGCTTGGGTACAAAATTATTAAGGGGTAAGTTACGGTTCTGCTGCGTAGGTGGCTGCTGCCAATCTTTCTTACTTGGCCCACCTTCGTTGCGCTGCTGCATGTATACTGTGTTAACCTCCTCCTGAACAAACTGGAGAGCTTGCTCCATGGTGGTAGGGCGCATGCATCGAATCTTAGAACCTAGGGGATCCTTGAGACCTCGCAAATAAGCTTGGAGCGTTAACTTCTGGTAAAGGCTGCGTTTCGCGGCCACGGTTGTGCTAACAGTTTCGTGTAAAGAAACGTACGTCATAATCGTGCTAAATAGGCTCTGGCACTTCTCGTAAAACTCCTGCGGGGTGTTTGAT
Organism: Pandemis cinnamomeana; assembly: GCA_932294345.1. Taxonomy (NCBI): domain Eukaryota; kingdom Metazoa; phylum Arthropoda; class Insecta; order Lepidoptera; family Tortricidae; genus Pandemis; species Pandemis cinnamomeana. The sequence goes on from OW028720.1 coordinate 5,967,059, forward strand.
CCCTGAGTCTGCAGTGACAGATCACTGTATAAAGCGGTTTCATCACGATGATCGGCAAAATTGTTAACAAGAGCACTCCTAATCCCTTGCCAATTATCTGCTAGCCCATTAGAGTTTATAAGAGTAGCTGCGGGACCCGTTACTCGGTTTAAAATCCCATTTATAAGGGCCAAATTCTCTAATTCATGTCCTGGATCAATGTTAAAATGCTTTAAAACTATTTGGTCACATAAATTTATAAAACGAACTAAGACGTGCGGATTGCCATCAAACTCGGGTAATAATCTAAGCGATTTGTAAACTAAATCGATATTTGAATCAGACATATCGTCTCCTAAATTCCTATTCTCGTCAAAATTGCTAGACCTACTACTATTACTAGCACTAACACCGGGTTTCTCTGACAGGGATTCCCGTGGATGGAAAAGCTTAGACATTAACTAATTACTACTGTAAAATATCCTACACGGTAAAATGTTTTACACACACTATAGATATATGTTAGAAATAGGATAACCAAGGAAGGACAAGGACTAAGAAAGATTCAAAGCACTTACAGCATGTTTTTCTTGTCGAATCGATGTCTTGATTCCCTCCGGATGTGCAGCTCTCGTAGGTTCAGGGTTGCCAAGGCCCGTGATCGATTCACTGACTCTAATTTTGACAATCCTACCGACTGCGCCAATTACGTTAGCTGCAAGCGGAGGTCTCAAAAAAAACCAAATTGTTTTAACTAATTTAATTAAAGAAAAGTTACAGGTTAAAATCTTAAAGTAAAAATGAATGATAGTCGATCGAAGTTGGATCAAGAATGCGCTTCGAATAACGCGGGGCCGCGTCGCCGCCGCTGCTGACTCGGCGCCTCGTGCGATGCGCCGCGCTCACGTTCCGCTGAGTTGTATGTTGGCTGTTTACCGCGACCGTGTGAACTCGGCAAGTTAGGTGTATTAGGGTTGCGTAACACAAGGAACTTGTCTTTATCAATAAGTACAGTTGTCCAGAACCGTTTGTGTAAAAGTCCAATTTTAACTTTTAAATTAAAGTGTTACCAGTAAGCACGTCGCTGATGAGGGTCTGCAGTGCGCTTCGGCCTGCGGGGTCAGTGGCGTCGTACACTCGAAGCATGCAGCCCAGCTCGTGTAGGACATACTGCCGCGTGCTGAACGCTACCGGCTCCTCCGATTCCGAGGGGCAAGGGGACTCCACGATACTGGAGACAAGGTCATGCGTATCAAGTTTTGCTTATTTATTTCATGGGAAACTTTAACAAGAGGCATTTCATCTAAGCCTTGCCTGGCTGGAAATGGGTGGTTGATATGGGTAGACCTTCCGGCTTGTTTCATCTGTTTTTTTTTTTATTTGCGTAACTTGCTAATTTTGCTTTGAAGTGAATTGTTAGAAAGCCTACTTTATTTGAATGTAAGTGCCTAACCAAACCGATTTTTTCCAAAGCTCATTGGCACTGGCGTTAAAATATTAATAAATACTTATAAAAAAATTGCCCTGACTGATTGTGATCATCAAACAAAACCAAAAACTAGTCGTAAGATTTCTTCCGTAGCATAAATTAAGAACGGATTTTGGGACATCTGCGACAGATCTTTATAGCCCAGGAACTCTTTTCTCAGGTAACTTGACGTAGTAATGTTATGTATGTGTTAATAGTTTTTCGGCTTAGTTTTAGGCAAAAGGGTCACACTGAAAATCAGCGCTGCGGCCTGCCGCAGCAACATGCTGAGTGTGGCCCTTTTGGCACTTTCGGCACATAAGTTACTTAGTTTTATTATTATTATTATTTTATTTTCTTTATGTGTCGTTTTGTGTCAATAAACGTTTTCTTTCTTTCTTTCTTTCTAATGATACTCACGCCCTGATGTACCCCGTCAGCACGATCAGGTCAGGCAGCACAGTCTCCAGGGTCTCGTCGTCGTCGATCTTCTGCAGATGCTCGGCCAGGTGGCGCCAGTACCACGCACTCTCTTTGTTCAGTTTCTCAGCGGGGATGAGGCGGAGGGACTTGTCCGTTGGCAGCCATATTAGGAGCTCGGAGATTGGGAGGCGTCTGGGGAAGAGATTGATACATTTTCCTAGACACTGGAGTGAGAAGAAAAAATAACTAAAAATTAGCTTTTCTGTGGATCTGGCTAGTTGCACGCCGTATTAAAGCAGGTATGTATAATCTGTAAAAAAATTGTTTGTTTGAATGTGGTAACCTTGAGACTGACTGATATCTTAATTATTATAGTTTGATTCTGTGTACCTAATATTATTAATAAATAGCTATGCTGCGTGCATGTGCAGTCTCTTAATATTTGTATGCCTTATGGCAAGCATAGTGATACAAGATTAATGTAACATCAACATTTACCTATGTTTAAATTATTTGATTTTGATTTTTTGATTTTCCGGTCGGTGGTAAGACCGTGGAGATACTTCTATTCAGGTATACACGAGACATTGTTACGTTTACCTTTTACTTCATGCAGTATTTTTTTGAGATTAATACCTACCCACCTACTAACATTAACATCTGTAAATCTTCAAGTGAAGTGTGATCTATTTCAATAATAATAATAAATCTGTCCAAACATTTTGGCCTGCCAGAACAACAAAGATAAATACAGACAGGTGGAAATACAAACACACGCACAAACTATCGTATTTATAAAATTAGTACACAAGTAAATAAGTAGTAGTGCTTGCACTGCTGTGTTCCGGTGTAGAGAGTAAGACAGCCGGGGAAATTACGGGCACAGGAGGCATTTCATCTTAGTCCTCTAGGTTGGCAACGCATCTGCAATCCCTCCGGGGTTGCGGGTGTCTATGGGCAGTGGTGATCACTTACCATCAGGTGACCCTGCTCGTTTGCCTTCCTATTCATATAAAAAAAAAAAAAATGTATTATTCACTTGTCTTACTTGAATAGCGACTCGAGCAGTTTCCCAGCGACGTACTGCGAATCCTTGGCGTCCTGCGCGTTATCCAAACGTATGGCCTTGAGGAGATCAATGATGTTCCCCTCAAAGGTGCTGAGCCAGCCCGGGATCAGTATCTCCTCGACAACGCGGCGGACGCGAGTGCTGCGCTCCGAAAGGCCTACCTTCGTGGTAAAATCAGTTGCGTTAACTTTGTGACCATAGTATACGATACGGTCAACCAAATAGAACCCAGGTCCACTTTACTTTATCGCAATAAGTGGTCAGCTTGTTATTTGTGTCTGTCAGAGTCAAAGTACTCCAACGTTGATTGTGAAAAGGTTCTATGGTGGCCTAGGGTTCCCTTTGGCTGACTATACAACAGGGGTGTCCAACTGAAGTCGAGGCGAGGCAGAAATAAGACAGCCGGGGAAATTACGGGCACAAGAGGCATTTCATCTTAGTCCTCTAGGTTGGCAACGTATCTGCAATCCCTCCGGGGTTGCGGGTGTCTATGGGCAGTGGTGATCACTTACCATCAGGTGACCCAGTTGCTCGTTTGCCTTCCTATTCACATAAAAAAAAAAAAAAAAAAAAAAAAAAAAAAAATAGCTTTACGTAATCGGTAGACCGCACATAGTATAGTTAGTAGTCTCCTCACGATGTTTTCCTCCACGGAAAAGCTCAGGGGAAAATTCAAATGTAATTTCGAACATAAATTGCGCAAAACTTACAGGGTGCGAGCCGAGATTCAATTAGAACCCCTACTAATATTATAAATGCGAATGTAAGTTTGTTTGTTACGGTTTCACGTGAAAACTACTCAACCGATCATCATGAAATTTTGTACACATGTTCTTCGAGGTATTAGAAGTAACATAGGATACTTTTTACTAAAAAAAAATTATCTGCGCGGACGAAGTCGCGGGCAAAAGCTAGTAGAATATAATTTATTTGCAAAAAATTGTCATTACAAGATTCAGAAACAATAGGTTGCCTATTCTGCTAACTATTTGCTCAACTTTATCATACTAGCATTTATTATTTACGAGCCCACGATCAACATAGAGGTCATAGAGGTTCTCTTTGTCACGACCCTCTGCTTGGGAGCAAGGGCGTCGCCAAGGGGGGCAGGGAGGGGCAGCAGCCCCCCCCCCCTAGAGATTCTAAAAAAGTTGCCAAATATAATGCAACCAAAGTCCTAGACTAGTCATAGAGAATGAGAAAACTATGAATTGTAGTGGGTAAAGTCAACTTGCCCCCCCTGCGCCATCGGCTGGCGACGCCCTTGCTTGGGAGGCCAAAGATCAAACCACTAGGCTGCCATGGCTTTAAGTTGAGTACCAACCTTGAGCGTGTGCACTCTCTGCCGCACCCGGAGCTGCGTCACGTTGACAGCAGCTATATACATGAACGCCGCGCGACGCACCGCCTCGTCCACGTCGCAGAGGCGCTCCAACACGAACGGCACGTTGCGGGTGCACTTCGCTATCTGCGTTACTATAGCCCTGTGGAAGCGATGGTACAAATCTCTAGTCTGCGATATCTTTTACGAAGAAAACGCCAATCTACCACTGTTGCGAACTCTTTGGTTTTTATGACATTTATGTTTTTATAATTTGAATTTGATTTTGATATGACTTTTTGTCAGTTGTTAGCAGTGGCGTAGCTAGGTAACCAAGGGCCCTGGTGCAAATAAAAAAATGGGGCCCCACTACTATCTAAACTGGTTACGTTTTAATAATAATAGTTCGATCGAGATTTTCTGGTAAGGATTCGAGGGCCCTCTGAGCTTGAGGGCCCCAGGGTAGTGCCTCGCCTAGTCCCTTGGTAGCTACGCCACTGGTTGTTAGTATTTTGCTGTTCGATAGTACAAGTCTTGAGCTGAGGAACTGCTTTTCATTCACATACAATTTTACATTAACTATACAGTCCACTCATTTTTATCCGCTTCAACCACGTTAACAGTATATACAATATGAGAGACGAGCACGGCCAGCACGAGATCGGACAAGAGCTGTTTCGCGCACGCGGTAGATCCGTCTTTTTCTTACTGTTTGTTCTAGAAAGAGATGGGTGGTTGATCTGGCGCGTTTTACCAGGTGGTTGGTTTAGTTAAATTTTGTTAGCTATCTAGCCTGGTAACGCAACTGCAATCCTCTGGTGTTCACGGCTTTTATGAGTGATGGTACTTACTTGCCATCAGGTGACCCTCGATTGCAAAACGAACTCATTAAAAAAATATATTGAATACGCCGGTAAAAGTTCTTCATCGCAATTTCACATCTCCTTTGAAGAGGTATACTGATCACCCACCAACGTGTCAAAACATTTGTCAGCAACAATTTAAAAAAAAAACTTGAAAAACATTTACAATTATGTTCAGTCTATCTAACAGCTCTAACCCATTCACCCTATGAAGTATTCCAATTTCGTTTTAAAATTGTATTGGGGAATGACCTCAATTTGTTTCATATCATACCCCAGACATAACAACTACATCACTATAACCTTTTATACAGGGTCTATACCTCCTAACAGAAGCGCTAGGGTCACAGCTCATGTGGAACCGGTAGGCCCGCGTGACCTCGTCGTCAGGGTCCTTGGGGTCCTGGAGGCGCTGCAGCGCGAGCGCCGCGCGGCACCGCACAGCGCCTCGCGTGTCTTGCAGCCTCTGCATCTGTCGCCATAAAAAACTAGATAAGTTTAATAGATTACTTCCATTTTCAACATGAAACCAGTGCAGTGCAGTGCACTGTTCGTTTCGCTGCCGCCGGGACGAGCGCTCCAGGAAGAAGGACTACGAAATAGTCCGAAACATGTCGAGCATCACTCGACTTTTTATACGTGAGTTATCCGTTTATGTGTAATTATGATTACTTCCATGTTGATCTGGGAGCAAAGGAAAAACATGGAATGTACCAGCTGCTTCTCTTCCCGTGCAGATGGTAAAAGCCAATCAAGGGAATGGACGAAAATACTGGGAATCATGTTATAGGCGATGCGGCTAGCTACCCATCACAATTTCGATTCCCCTTTCCACCTGTACACCTACAATCATGCTTAACGTGGCCTTTAGGCCCTGTTACCTTAGGATCTGTTGACCCCATAAGGGATAAAGACGTGATACGTCTATGTATGTGTATGAACATGGTCTTTGCACAATGACCTGGCACTTGCACCATAGGTCTTTGTTGCTTGCGCATAACTTATTTGTTGTCTCCCTACTGCCTCCACATTTGTGCGAGCACGAGGCTAAATTACGCGGAAATTATGGAGACAAGAGAGACAAATAGCGACAGGTCATTGTACGAAAATCTTGCTTTGCGACCATATTTTAGAATGGGCTATCTAATCCCTTGTAAGCTCAAATAGAAGATGAGACACCAAGTTTTACGCTTATCAGTAAATAATCAAATCTTTCCTCTTTACTTAGCACAAATACAAATTTCACAACCGCTTTAACCATAAAATTGTAGGGTAGGCTGGGAGCTCTGCTTAGCAGAACTCTCATGTAAATGGCTCTATTCTGAAAAGAAATCACAAATAAATTCATACCTGTGACACAAGAAGCTTGTTACATATGTCTTCATCCAAAGAAGCATCCTCACCAAGAGCAGACAGCACAGCTTCAAGCAACTGACTGGCTCTGTAGCGGACTGACTGGCCAGACACACATTGGCACTGTAACATTTCATAGTTAAATGTTAGAGCTAGTTCGCAGGAGCGTTTAATTTTATTTAAATTTCAATTCGATTTAACGTCCAACGCCCAACATCGAAAATCGAACAGTGCTCGATTACAAAACGCCGCGCTTTAAAACTGCCTACGTGTGAATAAATACATGGTTTCCAATTTGTTTTATTTAAACGTTTTTTTAACGCCCGTTGAAAAAACACTTGTGCGAACCAGTTCTTAGGTAGAGGTATAGTGGCAATACAACCATTTACAGAATATGCATATTGTATATGTGCTGATGTGGTTTGTATCTAGGGCATGCAGTGGTGGGTCACACTGAGCTGTATAGGTATAGAAATAGAGTAGTCTTATGCCAACTTTATAACCTTGAGCAGGATTCTACTAAAAACAGGCCTCTATCTGAATTAGGTGTTTATTAATGTTTCAATTCTGTTCCAATTTCAATTGAGAGATTTAAAAAGTTATAATACATGACGGCACTGAAATTTACATTATTATTTGATCATTTCCTTGACTCGCTTTTTTATTTTTGAAATCTCATTTGACTGCTTTGCTGTTATTATATTGTATCTGTTTGGTTTTATAGAGGAGAATGTAAATTAAATTTCTACTAATATTCCAATCCAGATTTGTAAGACTCACATCAAAAATAATGTTGATAATGAACAACAAGAACTCCTCCTCATCATCTAGTGTGGTGCAGAAGGTGGCTACAAACTTGACGACTCTGTCCACATTGGGGCTGGTGTCCCCAAAGGTAAACAAGTACATCAAGGCATTCTTGAAGCTCTCTCGGAATGCTTCCTCGTCAGCCTGCAAATTGAAGAAAAACAAAGATGTAACGAAATCAGTATGAATATACATACACACACACACAAATCACGTCCTTATCCCTTACGGATAATATAAATGTGAAGGTGTGTGACTTTCTGTTACCTCTTCACGCTTATACCGCTATACTGATTTAGTTGGAATTTAGCATAGAGATAATTACACTGGCATACTTGAATAAATCGGTTAGAAATAAGGAAATTCTGCGCAGACGGAGTCGCGGGCGACAGCTAGTTCATTCATATTTCATAACCATAATAAGCAGAAGTAAATCATTTTAGAGATTTTTTATCACTGTCCGAACGTAATTGATGCTAATACAAGCTTACCTTTTTATAAAGTTTGGTCATTTCCTTCGCATACTTTTTATGCTGAACAATGTTGTGTTGAACGTTTTGAAATATCTGAAACATTGTGGTAATGTTTCGTGGATTTGGTTTCGGCTTATTTTGAGCCACATTTTGTAGGACATCTGCTTCTGAAGGAGGCATTATACTTATGTCTTCACGGCACCATAAACCTATATTATGAACACTGATTTACGGTAAAACAATAGTGCAAAAGAAATAAATTAAACAATTTCGCAAAAGGAAAGCTACGAAGACCGTTACGTTATTTATTTTGAAATATTTGAAACTTCCCCTTGACAGTTGTTTTTTTTTATTTTCATGTAAATAAAACAGTGAAAGGGAAATAAGTCTATACAGTCAAATCTCATTTGTTCTCATTAACACAGGTGACCTCTGGCTAGATACCAGATAATTATTATAGTGAGATGTAGTGGATAAACATTGTTTATAAAAAGATGTGACACATTTTGCGGTTGGTGTCCTTCGAAGTATGCCATAAAACTAGTACTATTTCCTTAAATTCCTGGACATAAAGCAAATGGCCTTTCACAATCTTTGTCTACATCCTTAAGTTGTGTCTGCAGTAGACTCGGGAGTTATAATTTGTAAGCCTCAATGAAAACCGTCCTCACTGCAAGAATTCTGAGCAAAAAGCATCAATTCTATTCTAAACTGACTTTTTGACACTTCAAAAGACACTTTGTAGGTATTTTTATTACGAAAAAACTCAGCAAAAGTATTGTAATATTGTGTCGGCTAAATTTCTTTAGCTTATTGCAGAAGGAAATAATTAAAAAAAAACAGAAACGGGTACGTTCATGAAGTCCACTATTTCGCAAAATAAGCAAATACTACCATATGCATATTGTTCAGGAAGCAATGGCGTGTAGTAGTCACACCACCTTTACACTACCTCGGAAAAAATTGCTAACATTACGTTTTTAATGACATGATGACCACATTGATGATATTATGAACACGACAGATGGTACTACCGACTCTTCCAACCAATGATGGATTGGATAGTACAAATGCAGATAGCGCGGATAGTGTGCATGGTCAACGTACCCTAGCCAGTTTGTCGTAGTTGTCACTGTCAGTGTCAAAATAGGATCGGTGCGGTTGGACGAAATTCAAATTGTTCAAATAATTTCACCTTACTTACAGTCTAACTTTACAAAGCTTTGCATCTTCGACAGTGATTTTAGCAATTATGACGGCTAGCTCCAGTATTTTTGGTTACTTAAGACCAACTGTGGATCCTAGAATCCTTAAGCTAGGGGTATTATCCAGTAATTACTGGTATTAAAATCCTACTGCTGCTAATATTGCAGCTGGAACATGATTGGATCTCAAGATTGAACAATATTATGCGTAAGTAATACATACATACATTACCTCTGATATAATACTATAGACCGACCGCTCAAATGAGTCCTCAACCGCGCTGAGGCGCGAGGTGTGATTACAAAGGGGGCCGAGAGACCGCACCTCTCTCGGTCCCCTTTGTCGTCATACTTTGCGCCTGTGCCTCCGGGGCGAGGACTCATTCAAGCGGTCGGCCTAATAATTGAATAGGTAAAAAACAGGAGAAGTACTTACTAGAACTAAAAACTACTTCTATACGGTTTAGCAGTATAAAGAAGCTTAAGGATACAAACATAGCCTAGGTAAGTACAAATTAAAAGAAGTGAAATAAGTAAACAACTCTGAGTGTAAAAGTTTATTATAATCCTTTGGCAATACAAGTAGGGCGATATTATTAATAGTTTAGCTTAAATATATGTCATTCATTTATATATACAAATCACATAATGTTTAATAAATTAGCATACATATGGGGTGCTTGCAACAAAAACTTGTAATTTAAAACAGTTTTAATGTTGGCGACTGCTCCAATATAATAATATTAGTAAGTAGGTACTTATATAATTATATTTTTATGCTCATTTACAATGTATATGCAAATATTATTAGGTAACTTTAGGGTAAGAAAAAGCTGTATGATTATCATATGTAGTATTTACTAGTTTGTGTCCGTGGCTTTGGCGTAAATCATGTGTTTGAAGAACTTTCTTGAATTCATTGCATGAAGGGCACACATGCAAAATTTCATGTCAAGACTACATACAGTTGAATTTTTAGGATTTTACAGTCCTGTGAAATATTGGAATAAAAAGTAGTCCATTCCAGTGGCTAATTCTAGAGATTCGCAATCTAAATAATATAAATATGTCCAGCCTTTTCAGCGCAAAATATTAACAAACAGCCACACACTCACACACAACTTTTGCATTTGTAAAATTAGTAGAAATATGACAATTGGCAGAAATAAACTTAGAAGTGACTCATTCCATTTCTGGCCATTTAAATTTTTATGTATTTGCTGAAATGAAAATTAAATTAAACTTTTATACAAAAAGATTTGCATTAAACAGAAGCCTTTGTCCTCCATAACAGTACATTGTTTCAGTTACTACAATGTAACATTATTTGAATATTAGTAGATCCTTAAATAAATCCTTGTTACTTGCGACTCATAGAAACCTTATTTATTTTTACAAGTATGGACATTTCATGCCACATTTAAAAAGTTAAGTCATAGCGTCTTTACATCTATGCAGATATAAAATTGCATGAAATTGTGGCCAGCTATTGTGGTGTAGTTTTCTGCATGAACCAATCAGAAGCAGAGAAATGTATTCTCATAGACCCAAGCTAGCTTTACGTTGGTTCTATAGATCTAAGCAGTACCGCAGTACAGCTGAGTTTAGTTTACGCTGTACTTTACCACCAAATAAATGTTAAATTCACTTCTCCGTTAGCTGGGCACCGGGTAAAGCACTTCCCTCTAATTGCGCCACTTAATACATAGTTTTAGCTTACGAGACTAATCTTGAACTAATACAGCTTCAAATTCTGCAGTCCTTTGAAAGTTTCTCTAATTAACAAGCAACAAGACGTTTATCTTTTAGATTTACTCCAAATCATCAATAAGAGAGTCTAATTCCTTCTGTAATTGGACAGATTCCTCCCTCTGCTTCAATACGTCGTCTTGCATCCTGTCTACGTTTGCCATCAGAAGGGCGTTGCCTTTCTTGAGCGCGTTAACTCTGGTCTCATGCCGCTTTACTCGCGTCATTAGATTTTCCTTCTTTTTCGGTAATGGAGCATCCTGTAACCAGCATTATTATGTATAGGTAATGTGGAAAAAAGAAGTGCTAGTTCATGCGTATTTTTGCCATAAGATCTGTTGAAATCGTGTTAGTATTGAAAGTTCAAAGTTTTTCAAGTTGGGCTAGTCTTTTCCAGAAAAAAATACGATCTAAAACGTGGTAAATTAAACTTGCAGAGTTATCTAGAGCATTTATTTTACTTACGTACGGGTTCAATCTTTACTAAACATCTAATAACTTTGTAAATTACCTCAGGTTCACTCTCACTCTCAGTTTCACTCTCGGTGTCTTGTTCTGTCTCTGTCTCGGTCTCCTCTTCGGTCTCACTCTTCTCCTCTTCTTCCTCTTCGGACTCTTCTTCATCCTCGTCCTCATCGGAACCGACCTCCTTCATCATGGCTGCCATCTTGTCCACTTCGCGTTTCAATTCCTTGTACTTCTTTTTCTCGTGTCTGAAAAATGTTATGAAATATTTAAGCATCATTAAATAATATAAAACAAAGTCGCTTTCCGCTTTGTCTGTCTGTCTGTTCCAATGTATGCTTAGATCTTTAAAACTACGCTACGTATTTTGATGCGGTTTTTTTTTTCATAGATAGTGATTTAAGAGGAAGGTTATATAGGAAGGCTATACCTATTATAAAGAAGGCATAACAAGAAGAATGGTTTAATTGAAGGTTTAGGATTGCTACCTACTCCAATCGACTAGACTTCATCCCCAATCGACCAGTCAAGTTTTTAGGTTTAACATTTCTGCCAATAGTCAGAATACATTTTACTGTATTGCATATACCATTAACTTACTTGAGCGCTGCCTGCTGATTTTTGAGAGACATTTTGAATGCCAGTCGTTCTCTCTTCATTGTGTCCTGCTTCTCTTTCAAGTGCCTCATTTTGTTTCTCATGTTACGTACTTCTTTTTCCATTCGCTTTTGTTTCTTCTCTTCACTCTCCTCCTTGAAGTGTAAAAGTATCAATAAGCTAGCCAATAATAATTGACATTTAAAATCTTTAAAAAAACATGCATTTCGGTTGCACGAACGCTCTGCTAGTAGAAACAAAAAAAAACACAGTAACTAGGTGATATCATTGTACTGAGAGACTCAGGAAGTAGACAGAAAGTAATGGCATTTTTTAAAGTTTGCTGATCCCAATCAAAATCAGATGGAAACTTAATATGTATTCGTATGGCTATACCTCTTCAGCTTCTGATTCCTCTTCTTCTTCGAAACTATCATCTTTGGTAATCGAAAGCTGTTTGATGGCGTGACTTGATCGTCTTGAACCCATATTTGTCGGCATTATACCCTGAAATATTTCAAATGGCTATCGTCATTGTGCATCATTGCAAACCTACAAAGATTCCTTTAAAAATGCACAGTATTGAAAATACCGAAAAGCGCATGCTTACACACGCCGTTTCATGTCCTTGTGATGCCTGCAAATAGTAAAGCTACCCATACCTCGTCATAATAATTAGTAGAAGCAGCGTTAGTAGCAGCATTAATATTAGTAGATTTAGCACTTTTCCTTAATTCTTGAGCAGCGTTAGAATTTATATCTATATTCAATAACATACACTCTTTTTCGAAATCTAACTGTCTCTTTTGGTAGAAAGACAGTGGTTCTTCTGAGTTATATTGCTCCTCAATCTGCAAATATGTTAGTAAAGCTATAGCAATTTTTATGAAGCATTTATTACATTATACTCGCATGTACTTCAACTTCAATCAATATATAAGAAAAATTATGCATTGTAAAACGTGTAAAATAAACTTACGCATAACGCTTGCTCTAGCTTCTTTTCCAATTCCGCATTCCTCCTTTTAACTTCTTCTAATTCCGTTAGTGCGGTATCTCTATCTTCGGCAGCTTGCAAATACTGTTTTTCCAAATTGTCAGCAGTGTCTTTTGCCCTATCCACTTCTGATTTAAGGCTGTTTACTAGCCGTTCGTCATATGCGTCTGTGACTGATATAACTGTCTTATGTTGTTCTTGTCTTATAATAGCGCGTTCTCTTGCTAATTCTGCTTCCAAATTCTGTATCCTAGTAAGAAGACGCTTATTTTCTCTTTCTTGGGCTTCTTTGTTTCTGAAAATCAAACGATTACATCGTAGTTGTTTTGTACTAAACTTCTTTCAATTTCTTCAATTTATTTTTAATTTATTTTTAATTACCTGAGTTCAATAGCTAACAACTGCTTTGTAGACTGAAGATCGTCACGAACTTTGTCAATATCGTCCATCTCATCGATTTCTTCCTCTTCTGCACCAGGAACCTAAATAAATAAAACATAAAAATTTGTTTCTGCTTGCGAGATTACTGACAGTACGGACTGATGTAAGAATAAGAAAAAAAAGTATACTTCTGCCACAGAGACTCCAGATGGAGATGCTGCTAGATTGGCCTGAGACATTGACTTCTGAACTTGTTCTTCGATTGTCATCTGTCTTCTAAACTTCCTTAAACCTTCCAAATTGGGTTTACTCCTATCATTTGTTTTTACTTTCTTTAGCTTTATACCGCTATTAATTTCTTTTAATAGTGCATTATGCGAATTTGGTTTTTCAGATTCAAAAATGAATTGATCTTTGTTCTTCACTACTGAGGTTTTGGTTATAATTGGGCTCGATCTGAAATAATAACAAAAATGTCACAAGCACTGCTAATGATAATCTATATACAGATTTAAGTGATTGAATTTTTTACCTGTCGTTGCAAACAACGTGCTTTAGCTTTTTTCCGTCTTCTACTTCCTTCATCATATCACTCCAGTCTGGTCGCTTTCTAGGCCTGCTGCGGAGGTTGTCTAGCTTCTTCAACTTTTCCGGGTCAAGAGCTGCCTTCTTGAAATCAGGTGGGGGAGGCATTTTTGGTGGAAGCGGGGGCGGCATTGGCGGTGGTGCTGGCTTCAATAAGCCTAGTAAAGAAAACTGTGGTTTAGTATGTATTTCTTTTAAAACATCTTTACATACCATCTAAGGGCCGGTTTCACCACTCTCTCTTAAGTTCCAGTTATCATAAGTGTCTGTTATCTATGATAACGTCTCTTTCTGTGTCGTAGTAATAAATAGAGACGGAATCATAGATAACTGGATCTTTACAGAGAGTGGTGAAACAAGCCCTAAGTATTGTCATTTTCATGGATCTGTATCCATACGGCTTGAAACATTCAAGACTTATAACTCTTACAAGTAAATGTGACAATGTGCCGTATTATTTTTCTGATATAGGAGCTTTTATTAAAAATTATTTAATTAATTAGTTATGCAATTAATTGACGGTATATTGACTATGTTGATTTTTATTGAGAATTCACGAAATCTTAGGGTAAATGCTTTACCAACCTCTAAATAGGTTAACGTCTTGTTCCTCTTTGTTTTCCATTTTCACTCACTTAAATCACTTGCTAAGTAACCAGCACTACTCTACTCTGTCTATATGTTATAACGTCTTCAATATAAATCGATTAACTTCTATTATAAGTTCAATTTCATTATGAAATTATAAATTCGCCACTGGGAAATCAAAAATTTGCACCTGATCGGCGCTCGCGACGCACGCGGAACTATCTGTGACTATTTTGGGTCGCCTTTAGACCACTTAGTAGTCTGGCGCACAAGAGATCAAAAGGTAAAGATGCGTTAGATGCAAGTGCGTGTCGCTCAAAATAAGGAACTCTTGCTCTTGGTATAAGTTCCAGTTTCACTTCAGTCTGCTTCGTTTGTCTTGTGAAAATAAATGGTCCAGTGGTAGGTAGATACTTAGAGAGTAGGGATCAGTGTCGTAAAGAAACTTAATTCAGACATGTATTTTTTTCGCAAGATTTATCGCTACTAGTATTATGTGGTAGGTATTGTCAATGCTAAAATGTGAATACTGGCTTTTCATTGTCTGTGCAGCAGCAACGTAGTGACGAAGTGAGAGGATTAAATCGATGCTTATTATTGCACTTGGCCCTACCTACCCTACTTTATATCGTAAGGGTAATGTCAAGTTCTTTGTAGAGTGGCATGCAAATTATTCAGACGAAGTCGCAGGCACGAGATGCTAATTAACTGTTTTAGCTTTCCGTAGCCAAAATAACAAAAACGAAAGCCTAATAATTTCGTTACGTATGTCGCCCTGCACTTAGCTGATATTTTTTATGAGAGATCTCAAGATAAAATAATCTTACAATACTATTCCATCTTAAATCTCATTAATGTCAATTAGAGCGTGTGCCAAATTCGATGACGATTGATCTTGCATTGTGATTGCGTCGATTGACTACATTATCTGACACACACTCTAATTATAATTTAGCGAAAGTACTAGAGCGGCTATGTTGTGTTTCTTTGGAACAAATAAAATGAAGATGTTTAGTCTATTATTAAAGGATTGTGCTCTATTATTAATTATTGTGAGTCATTGGAATGTGTGTATCATATATTTAAGCAATGAATACCTACGAATCAATTAGGAATATCGTGATCATAACATTAGCCATGTATTTCCTTTTTGAAATGTCTACGGTGAAAATCAGCTATATAATGTTTTCAAACAAAGCTTTAGTTTTAGTTCCTTGTAGTAAATATTACTCCCATTAGTCAGATTAATGGAATTTACCTAACTAAACAGTATCGCACAGTCTGTCCACTAAGATACGTATGCATAGAAAACTGCATTGCTACTTAAGTATGGGAATCGACTGGATACTGTTTTTTTTTATTATTTAAGTCTGAAAATAATTTAGTAGACATTTCAACACTAACAGTAGTATTAATCAATTTTAATAACTTACTCCTCAAGCTTTCATTCTTGGTGAGTGTATGTCCTTTGGGTACTTCATTCAGGGTCTTGTCAATGTTTTCTTTGACACGCTCGTGAAGTGGGTCCCTCCATTTTTTGACTGGCTCATCTTTTGATGGCTGCTTTTGAAGAGATGGCTTCCGCGGTGGGAGCTGAAAAAGTAGTATATATATATTGTAAAAATAATATCTGTAACTGATGTGAAAGAATCAACTCTGTTTCACCTTGACAATAACAAATAGCGGTCTTAGTGTAGCTTACAGCCTGCTTTATTTAAAGTCTTGTTGTGTGTTCCCGAATCCCGAAAAACAGAGAAATGTACTCTTTGCTATTTATAAAAACCTTGGTCATTGCGTACGTTATAAATGTAGCTACAATATTCATATAATGACGCGCAATGATAAAATAGTTTAAAGAAGCCGAGAACACGAATCAAACATCCGCGCAAACCTCGTGGGCGAATTTTTTTTATTTGAAAATGCTGTTTTTGTTTTGTTCATTCATAAAATTTACCAATCTGGCATCGTTCACTTTTCAAACCAATTATACCTACTAATTATACTTACTTTCGTTGGTGGTTTTTCTATCGGTGGCTTTGTAGCCATTTTAGCTGTATCCTCCGAGTTCTCTTCTACTTTCGGTGTTACAGTTTTTTTAACAACTGGTTTGGTTTCTGATCCTTTGCTAGTCGAATTTGTAGGATTCTTATCATTTGAAGTTTTATCATTTGCTTCAGTGGTTTTTGTTTTCAGAGTACTAGATTTCTCGGTAGGTCTTTTGTCTACGATAGTTACAGATTTTTCTTTGGTTTTATCTCCGTCAATAGTTCTGACGCTTCTCAATGTAGGTTTCTCTGGAACTTTTTCTGTTATATTTTTGTCGTCGTTTGTTTTTGGTTTTGCTGTCTTATCTACAGATGACTTTAATACTGATTTTGTAAACCTAGGTTTTTCGTCGGCTGGTCTCGCTGCCTTATCAGCAGACTTTGCTGCTGATGGTTTCACGAGTTTTTCTTCCACAGTTTCTGATACACCGTTTTCGGGTTTTTCAGGTTTTTCAGGTTTGTCAGATTTTTCTTTTATTGTTGTCTGCTTTCTTAACGTGGCTGAAAATACAAAGTCTTTAAAAGGATGTGTTTTAATGCAAGTAATAATCACTTTCTCTCTATCAAATCCCGCATGAGCATAAGTTTTTTTTTACACATTTCCCATCTTACAGTGACTTAATTTTAATGTAGTTGCTATTTTACGTTACTGCGCCAAATGATAAGAATGTACTGTTTTCAGGGTTCATGGAAGTATTGGATATACATTTATTTTCGCGTTTATTATTCTCTCAGTAATCGTTACACAGGATAAATCAAAATCTCTTGCTAAAATAAAATGAAAACGTGGGTAGGTATAAAAAACTTTATAATATTTTGAATGATTTAAAATAAACCACCCTTATGAATACTTAAACTATGGAATTGAAACTGCTTTCAGGGTTTCTTATATTTCCTAGTAAAAATAGTGAAATTGATGGAAGCACGTGTTTCGTCCCCGGTGCGGTGCATTTTGATAGCATTCGCGTACGTAAATAAACATGGCTGCTGCCAAGATGGCCGACCTTCGCTATTTTAGCGCGGTTACTTGTCAAAATTTCCTATTTGATGACCGTGGAGATACATTTTTGTAGACACGGAACATTATCGTTAAATTTTGTTGTATTTTGTTTATAATTACTCAATCTATGAAGACGTGACTCTACATTGTTTTTATTCTCATATAAGAACATTTGAATATGTATGACTGATATCCGACTCGTTTCCTGCTATCGAAAATAAAAAAATCGTATTCGAGACAACACCTGTCAGTTGTTTTGACATACCTATTTGGCATGACTTAGAAATGCCAAATAAAACCTTATGTCTAAAGGGCAATGTAATTGAGGAAATAATAGGACGTCAAAAGTGGTTCCTTCGACAAGGCAAAATTTCGAGATTCGACGTGAAAAATTACGAAAAATCCTATCATTTTAAACGTATGTTTGTGAAGTGTGTCTGTGTGCTTTCTTATCTTTGATACTATGACACACCAAAGCGAGTCTTAGAAATCATGTTATAGGCGATGCGGCTAGCAACCCATCACTATTTTGATTCCCCTTTCCACCTATACGCCTACAATCATGCTAAACGTGGCCTTTGGGTCTCGTTACCTCAGGCTCTGTGTACCCCGTAAGGGATATAGACGTAATTTGTGTATGACACACCAAAACGGTGGCCAGATTTGGATGTATAGTTTATATGTATAGTTGGTATAGTTTATTTGTAAGCTGGATTACTAGATCAGATATATACTTTTAATTCAAGAAAATACTTAGTTCCCTTGGTCAGTCGCAAGTCATAGCTAAAAATGTATAAAATTAAATCCGTTTGTCGATTTAATTCAACAATATTAAATTGGGCTATGTAATAAACTATCGTGTATTACACGATAGTAAACTTTGTGATACAAACGTTACGTACGATTCCTAATACATTTTCTCTTGTCATGTATTTGATTGTGATCTAGTCTAGATATAAACTTCTCCAATAAACTTTTAGAAACCACACCACACGATTATCACTGCGCAAGCCTAGTCATTAAAATGGTTGTATACTTAAGGTTTACCCTTTCTCTGTTGTAACCTTCTGGGTTCTTGCAAAAAAGGAGCTATTAAAAAGTATGATAACTTTTCTTTAAAATTTCCATAAAATTCTTCCTTTGGTTTCTGATAGCGCCTATTTCGAACCTTGAAGAGGGCTAAAATCAAATTTAAATCAAATCTTGAGCCATAACCCCAACATTTTCATTTGTTTTGTAAAAAGTCTGTCTCGCCTAAATATAACCCGAATCGTCGGCGTCGGCCAGCTGAAAATATCTCCTCTTCACATCTTTAACGTTTATTGGAACAGAAAATATACGACAGAATGTTACCAAAGCAATCTTACGTTGCATTTTATTTTATGCACTTACAGATACAACGTACCGTGATGTTATTTGGCAATGTTTAATAGATGTTAAGCGTTGGTGAGGCCGCTAGATTTTTGATTAGGTGGCTTAACTGTCTCTTGTTTTATTCAGGATCATTTACGATTTAATATAGGAAATACGAGTATAAGCTGCTTAAATTTGATTTCCGGGCCAATAGCCTCGCGGTCGTAAGGGCCCATAGTCTTTATGATAACAGACCATAGCAACTATACAACTTAGCAACTGGTTGCAACTTAGTATTTATTCTTGTTATAACTACTTTCTGTCGATCATATAATATTGCAGATTAATTAAAAAAAAAAATAGTTAGTAATATTTGGGACTACAAAAACGACTTTTTAAAGGATTCTGCTTGTTCATTCCAAATTCAACATTTGTATAGTAGGTATATCTCAAATTGTTTAAAGAGCATTGCATGCCTTGGGCTAAAAGCATAATCACCTACCTACTGTAAAAGCGCCGAAAGGTAAATTAAAATTCCTTAAACACAAACACTTCAGTCACTGCAATATATACACAAATCTCACAGTCAAACTATGGCTGAATACGTCGGGGCGTGGACACAAGAACGTCACTCGGTTCCAAACTCCAGACTACCAACTACCAACTTCTCAACAGTTTCCGAGAGTCAATTATTCTGAACTCGTGTCTCCTGCCAAACTTTCAGGCAGGTGTTGACGTCATTACGATGTATACATCGACAAACCTATACACAATCATACAGTTACAAACATCATGCAATGTGAAATATAGCCCACTCACGGAACGACGTAAAAAACTTTAAATCTGTCAATTTCTTTATGTTCTAAATGTGCTACGTAGGCAGTTCATTTGATAGCTGAATACTACTTTACCAGGTGTACCTATTACTTACCAAGATGGAAAACTTAAGAACTTCTAAAATTACGAAGAGATATAGTACAAGTATCTTGTAGGTATATTACAGGTACCTCCTGACAAGGTTCCATCATAACGTAAACTGTTGGCGATACTTACATATATATTAGCGGCAGTCTATGTATGTTATAAAATGATGGCTGGAGTGGTTAAATTACTTTCTTTTCATTAGAAGTAAAGGCTTCTCGATAAGCCTTGTTTTGTGTGGTTTCTTAAAGTCATGATTACGTATTACGCCTACTCAACGATTGCAGCAAAGTTTCCTGGCGTGTGGATCGATGTTGACGCTCGCGAAAGGTCTTCACCGCAGGCGTCCGCTGTGACGCCGTGTCTGACGTCGGCAGTTCAACGTAAACATATTTTACAAGAACGACAAGTAACAGCTCTAATTGAATACCAAAATATGACCACTTTTAACCCTTTACTTAGAATGCGACCATAAATTACGCACGACATCAAGATTACACAATCATAGCAAATGTGGCCTTTAGCTTTTGTTACCATAGGCTTTGTGTATCCCGTATGGGATATAGACGTGATTTGTGAATATCAAGATTACACGACTATTTTGGAAGCCTGCGGAGGGGAGGGTTTGACTGTTATTATCAATTGCCACATTGTTATGTAGTACAAAAACAATGTGCTTAATAATTTAGTGCAATGCATGTGATGCATGTTGCAGTGGAGTAAGTGTCTAAGATAGTCCAAATGCTCTGCAGATAGATCTGAATTGCAACTAGATCACTATACAGTCCATAAATCGTCGTCTTATTTTGGTTTAGAGCTTAGAGTTAATTTTAATTGCATCTAATAAAATTTCAAGATATTTAAATCTAAACTGAACTAATGAGTACGAGTAGTTTTGTCTCATGATCTCCAGAACGTCTTCTAAATCCAGCAAAAATACTCACGTTTTAACGTTTTGGTTGCCGGGGCTGCTGGTGCCGGTTCCTCGTCTTCTGGCTTTGTATTGCTCTCCACTGGCTTCAACTTCTTCTGCATCCATGGCGGAGGTGCGGCCGCATCTTTGTCTTTCACCCACGGAGGTCTGAAGGTTTCCCGCTTCACCGCCGGCTCCTTGTTCACGTTACCGATTGGCATCGTGTACTGGTTAACAGAAGAGTTCATTTATTTGTTTAGTGTTGTTTGTATGTGTGTAATTCTAAACGTGTTGTGTTTACGCAACCTACGCTAGTACTGATCCTGGATGTCTAATGCAATTATTGTTGCCATGCGGAAGCATTGCGGCAGGGTGAAATGGTGTAGGTATTTACTAGAATAACAATGTGTTCTTTGTATTTACTCATATACATATTCTCTGTATATGTGTGTGTTATGGTCAAATTGGTGTTGATATCGATACGCATGTTTTAAAAGATTTAGTTAGGTCAAATACGTTTTAGTTACGAAGAGTTCGAAAGTGGCCTGAACTTAGGCTGTACATTAGTTTGCGTATGTTGAAATCAAAAATATTTAATAATATAACCAACGGTACGGAGTGTTGTGATTAATTATTAGATTTTCGCCAAATCCTACGTGAGTTGTGAGCCGTCCATTCATTCAATAGGTATTATTTTTAACGCTACCGTCATCTGCTCTACGGCTCTTATTATAAACACTTGAAGTCGATGAAACGATGTTTTCCATAAATTAGCGGCACATTTTAACGAGGAAACGTGTTGTGTATATTATATTATCAGACATTCTCGCTGTTAACCGTGTCATTACTCTGATATGGTTCGGAGTTACCCTTAGAATTACTTTATACATAGGTACATAATTTTCCATAATTTTTTACTTCCATGCTGGTCTGCGAGCAAAGAAAAAACATAGAATGTACCA
Source organism: Pandemis cinnamomeana (assembly GCA_932294345.1). NCBI lineage: Eukaryota > Metazoa > Arthropoda > Insecta > Lepidoptera > Tortricidae > Pandemis > Pandemis cinnamomeana. The sequence continues at coordinate 5,988,576 of OW028720.1, forward strand.
GTTGCTTCTCATCCCGCGCAGATGGTAAAAGCCCATCGAGGGAATGGGCGAAAATCATAGGAATCATGTTATAGGCGATGCGACCCATCACTATTTTGATTCCATTTTTTTTGCCATCTATACGCCCACAATCTTGCTAATCGTGGCCTAGGTCTTGCCACCTTAGGCTCTGTCTACCCCGTAAGGGATAAAGACGTGATTTGTGTATGTATGTATGTATGTACATAATTTTCCGGAGGATTGTAATCTAATCTACTATATTTTATACTATATTATACATACTATATTTTTTCTTTTTCTTTTTTTGATCCATACTATATTGCGTACCATATTTGCGTAGATATTCGTAAAGCTCGGCTATATTATTATAATATTAACAATAAATATGTATAATTTTAATTAAATAGGAAATATAAATAGGAATAGGCGATGCAGCTAGCAATTTTGATTCCCCATTCTACCTTTAAGCCCACAATCATGCTAAGGGAGGCTTTTGGATTTATTAACCTGTGCTCTGTCTACCCTGTAAGGGGTAGAGACATGATTCATGTATGTATGTACGTAATGCATTTGAGAAACCTTATCAAGACAAGCGATTTATCGACTACTAAGGTTTACTGTATCTACTATCGAACCTTATAAGTACAATGTAATATTTCACTGTATCGTACACTCGACGTTGTCAAAAACTATTCCTTACTGCATTTGATACAAAAATATGTCACTCAATTCTTACAGCGTTTTCATTCGACTTAATAGTTGCGTTACCCAAAACGGCTTCTCAATTTCCCTTTCTTTTCGTACCTTATTTTTAATTTTGATATCAATTTATCGTCAGCTCCCTTAGAAAGTTGAAAGATAACCATTAATTAAACTATTTACCTAATGCCAGCAGCGGCGTTAGGGCCACTGACACCCCGGGCAGTAATATTTAGGCGCCCACTTAAGGACAGTATTGAGGGTACACAGCCGGTGAGCCAGGAGGCCGAGGCCCCAGACCTCAGCGCCCCCCAAATTTGGCGCCCCGGGCCGTCACCCCATCGCGCCCCCCCCCCCCCTAACGCCGGCACTGCCTAATGCCTACTTGTGGGACTAATATGTGAGTTTCAGCATACGATTTAAATAATATTATTTATTTATCCTACCACAGGTATATACCTGTGGTAGGATTTAAACTAAGTATCAATTATAGACTTTTGTAACAAAATTATTACACACACACACACATCACAAATGAGTCACTGCCATCATGTGCTGAGAAATACTTGGCCAATGTTCTACTCCATTAAGCATTATAATTTAATGAGCACGTCATGTAGATACATACACTATACCAGAAACGTTCTAGGTTGAAATTGTGGTTTTGATTATTCTGTATCGCTTCTAGGTAATCATTATTAAAATAAAAAATTATGCATAGAAAAGCTCTCGTCACAATTAAAACTCGAGAAAAAGTAATCTAATTTTAAATCATAAATCAACTTAAGTTTTCTTGGGGCAGCTTAACGTATCTGATTTGCAAAAACATGATTTAACCTATAACATAAGACTCCTTAAAAACGAATAAAACATCGCATCCTGCTATCGTTTTTCATGCTTTCATCTGATTTAAACGAAACCTGTCTTCATGCCATACATAATTTCTCCTTTCTTCCTTGAGATTATTAAGTATTGATCATAAGTAATTAATATTTAATCAGTGTCTAGGATCCCACATATCTTACACGCATCTGACTAAATATTAGCGCATACTTTTATTTACTTCTCTTTTTAAACTTTTGTCTATAAGTTTTTGCTCTTATTTTACGAAAATCTTACAAGTTTCTTAGTTATTTGTATGCATCCGGCAATACTGACAAATTTGTTTCTTTTGCATTCCCCTCACGTTTCACTATGTGAATTTGAAATAATTAGAAAACATGCACTGATTGTATATAGACCTCCCTGACCTCCCTCGCATAATGTTTTTTTGGAAGGAAATCCAATAGATTTGAATGATTTAGTCGTTTATTTAAACTTTGGTAAGTACTCATATTGTAAACAAATTCATTGACGATAAGCCACAACTGTGCAGACATTCCGAAATACGTGTTTATACAAATTTTGAAATAAACCCAGCTATTTCTCTTTCGCAGCTGCTAAAAGTAACGCAATTATTAGATTCCTGTGATTTTAACAACTCTTACATATTTCTAGATGCGTGGTGACAGTGTAGTGTTGTTGGAAGTTAAAAATTACGCACTTATATGTTCACACGTGACACGGCACTGAATTTAACTGATCATATTTTCGATGGAACCGGATAAGATGCCCGGAGGAATCTTGTATCGGGAAGTGACCACGAGCGCGATCCGCTCACGACTAGCGTCGGAATTTCATGACTGAACAATCCTCTGGAACTTATAAATAGGCGCGTCAAGACGGCATGAACCATGAAAATTTGAGGGATATTACATGTACTAGTTTTACGATGTTTCATTCATAGACAAACTACAAAATTAGGAGGATATCTTTACCTACTTGTTTATAATGGGCAAGATTCCTTATAACGTGTAAAGAACCTTATTTCGTGATCGTTCCTTTTTTTTCGAAGAATACTAATTCAGGCAGTTCAGTGAGTTGACATAAATTCTTTTTCCGTAATCGGAGATAAAGAAATCTCAATACCGTTGTCTTGATCAACGGAAATGACTTTTCAGGGGGAACGGGTTTCAAATAAAATGGAACGTCCAGGCGTTCTATTTTTGAAGCTTTCGCGCTGCGTCCGCGCCATCGCCGCATCATGGCTGGCGATCGACGCTCGCAACGCAAGTCTGTAACGGCGCTATAAAGTTGTTATTTTCAAAAAATAACTAAAAATGTTAATAATTGATTATAAACAAAAAAAAGTGGCACTGTATATAAATTACCTTTTAGTCTGTAAAATGGACAAATAAGAGAATCGCTCAGTTTGACAGCCGAAATTTGTAGACAAAGTACCTATAATTCGACCGATCAGTCATATACCTTATGTAAGTACTATACCTACAGCACTACACCATAGTCAGAAATCTTCCTGTAATCACCTCGTCTTCCTGCCAATTTGTAAGATATGGCGGTTCATTTCCTGTGTAACTGCCGCGCCTGCGCATAGACAACTTCGATGCGCTTGACTATTGCCACTCCTCTGATGACCAGTGGAGTGTAAACATGTATATTTTTGGGGACTATTGTTCTAGTTTAAAAACTAGGTAGGTATGATTGAGTTTGTTTAGTTTGAAATACGGGAACAAATGAATACTTAAGTCTCATATAAGAAGTATAACAATTGGGTATAACTTCGAAATTGTGAAACAGACCCTAAATCTAGGTAATAGCGATCTTGTTAAAACACCGAATGTCGGAGTAAAGTCCCGAATTAGCAATTTAATATTGGGCGAATAAAAATGATTTTACTGAATATACATAATTTATTAGTTTTATTACTTGCCTTTTGTAATGTATTTTTACATTTTTTACCTGACTGGGCGATGCAAAGCAAAATAATTTGAAACTTTTATGTCGTCTGGTTTTGTTCACGAGTGCGCACTTGCTGGCCGTGCTGGAAGACATCCGTGCAAGTGATAAGTTCTGCTTTCTTCGATGATTATGATGTTTAAAATTATTTCGGGGCATGGTTTAGGTGATTTAACTAGATAAGTGTAAACTGTCTGCTTAGCTATAGGTTCAGAATCATACCAAATGTTTAATCACTGAAATAGAATTAAGTCTAGCCTAAGAATTAAAATTAGTTCCCGAAAATGTGCTGTTCACCAAGGAGTTTAGGGACTACGCTCGATATTTATATAAAAGCAATCATACCAATTACTCATTAGAAAGTTCCAATTCAAGCATCGAAACCTGTATTCAGGGAACCCCCTTATCAAAAATAATGACATCGATAGCTTAAAATGATAAAATAAATCACGTCTTGCCGAATTACTGATTGTAGGATAATGGATGTGCAAGTGAATGTTATCGTTGGTTAAGTACGTTACGTAACAATGCTACATCATATTGTACATTGTACATTCAGTAAGTCCGGCTTCTTTGGAACCAGGGTAGAGGCGGCGCTAACATTGATACCTTAGTTTCCTGATCGCAACCTATACCATAGTTGTTGTTTTAACCCGCCGTAGCTCAATAGGTACGAAGAAATTAATTTTCTCAAACATGCTCGGAAATGAATGCGTTAATGTCCCGATATGAGGACATGAAGTTTCTCGTTTATGGCTCCCTACATTACTTCTTGGCTTAGGCCACAAAAGTTAGTATGAAAATCCATTTTTGTCCGCTGCTCTAATTTTTTTAATTTCTATACTAAAATTAAATTGGCAAAGGAAAAAATTACATACAGCCAACCACCACCACAATCTGTACCTAAGCATAATTGCGACATAAAAAAAAATATCTATGGTACTATATTTATGTGCGGTTAAACATGGTGCTCAAATAGCTGGATCAAATTAGTACATTTAAAAAATAAAAAAGGTGGCAAATCGAAAATCTTTTTTCATTTTAATATTTCCTCACATTGTTTGAGAAAAGCACTATACAAGCTTTGGCCGGAACAGGGATTGCAGGACTCGTTCTATCTGGCCTCGTCTTCGACTCGGCCACCTACCCCAAACTCGTCCAGCAATCCCTTACTTCACGGCCTCTGCAGTAATGTACTATTATGCCTTCGATTGTTTATGAATGCCATGGCAGCCTAGTGGTTTGTACTAAGTGCGAGCACTTCTAATTTTTCGGGATATTTGTGCAAAATGAATTTTAACAGACTTCACGTTGTGAGGAAATCTGCACACGTCTGCAAACAGTTCAATACATACATACATAAATCACGTCTTTATCTCTTTCGGGGTAGACGGAGCCTACGGTAACAGTTCATTGCATTGGTGTGTGTAAATCGCTATCTTAACGACCAGGATAAGATTGGCTTGTACCTATAAGTTTCGATTGTTTAAAAGTCATGTAAGATTAGATTTAAACTTGACTGATTGGGGCTAAACCTCTAGAACATTGTAATCTTCATTGGTTGTCGATTTGTCATAAACATTACTTTGATTTCATCGTGTTTATCGACCTCTATGTATACTTCCATAAGTACTTACTCATTCAGCACATTGATAATATTGGTTTTCTATCTTCAGATTTTAAAAACTGTGTCGTCCGACATGATAGGTACTTATAAAGCAAAGTTTTGAAAATGTTATATTAGTAGCTTTTTACCTAATTGTATAAAACTAGGTGTCTATCATTATAAACAAATTAGATAAAATTATGAACTTTGACTGTTGGGATGAATGGTTTAGCCGATGGCATAATAAAATAGTCGGGAGAATTATATTTTAAGTTGACAGAATACATTTCAATCTCCTAAAAGTAAAGTTCAGGCAAAAGCAGTCGCGAACACCAGCGCGTCTGGTCATACTTATTCCAACGCGTTCGCGTTGAATTGTTGAATACTATTAGTTTAGCTTGTTGCCGTTACGTGTCGCTAGAGTCGCTACCAATTTTTTCATACTAATTGAGACGTTTACACGAACGCGTTCAAAAATTCTAGAGAGACTTAGCTAGTCCTACTTCCTATCCTACTAATATTATAAATGCGGACGTTTGTGAGGATGTGAGATTGTATGTTTGCTCTTTGTATTGACTGACGGTGGAAGTTCAGAACTGTTTTACTGTGTTCACAACAAGGTTCAAGTTTGAAGTTATCATCCATGCTGCACTCAGAGATATAAAGGAATTAACAGCCCTTTTTATGTTAAATTTGCGTCTCTGAGCGTAAAAATAACTTTAGCTTTCCCTCTCGATTGTGTTCACGTTTAAAGTTATCAACTTTGCCACGCTCAGAGAAATAAATTTGTAGAACGTTGTTATCGTCTTTGAGTGTGGAAGTTAACCTTTGCTTTCTCTTTTCTTTTTTCTGCGGTAGGTGTAGGGGAAAATTGATGGAGATACAATTCATACATACATAAATCTCGTCTTTATCCATTACGAGGTAGATAGAGCCTGAGGCAACAAGACCTAAAGGCCACGTTTCGCATGATTGTGGGCGTATAGGTCGAGAGGGGAACCACACGCACTTGGAGATACAAACGCGCGTCTGATCGCTAACTCGCGAAGTCGCGGGCAGAGACTAGCGTGCTAATAAATATGTGCAATTCGTGTAAGCGACATGTTCCTTGGCTTACTCATCAACCACCAAAGTGACTTCATTGCATAAGATTTAGCTATAACAATAAATCACAGTAATGAGAAATCAGTTCATTTTTAGAAAGTCCCCGCCTTAAAATGACATAACGGTCACAACTAAGTAACTCCCCTTGTTTATTGCTTTTAGGTACTGCTGTTTTCCTTTACCTATATTTCAATTTAATGATTTACCTACTAATCATTGTCACTAGCATTGTAATCATTGCACTACCTTTCTTCTAATTTTCACTTGTGTGCTGGAATGCTAAGTGCTGGAATGATATTCCCCCCCCTATCCAAGGATCGTCAAGTAGTTACACCTTCAAGCGCAAGCTGAGGGATCACTTATTGACGCTCCAAAAATCCTTACAATAGTCCTCCAGCACTTTGTGTTTTGATATGCCAACCTGTTGTTTTTGAACAATTTAGTTTTCCCTCCTTTTTTATTTTTTTTGTTTATTGTTAACTATTTAATCAATTTATGTATTTCTTTAGTTACACGTAAGTCGGGTTCTATCTATGTATTGCATTGTTTGCGTGAAAGTTTATAGATTATGTAGTATATTTTATCTGTGTATCGTTTCGTGAGTCATAGACGGTTCTGGCTGAAAATCAGTGCTGCAGGTGTCTAACACCTCAGCGTTATGCTGAGCCAGCGACCGTTTCACTTTTGCGAAGACACACAACGCTGATGATCTATTTTTTATGTCGTATGTTTTTTTTTTGTTTTACCTTATTTATTTTCTATAAAATTGTGTATATTATCTTATATTTGTGTGTCTTGCAAAAAGGAATAAATTTCTTCTTTCTTTCTTTCTTTCTTTCACTTTTTTGAAGTTTAGCTTTTATTTTTGAGACGGCAAAACCTACGTTAGCGTAAACACAACATGTCTACTATCTACCTATATCTCCTCAGGTAAGATAGATTTTGAGTTTCGATTGCATCTTTTGTACGGGCACGCAAACTATATCGCTGATTTTTAACTGAACCAGAAAAATTTGGAGGTTCTCAATTGATTTGTATGGTATGCTCGTTGATATAGTTGCCGGCTTTGAGCTGATTTCGATGGTCCTTTTTATCCCATAAAATGTCTGAAAGGGACGACCACTCATTTAAATTTTATCAAAATCGATTCAGTAATTGCAATTTTATCTACTTACAAATATGAAATCCGTTAATTTTTTTCTTAATAATTACGATTCCAAATAATTGTTAACAGTTGACTAATAAATAGAATATTATATAGGATTCATGAAGTATCTGAGGGGAATCTTCTCATCTCGTAAACATCTGAGTCAAAAGGTCTGTTTACATAACACTATATGATATGGTAAGTCTACACTATTCCATATTAAAGAATATTCGACTTGAACGACAAGTGGGAAAGAATAGAAAAGGGTAATTTTTCCCGCTATTGTATGTAACTTCTTTTTGTAGAAAAAAGCCGTGGTAGCCTAGTGGTTTGACCTGTGGCCTCTCAAGCAGAGCGTCGTGGGTTCAAATCCCGGGCGCGCACCTCTGAGTTTTTCGGAATTTATGTGCGCAAATTACATTTGCAATTTGCCATGAGCTTTTCGGTGAAGGAAAACATCGTGAAGAAACCTGCACACATCAGCGACGAAATTCAATGGTGTGTGTTAAGTTCCCAATCCGCACTGGGCGCGCGTGGGAACTATAGCCCAAACCCTCCAATACACGGAGGAGGCCTATCCCATGAGGCACGCCGAATTACGCGACAATTTAATAATAATAATAAAATAAAAAAACAACAACATACTTACTGAAATTGTAGCGAATTCGGAATAAAAAGGCTATAATAAAATATAATAGTAAAAATATGATATGGTAAGTCTACACTATTCCATATTAAAGAATATTTGACTTGAACGACAAGCGGGAAAGAATAGAAAAGGGTAATTTTTCCCGCTATTGTATGTAACTTCTTTTTGTCGAAACGTGGGCATATTGATTTATTTTATTAGATTTTCTTATTTGACACATTTTTTTTCTTTTTAGGTGTAGCTTTTTTCAAACATCAAATGAAGCGGCCTACCAAGTTGCATATTTTTTGTAAAGGCGGTATGTTGATCTCTAATAGTTTGGTTGGGCTCTTGTGTTTTCTAATCAGGGTCACCAGGTACTCCAGATCTTCGATTATCCTAGTTTTTATAGTTTTCCCTTTATGTAACCATTAAACCCTAACTCTGTACCAAATTTCAGCTCTCTGAGTTTGTGGGAAGTAGATACTAGTTCTATTCTGATGATCATGAGTGAGTGAGTGTCTTAAATGCGAAACTTTGCTTTCGCTTAACTTTGGAACTAAATGACCTACAGACTTGAAATTTTGGATTTTAAGTATGTGATTATAGCTTACTGGATGACGAAAATTTCTGCGTTCTGGTCTTATCCAGAGGTTCTCAAATAGGGGCCTGAAAATGCGGCGAAATGTTTCCAGTAAAGGATGTACGGCAGTGTTTGCTTCGCGCTCGACTTGGCGGGGGCACTACCGTGCCCCCCGACTATGTACCTAATATGAAAATAAATTTAACTCTTAATTTACTATCTCGGAATAGTGTACACTTACCTTATTTGAACTGAAGTTCTTTCCCTTCATCTTTCTGACGCATCACTGCGTCACGCAATCTATTATGTCTCCGCCAAATTATCAATCTTTAATATTAATAATTCGTATCACATACGGACCGTATCGAGACATATATAAACGCGTTTGCTTCAGTAGGTATCATTAAGAGGGTGATCAGCATCGAGGACGGAAATTAATTCCTTCATAGGGTAAGCAGTGATAAATACGATTTATTGTGTTGCATAATTAATTGAATCAAGCATACATAAGCTTTCATACCCCCTGCTACCACGCGGCTACTTTATATTAAGCCGAGAATACACAAGCCTATAGCTTGCACATTTTTGTGCTAGTAACTTGCACTCTTGTCTCACACATACTACGTTGAGCTTGAGTTACTGTGAAATCTGATGTAATCAGAAGTAATTTTAACAATGGTTACAATTCAAAAACTACCACTTCTCTTTTCTCTGCTTCTTCAAATTGTCCACCCCTATATATCTATGATCCCAATGAGGAGCGTAGATATTTTCTAATGCACGCCATTCCTTTCGGTCTTCTGCTTTTTCATATCATGTTATTGACTAGCATACCTACTATACTTTTATGTAGCCAAATATCCGTAACGAATCAGTTTTTTGTGGCTTGGAAAAAATGCAACATGTTCTAAAAATAAAACTTTATATTTATCCTTACTTTGTTGTTCGTACCTACCTAACTTAAATATTTTGCTTGTGCCTTCTTCTTACAAACATAACGTATTTATAAGACGTTACGATCGAGATAAAAAAACAATGTTCAAATTATACCCCGTGTTTGCGAGCGAATGACTAATGACTAAATTACCTCTGCAAAGAGCATCGACTTCAAATATTTAAGCACTAATTCAACAGTTCGTTATGTTAGCCTTTAACGATAATCAAAATGATTTAGAAACAAAATCCCGGCTGCTATAACACCTTACCGAAAAGAAGGAAAGCCCTGAAACTTTGGCAACAGAATTTCATCTGAATAAAATACCTAGGTACAGCAGCTTGAGTCATATTTCTTCTGGGTGTCAATTTTATTAGAATAAGAATAAGAATAAGAATAATTTATTTGTTGAAAGCAGGTGTACATAAATTATCTTAAAGCTAGACAGAATCTCCACTTTCTACCTAAAATATATTGTAATTTAGGTTTGTCCCCGCCTGTTGCATTCAATGAATTTAAAGGAAATTCGGTTTCTGAAGTTTTAGGATTCGTTTGTGCAGTCGGATTTCATCCGGTTCCTCCTTTCTTCGACGTAGTTGGGTAAAAATAGGAGTTTGTAGCGTGTATGTAATAATATGTTAAACATACAAACCTTTATGTTTTTGAACCTCTACCGCTCTGCCGGTCATGCTCGACTCGGTAACAAGCCGCTTTTTGTTAGACCTAAAAATAGCTTGAAACATGTAAATTGGTGAAGAACCTGTTTTTTACAATTAAATTGTTTAATAACTCAAACCTAACAGTCGGGTAATAATTCATTTGACGAACAAATAATTGACGTGTCAGAGAAGTAATAGCTAGTATGTTTTTGTATCGGTAAGAGCAGCGTGGGCTATTATACCGGAAAACAGATAGCCTTTTAGAGTACCTACATAAAGTACATAAGTCCCTCTGGAGTATGTATATGGAGTAGTTATAATCGTGTAATATTATCTATAAGTGGCTCTTTCCAATGTAGGTACGTCAATTGAATGAAACGTGTAAGAAGACTTGATACAAATTATGAAGGCTGTGTAGCTTGCATATTATGTTAAATAGCGACTTGTGAATCCCATATTTTTTTAATTTTAGCTACATTACTATTTGAATCGTTTGAAGTATTCTATACAATCAAAAGATTACCTCCGACGAAAGGGCTAATAATTTACATGTCTTCATTTCAGATACATAATGGCTGGGTACATTGTCATTCTTGCCTGTATGGTGGCTTGCGTGTCGAGCTTACCACTGACGTGTTCTCGTAAGTGGCCATCTCCTTGATCAATTCCACTCTCACATTTCGATTAAACCGCGTACTTCCATGCTAGTCTGGGAGCACTGTACTGTACCAGTTGCTTCTCTGGCCGCGCAGATAGTAAAAGCCCATCGAGGGAATGGGCGAAAATTAAAGGAATCCACTCCACCTATACGCTCACAATCTTGCGAAACGTGGCCTTTAGTTCTTGTTACCCTAGGCTCTGTCTACCCCGCATGGGATAAGACGTGGTTTGTGGATGTATGTATGTAACATTGTCGCATAGCTTAGAATGCTAAGGCCTCTCGTAGATGAATACCAACATATAATTTTATACTAAAAGAAAAAATAAACTGAACGAATCGCTTCGCAAACATCGTTAAAAACATACCTACATGCATTTCCAGCTGCTCCTCTCCCCTTCAAATACTACACCAAAGTAGACTGGGGAGGTCAGCCAGCTAAAGGAGGAAGTGACCTCAGCCTGCCCGTGCCTTATGTGGTCATCCACCATAGCTACATCCCTGGAGCCTGCTTCACCTTTGAAGAGTGCAAAAATGCCATGCGTTGGATGCAGACCTTCCATATGGATACGCAGGGATGGACTGATATTGGATACAAGTACGTATATATACCATTTTCTAATGATTCTTTCAATTTCTTTTACTATCAGTCTGGCTCGTGAGATGGACAAAATTAATTATGAGCAAAATGTCAGCCTAGCCAAGAACAAATAGAGCGCAGTTAAGATGTGCAGGCACCATCAAATATTTCGGGCAAACCAAAACGTTTATAATATGCGGACACGGGCTTTGAAGTGCATGTTCACTTAATTATTTTGCACAACAATCATTGCATTTATAAATAACTAGCTGTTGACCGCAGTACAATATTTAGTTGTTTTTATTCTGAGGTTTACTAAAACAAAGAATATTAGACGAGTATCGATCAATTAAGATAAGCATCAAAACCGCTTTAGTTTGTGTCGATAAAATCAAACATTAAAATTAGTCGCATTATATTACATTAGTAAGAAATAATTGAATCACTCGAGATTTCTTTGATATAAGCCATCACAACATCGCTTTGTCTGAAGATTAAAGGTATTGCTTTCGAAATTGGAAAAAACGTAGTGGAATATTATGTAGGACTCGCTTCAGTTAATGCGATATCGGTGATACGAGGTACATAATTCTGTGACTGTCCCCTTTCATGGCTCGATGTACCAAGTACGATGTACAAATTTATAAATATCTATAGGTTTTAAAATATTGATCTATTCAAAACGTGATTTTGTGAATTAGTATTATTGCTGGCAGTAGCAGTGCCTAGTACTAAAGAACAGTTTTGGTCTATATTCCGCTAAATACGCTACCAATGCGTACGGAATAAAAAGTTTATGCTCTGAAAGGTGGTTGGTGCATGGTTTTCTTGAAGCAGATAATGGTAATAAACAAAAGCAGCACGTGTGGCAAAGCCTTAATAGAAGTTATACTTAAGAGACTACAAAAACCATATCTTACAGCTTTGCAGTAGGAAGCGACGGGGCAGCGTATGAAGGGCGTGGTTGGCATACTGTGGGTGCGCACGCCGTCGGTTACAACGTCCAGAGCATCGGCATCGTCCTAATTGGAGATTGGGTTTGTAAGTATAAGCTCATCATCGTCTGTTAGAATTAAAACTATTCTCCTCGAATTAAGACGGGATAAAGGACTCCGATCGTGTTTCGGAGCTCGCTTGCATTGCAACTCAAGATCTCTCTTTATCTGCCAACGGTTGTTTGAAAATTTAGTATCTATATGGATCCCGTTTAGGATCTTCACAAAGGTTTTGAAATGCGAAAATGTTGATTTTTGAGAGTATGCTGAAGATTGTACCGATTCGAAGGACTAAGTGAAGCAAAAACTGTAGCTACAGAAAAAGGAGAGATTATAACTAGGACACTTTTATTCAAACGTTGTAGTGAAATACTTATTTGCATATTGTTTGCCAACCAAAGACTTTGACTTTGACTTTGACATTTTAATGTGTTCATGTTATCGACAACCAGTTTTTTATGAATGATTTCTTATATAGGTACAAGAATTTCACGTTATTTAAATGTCTCGAGAATTAAGACTGCTCTAGGCAAAGCCTGTCGAACGAGAATAGTGCCAAAGTTCGCGTTCGAGTGGGCCAGATCAGACGTAATATGCAGATTAATTAACTACCAAGTAATAAATTTGTCAGTTTTAAAGATTTATGGGTGCATAATGCATAAATTATGTTATCAAATAATCCAGACGCACCTGTTTTACCCTTAGTGCATTTTGCTATTTCTCGACTTTACTCCTGCACAAACTAGCTATTTAAAGCTTCCGTGACTGCTATTTTTGTTTTACCTCCCACGGTACATCCACAAATAGTTTTATGCCAGCTACGTCCACAACGCGCTGTGTCTACGAGTTTAAATAATATTTTTCTAATTTGTTAAGGTAAGGACACGTTGACAATTAAATTTTATATGATATGAAAACGTTAACAGTTCCTAAAAGTTCACAAATCTATTATACTTACATTTAACATTACAATATCTTCTTTACAGCGAACCTGCCTCCGCCCAAGCAGCTACAAACAGTTAAAGAGCTCATTGCCGTTGGTGTTGCGCTTGGTTACATCTCACCCGACTACCACCTGATCGGCCACCGGCAGGTCTCCGCGACGGAGTGCCCTGGAGAAACCTTATACCAAGAAATCAGAAGTTGGGATCGGTTCCTACTCCAGCTACCAACTAAAATGTAACCTGATTAGATAAATAAAAATTGGCAAAAACTCATACACGGTTTTTTATATATGAAATTACCTTGATTTATTCCATACTAGCTTCTGCCCGCGACTTCGTCTGCGTAGAATTATACATAAAAACCTTCCTCTTGAATCACTCTCTCTATTAAAAAAACCGCATCAAAATCTGTGTTGTAGTTTTGAAGATATAAGCATACATAGGGACATAGGGACAGAGAAAGCGACTTTATTTTATAGTATGTAGTGATGATGATAGTGAAGTGATTTGGTATACTACGATTAAAAGTCGAGAGGGGGAGAGGCGCTACAAGAATAGGTAGTACTTATCTACATTACATTATCTTCTTTACAGCAAACACGCCTCCACCCAAGCAGCTACAAACAGTCAAGGATCTCATTGCCGCCGGTGTTGAGGTTGGTTACATCTCGCCCGACTACCACCTAATCGGCCACCGGCAGGTCGCAGCGACTGAGTGCCCTGGAGAAAGCTTGTACCAAGAAATCAGCAGTTGGGATCGGTTCCTAAAGCATCTACCAACTAAAATGTCACTGATTAAATAAATAAAAATTGCCAAAAATCACTAAAACTTTTCGTTTTAACATAAAACTACCATGAGATCATACACCCTACTAATTTTATAAATGTGAAAGTTTGTGTCCAAATCCATCCAACCGTTTTAGCGTGAAGGATTACTCCTTCTGTTTGTGAAATTTGGTAGGTATATAGATAGTAGGTTGTCTGGAGTAGGTACACATAGGATTCTTTTTATCCAGATTTTCCCACGGGATTGGAAAACCCCGAAATGTTGTATGAAGACATGATAAATTTGTTATATGGCGTGGCGTCCATAGAACTCGATTTCCACCGGCTTGCCTATTTTTAAACACTTGGCCGCTTTTATTGTGCAGAATTAGAGGAAAAGGCTAGTTAAATGCTGTTCGGCTTGCCTTCTGATATACCTACTTGCTTGAAGCCACGCCACTGGTACCTATAGAGATAGTTTCACTGGTTTTCATTGTATGGCGAACAGCGAAAAAAAAACGTTTTTCCCACACACACACACAAATCACGTCCTTATCCCTTACGGGGTAGACAGAGCCTAAGGTAACAGGTTCCTACAGGTTACATTTAGCAAGATTGTGGGCGTATATGTGGATAATGGATGATGTGAATGTGGTGAATGGAATGGATGGATGGAATGGTTTTCCCATACAATGAAAACCGGTTTTGGGTGCCCTGCGCGACATGTTTCGGACTAAACCTTTGCTCTACTAGCCTGCGCGAAAGAAATTCACCATACAATTAGTGTGAGACAAACTAACACAGGTAAAACATACATACCTACATAAACCACGTCTTTATCCGTTACGGGGTAGACAGAGCTTATGGTAACAAGACTTAAAGGCCACGTTTATCAGGAATGTGGAAAGGGGAATCAAAACAGTGACGGGATATCGCCTATAACGTGATTCGTAAGATTTTCGACAACGTGTTAAATCTTCACACGAAATTCGTAAAAACTGAATATACGAGAAAATATCGTTACAGTTTTTGCTACAATGTAAGCACACTTGTAAACGACACTTACTTTTTTGGTTGAATGGTTAAATTATGATTAGGTACTAAAAACCAATGATGACATTAATCGTCTTATACAAATACTTAACAAGCATTATCATCAACAGAACTTCCCTGTAGGCACTCCAAAGCTCCAGGGAAATAACCGCACAGCACAAACTTAAGTATATAATACAGAAATGCGCGATATTTTCTTCAGTTGGTCAGTCAATTTGTTATTAAATCGCTCGTTTAATCACAAAAGTATTGAAATTACTATAAACTTAACATGGCGATAACTAGTGCGGGTTGTTATATTGTGATGATCGTGTTTTGTTTTAATGCGAACGGCCTCCCAATCGCTACTGACGGTAAATTAATTATGTTTAATTGTATTGTTGCGTTAAAAAGTCTTACTATTAATTCCCCTAAGTAGCAGTGGCGTGGCGTCAAGTATATCAGAAGGCAAGCCGAAGGGAATTTAACTAGACTTTTCCTTTGATTCTGCACAATAAATGTGCCCAACTGCCTTAAAATAGGCAAGCCGGTGGGAATCGAGTTCCATGTATGCCATGCCATTGCTAAGTACATAGTTAGGGTCTTTTAGAGCTGAATATGCAGCACCGTAAGGGATAAATATATTCAAGATATGCATAAAATATGTTATGTATTTACCTATGTATGTATTTGTATATGCTGCTGCAATTAAGTACAAATGACACGTGTATTGCTGGTTCATTGAGAAATATAGGGGAAAGTGGTCACCCTTCGTACACTTTTTTGGATTTTATTTTTTACTTTATGATTAATTGTCGAATTTATCTAGTTTATGTTCCTAAGTGTAACAAATATATTGTAGTTTGTTATAAAAAAGTTCGAAACTATTATGTCAAAAGATTAAAGGGTTATATCCATTTTTCTGGGATAAGATTTTTGTACGAAAGTACCCCACGTATGGGGTACGTTCGTACAGTAGGTGGGGTACTTTCGTACGCCATGGGGTAGATTCATACAGGGTAATTAAAAAGCCTATTAAATTCGTTATTTTTTATTAATTATCATAAAAATATTCATTTATCAAAGAACCAACTTAATAGTATTTGACTTGACTTATAGTCAATAAATCTTTCTTTGCGAAAATAACAAAAATAAAATCGTTCCTCCTTAAGTTACTTATTGATAATTCTAAGCTTTACAATCAGTCTAGATGAGATCTACCATCATTTTGTATGGAATCGTTGAACAGTCTTTGACATTTTAAACTTAAAATAGATAGGTAATTGAACATTTGGTTGTTACTTAGAACCTTATTGCACATTATATTTGCTTAAATTAACTGCAAAAGTAATAAGTCTAGTCATTCCAGCAGTACAGCCCACTCGTGGTTGAGGATCAGAGAGGATCATGGTGACATCGTCATTGTATAACATCACCAATTGCTAAATTAATGGACTCTTCGTCGACTTCTTGAGTAGGTACGCGTACCATTCTTTTTATATTTTCGCACCATGATTCTGCAATAAAATATTAATTATAACGTTAACTCAACAAAAATATTTCATTCTCTTAGAAGTAGAATACTTCATAAGAGGAAAAATGTTATTGAGCTGTATTAACGATAATTTTAAAAAGTTAAACCTATATTTTATTTCATAAAAATATAATTTTGGTGTACTGGTGGTTAATAAATTCCAAAGGGGACAATTCGTACGCGTACGAATGTGCCCCCTGTCAGGCTGTCCGAATGCACCCCATACCTTGTTCAAAATTAAAATTCTACTTTAGGTATACAAATTCAGAATTTAATTGGAGAAATATAACAATTAAAATTTAAAGTAAACAATGTTAACATTAATTAATCATAACCATGTTGCTAAAACATAACAATTCTACTCACAATTACGAAATAAAGTTATGTAAAAAATTTACTCACCGCGCGCGAAAACACGTTATGTCATGTCAGTTGATGCACAATAGCGCGACTAGCGCGACACTCCGCGAGCAACATGGTGGCCGGTATGTCTATGCACACAAGCAAAGGCGTGTTTGTGTAGTGTTTAGTTTTTCTGTTATGCTTCGCGTACGAATGTGCCCCGCGTACGAATGGTGACCACTTTCCCCTAATCTGTTATCGAAGTTTCTCGCCCTATTTCACATATATTAAGATTTAAATCCGTAAAATAAAAGTCGAGCAAATCCACATTCGTTTAAAAATCGACGAAATCAACTTTGCATGTGTTTATCTTCT
This sequence comes from Pandemis cinnamomeana, assembly GCA_932294345.1. Classification (NCBI taxonomy): domain Eukaryota; kingdom Metazoa; phylum Arthropoda; class Insecta; order Lepidoptera; family Tortricidae; genus Pandemis; species Pandemis cinnamomeana. Next base: position 6,005,957 of record OW028720.1, read on the forward strand.
ATACTTTAAGTAAACATACATAATATATGTATAATGTACCTAGCAGTGATCTCTATCACTACATAGTATAAACAAAGTCGCTTTCCGCTGTCTGTCTGTCCCTAATTTTTCCGGTCCGGTTTTTTTATAGATAGTGATTCAAGAGGTATAACACTGATTGCACCCGAGTGAAGCCGGGGCGGGTCGCTAGTAGGTAATATTATAAATGCGAAAGTAACAAATGTGTGATTAGAAGGCTGGCAAGATTAAAGTTTGATAGTTACAATTCTAATCTGATAGAAAAATAGGTATCCTAGTCCTACATACATACATAGGTACATATATGTTACAGACAGAGCCTAAGGTAATAAAACTTTCAGGCCACGTTTAGCATACTCCTACTCCTACTAATGTTATAAATGCGATAGTTTGTGACGATGTGATGATGTGAGTGAGTGAGTATGCATGTATGTTTATTCATTCTGAACGCTGAAACGACTGGACGAATATGGATAAAATTTGGAATGGAGATAATTGATACTCTAGGTTAAAACATAGGCTACTTTTTATCCTGGAAAATTCGATAGTTGTCACGGGATAGCGATAAACATGTCAAAGGTAGTAGATGCCTTGTCGTAACGTAAATAATTATTGCAGAATATACCTACTATCAACATCAGTTCTTAAGTCTAATTCTACGCGGACGAAGTCGCGGGCAGAAGCTAGTAGTTAATAAAGGTTATCAAAGGTCATCAACTAATGTCATCACATGCTCATATTAGGTACCTTATCTACTACAACAGTTTGTCAATAAAATAATTAAATCTGACTAGCGTAGAGTAAATCACTACATACATAGGTACATACATACATACATACACAAATCACGCCTTTATCTCTTACGGGGTAGACAGACCCTAAGGTGACAAGATCTACAGGCCACGTTTAGCAAGATTGTGGGCGTAGATGGAAAATGGAATCACAATAGTGATGGGTTGCTAGCCGCATCGCCTATAACATGATTCCTATGATTTTCGCCCATTCCCACGACAGGCTTTCACTAAGTAAATCACTAAGTACCTAGGCTGTTAACATTTCATTTGCTGTTTCAAGAACCAACCTTCCCATTGTACACTCGCGAGGATTGGGGGGCGGCTCCATCCACTGACAACCGACGCCTCAAAACCCCGGTGCCGTACGTGGTCATACACCACTCTTACATCCCAGCAGCTTGCAATACCACACAGCAATGCAGCGCGGACATGAGGGCCATGCAAAACTACCATCAGAGCCTGGGCTGGGGCGACATTGCATATCAGTAAGTACTTACCTGCTACCTCTGAGCAAGTTTTAAGTGTTGTCAGTTAGCACACTTTCACACACACACACACACACACACACACACACACACACACACACACACACACACTTGCAGCTATATATTTATTTTTACTATGTTTTAATTTCTAGTTAGTATTTGGGTTCGCATCTGTAAATTATTGTTAGAAGATTGCAATAGAAGCACTGAAATAAGTTAGTGTATAAGAATAAATGTCTAGTAGAATTAGTTACTACGCTGTTATAAGTACCTACCTATTAAATAATTAGATTAACTATATACTTGGAAAATATTTAAAGTACCTAATTATTATGTGTTCCAAAAACCTAGCATAGTATAATTTATTTCTTGGGTGTTGCGTGGGCGTTGTGGTCAGTGGCGTAACTATAGGGTGGCAGGGGTGGCAAAATGCCAGGGGCCCCTAGCTCCACGGGGTCCCGAACTGAATTGGTTTAGAGCACAGAAGGGGCGCTGATGCACTTCTTTATATTAAGGAAGGAGCCCCATCTGACGAATTTGCCGCGGGCCCCAGACGTTATAGTTACGCCACTGGTTGTGGTCGCCTTTTTTATACACACACTTTCTGCTATAGCCAATAGGGAACGCGTGTAGTTTGTAACGGGTATGCCCATTTTGGAAGAGTCCCACATATCCCTTGTTGTGCCTCAAACACGGGAACATAAAGAGTATTTTTCACGTAAAAAAAGCCCGAGAATTCTTATTGAAACCCGGGGAAAACTACTCTGCTATTTTTAATTCAGCGCAATTATCACCACTTTTGAGTGATGTGCTTTCAAAAATCTGTTACCGATTTCTTTCAAAATTAGATCTACTATTATTGACTAGATTAAAGTACCCGCGACAAAATATCACAACCTGACTTGACTGCACATTATGAAGCAAATTATACATATCCATGTGTTTAGCTTAACTATGCCACAATTTTCCTACGTTTAGCGTATTTAAATGACGGACGGAAGTCTGAAATTATCGCAAAGTCCATTAGCCTTTCGCGTCCCGACTCTAGGTTTAACACACTGTATAGGTAGGTAACTAGAGTATATTTATGAACTTACGTTATTAATACTTTATTGAATCAGGCGTTACTTTGTGGAGATTTAGGTACCTTGCAGTGCAAGATGACCAAGTCTGTGTGAAATATATGTGTTTTTCATCCATATAAATCCCACATACTTCATTATCCCTTACACCACACAAACACTGACGCGTTTCGATCCCTCTACGGGATCATTATCAAAGTTTAATGAGCACAACTGTTACTTTGTTTATATGTGTTTTATGTGGCAGTAGTGGAGGGAGGGATTGCATGAAAAATATATATATTTCACACAGGCTTCGTTATCTTGCACGTGAGTAGCGAAGTAGCAAGGTAAATATTTTTTGTTTACTTTACGTTATTAAGTATCTGAAATCCGCTTAGATCGGGCCGCATTTCCAGTCGCGGATTCTGTAGTGTTATAATTATTTACTTATTCGCAAATAAATATGTTTGCATAGATAAATATGTCACACCAAAAAGCAATAAACCGAAAGTATTGTTTTTTCCTATAAATATCAGCGGTGCGTACACTAGAAACAATTATTAGAAGTAATCTACGTAAGATTGACGTCAAGAAAATATCTATCAATCATTGGTATAATTGACATGCCGATCCTCGTGGGACGACGCCGCTCTTCTGAGCTTAGTTTTTCCTATTTAATTAAAAACGGCATCGCTTACAATTTTTTTATTAGTGTCTCTTAGTAGCTCTTGTCTGTTTCCAATTACAAAAACAAGAACAACATTTATTACATATTATATTGTAGTTATAGCACCATAATGTCAAATTAATCCAACGACTGGAAGTCAAGCAATATTCACTTGCACGATTTGAAGCAACCGAAAATAGATATGAAGTGAAGTTTTAAATAAGGCTTGCAAAAGCTTGTTTTTATTTCATTTGCCGTGACAGAAAAAGTAACTCTGACAAGTGCACATACGCGCTGTCGTGTCTTAATTACTTAAAATTGTTTACGTATCACGTATCTGATAACTTGGTGCCAAAATGACCTGTTATTAGTAACCTTTGTAGTAATCTACAACGGTTATAATAACAATAAATTTTATCAATAAAAATCGAGATTGACGTGCTAAGCTCATTGTACGAAATGATGAATGTGAATCTCATTGTAATTTTTTTTTAAGCACCGATACGAAAAATACATTCTGCCATGTTTCTCTCGGCGCATGCTTCTTGGCAATGGTGGGTCTTTCCGAAAGAGGTTAAGAAGTATCTTTAATGAACAAATACAACAAACGTAACGATCTTGACTCGTGCCAGCAATTATACTCATGTACCTACTTATAGGTAATTAGTGCGATCTATACCTACTTTGAAGAACGTACCTATCCGTCTGTCTCAGTACCTAATTTAAATAAATACCAAGGTAGGCAATGTTAATTGCCAAACCAATATTTTTTCATGTTAAAATTAATGTCTTCGATTTGTTAGAGGCTAGTGGGTAATTTGTTTATTTTTTGTATAAAACTGCTGACAGTTAGGCAATCACTTGGTTGTTCACTTAGTGAGTCTGTTAAATTAGTGTAGATCGTCTTATTTATGACCAGAGATCGGAAAGATTTGCGTCATCGTTCGCAATAAAGTGGATATGACTCAAAAATTAATCAAATAATTAATCATTTAATTAATTTCTCGAAATAAAATTTGAACTCCCGGAGATAAAAATTTACACATGCATAAAATTATTAGCAAAATGTTAATTAAAGTGGCAGTTGTCGTTCTCGTAAATATTTTTATATAATAAAGAGATCACGATCCTGCTAGATATGATTAGGTATTATTTCTGACAAAAAAGTTTTCTAGTTCTATGGGTATAAACCTCCGTAGATATACTTATTCTTAATATATGTATTTTGACATATTTGATTAATTTTGGAGTCCTGTCCACATTATTGCGAGCAATGACGCAAATTTGTCCGATCTCTGTTTATGACTGAAATGTGACTAAACAACCAATGGTGAAGACCAAATTGATGTGGTCGCGTTAAATCCCGATCTCGTGGGAATATCGTGATGAAAAGCAGCCAGTGTGTTAAACCAGAGATTTATCCATCAACATTATTATTATCAAAGGTCGTTCAGTTTCATCATCATCTATTATCTATACCTATTATTTTTTTGTTTTCCAGTTTCGCGGTAGGCAGTGAAGGCGGAGCTTACGAGGGTAGGGGATGGACTGTGGTGGGTACTCATGCCACCGTTGCCAATAACTTCAGTGTTGGGATCGTATTAATCGGAGATTGGAGAGGTAAGATGACCAAATAGCAATGTGATATAAGAACCACTGAAGATTGAAATTCTTGGTTCGACGTAACCAACGACGTAACGTTGAGTAGGTACGAAAATTTGTGCTAGATTAGTGGATGCTAAGTATTTTACTAACCGTCGTCTGATACTGAAACAAAGCAGAAACGCTCCTTAGTTTTAAGTCAGTACATTAACAATGTACACAAATGCACAAGATTCAAGGCTACTTTTCCGTATTAATAAGTCTAGGATTAATAGCACTCCACTTTAGACATCAAAATTACGATGAGTTTGGTTTATGAAAGTTATCCCCTGAAATGTTAACCAACCTGGAGCAGGTCGCTTTAATTTTGAGTCAAAAATTACAAGTTCTTTATCGGACTTTTTGACTTAAAATTAAGGTGACCTGCTTCAGGCTGCTTAAAGCGTCTTCATTTTGACGATGGAAGATCGCAAAAAAAAAATAGTAAAATGTTCATGTCTAGCCTATATATATAGGCTTACGTCCCACTGCTGGGCATAGGCCTCCTCTCAGAATGAGAGGGCTTCGGCTATAGTTCCCGCGCGGACCCAGTCATCATCATCATCATCATCATCATCATCATCATCATCTCAGCCATTACAAGTCCACTGCTGGACATAGGCCTCTCCTTTAGATCTCCAATAAGACCGGTTGGAAGCGGCTTGCATCCCCGCGGACCCAGTGCGGGTTGGGAACTTCACACACACCATTGAATTGCTTCGCAGATGTGTGCAGGTTTCCTCACGATGTTTTCCTTCACCGAAATTCCGTTCCGTTTGCGCTTCCGTTTTTATATTAAAAACAAGTACTTAAAGAAAAAACTTTTAAAACTTCTAATATGAAACTACACTTTCAAATGCTAGTGTAAATACCACAAGCTAACCAGAAAGTAAGTTTCTTATATTACCATATCAAACCATTATCATTCTTCTACAGTGGAACTCCCGCCGCCGAAGCAACTGGCTACCACGAAGGCTCTCATCGCTCAAGGGCTCAACAAGGGCTACATCAGCCCTGACTACAAGCTGATTGGGCACAGCCAGGTGTCGCAAACCGAGTGCCCGGGGGGAGCGTTACTCGCTGAAATCTCTACGTGGAATCACTACGCGCCGGGACATGCCGTGTTCCCACCCAAAAATAAAACGAGATCTTAAAAAAAAATATTGTTCCATTGTTGCTATAATCAGTGAAACTCCAAGAAAATATGACTTGTAGAGATTTCCAGGATTAAGGTGCAATAGTCAAGCGGACGGACAGAAATGTTTTCTATCTGAAATATCTTTAGAGCGCTTGTAGACGTCCGTTTTTTTCACCGGATAACGGACCGTGTTTTTTGCCGGATTCACGGTGGTGTATGAATTATAATGAATGTGTGTACATGCACCGGACCGATTGTTCGCCGGACCGACGTCCGGTGCATGTACACACATTCATTATAATTCATACACCACCGTGAATCCGGCAAAAAACACGGTCCGTTATCCGGTGAAAAAAACGGACGTCTACAAGCGCTCTTACTGTGCTATTTTTCTGTCTAATGTCTAATTTTTATACTTGAAGCTCATGCTGAGCTTGAGCTTTTGCCATCTATGTACTTATTTTTAATTTGTTTGTCGGTATTATTTTTGTTAGTTTTTTATTGTGTTTTTATAGCAGTAAATCGAACTTTATTTCACTTTTTTATTTATTTATTCTACAATCAACCTAAGTTAAAAGTTCGTAAAAGCGCATCCCCGTAATGAGGAAATTCCGCAATTTTTAAAATCCTCTACCGCTACCGCTTCTACAAAAACGAAATTAAAAAAATCCTCTTCCTCTTCCGCTTCCTCTTAAATTTAGAAGATTTTTAAAGGAATTTTCGCGTATTCACTCGCGCGCTCGTACATTTTCATCAAAATAAGCCTCATCACAGTGGTAAATTTTAATTAATAAAACAAACTTTATGTGCATAATTATGTTTTCTATCATTTAATTAATAAATAAACAAATACTGCGTTCTTTCGTCTATTTAAATTTTTAATTTTGAAATAGTAATTATGTCAGTCTCACACAATCCTATTAGGTACTCTTTCTTTTCCTCATCCTCTTCCTCACCCGCTTCCACAAACTTTGTGCCTAATACTTCCTCTTCCGCTTCCTCTTCCTCATCAACCCTACTGAAAAGCTAGACTGTACAAGCAAAGTCCTCTCTATCGATCTGATCGTTTAGTTTTCCCTGAGCGCTGAGTTTCCCTGGCTAACTAACGTGTGGAAAATGCGCCATATGCATCCCCCTGTTCGAGGCAAAAAGGGCTATGTGTGACTCTCACAAGGTGAGCATACCCACCAAAAATTACGTCTCTCTTGCTCATAGTGGAACGTCATGGGTGGATGGAGTGACGACCGCGACGCCCTCTGATCGCCCGTGGATGACGCTCTTCACAGCAACACCGTGCAATGCGGGCTTGGCAGAAGCCTTGATAGGCCTTTTTTTTTAACGTGTGGAAAATGCACTTTATGCATTCCCGTGCTCGGAGCAGACACGGCAGTATGACGGGCTCTCCAACTCGCCGCTGCCTTCCCTAATGGAAGGAAGGGAGAGGCCTACCGTCTATAACCCGACACGTTCCCTCCTGACCATGGACTGTGAGCGTTACGGGAACACTAGGTGTCACCTCGACGCCCACTGGAGTCTTGATATGCCTAGGTTGAGTCTGTTGCGAAATACAGATAGGAGCAAATAATTCGTTAGCAGGGGCCTTACCATGGCGTCTTAATGGGGTTCAATTCCGACTCAGTTCAGGTTTTAGCTATCATTTTTAGTATGGATCTGACAGCGAGCGAACCTAAACAATAACAACACCAGTTCGCATTAGGAAGGATGAAGTAAAGCTAGGGCAAGGGAGAGGGCATTACAGTGCCTACAATATAGGGTGGGTGAAGACGCTCCCCCACTTGCACGTACATCAGCAAAAAGGGGATCTCTTAGGTCGCTCAATTTCTAAACACTGTGGCATGTGCTTAAGAGGTTGTTAAATGACCAATTATGACCAACTGAATTGTGACTTCCCTGTTCTTAAAACTTCCAGGGAACAAATCAACGGTTCTCCTCTACAAGTATTTCACGTTTTCCCCAAACATTACGTACTACGTAGGAAACTCATGCAATTGACAACTCAACCAATTAACGATGGCTTTTACCGATTACTAATTGCCAGGAAACGAAAATCATCCTCAATGATGCGCAAATTAATGGTTCGTCATTCCCTATTAACACGTGATTTCGGGTTAGTTTTCAGCCATCAAAATGAAGTCATGAGCAGCTAAATACAAACTATCTTATCTTAACCTTTCTTCCAAAACGAGAATATACAGAAAGCAGAGGATAATTAGTCATGGCTGAGATTCGAAAATAGATTCTTGACAACACAAATCATGTAAATATACACCGGACTTACTACATTAACTGATTTAGCCCCAAACTAAGTAAAGCTGAGCCAAACACACTAAAACGAAAAATTAACTAATCTGATAAAAAATCTGATGGCCAACTTAATCGGACGTATAAACGATTTACCTATAGATACACCTAACATAGAATAGAGTAAACGTACTCTTAAATATTTACAAATAGATATTCAAATCGCACTCTATGAAGGAGTTATATCTTTGACCGTAATTTTGTAATTTATCCGCGTAGATAATTTGTTAGTTCTAGTTTGCTAGTTTCTACTTTTACCTGTTACTAACAAAGGATAACAACAAAGTGACAATGGGCATGACCTTGCAGTAGTGGAAGAGGCAGTGATAAGTAGTGTATGTAATATGCTGCGGGCAGCAAAGATCCTTATCAAAGCCGTTATTACTTGAAACTACTCCTGGAAATAAGTAGCCTGTTCGCGTACACAAATAAACAAAGGGATATATTTAGACGGACGACTTAGGAAATACAATGTATGGTAAATGTCATGGTAAAAAGTTTCCTGGAAGCGGTGCGAATTTTATGACCAAAGAAATGAAGACTTAATAGCTTTTTGAAACACGTTCACAAACGATTTGATGAGAAAGTTATCTAGTGCACCGACCAATTTTCTTCCGTGCATGTGTGCTGGGTAATTTGGCCTGATATGGGGAGCATCCTTGTGAAATTAAATTAAACATTGGCGTCATCACACGTGTTTGTAATTATGACAGTTGCCGAAGGTAGGTTTTTTTCAGTGACTATGCTTAGTGTGTTGAGTGGTAGAGCCATAAACCAGTCGTTTTAAACTGTCCGTTGAACATTTTATGAAGCGGTGAATGGTGCTAAATACCTATTCGTAGTTTCACGTGTCCCTAAAAAAGTTTCATCGGTTAAACGTATTCAGTAAGTGCAAGAATAAGTAATTATTGCGTCGAATTGGAATTCCATGTTGAACATAAGGTGGGTAGGTACATAATTTGAAGCAAATCAAATACCAACTTTATGTGAAGCAGAATTTCACTGGCTTTGCGTAATTTGTAACTAGTACTAATTTGTAGTAGTCATTTGTACTTGGGTAAGAGGATAAGAATCCACTAGGTATATACGCTACAGAGAGAGGTGGTCTCTCCTGTAAGCAGTGGCGTAACTATAACGTCTGGGGCCCGCGGTAAATTCGTCAGATGGGGCGGCTCCTTCCTCAATATACCTAAAGAAGCACTTCTTTATATTGAGGAAGGAGCCCCATCTGACGAATTTGCTGAATCTGAGGAATTAGCGTCCCTTCTGTGCTTTAAACCAACTCCGTTCGGGGCCCCCTAGAGCTAGGGGCCCCTGGCATTTTGCCACCCCTACCACGTAAGTCAAAGTTGTAGCCGCAATACGTTCGTATCTTTTCCGATCCGATGCGATGCCTTTTGGTGGAAACTATGCGTACTGTACGTACCGTACGTACCTACTGTAGAAGATTCTAGAATAACCCTTTTATTACGTAAATCGGTACCAAATTATTGTAATTAGATATATGTATACACTCACAAGTGCAGTACTCGCTTTTCCGATCCTTGATCGATATGAAATTCTTAATTGTTTCAGAGCCTGATAAGAACATTTTAGTGCTGTTTATCTATGCTTAAATTTAAACACGTAGAGAAGTATTCACATAATAATTTCAGGGGAAAATATTTCAGTGACATAACAAACGTCACGTAAATCTCGTCTTTATACCTTGCGGGGTTGATATAGAGCACAAGGTAACAGGGCTTAAAGACCACGTTTAGCATGATTGTGGGAGTATAGGTGGAAAGAGGAATCAAAATAGTGGTGGGTTGTTGGTTTACTTCGCTCTCTGACCATTGCAGGATGGAAGACGATACCTTCTTTATTGAAATACACGTAGGTGGGGATATATTAGGTAATTAATATAATAATATTGAGTGGATCTAGGATGTTCTAAGTCCAATGGAATATTTTCTTAGTCGCCAGTACAATCAGTTAAAGGTCATGCCTACTGGATCTATGAAGTTCCGTCGAAGAAATATACAGGGTGGAAAAAAAGAGCGTCACTTGTAGGGGAAATACCTTAAATAATAATGAATATTATTATTATAGCCTTTTTATTCCGAATTCGCTACAATTTCAGTAAGTATGTTGTTGTTGTTTTTTTTTTCATTTTTTATTATTATTAAATTGTCGCGTAATTCGGCGTGCCTCATGGCATAGGCCTCCTACGTGTATTGGAATAATGATAATAGCTTTTAATTTTAGGAGATACGAGTGCGCTTTCACAGTTAAAAGGATTGCTAAGGTGCAAATTAATTTTTGAAAATTTATATTTAAACAATCGGGATATGAACCTATCAAATATGACATGACAATAAGAAACATGATGTATTTTAACCGACTTCAAAAAGAGGTTCTCAATTCGTCGGGATCTTTTGTTAATTTTGTTAGGCTATATTATGCAACGGAAGGTTACACTTTTTACGTAGGTAGGTACGTACAAAATCAATATAACTGACTTTTCGGTGAATTGTATGGTAGGTGTGAGAGTTGTCATTTAGTCTTCAAAATTATTATTAAGGGTCTTACTTAACAATTTTTTGAATTAATTCTGTGTAGGTATATTCGAGGAGAAATAAGTTTAGATGCCATAAACTCTTCATTTCAGTACGCGAGTTTTCCTGCAGTCTGGTTGAGTTTGTAAACTTATTCGACTTCGTTTTTGAAAAGGTTCTGCTGTAAGACGCAGTTAATATAAGTATGGATAGCTGTAGCTCATTATAGCGTTGGCATGTAAATAACAGTTAAATTAAAGCATGCATTCAGGTTCTTATATATTCTGCAAATACCATTACCTACTGGGCGTAAAGTGGGTTGCTGCGAAACAAATGATGCTCCTGAAACTGACACCGAAAAAAAGATTTATTTCGGTGTGTCAGACAGGATTTGAATCCGCGCTTCTAGGCTATATGCGCCAAGCATCCTACCAAACATTGATATCGCTAAGGCTGGCGTAATGTTTTGGAAATAAATCAATATTAGTCCGTTACTTTTTAATAAAGGGTGGATTATATTTACACTCTGCAGATCAACTGTAAGAAATTTTTGTAACATACATATTACGTCTTTATCCCTTACGGGGTAGACAGCCTAAGGTTACAAGACCTAAATCCCATACGTTTAGTATAATTGTGGGCGTATGGATGGAAAGGGGAATCAAAACAGTGATGGGTTGGTAGTCACATTGCCTATATAACATGATCCCTAATATTTTAGCCCAATCCCTCTATGGGCTTTTACCATCTCCGCGGGAAGAGAAGCAACTGGTACATTCTATGTTTTTAGGGTTCCGTACCTCAAAAGGAAAAAACGGAACCCTTATAGGATCACTTTGTTGTCCGTCTGTCCGTCTGTCAAGACCCTTTTTCTCAGTAACGCGTGGAGGTATGAAGCTGAAATTTATATCAATTACTCAGGTCTACTGTCCCTTGAAGCTGTGAAAAAATCAAACTTCTAAGCCAACGCAATCAAAAGATACAGCCGTTTATGCCGCAAATTTCCGCAAATTTTCAACTCTCAAGGGAATCAAAACCTACAAGGTAGTTCCCGTGAACGCAGAATCTTGAAATTTGGTATGAAGGTAGGTCTTATAGCACAGATTAAAGAATAATTGCGAAAACCGTAAATGTGTATGTATGTCTGTATATAGCAGTGACCAATATAAAGTAACCCCACACTGCGTACATTTTGCTTTGGAACAGGGCTCTGCTTACACTGGTTTTAGATATTTATAGATTATAGATAATGATACGGAACCCTCGGTGCGCGAGTCCGACTCGCACTTGACCGGTTTTTTTTACCTAAATACAGCCACGATACCAATTAACACGAGGAGTCAGTTAAACAGGTAAACAGTATGCACATCTACGCTTGCTTTACAAGCCCGCAGTTGCTCGAAGCTTAGGTTCTCGCGTAAATAGTAAGTACCTACCTACATTGTGAAACGTGAAAACATAGCGCTTAGAGTCATAATCCACTAGCAGTTACAATCAGTCCCTAGTGTAATGCTCCTCTCCAAAGTGAACAGTTTTAGGGATAAGTTCGCTTTGGTGCAAGTATCTAACTTTTTTTTGAGAAATTTGTTTGTTTCTTTATATTTGTACAATAAAGCATTTACCTACTTGCTTACAATCAAAAATCGACATTAAATTTTTTTAGGTTTTTTTTCTTAGTGAGTGCCACTTACATCTACAATTCTACACTATAGAGAGCAACGACAATGAATGATTGACTGACTGACAGACAACACAGTCTACCACTGGAGCTAGTGACTAAAATTTTACAAACATTAAAGTTACTTACACACAAAGAATTAGTTGATCCAAAAAAAAAGCTATGGGTAGTAGGTAGAGCAGATCAATTAATATGGCGATTTAAGAGAGAAAGTCAATGTTAAACATTACACTATGGGAATGTTCTTATATTATTATGTAATAATTTCATTATGAGAAATCGAGGGGCAGCGGCACTGGTGTATATTTTGGTCTAATGTCAGCATTCGTCGAGATAACACAGGAATATATACGATCGTAGAAATGAAGGCCGCCCCTATTTCCTTCTTATAACTAAGTAGGTAATGTCACGGGTGGCGCAGCTAGACGATGATTTGTATCAATTTAAACGCAGATGAACTTGAATCGTTGATTCTTCAATTTCTCAATATAAGCTTACGGCATGAAGGTTGATCGAAGTCTAATTTTTTTCCACTACTGACGACGGCATTCGAATAAGGATTTAAAGAGTGCACTGCCCTGGGAGCGAAGCAGCCGTTGCGTTACCTTTTTACAGATTACAGTACCAATCTACCAAGTCACACAAATACAAAAGAATGTGTAAAAGTAAATATGTAAGTATAATTCCCTATACAACAGTTTCAATATTGCACGTACGATTACTGAACCTGTTTGACTAGGTATATATGTGTTTAGTACCTACACGCAACTAGTTTAACAACAAGAAAAATGTGGCTCAAAACTTTTCTACTTTAGGGAACAGATTAGACATAAAAAACAACATGTCTCGACTGTGACGGCCTTCTTAAGACTGGATGGTTTATTGTTACAGTAAGCAACTAAGCACTGACAGTGCGGTACTGCACAGCTACAAATGCATTTCTTTCCTATAATTCAACTCAATTTTAATTCGTATAAATTTCGCGAACATGATGTATAGATGCATCCTCTGAATCGGCGTCCGCGCTGGGGAATCACCTCGGTTACCAAACCGACTGTATATATGTATAAAGCAAGTTTAGAGCAAGTTTACATAGTCAGCAGTCCGATCCGTCGCTCGCTAGTTGCTTGCACAGCGTTTGCGTTTACGAATTTTACATATCCAAAGTTTATGATACATTTTGTATTTGTGCGTAATTTGAAAGAATTTCTACAATTATTGAGTACAGTGTAGGTATTTTTAACATAGTTTTGTATTATACTTAATCATTCTAATTGAAAAGGTTTAACGCGGTTGTTGCCATGTCGTATAGTGTACAACGACACGCGTAAAATTCTTGTTCTTAAAAGTGTACCTGTATTATTATTGAAAAAAATTGTATTATTCGTGATCTAATAACACTTTCAAATCTTTGCATATTGTATTTTAATTAGCAGTTAATCACTAATTGCCACTTTTTTTTTTTTTTTTTTTTTTTAATATTGTTATATCTGCCATCAGTCGCAAGACTATAATCAGATCTTTTGAGAGTTTAGTGGCGATTGTGAGGAGGTGGACCATCGACCAACTCTCACAAAAAGAAGAAAAACTCAATTTAGTGTTAAGCTTAATTTAGTAGTCTCATAAGTAAAATAAGGAACTCTCAACAACTAAATCTAGCATTATACATATTTAGCAATAAGTGGCTATAAGTCAAACATTTAAGACGTTGCATTGGTATCGCATATGCATACCGAACAGCATTCTAATTTTAAAATATCATCAAAAATCTTGTTTTTGTTTTTTCGACGCGGTACCTAATTAAAATTTGTTGCACTCGTATCTGAAAATTATTTATGAACAGTAAGGCGTAGTTGCAAAGTTGATGAATATGTAAGTTTTTTTATTAATTTATACCACTTTTAGAGTGTCGAGATTTTTTTTAAATAACAGTTAAATACAATTAGATTTTGTTCTCCCCGACACCCGATTAAAATCAAACAAAGCCTTCGTATGTTGTTCTAAGCTAGGTTAAATTTACATATTTCCAAAATTAACGTGAAAAAACACAAATAAAAACCAAAAACTATAAATGTTTTCTGTCAACGTTTCTACACAAAATTATTTAATTGTACGAATCCTCTCCCTCTACTTTCTATTAAAATTATCGATTGACATTTTATGTGAACAGCTTTATGAGTCTCTGTTACTATCTCACATAATATAATGTATGACGAACGGTGCAGCATTCGATAAAATTTATAGAGGGATCGTCACATGGATCTCTAATTTAAATCCTAGAAAACTGCAAAATTACCGCAGGATAGTGATAAATAAATTGATAACAGCAATTAATATGCGCACAAAGAGATATTTAAATAGAAAGACAACAAACGCACTCGAACTTTATCTTTTGCGTGTCCGATAAACCTTAATATCTACAGATTACAGCATTCAGACTACGTAGGAAGTAAACAGTGTAGTAGTGTAGGTCTAGTAGCGTAAGGTTTCACGCTTTTTTATTCAGTATTCAATTAATTCCAGATATGTCACATGTGAACCAGAGTTACTTTGATCAGAAGTACCCAGTGAGGCCAGCAGAGCAAAGAAGTAAAATGAAGCTGTTGCTATTGGTTTTGTTAATTGCGTTAGTGGCTGGATTCGTTGTGGCAGTACCAGCTGTGATGCTTTCAAGTAAGTTTTAACTGAGATCCTAGTAATTTTTAATCTTAATATTTTAAGGATTGATTTTCAATTGTCAGTTCTGCGTCTAAGTATCTAACAGATACCCAGCCATACATAGAGCTATTTTGTCAAATGAGGACTAACTGACGACTGAAAAATTGGCCCTGAGAGAAGAGTTCTGACTGATCGAATTATCAGCGTTGACCTCAAACCTTAACATTAAAAGCTGACATTATTCAAAAATTAAATATAATAGAATTAAAACAAAAATAAAATCAAATAAATTAAATAAAAATAAAATAATAGGACTAAATCAAAAATTAATTCAATTGTTCCTTATTGTTTTTTATTTTTTTTTGAAATTTTAATACTCAATTATTTTCTATACAAACACTTATCCTAAAAACCACATAATCTATCCTAAAAATAACTATAAAATACCTATATTTACAAATAAAAAAAAATTATAAAAAGAAAACCCCGTCCAATCCTACTGGCTGCGGCAGAGTCCCCATGACGCTGGCGGCATTACCCCTTTGGACCGCAAGTGCGATCCGCGGGGATAAATACACGCCAGCTCTTGGGTCCCCTGAGGCGTCGATCAACCGGGACGACAGGGCCTTTACAATTGTTCCTTATTGTTTTATTATTGTTTTTGATTTAGACATTTTTGTAATATTCAATCGATTTATATTATTTAATTTTATTTTATTTACTCTTGACGATTTCAATCTAAATTTTCTAACTTGACAATGTAATCGGTTAATGTTTTCTAAGTAACCTAGTGCAACTCATTCTACTCTAAGCGATGAATTTAGTTAACAAATAGAAATAATGATTTTTAGGTATACTGGTAAAGGCAATGTACCTATACGTAGGTAATAAAAATACTTTAAAGTATCAATTGATATTCAGCTCTCGCTCTTTGTTCATTGACCTCACTTTGCTTAGTAGCCTGGAGAAAATCACAGTGAGTAGACGTACAGTAGTATTTCGTTTAAATAATGTAAATAGTAAACAGTACGTCAATACAGAAAATTGAGTGTCATAAAAATGGTGTTAAAAGCAGGTTCGTACCTACAATAAATTATTTAAATCTATCTAGTCTTTGTTTAATATCTAAAAATGTAAATAGGCAATCAACATGTAAACAAGCTCCGACGTATTAATAGAAATCGTTGTATATTTACTTTTGTAATTTATTATCAATTCATTGAATGACATAATTCAAAGTCGTCGGGTACAAAAAACTCCACGTTTTGAAAAGCCTCACAATAATAGTTGCTAAATTCGTAATGTACCTGCCATTCTAAAATGGCAAAAATATGTGCTGAATTTGAAATAAGAGTAGAGTAGAAGCAAATAACTGATCTACTTATATTCTTGTCAACTTACTTCAAAATTAGATTTCAGCTGTAGCTAGGTAAATAGGTATATACATTTTTATTATTTTCAAACAATAGCTATCAACCTAGTTCTTTTCGAGTAATGTGAAAGAGTGTGTACCTATGTGTATACATTGTGTGTATAAATCTGGACGAAGTAAAAATCCGGATACAATTCGAATTTGCGCTCTCAAATCTGGAGGGATGGTTTTCAATCGTAGATCCAACGCGAAGGTGCCAACCTACCCTTCTCACTCAACTCATCTTCTGATTTAATCACCAGATTACTCATAAATACCTAATTATTTCCTACAGAAAAATCTATTTCGGCCGATTCTTCAGAGAATGAGGTGGAGTTGGTATCATACGACTTCCCGTACTCCAACCGGGCGGATTGGAATGCCCAGCCAGCGACAGAAGTCCTACCACTCTCCACCCCGGTCCCATATGTGGTGATACACCACTCTGCCACTCCTGCTGCTTGCTACAACAGGCAGGAGTGCAGGGCTGCTATGAAGAGCATGCAGGACTTCCACATGAACGGCCGGCATTGGTGGGATATTGGATACAGGTAATTATAGCGGGTAAATAAATTACAAGAATACGAAAAGAGCTACCCTAAGGAACAAAAAATAATCAACAAAATTAAGTTTTTTTTAAAATCGTTTAAAACAGACTTGAATTACAATACACGTGGCAGATATGGATATGGATAACCCACGTGTATGGATTAATGTACTTTGTGTAAGTACTATTAAGATTATCTACCTGTTATCATTAAGTAGATTACATGTAGCGGATAATCTATTATTTTTAGAGGTAGTATTTAATGCCTCTGGTGATACCAAGGTCCTCAAGCTAGTCCTGATAATGTCAAATATTGTGAGAAATTCGGTATCCGGCTGTCTTCACCCTGGGGATGAGGCACAGCGATGCCTGTGACAACACTCTTTATAGGACTGTGCAGCTTATTTTGGTAGAGATACTTACTGTCGAGGAGAGAGGGCTGTCACGATATTCTCCAACCGCGTCTCCTCATCAATCGAGTCCCAATCATTCGAGTAGGTAGTCGTGGTCTTCATTTGAGGATCTAAACTTCTACCAATGCACGTGGCCCGACACACTACGCCGTACTTTAATATAATATCTGCCACAATAGTGAGAAATACTAGACTCCGCTTGCGTCACTGATTAATAATATTGTTTGGATTGTTTCAGTTTTGCGGTGGGCAGCGACGGTGTGGTGTACGAAGGCAGGGGCTGGAAGATACTGGGCGCCCATGCTCTCCACTTCAACACTGTCAGCATCGGCATATGCGTTATAGGCGATTGGACAGGTAAGTTGTTTCATCTAAACAATACAATACAATAACTCTTTATAAACATTTTTTTGGGTAAACATTGAATCAAATGAAACTATGTATAGGCAACTTTGGATCAAATCAGGAATACGCCACGAAATTCCGAGCGACTTTTAAGCCGAAGAATAACTGCTTAACCTAAGGCACGGACTATGAAGTTCATCGTGTCAACATTTCTGTTTTAAATTGAGTTGGTTATTATTAGCTTCGTTCATTTATGACACTAAATAGAACATCATCTACAATACTTTTATTTTTTTTATATTTTGAGATATTCTTTCGCACCGGTGGTCCACGAGCGACTGCGCCAATAACAGCCCTCAAAGCAAGATATATACGCTCCTTTTCATTTGTTATTTTAATGTCTCCTTATTCATTCTCAGATGCCATACCGCCAGCAGAGCAGCTGAAGACTGTGAAGGCTTTGATAGCGGCCGGCGTCGAGCTAGGGTACATCAAACCAGACTACAAATTAGTTGGTCACAGACAAGTTAGAGAAACCGAATGTCCTGGCCAGTCGTTCTTCGATGTCGTAAAGACCTGGGACCACTGGTCTCCCTTCCCTGCATCTCATAGCGACCTCGTTAATGTACCGGAGATTAGTGACGATTATAAGGAAAAGAATCTTAGGAAGTCCGTGCTGTAAGACACTCATTAGCTTTAAAATTACGGCGCGAGATATCTAGATAAGTACTTATCTAGAGCAGTTTTTAATTAGTGAATGACAATGTTAAAGATTAATAGGGTAAAATGGGGACGATGAAATCAATGTCGAGTTCAGACGAACGTGGCTGGAAATGCAGCGCGATCTGAGCACCTTAAATACCCAACTCTGGAGCCGACGTACGACTTCCTGCTTGCCTGCTTTGTGGTTGACACGGCTGACCTCTGGAA
This sequence comes from Pandemis cinnamomeana, assembly GCA_932294345.1. Taxonomy (NCBI): domain Eukaryota; kingdom Metazoa; phylum Arthropoda; class Insecta; order Lepidoptera; family Tortricidae; genus Pandemis; species Pandemis cinnamomeana. The sequence goes on from OW028720.1 coordinate 6,024,605, forward strand.
AATGGAGGCTAAATCATTGGCTTCAGGGTTGTTTACTTCACATTAAAATCGGTACATAGACGACATTTTGAGATGAAGAACTGGTAGAAACGCCAACTATCTGGCTTTGAAATGTGAAATTAGATTTAGTTAGTACGAGCGGAATAATATTAATGGTCAAATTGTGAATTAGAAGTCCAAGGGTGCTTTAGCAGGAAATAAGTGGGAGCCGATCGTTTTAATCAATTGCCTTTCCTATGAGGAAACAAAAAATTATATATTAAATAATGTTCCTATGTAATATAATTTAACACTATTGTTTTTTTTACCATGCACCTCTCCTTTATTCATCAAAACTTATTAAGTACAAATTGTTACTTGTGATATGCTGTGGTTTTGTTTTGAATTAATGAAAAAACGATTACAATAACACTATTTTTATGAATAGTTAAAGTAATTGATTACAGGGTAAAAACGGGACCCTATTAGCAAAACTTTGCTGTCAGTCTGTCACCAGGCTGTATCTCAGGAACCGTGATAGCTAGACAGTTGAAATTTTCACAGATGACGTATTTCTGTCGCCGCTATAACAACAAATACTAAAAATCTAACATTATTAAGTCTGTCTGTCTATGTATTAACCAATATAAACCGACCTCACACTGCCTACATTTTGCTTAGGAGTAGGGATCTGCTAATACTGGATTTTATATTCACTTGCTGAATTTGTACGGAACTATCGGTGCAAGTCCGACTCGCAATTGGCAGGTTTTTAGAATGGCTGCTTCAGCTGGTTTTGAGGCGATGACTCGTTCTTATACAATCAAACTAAACGTAAACATAATCAATTCACACAGTCGGTCCGGTCCATGTGACGTCATTACTACGTCGACAGCCTTCATTAGCGCACGCGCCGGGACTTCACCGTAGTACTACGCCGTAGTAAGGTCAAGAGAAACCACCATCAAAATGTAAACATATTTTAATGACAAGATGACTTTCACAAAAATAGTTCCATTACCAATCTATAAACAATGACGGTTAGGATGCCACAATTATAACATCGTTAAATATCTATTATGCTACGCTATATTTTTTACTATAGTTAAGTACTTTTATATAGGAAAAACATATGTCTTTTTGGGTACCTACTGGAAAGACCTTGATGTTCGATTCTAACATTTAATTACTTGTCCAGTAAACATATAGGTACTTACTATTTTCCTCCGATCGTCTGTTCGATTCCACGCAATGCGTTAAGAAAGTAGGTACAGTCGGCCAAATAAGTGATTTATCAATTTTCATCCAACTTCCTATCAAATGAATAGGTATGTCGCTGAAGTCGAACTTTCAAGTTGACAGCCACCTTTTATCGTCATATTTTAAAACGTGTAAAGGATTTTAAATGGACTTTAAATCTTAGAGTCGTAGACCACATATTTGGTAGAAGGTGATGATACTAAAGTATAAATCTATTTGAGATACATTGACAATTATAATTCGCTCTAGCCCAGAAGTACAATTCCAGAAGTCAAATCTTCGTCAAATCTTTTTTTATTTTGTTACTTCACCATGTTAGCGGATATTCAAACGATTCTGTATCAGTTGTATTATCTCAACTAGGATGTAACTAGACTACAATGGATCGATGCCATATTTAATATTTCCAATCTCCAGCAACGTTTGTAAATAGTCATAGACAAAATATATCTATGACAAGGTTCCACTACATGCTCAAAAATTGAACTCCGCTAGTACCTATACCGCCAAGGTTTCCTATCTCAACCTTTCCTACCCCCAGATAAAGACCATGGAGAATGGACTTTAAAGGTAACATAGATCTAAACAACAAGATGGTATTCGCAAGTGATGATGGTATCTAAACTATTTTTGCTAATGGGATTCTAATCTACTCATCTATTACGTCGATAATGTATGGAAGGTATACAAGTGTATAAAAGGACACACAGCACAAGTTTAATACATTATCCGAATAATGTATAAAGATGTGGACCAAGTGGCTAACAAGGGCAGTGTTTTAAATGACCGATGAATATGTATCGGTATATTGACAAAGCAATTTAAAAACGCACAGATCAATTTTGACTAGATATTTATCACAATTTCGAGCCTCATGAACAATGCCGAAAGATGACGACTTGTCAAGGTAAAGTCGAGTTCTAATTCCGTTTCCACCTACGACAACATACACCTTATACAACCATTAATAAAGTCTATTTTGTGTAGATATCTTTGAATGGTTGGCTGAATAATACCAGAGAACTCGACTATAAATCGTGGATATCCCTGAGGCAAGTGTGGCATAACATTTCTATATTTATATTATAATTTTGCAACTTTGAGGGGATATTTATGTTCTTGACAGAAGGATACTTAAAGCGAATCACATTGACCAGCGTTTTCGGAATTCGTTCACAACGCTCGATATAAGCAGTTACATAATAAAATTACTTATTATCCACTCGATCCATTATTTACATGCTACACATAGGTATTAATGTTATATACTTTAGTATTACTGTACACTAAACAGGTTAAAATAATTTCATCTCCTAAATAACAAGTGCGAATAAAATGGTCATTACATTGATTCGTACAAACATTTATCTAGACGTTAAATTTAATTTTATAAAACACCCTTTATAGTTTCATCTAATTTATAAAGTTTTTTTTCAGTAGTTTATTTAAAATATTTTACTAAATTTGACACCAGTTAACGTGTTCTTAACACAGTAGCTTGGCTAACATATAGTTTTTATGGACTTAGGCCTGTCTTGCACAGAACGGTGTGTACATGTATTAAAATATGTATTTTACTGATAAGGTAAGCGTATTAGAAACATCACAAACACATTATTGTTTGACGGACACCGATAATTTCTTTATATAAAACACCTAGGAAGCTGCAGGGCTAATGATAAAATTATCGACGTAGATTACAGAGTATACATATAAATTTATTTAAAAAGACAATATCAGAATATATGGGCTACACTTAGTAAAACTTTAAATAAATAGGTTTATTTTTCTCTTAATTAACGATAAGCTTAAAAGTACACGTTGCATTATAATTTATAACAGGTATTTACTTTTTCTTCTGAATGTATTGAAGTTGATGAAAAAAATAGCATATTTAAGTACCTACATGGCATGTTTTTTTTTAATAATTTTATAGCCGTCGAGTTTAGGCGTTATTAGAGAGACGCAAATTCTCATCAATGTTACGGGCTTTAAACACTGCCAATCAATGCTAATTCAAAAAAGTAACTTCACAGTTACGTACGACGCACAATCAAGGAAAAATAGTTTATTTTTCCTGTATCTAGTTCAACTAGTTTGTCCATCTTGTTTCTTTCAGATTGCTAATTATCCTTAAAGCATTCAATTTTGAAGTCATGTATCACCAACCAAACTTGGAAGCGCTAATAAAGTATTTAGGTACTTACAATAATAATTACCTTAAATTTAATTCATGAGCGTGAATAATAATTATTACATTTGTTTTATCGCGTGGACGAACACATGAAGCGCATTGTTCAAACCGATATAACCTAAATATAATATCTAGTAAATCATTAGGTAATAGTAAGTGCAGAGTAATTTGTTAATTAATTTACCGTTATTATAATATATTATGGGTCTCTTCGTAGCCCCAGCAAATTAAAAGTCAAGGTATCTAGAGAAGATTCTAGATACCAAGCTTGGTGACATGCTAGAAAAAACTCCATATAAGAATTCAAATAAAATATGCGTAAAATGATATTAGTAAAAATGGTTAGATGTATATGCAGCAGCGGCGTTAGGGCCACTGACACCCCGGGCAGTAATATTTAGGCGCCCACTTAAGGACAGTATTGAGGGTACACAGCCGGTGAGCCAGGAGGCCGAGGCCCCAGACCTCAGCGCCCCCCAAATTTGGCGCCCCGGGCCGTCGCCCCATCGCGCCCCCCCCCCCCCCCTAACGCCGGCACTGTGTATATGCCAACTGATGTTTCGAGTGAGTGGAGCCCAAACCACATTGGAATGACTCGCTATTTCCACCTAAATAGCATATACGTAGCTACGATGGCCGATTCTAGGCGCAGTGGCCATGATAGCCAAGATTAAAGTGGCGTTTTACATGTACCTATCGTATGCCAAGTCTTGGCAAACGTTCAGACCTCAGCCGTTACAAACCGCCAAACAAGGGCCAACTTTTCATTGTTTTAGGTAAAGTACTAAGAAGCCAAACTCACCCAAGCTTAAAAAAGCAATGGCAAACACCTCCTCCACCCGCTTCAGCTAGTGAACTATAACCAAGGCTTGGCAAGATATTGTAAAGTTTATTGTTCAGCCTCGGTACCCCATGACTTTATATATTGGTCTAAATTATGATTATGTATTGATCTAAATAGGAGACACGGTTATCGCTTACTTAAGTTGAATGTAAGTTATTAATAAGACTAGGCCAAAGAAAATGTTAGATAGTGTGATGAAAACAAGATCTAATGGTTCAACCAGAATCATAATTTAAAATCATAAAAGAAACGTAAAACAAGGCACGGAGGGAAGTAGGTATTCCTTAAGACGATATGCAGATGGGATCATACTTATCACGAGTATGAACTTAACTTGTTTACATATAGCAGGTACTAACTCGATATAATTTATCGTTCCTTAATTTGACCGATATGACATACTAGACTAGACTATGGTAATGGTAAATAGGTTCTAACAGTTTATTGTTTATATATTTAAGTAGGTATATAATTTTCAAACAATCAATGTCATTGACTCTTGGTTTTCGTGGTTCGACCTCTGACTGAAGGTAAAAAACATAATGTAGGTACCTACTACCTACTAGGTATGATATGGATTATACGATGTGGTTTTGAGCATCTTTTATGCTCCCATATTTTATGTTTATCTGTTGATCATTTTATTTACCTACTAATGTTAAAGTTATCGGTTAGTGATTAGATCTATGAGAAAATGCGATTTTTGACAGTGATAAGTGCGTATACAATTAGCGATTGCAGTTTTTAATATGAATAATACTTATAGTGTAGACTAGCTGTTGCCCGCAACTTCGTCTGCATAGAATTCGTTTATCCCTATACTATCCGCTATTCCGCTATCCCGCAAGATTTAGATACCTACTTAACATCATCTTAATAAAATCCAATCATGAATCACTGCAGAACCTTTTCAAAACCCAGGGTTAATTAGTAGTGGTAAAATGTGCTTTCAAAATGCATGGAACTGTCACTAACCCAGGTTAAACGATTTTTTTAACCCTAAATCGTGGAAGCGGCCCTCAAAAACAACAGAGAACTGAAGCTACTTCACAAAGTAGGGGTTTCCTCTACAGCAAGTACCTACCTATTAGATCGGTACTCGGAAACAGTCGTAGTACTCCATGTTATTGTAGGTACTGTACTGTTATCATTACGTTTCCGGCAGATTTATTTTTTATGAATGGGAATCAGTAGTAGGTTTCCTCGTATGTTTTCCTTGTATATCGTTACGCAATGAATCACAGGATTTGATAATAATACACGCAATATAAAACTGTACAAACTTAAAAATGTGGTGGTTGTTTTAATTTTAGACTTTTAAACTGAGCATCTATGTAACTTTTTATTATGAATACCTTAATAAAGTTTTTCTTTAATCAATAAAAAATATATTTTGCACCCACATAATGTTGAAAACATTAATTTAAAACCGCTATCAAAACTAGACTTTCGAACATATTTTTTAAATATATATATAAGTTAGCAACAAAAAAGTGAAACTGTTACAAAAAATATTTTAATCGTATTTATTTTATATTATAAACTAATCTTTAACTTTTACCATTTAGTTCTCATACTTGTCATTCGTTCGATGATCCATAAAACTACGTAGAGCAGTGATTAGGTTTGGATGTATTTATTGTTTAATTTTAACTTTATTTGTTTTCTATTAAGGTTTGAACTTGCAGCACGAGGTCCCTCGCAAGAGAGAGCACTGCTGTCGCGTCGTGTCGTTCCGCCATTTCTGTAAACAAGTAAAATACATGATCAAAATAATAGGTAGGTAAGCCTAAAATATCCTAATTTTGGCCATACATGTAGCCGGGTGAGAAAATTGTTTCATTAGGTAGTGTAAAAATACTTAAAGTTTTTTTTTTGGATTAAGTGATTAACTATAGTGGAGCAGAGTCATACAATTTTTACATACATACCGTCACGCCTCTTTCCCATAGGGGTAGGCAGAGACTACTTTGTTCCACTTGCTACGATCCTGACATATTTCTTTCGTTTCATCCACAGTCATCAATCTCTTCATACATGCTCGTCGGTTTCGGGTACTCCTGACCTGACCTTTTTCCAAAACGTCTCCTATTTGGTCTCGGAACGTCCGTCTAGGCCTTCCCCTCCCAACGTAACCATTCACACTCCCCATATAGATCTGTTTAGTTAGTCTACTTTCATCCATCCGCTCTACATGCCCAAACCACCTAAGCATACTTTTTTCTATCTTAGTCACTATATCCTCTTTCACACCAGCACGTTCTCTTATCACACTGTTCCTTATCCTATCTTTCAGAGATACACCTTCCATACTCCTTAACGCTCTCATTTCTACTGCATTTATTCTACTTTCATGCTTCTTTTTTACAGAAAGAAGAAAGAAGCATACAATTTTTGTCCCCTATAAATACTTTTAATGATCATTGGTTTGAATAATGCAGCACTCAAAGTTTCGGAGATATCGCCAAAACTGTCCTTACAAAAGGAGGACTCTAACGTTGTGATTTTAACATGAAGATGCGATCATTAACAATCATTGTGGTTATCATTTTAACATCATTGCGACTATAAAATTCTTTATGCGTGGTTTTTTTACTTATGAAAGGGTTATAAAATTTCTCAGGCGATTTGTCCTAACAATGTCATTACAGATAAGACGTTATAAACAAAGTAGGTAGATATTCTAGGTAGTTCCCCTTGCCTTCTTATCTAAATGATTCGGCAGTAAATATGAATGTGACGTTTAATTTGTGTGGCGATGTATATCTTACATTGATAAGACACCTAAGGTGCTGTTACGTCACAGATAATTGTTTTAATTTTAACTAGCGACCCGCCCCGGCTTCGCACGGTATATTATGCATGTATTATACATATAAACCTTCCTCTTGAATCACTCTATCTATTAAAAAAACCGCATCAAAATCCGTTGTGTGGTTTTGAAGATATAAGCATACATAGGGACATAGGGACATAGGGACACAGGGACAGAGAAAGCGACTATTTTATACTATGTAGTGATATAGAAGGAAGAAGTCAGTAGAAGATACCTACTTTAACATTGTATGTAACTAATACAGCATAAAGACGACACTAACGTTTTTTTAAATACATTCATCAAAATACTGTGTGGCCATATGCGAGCTGTTATCGTAGCTTTTGAATATTACAGGTTACAACAAGCAAAAACTCTAGTGTGGCCGTGGCTCGCTCGCCTCCACGCTGACCACCTATATTCGGTTATACGTTCGGGAGAACTCCACACACAAACTTATACAGCATCAAACTTGCAAATTCATACAAAACATCGTTTCAATCCGACCACTGGAAGTGGGTTAAATTTATCCAGAAAGATTTACCCCTCATACAAATACATACAAACTTAACAAGTTTTAAATAAAACCTTGTACGAGCAACTCGAGGTATTTTAAGTCATAATAACCATTGAAAAACTTGATGATGTCGGTGAAGTCCATCGCGTTTGCGAGTATGACGTCGCGGTAGGTCTCCAGCAGCGCCAGCGCCAGGAACAGCACCATGTGCTCCGAGGCCACGCGCCGGGATGCCCAGATCAGCTCCCAGGCCGCGAACACCTGCACGATAGCAAGATAAATCCAGGCATTTAGCACACAACAGTGCTACCGCATATACCTGAGTGCGACAGAGATTACTCGCGTCCGCAAGAAGATTACCAAGTGTTGGTTTGCACACGTACCCTTGTTGCTAAAGAGTAGGTACTCAACCTTGGCTGTTACATTGCTCTCAGAGAGCCTCCTAACCTTTCGATGGATGCAAAGAGTTTTTGATTCTCTGTATCCGTTTTTTTCTAATTAAGTATGCCACACGAATAAATCACTTGGGAGGATTGCTTTTAACGTTTTATAAGCAATACTTCGGAGAGCGTACTTCCAAACCACATAGCCTGATTTGGCCTTATCTTTCTATACCCATACGTCATTCTGAGCCAGTGTCTAGAATTTTCGATACCGGTAAAATTATGCACGAAAGAGGTGGCGTCATTATGCGCTAGATCCATGTTTAATGTAACAGTTCATCAATTCTATACCAGGCGACGCTATACTCATTACAGTCTAGTTTATGAAAAATTATAAGTAGTCACGACCTGATAAAACTATTCCCGCTTGAAGTCGAACAAGAACCAGCACTACTAGCAGCAGAAGTAGGAATCAATGAGTATTAGCTGAGCGCGTGAATTAGCTCGTACTGCTATCAATTCAGGAACTCGATCAGATACTCATGCTTTGGTAAAGGAGAGTCCTGGTTGAAGTCAAATAAGAACTAGCGCTAGCACAAGTAGAAATTAACAAATGCATTTACTCGTACAACGTACAGCTCGGGGTCCAGAATCTGGATTTGATAAGTACCCACGTCTTGGTAGAGCAATGCAGTACAAAATAATGTACCTATATACCTAATAATAATAACTGTGCGTCCGAATTAGCTCGTACAGTGTCAGTTTAGGATCAGGAACCGATACTCACGTCCTGGTAGAGCAGTTCCCGCTTGAAGTCGAGCAGGAACCAGCGGTAGCAGAAGTAGAAGTGGGTGTAGTCGCCGTGAGCGTGCATCAGCTCGTACAGTTCGCAGTCCAAGATCTGGATCAGTGATCTACCGGGACATGAACTCTTTGTTAGTAAAATCATTGATTATAATTTAGCGGAATTACCTTGACGCTCACTCTCAGGTCTATAGAGCCAGTCAAGAGTGGAGTTCACTTTTTGTTACAGATGTTTCTGATCATTTGTTTAAAGGTCGTAAGGTTGGACGCAAAGTTGTCCATGATTTGTCCAGATGGGAAATTTGACGCACGTCGGTTCTTCTTGCATCATCACTAACAGCCGGCACCTACATTGGATGAAGAGAAGGGATATTTCTGGGAGACACTAACCTCATATCCGCAAAGTGCGCGTCCATGGCTTGTCCCGATGGGAAGTTGTGCTGCGCGTGGCGCATGAGTCTAGCGAACAGGGCATGGGCGGCGGCCTCCTCGCGCATCATCACTAGCAGCGGCGCCGCCAGGTCACACATGCCTTGCATGTAGCCCATCTCGAGATGCTCCCAAACGTATCTGCACGCAAAGAGCCGTAGTCGTCAATTTATCAGTCGCAACCTCACACCAGCAACGCTTTCTATTTCTTCTACAATAAACTTAGTAGATAAATGAGATTTTACCACCAATATTTTCCCCTAAGTATATGTTATATTGTATCCTGGGGTAACCACTCCGCAGCTTTAAGTATTATAGTTTTCCGAACCTCTAATTTGATTCTAAGCAAGATATAAATCCTAATTTTGCGAATTTTAGGTAGTTATACCTGGTTACGAATTTTATGTAAAAAAAACTAAATAGCTCTAATAAAATAAGGAAGCATACTCACGTGCACATAATATTCCTCAATTTGTCTAAGTTTTCATCGGTAAAGAACGGATAGTTCCTGTCGCACCTCTGTACGTCTTTTTCAATACGATGTAAATTCAATGCGAAACTTTCGACCAATTCATTCTGAAAAAATAACCATAATCTTGAGTTTGAATAACTTAGTAAGGGCTTTATAAAGGAAAGTAAACATTCAAATATTGTAATTACATTCATATTCTTTATGTTTCATACTAAATAAACAAAAGATTCAAATATTCTAATTACATTCAGACTCTTCGTATTTCTGACTAAACAAAACAAAACAAAATGTTACATTTTATAGGTACATACTTTAGAATAAGATATATCTTCTCAAACTAATAATGGATTCTAGCATTCACAGTTACTTAGTTTCGTTACCCAAGTAGGGTAAGTTATGGGTCTTAGCACAAGTGGTACGATCTAGTTACCGAGTAAACGCCTCCGTTGGAACTCGCTGGGGACACGCAGTTGGAGCGGTTCTCGGGGCGCGGGTCATTGCTCGGCTCCAGCGTGTCGAAGGACGCTCCGGCCGAGTGGGACTCCTCGCGTACCACGCCCAGCGGACTGCGTGCTGGACTCACGTTCGCTGCCCCAAACACACGTTAGATGCGGACACAGAACCAGTGAGGTGTCGGCACTATAGGCCTGATGCGCACTTAGATAGAGGGAAGAAGAGTCAGTCGCACGGACCAGAAGTCAAGTAAAAAAAGAGGAAAGGGTATATTTAACTTTTTCCACTGTTTTTTAAAGTTAAGTTTAGTCACTGCTATTTTAGCCTTCCAAGAACCAGGCGCTTGCACATAGATGAAGGCCCAAAAAAGATCGTTGACATTAGCAAACAAGAAAATATTCATCCGTAGCAGCCTTTGGTTCCGAAGAAATTCTGTAAAGCAAGACCAAAGAATATATCTTACCTGTAGTTCCACCAGAAGCAGGTGAACCAGACGCCGCAAGATCAACGGATGGATTCGTTATAATCACGCTTGTGTGCTGCGGTGGAGGTATATCCTGAGGAACGCTCTCGTCCAGCGACGACCTTACATCGTTCCCATTGAGATTTACATTTGCACTATCCACGCTACACAGCGGCCCTCGCCCACCGCCTTTCTGCACTATCCCTTCAGCTAACCTTTTTATCTCAGCTATGCTCTCCCTTCTCATATCAGGGTTTTCAACTGTACTCTTAATATGTACCTCTTCTTCGTCATCTAAGTCTTTCAGACTGTCTAAATCTACATCCCTATTATCACCCATCTCAGTCTCTCCGTTTACTTTCTCTTTGCCTTCCGAGTCCATCTCTATGTTGTCTACTTCGTCTATACTCGGTGCCCTGGACAGAACTGGTTTTGTGTCAGGTTTTTTCTGCTCGATTTCACTTGGCTCTGGTGACACCACTGGCGGATTATCAGATATGACACTGCAGTCATCTTCGAACACCTGCAAAATAAAATAACCCACTACTAAAAACGGTGACAGTTTTCAACCATTGCTAAAGAAAAACTCGTATTTTTTTAATTTGCGGTCATAGACCAATCTAGCTCAGCTTACGAGTAGGTATTCATGGAGTTTGGATACATGGAAAATAAAACATCCCGAGAGTGACGTTACCTCGCACGACGTATTGTCAGCTGGTTTCAGCCTTCCAGAAGCTTCGCTCAGGCGTGCTATGGACGCGGCCGTGGCCTCCCTGTCTCGCTGGCGCACGATAGCTTCCACGCAGAGCCAGTCAGACATGGTCGTCTCATACTGACGACGGTTAGCTGTGTCCTGCTCGGCTCTCTCTTCTGTTGTCGAGCCAAATCTATAGGGATATAATAATAGATGAACGGGATTCGAAAGCAAATTTTATAGCACTTAACTATAAATATCGAATTCACTAGTCACCTAATCCAAGCATCAAGGTGATCGCATTGTATTTCCCACCTTCACCATGCGCGAGGAGGATTGGAAGCAAAATCGTTGCTCATTTAAATTGGACGTCGAGCCATGCCCTGACCGCCGTACAAGAGAGATAGGCAAGTAGGTACTCACTCATAGTATTCAAGTAGATAGGGCCACACCTCACGCCGAATTTCATGCTGCACCCCACCATAATACACTAGCCGATACACCTCGTCTTTGTCAGCGACGGCACCTCGCTCGTCCGTCATTGATTTCCACAATTCTTCAGTGAGACCACCTTCAGCGTCATCTGAGACACGATTTAAGCAGATTAAAAAAATATAGTGCCTCTTTCAGATAAACATCTTGTAGTAGTTTAGGTCATACCGTAATATTTGCTGGGCTAAAATATTTAACAAGCAATCTTGCGGACTTGACCTTCTCATAATAATAACTTATAGAGTTCCTTTCACTAAATCAATGTCCTGGATTCATTCAAATTATATTTTTTTATAATTGCAAACTAACTATATAAACGTTTTAAAACATTAAAAGCGTAATGGAATTAACGTATCATAAATACGCCATTTATAAAAGAAAGTTTACCTCTAGGTATGATATTGGGATGAACCAGACCACTCAAATGGGTGCGAACTGTGGACAAGTGCCGGCAGTACGCTAGCCACCCGTAGAACGCACGCGATATAATCTGCCGTCGCATCGTACTGCACACCAGTTCTATTGATGCAGACTGAAACAGAATTTAATAACAACGATACAGCTTATATCTAAGTACATTGGATAAATACAGAATTACTGGCAGATGACCATATACGGCTGGTAGCCCACAGGCTGCTAGAGTCCAAATGATGTAGCAGATGACAAAATCATGCCAGTGAATGTCTAGAGGTGCCGAAGTAGTGACTGCACTGATCGCTCTAGCAAAGAGCATACAGTGAATTCATATTACCTGCTCTATAGGATGATGCGTAATCATCGGCGGGTGTCCATTGAGGCCGGCGGACGGCGGACAGTCTACGGACATGGTACTGGAGTCCGATGATGTGGTAGATGTGGATGCCAACGGATGTCGAGGCGTGCGAGGTGGTGATTGCACCGATCGCTCCAGCAAAGAGTGTCGCATGGCTAGATAACATTGTGAAAAAGTTAATTTTATAATCATTGTTTTAAACTGGCAATAATTCTACGTCCGAGACAGAATGAATTAATAAGTTATGTTACATGAAATTTTCGCATGCTCTTTTTGATTTTAGCAGCCCAAATAGCCAACCAGCACCATCTTATCTTCAAATCTTTGAAGTTTAAAACCACTATGGTCGTAACTACTTTACGGACGTCATAAAACTCTAGTCTCTTAAGGTTTTTACACATCGTCTTACCTTCTCTATCAGCAATAGCGTTGTTCACAATGCGGAACACGTAGTCGCCAGCGGCCTCTTCCCACTCCGCCTCCTCGTTTTCTCCGCTCTCGCAGAGGCTCGGCATAGGCCGCCTTCGACCCTTGCCCCGACCGAACACCTATGAGGTAAGAGGATTTGCGTTTAGGCGTTAAGCTAATTAAAGACGTCATGGACATATTCCCTAAACGTATAATAAACGTTAAACAGATTCAAAACGGCCTCGGAATAGTAGTAAGCACCTCTATTTTTTTACATCAGGTCAAGAACGGTACGCTGTACTACTCCTTTCTACATTTACAGGTCAGACCGTAGGTAAGTATGTAGATACTTATCATCAGAATTGGACTTCTTGCCTTACTTGATCATTTGATGGCGATTCTTTTGCTTCACTGTGAATACAAGACCATGAATCTGCCTTGATACGTCAGTGAGAGCACCAACTGTAAGTACGTATACTTTTAGCTTTTTTTGGAACAAGACATTCCAAGCATTTTGATGTGATAACACCGAGAATCAAGACTACATCTAACCATAGCCGGTTTCTATTACAGCGATTGTTTTCATCGGAAGCTCTGAATGAGGGAGGGCTATGGTTGGTCACCCATTTATGTGCCTCTAGGGGGCTACCATACAACGTATAATTTAAAACATCTGGTACGTTGATACATGTTTGTACATATTGTGTCCATAGTATGCCTTAGTTACTACTGGAATAAGGCTAAGTCGTACCTTTCCAGCTCCTCTTTGGGACCATAGCGGTGGATCGAGCTGTCCGTGTGGTAGCAGGCCAGTCTCCAAGTTACTCAGGAAGGAGAGCAAGTGTCCACCTGTGTTACAACATCAAAAATTGTTTCATGAACCTAGCAACACTACGCGTGTTTTCAATAACTTTGGATAAGATGGACAAATTCCGATGAAGTTTTTTTCTCAACCTGTACTGCTGCTGCATTAAGTGAGTTGGTTTGTACACGTATTGAGACAATGGAATCTAGTATAGAACGACTTAAAAAGGTTGAAAACGACGACATTATCGACTATTTGAAATCTAGTAAAACTTATTTTAATTAAACTTGGCTTGGATGTACAGGATGCTACTGACAATCAAGGAACCATTCATCAGCGTCCTTCACGAACGTCTTACTAAGCCCCTAATATGCACCACGGTCTACTAGATCAAACTTACCTAACCTACTTTAACGCTGTGAATTAACTTAGAGAGCTTACCTTTGGGGAAGTGTATGGGTGGCCGCTGCACTCCGTCCTGGCCCACCAAGATGAGGGCGTCCGCGCCGCGTGCGCGATGTACATGCACGTAGACCACCTCCCACACGCACACTTGCAGCGACATCGCCCAGTACACGCTACGCACACAACCACAATAAGATAGTGCTCATTATCCAACACCAGATACTGTACAGCGTGTCTCAAAAAGCATCAACGTCTGACATATCCGTTTTTTTCACACCACCTGCTCGACAATGGCTAATTATATATCATGTAAACCTTACTCAAAGTAAGTCATTATAGCCCTTGGCTTTCGCCGGGTAGTAATATTGTACTGAAATTCATTATAACCCGTAGGTTAATAATATGATTCTCACTTTTCATACTTCTTATTGCTATACTCTTAAAGTCCAATTTCGTAAAAATCGCATGGCTCCGAAAATCGAGATGGCCACGCCACGGCAAGCGGCGTTCGAATTTCGAACGAATGAAACAAATTTGAAATAAAACAAAAGCGGCCAGTGTTTGCTGACGCTGTAATATTACACGCATTCAACTGCTAGGATTCCAAAAATATTGGACAACTGGACTAATTTCTCAAACTTAATTTTTTACTTTTAATTTTGTTTTAGGTACTGTTGTTTTAATTAAATTATTTTTCTAGTTACCTTGGTTTTTATTGTCTCGCAAAAGGTGAGAAAAGTAGAGTATACTCCTCGGAGATAAAACTGTATATGTCTTAGGTGCGATTAAATGCTTCGCTCCACTCAGGACTCAATCTTAATTCCCTCGCTACGCTCAGGAATTAACTCATAACACCCTCGCTACGCTCGGGAGTTAAATCTAGAGTCCTTTGCTACGCTCAGGATTCAATATCGCGCCCGTGACATAATACAGTGCTTTATCCCCTCGGTGTACAATCTACTATTCTCTTCGACATTGGATATATCTCCAATTAATTTATTTGATGGTAGAGGCGTTTTACACCTCCACTATAGTTAGATAGATTAATATATTTAAGGCTCGGGGACCTTATACATCCCTTTTATAAATGTATTTAATTTAAGTAGAATTTAAGTATTTTTACTGTATTTTATATAGAAAAATGACTTTCTGCCAAGTTTCTTGCGGCGCATTCTTCTTGGCAATGATGGTCTTTCCGAATCCGCTGGTAGGTACTTTAAAAAAAGACACGTAAAAGGGCCCTTGGCGACCAATTTGCAAAAATAAAATTTTGTTTATTTTTATTTTTTGGTGTGAATACGCCTGCAAAGTTTCGTACTACAGAATTTATTATTGATCTTCTAACCGAAGTTTGTTGGGTATTCCTAGTTTATAAATTAAATTATATGTTTATAAGAAAATATTATTACAATACGTCACTCATGCACAAAATACCATTATTTTGTTAGTAAAAAATCTAAAGTAGGTAATTAACGGAGTTGGTGAGTTTGATTAGTTCACACCACACACCACTACATACTTGAGTGCAATTACACACACGGTATATAATATTAGCAAGACAGCAGTTGTGTACCTATGACGTATGTATATAGGCTAATGTTGACTACGTGACTGTTTTCCTCGTTCGTAGCTCTATAGGTACCTAGCGTAGTTATAATCCACACTAACGGCCATGTTACCCGCGAGATGGTTAGCTCAAATCGTAAAGTCCTACATTATTCATAAAATGTTAAACAACATTAAGTTTATCCCTGGTACTAATTCATGAGATACCACAGGGACACATTAATTAAGTACATCATGCAAATCAAGCAGAATTCTACTTTAATTTACTCAGAGAAGCCTAATTAGCTACGCCATTAGGACGGTCTGCGCCGCAAGCATTTACAACCTGTAATATATGAGCACTGGCTACTACGCGTTCTCGACACCGTCCCTCAGTATACAATTCAGCACAAAAGTGCGAGTCGTGATATAAACCGACAACAAAAGGAAAATACCTATTTTATTTTCATGGAAAATTGTTGACATGTTTAAGCACTTTACGTCAAAAACATGACGCGAAGGAAGTGGTGGCCTCGTTTAATTTTTCTCTTTAATGTCGAAGTCTATTTTTCACGAACGCGGCAAATGGACGTCATGCCGACTTTCTTCTTCGACACAGTGTCCAATAATAGCATGGTAATTCTCCAAATTTGTGCATCACTACGTAGTATAAAACAAAATCGCGGAAAGTCTGTCTGTTTGTCCCTATGTACGCTTAGATCTTTAAAACTACGCAACAGATTTTGATGCGGTTTTTTTTTTATAGATGAAGTGATTCAAGAGAAAGGTTTATATATACATAGGTACATGCATAATATACCGTAAGAAGCTGGAGCGGGTCGCTAGTTTCATCATATTAAGGCGTCACGATTTTTTTAACAGGGAGAGTTTGAGTGCACAAATCTGGAAAATTATCGAACAAATTAACCAACAAACAGTTGCCATATAAAGTAGTTTACATTTCATTCAATCAGGCGTTACTTTGCGGAGGTCCATTTCAATGAACAAAAACATACCTATATATTTCACACAGGCTTGGTTATCTTGCACGTGAGTAGCGGAGTAGCAAGGTAAACATTTTTTGTTCATTGAAAGTAGTTTATAGTCGATCAAGTAAGCGCACTATCATATTTTATGACAGTTCAATTAAAAAAAAACAATAGTTTTAGCTGATTGTGACATTGGTTTCAAAATAAAAACGGTTTTTGAAGTAACCGTTTAACTACCCTAAGGGGTGACAAAGGAATTTCTTGATCCACTATACCTACTTACCCGCTTCTGTATTGCTGGCCGAACCGACTGGCTGTTAGACGTCAAAAAATTAAAAAAATAAAACAAGCAACATACCAATCTATACACAGGGGGCCAAGGCAGCGGCGCCTGAACACAGTGCAGACTGGCGCCATACTGCACAGAACACACTTGTGTGGACACGCGGACGCATGCACTAGGTGACAGCGGAGCAAACTACACAACAACAGGCAAGCTAACATAAAGAAAGAGCGACAAGAAAGAAATAGGTTAAAATTTAAACAAAAAATAAAACGAACAGGTAATCAAGCACGTAATAAATTAATTGACAGTGTCAAAGAAGGCAGCACCCTTATTTTATTTAATGTTCGGGGTGTAGACACAATTACATTCATCCGGCCGGCGAGTCTATTTCAGGGATCAACTATCCTTACTTAGTAGGAACCAAAAAATTAAATACTTTTCCGAGTACCTTTACTCGGATCTAGCCGCCTGATTACGACTTAGCGTTTCAGATGGCTTTTATTGCAGAAAAATAAATCAGTAGGCTTATTATCTAACTCGCTCGCAATCGCCATCTTGTTTATTTTGACATTTCTTGTGTAAATGTGACAGCTAGCTCATTCCGATGCCAATTGTCAGCCCATACATGAACTGTCAAAATGAATACGATGGCGATTGCGAGCGAGTTAGATAATAAGCCTACTGATACCCGGCCTGAGCTGTATAATTGCAATATTAAGGTACCCACTTAGAGGTTAAATACCACTAGTTAATATAGGTACAATTTTCAAAAGATCAATAGAACTGTGGTTGGAAACAAGAATCTGCTGGAACGTACAATCTACCCGTGATTACGAGACGGCTTCAAATGTTAATTTGTGAAGCCACTTATCTCATAATAATCGTACACACTGTAAAAACATATAAAATTTATAATCAAGCTCCTAATACACCCGCTTGCAAAAAAAATGGACACCCATGGTTTTGTATTTTATGTGCATAAAAGCTTACTTTCTAAGCTTTAATGCCTAAAAATCTGAAAAGCCGTAGGAAGCAATTCAATTAACTTTATTTTTCTAGGTAGTCTAACTTAATTTTTTGTCTTGTGTGGTACAGTCAGCATCAGAAATTAATAAATAGTTGAAGAACTCAAAATGGTCATCTACACACGACTCTAATGCCAGGTAATAAGAGGGTGTGTAGATCGTTTTGAACCCCTCGATTGTTTATCAACTTCTGATGCTGGCTGTATCTAGCTCAATGCTAAACATAAAGTTATATTTACTCATAACGATATTGTATTCCATGGTTGTTTGAATTAATATCTCGTAGACTCATACATATAGGTATACACTCCTACTTAGTACTTAGTTAAATTACTGAAAACACATACATACAAATATCACGTCTATCCCTTACGGGGTAGACCGAGCCTAAGGTAACAAAACCTTAAGGCCACGTTTAGCATAATTAATGGCGTATAGGTGGAAAGGGAAATCAAAATAGTGATGGGTTGCTAGCTGCATTACCTATAACATGATTCCTAAGAATTTGGCCCATTCCCTCGATGGGCTTTTACCATCTGCGCGGGAAGAGAAGCAACTGGTAAATTCTGTTTGTTTGTTTGTTCGTATTCTACGTTCCGAAAACACCATCCTTTGATATAATATATGTGTCTCTCACGAACCTAATTCAACCCTCTTACATGTCATGTCAAACGAATTCTAAAGCTTTCTGTGAAGAGGGTACACAGTGCTTAGTAGTTTTTCTTTTATTACAACCAAGCATAGGTAACAATGCGGAGCTATAAGAACGTGATCAAGAGAACCAAAGAAAAATACAGCGTGCGAAAGTAAACTTCAACACGCACGTAAGGTCAGGCACGTTTCACGTAAAAGCCTGAGAATAACAAAAAATGTACTGTAACCAATGTGTCTTAAAACTAATCCGAACACACCCGAATTTTTAACACGTGAGCAACACCAGTGGAATCAGGAAATCTTCTGCGTGGCGTGGGAGCAGCACTTTGGGCGAAGTATGGGTTACCTTTTCTCATAGTTTTTATCCCGGGAAATTGCACGTTTCCTGCGGAATAGCGATAAGCGGATTCTGCACAAACGGAGTCGCGGGCAACTGCTAGTAGGCTATAATTAATTCTGTGTGGACGAAGTCGCGGGCAACAGCTAGTCGAGAAGGCATGCCCTGTATAGCAGTTCGTACTAAGTATTTTTGTACCTCATTATGTCTATTGCTAGCTTTATACCCAGCAAATTGGTAAGTAGGCACCTAAGTACATTCTAATTTTCCCGAGTACTCAGTCTATTGTCGTCAATTGTGTACCTAAAGACTTTGATGGATGAACTGGGAATGACATTAAAATATCTAAAAGAAGTTTTAACCGAACGTGTACTGCTTAACAAAATACTTGTCCTGTGTTACTTTGCTAGTAGACATTTATTTACAGTCGTAAACTTGTTGAAAAGTTGTAATTTTATTTGAAGTCAGTAAATTGACATTAGTCGTGCAGCGCTTCTCTACAATCGTAATAGTTTTACGACTTTTGAAAAAGACTAGCAAATAGTCACAGTACCTATATGAGTCGTTTTCAAAACACATGTAGGTACTTACATAGTTAAGGGCCTTTATTAAAACAAAAGTTAATTGATTCCTTTGTGATACGGCTTTTTCACCCTTATTGCAATAGAATAAAGGTGAAACGATCGTAACACAAAGGAATCAATTAATTTTTGTTGTGATCTAGCCCTTAACTATGTACATTTTTATTTAAAACGATTCATAGAGCCCCTGTTGCACTGTCGTAATTCTACCGTTACATGTATACTTACTTATGTAAAGCATGTATAGTCAAGGGTATAAATATCGATACAGCCATCATGTCAAACATAACAGATGTGCCACCGACCTTATTGTTTGAGGCGTTTGTACAGAATGTTTTTGACGTCTTGGTAAAGTACATATTTATGCTCTTGACTGTACCACAAACGGGCGATTCTATTTACGATAAGATAAATTATGCTGTGTTGAACTAAATACTTAAAAAAAAAACAAAAAAAATGAAGAAGGTAGACGAGTGAAACGGTCAAATAAATTAAGAATCAGAATCAAAAACGACAACTTAACTGTGACACATTATAATAATACGCTAACGCAATAATAATATAAGCATTGCTGATTTCAGTACTAACATTTCACAATTAGATAGGAAAGCAGTAGCAAAATGAGCATGCTAGATTAAACATGTTAATGAAAATAAACATGCTAATGAAAATCCGAAAGCCGGAGGCTGGAGGGCCCGTGATCTCAAAGCTACACGAGTTTAATAACAAAGTAAAATACGGAGGATTTAAACTAAGCAGTCTTTCAGCTCGCGTTGGGAACGCAACAAAGTATTCACACTCTTTTGTAACAACAAACAACTTTGTAAAATAAAACTTTGAAAGAAAAGTGTGCAGCGCGCCAGCAAAGTTTCGTATTAAATTGAATAAAAAAGCCGTAACTCGGGCCCATTCATTAAAATATCAAAGTCGCGCGGACTGGCCAATTAGGTATTGCACTCCCAACTTAATTATAAGCTTTAAACTTCAATGAAGTGTAATAAATGGCTGAGTGAAGTTAAAAGGCTTCACGTTACGCATTGATTTATCAATTAGAGGTAGATAGCCGGAAAAGTCAAATTATATTTTCTTTGTGCTCACTTAACAAGAATTTGCTGTGTTCCGGCGTGGAGAGTAAGACAGCCGGGGAAATTACGGGCACAAGAGGCATTTCATCTTAGTCCTCTAGGTTGGCAACGCATCTGCATTCCCTCCGGGGTTGCGGGTGTCTATGGGCAGTGGTGATCACTTACCATCAGGTGACCCACTTGCTCGTTTACCTTCCTATTCATATTAAAATATATATATATATAGATATACTCCTTCCAAAACATATCTTCACGCACTCTACCTACAGCTTATGCATATAATTTACATTAGGTCATCAATGATCATCTCCAGCCTATATACGTCCCACTGCTGGGCATAGGCTCAGAATGATTATTATTCTCCTAGATTAGATATAACTTCTAATTTTATTGTGATGTCCACATCTATGCCCGCGTCCATGCAATTTATTGTTGAATAGTTACAGTTCAATCGACATCAAAACTATACATTAAACGGTAGACGTAGACACGGACTCTGAGAAAGAGGAAACTAAATAATAAATATTGCTGAAATAACTACCTACACAAGTGGACCAAAGAGCCATTTATTTTCCACTGGCGTTTCAAAGACAGAAATGTTGGCAGTATGTTACCTTTTGTCAACTCCCTCGCTCTCGGCGTACCCGTTCATAAGTTGATTGGGAGTCCACTTGATGATAAGCCCGGCAGCCGTCTGATGCAGGCTTAGGTAACCAGGCATTGGTTCTGCTATGTCTTTCTGCAAAGACACATTTAATCAGTGCCTTCGTTGATCTTTACGATTTTTGAAAACACACATGACATGTGACAATACTACTCGAAAGTGGTATAAATCTGTTTATATCTTACAAGATATAAACCACCTACACCTTACCTTACCTTACACCTACAACCGCTCTAATCAAATTTTTGACTAGGTTACAAGATCAATGAGAGCCCTAAGTATCTTCTAAGCTACTCGTATTTAAAATTCAGCACAATTTTTCACCACTTTCGAGCGGTATTATCACACATGTGCTTTCAAAAATCGGGCCCCAGTTAAAAAAAATGTTTCTTAACCTCTAACGCTAAGCAGAATATAAACCTCGATTAATATAAAAAGAAAAATTCTGATTACCTACCTCATAAACGCTGTGCAATAAAACATTTTGGACTCTAGGAAAGTAAGTGAGTTTCCATCAAAAAAATCTTTTTAATACAAGCTTTTTTGCAGACTGTACTTGTAGTGTTATGTGTACCAAATCTGAAGTCAATAGGAACAATCATTGAAGAGTTCTCTCCTGCGAAGACGATCCTGACTGGGTCACCAGAACTCCACTATCAGAATATTGCATTGTCATCCGACTTCCTCAAACATGAAAAATTTCAGCTCCATCGATTGAAGATATCTGCTTCAAAATTGAGTCGCAAGATTCCACCCAGACAAACATACAAGTATACGTAGCAAGTTACAATAAAAGATTCCGCTTAAGATGATGAGAAGGGATAATGATGGACTTTAGAAATTCCCACGAGATGAGGAGTTCTGCTTCATGGGAAAAGCCGCGGGCGTGAGCTAGTCTAATATGACATCGCCAAAACTCCGATGCTCCGTAAGACTGACCCACGATTTTTTGCTTCGGACGGAACTGGCAGAGCGAGACGACTCAATTAATCATTGTCACTAAACTAGAAACGTTTCTCGCTAGACGGCACTTGTGACTATTAGATATATTTACTGCTAACCTCAGAAATAGCTAAAAGAGCCGCAAACCGCTGTGCATTTATGCATCGTAGCAAACGCTTGCCAGTATTTCCCATGCCAGTGTTTCTAAGACATGATTCCAGTCTACAAGCTCCTATTAACGTTAAAATTTTAGCATAACCTCTTTGGGTGCGAGTCGGAAAACCTCTTGTTCCAAACATATAGCAAAGGGTTCTAGGAGGCGAAGTGTAGTTTTTGGGCCGATGCACCCTGGACAACAACGGTTAATATTTTTTATGAAGCTAGAGGTCCTGGGTTCGAATCCCGGTTGGGGCTGACAGTTGTATGATGAATGCGAATGTTTGTGCCCGAGTCTTGGATGTTTAATATGTATTTAAGTATGTATTTATCTATATAAGTATGTTTATCCGTTGTCTAGTGCCCATATTACAAGCTTTGCTTAGTTTGGGGCTAGGTCAATTGGTGTCAATTGTCCCAAGATATTATTATTATTATTATTATTATTAGGTAATAATTTCATAATGTCGTCTTTAAAATATAAAAAAATGGACAAGTGATTTGTTTTAAAATTGCATTTTGCTAAACATTGACAAAATTACAAACAGATAACCCATATAAACATTGTGTGAATATAAGAAAAGCCATATTAAAGTTCGGTATTAAAGTGAGTGAAATAATACGTACAAAGAAATACATAATTTCTAATTTGAACTTAAAATGCTATTGGTAGGTACAACGAACATAACATTCCTTTTCACAGCATTAAGTAGATTAGACGTTAGAATGTCAGTTTCAGTATGTCTTTATGATCCTACATGTATTTTTAAGACACATGAATTCGTTTAGCAATAGTAATATTTTATGAGCCGTACCGGTTTTATGTGCCGTAGAAAAGCGAGTGCCGCGACTTTTTTCCGCGTCTTATAATATGTATAAGGTAATTTTCACCATGCAATGTCATGTATTGCAGGTATAACCGTACACGACCCAGTTTGAACGGAATTTGTCAAGGCTGTCGCGACGCGTTCATAAAAGAGGGTATTTGATAAGTTTCTGAATTACCTACTTATCAATATTTTCAGGCCTTGGAAACACTGTTCCTAATAACAGACGGTTTATTGGCTGTGCCGACGAAACCACTTTTTTATTTTACGATTTTAGAATTATAAGGGAATTTCAACGGCGACATTTAGAGCCCTTACTGAAATATACCTAACGATAACTGATGGAAGCGTCTGTAAAATTCAAACTGCCTGTTAAATTGTAACTCTACGCGGACGAATTCGCGCGCAACAGCACTAGACTAAATAACACCCCATTTTTGCGTCGGGGGTTAAAAATCAATCTTCCCACTTACCGGCTGCACTCTGACGTTGTTCTTGCCGTACAACAATGTTGCGCGTGAGTTTTGATGCAAGCTCTCCACGTAGTCTTTAGCTGTTGAGCCAGCCGCGTTCGTCGCACCTACAGTTGCAAATATTTTAATAACTTACCACTTAAATGAAACAATTCAACATGACATAGATTCATATCTAGACTAGCAGTGGTGTGACAACAAAGCAACAGGAGCATTCGATTGGATGTGAACTACTAAGGGACGCTAGTTTTAAGAAGAACCCCTATCTGGTGAATTTGCCACGCGCATTAGACTTTATAGTTAAGACACTCGAAACTAAGTAGTTACATTATTTCTTCTTTCTACATATCTACGAGTTTTGATGATGCCATGTTCAGGGGCCCGATTTTTGAAAGCACATGTGTGAAAATACCACTCGAAAGTGGTGAAAAATTGCGCTTAATTTTAAATATGAGTAGCTTAGAAGATACTTCCGGCTCTCATTAATCTTGTGACCTAGTCAAAAATTTTATTAGAGCTGTAGTTTCGAAGATATAAACAGATTTATACCACTTTCGAGTGGTATTTTCACACATGTGCTTTCAAAAATCGGGTCCCTGACCCAACGTGGAAATAGTTGCATGTCTCCATTTGACACCGAATGCAAAGAGTACAAGCACGTACACACGGTACGATAGATGCTATAGAATGCATGAAAAAAAAATCATTTACTTATAATCAGTCAGTGCTATGGAGGTGGTACCTGTGTAAGAAGAGCCAGTATCGTCAGAGGATGTATTGAGGCTCCTCCCGAAATTTAGTATCGGACGTCGCACTGATGGCGGTGTGGTTGTACCAGCAGACATTCTGTGGCGTTGGACCTAAACACATACATCGATAAAATGAAGTAACCGTGCATTTTTCTTTTGTCCTCACGAGAAGGTAGGTATACAAGTTAACAAGGGTAAGAAATAATGGCTTTGCTTGGCAGACCATTACAACTTGACCCGTTCGTTCGAAGGCATGACGCGGAGTCAAAGTCTTCTATGTGTTGCCATCGCTCGTGCGGATTGCCAAATGGCAAGACACTTCCAGTAGAATTTCTGTGATTGAATGGGTCAAGTTATACTGTTTCACGTGCGCTGCGGTCACTCCCTCACTTCCATAGAAAATCGCACGACTGAGTTTTTATTCGACTATGCGTATTTTAAATCTATAAATGAAACGTTACTCAATTAGTAATTGAACAATTACCTACCTAGTTTATAAGCAATAAGTAGAGTAATGCTTGTTAAAACAAGTGAACAATCGTAAAGTAGAATTGTTAAATTGGAACTACAAAAGCGTCATTTCCACAAAGAAAACTAAGGCTCTTCTGAATGTTGCGTTTCAGCAAGGTAACTGCCGCTCGGATGGCCGAGCTTGCCGCTCTAAAAATGCACTTTGTTGCCGCCAACGTATTTGCACGTCAAGTCTAATACCCGTAATAAAGTTACTAGCAGCACTTTAATGGAGTTATTTCATTACTGGTGACGGCAAATGTTCACAAAACCGCAACGAGGTCGCAAGCCGAGTTACAAACTCCGAGTTCGTTATTATGTAAATAATGGCTCCGGCCAAATCTTGTAGCTGAATTGAATTGTCCGTAAATCGTTTATAGCTGATACAATTTTGTATTTTATCGCCCGGCACTACGAGGATAATACAATTCAAAGGAAATATCTGCATTGAATTTGTTGGTAATGAATCAACGCCAGTTTTCATTACTGAAGGCATTGTGATATGAACAAAGCTATTATTACATGCGATATGGAAATGAACAATCTTGGATGCGAAGTTACACGGTACGAAATATGTTTTATGGGTGTCTGTTTCGTACATTGCTTAAATTTTTTGTGATTACAACAAGGATATTTTCCGGATCTTTGCTCCAATTAATTAATTTATAAAGTTAGTGAGTCAAGTTAAGGAAGTGTAGGCGGGCGAAAGAAGAAAATGACTGGTTTCTGAACTTCACCGCAGAACAACGGTACGTAAAGGAATGTTTGTGATTGTAGCGCCAGCGATTTTGCTTAAACTCTATCTGCACTTTGCATTGATCGGTGACAAGTAATAAATAACAGTCTAAACGCAAAGTCGTGCATCTCTACCCAATTTGACATGACTCCTTAGCCAATACAATGTCAACAATAGCCCGGTATATCTAAATATAACGCGAATAAACTGTCTGCTACTTTATAGCATAAGGCTCACTGCTAGCACATTATCCTAATTTACGTAGCGTAACGTCTGGCTCACACTACATACACTGTGAGTGTTTAATGGGTGAATAAGAGTGACGTAAATTCGGAACTTGGTAGCACTACACTCGAAGAAATCCTGGCTGTCACTGTGTTTTACGTTAATAGCTAGCTTTTTTGTGGCTAACAACTCACCAATTCGTCAGCGGGTGGGTCAGTCCAGAAGCACGCCGGTGCTTTCGCCTTAGAGTACTCCAGAGCGCAAGGCCCCACGAGCAACGAACTGAGAATGCTGCCGAAGTCAGGGTCCGCAACCAACGCGTCACGCTCGTAGTATCGATTCGCGTTATTCACGAGATGTTCGATAATTTTTGCCAGCTGCCGTTCGAACAGCGCTATTCGGATCCACAAGTATCTGTAACAAAAGAGTATTGGTATAAATTGTCGCTCGCAAACGCTTTTGATGCTTGTGATAACGTTACATTCTTTTGTCTTTATCTGTTACTCTGCCAGTTGCCTTTGCCAGGCTGGGATAAAACATGACTTTTCGCATATAAAGTTCGGAACTTTATATAAATATGATGAATAAGAGGAATTATACAATTGTTGAGACTGATTTCAATAATGCGAAGGTTTGAATTTACAGTTTGTAGCTACGCATTTCAATTGGTATCTAACATCAATACATCGAGTCTATAATATCTAATACATATATCTAGTTTAATTACATTATATATTAATGATTTCTCATTAGTCAAAGCGCTGAGAAACATTAGGCCCGAGTCAAAGTACATTCACTAACTTTTAATTAATTTAAGATTCGTAATTGAAATTGTATTTTGATTAAATTGTTTTGATGTTTAAGTTTTTGGTCACTCCTTTCAGTCTTTTGAACATAATTAGCCAAATAAAAAACACAATTTGATATAAACTTAGTACTTAGATATTTTTAAATTTCACTGACCAAATATTTATTTCAATTAACTCTAGCAAAGTTAGCGTCTAAAAATAAACAAGCGATAGGTCCAACGTTCCTGCTATTGGACACTGAACTTAAAATCGCACACCTACCGTATTATCCAAGCCCAACAAAATTCCAATTCCTTTGAGTAAATGTCGTCGTTACAAATGCTTAGAATTTCAGATGTAATAGTTACGAGCGGTCACAAAACGGCCGTAAAGAGACAACGTGGCAAATGCTCATGTAAAACACGCAAAAACGAGTTTTCCATCCTCTGCATAGGGCACAAACAACGGAAATCTGCCGATAAAATAGCGCAATAAAACAAAGAAAAACAATCTCAGTACCGCTACAACACAAAGGACATTTTTATTGACACTTCAATTTCAGTCTTTTATTTGCTTCGTCAACATTCTCCGTGGCGGATGGCGGATGGCTCAATTTATAAAGTGAGAACATTCCATTTTATTATCGACAGAATTGCTGGTTAAAATCATGTTAAAATTTTTAAATCATAATATCATCTCGTCTCGTCTGTATTTCCGGACAGATACAACCTAGGGCTCTTCAAGGCTAGAGTGAATAGGCTATTACTGAACCAGTGAGTTACACCTTTGGCCTCATCTGCACCTTCGACCAAGTGAGATAGAGGTCAATCACTGGTCAGTTCGTAGTAAAAAAAAAAAACATCATGATAACGGAACATCAAGCAATTTCTCGTTTGTTAATACAATTGACAAACACCGAGATACATGCACAAAGGCGGAATTATCTCTTTAAGGGATCTCTTCCAGTCAACCTGGTTGTTTCGGGAATGCCTACCTATTGTCATTATTTTTGCTGGAGAATATAATGGTGCTTGAGTGGCGGCTCAACATTCATCGGGTGTCATCTTTTAACATCGGTCCAAAGCTCATTCTCCTGACTCTGGCCCAATTCCATTATCCTCCACGTGCCACATCACCCCTTCTATTATAAATGCGAAATTAACTCTGTCTGTCTGTTACCTTTTCACGCCTAAACCGCTTTAGTTGAAAATTGGTATACAGATATGAGTCCCAGGGAAGGACATAGGATAGTTTTTATCCCGGAAAATTGCAGTTACCGCGGGATAGCGATAAGCGACTTCTGTGCAGACAGTGTCGCGGGCAACAGCTAGTATTATAATATGAACACAGAATAGAGTTAATTATTTCAACTCTTTCCTTCCATACTGGTCGGAAAGTAAAGAAAAAACATAGAATGTACCAGTTGATACTCTTCCCGCGCAGATGGTAAAAGACCATCGAGGGAATGGGCGAAATTAGGAATCATATTGTTATAGGCAATATGCCGCTAGCAACCCATCACTATTTTGATTCTCCTTTCCACATACGCCCACAATCATGCTAAACGTGGCCTTTACGTCTTGTTACCTTAGGCTCTGTCTACCCTGTAAGGGATAAAAACGTAATTTATGTATGTATGTATTTCAAAACTTTTACTCCCTCGTGTGGAAATAATCGAGCATTTCATTTCAATGAATTTAGAATGTACAATTAAATCTATCTAGTTAGAACTCAAGTTTTATTACAATTTCAAAGATAAAGTTTCTGTGCTATTTATGACATGTGTCTCGTCCGTGTTTCACATAAATAGGGATATATTATATATTCAAACCCACTTCGGAATTCACCTCAATAATAAATGTTGCGAGTCAGTAAGATGAATTCGACATCTACAATATTAGGTGCCTACTTTAAGTGGAAAAGCTAACGTTAAAATATCACCTTCTCCGGTTCGTTTACATTCCATCTCTCGATCTTCAAACCTCACGGGGGATCATTACTTTTTCAGCATTCGGAAACAGAGGCGAGGAAATTCAAATTCCATCCAGCCATCAGTGAATTTATTCAGAGCCAATTTAACTTGAACTCACACGATTCATTGCGGTTTACCCCTCGCTGCTTTTTTTGGTACGACAAATAGAAATGGAGAGTTCTGGCTGAATTAGCGGCTCGTAAATGTATTCAAAGCACGTAACCAAAGATTTGGACGGAAAATACCAGTGATGCGCCAGGGAAATTCAGAGTTATTCGCTATGT
Organism: Pandemis cinnamomeana; assembly: GCA_932294345.1. Classification (NCBI taxonomy): domain Eukaryota; kingdom Metazoa; phylum Arthropoda; class Insecta; order Lepidoptera; family Tortricidae; genus Pandemis; species Pandemis cinnamomeana. Next base: position 6,053,622 of record OW028720.1, read on the forward strand.
GAACAGTGGCGAATGGTTATTGATTGTGTTCGGCCTTAGAACACTGTGTCGTTGTTCTAACACAGGTAAGTACAGGAACGTTGAGCGTATAAAGGAATCGAATTAGTGAATAAAAGTTTTCTATTAAACTGAAGCTGCCTACAATTTATTTGACGATAAAATCCGATAAATATTATGGAAAATTAACTTTTATTAACTTACAAACAATGACGACTAATGAAGCAGAACCCGGCTGAAACCAATGGGTTAAATTTGAAACGGCTAAACTCGATTGACAACTTGAATATTTTGCGACTTCAAATTGGAATTGGACGTACATTTAGAGAATCATGGCGCTGGATGAGCATCTGACAATATTCTCACATGCTGTGATTTTATATTTTATTTAACATTTTAAACTGCTTTAAAATAGATACTTTAATCGTATTTTGTTTTTATACAAATTATTTTTAGGTATTATCTTTTTTTATGTGCTCATGACGATCTTTTTGTGAATCATCTTCATTGACATTTTATTTTGTTTTATTTTTGTTGTTATGTCGTTTTATTTTAATTCCAATTATTATTATTTTCTTTTTTTTTATTCCAATTGACGGTTCTTTTGTGAATATTTGACATTTAGATGTACCTATTGAAAAAATAGTCCTGAAATTTGTTAAGTACCTATAAATAATTATGTATTTATCCTGTACCTACTTAACACAGAATATATTGGATGACATTACAAGTACAGCCTATAAATGCACTGGTAGCAAATAATAAAGCTTATTAAAAAGGTTTCATTCGGTAGGTACCTGTGTATAACTAAGTATAAATAGGTACCTATTTACCCATTTTTTTCCTCTGTGGACAATCATATTTTTTAATAGATATAAAACAAATGGCGAATACGTTTTCTAAATAAAGTGAGCTAGCCTAGCCTAGTAATACCTACTAACCCTAGATCCAGATTTTAATCCGCTCACTATCCTGTTAACGTCGCAAAATTCTACTTAAGTATAATATTACTTAAGTCCTCGACAAGAAATAAATCCGATCCCTACCTATCTCACTACCGATCTCGGTCTGCAGACCCTTTTGTGATTTATTGGAGCACGATGGGTTCCCCTTGACCTTGAGCAAGATTTTACAGAAGATCTTAAACTTTTTCTCATCCAACGTCGAAGAATTTGAGGAAAATCTATAAAAGGCTTGTTAATGCTAAGGGTAAGTAGACGTATCATTTGATTAAGCGGATAGTACAATACACTTACAGGACACTTAATTTAATACGGCAAATATTGCAGATAGATCTGAATGCAAATGTAGTTCATGAAATTTAGTAGATACCTATGCAGGGGATTTCGGGGGCTATGAAACGATCTAGCTAGGTTCTATTTTTAGAAAACGTACCAAGAAAATCCGCGCAAAGCTCGGTCATCCAGGTAAGTACTTAATATTTATGTTCTAAGGTGCTCAACTATGTGCAAAGTTTTTTAATTATTATAAATATATTTAAATAAAAACTGTTTCAAACCGTTATACCTATGCACAAAACTCTATTCTTCGAAATATATTATGTACAAATAATAGATCCGCAACAAGCTTCGTTGATTTGCACCACTAAGTTATTCCCGGTCAGTTCCCGGTGCGAAAGTGCCAAATATTCCTTATAAAAATATTATACTTATATATACATAGAAATATTCGCGATCAGAGTTTAATACCTATTGCATTTTAAAACATGTTTTAAGGTTTATTTTTTGTATTTTATTCTAAGTTATGCTAAGCATAGCTTTATACAAAAAAATTACTGGCCTAAGTTTGCCTAGCCAAAAATGGCCCAAATATTTTTATGAATAACTAAGTCTACGAGTCTATGTAACATGTTTTCCAACACAAAAGCATACGCGATCGTTAAAGAACGTCTCCAAACACGTAGGTACCTACACGAACCTACACGAGAACATGGACTGGTAAATATTCTCTGGAAAAATGAAAGGGGAAAACCCAGCGGCTAAAGGAAAAGGGCAGATTCTTTTCAAAGTTCGCGGCAGAGCAAGGCCAGCCAAGACGCGATTCCGTCCAAAGAATTCGCTCAAATTATGTAGAAAATTGAAAAACTTTTCATGGGTCTATCACAAACATCTAATATTTACGCGGTAGGTAAAATGAGTATTCATTTATCCGATTATTTTTCGTTTGGACGTCGCCGGCTTTCTCTAATGGATTTATCTTAAATTGGAAACGATTTGTTAAATCTTGGAGGCTGGAATAAAATTGTTTTTTAACCGAGACTAAGTGGCTGTAATAATTTGAAGTTATAATGCGATAAAATTTAACGAGACATTCTGTGCATAATTAAATAATCAAAGTAGCTAAGAGTAAGTAATGAAAAGGCCTACTAAAAAGTTGAGTACCTAATTCATATCGCAGAAACATTCATGGTCTTGTAACGAACTAAAATATATTACATTAAGTATTAAATAGTTCTGTTAAAAATGACATACGATCTGTACAGTAGACTTCATTTGATGATAACGAGTAGGTAAATAAAAGGCGAAGTCTACTTGGTAGGTAACAAGGCAACGTTAAAACTTCATTCAGCAAAAACAATTTGGCTACCTACAATATAAAATTTCTAAACGACACTTAAAATTTGAACACAGAAAAATCCGAAAAGTAAAGGTATGGCCGGGAATCGAACCCGGATCCTCGTCTTTCCGTGACGCGTACCTACTATACCTACCCCTACACCACCCATAACAGGTGGGTAACCCTTCGAATTTTTCTATCTATTACTAGCTGTCACGTGACTTTGTTACTATGCGATTTTTTGTCGCCAAGCGTCATCAGTTTGAATGATGTGTCTGTACGACACAATTACAAACTCCCACCAATATAGGCTGCAGCAACGTGCCGTGACCGAAACACCCCTAGGAAAAACACACCAAGATTACATTAACACTAAACAATTTTAATTTGTAATACTGACTTTATAGTAACTAAGTAAGTAAGTAATCTTTATTTGCAATTAAATATGGTATACAGTAGATGTCAAAATGAGATATAGTTCACATATTTAGTCAATAATATGAAATACAAATTAAACAATTATAAATTATTAAAATAGGAAGCACAAGTCCACAATCCATCATTTAAAATAAATACAATTGAATCGCAAACAATACCTAGTTAAAATGAAATATCCAAAGTAAAATTTAAATGTCCAATAAAATTAAATAAGTTAGAGAAGTCATGAAACAAATCTATTAACAAACATTATAAAACATCACGCGTACAGCCCGCACCCTCGGTACTCCATAAATAAATATCTAAGCAGGTATACTTTTATTTGGCTATTGTTATGTACCTACTTTGGATAACAATTACATACTCAAACTAAGACAGGAGGCACGTCAGACAGGACATAATACGTGTAGTCAATATTTTAACATCTTTACATAAGCCTCGAGCGTTCCACGTATTGCGGAGTAAATTCAGGGAACGTCATTAAACCGCTTAGAAATATTTTTTCTCGTGTATGTAAGTTAGCTGAAAGTCGTGTATATATGTACATAACATGTCTGGAAAACATGTCGTGGGTTGTCATAATGTGTATAATAAACCTCATTAGTAAGAAAGCCCGAAGGCCTGACCTTGTCGTTTAACCAGCATGGCGTTTGAATTAAGCGTGAGCCACCGGTCCCCTCGGCAACAAATTTAATTTTCCTACAACTTACCAAGGGAAAACCCAGGTAAATAAATACCAACAAATATCGTAGATTAACGAAAGTTCACAGTTATCCGTGTAGTCAATAATTTCGAAGCAATTCTAACGAGAAATTTTCAGCACAGTACAAAAATATGGCAGAGTTGCACAATCATGACTTTTACACACATAGGTTTTTTCATAACATTGTCAGTGGCAAACAAGTATACGGCCCGCCTAATATTAAGCGGGTACCGTAGCCTACGTAGGAACTGGTAAATAACAGAGGGCGAATAAGTAAGTGCTTTAAATTCATCATTCAGGAACACTTCAAGTAAATAAGTAGGTATACAATCTTATTGTTGAAGCGCGAGTTTCCGCTTATTTTAGTCTCGCTACATAATAAATAGAGGCCAACATATTGTCTTGAAGTACATCTTCTGAACCTAAACTTTATTGTTGTACAATTTGAATGTGTCCTTTGAATAATAGAGTACTGTAGATTGTATAAGGTCTTATAGCAAGAAGCGTTTTGTAAACATGACAATATCAGCCAAATTATTTATGATTTATGGTCTGGCAGCTATAACACTGCAGCAAAATAACACCTCCAAAAGTCAGTTTACGAAATAATGATACCTACCACATTTATTTAACTAGTGCTCGACTAAGGTTACTTAATGAACTATTTGAATATAACGAACGAAATATTTTATGGATGTCTCATTCTTAGTTAAGTATTTTAAATAAAGCGCGATACTTTTAAGTTTTTTTTAATAAAACTACCATGGGAGGCAGATGTAATATTAAAATACGCTTTAAAAAATCTCTATTTCAACATAAATAACGCAAATTAATTTCATTACATCATTCACTCACTCAATAAGTCACATCACTATTTAATATTCGCCAAAAACTGACAACACTGAAAGCGTCATTTTACTGCTATAATTATCTCCCAGACTATAGCAAATAATATACATTCTACAATAGAGATCGAAGTGTTTCAGAATAAGTTTGAAAATTTTGCAATGACAGGCTACGTTTAAATGATAAGATAATAGAAAGTTGTATGAAAATTGACCCGGTTTTTTTCCTCCCGAATAATATTTACAAACATTTCAGGTCTTTACAGTTTGTGCCTAAATTGAGAGATACTCAAGATAGCGCGGAAATGAGTGGGGCCTATCTTATTTAAACTGTTTTAATAAAAACACCAGATTTCTGATGTAAAGCCAACCGAACAACGCCACAACTAACTATATGCATACTGCGATTCCTCTCTGCACGCCCTAGGACAATGGTGTGCAAACTTTTTCATAACGGGCCAGAAAATCACTACATTTTAACTTTATGAACAAATAAATATACAAATTACTATTTATTTGAAGGTCCAACCACGATAGGAGTATGAGATGTATCAAGTAGCTTTAGCTTACTCATTGTCGCGGGCCATATCACTATTCACTTAGAAGGAACGTCGGCGGGCTGGATTAAATACCTACGCGGGCCGGCGTTGGCCCTTGGTCTGTTGTTTGCCCATCACTGCCCTAAGACGTATGAGATTTAGCAGGTGCTGTCAGTGGCGTAGCTAGGTAACCAAGGGCCCTGGTGCAAATAAAAAAATGGGGCCCCACTACTATCTAAACTGGTTACGTTTTAATAATAATAGTTCGATCGATATTTTCTGGTAAGGATTCGAGGGCCCTCTGAGCTTGAGGGCCCCGGAGCACTGCCCCGCCTAGTCCCTAGGTAGCTACGCCACTGGGTGCTGTGCCGAGTTCCCGTGACTGACCTCGGCTGTGGCGGCGAGGAGGAGAGCAGCGAGCCCGAGCCGCGCTTGTTGAGCGGCGGACGCGGTGCTGAGGGCCGGCGCTCCACGCCCGACGCGGACCGAGTCGCTGGCGTGCCTTCTGCGGCCAGCACGCGCGCTGACACCAGCGCCGCCTCCGGGCAGTGCTGGGGACAAGACACACCTTATGTAAACACTGCGCAGTAGCATAACTATAGGGTGAAACGATTAGTAAAATTACACGAGCCCCTGGCTTTACGGGACTGTGAACTGGCTTGGCCTAGAGCACAGTAGAGACGATGATGCGCTTCTTTATATTGAGTTAGGACCTCCATCTGATGAATTAGCTAGGAACCCCAGAAGTTATAGTTACGCCACTGACTGCGACTAAAATGTATTCGAATTGAGTTAGTTTAAGTGAACTGTTTAGGTGTCATCGTAATGTTGGATTCGAAATTAAGTCATCCTTTAAAACCGTACAGTTGAACATCAATCAATGCATGGAAACATTATAAAATCTTGAAAAACATTTACACGGGTGTTATACCTATCTGTAACATAATTATATTAGATTAATTGCCTCTTCATTTGTGCCCAGGTACAAATAATTGAATCAATTAATTGAAGAGATACGCAAAACATCTAGGTTTAAATATTCATCTCTATAATTATACACGAGTTAGCAAACACTTCAGCACTCTCGAATTAAATTAAATTAATCTCCTTACTCGTCTATTAGCACTACGATTATTATTGCTAAACTATTTTCTGTAATTACAAATATCTTATTACTTAGATCAATTGTAAACTAAACTTGTGAATTAATTAAAAGTTAACGGCCGTAGTTGCGTGCGGATTTACTGGTTCAAGGTAGGTACAGGTAGAGCTTTCAACGTTCAGCGAATAGCGCTTTCAGTAACTTTTGGCTATTATCAGTAGTCTCTAATTTTACATTTTGCTCACTAGTAATAGTAGTAATATACAATTCTGCTTGGTTGAATGTACAATATAAGACAAATTTTCTTTATTGAACACCACAAATCGGTACAAAATCAAAATGAATGAATTAATTAATGACAATGAGTGAATGTTAAATGGTAAAGTGAAGCACGCATCACGGAAAGATGAAGAACTGAGTTCAATTCATATCCTTAGTTTTAATTTTGTGATTTTACTTTGTTATTTATACTTGGTTTGGTACGTAGAAACAAATAATGTCTAACTGGAGAGTGCTCCCAGCGTAGAGAGTAAAAATACCGGTGAAATTTCTGGCCTATGAGATAATTTAGGCTAACAACGTATCTGAACTCTAGGTTTGCCACCCTTTACCATTAAAAGAAAATATATATTTATGCTCAACTTATCCATAATTAGAAATATTAATCTAAACTGCCACTTAAAGCTTCATTAATTAGATGGGTAACCTTGGTTTCGTAACACGCAGGTAAGTATCTCGAAGATTTTCATCAAAGCTCTCTATAAATCAAAGCTAGTTGAAAATTATACGCGAGATACGCAGGCTTGCCAGCAACATGGCTTTATTATTTATACCACCAGTCCCTGGGGTTATTATCATTTTTATTAAACACTGGATTTATGGGAAATACAGCCTGTATTTTCCAGTAATTCGTAAGTAGAATTCTAAGCGAAGTGGGCGGAAGCCTTTTTACACGGTTGCCCCAAAAAAGGAATGCCAGATAGGTTGTCTATTACGTGATGTCTGAGGACTAAACCAGTATGAGTATCATCCCACTCTATGAACGGAATAGCTTCATAGCTTGTGTCGAACTTACGGCGTAACATTTACGAACGCGTCTTTCATTTAGTTAAAAGCAAAGCTTCTGCTCCATTAATACCGCATTTCCTTTATTAGGTACTATCATTTAAAATTACCTTATGTACCTTACTATCTAGCTTAAATGCCTTGATAGCTTTAATTGCTTCGTGTTTCTTACATAAAGGGAATATTATAGGGTCTCGTGTCACTATCGCCTAAAGTAGCTACGCGCTATTATATACTCAATACATATGTACATAATTATGTTAATCATAAAAGGCAAAATCAATACCCACCAAACACCTGGGACATCTACGAAATCCAGGCAAGCTTTTATGAAATCCATATAAATCTATTATCTATGAAGAAACCACAATTCCTTTGAAGAATGGATAACGTATTTTGAGTACGGTAACTATTCATACAAATTATTATAAAGATACACTTATTATTATCACTATAATGATAATAAGCTTTCAAGAAAAGTTTAAGCGTCGAATAATTAACATGAGTTTAGTTGACATAACCTTCGGCAATTTCAGCATGTTTTGCTAGTTAAGAACTATCCACTAAACTATTAGCTGACATTTTATGATGCAACCATAAAGTAATTATGTACGGTGCCTAGTTAAGTAGAGATAATAAGTGGCTTGGTTACGAGCTTCGTATTTAAGCGCGGCGCTGAATGTTCGTTGTATGTTTAATTAATAAATCACGGACGAATAAACAGTAGTAGAAGCAACGCAAGCAGTTGGGTCATTTAATTAAGAAAACACCATGTAACGACCGCCCGTGCGGAGGGCGCCCGGGACCACTGGCAAGCCGCACTGACCCTAATGTAGGTCGTTGAGCCACTTCCACGCAATATGGTAAGAACCTTCCCTCGCTCCTAGTTTCCTCTCACATTTTCCCTAAACTCATAAGTACCTATTGTAGCTTTTGTTACATTTTCTATGTGTAATCAAGCGCCGAGGACTCACCAATAGGCACATAATTGGATCAACTAAATGCGAGGCTTTGATATAGCGATATTTCGACCTCATTCTGCTCAATATCTTCCAATTTGTCCCATATGAAAAAGTTATACGTATTATGGAGAATAATAATACAGTTTTTCCTTCGGTGTGTTAAATTTGGGTTTATCACACACTGAAATATGCAAAGAGTAGTCATTTTCCGCGACGGCCTTGTACGCAAATTTACCCTTTTTCCCACTCAGAAATATTCAAAACATCCCTTCTTTAAGAGTGCTTATATTACAATAGGTAATGTTCGCTAAAGGTTGCCTAGTGCTAGTGGTCACTGAGTATGTATTATTTACACGACGATTACAGATGAGAAGGCAGTCTTAAAGGTCGAAGGGCAGTGACAAATTTGTTTCGACGGGCTTCCTTCATTAATTACAGGAGTGACCATAGACCGGCATTCTACCTTCCAAATTGCTCTCAAATAATGACGTAACAATTAATAAGAGGTTTCTTTGATTAAGTGGAAGTTTTATATATTTTCATCCCGTCCGTCGCGCGCTCCTTCATTCATCACCCGGTGGTTGAAATTTAATACGCAGATGTTTCTAACAATCGCAATTAATGAGAGAGAAAAACATTTTCCTTCGTCAAGGCACAGTTTTTCTAAGAGCAAAATTACAGAAATTTGTCTTTACTTTGAAGATATCAAATTTTCTTTTCGGGGCTCAGCAAAGAAATGTCTTAATTATTTTCGCCTTTGAAACTAAATACTCAACATCACTCGGGCGGGAATTTCGACGAACTATTGAAAGATAATGTTAACGTCACTCAATTGAAGTGAATGTTTGTGAAGACGCTGACAAACGTCGATGACCTGCTTGAGCAGCGACCGTCTTTACACATATTGTTGACTAGCCTTTGCCCGCGACTTCGTCCGCGTAAACCTCAAAGTGACACACCACCTTCATCCAATCAATTCTTCAAATATTAAGTCATTATTTCCTTACCCGTCTTTTTATCTCGTGAGAAATTTGCAAAATCTCTTCTAAATGCTTCTTTTTGATCCCAAGGAACATGTTGACCAAATATCCTTTTTGTATCTTATCCCAGGAGAATTTTGCAAAATACAGAAATCAGTTTTCATTTATTATAATTACCTCTTGGTAAGTGTGCGAAATATAAAGATTCTAGTAATAATACTTACGGAGATAGGACCATTTCAAAGTAAGAAAATAAATCTTTTTTATTCCTTACTTAACCCGCGGTAATTTCAGAAAGTCCTGAAATGTATTTTTAGCTGTATTAATACCTAGGTAGTTAAATCAGGTCTATTTTGGTTATTTTGATATCGCGTTTATTATTTAGGGTATTTAGGTACATATAAGTGCGTTTTTAATGTTTTATTTATTCTTCATTTTAAGCCTTTGTAAACCCAGCAGAACATTATTCGCTGATAATAAAACGGAAATACTTCCCGACTCTGAAAATATACAAAAGTTACGAAGAACCTTGACCTACTTCCAGTTACGAAAAGATATAGTTGGAAAGTACCTAAACAAACTCTTATATTGAACATAATATGTGGGCCCAAATCAACAGTCATGCACAACACAGACAGTCATGCGACAGTTTCATTGTTTACATAATCTTTGGCTTTTTTAATCTATGATACTATAATTTACATTTAAACTGTTAAAGGGGGAAAGTCTCGTCTAGTAAAATAAGTACCTAAAGGAGAATACTTCAAAAGTGTTCAATAATATCGACCATCTTATTGCATTGTAACAAAGTTCACAAATGTATACAATCTTTGTACTCGACTGTACCTATATGATTAAATCTGGATACAAGTTTCATGTATATATTATTACACAAATTAAAAGAATACCTAGTAAAAGTTTCGAATTAATTTCATGTAATCGCAGCCAACGTATACAATGCCGGATACGGAAAATACAAATTTTGTGAGGGGAAAAGCCATAGGTAAAAGTTTTTCGATAAGCAGGTAGCTCAATTACATTTTAATGATGCGTTTAAAAGTTTTAACTGATATTACTTCTAAGATTACAAGCCAACCCTATGTTACTTTATTTAATTTATGTTGAAACGAAAAGGTAAGGTAAAGGGAACACATGAGTTGTTAGAAATTTGAAACAATTTCTGACATTAACGAAACAGCAAAAAGTGGCGAAAACAATTAGGTAGGTATATCAAATATCACGGCAATTTCGGCTGTATTTTTGCTCTGCAAACTCTTACATTTACGTTTATAGTTTAGTCTAGTACCTATTCATTGCAGCGCTCTTACGGGTGGAGTCAGATTATTCCAGCATTTCGTATCGCGTATAAATATATAGGTAACTGTTTATTTCACCACGCAAAATAGGCGCAGTTTCTAGACGTAGTGTTACGGATAGCAGCCCGTTACACCATAACAACACAACAGCATATTTGGAAGTTTAACCGCCACCCGTAGTCAGTGTAATCTCATAGTTCGCATATACCTACTTATTCTTATTACTGTTTGTTCTGGCACTATTGACATAGATGGCCAAGCAAAGAGCAATATGCCCCCAGGGTCCCAAAGCGTTAGAGATTGAATTAAAGGTTGGCCAGGCTTGGCAGCTGCCTTGAAATCCTGGCCATGGACCAAACGCCCTTGACCTCGCTGTATCTAACCTAATCAATCAATTATCCAAACTCTGTTCTATCAGACCGTTGCCCAAGTAGGTCAGTCAACTTTTAAGAAGCTCACATTATATATAGCGATGGATGTCTAGTGAAGTATTTAATGTAAACTTTATGAAAAAAATATGCTTTTGTGCGAAGCAAACAAGAGTAACGCAATGGGCCCTGTAGTCACAGAATTATCACGATGTTATATTGCCGTTTGTTGGAAAAAAATACGTCTCGATTAGTGGTAAGCTCAGTTCAGTACCTAGTGTCGAAATGAAATTGTCAAGCTTAAACTAGGTTTACCCGACTAAATACACCTACTTACATTTATTTTTTTACTGTAGCTCCTAATTTCACGAAATAACCACGAACTTTCCTATTTCCTGAAATTCAAAATGATTATATTCCACTTGCCAGTACACAAACTAAACAAAATAATTAGGTTCAGAGATGACACGCTCCACGAAATGGCCGAAAATAGGTTAGGCAAATGTTGACTCGAGTGAGCCATCATGCCATCAATTAGGTCTTTGTTTACGTGAATGTAATCTACTTACACAGTCTATCCTAACTTCGCACGAGTGCGGAGGTTTGTACGGTTACCGCAACGCTTTTAAGTTTGATACTTTCGAAAGCCGCCGAGGGCTTTAGGTACATGAAAGGGTGTAACCTCAATCTGTCTCGCATTATTTATGTAATCGCTTAATCACGTATGATAAGAAATGGTAGCTCCCTTTTCGAGCGCCAAAGAGAGAGCGAGATTTATAATTTAATTACCTGTACTCGCTTAAAATTTTCATGAAATCATTGTAACTTAACTAAGTAAGTACCTACCTATTAATAATGTTCTGTCGTCACAGCAGGTTTAAACCACATAGACTCCTACTCCAGATGAGTCATTGATTGATTGATGTCTTACAATATGTATTTTTCGTAAACTGCGCATTAATCACCCACAGGTCGAGGTAAACATGTTGTCAATAAGTATTGAATTATTTACCTGGAGTCGTAAGCATTCGTGGGAGTAAATAAGATGCTTATTAGTGTAATATTCCTCTCATGTCAAAGCTCAAAGCAGAGAGCGCTCAGCGGGAGCAAAAAAACCTCTCCTATGCTTACAATGAATCACTATTAAACTTCCATTCACTTTGTTTGTACATAAAATAAACCGTCTGCTATATACAGGGAGAAATACACGTCGTGATACCAAAATATTATTTTGTTAGTCCATACGTAACAAAATCACCTCCACTGATCTAACTCTTGAGCTTAATTCTTTTTTTTCCGCGTGGAATTATGTTATCCTAATTTGTAGCATGCTTACCTACTCTTTGTTTACCTGATTCTGACTAAAAAGCTAGCTCATTAATAGCAACTAGAACTACTGCCCGTGCTAGAATTATACAATTTTACTGAAGTCTGTTTTCGATTCGCAACTCAAAATTCACTCTGTTTCTATTCTCACGTTTCGTAATAGGCTGGAGAAAAAGAAGAGGTGAAACTGAATAGAATAGAGAGTGGCAAAAGGAATGTGGTAAAAAGCCACCGAGTTCGAGAGACTGTATCAACGTGCAAACTCATGTTCGATACGACTATCAATCTTATCAATAAGGTTGATTTTAATTAAATGGTCTTACAAAGTGGAGACATCTTAAAAAAATACGTGAAAATGTTTATCACCAAAAGAAAGAGTTGCATTTGGGCCAGTGCACCTTGGGCAGCAACAGTTAACTAATGTAACTAAAAAATATCCGATTGGGATATGCTTATAGTTTAACTCATTCTTGCTATTGGGACCGTGCGCGACGACAGCGCCACGTACAGGCGGCCATTATGGACAATATTGTCACCGCTGTCAAACAAGAAGTAAGTAAATATTGTGAAAAAAATTAATGAAATCTTGTGTTATTTTACTATATTACACAATTTTGGACAATGGTAGTCAGTAACATTATTGCCAATAATATTAAAATTGTTGTTTTCAGTGAAATTTTAGAGGTTGGGTAACTTACTTTTTTTTTTCTTACGGCTAATATCCACTTATTTCTTTGGTCTCTTTTCCACCATGGTCTTGGAAATTGGTAAAATTTACAGTCGCTATTCTTCTTGGTGTTATTACAATTCACAACAACACATCTTACCAGGACCATATTTTATCTCAAAAACGATTAGAAAATGTTTACTGCAATATGGATTTGACAGCTCAAGTCAGCGACAAAATAGTAAATTTTAGCCGTAGCGAGCGCTGTGATCGTTTAGGCTACCCCCTCCACCCGCTTTGCACTCTCCCAATTGCAAGTTAGAACCTTGGTAGAGCAGATCAAACTGATGTTACAATGTTGCTGCTTTTGTTACATGTTCTCTTGTACGTATTTGATGTGAGACTGGAGCAAGGAAAGAGGTTTTTTGATAAGCAAAGGCGCGATGCTTCAAGGCAATTTGCCAAACGTCCCTTCAAATTATCTAAAAATCTTTGGTTGTTTATTGACTCTCTCATTCCCATTCTCGCACGAAATTCCCGCAGGGTGTATTATTTGGTTCGAGGATGTTCTTGTTACACTGGGTAGGTACTCATCTGCAACAGGTTTTTGGTTACTGTAAAGTGCAATAGTTACGGTTACAGCCGATCAGTAGCCGGCTTTAACAGGCATAATTTGACAGTTACTGGAGGGCCCATGTCGTCTAAAAGCGATTCCGATTCAGTTTAGGTTCGCTCGCTGTCTAATCCTATAGTATAGTCGAATTACCGAAAAGTATGGAAGTAATTCGTGTAGTCGTGTTTTTTTGTGGAATCGTTAGAGGGCACGACTAGATGGTTTCCTTCGGTTTGCACCTTTCTATCATGTACGGAACACTTTAAAATATTAGGTATAAACTTCAAATGCCGTTATTTTGGAGTATGATAAAAGGTATTAGGCGCAAGTTTAGCCACGTGAAGGGTCCCCTTTGGTACATAATGTATGTTAATTAAAAAGGTGTACGATGTATAGAATCTTGGTAAAATATTTTTTTCTGATTGCGGCTCGAGGATAATTCAGACGGTTGGTGCAAACTTAGATTAAGCTTTTCAAAGTATTATAAACACCCAGGTAACTTTGCACCCCCGTGCAAAGTATGGAACATGTTTTTTTTCACTCTTTTGTAGATTGTACTTCGGGGGAAATTAAGATAGTCGTGAAAATTTATAAATAACACATATTTAAAAGATACTACATTCGCACTCAATAAAAAAAATAAAATTTTAGCCGGGAGTTTGGTATACATAGTTCTATCTAAACGCAAGGAATAGCAGCGAACGCTAGGTAGCGGGTAGTATTACAGAACCGCATGTTCCGTGTAGAAATGTCAATTTTTTATGGGGTGCGAATGTAAATCAAACCAAGTTAAGACGATTGTGACGATTTTTATTAATTCCAAAATTTCCCCCGAAGTACAAAGACAGTAAAGCATAGAAAACTACTTTCCGGGTGTCGCACCCTGGTGCAAATTTGGTATTGTGTTTTGATATATATTCTCATCATTTCCTCAATTTGCACCGCGTTCTGTATTTTTCCCGGGGCCGCAATGCCAAAAAGTATATTTTTAGTTATATGATTTTTTTTTTGTATGTTCCGTAGCTTGAATTGAGCTAAATAACGGGTGCAAATATAGATTAAGATGTAATAAAACGTATGGCAAATTGCACAGACTACACCTATTTTTTCTTCTTAGTTATTACTATTACACCATTTTCAACCAATTCCACCCCTTTCCGGGGGGGTGAATATATCAAGTGATGTATTAAATTCCATTTCTAACCCATACAAATCAAAAACAATTGTTTTTATCAGTTCTTAGAATTATTTCCTGACTTAAGGGAAATTTCACGTATTTTGCCTCCACATATTACAAATGTGAAAGTTTGTGAGTATGTTTGGATGTTTGTTACTCTTTCACTCCAGAACGGCTGGACAGATCTGAATGAAATTTGGAACATAGATAGATTATAGTCGGGAATAACACATAGGCTACTTTTTATCCCGGAAAATTGCGTTATTCCCGCGGGATATCCTACTAATATTATAAATGTGAAAGTTTGTGAGTACGTTTGGATGTTTGTTACTCTTTCACGCCAGAACGGCTGGACAGATCTGGATGAAATTTGGAACATAGATTATAGTCGGGAATAACACATAGGCTACTTTTTATCCCGGAAAATTTGCGTAATTCCTGCGGGATAGCGATAAACGAATTCTATGCAGACGGAGTTACGGGCAACAGCTAGTCCATAATAAAAATGACAGTTAAAACCTGAACAGAGTCGGAATTGAATCTCATTTAGATATCATGGTAAGGCCCTGGTGTCTACACACTTACTAAATTATGTGCTACTCCTCTATCGTATTGGGTAACTGTAATGATAGGTGTATGTGATTATTAAATAAATAAATAAATAAATAAAGCTCCAACTCAAAGGTTACCTGTTGGAACGTTAGAATAGCCTGAGGCAGCCGCTTAATGTTCAGAACTTTGTTGAACACGCATTCAGTCCATTTGAGCAAAGCAGCTTTAATTACCATTGAAAGCTTTTTACTTGTCATGATAAAAGAGCTTTTGCCGCGCACGATTTTCCATGTGTTTTTACCTGCTGCTTGTATTGATTGACCCTTTTATTGGTTTAACACGAGTTTTAGCGGTGCCGTCGGTTGATCAAATTAATTATTTCGTATGTCCATAAGTAGGTTGGAATATTTCACCCATTACATTAATTAAAATTACCCACTTATTCGGCTTTAATACTTAGGTGGTAAAACCGTAAAACGGTAATCGATGTTTTAGATTCGTGTTTGGTGAATAAGCTCTTTGAACGATGTAAATAATATCGGGCGTACTACTTGATACTGCTAGTGATGATTTTCAATAATAAATAATGAATGATTGCTAATAAACGGATTTACTGTCTTGCCAGCTTGTTTTGCCAGCGACCGTTTCACTTTTGCGAAGACACACAACGCTGATGATCTATTTTTTATGTCTATATTTTTTTTGTTTTACCTTTTTTATTTTCTATAAAATTGTGTATAATATCTTATATTTGTGTGTCTTGCAAAAAGGAATAAATTTCTTCTTTCTTTCTTCTTTAAGCATGGAAATGTCTCGTACAAAAACTCGGTCTACGCTTTGGCCAATATCTGCGTCAATTGAGGAATACGGTTATAAATTGTGGCGGCTGGAAATACGCGGTGCCTTCTCCGTATAACCCTTTCCCTCAAGTGGCGAAAATATTGGCCACTGTTGTACGAAACAATTATTATAAACAGAGACATGAGACATACTTCCAATCCCAAGTAAATTTCAAAAGATTTAATATTAGGAGTTACATTTAAGTTCATCACGATAATATCTTAGATACTTATTTACATAAAATATCTACCTACAGAGTAGGCAATCTAGAGCGAATCTGGTATTAACGTAATTTCCTTTTAAGCGTAGATAAGTGAATAAATCAGTTTATCTTTTCATTCTTGGTAAAATATCTCAACCAAATAAATACTTTTCATTTTAAGAGCACGCTATTGGAATGTGGAATCGATTTCCAAATCATATCAAGCCGTCGCAGACTGTTGCCCCCCTGCGAAATCGCTTGAAGGCGTACCTAGTTACTGGATTGGTGATAGGTAGGTAGCTACTGCACTTAATTAGATGTTATAATATAATTTGTAAGTTTTCTATTTTATGTGTAGGTACGCGTAAAAAAATATGTGTAATACCTACATTTATTTTGAAATGTTATGTGTATGTAGTTAGATCTTTATTCACACGGCGTATTTTTTTACGCATTGATGACGCGCGTGTGCCATACGCGCGTATACGGCGCCGAATGTCCAGAATCTAGAATCTCGTTTGTGCGCGTCTAACGCGCGTCACCAGCAGGGTAATGTGTCACTGCTTTGACACTCGGCATCGGATTGAAATGACGGTTCTTGTATGAATGTGACAGCTAGCTGATTCCGATGCCAATTGTCAGCCCATACATGAACTGTCAAACTGAACACGGTGGTGATTGCGAGTTAAGCACGGCTAGCACGAGTGAGCGCCACAGCCGTGTCGCGTTGAAATTTCATTTCAATGTCTCTATTTATCCTGTACCGCTCTCTATTTATTCAGCTCATAGATACATGAAAATTAATAAAGTTTGAAATCGGATCAATAATAATTTTAATGAACTTACTGAATAGCAGCGAAAAACTTGTTCTTAGCATGTATAAAATTTCAATTAATTACTCTTCGGCTATTTGGAATAATATTATTCTGAGAGATTGTATAAGTTTTATGAACTGCTTTTTTTTACTTTCCGTTAATATCATGGACTACAAAAAACCACCGTAAAAAGGTCATTGCAAAAGATTTAATATTAGGAGTTACATTTAAGTTCATCACGATAATATCTTAGATACTTATTTACATAAAATATCTACCTACAGAGTAGGCAATCTAGAGCGAATCTGGTATTAACGTAATTTCCTTTTAAGCGTAGATAAGTGAATAAATCAGTTTATCTTTTCATTCTTGGTAAAATATCTCAACCAAATAAATACTTTTCATTTTAAGAGCACGCTATTGGAATGTGGAATCGATTTCCAAATCATATCAAGCCGTCGCAGACTGTTGCCCCCCTGCGAAATCGCTTGAAGGCGTACCTAGTTACTGGATTGGTGATAGGTAGGTAGCTACTGCACTTAATTAGATGTTATAATATAATTTGTAAGTTTTCTATTTTATGTGTAGGTACGCGTAAAAAAATATGTGTAATACCTACATTTATTTTGAAATGTTATGTGTATGTAGTTAGATCTTTATTCACACGGCGTATTTTTTTACGCATTGATGACGCGCGTGTGCCATACGCGCGTATACGGCGCCGAATGTCCAGAATCTAGAATCTCGTTTGTGCGCGTCTAACGCGCGTCACCAGCAGGGTAATGTGTCACTGCTTTGACACTCGGCATCGGATTGAAATGACGGTTCTTGTATGAATGTGACAGCTAGCTGATTCCGATGCCAATTGTCAGCCCATACATGAACTGTCAAACTGAACACGGTGGTGATTGCGAGTTAAGCACGGCTAGCACGAGTGAGCGCCACAGCCGTGTCGCGTTGAAATTTCATTTCAATGTCTCTATTTATCCTGTACCGCTCTCTATTTATTCAGCTCATAGATACATCAAAATTAATAAAGTTTGAAATCGGATCAATAATAATTTTAATGAACTTACTGAATAGCAGCGAAAAACTTGTTCTTAGCATGTATAAAATTTCAATTAATTACTCTTCGGCTATTTGGAATAACTCAAACTCAAACTCAAACTCAAACTATTTATTGCATAAAAATGTTGTAACAAGGATGTTATTATGTGTATAGTTTCAAACATTTACCCTGTAAGGGCACGGCAATTTATTATAAAATAATCTTAAAACTAAAACTTATTATTATAATAACAGCAATAATAATTAATTATATTACTATGGCACTTGCACTTAAAACTAATTAAAATTAAACCTACGAGCAACAAACAACAAATTAGTACCACATAGAGCCGGAAGGTAGTCTTTACAATACATTATATGTATAGATAAAGAAAAAGATATAATTCAAAATAAAGATAAAAATAGTATTTATACACACACACTTAGTAGACATGGCTAATAAAGTTTCTTAATATGGTAAATAAATAAAATAAATAAATAAATAAATAAATGTATGTTCTGCTTATTTTTCATTTAAGAACTCTTTTATGGAGTAGAAAGATCTTTTTATTAAATATTGTTTGAGCTGCTTTTTAAATCCGTTTATATTGGTTTCATCTTGAATCGACTTGGGGATCTTGTTGTATATTGCAACAGACATGGCAAAGGGACCAGAATGAATCATTTTTAACCGACTAGTTGGCGCTGCTAATTTTGTCTGGGGTCGTAGATTTTGAGGGCGAGAATATTGTGGGAAAAAAGACATATTATTTTTAACAAAAATACCTACTTCCAATATGTATATACATGGCAAAGTTAAAATTTTCTGTTCAATAAAATGTTGTTTACAGCTTGTCATATTATCTATATTGACTATAATTCGTAGACATCGCTTTTGGAGTCTGAACAGCTCTATTGCGTCGGAACTGTTTCCCCATAAAACAATGCCGTACTGCAACCATGCATGCATGCGCGTATGCACGCGTATGCACGCGTAATAGGCGCATATAGCTGTTTTTACATCTGTACATTTTTTTAATTCATATAGAGCATAGGTAAAGCGGCTTAGCTTCCCAGTTATTTTATGTATATGGTCTTTCCAATTTATTGTAGAGTCTATATGTATTCCCAGTAAGGGGAAGGTTTTTACGCATTCTAATTTTGCATTTTGAAATGAATAGTCTATATTTATGCTACGTTTCTGATGAGGCCGGAACTGCATGAGTTTTGTTTTCGTAAAATTAATTTTAAGATTATGCTCATTTAGCCAGGTTACTATATTTGTTAGGATTTTATCTAAATGATTGTTTAACGTTGTTTCGTTTTGGCATGGAATTACTAGGGATATATCATCTGCAAAGAGGGTGCATGGAGTTTCTATGATTTTAGGTAAATCATTGACATATATTAAAAATAAGATACATCCGAGCACACTGCCTTGTGGAATCGATTGAGTAGTCTTTGTTTTTTTTGACTTTACTTTTAATACGTTTCCAGTCATATAGTTATGATATTCCATCTCAACAAGCTGCGTGCGATCTTTAAGGTAGGACACGAACCAGTCATGAGCGAAGCCCCTTACTCCTATTCCATGCAGTTTTTGTAACAGAACATCATACAAAACATGGTCGTAAGCTTTACTCATGTCTAGAAGAATACCGATAGCATATTTTTTCGAGTTTATTATGTTCAGTACTTCATGCATGTATTTATATACCGCTAGCGTCGTTGATCGCTGTTTCCTAAAACCATTTTGAGAGTCACTGAATATTTTAAATTTTTCGCAAAATAGGTAAAGACGGTTTGACATGGCTGTTTCGAAGATTTTTGAAAATGTCGATAAAAGAGCTATTGGTCTATAGTTACTGCAATCGCTTTGATTACCTTTTTTATGTACAGGTTTGATAATTGAAATTTTTAGTAAGTCGGGAAATGAACCTTCTGCAAACGATTGGTTAATCAGAATAGCTAACGGGTAAGCTAGCTCCTCTGCACAAGTTTTGATTAACAAGGGCGGGAATTCATCATGGCCAAAGCTTCGCTTATTTTTTAGCTTTTTTATGATTTTAATGACCTCATCCGGGGTGACTGGGTTCAGAAACATTGAATTATTAGACGTATCTATGACTGGCCTCCCGCGTGGCGGCTCTGTGCCGCTACTGGTGGCGCCAACTGACGAAAAGAAAGTATTAAATGCATCAGCGATTTTAAAGGGGTCTTCAATAAGTTCGTTATTAAGATTAAGTTTTATATTTTTCCTGCTTTTTGTAGTAAGTTTATTAGTTTGTTCTTTAATTATATGCCACATTGACTTTACTATATTGTCAGATTTTTGGATCTTTTTAATATTTTGAAGTTTTTTAGAAACTATGACAGTCTTTTTTAATAGTTTTTCGTAACTTTTACAGGATTTTTTCAGTACAGGATTATCAACTTCTGATAGTAACATTTTCAACTGTCGTTTGTGCTTGCATGATACTTTTATGCCATTTGTCAACCATGATTTTTTATTGTGTTTTTTTATTTTTACATTAATTTTAGGTATACAGCAATTCAAAATATGCGTAAGTTCTTTATGAAATGAATTATAATTAGCGTTTACATTTTTATCTTCATCTATTATTTTGTTGAAATCAATATTTCTAAGTTCCGACTTAAAATATTTTATATTTTGCTCATTAAATTTTCTTTTTTCGATTTTCCAAGACTGTTGGGTATTTATTTTCGATGAGGGAATGTTAATAAGCACACCTTTGTGGTCCGAAAAACCATATTCATTTACATTAACAATCAAGTCTTTTCTGCGAAAGTTGATAAACACTAGATCTATACATGTGGAACTATTAGGTGTTACTCTGGTGGGTTGGTTGACAAGTTGCTTAAAATTATAGCTAGTCAATAAATTTAATAATGTTTTCGTGCATGTCGTTTGTTCGAAAACATTTACGTTAAAGTCACCTCCTATAGCTATATCCTTTTTATCATACTTTTTCTGTAAGAGTTTTAACAATAGTTCAAGCGACTCATAAAATACGTTAGGCATTCTGTGTCTGTCTGGCCAGTATAAATTTATTAAGACTAAGTTTAATTGTGGTAATTCTATTGCACATACCTCAAACACAGACTCTATTGACATGCTTTCTATGTCTCTACATTTTATGTAATCTATATCATTTTTAATTAAAACACACACTCCGCCACCCTCACAGTTTGGTCGGCAGTAGTAGGACGCCAGTTCATAGCCGTCGACGCGCAGGAGATCTAATTTAGACGGGCTTATCCAGGTTTCTGTAAGGCAGAGTACATGCATGTTCTTATTTTCATCTGTGGTGGCTTCTAATAAATGACGTTTGTTTTTAATACTTCGGATATTTTGGTACAGTACACTTAGTTTATTCTCGAAAAAATGTGGTGATTGGTTGATCTTCGTTTTGACTTCCTGTAATAGATTGAGTTTCATTATTCTGCTGAGTACAGCTTTTCATGGGCTGCTCTTGTTTGTATTGATATTCTCTACCATCAATAATTAATCTATTGTCTATAATATGTGCGTGCCTTCCATGCCTTCTTGCTTGTACTAGAATTTCTACTAATTTCTTTCTATGCTGTCGTGATTCGTTGTCCAACATTTCAGATACACTTATTCCAGTGTTCTTAAAAAATTGGCGATTTTGGAGAATATATTTTGTTGTATTTTTACTCAAAAATTCAATCAGTATCGGTCTTTTGCGGCCTTTTTTACCCAATCTCTTCAGGTCTTCAACACATCCGGTTAAGTCTATATTTAATACGTCTTGAAAAACGTAGCTGATCCTGTCAAATAAGGTATTTTCCGTTTCCCAATCGTTTTCATCTAAACCATATAATACTATTTTTTTCATTATATTTGGGTCCAACATTTCCCTTCTTGCAGTATTATTTGATTTATCTTCATTGGCTGAGCCGTTGAATAGCTTTTGTATTTCCTCAATTTCTGAGCGTAGCTTCACACATTCAGCATTTAGATACACAATTTCTTTTTCCATATTTAATGAATTTTCTTTAAGTTTATTTTGTTCCAACGACAGACTATTCGTAGTTTGTAGCATTTCTTCTTTAAGCTGACAAATTGCATTTGTAGTCACTGAAATTATTGTGGATTTTAATTCACTGAGGAGAGACTGCCCAATCATTTTAATTTTTTTGTCAAAAAGAGCCTCAATCTGTTCCAGTGTAATTCCTAAATTTGCGCTATCTTTTATAGTGCTGGTATTATTTTCTGACGGAATTGTATCGCCTAATATGCTGAGGTCGTCATCGGATAGCGAAATACTTTTTTCAGCTGTATTCACATTTTTTTTCCTTTTAGTGACAAATTGCGAGTCATCTAAACGAGTGTCTTCCTGGGAATGCACCAGTGGAGCATTTTTTGGCCGAATCGGAGTATCAGTGCTGCCTGTTTTTGGCGTTTGACTGCGACACGAAGGACATTTCCACATTTTCTTGCGCTCCCTAGTCATTACGTTTAGGAATCTTGGGATAGAAACGTTGGCGCATTCCAGATCGTATGTCTCACTACAGAGTGAACACACAAGATATTCTCTATTTGGGATATTTTGGTTACATCGCGCGCACTTTGGTGCCATCTTGTGGTGTTCAAAAAGCTTAGAAAGCTCTGCGCGCATGCGCGATAACGGCTTTTTCTTGCAACGGACTTTTATCGTAGGTCAGTAGACAGCACAAGCGGCCCGCTGTTAGTCCGCGAGAAAAACGACGTAAGTGCGGCCAATATCGCGTCACTTACGCGTTCAACTGATTCGCACTGTCACTGGGTATCACTGGTGACTTTTGAGGAGCGCAGCGCGCATGCTCCAGCTCGCTAGTACGTTGTTGGGTCCGCGAGAAAAGAGACGTAAGTGCGCCCTATACGGTGTCGCTTACGCGCTCGACTACTCCTGAATGGTGTGGCGTTAGCTCCTCGCAAGTGACGCTAAAGTTTGAATTTCTGGAAACGGTCACGATGAATTTGTTTTTAACTTCTATAATACTGGGATTTTTTTAATATTGTTTTCACTTGCACATAGATAATCGCACTGGGTTTATTAATATAATTATTGGACTGACTAAACACTGTTTTTAACCACCGAAATTATTTTAAATTGAAGAGCAGCTTGACTTAGGTGTTGCGCACCTGAGCGCCGCGCGCTGACCCCGCTCATAATATTATTCTGAGAGATTGTATAAGTTTTATGAACTGCTTTTTTTTACTTTCCGTTAATATCATGGACTACAAAAAACCACCGTAAAAAGGTCATTGCCAGAATCGAGCAGAACACATGTTTAATTTTTATTGCACGGAGAGCTACTTTAATTTTTAACTTAAAATTACAATTAGTAAAAAATTCAAGAAACGTTTAACATGAAAAACCTTACGTAACCAATAGAAAACATATAAAATACACCCCACTGTGATCGGGCGCTCCGATTGAACCGCTTAAGAGTCCACATCCTGGCTAGAGTATATTGCGCTTGGCTATAAACAAGCCACATGTTGATTGCAATGGAATTCCATTATAGTGGAACAACAGACGACCGACGACAAACAAATACAACAATACAGTTCATTCCGCACGCAGCGAGAGAAATTTCTTTGCAAAACCAATATTTTCCCTTTTGTTCTCATCAATACGTATTGTACATATTTTTACCAACATAGTTGCAGGTTAAATTCAGCGTTGTGTAGTGTACCATTTTTTCGGCTTTTTACTACGCTTTTTTAATAACAATAGATCCACTCTCCACTTTAGAACATCTTGGTAAACCTTTGTCGCATCCCTTCGATGAGGTGGATGGAAAATCTTTTACAAATAAAACAATTTGGATACCGATAACATAGTACGAAAACTATTCATCAACATAGTATAAAAATTATTCAGATTGTGATCCTTTTGCTTTATTGTGATCCTTTTACAAAAGATCCACGAAGGGGTCGAAGTGTATCCGTAGGGACCCCTAGACTAAGATACGATAAGATAAGATCCTTTTTCATAAAGTAAGCTCGGTGGTGTAACTAATAAGGTCTGGGGTCCTTCCTTAATATAAGGAAGTGCATCATTGTCCCTTTTGTGATCTAGGCCTAGCTAGTTCGGGGTCTCGTAGAGCTAGAGGGGTACATTGCCGTATTGCTAGCCCTGCCTACAGTTACGCCTCTGAGTTTGCTGTAAAATAAGTACTGGATATAAAATATTATAGCAACTAAAGCTTACCTTAGCGATCTTGTGAAGTAGAGCAGTGGTAGAGTTGGTCTTAAAGAGCCCGAGAGCGCGCCTTCGCAGGCCTTGGCCGAGACAGGCCTCCACAGCCCCGCAGAGAGCAGTCACACCGCCACTGTCTTCGTGGACAAATTTTCGGGTCACGGCCTGGTACAACAATAAACAAATTTTGAAAATTTGTGATGATGATGATGAGTTTTCGCTTTAAAGTGGGTGACAGATGGGCGAGTAAGTTATACTTACGGCTCGACGACTTTACGTGCCTGACGTGTGTCAGTCTAAGAACACGTACTTTTAGAGTAAAATACAGGCGAGTAAAGTCGTCGAGCCGTAAGTACGCGAACTTACTCGCCTGTCTGTGTCTTAAGAGACGTGAGGCCTTTCGGGCGCAACTCTCGTTGTCGCTCATCATTCTAACGTACGCAGTAGAAAAGAGAGAGACACCGTGATAACAACAAGCGACAACATACCGGGCATGCTAGCCGCTCTTGGCCAAGGAAAAAGAAGAAGTCGTAGCTTATATTAGGTTAAAAATCATTTGCATAAGTAATAATCTAATTGCAAACCTTTCCTAAAAGTATATTTATATGCCCTTTGTCATGCACGATGGTTATACGTATGTGTGGGTAAATACCTCTCATTAAAAGTTACTGATACACCCACACTTTTGAATTTGACATTCCGTTATCATACATTGCGTCAATCAGTAACCATTTAGGGAATTAAGTGTTAATTGTACCTACAGTGTGTTAAAAATACATTTTTATGGAAGAATTAACTCGATTATAATTTAAACTGGTTCATTAGAAGGAACGTGTGTTGCGTGTTAGTTACATTGAACCATTGATAACTGTGTTCCTTTAAATTCAATATCACAAAGTGTCATCTATGTAAATATGAGGAAGGATTACCAGTGATCGGTCCAGTCGTGTGGTTCCCTAAAAGAACCTCGTCCGGGAAATGAACGCTGCGCTCTGAAAACAATCATAACTTGAACCATTCTCTCTCAGGCATTACCGGAATCAGTGTCTTGTCATTTGGCGTTCCGCACGACTGACGGCAAGACACGGAAGACGCCTGACTCTGTGTAATGTCTACAGATAAACGGGTCAAGTTATTATTGTCTTCCCAGCGCTGCGATTAGTTCAGGGAAGAGTTTCATTTAGGGAATCAAAACAGGGTTCGACATTACTTTATTAGTTTCTCGTATCCACTTAAATATACAACTAAGAACATAATTAATCTTGATCAACTTCTAATCGTAGTAGATGTGTACAGTCAGTCTCAGAAGTTAAAACAGTCGAAGAGCTCAAAATTATCTACACACCCTCTTATTACCGTTAGAGTCGTGTGTAGATAATTTTAAGCTCTTCGACTGTTTATCAACTTTTGATGGTGACTGTACCCAGTGATAGTGGAATAAAAATCGTATTCCCAGGGTTTCTTGCAGTGGGGCCCATGAACCCCTTAGGGGTCCGTATATGTGTCAGTGGTCCGCAGCAACAGTTAACCTTTAACATGTCTATTTAGTGATTTTTTAAGCAGTGGGCTTTGTTTTCTTTAACTATAATAAGCTTAGACAAGCGATTTGAAATTCTGAAACTGGTCAGTGATCGAAAAAAGTTTAAGAAACACTGCTATAAAAACTGAAGACGAGATTTTATGCTACACACGAGTCCAAGCCTTCAGGGCACGCCTCTACGTATGAAGCCAAGTCAGCATAACTTATGTATCGTAACTGCTAGCCCTGAATACTAAAACGGTTCAAAGACAAGTGTCTCCAAGGCACTGTATACTATAAACTGTAATGCTCGCGCCAAGGCTTTAAAGATTGTGGCTATAGATCTATAAAACCTATATACATAACATGTGCACCATTAAGATATAGCTATAAAATGAATCCCTCTCGGCCTAGCGCTGAATTTCATAACGCTCTGACATTTATCATGACACCGGCTGTCTAGCATCAGACGACAAACCCCCGTAGGGATGTTGTATGTCAGAGAAAATATGGGTAACGATAGTATATTTTATGAAGTAATGTTAATTACGCGTATTTGAAAATGTGCGTCGAATTTTAGATATCAGATTGATCAACAAAGCGGTCGGTTAAAAAACGTTGCGATCAGCTTAATCAAACCCAAAATGGAAATGAAATATGAATTTAAGTATGTGCCTACCTATTTTGCGGTGGGTTGTCGCCAGTGGCGGATTAAGAATATCCGAGGCCCTAAGCACAGAGCCTGTGTAGGCCCTCTATTGCTTAAATGGAAATGGAAGGAATGGAATGGAAGGTAGAAAGTATAAAATGAAAGTATGTATGTATGTATGTAAACTCTTTATTGCACATAAAAAATATAAAAATACAGTAATACAGAGAAAATAGTACAAAGGCGAACTTATCCCTAAGAAGGGATCTCTTCCAGCTAACCTGCCACAGAAAGGAAAAGTTACAACAAAAAGGCAAGCAGTCATTATTATGCGCAAATAAAGTAGTATTAATACTTAATAAATTAATAAATTAACAACTAAAGTACATTATTATATTATTATACCTAACTATAATAAGATAATATATAAATAACAGAATAAAAATGTATCCAATAAACTTACATAAACACTAACGAATATCAAATAAAATAAATAAATACTCGAACCGAAATACAATATGAAAGGCAGCTACCGCCTCAGGTGCCAGTGCTTAGCCACAACTTCCTCAGCCCACCCCTGAACACCGCCACAGACTGAGATTCCCTCAACGTCAGGGGCAACTCGTTCCACAGCTTGACGGAGCGGATAGTGAAGGATTTGGCATATGATCGTGCCTTGTTAGGCGGAAAGGCAAGTGTGAGGTTGGAGCTCGACCGCAAACGGCCCCCGCTTCCAGTGGCCAAGTAGCCAAATCTTTCACACAAGTAAGAAGGAGAAGAAGGATTAAAAAGAACATTGAAAAGGAGGCACAGGGTATGCATGTCTCTGCGACGTCGAATAGGCAGCCAGTTAAGCTGCTCGCGAAAGTGGGAGACATGATCATACTTGCGCAGACCATAAATGTACCTAATGCAAACATTTTGAAGGCGTTCAAGTTTGTCAAGCAGTTCCTCCGTCAAGTCAAGGAAAGCAACATCACCATAATCCAGAAGGGGTAAGAGAAGAGAACGAGCAAGAGTAAGTTTTGTTTGAAAAGGGAAAAAGTTCTGCAGACGTCTCAAGGAGTGCATCGATGCGAAAAGTCTACGGCTCACCTCAGTCACATGCGCAGTCCAGGAAAGAGTTTGGTCGATTATAATACCCAAATTCTTCACGGTATTTGAATAAGGGATTGGAGCACCATCAAATACAATATTCGGCAACACAACCTCCGGTAATCTGCCCACGAAGTGAGGACTGCCAATAATTATGGCCTGTGACTTAGCAGCGTTAACCTTAAGGCCAAACCGCTCGGCCCAACTACAGATGCAGTCCAGGTCAGTATTAATTTGACCAATTATAGAAGGCAAATCATCGAAACCAGCCGCCGCATAGATCTGCAGATCATCCGCATATAAATGATAGGAAGACTGAAGTGACTTTGTAATACCATCGATAAAAATTGAAAACAGAAGAGGAGATAGCACACCCCCTTGGGGAACACCAGCAGCAAGGTCGTGCCACTCCGAGAAATGATCATCAACCCTGACTCGCTGGCGCCTTCCAAAGAGGTATGCGTGAAACCATGAGATGGCAGATGGGGAAAAATTCAAGTTCTGAAGGGTTCCAATTAAAGTTCATCAAAATAGACTCAATGAAAGTTCAACAAAATAGTCACTCCCGGACTGCTCGCGCCTTGTGATTTCGGACATATTGTGGATGAATCTCGATAAAATGTAGGTATAAAATGAAACGCCAGCAGAGGATAGAGGCCCCTGGAGAACAGGGGCCCCAAGCACGTGCTTGTAGTGCTTATACGTTAATCCGCCACTGGTTGTCGCACAGCAAATTAGAAATAAGAAACGTTTATTGCATAAAACCGTGTACTTACAATTGTGATAACATGATTTTTATAAGTTTCAGCAGTTTATCCATTTCGGACGTAAAATATTTAGGTACCTATTTATTATTATAAATTAAGTATCTAGATCTTTATTTTAATAATTTGTACAAAAGTATTCATTTAAGTTATAAAAGCACATACAAAGTAAAAAATCCTGAAGTTTATTTTTAAATTTATTACCATCTAAAGATTTTATATAGGTTAGGTACTCGTTTTATTTACATAGGTGCTCTTTTTTTTTTAAGTATATCGCACCCTTCGTGGAAGAAAGACGTAAGTCCTATTGACTTACAATGGGACTTACGTCTTTCTTCCACGAAGGGTGCGATATATCTAGAAGGTCGGACTATACACATATCATATTTATACCTATTGCGATCGTAAGTTTTTCTTTAAGTCGCTTTTCTTTGTAAAATACTCATTATGTTCTTTAACAAGCAAGCAAATTTAGCAGATAGATGAACTCCGAAATCCTTATTTATAGGACATTACAATACCTATTCAATCAAAACTTTGCATATCGATAATCGATATTTCGGAAGTGTCGATAATTATTGATCATCCCTACTCCCTGGTGGATATCCCGAATCAAATTATGCGCATGATCCAACAAAGATTAGGGGCTGACGCGTAATCAATTTGTTATGGAATTGGAAGGACTTTACTAGTGTCGAGTTATAGATCAGCAATTTACTTAACATACAAGTAAAGTTTGTTGTAACTTTTTCCTATTCAATTTAGCAGTTTAGCTACTTAGACGAGTAGGTAAGAACAGGGCCGGGTTTAAATTTGTGCCGCCCTGGGGCACTGAAGAAAATGCCGCCCTATGACTTAAATTTTATTTTAATAGTTTTGATATCTTAGTCGTTTTCAAAACACATGTACATAGTTAAAGGCCTTAATTAAAACAAAAGTTAATTGATTCCTTTGTGTTACATTTTCACACTTATTGCAATGGAATAAGGGTGAAACAGTCGTAACACAAAGGAACCAATTAATTTTTGTTGTGATTAACCCCTTAACTATGTACATTTTTTTTGAAAATGACTCATCTTATTTCTTAAAAATTAGAATAATAAAAATTTCTAAATTTTGCCGCCCTAGAAAATTTGCCGCCCTGGGCACTAGCCCCGACTGCCCCTAGTGTAAATCCACCAGTAGGTAAGAATAAGACTTAGTAAAGTAAATCAATTCTTGTTGCGATCGTAATAATAACAACTAGTGAGATAGCTGCGGGCGTCTAGAGGGAACATCTACGCTGGGCGGTGCGGGCCGCGGGCAAGGCCGCGTCGCCTCAAACGGCTCCCAGGCTCCAATTGGAGCCTCCAACGCTAATCCGCAGGCCCCAACCCGTCCGAAATTCAGTGCTCAGGGACCCGAGTTTTGAAAGCTCATATTTTAAATACTAAATCGAAGTGAACCGTAACGGTTTACGAACATACACGAGTATACTTAGAGCAATCCTGCTTTAAATTAGGTATGTGTATATTACAATAAAATACGAGTGTAATACACAATTGTACGCCCTGAAACAAAGACACCGCTTATCTCGAATCGTACGTGCCAGACAGGAAATACGCATCAAATGATTATCTTTATTCTAAAGGTTTGCTGCGCTTCACAAAATCTACTGCCAGAGCGAGATAGTAATCTATTACAGATTTTCGGAATGATCACAAGCCCTCGCTTTCCATTGAAACGCATTTTCGAATACGCCGATCTATTTAGACGAAGTTTTACCCGAGTTATCAAAAGGGGCTTCTATTATCTATGCCAAACAGCTATTGGCAATTTTAGATGGCATTTTTTCCATTTGATGTCAAACCGAGACTATTTTATTTCACCAATATATTAGACAGTTCAATTCTGTTATCTAAATAAAAGTTTTCTTTGAATAGCAAGTTTTATCCTACTTATCTAACATTATAAATGCGAATGTGAGGTTGCCTGTTTGTTTGCTTTCATGCTTAAACTACTCAACCGATCTTGTTAATATTTGGTATGGAGATAGTTGGAGACCCTGGAAAGGATATACTTAGAATAGTTTTATTTTTTTAATTCCGAAAAAAATTATAATTCCTGGGAGCACGATAAACGAAGTCTCCGCCTTCGGAGCCATTGGCAACAGCTTAGTTTGTTAATACATACATACATACATATATCACGTCTTTATCCCTTACGGGGTAGACAGAGCCTAAGGTAGCAAAACCTTAAAGCCACGTTTAGCATGGTTAAGGGCGTATAGCTGGAAAGGGAAATCAAAACAGTGATGGGTTGCTAGCCGCATCGCCTATAACATGATTCCTAAGGCTTTCGCCCATTCCCTCGATGTTAATTAATAAATCAGTCTAAAATAAACTTGGGAGCAAAAAAACCCGGTCATTTCCCATATTATAGAAAGTTGTATGAAAAAAGACCCAGTTTATTTGCTCCCGAGTATAGGTAGGTAGGTGTTATGTATTTATTATATGCGCCCACACTACAAGAATAAGGAATTTATCTAAGTACGTTAATACACGAAACATTTTTTTTAACTCTCCATTTCTGTCCTTCGTTATCATTATGTCAGGATCTCAGATCAAATAAAAAATATAGATAGAGCGCGGTGAACAGCCGAGTGAAGCCGGTTTTATAAACATGTGTGCGTAGGCCGGTGCTGCCATAATAATTATTAATACCCCGATACTGCAAAAATATATAATGGAATGCGCTTTGGAAATCTGAAAAAATACATAAAGTAGTATGTATTTTAGGTTGCGTGTCACGTTCTCACGTTTTAAGCCGTGCTAATAAAGAATAGAATTTAAAATGAAAAAGAAAAGGTTGTATTACAGAGGTGGCATTCACCATTGGGTGAATAATAGGGTAACTAAAATATTATAATTTACTAACGTGTGATAAGTGATTCCATCCTGCTTTTTATTTTTGGACGAATAGTTTTTACATCCTTTCACTACGCAATTTGGCATTATTACTGTATTTGTCCAATTTCAAAATACGTTGTGCTCCACGGGAATGCGTAGCTCAAATAATAAGGTTTTGGTATAGTTTGGTTGCAAGTGTGTGCGTGTCACTGTGTAAGCACACGGATTGGTGCAGTTTGACCGGCTTCACTCGGCTGTTCACCGCGCTCTATCTATATTTTTTATTTGATCTGAGGTCAGGATCTTAGTCTTAATACTCGTAGCTCAGACTGTGGAAGGAACGGAAGTACTGTAGCGCACTGCCTGCTTTGCATCATATGTGCTGCATTCCAAATTTAAATTCGAAGAGAGTTCTTCGAATGTATGCAAAGTAGACAGCTTGTTTAGTCGTTTTCAGGTAGGTACAATGTTGTGAACACGTTTCAACATTTTCCATGTCCCAAATTCGCTTACTTCTTAAAAGTCCTGGTGAACGTAATTTTCTCGTAGTTCCACAATAATAGCTGGTTCAAGCGAAATAATTGTATTTTCTACAATCTAAAGTGGTTCCATGCTTAGCGCCCGCGTAATTGATTAGGTCCCCGTGATCAGACTCCGAGTTCTTTAATGGGTGTAATGCGAACAGTACACAAATAATAATAATAATAATATCTTGGGACAATTGACACCAATTGACCTAGCCCCAAACTAAGCAAAGCTTGTATTATGGGCACTAGACAACGGATAAACATACTTATATAGATAAAAATACATACTTAAATATATAAAATCAATTAATAATTTAATGCTCAGATCTGTTCTGTTCTCCAGTCCATTATGGTTGCCTGGAAGAGATCGCTCTGTAGCGATAAGGCCGCCTATTGTTACCTTGTAATATTCTGTATACCTTTTTTCTGTTTTGGTTGTTATATGTGGTGTTCAATAAAGAGTTATTGTATTGTATTGTATTGTATATTAAACATCCAAGACTCGAGAACAAAAA
The DNA here is from genome assembly GCA_932294345.1 of Pandemis cinnamomeana. NCBI lineage: Eukaryota > Metazoa > Arthropoda > Insecta > Lepidoptera > Tortricidae > Pandemis > Pandemis cinnamomeana. Next base: position 6,085,943 of record OW028720.1, read on the forward strand.
TTCGTATTTTTCATACAAATGTACGTTTAATATTATTAGTTTTTCCGAGAAGCCTTGCTTACACCCCACTGAAAAACCTACAAAATTTTGTTCAGGAATTTTAATTGTTATCGGGAAACAAAACGATGAGTCACACGAGCCGCAGAAGCAATGTGTTTACGATGCTTTAGGTATTTACTTCCAGAAAATGATATTTGCGAAATATACAGTCAAGGGCATAAATATAATGTAGGTACGTTACCAAGCCTTCAAATACATCTATTCACCTTTATGCCATGAACAATAATGCCGGTGACACATATATATTTGACATGATGGTTGAGATTTATGCTCTCGACTGTTACTTATATTGCTGTAAATTACGTAATGTCTGTAAATTAGGGCAATGCAAATGAATTAAAACATTAAGAGCTCAGCGGAGCGCTCAAAGAATTTTCAAATTAGATTAGGTAGGTACGCTCACAGACGTCTACGAGTATGAGCGCACAAGACATAAAAGTGAAATAGTAGCTATATCCTTTGTTTCATCACTGGAAACTGAAAAACTCATATAAGTAGTCCAGTCTATTTAGCAAGTGCCTATCTGAGAACTCGTACATTTCTTTGATGTAAGGTAAAAGAAAACATCTATCATAACTAGATTGACGCTAAACCAAGGCGTCTGTCTGTTGGAACGGCCAGACCAAAGTGGACAGTCGAGTTACATTCGCAAACAAGGTAAGGTAACAACGGGCACCTAAATAGGTTTTGACAAGACCATTTGCTCCCCGTCGTAAGCGTATAATTAATTAAACACACAGTCTTGTGTTTGAAGCTTGATGTTTTGTCCCTCGGATGTCGTGTTATTGCGTTCGACAATCCCTTAGAAATTCAATCATCCATGCAGAATATCGGCTGTCATATGAACTGACTTGCTTTCGTAAAGCTCTTTACGTGAGCTCCTACAAAATGATAGATTTCCGGCACAAGTCGGAAGTGGTTGAACACTTGTCTAGACGCTTTAAGCATTTACTTTATCAATAATGCAAATAATGTCGGTTTTGGTTCCTATAGTGTTTTTAAGAAAATTTAGATTTAATCCCGGAGACCGAAATGATATATAATTACGAGCTAAATAGAACCTAAATAAAACATTAACTATCGTAAATGGTAACTTAATATGATTGTAAACTAAAAATTTAAGCAATTTATTCGCTGTATTAAAACAAATCACAGCTGCAAATCGACAACATGCTTTTTAATATGTTGCTTTGGATCATTTAATCCCAGCGATAAACACAATTTTGGTGACAGAAGATTAAACGTATAATTAGAATTCCGCAGCTGCGCTGAGCGTCAGGCCAAAAAAAGGTCCGAAATTCGAAGCTCGTTTCTTGCCGTTCCGTTCGCACAAATAGTCGCGTAATGAATGGGTCAGGTTAATACGATCTCCGAATCTTCAATTTCGAAGTAGCCCTAGCTCTGATGCCCGATTTCAGAAAGCGACTGAAATACCATCCGAAAGTGATATAAATCTGTGTATCGCTACTAAATTATTCCTCAAAGTTTTTTGACCAGTTGGCAAGATTTCTCTGTGTGATCATTGACTTACAATAAACAACTAGACTCTCAGTCGCTAACAAAGGTTCCTCAAGAAACGTCCGAGTTGCTTTGTCTATGTGTTGTGTGTGTCAACACATCGACTTAGACAGATAACATTAACATATTCGTTCAAATTGACACCTTATTTCGTGGCAGTAATGTTGAATATCAATGGCGTAGGATCGTGAGAAGTAATGACACGACGCCACGCGCTGGAAACCTGCCTGTCTCTTTTGTTCTCAATAGTAAGATTACGGTGCGAAAGAGACATATAGATACATTGTTATCAAAGCGCGGTCGAAACACAACTGAACAAAAACTCTGAACAATAGACGCGTCGTTCAGACTTTTGCTTCGGACAGTTTTTGAGCGTGATTGGGAGTCTAGTTGTTTATTGTACGTCGATGTGTGTGATGAATACGTACCTCCTCCATCAACTGCTTGACTTCCTTCTTGACGGTAGCGATGAGCCGCTCCTTCTGCTCCGCGCCGGGGTCTGCCGCCGCCGGCATCTCCTCCGACTCGCTCTCTGTTCAAACATCTCATTAAATTAAAATTCAGAGTAAAAACAGTGTAATAGGTTTCACACTAAAACGTAGGCAATTTGTATACTCTAATGTTATAAACATCCGCGATTTTCACTCATAACTACAATCACAACTCATGACGTTTTACGTGTAGACGTTTCGGCCGCGATGCGGCGGTCGTGGTCACAAGCCCAAATTCCAAAACCCTCTCCACAGAACGCTATAGCGTTTAGAAAGATTAGCTTGGATTATAATAATACAGTAGGTAGACAGTATACCTAGTAGTCCTTGAAGCAGTTGAAATCGAAAAGTATAAGAATTTAACCGGAATGATGAATATAAGCTTTCTTCTTCATGGTGTACAGTGAGAGGCAAGTTTAGGCGGAAGTATTGTTAATGCTGTGAGATAGGATACCGGAACAAAATACTGACCTAGTGCGGGTAGTTACAAAAACTAGCTCGGCTACCCGCTAGTGATACCCTAAAGTCTACTCGTGATCACGGCCACTGCAACTTGGCTCAAACGTTGAGGTAATTTTAAAGAGATATTTAATCTATGATGATGTGCAGTAACAAAACGTAGGCATTTGTTTGCGCAGTTAAAAGTATGAAAGAAAGGATTGGTTCGAGCATGAGTGGCAAAATACAAATAAATATAAATTCTGTGTGTAATTGTGTATCATACAACACGATTCACCTCACGTGCGGACAGCCACTCAACGTGTATCAGCCAAAGAATCAGCCATTAACTTACAAATGTAGGCAGATTTACTTTTTCCATTCCTAGCTAGTAAAATCACGAATTGTTATTTCAAGATTTAAACTTAAACTAAGAAAAAATAACTTGAAGTCTCTGAATAGAAAACGAAGAAAAAATAATTTCCAGTTATTGTATACTATGGATCTAATTAAGTCCAGTTTCCTGGGAGCACAACGATATTTAATACAAACCTCTTTTAATAGAAGTTCTCCCTCGGGTAAATTAAAACAATGGAAAGTTAAACCCCTCTCATCATACTTTTCAAAGAATTAGCGAAAGCGCTGCGTGCATACGAGTAGGTATTTTCATGAAAAGCCGCTTAGGCTTATAAAAGTGTTCTATATTTTATGTGCCAGATTGTGGGATCGTGTAGGTACTCTATACTCTACGGAACTCTTCTACTTATTTCTGCCACCGCGAAATAGGTCTAGGTACATTATAATCATACCTACAAAATAGTGACATAAAAATTTGAAAAGTTAAATTTAAACCATAAATAACGCCGGTAAAAAAGCTTGGGGTTCATGTCTTTGAGGCGTTGAATAGTTACAATTTTTTATATCCTATCTGCATAATTTTATAATCTCCAAATTGAGATACAACGCGAACCAATACATATTCAAGCCTCGGAAATTGGTTAATGAATACGTAATGACGGTAGGTTTAGTCCTTCGTAGAAAAAAATGTCGCTGCCACAAAATTTAACTATATTTATTGGAAAAAAGCTACATACGGACCTATGTGACAGTTTGTGCTATAAATGCAATTGACGGCAGCTATCTATCTACTTAATTTTTCATTTGCACCGAAAACTCATTGACACTCCGGAAAATTAGTGAAAATCGGCCAGCAAGATTTGTACCAAACAAACAACTACTTTTGTACTTCTTTCTGTTTGCTATTGTGTTAGTTATTTATATTGACTTGAATGTGCAACAAATAGTTTAAATACATACGTACAACTACTGAGTAACTGAAGATAAATAAAAACCTGCAAAATTTCAAACTCGTCCAATAAAGTGATATAATTTATCAACATTTGCCACGTTTGATTTCCCGATGCCCCGACATGAACGCTTATTGTACCTACTACTTATAAATGAAAAAATCCTAATTTATTTGATTATGTAAATGGTGTTACTAAACCTTAGGTGGTGAAGCAATTTGTTTACTTGGCTGTACACATAGACGTAGGTACTTTCCTACTTATTTAAGCAAATGATTCGCTCCTTTTCTCTATCGAAATAAGACTCATGCAAATGGCAAATAACAACAATAATGTGCTATCGGAATCTTGTGTTATGGTCCGTTCATAGTTTAACTCATACTTTTACTTGAAGTTATTGTTGTTATACTATTACAATATGCCTAACTGTTAAAATTTTGTTAACACACGTAGAAAGATGCTTGCTGTGTTTGCCTGTTATGGGTTACCTATGTGTTAATATCATTAAGACATTGATTGTTTTTCCTTAAGGGAATTCATTACACATATAAATTGTTAGTTTTATAGTGTTGAACTCCTATCTGTTGGTGAAACAATAAAAAAAGAAATATAAATACTTCAAACAGATACTTAAAGAGAGTACCGACACAAGGCCGAGCAACGACCGACCGATACCCAGTTGGCAGAGCCCGAAACCTCCAATATTTGTTTTGCATCAACGTCAAGTTCCAAAGTTCGAAAGAAAGTAATTTACGCCTCGCCCAGAGAAGTCCAGAAAGTGAGCTGCCAAACAATTACGGCTCGCCCTAATAGAAAACGATACAAAAAGCAGAGGTTTCTTTGTTTAGAGCTATAGGCAACACTTTTATTGTGATTACATTTTTTGAAATAACGGCAGCATATTTTCTTTTCGTTGGGAGAGACCAAGGAGTCTTTATCAAAGGCGTTTTTCAGTGCAAATTAAAAGTAGACTGGACTGACAGCCATTTTTATTTTTATTTTTAGTAGATCACGCCCCAGACTTATATTTATGCAATACATTATGTATAAGTTATTATAATAATAACATCTACTTAACCGGTTTTAATTAAGTAATTTAAACAGCTTAGATTAGAAGAATAATTAAACATATTAGCCACATGTAATTTACTCATAAATTATAGGTAAATCTAACGAAACATGTATCCAACGGACCCAAATATTAAAACACTAATAATTATTAACTTTCGCACTGCTTATCGCACAATTTTCGTAACAGAGTAATAAAAAATTATAATTCGTATTCAAGAGACATCTAAAGGCAGTCAAAATGTTGGGTCAGATCCTATTTCCTTAAAAACCAGGACCTTTTAGCATAGAAAGTTACGTTTACGTTTGTCAACCGTTCGTTATCAGCCCGTTTCAGGATTTTCAGCGAGCAAGCGGATCGTGAAACCTCTGAACCGAGTTTTGCAACGCGGCAACTTTCTTTAACACCTTACCTACATTTTCATGAAAAGTGGCAATTAACAAAAGACATTGTTTTATTTAGAACTGCCTTACGAATTGCGCTCATGGCTTCGTCACGTGGAAGAAATCCCCTAACCCGAGAGAGTTTTAAAAAATTGTCAATTTTTCTTAGCCTACATCCATAAGGAAAGCTCCGTTCAAAAAATCTGTTTTTAGGTCCAAGGACTGGGCATTGATGAGACTTTAAACGTTATCCCGCGTATCCTAGTACCTGTGTTATTCAAGGTCATAAAAATACATATACATACCTACTCGAGATTCTAAATACCCATCCTTCCATCCTCAACAACTTTCACGTTTCTAATCTATATTCCCTATTAAGTGTAAACTTACACACATATTTGCTAGTTTGCGACCCAATTTTACGTGATTAAAAAACACAAGTGTCTCGTCTGTTAAAATAGATTCCATTAATAAAAACCACACCCTCAGCTGATTACAGCCCTCATCAACTTTGAAAAATACTGAAAGAACGATGCTGAAAATTCACGCTTACAACCTGTCACTTTTGCGAAAGATTAAAGTTGACTCATATTTTACGTCGCTCCGCCATTTATCTCGGCCCATATGAACGAAACACAAAGATTGATGTTTGTGACTGTGACACTGAGTACGCAATTTTTCCCCCAGACTTATTCGTACAACCTTTCTACAGCCTACTACACCCAGGCAGCAATGATGAGGGCAATAAATATCACATTACGTTGCGTAAGCGCTTTAATCTTTCAGGCTGCTTTAGTCACAGCCGCCTTGAACACCTTTCAAGGGTAACCATGAATACCTACATGAATATCTTGAGAAAAAATAACGACAAAATAATACTAATGGTCATCAGACCATTAGTGGCGTGTCACCCTAACAATTCGATTCCCCTCCGGATTCCTCTACCGAACTTCTTTCTCTCCACTCGCCATGGTAACTTTTTCGAAACGCTACGAGGCTACTGATGATCATAGATTAGAACCTCCTGCCTGTGTGGTCGGTCAAAAGTGGTCGTAGTCTCAAACTATGTTTGCATTTTATTTTATTGAATCAGGCGTTACTTTACGGAGGTCCATTTCAATGAACAAAAAATATCACACTACTCGCTTTGAGAATGATCCCGTAAGAGGAATGGAAACGCGTCAGTGTTTTGTGCCGTTTGGGGCAGTTTAGTTTATGAGATTTATGCGTGTTTTTGGTGGTAGTAGTGGAGGGAGGGTTTGCCTGTAAAAACATATATATTTCGCACAGGCTTGGCTATCTTCCACGTAAGTAGCGTAGTCTCAAGGAAAATATTTTTTATTGATTTTATAAACGTTTGAATTATACTAAGTATCTCGGCCACCGATCTTTGTTCTGTGTTTTCAAAATCGAAAGCGCGATAATTTAATGAGAATATAATAAAGGGTTTTAAAATAAGGTCGCCCAATCTCAAATATAATGTATCTATAGATGTTCATCATACCTCATTCCGTTACGTTCACATTTTCAGAGGAAATACCTGAAACAGGTCTGGGAAATATTTATCAAACATTCCTGTGTCAAATTCGACGCGCTAAAGTGTAATAAATTGCAAAACTTTGAGATAAATCGGACGCCTGTTCATAATCCATACCTGTCTCTCTTTACTTCGACGTAATAATGTATGTTTTGAAATAACCAAAATATGTTACAAGATACAACCCACGCGGCACATAGGTACATAACCATTTTTGTTACAACCTAGTAGTAGGTAGGTACTTTCCCTGGCATAAATAATATCCACTTTTTCATGCATGGTTATAAAAGTGGATAGGTAGGTAAGTACCCATCTATCCTACAAGTGTGTACGACAGCTTGATGATGCCCAAATCTGAGTATGGGAAACGTGTATATGTATTTATAAGCGTGGAACTTTAAAAATCCTCTTTTTAATAGTAGATTGATAAACAAGGGTTGTAAGTGATCAATTACACCCAAGATATTTAGGCACACGAGCGAGCAAAGCGAGCGAGGGTGCTTATAGTTCGCGGGTGTAATTGATCATTTACACTCGAGTTGAACACTCTACTTTTCATCACATATGCGAGGAAAATCCAAATCGTCACTTGAACTCGTCATTATTGTTAAAAAAATACGCAATTTGTAATAGACCGGAAGAAAATTTATTGCGCCAAACCGTCTTTCGTTTTTTTTTTAATGGCCTCGCGCTCTTTGGCTTTGGCACATACAGCCAGCACTGGACAGCAGCATTATGCCAGCATGGCGGTTTGGAGGTAAGTATTACGCATTAAAGAGCAGCATTCGATTTTTAAATTTACTTACATCCCTAAGGATGTAAATCGAATTTACAACTCGGATTTCAAGTTAAATGCAACCTACTTTCAGAGCTTAAGTGATGAAAAAATAAAATGTGCTTCCAAATTGCTTCAAAATCTATTTCGTATTTGAAATTCAAATCAACCGGTTCAATTAGATACCTGTGTTTTAAGCGAAATAGATTTTTCTGATTTGCATATTTACGAGTGCTCCTCGACATGAGTGCTGTATCTACTGTTGATATGATAGAGCTCTCTGGCTATATCTACGAAAAAGTTAATAAGTAACTGATTTAATAAAGATATTTCTGAAGAGTAATCCAAAAGGAAAAATGGTACATTTAATCTCTTAAAATTGTTAAGGGTTTTTTTAGAGAGAGAGAAGGTTTTTCATCGTAATTATTTAATTAAAAATTGATAACCCTTTGACGCCGTACACTTTTAACATAATAATTGTAGCCGAGTAATAATAATGAGTAGCGGAGTAGCAAGGTATTTTTTTTTGTTAATTGAAACGGAGGCGCAAAGTAACGCCTGATTTAGTAAAACATTATTATTGGCCAAAAAAAATTCCAAACGACACTGAATTGTAATTACAACACCTAGAAAAATCCGAAAAGTAAAGCTATGGCCGGGAATCGAACCAGGATCCTCGTTATTCCGTGACGCGTGCTATTATACCCCTACACCACCCATAGAAGGTGCGTAAGCCTTCAAATTTTACTATCCGTTTACTACCTATCCGACACAATTACAAACTCCCGTGTAACATCTACTGCTCACCAGGGACGAGAGAATATAATTGTCAACCACAAATAAAAAATCCTTATTAAATTGCCTTATTAATCCTTAGGTACTATGAAATGAATCATAAAAAAATATTTCTCGATTGATTGATTGATTGATCTTCGATTGAAAATCCGAAAAGTACCTATAGCTTTACTTTTCGGATTTTTCTGTGTTTTAATTTTCAGTGACATTTAGATTTTTATTATTAATCCTTGTTAAATTAAACCAACGACCTCGGTAATGAAACATTCCAGAATCAACCCAAGAAATCTGGCTGTAAACTGTAAATGAAGCTGACACATAACAAGACCGCTTAGAGGTACGAAAATGAGGGCCTTCAGACCGACGGATGGAAATAGGCTGAGTTGATCGATTGATTTAAAAATGCCAGCTCATTGCTTTGCTGCGTATTACGTAGGTTCGTTAGGCCAACTATAGACGGACTACAGTGCGTGAGCTCTTCGAACCACATTCGAGTTTACTTGTCTTGCCAGCTCACTCGGCCGGTGAATCGGCACCTACCCGAAAACCGAATGTCGATCTAAGAGCTCACGAGCTGGGGTCTTACCATGACGTCTCAATGCGATTCAATACCGAACCAAAGTTGGATCGCTCGCTAAGTGTCAAAAATGATAGCTAAATGTAAAAAAATAATCGGAATTGAATCGCATTAAGAAGTAATAGTAAAGCCCCTGTTTTACTTAAAGACCATGGCACTTGCTCGGAATTTTGTATTGAAACTGCATTATGTTGTGTCTACTAGCTTCTGCTCGCGACTTCGTCTGCGTAGAATTATACATAGAAACTTCCCTCTTGAATCACTCTATCTATTAAAAAACCGCATCAAAATCCGTTGCGTAGTTTTAAAGATTTAAGCGACCTACATAGGAACAGACAAACAGACAGACGACGTACTGTGTACTATGTAGTGATACTCTTAGACCGACCGTTTGAAGCTGTTGGCACTGACTGCTTTTAACAGTTTGTCTATAGAGGTTCTTAGCCGCTTCGGAACTGCAGTAACAAATTAACTCTATCCATCGGATGCAGTCTCCAACGACCCCACACCGTGGTACAAACTAGAAAAACATCCCAACTTATTGGCGGTCGGTGTGAATTACTTATATGTACCCATGCCAAATTACAGCTTATTTATATTTTTTTCTGAGCTAAGCCACCGACGGGCAGATAGACAAGGCGAAATTATAAAGAGTAAGTACCTACCTCTCTTTTTAAGAGTTAGATAAACCTCTCAAAGCTTCCTGATACCCCGAGGTTTTATTATTATGGGTGTTTTGTACAGAATAAACATTTACGTATAAAATGTTTGTGTCTAAAGTAGGTACGGTCAAGTGCAAAAATAAGTATCGATAGGAACTTCTCAAAAATATGTCCCACGACCTTAATACGCTGGCGTAAGAGCGTATGGTACCTACTTATTTTTGAAACTTTGTCTAGATACATATTATTACACTTGACTGTACATACCTACCTACATACAGTGAGTACATACCTACTTGAACTACCCTGTTTATTTTTCGACGTTAAGATGCTTTGAATTCAGCGTACAAGTTCGCAAATACAATGCTTTGACGAAGAGAAAGTTTATTCTGCACTAATTTGAACGATAAAATCTTCAAGTTTAGGGTTTGGTAGTAAAACTTTTGGATGATTTTTGCTTTCGCGCACCTTCAGCTCTTTTTGCTCAGAGACCCTTCGTACTAATAAATAGAAAACTTTAATTTGGCAAAGTGTACATGTATAACAATCCCGCCAATAAAATGGTAGAATAAATATTTTTTTAAACCTTGTGTCGATACGCAAAGTAGAGTTTTTTTTCTCGACGACCCAAGGCATGGGCTATCGCTGGATATGTTACAAAAATAAGGCATTGTAAAAATCAAATTTCGATCCATAGATTCTATTCATGGAAATGTTTGTTAGTGTTAAGTGCTCTCTCCCGGCTACATGGTCGGTAATGGATTCATGACCAATTCACGGCAGTAAAAGGAAGGCTTTGCAAGCTACCGAATATTAAGTAGAAGTCGACCAAAACTGAATAATAAATATTGTCGCATATTAGTACGGTCCATGTCCAAATATGTATGTAGTAAGGTACCTCATCATTAAGTACACATAAACGGATAACTCACGTATAAAAAGTCTCACGGTAGTTTCATGTTGAAAGTAGTAAGGTACCTGACTGAAACTGCATGGCGACCAAAAGGTTAGATATATGACAAACGTTAACTTAATTCCTCATTCTTTGTGTCACAGTAGGTACCTACATATAGATAATATCAAAGCTTTTACAGCCTTCAATTTAAATTGTTTGTCAAACCGGTCATATACCTAACCCCCATGACACTTGTTGTGCTGGTTTCCTCCCGCCTCTACCCAACGCGAAGCGCAGTATTAGCTAAACAAATTGTATTCAGAATCGATAAGTCGTATTGTGGATTCACGCAGCAGGTACCTATATCTTACGCACGTAAGGATACATAGTTAAGTAGGTATAACTGTATACCGTTATCGAGTACCACGTTCGGTGTCATTTCGTGCGACAATTATTCTGTATATTGGAACTTAGACTGAAATTTACAGAAACAGCGATATATAAACGATAAGATTTTTTTGAATTAAACGTTTGTTTTTACTAACTCGATTTAAAATGTCACCTATTTTTTAACACAACGCCGACTGAGAACGATAAAATACGTTTAAGTACCGTAAAGTAATCAAGGTAGTCCATAAACCCAATTACATACATTTAAACTTTCATTAAGCGTAGCTTTGTTATCGCTACATGCCATAAAAACATGATTGCAAAACATCACATGGCCGATTTCCACCCACGCACCGCCTTATCATCCTCACGTCAAACTGAAGTTAACTTTAATAAAAACAAACTGTCATGGAAACGTTATCATAAATTTTTTCATAGTTTTTCTAACATAATTCATATATAACAATCGATTCAAATTAAAACAAAATAAAATAAGTGTGGAAAACTTTGAACTCACCTTTATTAGGAGCGGCCATTTTCATTTTCAGCCCATAAGCAGAGGTGCATATTTTTCCCCATAAATTCACATTGCTATCAATGTTTTCTTTTTATAAACACTGGCTGGTGACACTGTTGTTGACGTGACGTGTTGGTAACGCCACGGATGGTTGCAAATGGCTTGTATTGTGGAAAAATCGATGTCGCGCCGCGCGCAGTCGGCGGTTCCACGCAGTGATAAAGGTTTGACTGGCTCAGCGTAGTATCATCCTTGTTGGTACCTCCCCTTTCTACATAATATACTATAACATAACAGCCCCGCTTTCAGCTGATACCTACTTGTGAAGTATGTAAGATATCCACAAGTTTCGGCAAGTCATACACGCCGCTACTATAAGTAATTAGCGTATACTATGTAGATGCTTGCTGGGGTAATTACGTGGACGTGGAAATTGTTACTAAACGTTCTAAAGTGTGTAATAGAAGTCGTTAATTACCAGAGTAATGATATTTGAATTTTCTAACAAGACTATTGCTTTTAAACGAAATAGCTGCGAGTGAATGAGTCTTGATACAAAATTGTAAGGGTATATTTATATAATTCGTAGACAGCACAACAACATTTCCTTCACATTTCAATATTAATGAAAATATTGAATTATTTTCAATAAGCCGCTATAAAGCATTTGCTATGAAAATAATTGTAGGCGCCTTCGGGACAATGATCATAAGTAGAAATACGAACATCAGTTTATCTGTTTCAAAGGTTGTGTATGTGTACCTATCTTGTATGAGTTAAGACAAAGGCTAAAAAATAATCAAAAAAGGTACGAGGAATGTTTAACTTCGGCAGTATAATTTACACAAATCGATACCGGCAAACATTATACCATGTTAAACAAAAGCTTTTAGTTATACTGCTTCGTTTTTTTGTTTTTTCGAGTTTAAATCAAACACGGTAATTCACGGACTGGCAACTTTCTTTACAATGTTTTTCCTTTTTTTCTTTCCATAATATACCACGCTACAAAGCAAGACACATGCAATTTTATGAAGCACTACGGGAATCGCTATTAATTTTAACATGCATATTTACGGTAATTTTTATTACGAACGTTTTGCCGGAACCGATTTTTTTAACAATTAGTCTTCTCGAACACTGCCATACCATGCGTTTAGTTCGCTCAACTCGGCAAAAACTGACAGTGACAGTGACAGTTGTGACATTTCATGCAGGATAATAAATAAAAGAAATGTTTTTTCTTATTGTTGCTTACTAATTCAAATATGAAATAAATGTAATATAAAATAAAAGTCTACGTTTAATACTCACGGCCAAAGAAACTGCTCCTATACGTATCCAAATCTGTTCTCGAAGTCGTCAAGTCTAAATTAACTTTTTAAAATCAACATGAAGGATTCTAAAATGAGTTCTCATTTATCGGGAGGCAGATTAAATGTCGCTTTGGTTCAAGAGACTATGAGAAAAGACTTGTTAAACCTTCTTCAGCTCTGCGAGGGTCCAAAAGTGAGTAACTGAGTAATTTAATACAATTACAAAAAATGTACAAAAGGACAACAGTCTGAAGTTGGGAATGCAAACTGGTTTCATTATGTACCTAAGAAAATAAAACTAAAGATTAGTTTTGTACACGACTTTATCTGCATCCCAGTGATACACTCGCTAGTCCATGTCTATCATAATCGGGTAGTTCCAAATTAAACCATTTATATTATTCACAGATGCATAAAAAATCAAACAAAGTGAATGTCTTCGGTAAATTAATACCAGTACTTATTTCCTAATCAAAAGCATTTGCACTCAGTAAAATGTCTTGAATTATTAAAATATGAATGTTACTACCTGCTTCTTATAGACTACAGGCCCACGTACAAAAAATGTGGGTCATATGAACCACCAGGTGACGTATATAGGACGATATAAGAGCATAAAATAATAAGATTCAACACTATGCCGTCACTTGTAAGCTGTCCAACTGGGTGCTGGTGAGAATTCAAAAGTGCAGGTAGAGTGAGTACATTTTGGTCATATGATCATGTACGGCATTTTTACCATCGATAGATCCATGAAAAATAATAAGAAAGCGCGCAGTGCCGTAAAAAAATGGTGAGCCACAAAGTCGATATTTTCTTTTGATTTTCTGACAATTTCGAGGGTAAATTTGGTCATTTGATTCTGTACGGCATCAGTTTTATACTGTTTCAATACAGCTTCTAATCCATTATTCCGCAACACCATACAAAAATTGTGCGACAAGGGGACAAAATCGAGGGTTGCAACCCCCTCTTTTTCCGTGGTTTCACAACATAAAATTAATTTATTTTGGAAGTATTTTATGCATAGATAATATTTTTTTACATGCCGTACATTTTCGTTGGTCCAAAGGTTTGTAGGGAAAAAACACTCAAGGAACGAACCCATAGAACGAAATGTATGAAAAAAATGGTCTGCATTAAAATGTACGGCATAATTTTTTCCTCATTTATTTATCTTAATACTATATAAAACAAGGGAAAAATTTAGAAAATTGCTATGTTCTATTAAGCTATGAATATTTAAACTTTTGCAAATTCAGTTTTTGTATTTCTCTATAATTTTTTTTAGAACAGTTTCTTTTGAACGGCACTACTATATAACAGTTGTATTTTACAATATCATGTTAAAAAAAAAGTTGCTGTACAGAGTCAAATGATTTTACAGCTTTATAAATCAAGTATACCATGAAATTAACATAATCATTCAAATGAACAATAATTTTTTGACGGCATTATTTGTAATAGTACTTTTGAGTGCTAGATAATGTTTTGGAACCGAAGCCGTACTGTTTCAAATCACCCCCCGGACCACGGAAAAAGAGGGGGTTGCAACCCTCGATTTTGTCCCCTTGTCGCACAATTTTTGTACGGCGTTGCGGAATAATGGATTAGAAGCTGTATTGAAACAGTATGAAACTGATGCCGTACAGAATCAAATGACCAAATTTACCCTCAAAATTGTCAGAAAATCAAAAGAAAATATCGACTTTGTGGCTCACCATTTTTTTACGGCACTGCGCGCTTTCTTATTATTTTTCATGGATCTATCGATGGTAAAAATGCCGTACATAATCATATGACCAAAATGTACTCACTCTACGTGCACTTTTGAATTCTCACCAGCACCCAGTTGGACAGCTTACAAGTGACGGCATAGTGTTGAATCTTATTATTTTATGCTCTTATATCGTCCTATATACGTCACCTGGTGGTTCATATGACCCACATTTTTTGTACGTGGGCCTGTAGTCTATTAGCATGGCAATAAACCTGTTAAACATTTTTCAAACAGATCCAAGTTATTCACTTCACAATGACTTACTTAGCAATTAAATCAAACAAGTAATCTATCCGTTGTACTAATCTTCACTATTTTTTTATTATAATTTGGTTATGTATGTGCAATAAACAGTAACTACACTATAATGTACTAACTATACTTATAGATAACAATATGGGATGAATGGCTGGCAGGCCCAGTAGGGCTCTTGGCGCAGTACTCCTTACTGAAGGAGCATGAGGTAGCGGACATGTTTCTGCTGAAGGCAGGGACTCTACCCATAATCTCAGTCAAGCACATAGTATTCATAGCAAGAGCTAAACTGTCCCTCATGGATTTGGTAGCTGATTACATCATTTCACTAAGGTTGGTTAAGAATACTTTGTGAATTCATTTGCTAGTTAACCATTAATATAGATGTTTTATTTATTATTAAGAAACAAACAGTCATACATTATCAAGTGATAGTAGTTAGATGAATACAAATACACCTATAGTTACTTTAAAGAATATAATAATAATAATATAGCCTTTTTATTCCAAATGCGCTACAATTTTAGTAAGTATGTTGTTGTTTTTTTTATTATTATTATTAAATTGTCGCGTAATTCGGCATAAATAAGTTAATGTAAACATAGCCAATACACAAAGCATTATACATTATATACCTTATCACTAGGACAAAACAAAAACGTGCAATACAAACATTAGTAAACATAGGTAAGTATCCAAACAATGCAACTGTTAACCTAAGGTGCATTTTTTAAAGTTTAACATGTTTCACTTTTGTTAGACACATTTTCAGCAATTCATTTGCTGTTAAATAAATTACATTACCGGCTCGTTTGATAAAAACATTCTTGGCATAATTCTGGGGTCCTAGTGAAAAGGGGTATAATTCTGAATTTTCTACGTAGCTATTTTAGACTTAACCCCTTTTACAATAGAATAGAAAATGGTTTTTCATTTGTATCAGACTTATCCCCCTTTTCACTAGGACCCCAGAATTGCCATAATGGGTTGATCATCGCCTGGCTACGCTTTCGTGTTAACAATGCATGGTTACACATAAAGTACAAAAAAAACTGATATTAAAAATGATAATTTTGACAAATAAAAATCTGTTGCCACTATCAGGGCCAAGCAGAGTTTCCCAGTGGAGTTCCACTTGTTCTTTGTGCCGCGGAGGAGCGAGCTCTGTGAGAAGCACCTTCAGAATCGAGGAGTCCTGGTCAACCTCACCATCCAGGAGTTCAAGTGTGACATATTCCCATTTGACAGTGATGTCATGTCTATGGAGTTGCAGAATGATTTTAGGTAAAACCACAAACATGCTAAATACCATTTGTATTTTTTAATGAAAATAAGATAGGCCAATTGCGAGTCGGACTCGAAAGGTTCAGTACCGAAAAAAAATTGTCCCAATAATTTCCACTTTTCTATAGCGGCCATATAGTCATATTAATAAAATTTTGACTGTATACCTATTACCTCCAGTTCGAAAAATACAGCTATGTGAGGGGTGGATGGACACTACAGACAGATAGACATCTAGCATAGGCCTGAGTCTGTGCAAAAGTTCGTGTAGTAACATAGATTACATTACAACAATTTAGAAACGTTATATTGATTATGAAACCTATTGAGGGAATGGGCAAAAATCTTAGGAATAATGTTATAGGCGATGCGGCTAGCAACCCATCACTATTTTGGTTCCACTTTCCACATATACGCCCACAATCGTGCTTAACCTGCCCTTTAAGTCTTGTTACTTTAGGCTCTGTCTATCCCTTAAGGGATAAAGACGTTATGTGTGTCGTTTTAGATAGGCACTTAAAATTCCAATTTTCACTTGTTTAAATTCAACAGAGAAAACTATTTGGAGGGGGATCCGACTTGCACGTACAAGGCGGCGCTAGCGCTGCGAACGATACAGCACATGTATGGGATCATACCGCGCGTGTTTGGGAAAGGAGTGGCTGCCAAACAGGTTACATGCTTTAATTATTAGCCATAGCTGTTGTCCGCGACTTCGTCTGCAAAGAATTCCTTCTATAAATACGCAGTTTTCCGGCATAAAATTGTTTCAGGTTATTCCAGATTATAATCTATCTCTGTGCCAAATTTCGTTATCGAATTTCTGTTCTGAAAGAGTAACAAACATACATATGTATGCACGTCGTCACAAACTTTCGCATTTATATAATGTATTTTAATGAGCGTTACCATCTTTTGTTTAAGAACATAATCACTACATAGTATAAAATAAAGTCGCTTTCTCTGTCCCTATCTCCCTATGTCCCTATGTACTACACAACGGATTTTGATGCGTTTTAATAAATAGATAGAGTAATTCAAGAGGAAGGTTTTTATGTATAATTCTACGCAGACGAAGTCGCGGGCAGTAGACAGTTATGTATAAAATAAAAAACTTAATTGAATCAATAGATAACAGATAATTTTATTAATATTTTCAAGCACTGACGCCTTTTAAAGCGTGGTGCACTACTAACTCTAATATCAATGCTTATTAATCCCCACTTGGCCAGGTCTGGGACTTGCTGTGCCGGCTGAACAAGGAAGAAGCAGGGGCTCCGCGCGGCGCGACCACCTCTTGCATCGACCAGCTGCTACTTCTGGACCGGGCCATTGACCTCACTAGTGTCATGGCCACGCAGCTAACGTACGAAGGACTTATAGGTAACAATCATTATTACGAAGAAGATGTCCACTATTGAACAAAGTAACAAATGCTTCCCCCTAAATACGTACCTACCTGTAACCAGAGATGTAATGTATCTTAGATAAAAGTATCTAAAATACAGAACAGATACAAGGTACAAAATACGTATTTATATCTTGTATTTGAAATACTTTTTTAATTTTTATTTTGTATCTTGTATTTAGATATATTTTCCTGGTATCTTAAATTGTATGTCAACACGTAAAAAAACACTTTTTGGCCCGGTCTGACATAAAAGTATTTTATCTTTAAAAAGTATTTGAAAGATAGGTATTTTGTATCTAGTATTTATATCTGTATCTGAAATACTTTTTTGTAAAGTATCTTGCATTTTGTATTTCAGATACTTTATTTAGGGTATCTTATACATCTCTGCCTATAACCTTAGTAAGTGTGCCTCGTGTAGTGACTGGGTACAAAAACCGGCCAAGTGCAAGTCGGACTTAGACAAGGTTGCGTTAGTAGAGCCCTGCCTCCTAAGCAAAATGTAGACAGTGTGAGGTCATTCTGTATTGGTTACTTTCATATACACAGGTAAAAATATTCCGTTTTTAGATTTTTTTCTTATAATGGCAACAGAAATACATCATCATATAGACTTGGCTTAAAGGACCTAGCATCCAGGCCATAAAATCTTTAAAAAAATTGTGAAAATTTAAACTGTCTAGCTATTACGGTACATGATGTAAAGCTTGGTGACAGACAGACGGACAGTGGAGTCTTAGTGATAGGGTCTCGTTTTTACCGTTTGGGTCTAATCTAACTTATTTTTTTTTTTATTTATTATTTATTTTATTTATTAACAAAAACTTACAAAGTATGACAGAATGACTATGGCACTAAGTAAGACAAAATAGCAAAAATACAAATGAAAATGAAAAAAAAAAACAAATTTATGTCTGTGAGTCTATGTAAGTAGATGACCAATATAAACTGACCTCACACTGCCTACATTTTCCTTAAGGGTAGGGCTCTCCTAACACTGGATATTATATTCTAATATTATAGTCTGGATATTATAGTCTGACCCGCACTTGGCAAGTTTTTGGTGTAGCTATAATGTCGTATCTTCCATGCTGGTCTGCGTAAAGAAAAAACATAGAATGTACCAGTTGCTTCTCTTCCCTCGCAGATGGTAAAAGTCCATACAGGGAATGGGCGCAGGAATACTGTTATAGGCGATGCTAGCAACCCATCACTATTTTGATTCCCGTTTCCACCTATACGCCCGCAACCATGCTAAACGCGGCCTTCAGGTCTTGTTAGAGGTCGAGTCATGTAAAAAGAACGCTGGAAAGAAGTAGAGGACCCCCCCTCTGCTCATAGTGTACCCATGCGCAAGCACCCCCTCTCCACTTTCTTCCAGCGTTCTTTTTACATAACGCGAGCTGTACCTCAGGCTCTGTCTACCCCATAAGGGATAAAGACGTGATTTATGTGTGTGTGTGTGTGTGTGTGTGTGTGTGTGTGTGTATAATGTCGTATGTGTTCTCAGACGAGTTGTACGGCATAAAGGGTACGACGGCGACGTTCCCCGGCCACAAGTTCGTGAGCGCGGACGGCGCCAGCCCCGAGCTGAAGGCGCGCGAGCGCCGGCCCATCATCCTCAACTCTGGCGACGAGCTGTTCGCAGACCTGCGCGACTGCAACTTTACCGCGGTCAGTACTTACATAAAATCCCTACTAATATTATAAATTGAAAGTATATTTATCTGTCTGTCTGCCTGTTACGCTTTCACGGGTGAACCATTGAACCGATTTGAATGAAATTTGGTACAGAATTAGTTTCGGTCCCGGGGAAGAGCATACATGTGCTAAACGTGGCCTTTAGGTCTTGTTACCTTAGGCTCTGTCTACCCCGTAAGGGATACAGACGTGATTGTTATGTTATGTATGTTAGGAAAACTTAGGGCCTGTCTCACCACTCTAAATTTCCGGGTATCATAATTGTCAGTTATCTTTGATTCCCTCTCTACTTATTACTACGAAACAGACGCGTCATCATATTTAAGTGACACTTAAGCTTTCAACATGAAACTACCGTGAGACTCAATCATAATTACACATAAACGGATAACTCACGTATAAAAAGTCGAGCAGAGCGCTGGCGCGCAGTGTTCGTGTCGCTGCCGCCGGGGCGAGCGCTCTTGGAAAAGGACTACGAAATTCACTCGACTTTTTGTACGTGAGTTATCCGCTTATGTGTAATTATGACACTTAAGCTAACTGGAACTTAACGGAGAGTGGTGAAACAAGCCTTTAACGTAGCATTTGCTGCACAGGTGGGCGCAGCGCTGTCAAAGAAGGCGCGCGTAATCAAGAACCAGCTGGATGAGCGGCACAACGACAAGTCGGTGCAGGAGATCAAGCATTTCGTGCTGCGGCTGCCGCAGATGCTCGCCAACAAGCAGTGGCTGGCCACGCACACCGCCATCGCCGAGTATATTAAAGAGGTAAATACCTACCTACCTGTGTGTATTTCTGTATTTTTTTTAATTTTTATGTGCAATAAAGAGTTTACATACATACATACATACCTACTACCTACACATACATACATACATACCGTCACGTCTCGTTCCCACAGGGGAGCGTTCATGTATTACGTAACGCAATTATTGAAGATTTTTGACCCTCCCTCCTCCCCTTGTAACGCGCCGTAACGTTTTTCTGTACCCCCCCCCTCCCCCCCCCCTCCCCCTCCCCCTCCCCCCCCCCCTCCCCCCCCCCCCCCCCTCCCTCCCCCCCCCCCTCTCCCCCCCCCCCCCCCCCCGTTAGTCTACTTTCATCCATCCGCTCTACGTGACCAAACCAACTAAGAATACTTTTTTCTATATTAGTCACTATATCCTCTTTCACACCAGCACGTTCCTTATTCTATCTTTCAGTGATACACCTTCCATACTTCTTAACGCTCTCATTTCTACTGCATTTATTCTACTTTCATGCTTCTTTTGCCTTACCCAAGTCTCGCTACCGTACATTAATGTGTCAAAATAGCGGTTCGAAGTAGGTACTATATGGACTCGCCCTTATCGGGTTTTTATTGGAAAGGTATATATGTTTTGGTCTAAGTATTAAGTACCATTTGCAAAAAGTTATTCTTTTTGTTATTTTGTTTTAGACAACTGACTCGTTCGAGTTTCACGACACTATCCAATGTGAGGAGGACTTCTTGAACTGCATCGAAAACGAAAAAGTTTGTCCTTACATAGAGGATCTGATTGCTCAAAAAGCACCACTTACTAAGGTAAGCCTTTACTGCCACAGAAATACAATAAACACGGTGTTTAAACGTAGCGTCACAGGTTGTAGAAATTGAAGGCACAAGCCGAAGGCGAGTTATTAGGATTTAGTTTACATATATGTAAAAATGACTAATATTATACGCGATTTAGTTTAACCATATTTGAGTGATGCTACGCGAGATTTAGTATAAGTACATAGATCCAAAAATGTCCGTTAAAGTCGTCATTGTTAACTACATAATATCAGAACAGGAAGTTAATTGTTGCTGGTCAGTCCAAAATTTAAAAAAAAGAAAACATTACTGTAGCGCTAAATTCTCCAGTAATGTTGCATACAAATTCCATTACTGTCTAGTTATTAATTTTTTTTAAATGCAAATCACCATTATAAAATAAAGGCACAAGACTTAAAACCCCAAATTAAAAAAAAAAGCTAGTACGACAACGTGTTTATCTGTGTCTGAGATAGCTTTATGTGTTCTGGGTAGAAAAATACTCTCTTCAAATGCCATTGATAGAAAAAGGCGGCAAAGCAAAAACAATTAATAATTAATGTCAATTACATTTTCATTTTATTTGTTGTTGTTTTCTTTTTCGATTTTTGAGAAAAGCACTATACTTGCCTCGGCCAGAATAGCATTGCTGGCTTCGTATTATTAAACGGACTCGCAAGCTCGTCCGTTCAAACCAATACTCAGCCAGCAATTGCCTACTTCCTGGCCTAGACAGTAATGTACTATTAATTAATCATTGAACAGGTCCTCCGTCTGATATGCCTCCAATGCGTGACCGGGTCGGGGCTGAAGCCCAAGGTGCTGGAGTACTACAAGCGGGAGCTGGTCCAGGTGTACGGCCTCAACACCTGGCTCACGCTCTGCAACCTGGAGAAGTGCGAGCTGCTCAAGACGCAGTCCGGGACGAGGCAGTACGCCGTACTGCGAAAGGTTACCATTTTTTTTAACATTTACTGTGTACGGTCAAGTGCAAAAATAAGTATTTATTTATTTATTTATTTATTTATAGGAACACAAACAGTCATACATAGCTCATAAACAAATCACAAAGAGTTTATAACATTGACAAAACAGTGTTCACATTTAACGTAACACATTTGAGTAATTCAGCCTCCTAGCTGAATGTGACGGACGCGTAAGGACGCGAAACAAATATAAAAAATACTTAATTTAAATAAAACATAAAAGCAAAATTTTTGATAGGAACTTCTCAAAAATATGTCCCACGGCCTTATTACGCTGGTGTAAGAGCGTATGGTACTTATTTTTGAAACTTTGTCTAGATACATATTACTACACTTGACTGTACTTCGGGTTTTGTAGCATGATAAAAACGGTAAACAATCTTGACATGTCTTTTTATTTAAAGACACTTTTTAACTTTTACCCCGCCACGTCAAATACAAGAGACGTCACACATACGCCAGACGTTTTTTATTGCGATGCCTTAAGTTAAACAAGGTTGCTTTTGCATTGAAGTAATAGACATATATATAGGTCGTTGGCGTTGAACCTGCGGTGCTGATATTATGTTGGCGTCGAAAAGGTTAAAAATCGATAACTGGAAAATATAAAAACGTAACAAAACAAATGATAACATTCATTCAGTCATTTCCATTGTTAATGTTTTAAAAACGGTACAATGAATAATTATTATTTGAATAAACACGCTCAGGCCGTATTATTTGATATGAGAAAATTATTGAGTAATTTCATTATTTTTTTGACTTTCCTGCTGAAAATATTACACGTGATGTGTTCTCGGACACCCTCCTCCCCCATCGTGATCGTTCGTGGTATTTTGCTGACCCCCCCCCCCCCTCCATAAACGATCACATGATTTCTAGACAAGCCCTTTGTTTCAATTAACAAACAACCTATACCTTGCTTCTCCGCTACCAATATGATATGGACCTCAAGCAACGCCTGATCAGTGGTGTGGACCTACCTTAATATGAAATACTCTATCATCGTCCCTTCTGCGCTCAAGGCCCGCCCCGTTCGGGGCCCCGTACTGTTAGGGGCCCGTGGCATTTTCCCAGTCCTGCTACCCTTTAGTTACGCCACTGATTTATCCTTTAACATAAAGTATTCTAGTAGTATTATTAAACGTCATATCTTTTTCAGACACTGCATCTGACGATGGACGACTCGGAACTAGACGCCAAAGAGAAAAGTTACTTGTCAAGCAAATACACGCCCTTGACCGTACGACTTAGCGAGCATATTGCCAAAAACAAGGGCTGGACTGGTGAGTACGCTGTATATCTTGTACTCGCTGTTGCCCGCGACTCGGTCTGCGGGTAATACGTTTATCGCGGCCTTATACAATTTTCCAGGATGAAAATTATTCTGTCCTTCCTAGGGTCTCGAACTTTATCCTTACCAAATTTTATCACGATCGGTTGAGCAGTATACGCGTGAAAGGGTAACAAACAAACAAATACACTAACTCGCATTCGTATTCATAATATTAGTTAAGACGTCAGGTTTGAAGAAGTTTTGTAGTTTAAGGCCTCCTTTAGGACTCTCATGTCTTTTCTACGAAAGGAGCACAAATGTTAAAAAATAAACTAAAAATTACAACAAAACCCCGTTGCTCTTTCTATCTTCTATATATCTGGTTGCCACCAGGTGCATAGAATGCATAGGTTTTCTCCTCGTAAATTGTCATTCTTTATGTACGCTTTCTGAGACTTAGCTAACACAAATTACGTCTATATCCCTTACGGGGTAAGCAGAGTCCAAGGTAACAAGACCTAAAGGCCATGTTTAGCATGATTGCGGGCGTATAGGTGGAAAGGGCAACAATTGCGTTATCCAAGTACATTTGAAAACGAGTATACCTAAATACTAGTGATTCAGACATAATCAACAAATAATGAACGCCAGAAATATGCAGAGTGATAACGTATCACGCCACGGCGTAGATACAGTTACAGCATTTGACTAACAAATTCATTAGTCCAATTTAGCCTCTAACAAGGATAATGAATGACCTAATTCAAAGGCCGCGTACTCTTCCAAATAGCGTCACACATACTTGACACGATGCTAGGATTGTCCATTAAAAAGTAACATTTTTCAAGACTCGTCACAATGTCCTCTGTCCATTTTCTTTTAGTTTTACTAAAAAAATATATGGGCCCGAGATTTAACTGAACTTTCCATACTACAGAAAAGTAAATGTGGCTCTTGAGTTTCGGTAAAATAAAAAAAACAAAAATGTATTTTCATCTGAATACATTAAACCTTCTTTTGAATTACAAGTGGTTGAAACACAAATATTTATTTATGTTTCAAGTTTACAAATGAAATTCAGGTGGCCCCCATTTTGTTTGAGTAGTACAGGCCGCCAGTGGCGTAGCTACCTAGGGACTTGGCGGGGCAGTGCCCCGGGGCCCTCAAGCCCAGAGGGCCCTCGAATCCTTACCAGAAAATCTCGATCGAACTATTATTATTAAAATGTAACCAGTTAGATAGTAGTGGGGCCCCATTTTTTTATTTGCACCAGGGCCCTTGGTTACCTAGCTACGCCACTGCAGGCCGCAATTGTTATTGGATATGCCAAAATCACACAACTCCTGGTTTCATGCCTTCTCTATAGTTTATGTTATGCAAACCACGAATTTATCTATTTATCTTCTCAGGCATTCAAGACATGCTGAGACTCCTACCTGGTGCTACAGTAGACGAGCTACAAACCCTGCAGCCTCGCATGGCGCGCCGCAACTCAGCCTCGAGCGAAACCTCGTCGTCACTCGAAAGCCCTCGGGTCATCCTGGTCTTCTTCATCGGAGGATGCACTTACCACGAGATCTCAGCGCTTAGAAGTATCAGCCAAATGGAAGATTCAAATGTGGAGTTTGTTATATTGACTACCAAGTTGATTAATGGTACGACATTTATAGAAACTCTAATGGAGGAATAGGTTTGAAAGCTTGTTAATGAACGGGTAGTGAGGGTAAGCGAGTCACCCTGCGTGGTAGGTACCCGCAAAACAAAGTATATAATGGCTTGCGACGCGAAAATTAAAAGAACATATTACACTTTCTATTTTGTTAAAATTAAGTTACCTATGTTATGTTATGTGTAAATTTTGTATTTTAGCTTATAAGTGAGAATTATTTAATATGCTATCAAATGAAAATAAACTGCATGAAATATTTTGTCTTTGTTTATTAAAATTTCATATTGATTAACTTGCATATAATATAAATTTTAATTTGATCAGTTTCATTAAATAATCATACAAAAATCCTGCATGCTTACTACCTATATTTTACAGTATTAAAGCTTTAGCGTAACAAAAATATTTTCGTACACCATACACCGAGTCCTTGATTATTCTCATAAATATACATTACTTGAGTATGTTTGTTTTGTATTGGACTTCTTTGGTAGTGCCACACTGACACCATGCTTCTTTGCGAGAGCCATTAGCTTCTCGTTGTCATAACCCACCTCTTCCTTGTAGCATCTAAGCATGAGTGGCATAATTGTGTCCAAAATGAATCTGAAGTTCTTTTGAGCGTAAATCGAGTCAGTTCCTACCGACAGCACCAATCTCGCATTGAATATGGCATGTGTGCATTCATCCAGCACATCCATCAGGTCTGGTGTCACCAGACTCAGTCCCACTTTCTGTATAGTAATCACGGACTGTGCAAACCATATTGTACTACTAGACAAGTCCAACCATGTCTCATTTATAACATACTTAGCTAATATAAGGCCCAAATTCTCCATCTGCGACAAAAACTTCTGGACACCAGCTTTAGTGTGCATGTTGACTGGGGTCCACTTATCTTCAGCCACCTTTGACTTCATCGAGTCAACTATCTTCTCCTTGTACTCTTTCAGAGCTTTGTTAATTGGGGTTCTAAGAGAACTGTTGAGTTGAAATCTCAGGTCCACACCGAATTCACAGAATAAATCACATTGATCTCTCAAACTCTGAACACATTCTAGGACCGAGTCTAATGGGCTCTGTGGCGTGAACACTTGCTTGATGATTTGACTAAGCAGGCTACGCAGTTGCATGCTGGCCCACACTACAAAAGCACTAATTTTATTCTTAGGAAATAATGCTATAAACTCTGTTAAGGCATCACTCAATGAGCAGAAGAAGACTTCTCCAACTTGCTTCACATACGTGTTGATGGAGCCTTCCAACTGGACTCCTTTGATATGGACTTTGACTGTGTGGCTACAGATGGCCAGGAATAGCTCGCAGGCTTGACTTGTCATGTTGAATTTGTTAAGGATAATCACGGGATAACGGGATGACTGTAAGCCTCCTCGGGGACTCCAATTATGAGTGACATCTAGTTCTTTTAACAACACATCTATTAAAATTTTCTGTTTTTGCTCAATTCTTTTCAGAATCCCTTCTCTTTCAGGATGCAATTTAAATTCATCAGAATTTAGGGATTTCTGTGCAGAAACCATCAATTCATAAGTCTTTTGGAAGTGCCTTTCGACTATGAGTACATCCAGCTCTTCAGTGACATCTGCGAGCCATTCAGGTAACGGTGGGATTTGGGGAGATGGCAGCTCTTCTACAGACAGACTAGGGGACTCCAGTAACTCAGGCTTAGCCTTTTCTTCCTTTTTCTTCTGCTGAGAATTTTCTTTCTCAATATACATTTTCTTGGCAGTATCAAACTTATCCAACCAGTCTTTTTTAATTGTGAAACTGTTACATTGGAAGACCCTCGTGTCAGGAAACGCTAGCACCTTGAAAGCCTGCTTTACATTACCGAGGTCACGCACATTAACTACAGCTAGAGTGCTAATAGGGTAGCTGGCCTGGAATTTGTACCTCATGGGACCGCGACGGTTAGATATCCAAGAGGTCAACATGACACAATCACTGAATAAATAAACATGCATCCTCTGCAAGGCGGTGTTCTCCTCGGCGTCTATCTCTAATAAGTCTCCTTCGTGAATCAATGTTCTTTCTGGCGTGTCTAGCAAATTCATACACCCCTCGACTTTATCGATGATAGAGTTGAGTTTGGTTTTGCGTTGCTCCTCGGCTTTTTCCGCCTCGACGTCGGTCGTGTCGAGGGATTCGCGCGAGATGGTGTTGTCCTGCCCCAGCACCGAAGCATGCGACAGCGTCGTGAGGACAGTCCGCTGCTCGCTCAGCAATCGCGACAGCTTGTACATCTCAGCCTCAAGGTGAGATATCTCAGACGCTGTCTCAATGAACTGCATATAGTTCTCGTAAACATTCTTCTTCAAAGCGCTGGCAGTTTCCTCCGCAAGAGTCTGGATCTTCTCCTTTTGCTGTTGCAACTCCTCCCCTCCGACACAGGACCTCGCCAACTCCTTCACATAGCGGTCCGGCCCGAAGTCCGACTTAGCAAATTTCTCCATGTTGATGTCCGACATGGTTTCGCATAAATATCAATAATATTACGGGATTAAATATCAAAAAACTCGCGTTCGCTCATCATTCGTTATCGAACGACAGAAAACGTAGCAGAGACATATTTTGAGGTTTAAATTAGTCTCAGCGTTCAAACGTCAAACGTGTCACACGCCCCCTTCTTCGCTCTACATTCCGATTTCGGTTTCACTGGAATGTTTGATCTTTAAATTTCGGAAATAACTTTCTGAGAAATCATTCATTGTATTTACTGGTTTAAAGTACAAAGAATAGGAAAAAATTCTTCAGTTAAATTAGTTTGTTTTCGATAAAACATTAAGCAGGCTTGTATTAAACCATTGTAATAAAACGCCTTTGCAAAACGTCATTGCGTTTTGTTATTGCTTCGATTATTATAAATAAAGTGCCAAAACATAGCACAGTCGAAACGCACAAAAAATTTTGGAGAACCGGTTTTGGTCCTCTTAACCGGATTTGACTACGTTTACCGAATGTGAGCAAAAACAAGAAAGTGGAGTTCTTCAAATCTACACTGAATTCCATTCGTTACATTAAATCGCTACACCTTAATTGAAAGCTTTTAATCACGATAGCACACAAGGGTCTTTTACTAAAACTAAGCATTTTATTTAAAAGTTAGAAAAAAGTTAATTAGCATACTAAACCTCTAGTATCAAACTGAAACACACATCTAGCCAGAAGCTGAGGCTAGAATTGTGGCCAGACATTGAAACTCTGCTTGTGCAATAAAAGTACCTACTCAGAAGGTAAACTAACTGACGACTTGTGCATCCTATGCAAAAGCAAGATCATTATAAACTATCCAGTTTATCCACCTGCTTTGGATATTATTTTTCATTGTCTAGTAGACCGATGACGTAGAACTCTGGCAAACTCACGCATTCATCATCACTCGAATTGATTTGCGTGTTGATTTTAGGCTGTGCTTCCAAAAACACAAAATACGTTGGAGGCAAATTATAATGATTGGTATAAGTCAATTGGAAACAGACAGCCTTTATTAAAAAACAAAACGTATTTATTAATAAGTTTATTAATAAAACAAAAATTAAAATTGTTCCCATTACGCCCATTAACGCAAACTAGATGTCAATGCAAACGTTACATTAGACGTGGTTTTTCAGTCAGTAGTAGATTAGTTTAAGTACTTACATTAAAAACTATTTTTTTACCAAACACTGTACAATTTAAGTGTGCAATTTTAAAAAGTCAGTTTACCTACAGCACATAAAAACATGTAGGTAGGTATTCAAATAAATTTGAATTTACATGGCAAGTTTTCAATAAATGGCAGCATGTCCTAGTTAATTTATCCTTGTCAAAATTCTTCAACCGCCGTACTCAGACATTCAAGGATCTGCAATGTTTTCAAGTAGGTAAAGTGGGTACCAACAAATACTAGGTATTCCTCATTTTATTCGTATTTTTATGTGGCTAAGTAAGTCGTAGTTGTATTTGTAGCTTAAGAGCTGACAGGCGTGTCATCCTTGGGTTCTTTGCTGGCTTCAGGGCTGACTTCGACTTTGGCTTCGTTACTGGCTTCAGCGACTTCACCGGCTTCAGGTGCCTTGGGGGCTTCAGGGTCGTTTTGGCCGTTCCTCTTGTATCTGTAGTAGCGAGCGGACGCTGTCTCGGAGCGTGACTCGTAGCAGTTCACTAGAGCATCTCCGTTACGACCTGAAACGTGAGTACCAATTAGTAAGTTTGAAATTTAAGAATTTCAGAAGAGTGACAGATGCTTGTATCGTAGATGAAATGAGACCTTTGTTGGGTTGCAACGCATTGTTGCTGCTAACCTATAATGGTTAATGTCTTTGAATCACAAAGCGCTGCAAGAATAATAAAAAATAATAAAGATATCGGCACTGCCTATGTTGACAACATAATTAAATCGATTGCCGGGAAAAAAATATACCTAACTTTACTTATTGTCATTAAAAGTTAAAACGATTTAAAATTCGTAGTCCTTCCTCAAAGTGAAGTTTAATTGAACAAAGCGGCTAGCGCGTTTCTTTAGGATGCTTAAAAACTCGCTTGTGAAAGCATTTGGAGCAGAGCTACACTCAGAATGGCATGTAGTGTGTAGTAGTGTGTTGTTTATTACATGGTGTCCGATCATTGACTTACAATAAACAACTAGACTCTCAGTCGCTAACAAAGGTTCCTCAAGAAACGTCCGAGTTGCTTGGCTATGTGTTGTGTGTGTCAACACATCGACTTAGACAGATAACATTAACATATTCGTTCAAATTGACACCTTATTTCGAGGCAGTAATGTTTAATATCAATGGCGTAGGATCGTGAGAAGTAATGACACGACGCCACGCGCTGGAAACCTGCCTGTCTCTTTTGTTCGCAATAGTAAGATTACGGTGCGAAAGAGACATATATACAGTGTTATCAAAGCGCGGTCGAAACACAACTGAACCAAAACTCTGAACAATAGACGCGTCGTTCAGACTTTTGCTTCGGACAGTTTTTGAGCGTGATTGGGAGTCTAGTTGTTTATTGTACGTCAATGTGTCCGATAAAGAGCCATTGTATTTTATTGTTGTGGTCACCTTGAGGGCAGGTGCAGACGGCGAGATGCCGGCGGCCCATGCACACGGCGCCGGAGCCGCACTGCGTGTTGCCGAGGCACGGGTCCACGCACTGGAAGCCCACGCACGCCAGGTGGTCGGCGCACTGGGAGTCCAGCTCGCATTCGCCCTGGGAACAGCGTCCAAGTAAGTACAGGCGGCCAAGAAACTTGTTTACTTATAATCTTGTAATTTTTTATTGCAGTTTCTATCCTTACTATATATTATATATATATTTATATATTATATATATATTATATATTATATATTATATTATAAATGTGAAAGTAACTCTGTCTGTCTGTCTGTCTGTCTGTCTGTTACCTTTTCACGCTTAAACCGCTGGGCCGATTTAGTTGAAATTTGGTATACACATAGTTTGAGTCCCGGGAAAGAACATATGATAGTTTTTATCTCCCGCGGGATAGCGACTCTGCGCAGATGGAGTCGCGGGCATCAGCTAGTCATAGAAATAAAAAAAACGACCAAGTGTTAGTCGGACTCACGTATCGGTAATGCGTTAATGTTATAAATCTCGAAATGAACTCTGTATCAGCGCTAGAAAGAGAGAGATAGAGAAAGCTTTTCAAATACTTACTCGTTCGCAAGCTACGAGGGCATTGCCGATGTATCCCGAAGGGCAGGTGCACACTGGACGCTCAGCGCCGGTGCGGTCGTGGCCGGGGGTGCACTTAGCGTTCGCGCCGCAAGGGTTCGGCTCGCACAGGTCACCTAGGAAAGTAGGTTTTTTTCTTACATAAGCTAGTCATTAGACCCTTATTTCACCAATTCTACAACTGTCGGAGAGAAGTGACAATTCGAACCGACGTAAATAGATCGATATCGATAACTTGTAGAGTTTGTAATGTAACTAGAGTTGTCACTCAATAACGAGCTTTTCCCAAAAAAAAGCTACATGATAATTTTTTCTAGTACCTATTTAACTATTTTGGGTTTTCCTTACTCAGAATCGTTTGTTTACCATATCGATCCTTATACAAGAAAAAAACGTGTCCCAAAACTTCCATTCCAGTTCGTCACTTTTTTGCTCGCCCTTTTTATGTATGGGACACGACGCACAGGAAAAAAATCCACAGTGAAATCAGGGACTCATTTTTTCTTGTATGGTAAACGATTCTGAATAAGAAAAGCGCAAAACAGTTAAATTCTGGAAAAATGGACTATGTAAACTTTTTTTAGAAAACTCTAATCTAAACCAATCATTATTGCTAACTTTAACTAATCATCGCAGCTCATAGACACACGCGACCACAAGAGAGTTTGCGATGCACAATTACTACCCACGAGGGATAGTTCCAGTAACTTCCTTATCTCACCTAGCATCTCATCATCCGCGAAACTCAGCAATACTAATGCTTCCAGTTGATCCTCTAGTCATACTTACGGGCTTCAAATGGCCTGCAGAAAGTGAAGGGATCCCCAGTCATGTTCCTAGGGCAGGAGCAGATGGGTGTCAGTCCTCGCAGGTTGCAGTCAGCGTTGACGCCGCAGACGTTGGTGCAGGGGTTGACGCAGGCGTTGTAGACGCAGGCGGGCTTGTAGCTCGGGCACTCCCCGTCGGAGCTGCACTCGGGGGAGCAGATGCGGTAAGGGTCGCCGTGGTAGCCCTGGTAATTACAAAAGGTTAGCTCTGGAGCTCTCTGTGGATGTGTAGTCGCGAAATGTGAAGAAAAACTTTTCACAGACATTTAGAAATTAAATTTCTAACGGTAAAACCGTAAAAGTAAACATAAAAAATCAAGAAATAAAAATTTCTTGATTCATTTGATAGTACCTATCATTTGAAAAACAGCGCCTTCTCTCGTCCCTGGTGAGCAGTAGATGTTCCACGGGAGTTTGTAATTGTGTCGTACAGACACAACATTCAAACAGATGACGCTTAGCGACAAAAAATTCGCATAGTAACAAAGGTCACGTGGCGGTTGGTAACAGGTAGAAAAATTCGGAGACTACCCACCTGCTATGGGTGGTGTAGGGTATAGCACGCGTCACGGAATGACGAGGATCCGGGTTCGATTCCCGGCCATAGCTTTACTTTTCGGATTTTTCTGTGTTCTAATTTTCACAGACATTTAGAAATTGAAGAAAAGCTCTTATTGGGGGCACCATAAATTTATACGTCGTACGAATTTCACGATATTTTGACCCTCCATCTCCTGTTCGTGTTACAGGTGGTCACAATTGTAAAACCACGCCCCAGAATTTAAAGCCACATATTTTGCAATTTTCAACTGCCCGGCTAGCACGAGAACGCGCGAGAGTCGCGTCGCGGCGAGATAGACTACCGTCTCTTTCTAGAACGAACAGTAAGAAAAAGACGGCAATCTCTCTCGCCGCGACGCGACTCTTACGCGCTCTCGTGCTAGACGTGCTGAATGAAAGAGTTGCAAAATAATTTAACTGCGAACAAATTGTTTAGTTGGTACTTAATAATGACGTAATTATTATGTGACATCACGAATCAGTGACTACTCTACCCTCCTACCCCTTCTTACACAGTGACCGTCTCCCTCCTCATAACATGTTATAATTAATAGATCCTGGCTCATCATTAATTCATCAGAGTCATTTTTTTTAGGTTGCAGCGGTGCTTTGAATTCTGATTCTGAAGTTCCGAGTGTCGTCTCTGAGCCGTGGGATGAGTCCTACTATACAGAATAGCTTGTTTGCCATCAACTTACCCTCGGACACTTGCACACAGCGCGATGCGCCGCGACCGTCTCGCAGTCAGCGTTGACTCCGCAGTCGTTGCAGGGGCTGGTGCACTTGAAGTCGCGGCAGCTCTGCTGGGACCCACACTCCTGGTCCGACTCGCACTCGTGCCGGCAACCCGACAGGGGACTGCCCTGGAGACGACAAAGGTTAGAAATTCAAACACCTGTGGCCATACTATTTCAATTTTTGCGGTGTTCGGATGGCTACCACAATCCCCTTCCCTAATCTTTTCGCCAAGCCGCAGTGCTTACGTTGTTGTGTTCCGATGCGGTATTCTATTTTAGTCTCCTAGGCTGTACTCGACGTCATCTAGTGTTGTGTTAGTTCACGGATGACGATGCCACCCACTAACCACCAGGTAACGCAGTTGCTCTTTAACCACCATATTTTATTTATTTATAATCCGCTCGCAATCACAATTCTTCATCTCTTTCTATCACTATTTTGTATTTCTATAAGTAGAAATAGTGATTACCTACAATGTAACTATAATGTACGTTACCAATAAACGTCAAAAACATCTATACTTACACCTTTATGCGATAAACAATAAGGCCGGTGACACATATATATTTGACATGATGGCTGTATATATATATTTATGTCCTCGACTGTACCTGTATTCTATTCTATTCTATTCTAAACCTCGCATAAGCCTAAACCGAGCAAACATTGACTCAAACATAACTTACTCTGTATCCGGGAAGGCAAGTACAGATGGCCTGGCTGTTAGCGACATGGCATTTGGTGTTCGGCCCGCAAGGTGAAGGGTGGCAAGCTTCCTCTGCAATATACAGTTTTTATTTAGGTCTAAAATATGGTGAAGCAAATGAAATTAATTCCGAAGTAATTATCTATTATTTTTGATGCTCTTCTCTCTTGCATGCGTCTGCTTTATTGGGAAGAGAGGAGTAGAAACCTTCGACCGAAGGGCCCGGAGAGACGAGCTGACTCAATTTTGGACAAGGAACAGGGCCGGCAATAATTCGTTGATTAAATACAAAACGGACGCATTCCAAAATCATTCGCCATTGTATCTAAAAACAAAAGTCGGTCGTTATAAGGTTTCAAATGCAACAGTGTCTGATTTTGAAATGTGTCGCTTTTGTATTTAAGCAGCGAATTGTACACCAGACCAAAACAAACTGTACTTATTTATTGGTTAACAGTTTACTCCACTTCCATGCTCTGGGAGTAGGTAAAGAAAAAACATAGAATGTATGAGTAGCTTCTCTTCCCGCACAGATGGTAAAAGCCCATCGAAGGAAACGGCGAAAATCTTAAGAATCAAGTTATAGGAGAGGCAGCTAGCAACTCATCACTATTTTGATTTCCCTTTCCACCGATACGCCCATAATCATGCTAACCGTGACGTTTAGGTCTTGTCACCTTAGAGAGCCTACCACGTAAGGGATAAAGACGTGATTTATGTATGCATGGATGTACATTTTACTCAAATATAGATCAGTAGTCGGTATTGTGTCACGTGTCCTCTGTCCATCAGTGGTACAGGCCAAGTATTGGTGCAAGGCACATCATAACGTGGCATATTCATCAGATAGGGGTCCTCCATGAATACTGAATATAAAGAAGTGCGCCATTATCTCTTCTGTGATGCTAAGCTACTGCGAGGTCCCGTCGAGCTAGGGGCCACGGGCCCACCGTAATAAAACAATGCAGCTATGGCTTTACCTGGGTCGGCGACTCTGCAAGACGCGAAAGGATTTCCAGTATAGCCGGCGGGGCAAGTGCACACTGCGATGTGGTTACGGACCTGACAATCAAAGATAAGTGTGATCAGGGGGTCTCTCTCAAATTCCAAATTCGTATTCTACCGCCCCTCTCCCTCGCACTCCTTAAATGACTAATAAGACAAGTGTGAGCAAAACTGCTTGATACGAATTTCGAATTTTTCCCCTGTTCCATCTATCTCTACCGCCATATCCCCCCAGATAGAGATATGATAGGGATATATCCATACATCCCTACCGGTGTGGAAGAAAGGAAAAATATTCCACATATCTCTACCTGGGGGGATATGGCAATGGGGGGAATTTTTAACTTCGTTGTGCGCCTGAATATCTGTAGTCGTAGACGTAGTACTATTATAGGTGAAAAACATAATAATAATAATAATATTTATTGTATTTATTGTATAGTCATGTACATAATTTACAGTTGTTATAAGATATGGATTTTTACATAAGTAAATGACCTGTAGTATGTGTGAGTAATGTGTGCGAATAGACAAATTGACGTTCCAAATTAGAAAAATGACTTAATAAGTCCCATGTCAGTTCTGTACACACTACATAGAACAGGTAATTTACTTCAGTTTTTTACCTATACAAGGTGTTTGAATGATGGACTGTGCTGTAGTAATAAGATATCAATATAGAGGTAGTTAGTTCAAGCTAAAGTATACCCAGGTGGGTTTAACTTACATCACAGTTGGCATTGATGCCGCAGGTGCCCTCGCAGGGGTTGACGCAGTGTTGGTTCACGCAGGTCTGGTGGCTTCGGCATTCACTCTTATCTGAAATAGAACATGTTTTTCATTTTTTTTGTCGCTCATTTTAGTGCTTTGAGCTATCTGCTGCTAGCGATCAGTCTTCAGCAGTTAGTCTGGCTAAATACCTGGTAAATGCTTTTCAGGATTTTAGAATCATAGTTGACATATGTTTTCATACATTGATCGGTGTTCAAAGTGAACCGCGTCAAAGACGGGATTTCTTAGAGTCAAACGTTTCAAAGAACTTTGTACTTAGGGGCGTTCAGTTCGGCCAAACTAACCCAGCCACCTGGCCCCTATTTCACAAGCGTGACAATTGTCGAAGACAAATCAATTCTGATTACATTACATAAACTCGACGAGTTTCTTCTTCTTATTTGAAGCGTATCAACATCAACTCGTTATAGCGACGACAACTTCGCCAATGTCAAAGAAGTAACAAAAATATAATAAAAAAATCTTGTGACCTATATTATGTCGGCAACGTTGTACGGTAATGGTCAAAGACCCCTCTCCCCCCCTGTCGGGCTCTTAGCCAACGGTCAATGATATCCCTCAGAAACTGTCAGGAAATCATTAACCGATGCCCAGGGTGCACCGGACCAAGCACTGCTCTTCGCCCCGGACGGATCCAAAAACGAACCGCAGCTCTTGACCACACGTGGAGGTAACCCGACTCGCACGCCTCTCGACGAGTTTCGCCGGTTGGCTTCATGTCATGTTGACCACGCATTGCGATTCGAATTGTCACTTGTCACCGACAATTGTCGAAATGGTGAAATAGGGGCTTGCTGAAACATTCCGGATCAATTTTAACCACATGTAAAAGTCCTAGAGGCGACCAACTCACCCACACACTCGATCCTGATGCACTGCGACAGCGGGTCCCCGGAGTGACCGGGCAAGCACGCACACACGGGCCGCACGCTGCCTTGCGTGCAATGTGCGCCCACGCCGCACGTATGCGCGCCACAGTGGACCTGCGACAACATGATCCATAGTTAACCCTAAGAGTTTGAAACATTTTGTTTATAGGGCTTCTTAACTCTAGTACCTAAAAAAGGTATCCTTATGGCTCACTTTGTTGTCCGTCTGTCCGTCCATCTGTCAAGGCTATTTTTCTCAGGAATCCATAAAGGTATAAAGTTAGAGCTGCGAAAAATCAACCCTTTAAGTCAAAGAGTAAAATGTAATAGTTAGTAATACCTATATCCGTTAAACTGAAGCAAAATTGGAAAAGTAAGCCTAAGGATTTGTTAATATAATGCATACATACATACATACATACATACATATATCACGTCTTTATCCCTTACGGGGTAGACAGAGCCTAAGGCAGGGGTCGGCAAGTAGTTTTAGGTGGGGTCCGGATACTGTGGGAAAATTTTAACGAGGTCCAGAAAAAAACATAATTTTAATTAATAAAGGTATATGTATACCTTATTTATGTATTAATTGATACTTGGTATAAAATACATTACAATATTTCGCGGTCCGAGATTCGACCTTTCGCGGTCCGCAAACGGACCGCGGTCCGCCTGTTGCTGACCATTGGCCTAAGGTAACAGGTACCTACAGGCCACATTTGGCAAGATTGTGGGCGTATAGGGAGAAAATGGAATCAAAACAGTGATGGGTTAGCCTCATCGCCTATAACATGATTCCTATTATAATCGCCCATTTCCTCGATGGGCTTTTACCATCTGCGCGGGTAGAGAAGCAACTGATACATTCTATGTTTTTTCTTTGCTCCCAGACCAGCATGGAAGATCAAGTTAATATAATGCTTACCTTTTATTATCTAAGATATAACAATACAACAAATCGAAGGTATATTACCTGGTTATCGGAGATAGAGCGTCCATGCTCGTACAGGGAGCCCAGGCTGCGGCCCAGGTAGCCACGGGGGTAGTAGTTGTAGTAGCTTTGAGCTGTAGGAAAAACATAACATCGTAAAGTATTTGTATCGGATTATTGAAAAAATTGTAGCCGTAGAACATTCTCACAGTAAACATCACAATGATTTTCTTTGCCAATTCAATGTGACGTCACTGTGAAATGTATTGCGACACCGGTCCACAATGGGCGAGATTCTTCGCAATCTGTACGAAAGTATGTAAGTATGTAAGTTACCGAGGCCTCAGACAGAGGCCAAAGAAAGTAAAGTAACGAAAACCCAAAATGCACGAGCAAAATTCTATGCCTCTATTCCTACTTAAAAGAATGGATAGAACTAGGTACTTAGGTACGCTCTTGTCATAATACCTATATGTAGGCAAGCCAATGTAATTGCAACCCGCTGTACATATAACCCTGTCCAAGAGAGCCATTATTGTTACCTACTCATTACATTAAGAAAGTCTTAATTAACATATTTACTGAAATTGTAGCGAATTCGGAAGAAAAAGGCTATATTATTATTATTATTATTACAAGGGCATTGATTGTATACTAGTTGTACAGCAGCTTACGGGCGGCGGTTTAAATATTGCAATCGCTTTTTTAAGAATCTTAGAACGGATGGGTCTTGTCTGATGTTGAAACGAAGCAAAAACCGCAGTCTCAAAATAAAATATAATAATGCTACTTAATTGCTTTGTCGTTTTTCGAGACGCACTAATGAACGAAATCATAATGTTTTTATTTTGGTCTACGAAAAAGGAACTCTATGTAGGCGTGGCGTCCAACATCCTTAATCCTTATCAGGTGGCATGAGTCAAAGATCGGATCGGTCTAATGATCCGTGAAAATCGAACAAAAATGGAGCAAGCTTCTTTGCAGTAATTGCTTTAACAATAACAAGTCAACGAGACCTCGAGCAGCCATATTCTAATGCAAACAAACTCCTACATCTGACCCTACGTCCTTGTGGCCAACTGTAAGTACTAGTAATGGTTTTGTAGAAGATTAAGCAGGTTAGCCGCATAATATTCGTAGGCAACAAGTTCCCTTCCCAATAGACCAGGTTAAATTATTTGCCGCAAGTATACCTACATATACAAATAGGTAAACAACGTCCCTTTACAGTAAAGAAGGGCTTTCAAAAAAAAATTTTCCGTGTGAGAACACTAAGTACTTTTTACACTGTACCTATGTACCTAATGTTGACTGAAATAATCTATTTGATAATTGCTACCTAATGATTCATTAGCTGGCGTGTATTTATCCCAGCGGATCGCACTTGCGGTCCAAAGGGGTAATGCCGCCAGCGTCATGGGGACTCTGCCGCAGCCAGTAGGTTTAGACGGGGTTTTCTTTTTATATCTAACTTTTTTTATTTGTAAATACAGGTTTTTTTATAGTTATTCTTAATTATTATATTTTTAATTGATTTTGTGTACCTTCTTAGTATATTGTATTTCTCCGTGTTTTATATCTACGTGTATCGAATGTGTGTAAATAATAAATGTTCCCCATATGACATTTTCTTTTTAATATGACTTCTCATTACTTGAAATTCAAAGTAGGTAGGTACTTAAATTAAATTAGAAATTAGAATGTTTAAACTACGTTATCGTCCGATAGAATTCTACTTACACAAAATTACGGTTACTGTAAAATTTAACTAATAAGTTAAAGACCTTTTCAAATAGGTTCGGCAGTTTAGAGATTACCCGCGGCATAGAAACAAATGATTAACTGTTTATTTATTTATAATATTTTTGCATAAATTAATAGTACACAATGTATCGATTTATGGTAACCGTTAACGTTATACAGAGTGATGTGATACGTGGGCTGGTTCCGCGTGGTCAACAATTAACCAACCTTGACTTAAGCACACCTGTAAACCTGTTATTTATCTTTACAAGTTGAGGGAATATTAAAATCATAAACTTAACAACGCCACGGAAATCATCAATTTGCAGTCATTTTTAAAGTGCTAAAAAAATAATCAAAATAACTTTTAAGTGTTTTTATTTGCGAATTTTTCAGAAATACCTGGCAGATATACATTCGATAATTTTTAACATTAGATATACCTGGCTGATAAATTTTTGGTGTGTTGCTAACTAATTAGTAAACGGGTAGGTAACCTTTTTGTGTATTCTAATTTAGCATTTCGATTAGAAAAACTTAAGTAGTTGGTATCCTTTGAACCCGTTTGTTTTTTATCAAGGAGTGAGATAATAATTTATTAAATATGATGACAATGAATTAATTAACACTATTGAAGTATCAAATCAAATGCTTCTTTTAAACAAAAGCTATACAACTCGTCGTATTCGCGTAGGCAGAAAACAACCTATTATTCTCAAACGAAAATGTTAATGTTTTTATGAGACCATCTAATCTAATTCATCGCCTACCTACTGACAGCCTGTCAAGCCGTATTAGGAATTTATGGCTGATCTTGTAGCAATCCTTTGTTGTCAAGCGTTCGTTGCTAGAGTCAATGGATGTTTACCTACTTAAGTATGAGTTATTTTAATTATTACGCGAAAATGTGGTCTAGGATAAAGCACAACGGTGGTGAAAAACGAGAACAAAGATTTCAAGTTTTCACGTTTCCGCAAAGAAATAATAGTTAATTATTAATTTTTTACAAGAATGTAGGTAAATGTCAAGTTCAGTAGTCAGTCAGTTTTTGGACCCATAGGCTTTTTTGGAAATTACTGGAAAAAATACCAAGATCGTTGTGATTGACAATCAGGAATTCTAGTGCTGTTCCGGCTTTTCATTTTTCATCCCAATATAATGAAGAGTTATCCAGCGCCTCAAAACTCATGCGCATTCTTTCACCATTGGGTAAAATGTTTGAAATTTAAACACGCTTTCTATACTTTTCTCTCTTAATCTCTTTAGTAATAACCTTTTGACTGCCGAACACTAAACCTAGAGTTGTATTTCGTATTCCATTTTAAAGGCTAAGTATATGGGTTGCCTTTGTGAATGCAGTGTTTTTGACATTTAGTTCTTACTTGTCATTGTACAGGGGAAGCGTTTGATTGGATTCAAGGCGTAATTGCAAACAACTGACAAGCAACTTACCATCAACGCCCACCTGCAGGCACGCAAGAAGCACCAAGGGTGCTATGAGTAGCAAATGCCCCACCATCTGAAACAAACACCATTTTAGATCTACATTAGAACCAACTGGGTGCTGATCTACATCGATTGCTGTGTCGCTGTGTTCCAAAATTCGGTCTACTGGCTCTACTCATTACTATAGAATCCGGAAGACTTTACAAGGTCTCTCATCAATAACAAACATCACCTCACCGGTATTTTGACACTATTAAAAATGACGATGAAAACGAGGGTAGTTGTGCGCCGCTGTCAGTTGCGTCGAGTAGCCGCGCGAGAAGAGCGCTGCCGCCGGGGCGAGCGCTCCAAGAGGAAGGACTAGGTACGAACTAGTTCGTAACATGTTAACCATCACTCGACTTTTATACGAGAGGTTGTGTAATTATGAAGATCCCTCACATTTTTTTCGGAACATTTGAGCAGATGGTCGAGTTAATTTGACTGAGCCCCCCATAAAGATAATTCTAAATTTTTGATTCATAGTCCCGCCCTTGACGCGGTTCACTTTAAACATGGATCATTCGCTGATTAAATTCGAAAGCGACCCATTTCAAAATCAGACAGTGTTGCATTTGAAACCTTAATGAACGACCATTTCCTCCATGCTGGTCTGGGAGTAAAGAAAAAACAGATTTTACCAGTTGCTTCTCTTCCATAAATAATAAAAGCCCATCGAGGGAATGGGCGAAAGTCTAAGAATCATGTTATAGGCGTTGCGGCTCGCAACCCAAGTATTTTGGTTTCCCTTTCCACCTTTACGCCCTTAATCATGCTAAACGTAACCTTAAGGTTTTGTTACCTTAGGCTATGAACGACCAGTATGTTTAGATGCAATGCCGAATGATTTTGGAATGCGTCCGTTTTGTATTTAATGAACGCATTGTATGGAAACATTTGTCAACTATGATTCACAAATCCTGAAAACATTTACAAGGCTATTTAGTCAGACTAACCCAACCTGCTGAAATATTTCGAAACAATTAAGAGAGCCTTTAAACAATAAGTAAGGTAAATAAAAAAAGATTAATAGTAGTAGATACTGGTTCACGTAAAAGAAAAATGGTCTCATTGAGCTTACACTTAAGACGATGACTCAATCCACATAAAATACAAACGCAAAACAAACAATGATGATGACTATAATGACTTCTCTACATAGTTAGACATGTGTTAAAATTCACGTATGAATGATCGTAACGTGACGTCATCAGCCTCACATACATCAATGAATGGGAATGAGTGCATCTCCTTGTATGTAGGTAACCTTGCGTATGAGTCACGGAGGCTTAAAATATTTCCGAGTACTTTTAACATTACGTTTCGTTATTATTAAAAGTGCAA
Source organism: Pandemis cinnamomeana (assembly GCA_932294345.1). Taxonomy (NCBI): domain Eukaryota; kingdom Metazoa; phylum Arthropoda; class Insecta; order Lepidoptera; family Tortricidae; genus Pandemis; species Pandemis cinnamomeana. The sequence goes on from OW028720.1 coordinate 6,127,294, forward strand.
TCGTTTTAATTGTGGCCTTCATTGCGTCGGCTTGACCATGTAACAGTGAGCCAGTGCTGCATTTTCCAAGTAAATTAAAGATATGCACGCGTTTGCCAATTGGGAATCGGGAATACTTCTGTAGAGGTGGGGTTAGTTTAACTAAAAACCCCTGGTATCGTTTTTCAAGGTTTTTAATTCTGGTTGGCCTCACGTTGCGAATTCTGTTTTTTTATTCCAGACCAGCATGGAAGTACGCTGTGGAACTGTTCAGGTTTTACTGGAATTCCATAATATACTGGTTGATGTTCAAAGTATACGGCATCAAAGGGGTGATTCAATTTTAAATACAAAATTATAATTAATGCAGAATACTGGACGTCTGAGGAATGTGGTTGAAAATTGTGTGCCTTATTTATGATGCTGACTGTACCAGATAATAGTAAAAATATTACTTCGATTCTGCCGTGCAGTGGGACGTATGAAAACCGGAGGCGACGACAACTTCGACAAACGCGCCTGCACATTTATTACGAAAAGGTTCCACCGCGATAACGTAATAGAAGCCCTTCTGGGAATACTCTACAGCAGGGGTGGCCAACGGGTCGATCGCGATCGACCGGTCGATCGCGCCTGTTAGTCCAGTCGATCGCGGCAAGGCAAAAAATAAAAATATGTGGACCAGACTGCGCAACGTAATCACAAACTGCTGATTTAAGGTTTCATGAAGTACGTAATTGGTAGATCGCACAAGGTTTCGTTAGTAAACAGGAGATCTTGGGTCTAATCAAGTTGGCCACCCCTGCTCTACAGCCTCAATTATGTTTTACAATAGAAGTTTATCATGTTTTTGTTCAGAAAATTCTCGAACTTTTTTCTGGTGCGAGACATGCTAGGTTTACTTACTAGATTAGATGCAATATCGTATCTACCGTTGCTTATGTCGTATGTTGTGATTATTTCCCCACTGTACAAAAATACCAATACCTGTATTTATAACAAAACTATTGTTATTGTTACCATGCTGAAAATGACTAGCGGGGAACAGTGGATCGATAAATCGGTATAACCAAATTTAGAAAAAATAAATGTTGTTGTATTCTCTCGCTTACTAAATATTTCACTTGGCAGGTTTAAGCGATCGAATCTTTATGTTAGGGTTTATTTTGTGAGTTATCTTCGCCTACTACGACATCTGTCTGAAGAAAAAACTACCAAATTAACATACTACAACAGCGGGAAATACCAAGAAAATCAAAATATATTGAGAACGTTTATATTCCTGCTACTTTTTTACCGAAGTTAGCAAATTTATATTGAATTAACTATTTTCAAAAATTAAAAGTTTCGCATTTTCCCTTTAGTAAGGTGTTGCTGTTTATTTTTAAGATTAGTTTTATTTCAGTTTTTAATTTAATTATAGTTTAATTTGTTTTTAATTCCCCTTTTGTATTTTTTTCATTAATATAACGATTCTTACTAGTGTTTTTTTTTTTACTTTTTGAAGTATAATCTAAACATTTTATTTTAAAAAGTTTTTTTTTGCTTACACCTACCTTTTAAAAAATATCACTTCACGTTTATCACAACCACGAGTTTCGTTACGTATTTAATTTCGAGTTCGTTTATTTTATCACAGCACACGACACATCTGCTCTGTTCGCTCGAGGAAAACGAACCTCGAGGATTTGCTCCTACGTCCTTATAATACTGAATGTGTGCACCTACGCACCTACTACACAAATCTTGATCTTTTGCTATATCCGACTTGGTTTCCCCCGTGGCATATAATAGTTCTGCGTACAGAATCAGCATTCGACCATCAAAATATAAACCGACCTATGACCCTGTTCGCGCGTTACACAGAGACATTATACAGAGTCGTCATTACATATATGCTGGTTGCATGTTGAGTGTGACCAACGTTAGGACACCTGACTCGGTGTAATGCCTTCGACTAAGCGGGTCAAGTTGTGGTTGTCACTCAAATGCAGTTGCATCGGCGGTCAGAATAGCCCGGTATGGGCTTCCGCCGCGCTGCTGAGATGTTGAACAGGAACATTTTTTTTTAATTATTAGTGGATGAGATGATAAAAAGAATAAAATACGGGATAAACAAGAATTAATACATTATTGAGAGATAAAAAAAGGTGAATGATTACAAATTCGAGTGGGGAAAAATGCGAATGGAAATATTGCTACGCGGAATTAACAAGTTCGGGGAAACGATCTAATCTCTCACATTATTGTGCCCATGACTATAAAATATTGATGTCATTTTTTGGTTGCCATGCGTACATTTCGTTCTTTTTTTTCCATTTTGTATGTTTTTTTACATCTTTTTAGTTTTTTCTCTACCGAGTGTTTTGGTGTTACGTAAACTATTATGATTAGTAAGCTTTTATAAATAAACCAATAAACAAATGACGCTTAATGTGTTATTTAAATATGTAAAACTAACAATTCTCATTTTACTTAGAACCAAGACGTTAAAGCTAAAGTTATACCTACCTGCTATTACTTTCCCGCCATATTTGGTTGTAAGCACCCGCTGCTTGGTTGTATTGTATATACCTATCCACAAAGGAATGAGACAAAACATTCTCATATTTACACAAGTATTAGTAAGTTCTTGTCTTAGGAACTTATTTAGGCGATTTTATGCATGCCTACGTCACGGCATAACGTCAGTTTACTATACTATTAAAACCGGATTTACCTCTACCGAAAGATTTCTTAGAATTAAGTAACACATCAAGGTGTTTTGACGCGACGAGTTTTAGTATAATACCATATTTAGCTACTTTGTCCAACTACAACTCTAGGTTATCTACCTAGATCAGCGGTTCTTAACCTCGGGTCGCGACCCAAATTTGGGTCGCGGGCGGTTTTGGGATGGGTCGCGGGTACGGTTCCACACTCTCCTGGAATCTCCCGGCTCCCGGAAGGAGTTTTAAATAATCAAAATTCTTCAAAATTTGGGTCGCGGACTTCAAAAATATTTATAATTTGGGTCGCCAGCCAAAAAGGTTAAGAACCGCTGACCTAGATAGTTAAAAAAACAAGATTTTTGATTTTGTCGGTTTTTTTGTAAGGGTAGGTAAATAAATTGCGATTACAAGTCGGGTGCGATTCGGTTGCGATCTTGACTCTATATGTCCTATTTGGTATATGATCCTATTTGACCCAATTTCGAAGAAAACCAATTTTTCAAATTACACCCATGAGACTAATTAAGTAGGTATCATTATATTTATATTACAAATAAATATACATAAATGAAATTTTCGTAGATTCATAAAAAATAATTACAGTGGTAGTTAAATCAAATCTGCAATATAATGTAGACTGATATTTTGCTCAATCATGTAAATTAAAATGTTATTAAAATAAAAAATACATAAAGGAGGAATTATAGCGCAATAAAACAAATATCATCTATAGATCATCCTAGCATGGAGACAGCGATGTTTTCGATATTACTATCGATCGTTATGAGTCCATTATGTCGATCAACCCACATCGATTACGTAATACATACATTATGTATTTTTGTTTTTTCGCACAACCTCGATCAATCACACATTTTTGCTTATATTTATATTTAAGTTCTGGGTAAAAACGCATGTTAATATAGGTAGGTAAAGTACACAATGAAACAAAAAACGAGATCGCCACTTTCTACGTCACTGGCACGTAATATTAAGTTCCTTTTTCAAAGGTTTTCTAATTTAATGTTTCTATGGTTTTTATCGAATCACTGTGACTAATTCTTAGATATTTTTTGCATTGTGTACTCAGTAGGTACTAAATATGAATTAAGAGTTTATGAGGGCCAATGATCATGTTGCCTGTAACGGATTAAATATAAGAAAAAGTACCTAGTTACTTGAGTTTTGCCCGCGGCTTCGCCCCCGTTTTTTTTCTTCTTCTAAATTTCAGTATTTTTTCACCGTTTAAACCTTCCCTGGGCTTCCACGAATATTTTAAGACTAAAATTAGACAAATCGGTTCAGCCGTTCTCGATTTTTAGCGAGACTAACGAACAGCAATTCATTTTTATTTATTTACGCTCTTGCTTTTTATTAATAGTTTTATGTGTAACCCTAAAAAACTCGTGGGAGCATCAAGCGTAGGTAAACTTTAAAAAGACCAATTTCACAGTCAAGGTTAGCAAGAGACATTTCCATCGTATTTTTTTAATCCTTCTTATTTTTTTCGTTTAAACTTAATATGTAGATTACTGGCCATCTGCTAGTGGCCGTTAAATTTGATTTAGAGAAAAAAAAAATTTACCTTTCTATTACGCTGGACCTGTTTCACCAGTGTCTGTTAAATTCCTGATATCTTACGTATTTGATAGGTACGTATCTATGGTGCTGTTCCTTCTTTTTTGCTACGAAACAAACAGAACGCCATAGATACGTGAGACTTAAAATATCAGGAACTTAATAGTGAGTGGTAAAACAAGCTTTTAGGGTCTAAAATTGATTTTTTTTCACTTGTGTATCTGAGATGCCTTTATACTACAATCTTTAAAAAATTACCTTGTTATACATCTAAAAATATAATCAACTAGAGTTAGGTAGGTACCTATACCTATTATGTTAAGGAAATAAAAAAAACGTATTTTTTTCTAAATTGATCCAGTTATAAGCATCCGAGACATTAATAGTCGTAGTTAATGTCACAGTAAAATTTATGTGTGAATTTATTGACTATGTTTTTGCAGTTTTGGGCATGCAGGCAACAGGTAATAAAATCAATAGTTTATTCGATCGGATGATCGTTTAATTTAATCAATCAATGGACAAATTCATTATGATAAGGTAATACACTGATGACCAAAAATAACGGGTGTCATTCCATACAATGTTTGCTCGTAAGTAGATAGGTAATGTACCCTTGGGCTAATAAACGCTACGGGTGACGTGACCGCCAGAGCTGGCAGCTTCCTTGGACAGCGTATTAGTATTGCTGTCCAAAGGGGGAATGCTGCCAGCGTCTGTGGAACTATGCCACGGGGGCCCCTCATTTTTAATTATTTTATTTTAAGATTAGTTTTAGTTTCGTTTTTAATTTAATAGTTTAATTTGTAAGTTTTAATTTCATTTTGTATCCTATTACTAATAAATAAAATTTATACAATACAATACAATACAATAACTCTTTATTGAACACCACATATAACAACCAAAACAGAAAAAGGTATACAGAATATTACAAGGTAACAATAGGCTCTCTACCAGGCAACCATAATGGACTGGAGAACAGAACAGATCTAAGCAGGTGGTGCAATTTAGAATTGATGTTTTTGACGTATTATTGGTAACGTAGATACCTACATATGTATGCCCTTGACTGTGCACACTTAATACAATAGGTACTGCCGGAATTCATAAAAACAGGCTTTCAAACATAGCTAAAAACCCACCTGCAAAAACATGTAACTGTTATAATCGTTTTCAGGACGCCCCCACTATACCCCACTTGTACCTTGACCGAAACTTTATACCCTGTCTCGGCGTTAATTGAGATTAAAAAAATGACAATTAGTGAGCGATTCTCTACACGAACCCTATCCGTAAAGTGATCACCGCGCCCGGAGAGCCATTATAACTTGACCCTCTCGATCGCAGCCTTTACATGGAGTCAGGTATCTTGTTGTCAACGTCAACGCACGATCTAACTCATGGTTCGAGATATGGTAGATGATTCGAGTTTGAGACAGCGTAAATAAAAACTAAACACAAAAACTGAGGCACCCTCTTTTCTGCTAGCTATCGGGCATCTTACAAATAGCTGATTGATTTCTTTGTACGACGATTTAGCGGTGTGTCGTTTCCTCCCTCGACCACTGTCGACTCTACAGCTAGCACGACGCGCATCAACTCGGTTGGTCACCAGTGGGTAGATACATCTCTTCCTTACTCATTAGAATAAACGAGTACCTAGTTTTTGATCACGATAGTAAAATATACAACTAACTTCGACCAAACCTTTGAATAAAAATTAAGCTATCTTTGACAGACGTTGTGATATACTTTAGGGCAAGAAACAATGTTCGCCCACACAGCAATCTAAATCCTGTGCTAAATCATAACAATGCGGAAGCAATATGTTCATTGACACCACCAAGGTGATTGCGAAATTTGTCACCCAAACAGCTGCTCGTATAATGACGTTGTAGAATAGATGCTTACCAAAATTGGCATCGGCTGTTTGATAGTATTTTACAGTAACAATGATAAACCAATATGACAGGTGTAAATCGCCAGACCAAGAGTGAAACCCTTTGGCGACGGTTTCACATACAGGCGATTTCGAAGCGAATGAAGATATAAAAGCAATAGAGTACCTAAGTGGGAAGGAGAGATAAATAAATACTCAAAAGATCCCTATGGATCGAAATTAGTTCTATCAGCTTAGGGCGGATAGTGCAAATTGCGCGGATAGTGACTCCGTGAACACATTCGGAGCAGCGAGTAAGTTTATTTAAAACCTAAATACTTACTTAAATATAGCGCCATAAATACCCGCCTTTACGATATTTCCGTTTCCGGATAATAGTAATAGACAACGGGCGCTGTTTCCATAAACTTTTTTAGATGGATAACTATTTTGTACAAACGAATTCCAAGTTATGATTTTAGTATGTACAAAAGACATAAATGATTTATCTGTTTACAATAATAAGGCAATCACGATGCGTAATGATGTAACTAAATTTAAAATTTACTTAATTTTGGGATGCAGAACGAAACGCAAAGATTGAACAAAACGCATCCATGTGACAGAACAGCTGACCGCGCTGAAAAAATATTTATTTTGTTGACATCCCTCCTTTTCTTTACTCAAAATGTGTTGACACCGAGCCATGCATGGTTTTCCAACCTGAAATAATATTAAATAATACTGTGAAGTAAACCCAACACCAAAGCCGCTTCCATTACAAAAATGTCCGCAAGCAGGTTAGACGCAGTGTATCGGAGCATTTTAATAACGAAATTTTTCACTAAAGGATGGGGAAAGCCTGAGAATTTACGAAGGTAAGTGCACGAACTTTTCTAAAAAATTAAGCGCTATATTTTCAGTTTATAAATCATAATGATTTAATTTTTTGCCCTTATCAGTCATGTTTACCTATTTATGTAATCTTATTTTGGCTTCCCAAAGGTTATTCGAGTTTAGGAAAGTAGTGTCAAACCGAGACGAATGCTTCAAGCTTATTGAGAGAGATTATCCTGTCACTATTACAAAGGTAATCATTTGTTATTCCTCATTTACTCATTGTTATCATTTGGTTTTGCTTTTTCATATAACCTATGCTTCTGTTTTCTTTTAAATGCTATCAGGAAGGCTGGCAACATTTATTAAGAAAACAAGATCAAGATGAAGTACTTAATATTTTTATTTAAAGAACAAATAACATCATTACCTCTGCAAAGCCACACAAGATTGTTATTTATTCTTTCCAGACTTTATTTTTCTGTAGGTATATTTATGTATGAAGTCTGGAGACAAAACATTTTTTTTATAAGCTTAATTAACTTTATATCTATTTCATACTAAGTAATAAATTTCAGAGGCTACATATTGGTATTGCCAGCACAATTGCCACTTGCTTCTACTCATTTATTTATTATTGTGGTGTGGTGTGGCTTGAATGTACATATTGTTATTTGAACTCCTAAAACATTTTATTGGAATATTTTTATTTAATTACTGTACAACTTATTAAAAAAATTACAGGAATTTGTGGCAGCAATTTTAATATGAGTTGCTATTATTCTTTAAAGGGGCACATTCGATTTACAGTTCATATTTTTATGTAAAAGTTTTATCAACCTAGCAACATTTACATTAAATTCTTGGGCCAATGCATACTCCTCTAAAAACCTACCCATTTGCTAAAACTGAAGAATTATTTGCAGGAGCAAAAACTGTCGGATTGCACACTACTAGAGGGGTACTTTATGTCCCCGCTGGAAAAATACCTGCCAGGTATAGTTCCAGAGGTTGCCCAGAATGCCCACTTCCAGGTGTTGCTACCGCTGCACTGGCCAGAGAAGGGGGTTAAGCCCATGTGCTTGCACCTTGCAGGCACAGGTGATCATGTAAGTAATGTGTCATTTTATCTACTTATTGTTAATATGTGCAGACCTAGAGTGGTAAAATGAAGAATATTTCAAAGTAGGGATTGGCAGCCCTAGCCATAGGGATGGGGCTCTCTTTGTTGTCACTCAGCATGTGTGTCACATATTCTGGTTAGAATGACAAGTCTTTTGGCTTTCAAATAATGTCATAAACAAAGATTTAAGTGTAAATTTTGTTAGATTTAAAAACCTTGAAGGGTTTGCCTCACTGCCACAAAGAAAAATTATGTTTATTTAATACTTTTAAAATTAAACACAAACAACGGTATAAAATATTCTTTATTTAAAAACAAATACAGCCAGATTACTACACGAAAAAGAGAAGGTAGTCAACAAGCAGTCTTACCACTTAATGCATTTCTGCCAGACAGCCATTAAGGTACAGAAATTAATTTAATCTGTTTAAAGTAGGTGGCAGAAAAATATATCATAACATCCTAAGATTTGTATTGTTAATGTAGCATCACACAATATGTATGTAGATACAGGTAGCCCCACAATGCCATACCACTTATGTAATAAAGTCAGCAATTTCTTCAATTGACAATTTACAATGTATGTTCAAGAAATCTGAGGAATAAATACTTTGAAGTATCAATCTCAATTTTCGCTCTCAATAAATAGAGTTATTTTTTTCATTCAAAATATGATTACTAACAAAAGCATAACGAGTGTCGTTTGGCGCTTAAGCGTTTCTTTACTAATAGAATACGAAATTACGTAAGCGACCTATTGATTCATTTAACAGTGGACAGAAGAATGTGTCCTTGTCCCCATCTTGAGAGGCTGCTGAATTGTTTCAGTGGATATGTTTATGTCTTGTAAACAGTAAACAACGCTTAGCGAATGCAACTTGGCGGTTAGCCAATGAATTCAACGACATGGTGTATTCGACTATGCATTGATACATTTTTTTATATTTGGTTTCTAAAAATAAATATGGAAATTAAATTTCTTCATCCGTTGATTGATTGCCAATTTGCGTCAAAAGGACAGTGATGCTCATGCGACCAACGGCTTTTGTAATTGACCCACTTGAAGTTACAAATTTATTACATTGTATTTTATTTGTACCTAAATAATTGTGTATGGCTTTAAAGTACGTACGGATCAAATGAAATCCAGAAATAGAGGATATTAATACAAAGTGACTTATAAGTAATGTATTTATGGCGAATCAAGGCCGTGCCACCTGCACTTGTCTAGTGTGTACGTAAATGTAAGAATAACAAATGAAGGCAGAAAATCGATGTTGGCAAGTTCAAAGACAATGAGCGTGTTAGTGTCGTAACCTTGAAGCAACCGCACAAAAAACTCTAATAATCTATATAAATAAAAATGAATTGCTGTTCGTTAGTCTCGCTAAAACTCGAGAACGGCTGAACCGATTTGTCTAATTTTAGTCTTAAAATATTCGTGGAAGCTGCTAGCCCAGGGAAGGTTCAAACGGTGAAAAATACTGAAATTTAGAAGAAGAAAAAAAAACGGGGGCGAAGCCGCGGGCAACAGCTAGTTATCAATAAAGCAACTCGCTGAAGGGCCTTTCATTAATTACGTTAGAGGGCAGGAAATCCCTACATGGCCTTGTCTCCGGGAACGGTGGGAGAGGAGGCAAAAGCTACCGGCGACATTTTATTTGCGTTTTAAAATTCAATATTCAGTATATTTCAAGCAACAATATCATCCTAATCCTATAACCGTGGTCTCGTGTCAAGCCGAACACGCACACTGGGTTACGGAGGGGGGTGAAGCGTCGCGCGGGCGCGGCGCACCCCCCGCTTCCCCAGCCCCCGACTCTTTGCATTTCGAGCGCGGATTGTAGTATTATAAAAACTTGTTTCAGTTTTTCTGGCGGCGTCGTAACCTGATGGTGAAGCCTCTGATCAAGGAAGCAGGTATCGGCGGCATCATTCTCGAGAACCCCTTCTATGGACTCCGTAAACCCACCGACCAAGTGTAAGTCTACAAATTGATGTTTTACTTCAGCGCGTATTTTAAAAAGCCTACGGAAGTTTACCGGCTACCTAAAACTTGGGTAAATCCTCAAGACCATGTAAAAGAATTTATCGAAAAAGGGGGATAGCTAAGTAACCAACATTTTCAGCTTATTACCCGTACGTACACACAGCAAAATAATGCGGTTAGCACAGCCACGCACACGTCTATGCGTGTTGAGTATCGACATGAACGTTAACGTTAAGTAGAATCTATGACATGTGAATGTGTGAGTGAGTTCGATCATAAAATCTACCCCCTAAGTACAGATTTTTTAGCAACAAGATGAATGAGCAATGTCACTGTAAATTACCTGTTTATTGAATAAACAACAACTAACTATAAAATAACAATGAAGAAAGTTACAACTATTTAAGTTAGTTTATAATAAATTAAGTAAAAAATAATTACAAATTAAATGAAAATAATCCCCGCCGGTATCGTGTCACACTCAAAGGCTGAAAATGCAATATCTCCGGTTTCAGTTACTTCTACAAAAATAATGTAAAAGTATTTTTTTTATTTAGACTGTCCTAAAAATATTTTACCTAATCTTACATTGGATATTGTCATCCCCAGTGTAAGCGAGAGAACCGAATCGAAGCTTCCTTCGACCTTGAATCTTCAAATTTATGCAATCCCACGCATTGAACTATTATTACTAGCGAAGAGTAGTTACCATCTCACTGATGCGACGATGTTATATTATTATTTCTCAACAAGTCTGAGATTCCAATTCCAAAGCAATATTCCTCACAACCAGCACGGCCATCGAAATAACATCCAAAAATGTCATTTTATTATTACTATTTTATATCCCGTTTTCTTCGGATACGAACCCGGTTCACTAAAGCAGAAGTCAAATCTTCGACCTGTCTTTGACCGCTAGACCACCGAGGTATGCAAGTTACATGGTGAATGTATGAATTATGTTCAATCTGCGACTACTGTATTGCAATTTGTGTAAATAGCTGTTTTATGAGCTTTGAAATAAGGTTGAAATTATAATTTATTTTTTTCCGTAACTATTTAATTTTATGGTGGTTGCAGTCTATTGTATGTTTAATTTTACTCTTATATAATATGTTAAAAACGCAAACGCATTGTGTTTTCTTTTAATATAATTATTAATAGGTATGACTCTTTTTACTGGAGTTTAAAAGTTGCTAGCTGATGGCTATTTTGGTCGTTATCGTCTTAAACAATATAAAGTGTTTTCTACCCTCAAATTTCTAATAATATGATTTTGTGAACAAACAACTCTGTCACCGCTGGCAGCCATTATTAGCTGCGGGATGAACCGTGTGTTATACTTACGAACTGTTTAATTTTGCCTTTCGAATACCTTGTGATTTGCAAAACATGGATTTTAATTTATCTTTGTTGAAAAGAGCAAAACAATATAACTATTTATATAAGGAATCGCTAGGCGTTTTTTGATATGGGTAAGTAGACAAACGGTGTTAAAAACAATGACTTATTATTTTATCGGTAATGTTTTAAACAACTTTCTTTGACGAAAAATGTTTTTATTTAAACTTCATTTATTTTGCAGCGGAAGACTGTGCCATTATGGATTCACCCTTACGCAGACTTCGGACACGATAAAAATATTCGTTCTGGGCCTAAACCTGAAGCCTCATCTCCTGCCATTTGATTTGGACATTATGTAGTTGCCGCACCCGCTAGTGACCCATTTCACAGCAACAAGACACAATGCTACGTTGCAACCTGTGCGAAACCATCTGCATGCTGCAGGATTGCATTGCCGTAGACCAGCAAAAAACATGCTTTAACGGACCAGCATAGAAGAAACCTTTGCTCGTGAATATCTTGACTTTGATTATTACATCAATCAAAGTCAAATGTAGTGATTTTTAGTGATGAAGACGAAATATATTAACTTAATTAAATATATAAACACAGTAATGTTTTACAGTGCAGAACGAGTGGCAGTGTTACTTTAGGCTATGGGGTTGGATCTCATCGATGGGCCCTGGTGTCCAAATCCAAACCAAATCGAGATAGGTAGCTTAGTCGCTTCAAAGTGGAAATTATAACCCAGTGTGAAATGATGTTATTGTTAATGGCTGTCATTTAACATGTCTATTCATTTCACCACTGACTTACACGTCCGCAAATAAAACGTTTCGTTCATCTTTATCAGACTTAAACCTAATAAACCAGAATTTAAGATATTAATTATGTGTCATCTTAAAAATAGCCCTATTATGGTTGTGTATTCAATTTGCAAGATAATTATTATGTTAGTGACATAAGACTTTTTAGTAAACATAAAATCATAGTGGCCTCTAAAGTGTGTGTTATTTTATGAATATTATTCTATAAGGAAAAGTGAAAGTTTATTTAGCTAATTTAATTACTTTTGGTAATAATAATAATAACACAAATAGAGGCTAATACAATAAAAATTAAATGTTGCAATAAACAATTTGAACCAATAATTGCATTTTATTGTTTTATTCTTTTACGTCCTTTTTTTCTTGTTTTAGGTAAACATGAGTTTATTTTGAGATTAGTAATTTAAAATTGAAAACAAAAAAGATACACTTGTGCAGGATTCGAACCCGGTTCTTTAGGTTTCATAGCCCTAGGTCAATACACCTGAGCCACCGCGCTTATAATACTGGTGGCAAAATTATGCTTCCATTGAACAAAATACCAGCAGGTTTGGATGATGATGATTGATGCGTGAAGGTAGTCAGAAAACACAATTAGCACAGATAGGGCATTTTGTTGTGTGCGTAATAAGGCAGCGGATAAGTGCGGATGTGTGTATAGAATGACACACGTGGATAACTAGGGTGCCCACCGAATCGCTTTGCTGTGTGTACATAGCCAAGTTACATAACCGGCACTGGTAAAACCAATGTAGGGTGATTCATTTGGACTAATTTAGGTTTAGGTGCGGCGGGAGTGGCCCCCGGGGCCACCCGTAAGCCGCGAACACGTTTGTTTTAATTTAGAAATAGTCTTTATTTTACCTTAGAATGTCCTGGTTATGTAAAATAGTTATGTACGGGAAACAAGCGACATTTTCAGGCCGGCAGCATTTTTGAAAGCACATCACTCGAAATTACGATTCGAAAGTGGTGAAAAATTGTGCTGAATTCGGAATACTAGTAGAGTAGAAGGTAATGCGGTCCTATGTGATATAAGTAGGAACTGTCATAAGAACAGTAAAAGTATTCACTTGGCCAACCGTACCATAGATCGCACCATCGCATTCTCATAGAAATCACAGGCTATAAGACAAAGATACGTTTTTCATTTTTTTCTTCGTCGCTACGCCTGCGTTGCGTAACTTGATTTATTTAGATTCGCTCGAGACGTGGGCTGAGAATGAATAATGCTATGAATTTATTGAAGTGGGCTCGACTCCATATGGATCAGTGTGATGTGTACGTCATTCTTATTCGTTATTCTAATAATTCAAGAATTTCCGGATAGGGACTGTTAAATATTATCTTCTTTACCTTAGTCTACACACGCTGCATCGCACAGCCCAAACCACTGAACAGATTGTTTTCACTACAAAAACGCAACCCAGTTTTAAAATATTTTAATATTATTATTATATTAGCCAATGCACTAAATTATCAGACGAGTGGTAGAAAAACTGGGAGGACTTTGCCCAGCAGTCTTAAAATAAGAAAAGAAAAATCCGTACTTAGGTACACCAACGCCCGGGGTTACGCCTTTCGATCAGTCAGTAAGCAATGGTCATCAAAAGATTCAAAATGTCCGAAATTTGTAAAGTTACCAAAGGTAATCTTGTAAAATGTTTACTTCAGAACCTAATTATTTTTTCTACGACAAGGTTATCTTCAAGCTGTATTCCACTAACGTCTATGATTTAGCTAAAATTTGATGAACTATTCGATATCTTTTGTTTGCATAGCTCGATTAACGATAAGATATGTCCTGCTGTGTCAACTCGACGTTTGTAAATTACATGATTAGATTAAGTATCTATAATCCTCCATCATCCTTTATAGGTTTGACGTCGATCTTGTAGGACTACGTTGTGGCTATAGTTCCCTTATTCTGTCCGCTCCTTTCCATTTTATGGAGACCACACTTGCGCCACCGACGAGGAAGTGGAAAGGGTCATTAGACCTCAATTTACTTCATGTATAAGAGGACTAAGTCAGATAGTCTATGAAGCATAATTACCGTTTAGAAGACGGTGTGACAGCATATGACTGCAAAGAATGAAAGCTAATCGTATGTGGTCACGAACCTCAGCAGTGAGGGAACGAGGAATAAGAAGAGATAAAATGACTAAGTCAGATTGTCCATGAAGCAGAATGACCATTTATATAAATTAATTTTTTGCGAAGATGGCTAAATTTTGAAATAAATATTTAACATAACGATATATGGCAATCTAAAAATGTTAAATTTTAAATATATATAATCATGCCACGGCCACGGCCTTTAAGTCTTGTTACCTTAGGCTCTGTCTACCCCGTAAGGAATAACATACATACATAAATCATGTCTTTATCCCTTACGGGGTAGACAGAGCATGGGGTAACGAGACCCAAAGAACCTTTAGCATGATTGTGGGCGTATAGTTGGAAAAGGAAATCAAAATCGTGATGGGTTGCTAGTCGCGTCGCCTATAACATGATTCCTAAAATTTTCGCCCGTTCCCTCGAATAAAGACGTGTTATACATACATACCGTCACGCCTCTTTCCCATAGGTGTAGGCAGAGACTACTTTGTTCCACTTGCTACGATCCTGACATATTTCTTTCGCTTCATCCACAGTGTTAGACGTGCTATGTGTGTTTGTAAGGCCGTGGTCGCTTTCACCCGCCGCACGCGGCCGACAGCGGCCCGCCGCCCGCGGCGTCTGAATGGTGTGTTCGGGAATGCTCGGGAGTGGTCGTTTTGGGCGAAAACGACCACTCCCGAGCATTCCCGAACACACCATTCAGACGCCGCGGGCGGCGGGCCGCTGTCGGCCGCGTGCGGCGGGTGAAAGCGACCACGGCCTAAAGTAGTGTGTCGCGTTGCAGTCGGTCGTCGCTGCACAACGTGTCGGACATTTTCGTGATGGGCGGCTGCCTCATCCTGGAGGCGCTGGTGCTGTTCCACTGGTGCGAGCGCCACGGGCTCGGCCCGCTCGGGGTCACCGGCCTCTCCATGGGCGGACACGTCAGTACAACTGCTTCCGCTACACTGAACTCTTAAAATTTGCATAAATATAGCGTTTTTAAAACGCCGCATGAAAATAAAAATAAAAAAGCTTATGCCAAAAATGCCTTACATCATTTGAGAAAAGAGTTGATACTCTTTAAGCTGCTGAACCGATTTTTACCAAACATGGCTAAGAACCAGCGCAAAGAAACTAGCTTTCGAATGAAAAAAACCGCATCCAAATTAGTCCAACCGCTTGATAGCTACGGCGCTACAGATACACACACACAGACACCCCTCTTTTTGAGTCTGGGGTTAAAAATTGGTCAAGATCGTGTCTGACGTTTCAACAGTCGCATGGAGTAAACCTCACAGCGATTTCAAATTTGACCAAAAGTCATTCATAAGCATACGTCCCTTTCTCCGCAGATGGCGTCTCTCGCCGCCACAAACTGGCCCAAGCCCCTGGTGCTCGTGCCGTGCCTATCCTGGTCGACAGCGTCCGCCGTTTTCCTTCAAGTACTTGCATATATTATCAATACATACATACACATACACAAATCACGTCTTTATCCCTTACGGGGTAGACAGAGCTTAAGGTAACAGGTACCTACAGGCCACAATTAGCAAGATTGAGGGTGTATAGGTGGAAAATGGAATTAAAATAGTGATGGGTTGCTAGCCTCATCGCATATAATATAACATGATTCCTATAAGTTTCGCCCATTCCCTCGATGGTCTTTTACCATCTACGCGGGTAGAGAAGCAACTGGTACATTCTATGTTTTTTCTTTGCTCCCAGACCAGCATGGAAGAATATCAATCAATAGTTTAATATAATAATTTTGCGGGTGGCTATAAAGTCAGCGTCATATAGTTAGAAGCATCCACGTTTAGACTGGAATCTAAAAAAATACTACACTACACCAGTAACCACCAGTAATTTAATCGCCTTAAAGAACTACTCTGTCGCATTACAGGGTGTTATGTCACAGTCAATAAATTGGGACCTGTTGGAAGACCAATACCTTTCCGACGGCCAGTATCGCGAGAAGCTCTCCAAAATGGTCACCATCGTAGACAAGGCCTTCCTAGCCGGAAAAAAATTCGCTCAAACTTACTCAGAAACGCTCAAACCCGAATCCAAGCAAGATAACACCACGTCCACGCACAACGTGGATATAACTTACAAAGAATCCGGAGAAAATGTGAACCAGGACAGTAGGATGGTGGATGTAACCAAAAATATTACAGACACAAGCAAACGTGTGCCGAAAGAGGAAGTGCCATTTGCGAAGGAGAAAATATTACAGGATTTGCAGCGATTGCTGGACGAGAAAAAACTGAGTCCCCAGCTCTTTGCTAAATTGACGTCCAATGACAAGTTTGAGTTGGATCCGCAAGACATCGAAGACATAAACAAGCTGAATGAAGAGAAGCTTAAGGAAATACTGCTGAAATGTAAAATAGGTGAGTATCTATGATGAATTCATTGGTCAGGGTGCGGGTTAATCAATATTTATTATTTAGATACGAATAACACTTTCTAATTACCTTTAGAAGTATACTTATTGTTAAACTAACGTTAGAATACGTTGAGTTTTAAACTCCACATGTGGACCGTTTCTAATTCCAGCCGATATGAAAGGAACTCCCATAAAAATGCAAACCGAAGCGACGCAAACACAAACAGTAAAAACAGAAACAAAAGAAACTAACAGTACAAAAAAAGAAATAGTAAAATTACCAAGCCAAAAATCTGAAATCATCGAGCTAGTGCCAGCTGCAAGCTGTCTCGAGAGTGTCGAGAACAAATTGGAGAAGAGTAAAGCGAAATCTTGGAATGTTTCTGAATTGACGACAGATTTTTGGACTAGTTTGCCTTTTGTAAGGAGTAGGAGCGGGAAGAAGATAGACTGGAGCAAAGTGCACTGGAGAGACAGAGAGGCACTGCAGTTCATGCGAGGGATCATGGACGAGTGCACGCATTTGAGCAACTTCTCTGTACCTTTTGACACTTCTTTGATTATTGGTAAGTGAGGTCCTTTATTGTACTTTCTGGTTACTTTATTACTTGCAGTTCCTGTTCTAAGTCATTGTATTATAGAATCTGTGCTTCATTTGTATCATTCTACATATCTTGGTCATTTGCGAATGTTGAGTTTGCCTAAACCAGTCAATCTCACGCTACCACACTTATATTTGCCAGAAGCGAAAATGGTGAATTGTGCTAATCTAATTAATTTAACCTTTTCGCCGCCCTTGACTTGATATGAAGTCAATACGTAATGTAAAATGCATCTTCATTGGCATGGGTCAATATTATCGTGATACTGGTGTGTCAATATAGAATCGCGGATTTCAGAACCGGATTCGCTGCGATACGCATCAATGTTTCGTGATTTGGATCGCGGCATGCATGGATCACACGACAATATTGACCATCTAATGTAATTAAGATAAATTGACAGTTGCTAGTGACACTAGAGCTGTTTAGCGGCGAAAAGGTTAGTAACAATTTGCTCTTCGTTCTCATATTATTTCACCACACATCATGTACACTTTTTTTTTATATAAGAGGGGGAAAACGAGCAGACGGGTCTAGGGGTCCTTACGGATACACTTCGACCCATTCGTGGATCTTTTGTGTAAAGAGCAGACGGGTCACCTGATGGAAAGTAACCACGATCGCCCAGGGACACCTGCAAGACTTGGGGAATCACAGGTGTGTTGCCGGCCCTTTCAAGAACAGCAAGGCTCGCTTTTTAAAGATCTCTAAATTGTACCGCTCAGGGAATGTTGCAGCATGAAGTTGGTTCAATATGGGTCCATGGTCACACAGACGACACACATTTTATTTTTATTACGTACCTTAAGTTGAATGTCAACACAACTTCAATATATTTAACCTTTTCAACGCCAACGACACATATATATATCAGCACCGCAGATTCAACACCAACGACCTATATATGCATCCATTACTTCAATGCAAAAGCAGCCTTCGTTCAATTGGGTTGAGGTTCAATTTAAGGCATCGCAATAAAGACGTCTGGCGTATGGGACGTCTCTTGTATTTGACGTGGCGCCGAAAAGGTTAATACTGGACACGTGTCTGCAGCGGTATGCGCGCAGCACGACGCGTACGTGCCTCGCGACGACGTGGGCACGCTGGAGGAGATCTGGCCGGGGGCTGAGGTGCGCTACGTCGACGCCGGCCATGTGTCCGCGTACATACTGCACCAGTCGCTATTCAGGTAACACTTCGTATGATGGCGGTCATCCATCAGTTTCAATTGGCATTGTTCATTTTTTTTAAGCTGTGCTTTTAACACCTTTATTTGATAAAATGGACTATTTCAAGCAACCAATTTGAATATTATGCTTTTACGTAGCTTTGTTAATTAATAATTAATATTTTTTCGCTGTTTGATAATTCTTGAATTTAGACAGAATCCCAATCGCCTTCGTTCGGCTGGCTATAAAAAAAAACGGCTTTGTCTATGGTTTTGTCGATTTGACAGTGACACGTGACAGTTGCCTTAGCTAAACTTTTTTTTTTTCATTTTTGTGGCAAACATTCGATGCTGGATTCTGTCTAAAAACCAGGTCGTTCGGTAAAACAAAGGTTCAAAGTACTTTTACAAAAATATCTGCAATCATAAAGTATTTTTGAAATCGGACAAGATAAATCGGATAAATGATGGTTTTCCTCGAAATGATGGTTTCCCCCGGACCACGGAAAAAGAGGGGGTTGCAAACCTCGATTTTGTCCCCTTGTCGCACAATTTTTGTACGGCGTTGCGGAATAATGGATTAGAAGCTGTATTGAAACAGTATGAAACTGATGCCGTACAGAATCAAATGACCAAATTTACCCTCGAAATTGTCAGAAAATCAAAAGAAAATATCGACTTAGTGGCTCACCATTTTTTTACGGCACTGCGCGCTTTCTTATTGTTTTTCATGGATCTATCGATGGTAAAAATGCCGTACATGATCATATGACCAAAATGTACTCACTCTACCTGCACTTTTGAATTCTCACCAGCACCCAGTTGGACAGCTTACAAGTGACGGCATAGTGTTGAATCTTATTATTTTATGCTCTTATATCGTCCTATATACGTCACCTGGTGGTTCATATGACCCACATTTTTTGTACGTGGGCCTGTAGTCTATGAGTCGTGATCAGTATAGCGCTTGCAATTAACGATGGCGAGTGAGCTTTATTTGTCGTAAGCATGTATCTGCATACGTGTCAAAGTTTGCGTGAGAGTGAAAGAGGGAAATTGCTTCGTAAGCCACGCACACTTTAACACGTGTGCGCGATACGTGTTTACCACAAATAAAGCTCACTCGCCATCGTAAATTGCAAGAGCTACCAAATTATCTTGGTATCTATTACTACTTTAGCAATAAGACTTCAAACGACTTTAAATTCAGAAGCATAACAATATCAGCTTCATTATTTACCATGCCGATGGCTGTTCCTACGTGTGTTAATAAAATTAAATTAAAGAACTTCTCTCCTCCGCAGGTCTTGCATAAAAGAAGCATTTGAAAGATCGAAGAAACGGTGGAAAGACGGCAAACACGTTGACTGACAATAGCTCACGCCGCGAACTTTATCACATACACTTGCCCCCTAGCACAATAATGTCGCACAACGGGACTAAAAAGTTCATTGCTTTTGTCCGCGATAGGAATGGGATGCAAGGGACTGTGTCTAACGTTTAATACCAGGTGGAAAACTGACTAACCTCGCCGCGTCTTATACTCATCCTATAAAGTTACGAAACAGGAGGCTATTCTGAAATTCGTATCGTACTCTCCGTTTCACTCATTGATGACTTGTGTGAGCGGAAAGGCACGATACAAACTTCAAATTTCGAAGTATAAGGCCAGGTTTGATGTCTCATCGTACCTTGTTACGCATTAAAAAGGTAATAGACAAACGCTATTATATTGTGTCATTGTACGTTTTTCCGCCGACAGTAGAACTTAAAAAAATGGCAGCGTAACTGTGAAGTAAGTTTTAACAAATATTCGGTAAGCAAATGACGATATTTTTCATATTGATGTTATATTAGACCTATGCTCGGACTGAGGACGATGAACGGTGGCCAGAAAACGCTAGTCTCGTTTGTATCCAAAGAAGACTTCATTATAATATTATTACTGGTTGTAAAACTTACCGTGAATTTGAAGAAGTGACAGCTCGACCAATCAAATACCTATCGAGTTGAATCGCAGCCCGTAATTACTTTGTTTTCTTAAGTAAACAGTTTCAGAACCTTTTTTGGAAACCGTTAATAAAATGCGCAAAATGTTAAGGATTTAATTTTTATCACTGTCGGTAAAAAAAAGGTTGAAAACCTCTGACTTTTGAGACAAAAAAGGTCCTGATTAAATTGCATGATAGGTGGTTTGATTAGAAAACAGGCACGTCTATGTATAGCTTTACTTGTGAATTATTCTATGTACAAATTAGCCATATTACGAGCTTTTACTGTGTTCAAGAGAGTGATGGATTGCTAATTAACATTTCTGTGTAATAATAGCTCAATGTCGTTTTAAACTTGAATTATTTATCAAGAATGTTTTATTAGTTAGAATATAGTAACACAAATATTTTAGGAGTTAGATGAGAGGCAGTAAATAACAAAAGCGTTCGTGTTTTCGCGAAACAATCCTAGTTGTTTACTAATTATTTAAAGCCCCAGTACAAGTAGAGCATGCGCTTCTTAATTTATTGTTTAATAGAAATCATTTTCTGTTACAGTTTTGCTTTTACATAGTTTTACTGGAACAGTGTGTACATAAGGTATAATTACTATTCTCTTTTGAGCTGCGAAGTTATAATTTTTATAAATAAATATTTTTACGTTTAAAAGTTTTGTAACTAGCGGACCCGTCCCGGCTTCGCTCAATGCTGATTTCCTAATGGTGGTTTGACATTATAATTACATATTTGACATGATGGCTGTATCGATATTTATGCATTCAACTGTACTAGGACAGAATTTAATTCGGGAAAAAATGAAAAACGTTGCTTAAAACAAATATGTAATCTTTTAATCTTCATCAATCACACCGCAGCGTCGAACAAAATAAATATAATATATCTTGGAACCTACCATTATTGAGAAACAAAAAACGGCCGCTAAAACTTGCCAGTCCAGGGCTGGATTTACAAAAATAAACAAAAAAAATAAAAAAACTGCTACGTTTTAAAACATTTCGAGCGTACCTATTAAGTAAAGCCCGTACAAGGGGCCTAGCATGCTGGGTTTCGTCAGGGTTAGCAAATATCCGTATCTAATTATACAATTACTTATAGTATCAGATTGGGACAGAATTCAGCCCGCGTCATCCAGCTATTTCGCTTAAAAATATCTTATTGACAGGCTCTGGTTGTGATGCAAACGTTAAAACTAACTTTAAAAATATGTTTATTATTTATTCTCGAAATCTTTTCCAACAGTAGCCAATATAATACATCTTACGATTAGGTTCACATTATGTGATCAACACTTTATGCCTAGGTAATACAAAAAGAGTAGAGGTATGTAAACAAATGTTTACCACTTTATAATGACACTGGCTCTATTTCTTATACAGCTATGCTTTAAATCAATCTAGTAATTCAGTGGTACCAAGATTTAAAATTAGACTTAACTTTTATGTGTATTTGTAGAAATTAAAATATAACGCATGTTATTTCTAATTGCTGAAGCTAAGCAGTGCTTCAATAAGTATACTATGAAATTAACTGATTATTAGACAAATTTAAGTTCCAAACAAGAACTACAGTACCCGCCCATAAAGATTGCACTTTGGTCTCTGAAAAGAGACAATTGGCGTCACGTAAGTTAGAGCGAGACAACGCTCTACGAAGCCGACATTAGCTAAGACGCCTATGTGCAATCTTTATGACTGGCTACTGTACCACCAAGTAAAATCTCTACACGAAGTGGCCAATCTAACCCATACTTACGCGCAAATATCGTCTGTAAGGGTAAGACAGAATTTTCGATTGCAGCAATTATACTCAGGGTGCTAAAACTTAGGGCAGGTGGTACAAAAAAAACCACTATTAGCTGGTAATGTAAAGTGCGTATCGGTGAAAGCATAGCCTTCTCTATTGTCTTCTACAAGCCGTGCTATTAGGTTTGGCAACGTATTTTTACGCTTAGGTTCACAAGCGACGTTGCCTAACCGCTACGACATGGCTTAGCTGTTTGGCAACGTCGCTTGTGAACTTAAGCGTAAAATTGCGACGTTGCCAAACCTAATAGCACGGCTTGTAGAGATGGAGGGCTATGGTGAAAGACAAGCGCATCGTGACTTGGGATGTGATTATGAGGTGATTCATCCGTCATCATTCGTTATTGACTAGAGGATGAACTATCGAGCTAAAAGCAGACACTAGGAGATATATGTGGATCGAAAAATTGCGTCTAATATTTTCGGGTTGCAGTTATTTGAGCCTCACGCGCAGCACCATTTCAGTTATAGCCTTTTAAGGCCGGTAAGGACACGGGTCTTAAACATGGCTTGACAATAAAAAATATTTTGTTGACTAGGGTGATGGCGCCAGTGTTGCACACTTTAAGCTGATAGTAATAACACTTGCTCTTAAATTAAAGATAATATGGTTATAAATTGGCTGAACTAAAATAAATTAATATCCCGTCGATTTAAACAAGACTTATTGTGCATTATTGCGTCTTTGTCCATTACTGACGCCGTCACCATATACATACAAAATTATCAGATAATGTATAGGAAATATTCGAGGTCACAAATGCCCCCTTTACAAAACCTAACCTACTGTCATTCCTCTGATCAATATAACGCATATAGTTATTGCAGCGATTGAAACGTTCCCGTAACTGGTTGGATCTTCAACGTTCCTGAAGCCGTTGATATTTTAACAACGGTAAGAAACACGTAGATGTTTGAATTAAATAAACAGTGTATAATCATAATCCCGGTCTGCGATCGTCTTAGACCAATAAAAAATTGAGTTCACCATTCATAACTAGCTAAAAGAGAAAGCATTTTTCATGGTCGTAAATAAGTAGACAAGGTTCTAACCGTTTATTGCATCAACAAAACTATGCCAAACACCTTTTTTTTTATTAGATAGCAAAAGGGCAAAGCCAAAAAAGTTACCATAACATTCGCGATTTAGTCATTTCTATAATATTTTACATTCAAGATAAAATTATAACTAACATTAGATACGTATCAAACTTTAAAACTGCAATCAAACTGACATAGGTAATTAAGTAGAAATGAAGCACGGTCGACTTAAAATGCTTGAAATATTTAATTCCTCTATCATCCATCTTCTACTCTTTACCGTGAGACCCTATAAGAAAGGTTTAGGTAGTTAACTAGAGGTAATCTTAACATGTCTTTTTATTGAATATACACTTTAAAAATCTTCCTTTTTTCTTCTGTAAAGTGAAAGGATTTAGATTCTTAAAGCGTATATTTCAATAAAAAGACATGTCAAAATTGTTTCATTTAGTTCATTAGGTACCTAAAACCTTTCTAGTATAGTACTGACCCCGATAGCATTTCAGTTCATATAAGGCTAGAACCATGCTTATTATCTACGACCATTACACAAATGTATCCCCTTCACATCCATTCCTTACGTAAACGCGCGCGCGCGTATTAAAATTCGTTAAATATTCCTATGTAAAAAAAGGGAGAGTTATCTGTGATCGCTTACTTCTAGTGCTAGTTCTATTTCTTAAGCAGCAAGGATCTGAAGTCGCTGTTGCTTAGCGGCCGCGAGTCGCCATTGTGGGCGCCGTTGGCGGGAGCTTTGGACGTGGACGGCTTTTGGAGCACGCTTGGGATGAAACTGCTGAGTTGCGTTCGTCGCCTGGAAACAGGTGTTTATTAAAAATACGTATAATACACAAGTTTTTTTTTTTGGTGACGGTACTCGAGTATTTTGTACACTTGCTGGCACCCGACACTCCGTTTGCGCAGACTTTAATATTACGAGTGATTCAATGTATGTATCCACTTTAAAGATAATATGGACGACCGGATGGCCCAGTGGTTAGAGAACCTGACTATGAAGCTTGAGGTCCCGGGTTCGATCCCCGGTCGGGGCAGATATTTGTATGAAAAATACGAATGTTTGTTCTCGAGTCTTGGATGTTTAATATGTATTTAAGCATGTATTTTTTTATATAAGTATGTTTATCCGTTGTCTAGTGCCCATATTACAAGCTTTGCTTAGTTTGGGGCTAGGTCAATTGGTGTCAATTGTCCCAAGATATTATTATTATTATTATTACTTTAAAATGTATAACGCTTTTCAACGCGAAACCTGGTGAAATAGTTAAGCTAAACAATATATTTTTTCTCAACATCCGACTGAAGCTCCAGTCTGTGAGAACAGACGGACCAACCTACAAAAATCCTAAGAACGATTGGAATAGTTTCTATTAGTATAGTAGTGTTGGTACTGACATGCCGCCCCCCGCGTCCCTCTTGGGCAGGCCGAGGCTGGGCGCGGGCTCGGCGCGCGGCGGCGGCGCGCTCACCGCCACCTCTATCTTCCTCTCGCCCAGCAGCAGCCCGTTCGTCTTCTCCACCGCCGTCGCTGCCGACGCGTCGTCTTCGTAGTCTATGTACGCTAGGCCTTTAGGTTTACCATCTCTGTAAAAAAACAGAATTTCCATTTTGTAAGTTTTTTTACTTCCATGCTGGTCTGGGAGCAAAGGAAAAACATAGAATGTACCAGTTGCTTCTCGTCCCGCGCAGATGGTAAAAGTCCATCGAGGGAATGGGCGATATTCTTAGGAATCATGTTATAGGCGATACGGTTAGCAACCCATCACTATTTTGATTCCACTTTCCACCTATACGCCTACAATCATGCTAAACGTGGCCTTTAGGACTTGCTACCTTAGGCTCTGTCTACCCCGTAAGGGATATAGACGTGATTTGTGTGTGTGTGTGTTTAATTAGTTAACCGTTGTTGCCCAGAGTGCATCGGACCAAACGGGCAGGGTAGTACTGCATCGTGCAGTATGTAAACTGTCGCTATGGATAGGTACCATCCCGGGGCGGACAGTGGGCGTCGGAGTCGTCACTTTATGCACCCATGGCGTCCCGCAACGGCCAATACTAACTAAATGGTAACGCACGTATTTTAGTAAGAATGCCCACCCTAGGAGATTACCCTGACTCGGGGGATGAATAAGGCATTTTCCAACGTTAAAAAGTGGGTAACCCCATCTTAAGTCTTTTAACAGCAGGAAAAAGTAACACTCAAGCACACCTATAATTGAGTGTAAAAAAATCGAAACCCACTCACTTAAACGTGACAACTCTGACGTCACTCAATTTGCCAAATTTGTCGAATATT
The DNA here is from genome assembly GCA_932294345.1 of Pandemis cinnamomeana. Lineage (NCBI taxonomy): Eukaryota > Metazoa > Arthropoda > Insecta > Lepidoptera > Tortricidae > Pandemis > Pandemis cinnamomeana. Next base: position 6,152,999 of record OW028720.1, read on the forward strand.
TCACTGAGATGCTCCTTAGTGCAATGCGAGTACGGCAAGTTCCGCACGAACAGTTTGTTCTTTTCCGTCGTGGTCGCGTATTTGAACGCCCCTTTTGACTTGGAGGCGGCGTAGCGTGAGAGGAACATGGGCCGCCCGTCGAGGGGCGTTCTGTCGTGCTTTATTGCTTCATCTACCGCTTCCTGTGGACAAACTGACGTTTAAAAGAGAAAATGTTGTATTATCTTAGCAAATATCCTTCCATACTGGTCCAGACGAAAGCAAATAAAAAACAGAATGTACCAGTGGCTTCTCTTCCCGCGCTGATGGTAAAAGGCGATCGAAGGAATGGGTGAAAATCGTAGGAATCATGTTATAGGCGATGCGACTAGCAACCCATCACTATTTTCAACCCCCTTTCTACCTATACTACCACAATTATGCTAAACGTGGCCTTTAGGTCTTGTTACCTCAAGCCCTGTCTAGCCCTGTAGGGATAAAGACGTAATTTATGTACGACCCCTTATTAGTAACTAAAAAGTATTAAAAGTAAAGGTCAGTGCTGCAGGTGTGTCTCGCAAAGAGGAATAAATGTGTTCTTTCTTTCTTAAACTGTTCAAAAAATAAAAATTACAAATCATTAATAAAATTAACAGAAATAAAACTGAAAAAAAAATATCTAAATTCCTGCATTCCGGTGAAAAAAAACTCGACTTTCAGAGTATAAGGTCAGGCTATCTCTCAGAACGTACCGGCGTGGTGTACTGGCAGTAGCAGATTGAGCCGCCGAACTGTTTGACACCGGCGCGCACTCGCATCGACGCCACCTCGCCGAACTCTGACAGCTTCGCGCGGAGATTCTGCTCGTTCACTCTGCAAAAACATTCACATTACACAAAAGAAGAAAGAAAGAGATAGAAGTTATACACTATCTGTACCGGAACCTGTGTCGTCGTTCGTTGATTTATGTTTTGAGTTTTAGTTATCCGACTTTGACTAAATTACTTCAATGGTTTTCGGTGGTGAAAAAACGATCTAGCTAGGTATCATTATTGAAAACCCACGTATCTCTGATTTAGGACACATCGGCCGAAGCTCGGTCCCCTGCCACTACTAAAAATATTATTAGATTATTACAACAAATTTAACTTTACGATTTTTTAATGCCAATAATCTCAAAAATACATGACTGATAACTGATACTACTTGGCCTAGCGCGCTTCTGGTTTGACGCTAAATTTGATATTTAGACATTCTTCAAGTTTAGCAACTATAGACCGACCGCTTTAATGACCTCTCGCCCTGAACTCCTGACTCGCTCGCTTTAAACTGACATTGGGCCAAGTCTTACGGCCGCCATTAAGGGAGAATAGAATAGAATAGACTCCTCGCCCGCGCGGGTACAGGGGCGCGGGGTAAGACGACAAAGGGGACCGAGAGCAGCGCGGGGGGTAGTTCGCCTGCCCCGCGTCTCTGTGCCGCGCGGGCGAGGACTCATTTAAGCAGTCGGTCTATAGATCTCAACTCCGGGAAAACGCGTTTTAAATAAATATTTTCGATTTCATTATGCGGTGCAATCTTTAGAAAAAGTCGCCGCGTGCTATACTTCATTTATTTTAGGATGAGAAACCACAACAACGTTATATTGCGTCTGGTCAATTTATTCAACTATTTCTTACCTACCAATTAGTACAGTGCAATAGTCGGGAAGCCGCAAAATAAAATTGTTTTAACGCCACTTTATTTTCGTGTCGGTTACAATTACTCTAGTACAAATTGTAAAGAGAGTGCACTTCACGAGCCGCAATATAATGTTGTTGTGGTTTCTCATCCTAAAGTAAATGAAGTATAGTAGTATCTAAAGTGTACAACCATTATTGTAATACTGACTTGAAATCCAAGTTGCTGACGAAGAGCGTTGAAGCCTCGCGGTTGCCGGCGCGGCCCGCGCTCTCGGCGCTGGCTGTCCGCTGCCGCTTCTTGTCTGTCTCTGCAAACATCTTTACAGTAAAAGGAGGCACCCAGCCAGTTGCCATCAGGTGCGTCTACACTGGGGGTCCGGGATGTTGGCGACAACAATCATAACACTCTTCATAACACTCACGTCAAATATCAAAAGAGAAATCAAAAGCAAAAGTTTGAAGTATGAAGAAGACCGCCAATGGTTAACCAAGTCTTTTTAAACTATCAGTGCTTTCTGAAGGGTTTAATGTCGAAATGTGATGTGATGATACCACTAAACAAAAGATCAAATTAACCTTGGATTTAGTATATATTATTAGATCGGCTCTGAGTTAACTGAGATCGAGTCTGAAAAATCTAAAAAAACTGTTGTTTTAACTTTTCGTTTTTAAGCGTAATTAGATTCATACAGTCTCATATTACAGACAGAGTAATTTGAATATCGTCGGGGATAGTGCAATACCACGTAACTAGCACTGGTAAATACTGCGTATTTACACAACACCCAAAGCTATACTGGTTTGAACTGGGTTCTAATCAGGATTTTACGTTCGTTGGCGGGAAATGTTAATTTGGCTACATTTTGTTAGATACGCAGTATTAACCAATGCCAGTTACGCGGATTTTCCCTATGTGTGTTGTGCAGATACGCAGTATTTACCAGTGCTAGTCACGCGGTATTACACTATCCCCGTCCCCGACGATATTACGTTTTACGAAAATGTTAAACACTCACCGGCACTGCCACCATCTTCGTCGTGAGACCTCTTCAAGGCACCACTATCACCAACTTTCGCTTTCTCATCGACTTCTATAGCTCCGTCTTTTTTCCTCTTAACGCCGTTATCTTGTGTGCTCTCGTCGGACTTTCTCTTCCCTTTCTTTGGTTTGTCGTCATCTTTCTTCTTTTTCGCATCAGTTTTGGATTTTTTGTTCTGCATCTGTTTGCCTTTCTTCTGATTCGTCATTTTGTCTTTCATTGCTTGGTAACTCTCCCGCCATTCTTTCAGCTTGGCCTAGAAATTTTACAATAATATTAGAAGCGAGAAGTCATGCTTACGCGTTAGCATTAAAAATAATATTTACTGCGTGTACTTGAAAGTTTTAGGTAATTAAGTAAATGTAAAGAAACCAATACGAAGTATTTTATTTTAAACAAATAGATAGCCATATAACATACTAGCCTTCCGTTCGCAGCTTCGCTCCCAAAAAAATCAATTTTCTCGTAGGAAAAGGTATTTTCCCGCGGTAAAAAGTAGCCTATGTCACTCAGTGATAATGTAGCTTTCTAACGGCAAAAGAATTTTTGAAATCGGTCCAGTAGTTTCGGAGCCTATTCAATTCAAACAAACAAACAAACAATCAAATCTTTCCTCTTTATAATATTATTAGTATAGATGACTAAGGGCCGATTTTTCATTCCTGAGATATGCACTTAACTGACAGCTACTCTATAGTTGTTCGACGAATAGGGCCTATCTGTCGATTGAAAAATCGGCCATAAGTAAAAGAGTACCATAGTAATAAGACGTTTGCAACTCAGTTACGTCTTGTTTGGTTATTCTGTAAAATATGTCAATGTTTAACAACCCGGAATGTGTCAAATCTGACAGCTGAAGTTTGTTTACGTTTAGTTTCCTAATCCTTTCAAGTATAGTAGGCAGGGCGGGTGGCACACCGCTGTCTACCACTCGGTTACGAGGCAGCCCTCTGTCTTAAAATCTGGTGCACTTCAGCTTCAATTCAGCAGGTGATTGGTTTAGTACGACTGAACAAGCTTGCAAATGTTTATCAAGATTTTAACTATGGTTGATAAATGTTTTCTTACATCGGTCGATGTAGTGTTCGGCGTTAAAGGGGGTGACTTAATTTTTAAACAAAAATTTAAAACAAAAAAAACCGTTTTTAATCAAAATAACTCAGCTACCAGCTTAATTTTAAAAAGTTTGTGGTTCACGCCTCATCTACTATATAAAAATAAGCCGGGTTTTCCTTCCTGACGCTATAACTCCAGAACGCACGAACCGATTTCCACGGTTTTGCATTCGTTGGAAAGGTCTCGGGCTCCGTGAGGTTTACAGCAAAGAAAATTCAGGAAAACAGCATAGTTCCCGCGGGATGGCGATAAGCGAATTCTGCGCGGACGGAGTCGCGGGCAACAGCTAGTCCAGCTAGTACCAAGTGCACAGTAAACACTGCTAGTTTTAGGACGCCGTGTATTGTGTGTAGTAGATACTACTGACCTCGCAGAGGTCGGCGCACTCGCGCGCGGTGGCCAGCTGGCCGCAGTCCCGCTCGAGGTCCGTCCACAGGCGCGCCGCGGCCGGCGGGTAGTCGGTCACGAACCGCAGCGCCCGCCGGTGCAGCTCGCGCAACTTGTTCTCGGACAACGAGGGCTCCCGGTGAGACTCGAGGTTTATAAACGCCTCCCAATACTTTGACATTGTTTTGTTTTCGCCGTATTCTGAAAATTTTAAGGTTTTTTTTTGCCAAAATAGTCTCGCGCCATTTGAAATTTACCAAGCTTTTCATAAAGGAAAAAAATCAGCGTGGGAACAACCGCCCAAGCACTCTCATTCTGAAAGGAGGCCTACGCACAGCAGTTGGAACGTATACAAGCTGAAAATGATGAGGCTCGCCTTTGACCGCATTCACGCCTAATCGTAAGCGAAAACGTGGGGTCAAATGGATATTTCTTCGAATTATCTTAGCTGCCGCTATATCATTAAACACATTATCAATACTCAGTACCATTGGATAGGTATTGCTTAGTTGCCGCGATGAACGTATCCTACGAAGACGAACTTGCGAGAAACGGCTAAGTAATCAAAACACTATAAAGAAATTTCTATGAAGTAAGAAACAATTGCTACCGTTATTCCCGCGCGCGTTATCAAACCTCCAAGAAAGCAATGACCAACAAAAACCCCACAAAAAAAACTAAACGTTAACAGTTACTCATTAGTATTCTATGGTGAACCGTAACCAGTAGGCATACCCGTATATCTGAAAATTAGCAAATAATGGCCGTACTCACTGAATATCTCTTCAAAGATCTCTTTCCCCTGTTTAGGGTCCTTCATCCGGTTGTATTCGAGCCGCGCCCAGTACAGTGGCACTTCGCAGTCGTTTGCTTCCTCGCCCCACGTCTGGAAATTCATATTTGCTTAAAATGCATCCACAGTGGCGTACAGGAGTCGCCAGTCGTCTGTCTGTCTGTTCGTCACCAGGCTGTATCTCATTGAATTTTTCACAGATGATGTATCCGTCCTGGTCTGGGAGTAAAGAAAAAACATAGAATGTACCAGTTGCTTCTCTTCCCGCGCAGATGGCAAAAGCCCATCGAGGGAATGTGCATAGGAATCATGTTACAGCCGATGCGGCTGGCAACCCATCACTATTTTGATTCCCCTTTCCACCTATACGCCCACAATCATGCTAAACGTGGCCTTTAGGTCTTGCTATCTTAGGCTATGTCTACCCCGTAAGGGATAAAGACATGATTTATGTGAGTGTGTGAGTGATGTATTTCTGTTGCTGCTATAGCAACAAATACTATACAGAATATTATTGTCTGTCTGTGTAAATCCCTACTAGTCCCTACTATCCCTACTAATATTATAAATGTGAAAGTGTCTGTTACCTTTTCACGCTTAAACCGTTCGACCGATTTAGTTGAAATTTGGTATATAGTTTGAGTCCCGAGGAAGGACATAGGATAGTTTCTGTCCCGGAAAATTGCATAGTTCCCGCGGGATAGCGATAAGCGAATTCTGCGCAGACGAAGTCGCGGGAAACAGCTAGTAACCAATATAAAATAACCTCACACTGTCTCCATTTTGCTTAAGAGCAGGACTCCGCTAAAACTAGATGTTACATTCACTTGCCGAACTAGCACGGAACCCTTGTGGGCGAGTGGGACTCGCACTTGGCCGGTTTTGTTACCTCTGCAAGCGAGTCCCAGGCGAGCCGGAACGTCTGCCGCAGCCGCTCGACGTCGGGCTCGTTGTCGAAGGCGGTGCCGCGCCGGAGCGCCTCCAGGTAGCCCAGCCAGAGCGCCTCGGCTTGCTTGTACGACTCCATGCCCTTCGACAGTGCTACCTCGAATATTGACTTTACCTGCAATTTTATATTGTGTAAAAGTCCCCATACAAAATGTTTCGGTTATCTCGTACGTTCAAGCAAATTATTTCCATCACACGTCCATGCTATGGTGACCCATGTGAGGGGCACTGACTTGTGAAGAAAGTCCGTCGTGACCCATCTATGTATGGGGCGCTGGACTTTGAATGTGCTAAGTCTTGATACCCTGCCGTCTGCCCCGTAAGGTATAAAAATATATTATCCTGGATTACAAAACAACCGGCTTCGCTGCGATACGCATCAATATAACGTGATATGGATCGCGATATGCAGCATCACACGATAATCATCTCGTCTCCAGCCTACATACGTCCCACTCAGAATGAGAGGGCTTGAGCTATAACTACCACGCGGGCCCAGTGCGGATTGGAAATAAAAAAATGGGGCATCAAACTCTAAACTGATTAGGTTTTAATAATAATAGTTCGATCGAGATTTTCTGGTAAGGGTTCGAGGGCCCTCTGAGCTTGAGGGCTCCGGGGCACTGCCCCGCCTTGTCCCTAAGTAGCTACGCCACTGTCTCACACACACCATTGAATTGCAGGTTTCCTCACGATGTTTTCCTTCACCGAAAATTTCATAGTAAATTTCAAACGTAATATCGCACATAAATTCCGAAAAACTCAGAGGTGCGACCCCGGGCTCAAACCCACGACCATCTGCTCGAGAGGCCACAGGTCAAACCACCATAGTGATCGTCTAATCTATGCCCCTGGGTAACTGACCTCGTCGATCCCTTTGTCTTCGTGCTCGGCTTGCTGCATGGTGAGCAGCCAGAAGGTGGCGCGGCGCGGGCGGCGGCGCGTGCAGGCGGCCAGCACGCGCGCGTGCGTGGCGCGCGACGAGTGCGCGGCCGAGTGGCGCGCGTACGCGTGCAGCAGGCCGGCGCACGCCTCGCACGACACGCATTCGTACGTCGCGCGGTCATACAGCACCTGGAACGGGGTTACGCCACGTCGACCCACTTTATTAGGGATCCGTGCCTCAAAAGGAACTTTACTGTCCGTTCATCCGTGCTTTCTTCAAGGAACGCGTAATATAACGTTAAAATTAATACCGAATACAGGTTTGCAGCCCCTTCAGAGAAGTGAAAAAAAAATGTTTTTTGTTACATCAATTACGCGTTAATCACATTAAATTTATTGTAATACTGGTTATAATTTTGAGATGAACACATTTTATTACGAAATAGTTTCATAAGATGTAAAAAAACTAGGATTTTAACCCAACTTCAAAAGAAGTTTCTCAATTCTTCTGGTTTTTTTTTTTTTTGTCTCCCACCACACCGCCAACTCCCTTTCAGCCTACACTTTTAAAAAAACTAGTAAAGTAATTACCTTGAGAATTCCATTATTGTCGCAATCAGCATACTTCTCCTCTTGTGATAGTTCCTTAACCTTATCAATGTACTCTTCATACACTTTGATCTTTTCCTCTGGATTTCTAAAAAAAAATACAGTGTTGAAGAAACCTGATAAAACGAGCATAATATACAGTCCGTTTTCGAATGCTATTCTGGTTTGTCTTGCTGTCTCACTCGCTCTTATGGGTTTGATACATGCCGAGTGAGGGAGATAGCGAGACCAACCCGAATGACATTCTTAGAGCTTGTGGATTGTACCATAAATATTAACCCCCTTATTCATAAACGCTCTATAGGCCTCTCCTAACTTTGCACTCGTTTGTCCTTATCTGTGAAAGTTAAATGTCAAAGTGACAGATGAGGCCAAACGATTGCTAAATTAGCAGAGGCCTACAGAGCGTTTATGAATAAGGGGGTAACACAATAGAACTCTTGGTAATGAAGTAGAAATGTGAATGATTCGAGCTGTTTTTTGAATGAATCCACAAGTTCAGAGTGATAAGGACAACTTACTCTGTGATCAGCAAGCGATCTTCGTAGGGCGTTATTTTTTGCAAGTACTCTGTCGCTGCGTCGTGTTGCTTCTTTACCTGCGAATTCGTTAATAAATTACATAAGTTACAACATTAGATTAAGAAGTATTAGTGTTCCCATTTTATTAACAGCCTTGGTTCCTCTTTCAAATTGTATGCCCAGAATCACGCTAAACGTGGCCTCAAGGTTCTTGTTATCTTGTGAGGGATAAAGACGTACCAAATTTATGTATGTATGTATTAATAGCCACTGGCATTCCTGGTTTATGGTTGCCAATGTTGCCATTATGTTAATACATTTTAATATCGACCCATTCATTCTGTCCCTCCTACATTTAAATTAACAACTACATGAAACTGAATAGATCAGCATGAAAATACAAGCATGGCCAAATTTGATTAAGCAAAAAAAAACAGATAAAAACAACAAAGTATGAACCTAATGCTACCAAATACAATTTGTCCTTTGATCTGCCTAAAGTTTAGAGTTTTCATTTATGGGTTGATGAGATATGATAGGATTTAACTTCCACACAAAATGGGCCGACGGTCCGTATGTGGAATAGGCGAAAATGTTAGGTATCATGTTACAGGCGATGAGGGTAACAATCACATTTTGACAATCATGCTAAACGTGGCCTTGTTACCTTCTTCTATACAGACGTGATTAGTGTATGTGTGTTTATGTTCAATATGTCATCCGGTACCTTGTCAACATACTCCTGGCCGTGCAAGTCGGCAGCCGCTTGCTGGAACTGAGGCCACGCCTCCTCTCCATTCAGCAGAGGGCGCGACACTATCTCCTCCAAGCTCCACACCACGCGCTCACGTTGCTCCTTGTAGTCGGGGTCATCAGCACTGCACAGATAAGTAAAGCCGCATTCACATTTGTCTGTCGTGTTGTGTTGTGACGCATCAGAACTGTATCAGTTTCATACATTTAATACGGTTGCGTTCACATTTCTCTGATGCCGTGTGTTGCGACGGCTTATGTTGTGTCGCATCACAAGCGATGCCGGTCTGCGACAGAACGGGTGAGGTGCGGGGGGCGGTGCAGCGTCACGTCAGGATAGTGTGCACGCGGCCAGTGTTGTGTTGTGACTCGTCAGAGCTGAACGTGAACTATGGACGATGGATATTCTCCTCTTTCTTGGTTTTATTAGAAGCGTTGCCAACGTCAATAAGTGCATATCTTCAATATATGAATCGGAATCAGAAGAATCTTGAAAAAACATTGCGAGCGTGTGAACTCTTCGGGTGCCAAGATGGAACTGATGAAAAAATGCGTCATAACACGTCATGCAAATGTGAACAGTAGCCATCACGACAGAGAGCATCACAACACAACACGACAGACAAATGTGAACCTGGCTTAACAAACGCACATTGCTTGAGCTCTTAGGGTGTTACCACACCGATCGATGGTAGAATGGAACAGTCAACGTCGATCGACAGTTTCTACTAGACCAACACCACACAAATCGATCGATGTCGACTGTTCCATTGTGTGGTAGAAACACTTAGAACGCCATTTGGATTTATCGTGCCGTCTCACGCTCTTATGGATTTTGATACTTGATCGGCCGAGTGAGACCGCAAAACAAATCAAATGGCATTCTGAGAGCTACGGACTGTAGTAAATAACGAATTACCATCGGGTACGGGCACGGCAAGTGTCTGAATTATGGTATTTTGACGTGTTTTTTTTTTAATAACACCAGCCAATAATTTGGTTCGCCAGCAATTCTAGCTCTCACCTCCGAAGCTAGCAGACGTTTTTTTGGGGTGCGAGTCGGGTCGCCTCCGCTTGTGGTCAAGAGCTGCGTTTCGTTTTTGGATCCGTCCGAGGGGAAGAGCAGTGCTTGGTCCGATGCACCTTTGGCGTCGGTTAATGATTTCCTGGCAGATTCTGAGAGATATCAGTGTGCGTTGGCTAAGAGCCCGACAGGGGGGAGGGGTCTTTTGACCGTGTTCTACCGTACATTTTTGTCACAAGATTTTTGAATACCGCATTTATTACTTTGACATTGGCGAAATCATCGCATCGATCAATGGGGCCATATTAAAAAAAGAAGATTTCGCCGTTGACGGATACTTCACGGACATGAGGATGATAATTTTTTAAAACGACAAGGACGGAAAACGAGCAAGCGGGTCATCTGATGGTCAGTAAGCACCACCACCCATAAACACCCGCACTAGAAGATTGCAGGGCTATGCTATGATGAAATTTATACCTCATGTGCCATGGATCATCAAGTAGATCCTTATGGAAGGTTTATGTCGATCAGTGGACGTCTCCCAGCTGATATGACGATGACCAGGGATCGTAAAACGCGAGCAAAATCGATAAATACTGGGTAAGAAGTAGTAAATAATATTTATTAGCATTATAATAGTACCTAATATTTAAGTTCAACAACCTAGAACCATCACCTCATAGAGTCCAGCTGCGCCTTCTCCAGTTCGTGCTTGGCGTCCCAGAACAGCTTCCCGGAGAGCGGGTCGGGCCCCGCGCGGCGCAGCACCTCGTCGAGGTGCGCGCGCGCCGCCGCCGCCGCGCCGGCCAGGCCGAGCGCCCACGAACACCACTCGCTCAGGATTGGGATGTCTGGGGTTGCAATAACAATATAATCCAAAAATCAGTACAGCGAGTGTATAAAAATAATCAAAAGAAAAGGGCAGACAATAGGTGGTCTTATGACTTAAAAGCGATTCCTATCAGACAACCATTTAAGATCCAGAAAATAAATTAAACTTATCAATATTAATAAATAAATAAATATTTTAGGGCAGACTAAGCAAAGCTTGTAATATTGGTACTAGACAACGGATAAACATACTCCTATAGATAAATACAAACTTAAATACATATTAAACATCCAAGACTCAAGAATAAACATTTGTATTTTTCATACAAATATCTGCCTCGACCGGGGATTGAACCCGGGACCTCAAGCTTCATAGTCAGGTTCTCAAACCACTAGCCTATCTGGTCGTCATTAAGAATTTTTATTTTCGTCAATATCCTCTCAATCTACATGAAAATGAAAGATCGTAGGGACACTGCTTGAAGTTTTATTTTATTTTTTTGACTTATTTTTTCGTTACGAATAATACCTAATCGTGAGAGGATAATGATGTTTGACCCAAGCAGCCAAAATGCTGTAACATTCAATGTAACTTTGTTTGAATTTAAGCAAATCAAATATATAGGCGCCAAAATGATGATATTTTCGACTAAAACTGGCAGATGACATTAATAAAATCATGTCACATCAATTTAGGTCTATGGAACACACAAATTGAATAGTTTTCGTTTTGTGCATGAATAGAGTAAAAATGTACTTACAGTAGCAATCCAGGGAAGCTTGTCGGAACAAGTCAACCAACTGTTCCTTGGCCTCTGCAGTGTGTGCTAAGGTCTCCTCTGTTTGGATCCGCAGGAGCCAGTGCTCAGCCTTAAGCATCGACATCTGTTGGAGGCGGTCGAAGGCACTGCGCCAGCGGTCAAGCTCAGACAGGCCCCTAAAACGGAAGTCAACTTGTTTGTTGTTTTGGTCTCGCCCAGATTTTGGTGCTCTTAGTGGATCATTAAAATTTAATAATATCAGAAACTTTTTAAAACTGTAGATAGATAGTCAGTGGCGTAACTATAACGTCTAGGGCCCGCGGCAAATTCGTCAGATGGGGCTCCTTCCTTTATATAAAGAAGTGCATCAGCGTCCCTTCTGTGCTCTAAACCAAGCCGGTTCAGGGCCCCCTAGAGCTAGGAGCCCCTGGCATTTTGCCACCCCTGCCACCCTATAGTTACGCCTGTAGATAGTAGGAAAACTTTTAAGAAAAACATTTTATAATTTTTGAGATTGTCTTGTTTTTACTATCAGAGTAGGCTAATCACAATTCGTCATTTTCTATCCACACTGTTTCATTAATAACTTGGAAAACAAATTTAATTATAATTACAGAAACAATTAGGATGAAATTTGTTTGACAATCTTTGAGACATACAGTCACCATTAGAGCTTTAAACCTCTTGTATGCCGTATTTAGCAAAGATATTGACACACACTCCTCCTTCTAGTAGACAAAATTCTGAACCAACATCTCACCATAAGGCCTGAACGAGCTGTATATGATCATCATAGCTGTATGGATCTTCTGCAATTCTTCTCTCCAGCTCTGCCACTTTCCTCTCCAATACCTCTTCATCATCATCATCCTATTTTGTGAAAAACTTCTATTAGGGGATGTCCGATACGATAATCATGTAATCTTATATGGGAAAGTATCAGAACATCTTAGAGGGATGGTGAAAAGATATTTATAAAATGACATATCACATTTATTATTTAGGGGCCATTCAAGTATTATGTAAGCAGATTTTTTACAATTATTTACCCCCTCCTTCCCTTTGTCAGCAAAAGTAAGCAAACCTCTTAATGCTTACGTAATCATTGGTACCTATTATGCATTTTTCTTTTAATGGATTCTCTTTTTATTGATTCGTGAGCAGCAGTTCGAATCGAAACTGCTGACGTATTTACCATATCAACCCCCCCACCCACCATGTCATCAAAATAAAGCAAATCAAAGACCCCCGCGCCCCCCTCAAGCACTTACGTAATACTTGAATGCCCCCTTACTAGAAAATCCACACACAATATAAGCAAGAGGGGAAGGGGGAGGGTAGTGAAGGTACTTGGGAAGTACACAAGGTGGATTTCAAACATCACATAATAAATAGACACCATTAACAATTAACAAATATGTATAACTAGCTGTTACCCACAGCTTATTGTTACATAAGAACCTTCTTTTGACAATAACAAACACAACCAAAAAGAATTAGCGAGCTCTGTCCTGCCGTTCACGTGTGATGCCGTGACCAATAGGGATTATTTTTTATATATAAAAGATTATCCAAACCAATCACACGAAACCTAACACACACAATAATACTAAATCTGTTCCTTGTTAAAAAAGCAGTTGCAAACAAGGAACATTCGTCACATGAAGAGTCTAGCTTAAGTTTGTATGGTATAGAACTGCTCACAAAATGTAAATTAAACAAAAGATATTTTAATTTACAGGGTTTAATAGACACATCATCACCAAATGCAATTGATTCATTGCATCATATTAAGGCAGTAAAATATAATGCTATCATGAATATATTTCTCTTTGTCTCATTTATGCATGGTTATGCTTATTGGTATGTAGTTTTTTAAGTAGGTTATTGTTAAACTAGTAGAAGTGTTAGGTTACTCTACAACAGCATTGTTTAACTCTTGCGGCACGAGCACCAAGAGAGAGCAAAAGGTACGATATTGTGAAGGTTGCTTAATACAACTGTATGAAAACCAAATAGAAGCAGCTCTATAATCTCATTGAGCTGCGGCGGCCGAACCGTTCGGGACTACAGAAGCGCCCTTAATAAATGTAATCGCCGATGAATAAATAAGAAGCACACTATTGACAAAGCTCTTAAAACCCATGACATACTAAACAAGTATTGTAGACAGGGCTGCCAATTACACTAAGGTTATCCAACCAATCCTCATCAAAACCTGTAAGTATTTTTTTAAAGTAGTACTTTGTTTACTATTCCAATCCTCATTTCAAGGCAGACGTTTACAGAAAGGGAAAGGAAACTAAATACTTACTTCGGAGTCGTCAGAATCTTGGTCTGCGTCATCCTCTTCAACGACGACCTCTATTTCATTCTCCTCCTCAGACTCATTCCGCACTTCGTCCTCTACAATGGCCATCGCTATTCACGGCACAATAACCAAGTAATTCCTATAAGAAGTTTATTTATTTTCGCACTTTAGAATTTACACACAAGCGCTTTATGGCATGGCCAGTGGTTGGAAACTTCTATATAAAAAACTAATGTATGGCGATGGTCTACAACTTTAGCCAACCTTTAGAAATAGTTTTTTATTGGTGGCAACACTTACTTACTAGTTGTCAACATGACAGACGTTCGACTCGAAAGACGTTAAGACATTTTAATTTTTCTTTTTCACTTTAATTCCAAAGTTATCATCGGTTTTACTTGAACAATGATAATTTATTCTTTGGTATTTTGAGTGTTTTGAAGCGTTGAGTTGAGCAAATTTGCTCCTCCGCTCAATTAAGTGTGTTCGTGTGTTATTTTAGAGACAGACTCGTATTGTTTTTGAGATAGGGACTCGTGGTGTTTGTGAGATATAGACTCGTGGTATTTTACAATAGTGTCGCATAATGGCTGGTAAAAGCAGACACTGTGAAATATGTGGCGTCAAAGAAAGCGTCAGAGGAGGATTCTTTGCCAGTTTTCCGATCGACGTATTTTTCGCTCTTATTGAGTGGACATAAAGCGTTTTTGACCGGCTAAAGCCAATTCCGCGTCTATAGATGTGGAAAGACCCTAACTAAGCATAATAATTTCGTAAATAATAGGTAATATCTGAGACTACATCTTCTGGGAGTTTGTTCCAAGCTCTCAACACTGTTGCTCAAAAAGTGTTTGTGGGGCTCAGAATACAGAATAAACCTTGTCTTATGCATTTAAAGTAATAAGTAAGAAATGTAAATCCGTTTTTTGTTATTTCCTGTGCCTAAGTATATAAAATATTTTGTAATGCGTAAAAAAATTAACTAATATTGGTCTTAAAAGTTAGTGTTTTAAGTCAGTTCCTCATGAAAATGTATGAAAATATATGTATTAGTAAATAAATAAATTAAATGTACACCTAAACTCGTTTTTGTTTAATTTCTTACCCCACATAAAATACTAGGCTATAGGAATAGTAGTTTCTGTGTCGATTATTACCGGTTGTGGAAATCACTAATAGCGGTTTTTCACAGCACTACATTATAAACTACTTAACTTAGTTTGGTGTGGCAACATTTCATTTTTCTTATGTTGGTACATAACTAAGACCATCGTCATACAAAACGTTCAGAAAATTATTAGTATGAAGTTCCGTCTCTTAAAGCGTAGTGATTATATTCTCTTTGGGCATGGCGGATAATCTGTCAAACAAAAATTTGAGTAGATGACTCCAATGTTGCCAGGTAAAAAAATATAAATCCTAAAACGCAACGATGATTTTATCACTAGAAATATTAATAAAAATATTACTTATATGTATTCTAAAATATGTTATAGAAAAGGCACCATTCTGCAGTCGTGATCTTGATAATAAACTATAAAATATCACCCAACACACCAAGAGAGAAGCCAGCAGATACCAGATTAAATAACGGAGACAAGGTCTTTTTTTGCGAAAACTTCATTATTTCACTTGTCATTCTGTAATTTTATATTAACATTAATCATATCATAAAACTTTGTAAAGGATTTTAATATAATACTGGTAACTGCTTGATGTTGCTATCCAGCTATTATTCTGATATTTTTCTCCCTTTTATCTTCTCCTTCAATGGCTTAGCAGACCTTTCCCTTTACCTTACTTCTTATTATGAGTGACCATTCATTTACTATCATAGGAACATTAGGAATAGGAAGGACTATAAGTAAAAAGCTTACTGCAAATATTTCATGTATTTAATTAGAAAAAATATAATGATTGCATAATAAATTCTGAATTATCATTTTGAAAAATTGAGGGGCGGGCGTCGCAGCGCATATTTCGAGCTTGGATTAATTCACGTCATGTTATTGTGCTGTTTGTGCTTTAATACATTAATTATTTAATCGTTATTTCATTAAAAATTACCTCTTCGTCGACATGTTGCTTTCAAAACTTTGGCACCGATAATTTTAGGAATTTAATTCAATAAAGCTAGCCAATCTTAACGTCTACCTACTTACGTCAATAAGAATTAGTAGTCTATAAACAAAAAGTGTCATGAAAATGTAATCGAAAATAAATGCACCACCATGGAATTAAACTTCAAATGCAATACATTTGAACTTATCTTAAGTACTAAATAGATTTATAAGTCCTACTAAAATATATTCGTATTTATTATTAGGCCCAAATTAAAACTATGCGACGATTATTAAATTCACCTGTAACGTGATTGAGATAAAGTTTATATTTTACTGACAACTTTACGATATCCGAAAATCTTGTAATTTTTAATCATTGGAGATTCATTAAATCGAGGGCCTACAATATACTATTACCGCTTCACATATGCTTCTTCAGCCTTTTATTTGACACTATAATTGCAGTCATTAACTAAATAATAAAAAAGATACAAAAACTAATTATAATAAAATATAATGACTGCTAATCTAAAAATAATCGATTACAATTCGAGTACAATGCGTAGAACATACATAAAATCAGTCATTAGTAAAAAATGGAATAATACTTAAACTTTGAGAAAAGTAATACAATTGAATACTTGAAATTAAAGTAAGAAACAATGGCACAGGGTGGTAATGCACACAAGACTAAGTCCAATGACTTCTTGACTAAAACTTTCTGAATCTATACAAATTCGTATTTCGTCTACTTATTTTTCATCTATGTCTAGTCTTTACTATAAAAATCGGCTTCTGAGTACAGCTGCAATTTAAGAGTTCATCTAATCATGAAATTAATACCTACCTGGTAAGTGGATATCTTTAATTATTAGGTCATCTAGGATGAGTCTAAGTGATCGCAATAGATAGTAGTTTAGTCAACAGCAAAAGTAAGTGATCATTTTTATTCCATTACACCTTATTCCATAGTGACAAGGCACAAGGTGGTCACTTACTTTTGCTCTTGACTGTACTGTGTTGATATTGATGTGGATTATTCCGGGATTACGTTTATAATGTATACTACATAATAGATTTGTGTAATATTATATAACGTGTCAATTCGTTTTCTTCAATAAACGTTAAATAATTCTGAATAACAGAATAATAAATATCTGTTTTAAAATCCGGGACCCTGGAGGCATATTATGCATATCCATATTGAGATAACGATCACCAATCCCACGAAATAGCACTACGTACTGCAATGACTAGTAATAGTGTAGTTATAATCGTAATATAATGGGATACAGGTAAGGTAATACAAATCAAATATATTGGAGCTATGAAGGTGCTCAAAACTTTGTGACTGTCAAGTGAGTAGTTCACATTGAAATGTTTATGATCACTTTCGGTGTAACAGAAATCAGAACTTTGTCAACTTTGCAGCTGAATTCATTAGCTTAAGATTTAACAATTTTAGTTCGGAACACAGATACAGAACATTCCACATTAAAATGGCTGTAAAAAATTATACATTTGGAAGATTTCACATCATTCATAATTTGGAACAGCCTGTATCACATTAGGAATATTGCTTCTTAAAGTTTACAAATAGAGAGAAATCTATCATTCGATATATCGATATCTACCAACTATAGATATATATCTGTCGACGTCCTGTAGACGCGTACATGTGTCTAAATCTGGCTTTATTCTCGCTTATTGGGTTTCTAGCTCTCCGTTCTGATACGTCACTTCAGACGTGTGGCTTTATTAAGTTAGATCGGGAAGTATTCAAGAATAAGGTTCACTGCTCACGGATGCTAGTTGCATATTGCACATTCGTATTTTCCACTGAACGCTTGCATGATTGATCACGGGCGAGGCGTATGTTGTTATCAAAACGCGCGTTACCAAAGCGCGCTTCGAAACGCCTAATGTGTACTCGCTCTAAGATGTAAAAGATATATTGTGATTTTGTTCAGAATTTACAGTTCAGATAATATTTCATAGTAGCGCTTAAGATACAATCCGTGGACAATGTTCTTTATTCCTAAAATCTACTGACATTCTGGAATTAAAGCGTCATTTAGTCCGTTCAAGTAAACTTCCATGTCTTGAACTTCGTAATTGGCGATTTGTTGCTGATCCTTACCATAAAGACAGTAATGTTACTCGCTGAATTATTTCAATTGGATGTGACACAGTACGGTATCGCCCGCAATATGGAGTCGACAATGCAAGCGCCCGGCAACTGTGCAGCGGACTTGGCCACTAACTGTAAAGAAAAATAAACATTACACACCACTTAACTGAGTCCTCGCCCGCGCGGGTACAGGAGCGCAGGGTAGGACGACAAAGGGGGGTAGTGCGCCTGCCGCCCGCACCTCTCTCGGCCCCTTTGTCACCTGCCCCGCGCCCGTGTCGCGCGGGCGAGGATACGTTTAAGCAGTTGGTCTATAACGTTCAAAACAACCGGATTCACTGCGATACGCATCGATGTTTCGTGATCGGGATCGCAATATCGATCACAATAATAATGACCATGTAATGATTACATTCTTATCCATGCGATACATTTTAATCGCGCCGATATCATATTCGCGTGAAATGTGAAAATTGTCATTGACCCCAAGCGTCGAGTGTAGCAGGCTTACCAGGGCGCCGCGGCGCGTCGCGCACTATGCAGAGGTGCCGCCCGCCTGCAGTTGCATCTGTCGCTGCATCTGCTCCAGCATCTCTTGCATGCGACGCAGCTCCGCCTCCTGCAAGCCGACGGATAATGTTAACCCCGATTTACGCAGGCAAAAAAAACACAAGATTCATTGTTTCATTTATGTAAATACGACTTCCAACTGACACTGACTTCGGTCGCCCAGGCATAACATCGGCCTGGAAAGAGATCTTTCTATTGTGGCCTCCGCCTTCCCCATGACGTCATTTATTCCCTCCCTCGACATGTTTATAACCGCAACGGAAGAAGTCACAACTTTGAACAAACTATACTCAGAATCGGTAATGTATTACGCCTTCATAAAAAGTTTACTCCGAGGTTCATCTCTTTAAACAAAAAGCCAATTTTGTTCTTTCGTGGGGGGGCTAAAACTAGTTTTTTTTTAATCAAAGACAATACACATACACATACCTTTTCGCGTAAAGCTCGCTCGCGCTCCGCTGGGTCCTCTGTGGAACCGTTGCTCAGTCCGTTGGAGTCTGCCTCGCTAAGCCCGCTCTCAGTCGACCTGCGTATACCAGACCATAGCACAGTATGTTTCATTGCTCTTTTTTTTATTCTTAGCCAGCCAGTGTCCGACTGCTAAGTAAAGGCGTTTAGGGCCGTCAAGTATAATAATAATAAAAGACTAAGATACACTATAGACCAGGGGTGGCCAACAGGTCGATCGCGACTGTTAGTCCAGTCGATCGTGGCAAGGCAAAAAATATAAATACGTAGACCAGACTGCGCAACCTAATTACCAACTGCTGATTTAAGGTTTCATGAAGTATGTAATTAGCAGATCGCACAGGGTTTCGTTAGTAAACAGGCGATTTTGGGTCTAATCAAGTTGGCCACCCCTGCTATAGACCGACTGCTTAACCGAGTCCTCGAACGCGCGGGTACAGGGACGCAGGGTAGAACGACAAAAGGGAACCGAGAGCGGCCTGCACCCCTCTCGGCCCCGCGGTCGTCCTACCCTGCGCCCATGTGCCGCGCGGGCGATGACTCAGTTAAGCGCTCGGTCTATAGATGGTTGGCTCAGATGCCAGATGCAGAAGGCAATAAGTACTCCTGACACAGCGCCAATCATTACACCGCTAGCTTGAGCCCTGTCCCTCTACACTGCTATCCGTGTACAGCCCAGTTAGATCTGTACACTGTACCGTAGTTGTAGTAGTTAGTTGCTGGAGTGCAGAGAAAGAACGATGTTTTGATGCTAGTTTATTCACGTTATGTTAACTTATACAAATTACGATATTAAGTTGGCGTTTCTTTCTCTTGATGTGTATCGCACGCGAGTTAGTTGTGCACTCTTTTTATACAGGGTGTCAGAAAACCCTTTAACGATAATTCACGAGCTTGTTCGCTATATTGGTTTGAACACCCCTGCAAAGTATGAGACCTTAATTACAACTAAAAAAAAATATATATAAAAAATAATTTAATAGCTTTGCTCAGTGTGCCACAGGCTTAAGCTACTCACATGCCTACTCATAGTTCTACACGTCAAACTATTGTTGGTGACTACTTCGGCATACGGAAGTTTGGTAAATCAGCCAATCAGCCTAAATGAATTAGTTCAAAATCAACCAATCAGCTATCAAGCTTTCGCGACATAAGCGACACACAATGTCCGGTAGCGTAACTAGTTTTATACCGGGAAAATTAAACTTTTGCTGTGAATATTTAGAAGTACAAGCCAAAAACCTAAAGTTGTGAGCATTCGCATATTTTGTACCTATTTCTTGCTAATCTTATGAAGTAGGTACCTACTTAGGCATTGATTACAGACCTTCAGTTATTGTGTCCATTTTAGTCACTCACATGTCAAATCACATTACCACTCAACGTGAAGTACCCCGTAATCACACACAGTACACACTCAAACATCATTTCGCTTTACTATTTTAATACAAATATTTAAAATAATTACAAAAAATAATAAAAATTGCCACTCAATATCAACTGACGGCCGTCAGTTTTATTTGGTTTTATAATCTTTTCCACTAAGGAAAGGCAAGGGGATCAAAGCCCGACAGCCATGTCTGATGTAATAGTGTTTTTGTCAAATCCTGTCACAGCCCTGACACTACTAGTCGTATCCTATCAGCTATTCATGCCTTCCCTAATTGCCAAATTCAACATTTTTCAAGTTATTTCAAACTATTTTTAACCCCTCAACGCAAATAGAGGGGTGTTATGAGATTGACGTCGTTTTCTCTCTCTCTCTCTCTCTCTCTCTCTCTCTCTGTGTGTGTGTGTGTGTGTGTGTGTATCTGTCTGTGGCATAGTAGTTCTCAAGCGGGTGGACCGATTTGGATGCGTTTTTTTCTTTCGAAAGCCAGTGTCAGTCCTTGTGGTGGTTTTTAGCCATATTTGGGAAAAATCGTCGCCGCAGTTTGAAAAGTACTTGCTCTTTTCTAAAACGATGTAAGGCATTATTGGCAAAAAAATGATTTATTTATTTACGGTATGATAACTCGATAATAGCGTGGGATGTTTTTTGAAATTTATCGTTAATACCCTTAACATCAAGTTACCCGCAAATATCACTCTTAAAATGGGTATGAATAAATAAATAAATTAATAAGAGACTCAAAAGCCATCCCACACTCACATTCATGCTTAAGTGTTGACGTCCCACAAGTAGAGAGTGAAGCTACCATAAACAAACAGCCACCAACCTCTTACAGAGGGCGCGGGCGATCACGCGGTATTCACTCAAATATGAACAGTCAAAAACATTTGTCAAAACATCGTGTTTGTAATTTTCGATGTAGAATTCAATTTTAGTTTATTTTATGTAAAAAAGAGAAATAATCTAAATAAAACTGTGATTCTTTGCCGATATCCGCTCAACAATTAATGTATGTGTGTGTGAGAGAGAGTGTTTAATAATTGTGGCTTTAAGTGTATTACGTGATTTCGTATTGATACAGAATAATGTAAGTATAATCATAAGCCACAATTACAGATATCCATTTTATTCCATCTCCTAACACATAATCCTTTTAAAATCATCTCTAGGTACTTTTTTAAAGCATACAAAGAATTGTAATTAGATTACAATTATTTTAGCAATTCACTTCACACGCACGTTAACGTTTGCCAGGTCGTACTGTGGATTTTCTGAAACGAATCTAGAATAATTTAAAATGATCATTTATCATTAAGGAAATCCGATCAAAGTTTTATGGTAGTTAGTTTGAAAGCAAGTGCTAGTGAAGTTTTAGTTACAAACAATAAGGTTTCGAGTAGCGCTACTCACGTAACTTATGAATGAAAAGGTACACTGAGAGCATAGTCCTAAAATGCATCTTAAGATTCGTTAATTAATGAACCACGAGCGTCAAACTTTGCCAGGGTGTTCAGATAGACTTACCTGACAATTCTGTAAAAGGAAGTTAAAGGGTTTTCTGACACCCTGTATAACTTAAAATGCTATATTTGTTCATGTTTAGCGCGCGGCCTAAACTAGGTCGCGACGTAAGCGAAAACATGAACGGTGATGAGACCGTACAATCCGTATTGTTGTATCGTTGAAAATGTAAAGTGAAAGAAAAGCGGAAGAACTTTATCAAACAAATTGAACTTATAGTGTTATTGCGTCTGCTTACGTGTGTCGCTTAGGCACCTGACCGTTGCGCGCGAGTCTCTCCGACCGGTAGTTCTCGTAGTGCACCTCCTGGGTCACTTCCTGTAGATCCTGCATATGCGTGCTGCAACAACGGCGATACTTTAATAATTCCCATTTGGGAGCGTTCAAGTATTACGTAACGCAATCATTGAAGATTTTTGACCCCCCCCCCCCCCCCCCCTGTAACGCGCCGTATCGTTTTTCTGTACCCCCCCCCCCCTACCTCTCTAAACGTTACGTAACACCCAAGTGACCATTTTTACCCAAGTGTCAAAATTTATGTTGCGCAAAGTACAAGAAAGTCGCTACAATATCCTTGTTATATAGTTTTAATCGCCTTGGCGGTAATAATATTAAATAACACAAGAGATGTTAACCCGCAATACATGCGTAGTTTGTTAACTTGGCAGTTTTAATTCCATATTTTTCATTTAAAAAAAGAAAACGTTACGTAACGTGTTGTAAGACCCCCCCCCCCCCCGCCTCTGTAACGCATCGTAACGTTTTACGATACCCCCCCTCCCCCCAAATTGCGTTACGTAATACTTGAACGCCCCCTTTCAGTAGCTAGACTGAACGGCCCTACAAAAAAAATCATTTAAACTTAACTCACATGAGCATAGTGCGCAGTTTGATGAAGTCGCAGTGTTCGGGGTTCTCGACCTCGACGACGCCCCAGGGGTAGAGGCGGCCGCGCACGCGGCGCCCGCGCACCTCCAGCTGCTGCCCCGCGCCGCACACCGCAAACGGCACCGCCTCTTTCAGTTGACGGACCTGATCGCCGTTTGAGCACATATCAAAATCTCTACAACCCACTGAAAATAGTTTCAACAGAATCCAGAGTGGAATGAATTACACTACATACATATATTTAAAAAGCGGTCTGACTAATAGACAACGCACGGCTCACAGAGTTAATAGTTTTATCTCAAAACTAGCTGTTGCCCGCAACTTCGTCTGCATATAATTCGTTTATCGCTATCCCGCGGGAATTACGCAATTTTCCGGGATAAAAAGTAGCCTATGTGTTATTCCCGACTATAATCTATCTATGTTCCAAATTTCATCCAGATCTGTCCAGCCGTTCTGGCGTGAAAGAGTAACAAACATCCAAACATACTCGCAAACTTTCACATTTATAATATTAGTAGGATAGGATAACTAACCTGTTCTTTGTAATCTTCATCCTCGTCGCTGTCACAATCGGGCAGGGGGTAGATCTTAATTCCTTCGCGCTCAATTTCTTCCATTACCTGCAAGAGTATTTGAAATATAGCAGGGAATAAAATTAAATTAAAAACCATTTAAAACATTAAACAAAAATTCTTCCAATTGAGTCTGTCTTTAAAAGCAATACATACATACATAAATCACGTCTTTATCCCTTACGGGGTAGACAGGGCCTAAGGTAACAAGACCTAATGGCCACGTTTAGCTTGATTGTGGGTGTATAGGTGGAAAGGGGAATCAAAATAGTGATGGGTTGCTAGCAGCATCGCCTATAACATGATTCCTATTTTCGTCCATTCCCTCGATGGGCTTTAAAAGCAAGAGTTACAAAAATTCGACGCAAGAGCGTGGCATTGTTAATTCTTACTTACCCTAGTCTTCAGCCTCTGAACCTCCTTTTTGGTGAGACAGTCAGCCTTAGCGATGACGGGCACGATGTTCACTTTGTTGTGGAGCTGCTTCATAAACTCGATGTCTAGAGGCTTCAAGCTGCGGTGCACAAAGTATTTAAACTTTAAACATAGCCTTTACTTGGGTTGCATTCGTGAACATTGATCAGTCACGTTTTGTTGATAAAATTCTCTATTCCAACAGCAAATTTAAAAAAACTCATTTTGGCAAAAATTAAGGCAATTTCAATTAAATTGATTGACTTTATTTAATAATATACAATAAAATAAAATAGAAAACGGACGGTTTGCACTTTACATATTATTACGACGAGCAACACTCCCTCCGTCTTACGCTTACCTGACGCGTTAGAATCTGACGCGAGTTTAATATTTTTACCCATCCCAAAAGTTCTCAACGCCGCTAACGTACAATACAATACAATACAAATGCTCTTTATTGAACACCTAGTTTTAACTTCAATAATATCTAGTGTGGCCTCCTCTGGCAGAAATAAGAAATAACTGCTGCATTTCTTCGTGGTGAAAAGTTTTGGGTGCCCGTTTTTTTGCAAATAGGTTTTCGTTGCAATAAAAAAATGCATAAGTTTTCGATTACTTGTTGAGTGTTATACCGCCACAGTATGCCTAGCACGGAAGCATACGAAAGTCGCATCGCGCGCGAGATAGATTACCCCTCTCTGTCTAGAACGAATAGTAAGAAGAAGACAGGCAATCTATCTCGCGCGCGACGCGACTTCTGTACGCTTTCGTGCTAGACGTACAGCACAGGAAAAAGTCCCACATTCCGACCAGGAGAAAAGTAAAATTGTTTACCTACAAGCTTCTATATCGCCTAGCGCCCTCACCTTCGGCTCATACCTCAGATAACAATGTACTATTATGTAATAAAAATCACAAACCCATGGCCGAACGGCGAGATGAAGTAGAAGCAGCAGTGAATGCGGTTATCGACGATGTTGCGACGGTTGAGGCCACTCTCGTCGCGTAGGAAGCGCTCAAATTGCTCGTCGATGTATTGGATGATCGACTGTGGACAAACATCAAAGTAAAGTGATTACTTATCCTCCTTTATGGCAACACCCTTATGGCAACAGCCACAACTGAAGATAACGAGTGTGTAAGATGTAACGGTAACGAGTATTTCGGCGTTTTTACGATATTCTCCTGACCGGTGCATTCATAGCACTACATTTTATCCATATCTATAAATAAATAACAAAGTGAAGATTATTCGTATGTACTTAGTGTTCTATTCAACAAAAATTGTTGACTAAAAATAAAATAAGTGTAGGTGCAATTTTTGCTGTAGGATATCAATAGTTTATTTATTACTAGCTTCTGCCCGCGACTTCATCTGCGTAGAATTATACATAAAAACCTTCCTCTTGAATCACTCTATCTATTAAAAAAAACCGCATCAAAATCCGTTGTGTAGTTCTGAAGATATAAGCATACATAGGGACATAGGGACAGAGAAAGCGACTTTATTTTATACTATGTTTATTGTGACTATGTAGTGATATTTCATAATACATACGAAAACATTATAACATTAAATATACTCTTATTTCAAACTAATTTATGCTTGCGACATCGCTAGTGTAAAATTCGTAAGTGTCTTTAATGAAATGAATGAAATTATGTACGGCCAATTGCTAAATTGGGGTTTATAATGCAATGGCATGGTTGTGCTCGGCCAACTGCATAGCAACGTGAATTGATGCTACATTAAATCCTTAAAAAATTTGATCAAAATTTAATATTTACCTCAAGCTTTTTTTGCTGACTGTCCTTAACAAACAGACCACTAAAAAGGTGTATTTGACGCGCAAGATTTGAATTTAACAAACATACAAACAAACATTGTAAGCTTCTCAAAATAAACAAGTGTATTTATAAATTGATACTATTTAAATTTATTGTTGCTTTCACCCTTCCTGCTTATATTAATAATAACACATTTAACTTTACCAGTGAAAGACAAAACATTTATCATCAAATGTAAGATTCAGGGCCTGTCTCACCACTCTCTGTAAAGTTCTTGATCTTAAGTGTCAGTTATCTATGATTCCCTCTCTATTTCTTACTATGAAACAGACAGAGACATCATCATAGATAAACGACACTTAAAATACCAGGGTCTAAACTGCGAGTGGTGAAACAGGCCCTTAGAATATGGTACCACAATCACGATGATGATTTGTATAACCAGTTACATGACTGCCCACTT
Organism: Pandemis cinnamomeana; assembly: GCA_932294345.1. Classification (NCBI taxonomy): domain Eukaryota; kingdom Metazoa; phylum Arthropoda; class Insecta; order Lepidoptera; family Tortricidae; genus Pandemis; species Pandemis cinnamomeana. The sequence goes on from OW028720.1 coordinate 6,178,919, forward strand.
ACTTTGAAGCAATCAGTGTTGTCAATAGCGTCCCCATAGCCGGGTGTATCAACAACAGTCAGTCTCAACTTCACTCCACGCTCCTCAATCTCTACAGTTGATGCGTCTAACTTCACAGTCTGATTGGTTTTCTCTGTGAAAATTAACAATATGATAGTCAAACTATGTCACAGATTCATAGGCATTTTGCGCAGGTTACGTTTTAGACAATATTTTGAACTATAAATACTAAGAAAGAAGAACCATGGTTCTGGGGGAGGGAATGCTGCATGAATTGTGATTTCCGATCTTCTTGAGTCCTCCCATGAGGCTGACACAGTCACTCCTGTGTACTAAAGCTTCTTTAAATATGAGATTTAAAAAAAAGAAAGAACTTAATAATCTTTTGAAAATCGGTAAGTGGTATAAAACTACAACAAAACAAATCACTATATTCTATATTCAATTGCAACTTGCTTTTAATTATATTTAAAAAGTGTTTTTCAATAAAAAGTCATGTGAAAATTGTTAACCTGCTTGCTAATGTGAAAAAAACCGAAAAACAAATGAAGTTATACTCAGGAATTTTTATTTCACTCTGGTTTTTTTTCCAAAAATATGTCAAAGAGCATTTTCAGGTACTTACCGATAGCATCAGGAATAACTCTCTCTGGATACAGATCAGTGAGAAACAAGGAATTGACCAAAGTGGACTTGCCGAGTCCACTCTCACCGACCACCATGAGGGTGAACTCAAAGCCTTTCTTCACCGACTTACGGTGTACTTGATTGGGGAGATTGGCGAAACCCACATAACCCGGGGTTTCTAGGTTGGAAAACTGTGAAAAAAAAAACATATTTCAATGGTAAAACGGTAACTGCTAGGTACCAGACTGCTCTTGACAAAATCAAACGATGAGAAGAGAGAGACTCACTGTATAGTTCCTTATCATACTAAGAAAACCATCTATCTCTATTTCTATGACACATTCATCTCAACTCATTATACCACTACATAAAACAAAACAGGAAGGCTTTAAAATTTCTTGATTCATACAATAAACATTATTTTCATTTCACCTGTTACTTCATTATTGTTGGTGCAGCAATTCAGTGAATGCACAAGATTCCTAAAAAATATGAGTATAGCAAACAGTCATAATTTTTTTCTTGATTTTCTTTTTTCATGCACTCTGTCCCTAGGGAAGCATTCAAAAAATGATTCTTAGTCCTGTAGCTGTATAAGGACAAGGAATACTCTCTGCACTGTCATCTCTATTATGTACTTACCTTAGACTTAAATATCAGCTTGAATAACAAGACGCCAATCTAGAGGTTACATTGAACACAGAGAAGTAACTAAAACAACTATTTTACACACACACATACACACACAAATCACATCTTTATCCTTTACAGGCAAGACAGAGCCTAAGGTATTAAGACCTAAAGGCCATGTTTAAGCATGATTGTGGGCATATAGGTGGATAGGAGAATCAAAATAGCCCATAAAAGCATATAACTAACTATTTTAAATTTACTATATTCTATCTTTACCCTCTAGACTGGCAATGCATATACAATCCTCCAGAGTTCGCATAATAGCGGTGCTAGCTTACCATCAGGTGATTGACTTGCTTGTTTGCCACTCTATATAGTCAGTGAAAGTTCATTATAATTCCTAAATTTCAATTGTCCAGTCAACCATAGCCATTTAATTTGTAATGCAATCTGGTAAGTACTAGTTTCCTAGTTTAAAAAAAAATACTAACAGTAACATATCCAATCTGTTTTTGTCGCTTCATTAAATATCTATTGATCAAACACTTGATACAACATAAACTCATTTAGTATCATTTACAAATATATTTAGATAAAATTAAAACTAACAACTTGATCTCAAGTCTGCAAACAAACTGTGGAAGATACAACATTTTACTATCAGTGGAGAGGAAAGTACATTCACGCGATAAATATTCCAAACAGTCGGCATACAAACACTGACACACATCCGCACATAACTGTAACAAGTTTCACTCTTCGATACAGTAACATAGTATGTGTAGGAATGGTATACATTTATCCCTATGACTCACCGTACAAGAATATTATACTTCATGAATTCACAGCCAGAGCAAGATAAGTTTAGCATTCATTAAAAAGCAACTAAAAGCATAATAACAACAAAACTTACATTTCTTGTAGTGTCGCTAGACATATCGTGAACTCGTTAGTGGTTATCCTAGAACACAAAACTGCGTCTACCAAAGGCAGATCGAGATTTAATTTGGTTAATCGACACTGCAGTGACTACGGATTTATTAAACACAGGTTTAGACACAAAAACCAGTTAAAATACTTAAAATGCAATCGGACGTCGATAAATAATTCGTCACCTCCTAACGTCCAAATGTCTCTTTTTCTTCTAGCTAACTAAATCCCCTCATTCCCCTCAAATCAAATAAAAATCCTATCAAATCGCTTTAAATATTGCCATAAAGAAATTAAAATTTCCCATGTCAAACACATGCTGCACAACAATAGTAGATTGTTTAACGAGGGAGGGAAAGATGCAATTACTCGTTAAATTTTCGCATCCGAGCACAGTCGAGGTTTCAGGTTCAAAGTGAATAATTTTGCCAAGTAAAATTACATATTATTTTTAGAACACAAATTAAAAACCCACAACAATTTTTAAAGTGTGTGTTGGCTGGTTTCATGTCTTCTATTTGTTCCAAATGCCGTATTCCTACCCTACCATGGGTATTCATCTTTACCCTCTGCATGTGACTCCCCTAAATGAATAGTAGTTTCAATTTCCGAGTAACATAAATAAAAGACAGTGCTCTTAATTCATTTAGTTATGTGTGATTTATGGATTAGTAGGTATAGCAAACTTATACGAATGTTTTAATGCAAAACGATTTTTTTGAAAGTGCTCTATTTCTTATCTACGGATATCATTATTTAAAAATGTATTTAAACACCTATTGGTTTGTAATCAAGGTTCAAAATTAACTTTTTACTATGTCCTTTGGACCTTTGCATAGTGCATGCATTGGAACCAAAGAGGTTACGGACTGGGACTCTTAAAAGCCGCACTTTTTGGGGAAAACTTTTAACTTAGTAACACAGCATTGAGTCCGTATTGAGGTATAATTAGTACTATTGTATGTGTATACTAAAAAGTGAATCAAAAGCATATTGAATTTAATATTTTTTCAATGTTATCAAGTAAAAATATTACATAAAATAAGTAATAACACCTTCGTTGAAAAAATATCTAGGTATTTAGTAGCTCATGTCATACCATCTCTCTCACTCTCTTATCGAGCATTTATAGTGAGAGTGAAACAGAGCGTTACTAATTTTTAATTTCAGAGTATTAGGCTGATATTTTAATTGCTTTCCAGCCATGTACCAGCCCTGTATGTTGCAACAAGCAATATTGGCTATCTCTATGCCTTTTGTTGTATGACCATGGTCATACTTCTACTTCGGACCGAATCAAAAAGGATAAAAAAAAACAATACTGGTTTTGACATTGACTTTGACAGTTTAACTTATTATTATTATTACCTACTGCTGAAATAGCAGTACAATATTAATATTATTTTAAGTTACGGCTTTCAGTGTTTCAGTGGCTTTAATGAAGATATAATTGATAAGTTACGGACCGAGTGTTTACAATGATGGAGTCAGAAAGTGAGTTATATCTAGAAAAATTGGGACTTGTAACGGCTGGTTGAAGTAAAGCCGCCGATACTCTGCGTTTTCCCAGGGGAAAACTTATATAAAAATTAAAGGCTGGTGTGTCTCTTAATTTATGTACATCACATTGATTAACGAAGAATCAACGCCTAAAACAATATCTATATTAACTTTTCTGTCCTGGGTTTATCAGCTAATGACTACACTAAACTAATACTTTTGTTTTTGTCCATGATTCATAGTTTAATTTTACTAAGTAGCTGGCCTGATAGGCGTCCCGATGCGTCAAAAGCTATTTCGCGTTTTTCCGAGTAACTAATCTAATTCATTCTTTTTTTATGAAGCTTCTAAAATTTCGCAAATAAAATTTAATAAAAGAATTATCCTAATAAGTCCATTCATGTTCTACTTTTGCGCGTAGCAACAAATCTTACGATTGTTGTTTGTTTTTGCAAAATGTGCAAGACGATGTAGGGTGTGCAGTGTGGGTTGCCAGATTAGGCAGCACATACAACTGTTGTGCGCCACTCTACCCCGCCTATCTCTGCCTACTCTTGTGATCCCCCACTGCACGCCACTGGAAGATCTAATTTTGATGGAGCTGATGCCCATGACCTGTAGCCATACAGGAAACAATACCAACCATCATAGAGATCCTTGGCGAAAGGTCTTTGTTCTACTGATCAAGTTTTCTAGCTAAAATGATGATGATGATGAGTGTTTATGTATCAGGACCCTTTATTTTTTAATTTTCTATCCACAATAAATTATATAACATTATTTATTTATATTCATAAGTTACAATATATTTTATGTCAAAACAAGGTCAAAACATAAGAAAATAACAAAAAGATTGTCAATTAAAAATAAAATTAGGAATATGTGTAAATGATTATGTTATTATTTTAAATTAGTAATTTCAAATAAATGTTAAAATTAAATGTCAATCAAAATATAAAAGCAAGGGTGTACCTAATAAATTTACACAATAACTTTTAGAAAAATACATACATAAATACAGTCACACACTTTCCCACAGGGGTAGACAGAGACTACTTTGTTCCACTTGCTACAATCCTGACATACCACTTTCGCTTCATACACATTCATCAATCAATGTTAAAAACTGCTGTTAATAATTAAATTAAATTAAAAAACGCAAGGGTGAAAGCCACAAAAAAAAAAAAAAAAAATTACTCCCTATTGTGTCCCCAGACTAAGTCTAGTCATCCAATTTATTTCAATAGCCACCAAATATTGGTAGACCTTGAAACAGAGTTAATTTATTTGACACTGGCTACCCACAACTTCATTTCAGTGGACATCACTTAGGACTAACATTTATATAAAACGATTTCAAAAGAAAACACCACACTTTTGCCTGCTTAGGATTAGTAATACATATATGTACTAGACCATGGATAAACATACTTATCCAAGACTCAACAACAGATATTCACACACTCCTCCATAAGATCGACGGAACCCTATTTCTATTTGGCTTGCCCTTCAGACATTTGAAGATACCTAACATACCTCAACTAATTTTAATATCTACTGAGGATTTACTTTATATATATTGCTTTTCGGGCCTTCTGCGTTTCTGGCATTCGCGTTCCTGGCATTTTGCGTTTCTGGCCTTCTGCGTTTCTGGCATTTTGTCTAACAGGCATTTTGCGTTCCTGAAAAGATGTGTGTAGACGGAAATTAATTTCTTGTTTGTTTCAGAGGCCTCGGTAAGACAGCGAGTAATGAGTATACTTCCATTCCTATTAATAGCCGGTCTTGTCCTAGTTCCCGTAGGAATCGGGTTTCTATGCACCATCAATACGGTATGTACAGTGAAAGTAACAAAAAAAATTACCAGTAAAAATATTTTTTAAATAATGTTCATATTTGTATCTAACCTTGTTCTAGACTGAGACAGTGAGAGAAGAACAAGAATATTTCCGAAATTGTAAAGATGAAGACTATGGGTACCCATGCAATGATATACCTGTGAACGAAAACAAATGCAGTTGCCTTTGGAAGTTCAATATATCGCAAGATATAACTGGCGACATTACGTTTTATTACGAACTAGAGACGTTTGATCAAACCGATCCGTCTTACGCAGACTCGAGGTAAGAAAAGCATTTGTTTTAAGAACATCTAATAAATTAATGCAAATTTACCTCATGCAGGGTCCGCCGCAATCCCTATCACTGTCACTCGCTAATCCTTCCGCCAAGCAGCAGTGCTTGCGCAGCTGTATTCCGGCGTGGAGAGTAGGGCACCTGGTGAAATTACTGGCTCATGAGATCTATCTTAGCCCTCTAAGCTGGCAATCCATCTACAATCCTGTGGTGGTGGTGCACTTACCAGGTGACCCGGCTGCTCGTACGCCTTTGTAGTCGTACCTATTTCTTTTCAGGGATAATAATCAGTTATCCGGCCACCCGAGCATGGTTCCGGCCATGAGCTGCGGTAACTTTAGCTATGACCAGGATAAACCAATTTTTCCTTGTGGCAAAGTAGCGGACTCCATTTTTAACGGTAAGTAGGTACAAGAAATTCATCTCCATGCGTAATTTTTTGAAATAATCCAAAAAAACTATTTGCCTATTCGCAGCTTACGCTAGGTTGGGTTTTTGAAAAAGTAAATTATAAGCAGATAATTTTTTAGGGTTTGTTTTTTAAGCAAATGACGATAAACCAAAATATTTCAGTAGACATCTGCCTGGTAGCGGCAAAAAAAGAAGACTGCTTTCGGGGCGTCTCTAAGAAAAATAAGCGTTATAATCTTTCGGTATCGTCAATCTATCTCACCCATCTCACCCTACCAGTATAGCGCTCTCTCTCTAACATCGCTAATGTTAACTGTAGTATATTTGAAAAATTTATTATTAAAAACATTTCTTAAAGGATAAAACCATTTACATTGGATCTCAAGGACCGATAACACCGGTGCGTAAGAGTACCTAGTTGACGGAGCGTTAACTACTGATTACACTTCCTTAAACCTATGACATTGGTAGTCTATAAATATTAACAGGAATCGCGGTGAATGAACGAAATGCTCATAAGTAAACTAGTTAGCTGTTACGACTGTCTGCGCGGAATTCGTTCAACCCTATCGCTAATAGATCAGCTTAAATTCCTCGATGTACAAACTTTCTTGTTGCCAAATTTCACCAAGGCTCATTGGTTTTACCGTGAAGGTAAGAAACAGACCGACAGTTACGCTTTCACATTTATAATTAGTATGGATAGCCTGTAATTTTGATGTGTGGAGTGCATACAGATAGTCTAGTCTGTCTGAATAGCCGTGTAAATGTTTTTCCGGGTTTTAGAAGTTGATAAATGCTTCCATACATTCGTCGATGTTCGAAGCGAACCGTATCAAAAATAGAAAAATCGAACTAGTCACTCAAAAGTTTACTGCGCGTAATGGGAAAATCATTTAGTTCTATTGTTTTTTTATGAGTATGTATTAAGTAAATAGTACGCGTCATAAAATATAAGGCAAAAACTTAATGAATTCAGTATGTTTTCAAACACTTAATGTTTCATTGGGTTATTTTGACTGGACACCCCCGGAATTTTTTTACATGATATTTTAATAGAGAAAATATCGTAAAAGAGATGACAACAAGTGAAAATAAAAGTAATATTACTGGTCAAGAAATACGAAAAATATAAGAGTTTTTATTATAGCTTCTATAGGAGAGCGGGGTAGGAAGACAAAGTGGACCTCTCTCAGCTCCTGCGGTCGTCCCACCCCGCGCCCTGCACCGCGCGGGCGAGGACTCATTTATGCGGTCGGTCTATAATCAGCCAGTGATTAGAAAGAGAGATCCGATATGACATGTGACGTCATATTTATATCACAACGCCCATATAAACTCTGTTAAAATTCCGTTTGTCGGGAAAGAGATAGAGACGAATCTTTGATAGCTTATAATCTCGGTTAATTTTATTCTAACTTTTTTCTTGCAGATACTTTTTCCGCACTGACCTTCACAGCAGATCCGATGAAGCCTGTGGAATTTCCAAAAACCTACGACGGAATAATAACTGATGACACCACAACCCCATACCACAATCCCCCTGATGAAGGTACTTTTAGTTTTGTCAACTAATTCATTCAAAAAGCAAGTTTTCCGAAGTGGTCGTCTTTTCCCGCCGTTTGCAACGTAATAAAATGCGGCAGGCGAGAACGACTCTCAAACATTTACGAACACAGCATAATAGACGCCCCTGGCAACTCAGATACAACATTTAAGAAAATAAGAAGTCTTGATTAATTTATGTGTGATTAACATGCATGAAATGTGTGATTGACATTTTTCTTTATCTTTTTTTAGTGTGGGCGAACTTTACGAAACCAAAAAGCTGGCCGAAAAAAACCGGCAACACTTGGGAAGAAAACACAAAGGTTGGGGTTGAGGTAAGTCCTGAGGCCAAATGACCATTAAATTCTCGTATAATTAGTAGGTTTGTTGATTCTGAGTAGAAATAACCCAAAATTACCGAAATCTGGGAAAATATATATTTATTATGGTCATTTTTATTGAAACTCCCCATGTATGGTAGTATTAGGTACCACCGATTATTTACAGACGGCGCCACTTGGCCGTTGCTTCTTTTAGCTTACGAGGGAAGTGTGCTGTCAAACTCGGTGATATATGTCATTGTGTACCACAGATTCAAAAAGCCATTTTTTTTAAATTTGTGATGTGATCAGCCATTATGGGACTGACAAGAGCCTGAGTAAAATGTTTTTATTTTTATGAAATAGGTATATGGGTCAACAGAAAAATCGGTACCTTTTTTCTGTAGCTAAGGATGGTTATTTCTATCAATAAAAAAAAATCACCCATTCCCAGTTGTGGAAAAGGCTAACTACCAAAAAAATGCATGTTGGACTGAATCCCATAAACCTATGGTTTAAAGCACTCTTTACCCACCCAGGAGAATGTAACCATAGCAACAAGTGACAAGAACTTGATCGACCCAGTTATAAGATTCCATTGGTTGTAAAATAAAAGATTGTATAAATAAAATATTGATAGTGAATGTTGATTTTTAAAGAGCCCTGCTTTCCGAGCCTGGATGGACACTAATTTGAAATCCAAGCCTGTATGGAAGGTCGTCGAGAACCACACACTTCCCGCTGGACCGTACAAGATATACATCGATATATGTAAGTGAATTTACAGTTAAACTCACGTTCACACAGGCACAGCCGGATTCATACAACCTTGGCGGACGATTGAAGGAAAAGGTTAATTAGATAAAGATTTGTATGGTATCTGAGAGAAAACTGCTTAAATTTTCACAGCTCTTTTTCCTAGACTCAGATACATGAATGAAACGACGAAAATGAAATATTTAGGTTAGATTATTGATCCAAAAGCCGGCCAGAATGTTATTAGACTATTAAAATCGACAGCAACGTTTGCGGGTGGTAGGACCTCGTGCAAGGTCCGTTCGGCCCGCTACCACCGCCTTACTCGCTAATCCTGCCGCCAAGCAGCAGTGCCTGCACTCCTGTGTTCCGGCGTGGAGAGTAAGGCAGCCGGTGATATTACTGGCACAAGAGGTATTCTATCCTAGCCCTCTAGGCTGGCAACGCATCTGCAATCCTCTACGAGTAGTGTTGCGGGTGTGTCCATGGGTGGTGGTGCTCGCTTAACTTCAGGTGACCCACTTGCTCGTTTGCTTTCCTTGTCGTATAAAAAAATAAAAAGGTCAGTGGGGGTCGCCGTATAGTTTTTTTAGTTCGAAGGACGATGGAATCCTGCCTTCAGAAAGGTTGAAAAATAAAATTAGTAGCATTCGTTTGTTTTTCTTTTATCAGTTTACCCGGCGCAGGCGTACAACGGCTCACGCAAGTTCATAATAGAGGGGGTGTACACAATCAGCCGAGTGAGCTTCGTCGTCATAGGCAGCTTGGCGCTCATAATCGGAATCATCCTGTTGGTCTCATCTTTGGTCCTACTCTTCATTTCTAAAAGACATGGTAAGTTTTTTAAATATATCATATCTTCCTTGGAGCATAAAACCTACCAGAGCAGAGAGCCTTCGACACCACTTCCTAGGGTGGCCATGTGTGCTCAAAAATAGAGTAAATATCCTCTGTTTCATGGGTGTGTACTTTATAATCTCAGACAAGAACGTACTTTAGAATACCCTGTTTACGTAACATGACTGTAAATACCTCCTTTTTTACACGGAGTGAGTTTTTTTATTTCTACAGTGGCACTCCTAGGCTTCCTCTTCCATCAAAGCTCAATAAAACCTGCGAACGTGCCAGGTAAAAGTGAGTCTGTCTGCGTAAAACGTTAAGTAGGTATTTACCAGTTTCGTTGTGTGGTAAGAATGCAAATGTTTGTACAAAGTATTGCACTCCTCCGGTTCGTTTAATGCTCTAAGACCTCTCCAAATAAACAGTATTGTTTTTCTATTTACAAGCTTACTAGGAACCAGGGACCCACGCAGCATTCTAGCCAGTACGGTAATGTTATTTAATCAATAAATAAACTGAGTGTTTTTGATAGCTTTTAATTTTCTTTGATATGCCATTTTGGTCGTTTGTCTATGATGAGCGACACCCTTAACTTACTATTCCTGCAAGTTTTTTTTATGCACCTTGTACTACTTAAAGGCCGTAGACAAAAAAAATATCGTGCGAGTTTCTTGGTTCTCGCGGCTATGGCTTTGTAAGTGGTCGATCATCGACGGCAATGTACCTGCAGTAAGGGAAATGTATTCACGTACCACCGCAGAACCCTGTCGCAATTGGCAGGCCGCCGCCACACAAACTCGAGTGATATGACACCTTATTGCAATAGGGTCCTACGGTAGTATGTGAATACATTTCCCTTACTGTACCGCAACTCGCATGAGGAAATTACTGACACATTTATGCATCCCATCTTAGGCCTCTGGGCTGCCTGATATGACAACCTATCCGCAATCCCTCACAAGCGTTCACTCGCTCCAGTGTATTTACTAGAGATTATTTCTTGAAATAGTTTTTTTTTTTAATAGTTAAACCACCCTCAAGACCGTCCAGCTACAACGCCTCTACATTGCCAGTCACTGACAAAATCATCCATAGACCACGATCGAACGTAGAAGATGACATCAGCGAAAATGCAATGTTAAACAGAAATCACTGACGGATCGCATCACGTAGCGGTAAGAGGTTAAGGTAGGCCACGACTATACGCGAGCGGCAGCGCCGCTAGCGTTTGTCCAATGCAGTGAAGTTCTCGATTCCGTAAGGACCAGGGGGCTCTCAAGGTCTCTCTCAATCTCATATAACAGTGAGCGGGACGGCACGACACGAAATTAGATTTTTAGAAGAACAGCACTACTAGCACAAATGCGTGCGATATAGACTACTGACTCTTTTTAGAACGAACAGTAAGAAAGAGACGGGTAGTCTGTCTCGCGCGCGATACCGTGCAGGCGAAAAACGCGTCCTAAAGGGGAAAGCACTACTGATGTCGTGCAACATCCTATACCATCGTATTATCAAGGAAATATTTGTATTTGTATAGTATTTGTCATGCTACTTCAGTCACAGTCACTTCACTGCCGATTCGACGAAACGTTCGTAATAGTAAAAAAAAAGGCTTGGCAGTTGCAATCATCATCCATGTCGCAAATAGAGGTGTCGTGGCCATATTGTCTAACGCATTCGGAATCACAATCACATTCACCATTCCTGTCTGTCAAATGGAGGATGAGGGTAGAGAGAGATGATGAATACGATAGCTAGCGCTCGGCGTTAGACAGTAATGGTCGATTTAGACGAAGACTATTTATAGCCGCCTAAATTACGGCGCCTAAAAAAGGCACCGTCACATCTTCAGACTGTTTACACAATGACTATTTTCAGCCGCTTAAATCTCGCCGCCAGTGACCAGCAACCCGTTTACACGGTGCCTGTTCAGTACCAGTCGTAGCACACCGCCACGCCGCATCGAGGGGGGCGGCGAGGGACGCGGGCGGGTGGCACTGGCGCCGAAAAGTAGACTCGTGTTCTATTCCGTGCCAGCGCTGGCATGCTGCGAAACAATGGCGCCGAAAGTGTTTTATACGGTACCTTTTTTAGGCGCCGGCATTTAGGCGGCTGTAGATAGTCTTCGTCTAAATCGACCTTAAAGCCTCTGCTTAGTATAAGATATTTAAAAGTGCAACGTAGTGATAATTAAAAGAACTTATTAAAAAATAAATTACAAGTACAATTTTAATTTGGGTCTAAGACTTAATTAAAATAGTCAATAAAGTTCGTAAAAGCTACTGGCACGGACACAAGCTAAGCTTGACTTTAATATTTTGTAATGAGTATTAAATCTTATATTGATAGGTATTGATAAGATTTATATTTAACTGAGAACAAGTTATAAATAGATAGTAAATAGTGCGAAAAAGAGATGCTACTAAAAAAAAAAATATCACCAAAATTATGTTTGGTGCAGTTTAAATTAAAAAAATTATACCCGATTGTTTTAATGTAACCTAAAAACAACAAATTAACCATAATAATTAACCACATTTTTATATTAAATGTAAGATTTGTTAATTTTATGTTATGTAACTAGGTAAGTATGATGTGTGAATAATGTGCATTTATGTAGCAAACTCTTTGTACTGATACTCCAATTCAATTACAGTGTTATGTATTATTTAATTAGCTTTAAATCGCGGCTTCGCTCGAATATCATAAAATCCGGCGGATGACATTTTGGGGATTGCACTGAATTCCCATAGGTGTTTACAAAATTCCGAGCGAATTCACAAAAATCATACCGATTAACATTGCATGAAGAAGATCCAAAAAAAAAATGACTCTATAGAGTACAGACGGCTGAGATTCCGGAATTTTACTTGCGTAAATCCCTATCCCGTGAGAATATCAGGATTAAAATGAAACAGCGTAAAATGTGTTAACGAGATCTAGTTATTACATACTGATTTCCATCAAGCCCCTTGAGCGCTAAAAAGTAACAAATAAACATCCAAGCAAAAACACAAAAATGTTTGTTTATATCATGTTACGTAGACCAAAAATAACGGGTTTCATTCAACTGTGCTGTAATGAGCTGTTTTTGCTCGTCAGTGTATTGGGATTAGTATGATGATAGTAACTGTTACCCGCGTCTGTGTCTGCGAGGAATTCATCACTATCCCTCGGAAACTATCTATTGCGTTAATAATATGATTACCCTTAGCAGCGGCGTTAGGGCCACTGACACCCCGGGCAGTAATATTTAGGCGCCCACTTAAGGACAGTATTGAGGGTACACAGCCAGTGAGCCAGGAGGCCGAGGCCCCAGACCTCAGCGCCCCCCAAATTTGGCGCCCCGGGCCGTCGCCCCATCGCGCCCCCCCCTAACGCCGGCACTGATTACCCTATTAGCTTATTCATAACGCCCGTATTATTTCGTGCAGGTCCTGACCTCGCTATCTCCACAGTACAATGTGTGTATTTTCTTAATGTTCCTCGTCAAGCGTCGATTTTCGACTGCTGTCGGGTTGCCCTTAGTTGCATAGGTTGGCAGTGACCGCGTAATAGAAGAACACGGCCATACAATTACATGGACCATACGGTTGCCTGTATCTATTTGGATTCAAATGCAAGCAAAGACATATAAAAGTCAAAGACACATTAAGAAAAGAGGTAGAGGCAAAGACACATTAAAAAAATAAACCCACTGTACTACGTTGGGTGATGGTGGTTAAGGCGTTTAGATTATAAGAATGTTCCAGTGTTGTATTTAAAAAAAAAATTAGTTATTAAAGTCAGTTTAACGGAAATGGCCATAGATGCAAACAAATATACTATTACCCATATTCTACTACTAAATAAAATAGTTATTGTACAATATATTATGTAAAAGGTTATTAGAAGGCTCAGCCCTTAAGGTACCCAATGTTGAATTGTTGACATATTTGGCCATTTATATTAAACGTGACTGAATTTGGTGGCAAACTATGTTGGTCAAAAAATTATTAGGTTTACATTTTTTTATGTTTGACGCCATACGTGACCAAAGAAGGTGCCTACTAGGTATTAACCAATGGGGACTATCGTTTCTTTGCTCACCAGTTGGCGCCACTGTTGACTAAGGTCCAGAGGTAGAGCTGTCAAAGGCGACTTTATAAGATCGGCGCCGAAAGTGAAACGAAGTTTCAAATCTTGAATCTCATTAAGTTTATTAGGTATTTATAAATAACTATCATCATAATTATCGCTTAGTTATGCCGCAATGTTGGCCAGTTTCATTTTGTTCGAAAAAAAACCGCTTTCAAAGCGTTCACATTCATCGCCAAATAATCCATATTTGAGATAATTTCACGAAGGAGATCACTTTTCAACAGGTAAATGAAAGAAACTTATAAATTTATGTCACGAAGCCCCCCAAAAACCAGTGAAAAGTGAATGTTGTTGGACCTCACGCGACACTAGCGCCTCTAGTGGCAAATTCACACGCGATAGCCCCCATTGAACTTAATTTATGCTACAAAATTAGCTGAACACTTTAGTCCCTTGTCACTTTTAGAAATTTGGATTAAGTATGCCAAACTGATTGTGTATTTTTTACAGCCACAAGCTACTAAATTGTGCACCTACTTTTGAGTTTATGAGCTTTTTATTTTTAAAAACTTAATACTTATGTAGAATTACTTAATACCATTGTCGACTATACATACATGCAATTGTATAAGTTTATGTCACAAATTGATGAGTGGTAGAATATGCATAATTATTTAACCAATTACCGATTTAACGTGTTTGCGGACTACCCATCCGTAACGAGCTTACCCTACCCTACTGTGTATTCATACGAGATATAGAGGTTAAGGTCCATACTGAAGCTCTGTCTACTAGTGTCTACCACGTAAGGGATAAAGACGTGATTTATGTGTGTGTATGTATGTATGTCCATACTGGATGGCTAGTTGTTAAGGACCAGATAGTCTACTAGTGTCTGGAGTGTGTCGCATGAATGTAATCACGTTTTGAGTATAGTTTTTAGGGACTGCTAGTTTGGTTGTATCGGAATAGTTGTGAAATAATTATTTTTAATACTGTGTGCTGTATAATCATTTAAATGTTTTAACATAAATGTATTATTTCTTGTCATGATCATTTATATCATAATCGGAGACACTATAGGGATATCCGAAAATAACTTAATCCAGTTCTTCCATAGGTGTTTTATATTTTCTTTGTGGTTAAAAATAATTCTTTAGTCTCGATTATATTTTGTCCTCATTTTATTTATGGCTTAATAGAGAATAACAATAAATGCAAATAATTGAAATGATGCAAATGTTGTTTTATTTGTCTGCAAGTTCTATGTAAGCAGATAGTGAGCATGAGCAAAAGGTAAACAAACGGGTACATAAAATAAATTTGTGAAATCGAGTTTGGCTATTCAATAGACCTGAATTTTAAAAATGATTCTGATATAATCTCCAATGACCTTGTAGAAAAGAGATGGGGCTTTGATGATTATTATAAAGTTTAGGAATTTAAGTCTGACACCTTTTGAAATTTATGGCTGTATGGGTAGAAATTCTTTGGCCGTAAATAAAAAAACCGAACGTCACGATGACGTACACTGACAGCTGACAATGACTGACAGAATAGACGTCAAAATTAACATCACATCACTCATTCCACGAACAGAACAAGAGTACTGTTCTAACGTCGCTTCATGTGCAGTAAAAAGTAGAAAGATACTACAAACGAGACCCATTCTATTCATTAAATTGATGAGAGTGTAAACATGGCTTCAAGTGAGACATCGGAGCCTAACGTGAAGTCTCGGCGGCCCGCTGGTAAGAGTCAGACACACCTAGTGTCCTTGCCATATCGATTTTATTATGTTATTATGACGAAGTTTTTTTGTAGAATCTGCTTTCAAGCAGCAGCGCCTGCCTGCATGGCAGCCCATACTGACCGCGGGAACAGTCCTACCGACGTTTTTTGTCATAGGAATAGCGTTCATACCAGTGGGAATTGGGCTACTTTACTTCTCAGATGAGGTAAGTGTCATAAATAGAATTTGTTTATCATTTATGTAAAGCGACGCTTAATTAGTAAAATAGGAACTCGTGTGCAATTGAACAATATTGGACTCACATAATATATAAATTTTAGAGGACAATTTACACCAATTGACCTATTCTTTATTTTTCAAGAGTATAAAGAAGGTGAATCACCTGTCTTTTACTTAAGTGATAACGAAATAAAAATGATGGATTCCTAAATATTGCCATAATTTTATTATTATTAACAGTTACTAGTTTTTTAAAGGTAAGACTGCTTACTGTTTTTCTAGTGCAGAAAAAACGAAATATAGTAGCAAACTAAGCATAGCTTGTCATATAAGTTTGGTTTTCCGTCAGATTTTAGCTAAAACTCGGTCTTTGTTCATTCATGCTGAGAAAATACAGAATAAAAATGTCTTTTATTTTTATGTTGAATTTTACAAGCTTTTATTTTTGTTATGTTTGTGTGTTCGTATGTATTGTATTGTGTGTGTGTTTGGCACAAATCTTGCGAGTCAATTTTAAATCATTTATCCTTAACCCATTGGGCTGAAATTTTGCATATTGATGGGGAAGAACCAAGATCTCCTATCTTGTAATATCGGATTAGTGTAAGATAGGAGCTATTGGTTCTTCCCCGTCAATATGTAAGTCGGATGACTATACAATAATCTGATACGGAAATTCTGGTGGCCTGGCTAGGACAGTCTCCTCAGGAACTCTTTCCAATCTGATTACACAATGTAGAATGAAACTTGGTATACATAATGTAGAATTAATAATACGTACAGTCAACAATACAAATTAATTTTTCGATTCCAGGTCAAAGAGCATGTGATAGACTACACACATTGCTTTAGGGAAAACGATCCCAGTAACATGACGTGTGCCCAATACATCAAGGATCATGACATGGAGCCGTGCACCTGCCAGATACCGTTCAACCTCACGGAAGACTTTAAAGGCGACGTTTATTTCTACTATGGACTAAGTAACTACTACCAGAATCATCGGCGTTATGTCAAATCCAGGTATTTTGTTATTATTATGGGATTTTTGTTGAAGTGGAACTCTATATTTACATTTTGATAGTACCTTATGAACCTATATGACCATAAACAAACACAAAAGTTGAGGCCTTATGGTCCAACACACGCACTCACAACTCGTTCACCAATCATATCTGTGAAGCAGTAAAGGATAAGAATAGAAAGAGATGGTGAATGTGATACTCAGATTTAATAACTAAAATGGTTTTGGTGCCGTTTTTGGATAAAGGAAAAAAAGTAGTGCCAGCTAATATTATAAAGAGGTAATGTTTGTTAGTTGGGACATAGGAGGTAATCTTTGATTTCAAAGCAACCAGATTTGCTGCGATACACATCAATATTTCGTAATATGGATCGTGATTGGCATGGATCACACAATAATATTGACTGTCTAATCCATGCCATTACCATTCCTCTACTTAATTAATACACATACATACATACACAAATCATGTCTTTATCCCTTATGGGGTAAACAGAGCCTAACGTAACAAGACCCACAGGCCACGTTTAGCAAGATTGTGGGCGTATAGATGGAAAATGGAATCGAAATAGTGATGGGTTGCTAGCCGCATCGCCTATAACATGATTCCTATGATTTTCGCCCATTCCCTCGATGGACTTTTACCATCTGCGCGGGAAGAGAAGCAACTGGTAAATTCTGTGTTTTTTCTTTACTCCCAGACCAGTTTGGAAGAACTACTTAATGAACCCATTTAATTTAAATGTTTGTTGTCAGGGACGACAACCAGCTGCTAGGGCGACTTTCCCTGACGCCCTCGTCCGACTGCGACCCGTTCGCTTACAACGCTGAGAAAGTACCCGTGGCTCCGTGTGGAGCCATAGCCAACTCTCTCTTCAATGGTTACTAGCCTATTTCATTTTTACTATCGTCTTAGTTAATGTTACCAGGAAAACGTCAGGGCCGTATTATTCATAAGGCGAATTAGGCAAAGGGCCTCGTGCACGGACAAAGAAAAACAAAATTAAAAAAGTAAGAAAAAGGTAAAGGAGACATGCCCTGATACGGTTAATCCGGTCCTAGACAACGTTGGTATGACATCTGAAGAGGCTTATGTCTGCCTATGTGAATGCAAATATGTCTGCCTTATTGGTGGACTCTAGGAAGGAAGGAAGTGTGTTTGTGTGGTGTAAGGGATAATTAAGTTTGTGGGATTTATATGCGTTTTATTGGCAGCAGTGGAGGGAGGGATTGCATGAAAAACATATATATTTCACACAGGCTTGGTTATCTTGCACGTGAGTAGCGGAGTAGCAAGGTAAATTTTTTGTTCGTTGAAATGGACCTCCGCAAAGTAACGCCTGATTCAGTAAAATATCTTGGAAGGATATCTATTCAAGGCTAGTTAGTTTAGTGGTTTAATTATGGTAGTTTAGAAAACAAGTCTCTCTCGTATTTTTTTTTTGGTTGAGCTTCAAACTAACCGGTGACTTTTTACCCATATAAGCTCTTGTTGGGTGTTCAAATGCATGGGTGGATTCATATTTGAACGTTAATGATTAGGCTATTGCCTCTAGTATTTCGATACAGTTATTGTTTACGCGTATTGTATACTTATTTAATTTATACAGATACCCTGACGGTGTATTCGGAGGAATTGAATAAAGAGGTTCCCGTGAATCGTACCGGTATCGCCTGGGATACCGACAAGCAGATCAAGTTCAGAAACCCGCCTGGCGATCTGAAAAGTGGTAAGCATATTATATACAGTCTTCTATATATACCCATAGAATCAGGGCAAGCCTGGTTTATGAATCACAGCCAAAACTTTTAGGCCTAGAAGCTCAAATTTGGACTAAAGATTTAGTTCGAAAACTGTGTTGCGGCATGACTACATTATGTGGATTGGGGCACATTTTATATTATTTGGTACGATTTATTGTCTATTTCACTATCACTACATAGTATAAAATAAAGTCGCTTTCTCTGTCCCTTTGTCCCTATGTATGCTTAAATCTTTAAAACTACGCAACGGATTTTAAGCGGTTTTTTTAATAGATAGAGTGATTCAAGAGGAAGGTTTATAATGTATAATACATGCATAATATACCGTGCGAAGCCGGGGCGGGTCGCTAGTACAGTATAAAGATAAGCATGCCCCTTTTTTTTTAAAGTCAGTATATTTACGAGAGAAAGGTTTTGAAAATAGTTTCTTTTTTCTGTTTCTGTTTACTGACTGAATTTAAAAAAAAAGGTACCTAGTAAGGTTTTTTTAAGCGCTTGTCATATTAAAAAGAAAAGTAATACTGGCTGCCCTTTTGATGATTTGATGAGAGATGAAAGGGTCAGGCTTTGTGCAGAATAAGAGCTTCACACACATTGTGACAAAACTTTATGATGAATCATCCGCACAAGATTTGAGGAGAGGCAAGTAGTGAATACAAACTTTTTGTTCCAGCTTTCACCAATTTCAGTAAGCCGGTGAACTGGGCGAAGAATGTTTGGGAACTGGATGAGGAGATCCCAGAAAATAATGGTTTCCAGGTATGTTATCCTTACCCACACAGTTATGGGCTTTTAAATATTGTGAAACGGACTTCTGACCGTTCAAGAACACATAAATTACATGAAAATAGGAATAAAGGGATAACATTATAACTGCTTTATGTTCGTATATATTTTTACGTCGCCCCGAACCGTAAGCAGCAATTCCTGGCCAGGGGAAGACGTAAAATTGTGTACACACCTTGGGCGGTGATAAAGAAAGCCTCAGGTCGCATGTTTATCGCCTTCGCCTTTGGCTCGTGCGACAAATTCCTGCGATCTGAGGCCTTTATTTCACCATTCTCGGAACGTTATGTATTATTAAATAGTCTTATTTGATGTCCCATTGCTGATCAAAGGTCTCCCCTTTTTCCACGCGTTTCTGTCGAGGACTCCCCGAACCGGAATATAAACAAGACAGGGATTGTTAACGTCTCTAAATCACATAGGTCAGGGGTGGCGAACCTTTTTTGGTGGACGTGCCATTTTTCACAAATAAAGTAATATTTGGCTCTGACCTGTCATCAAAGACCCTGTTGTCTTAAAAGTGTGTTGTTATTTTACCATCATTTGACCACATTGCCCGTTTTCCGCCCTATTTCATAATAAAATAATCTTAAGTTGGTGATTAAATGGACAAAAATAAACCTTTTTTATTATTGGGGTGCCCAAATTATTTTGAAGCGTGCCAACAGTGGGATCCCCGAGTTACTTGGCTTAGCGGGTTATGAATGAAAAATAAACTACGATGCTTACTTACAGAATGAAGACCTCATTGTGTGGATGCGAACAGCCGCGCTGCCGACGTTCCGCAAGTTGTACAGGAGGGTCAAACACGACGAGTTCGGGTTCGGCGAGGGGCTCGTGAAGGGCCTTTATACACTCAAGATCGAATACAGTGAGTGTTCAATATGGAGATACTGAAAATAGAAATCGTACGGCTAATCGTTGAACCGCCGCATTGCAAAACGGCCCTGTCATTCAAAATGTCTTGAAGTAAAATAAGCAGAGCAGGGATAAAAATAATATTTGGTTGTAACAGTATGCAAGAGAGTACAGAGACAAGTAATTGACATAATAGAACACAATGAAGCGTATTCAAAATAATAATAATAATAATATCTTGGGACAATTGACACCAATTGATCTAGCCCCAAACTAAGCAAAGCTTGTAATATGGGCACTAGACAACGGATAAACATACTTATATAGATAAATACATACTTAAATATATATTAAACATCCAAGACTCGAGAACAAACATTCGTATTTTTCATACAAATATCTGCCCCGACCGGGGATCGAACCCGGGACCTCAAGCTTCATAGTCAGGTTCTCTAACCACTGGGCCATCCGGTCGTCGTTTTTTATTATAATAATTATAAATCATTAGTATCAAAAATGGCCAGTGTGTATAATATTAGCAGAGGAGACAAGAAGGTTTAACAAAATGGCTAGCCGAAATGCAATACGGCGGCTCACTACAATCCGCCTGCGACAGACATTAATTAACATAACAATGAGGCATTGAAATGTGTCATTTTTTAATATTTTCGTGCCATTTCAGAATATCCCGTAACCGACTTCGACGGAACTAAGACGTTTATTATATCGACGACGTCCCTTCTCGGTGGCAAAAACCCCTTCCTGGGGGTCGCGTACATCGTGGTCGGCACCCTGTGCCTGCTCCTCGGGATCGTTCTGCTGGTCATACATGTGAGGTGCTCTAAAAGGTATGTCCATAATTTTTTTTTACAGGTTGATGTAGGTGAGGGGGAATTCTGGTGATTTGTGATAACTGCCAGGGCGTGCAATGGTGTCTCTAGGAGAGTGCGCATGCTGCCTACCGCTGCCTACCCTAGGACCCTCCACTGCACGCCATTAATCCCCGCTGAGAGATAAAATGATTCTTGTGCTAGTAATTTCGTCGGTAAAATAATACACTAAAGGCATATCCAGTTGTAATCCTTTACTTTTTGAGAAGCACTTGCCCGCAACTTGGATCGCTTGAAATGTGATATAAAACCACCTACAGCAAAGTAAATTTTTGTAGTTAATTTGTTCATTCAAATCCAAAGATAGGATTTAAACAGTTGCAGTAATTTACGGTCACAATTTATATTGTTATGAATTAACTTTTTCTCTTTTTCTTCTTTCAATACAAGATGTCTTAGAATTGTTCTAGAATATTTCACCAAGTAGTTGGATTAGTTTGATCAAACACAATTTTTGATTCAGAATTATGTCACCCCTATGCCGCCGTACAGTCAGCGTATAAAACATCCAAGGTTACCAAAAAGTTCGGCACGCCTCGGTATTTCTATGGTGTACCGAACTATTTGACCGACTTCGATGCTGAATGTACACTTTGAACATAGACCAATGTATGGAGACATTTGTCAGCGACAATTTAAAAAAAAACCTGAAAAACATTTACAGGACTAATCAGTTACAATAATCCGACGACACGTTCAAGTATTCTGTATTAATTTTGATACAGTAGAAAAAGAAAAAAAATATATACTCTGTATCACAAATATAACAATCATAACATAAATAGGAACATACTTTGCGTGATCGTTCGGTGTCCATAATTCATGGGGATTTAGGACCTTTACAGCTGTAAATATTTAAAAAAAATCTTATGTCTGTTTACTTGAGCTTTGACATATTGCAACTGATTAAATCGGCCCCTCCTTACGTCCCTATTCCACTAACGATCCTCACTCCAGATATATCCACCATCCTTGTTGCGTCCCCGGCGTCCTTATCCTGGATGAGTGCTCCTCTAACAACCAATGCCGCCCGTAAGTCCTTTAACTAGCTACTCAGAAGCACTCAGAGACGATCATTGGAATTATACTGAGTATGGAATGTTAATGAAAAAAATGGAAAACGGAATAAACCCATTGCAGTTAAATGACGTCTTTGAGTGCGATTAACACATTTATTTAAGTAGTTTAAAGTATACCGTTTGTGAAAATAAAAATACGTGGCCAGTGTCAACCATTCTTGAGTAGAGAATACTAAAATAGTGTCACTGGAAGTACGGATCGAATAGAAATTATGTTATAGGTCCAAGCGAATTTGTTTGAAATTAGAACTGGATATCCGTATAGCCTAGTAGGCTGCAAACTTGACTATGAAGCGACTCGAATCCCGGAAGGGATAGGCACTTATAAAAATAGTCACCTTCAGTTAAATTTCCTTTTTATTTTTATAATTTCACTGTAATAATTTGTAGTATGAAATAAAGAATAATAGTATTTGTATTGCGCTGTCAATTGAGCTTGTGTCTTTTTTGTTTTCAGTACAACTGAGATGATCAACGTGAATCCAAGGACGCCCTACTCTTAAACTGGTTCACACCGGTTACAGGACTCGAAACCAAACTAAAGAGAATCGATCCTTATGTAAGTAAACACTGTAAACAGCCTGCGCAAATAGAGAGCGATTGTTTTCTACTGTCCCGCATTCCATTTAAAAATCATAGATTATGTTTTTTTTTTTTTAATAAACGCTTTTAGGTCGACCGGCCGTAGATTTTGTAGTTTACATATAGATATTATTATGCAGAGCATTATTATATTTTGTAGGCAATTTCATGGTCAAGTCATAATCTATCAGCTTAAGACAATAAAGGATGGATTCTCTTTAGTAAAAAAATAACTTTTATCGATATATTTGTCATTAAATGGTTGATATTTGGTACAAAGTAACTTTTGTCGCTTAATCTAAAGACATTTAGCCGCTTTCGTGTTTGATTTCTTGAAATTGTGATATCGAAAGAAATTTAACGAAGTTTTCTTCTATGGATTATTCTATGGATTTTGGTTTAAATAGGTATATCTGTTTTAATTTTAGTTAACAAATATGAATACGAAATAACTGAATTCCTAATGAATACATGTTATGTTATGAGTAAATCAGTATAAGAAAAGCCTAGGAGTCCTACTTGTTTCAAAAATTGCACTGTGATTCGACTAGTGACCACATTAAAATGACCCATTAAAAACTATTGGTTTCACACTAAGATGGTCATAGTTCGAACTTCGGTACGATAGAGTTCAAGTTATGTATTTTCTTTGAATTTTTGTCGTAATTTACTTACCTATACCAATCTATAAGTTGATAAGCCTTTAGAAGCTTGTGGCTAAATTAAACCATGAATATAATTATGACTATTATTACTGAGGCCGGCAAAAATTAATGAAGTAAAATCGGTATAGTGATGCACATGCTGACTAATATTGTTGCTTTTTAATTTTTAAGTATTAAAATAGGACTACGGATTAGTCCGAAACATGTCGACCAGCACTCGACTTTGATACGTGAGTGATCCGTTTATTTCACAAAAATGAAACCGGGCTCGAAAAGTTTGTGTTGACGATATAAATCGTTCTTAAACATTACAAATGATTGACAAGGATGACTTTTTACTTTGATGCATTTCAGGTTTTACATTTATTTCAGTAAGTTTAGATTTGTATTAAATGATAAGTACATGCGATTTATTTTTGTTAATTAACATTTTTTTTAATAAGAACACCTAAATTAGCTCTTTAATATTAAATTATGAGGTTAAACGGTTAAGAGTTTTATTATGTACGTGATAAGGTTAAAAGTGCCTTCTCATTCACAGTAGATGCTTCTGTGTAACTTTCATGCATCAATTTCGTATCAGTAAAGTAAGATTTTATTGTATCCAAACAGTCATATCTCATTTAAAAGTTGTTTAAATCTGTACCTTATTTGTGTGATCATAGGGTGCATCAGCTCGAATGCTTTTAATTAAATACATACGGTTTTAATTCTTTGGCATTTTATTATTTCTTTACAATTTTATCCATTATAGGGTAAACCAGAGAGTTATTGCCCACTGACAATGATTGCCCACTTTAAGCAAAGAATTGCCAGATGTTAGCTTTGTATCATTCTAGTTGGATTAGAATTTGCTAGCTCGGTCTGTAATTAATATTACAATCGATTTAAAATTGACGATTGGCAACACCTATAAAAAACAGTAAGGGGGGATTTTGTCTACATAGGTGAACGTGTTACTCAACAGGTAAAAACTTTAACAATTTTCATATGAAATTAATGCATATATAAATTATTCAAGCATGAGGGTTGATTTTTGAAATCAGTTATTTGATATTCTGCTCTTATTACATGGATGTGATAAAATAAATAGTATTTTCGCAGTTTTTGATGTAAATTAAGTCTTAAATTTTGAATCTTTGCTGTGGGCAATCACTGAACTAAAATTTGAATATATTTAGCTTTTGCCACCATTGTTTGATTAATTGCCATATGTTAATATCTATAGTTATTGCCCGGCCAATAGCCAAAGATACCAAAAATGCACTATAAATTTATTTTTATGCCATCGTTGTTATATGGTAGAAGATTCTGGCTCTGGCGATTCTAACTCATCCTCATCATCACCAAAATAATTATTTGATGAAGTTATGAAAGCTAAACGCGATCTCTTTTACTTCATTAAGGACTATTAAGTTTATGTCTAAAGTTTATTTATGTTTAAAGTCAATTCAGACTTTGAATTATGATTTTAAGTTGCTGGGCAATTACTGTAGCTTCTGGGCAATAACTGCACTTTTTAGATGACTTTAATTTTGTTAACTTATTTTTCAAGTTATTTAAGTTTTAATTTAAAACTGTTGAAATTCTATGTGAGAATGTGTTAGGTTATAAAAAAATAACAATACATAGTCTGTAACTACATACAATGTTTTTATTTTATTTTGAAAGCTAATATGTTCTTAAGTGGGCAATAGCTATGTGGTTTACCCTATGTTTAAATCTTGTTATAAATTATAATGTAGGCTAAGTTGAACCTTATGTTTAAGCGCGTAGGTTTCTTAGACTTTGTACTCGCTCGTGTATGTATTAAATAAACCAACTCTATTCATCATAAATAAATATGTATCTCGTCTAGAATATTCCAGCGGCGTAAACTAGCAACATTGGCCCAATTTCAACCAATGATTGGTTGATTGGGCCAACTTGTACTACAAGTTGAAACTTGTAATATTGGCCAAACAAGTCTTGCAGCTTTGAGAAACGGGTCACAGGGGCCATCATAGCTTATGAAGCTTGTATGATATGAGGATTGTATGATAATGTGGACTGGACAATGAAGGAAAATTCGATAGCAAGTAAAAACACCAGGAAACTGAACTGCTTCTTTTACTGATACGCAACAAGACAAGAATTAAAAAACAAAATTGATTAGAAGAAAATTAAAAAAGTATCAAAAGTAACGAGTTCGCGACAGTTTATACGAGCTGTCCTGGGTTTCCTGTGTTGACCAACTTAGTATGATCCGTTACCAAGATGCCTTTGTCTTAAGTATTTCTTATCG
The DNA here is from genome assembly GCA_932294345.1 of Pandemis cinnamomeana. Taxonomy (NCBI): domain Eukaryota; kingdom Metazoa; phylum Arthropoda; class Insecta; order Lepidoptera; family Tortricidae; genus Pandemis; species Pandemis cinnamomeana. The sequence goes on from OW028720.1 coordinate 6,204,606, forward strand.
TAATTTACCATTATATGGTTACTCTACTCATTTTATTCTTTCTACGCTTCGGTATATCCAAAAGTGTTTGAATAAAATGGTCGGGATGTCAAAACATCTTAAAATGCAATACTTATGTTTATTCTGTGTATGAACCAAAAATATATGTTTAATATGTGCTTAATTTATTATTTAGTTTACAGTATTTAAACCCCGACTAAATCTTGGGTTACTTACTTTTCGCGGGCAGATAAAAAATTACGGTATGGTTAAAAATTAAACTGTTTTTGCGTACAATCGTGACACTTCTTCTTTTTTTAATATGCCTAAATAATGATTTCGCCGATTTCAAAATAATAAATAGGTTTCAAAAGGTTTATTCAAAAGTCTTGGGACAAAAATGTCGGCAACGGCAAAAAAGCATCGTGGCAGTTAAGACTACACAAGTAGGTAACCCTAGTTATGTTCGGGGTTTGCTAGATCTCTAAGCGGTACGTTTTGTATCTGTATAATTTTAGATCAATGTTATTAATGTATTAGAACTTTAGTTGTTATTAATTGAATAAACGTTTAGATAATTACACAATTTTTACTTTCAATATCTCTTTAGTTATCGTAGTTAAATTACAAAGCAAAAAAAATCTCACAGACAAACAATTTAAAAAAAAACCTAAAAATAGGTGGTATGGTCTGTTTCATTTAAAATGACGAAAAGTACTTAAAACCGACATCTATTGTTCAATTGTTAACTTCAAGTGGGGTTGTAAAACCATTATCGTTAAGCCGGTATACCGTGAACAAACAATATTGATAGTTTTGATGTTGTTGGTCGGTGTTACACTAGATGACGTGCGTTTCTAAAATAATAATTATATACTGTATCAAAATCACTTTGCACAATTATTGTTTAATAGTAGGTATAAGAAATTTTTACCTGAGTGTTAGCCGCACTGTAATTGTATATGGAAAACAATACACCTATTATACTTAAAAGGGTCCAATTCAGGTAATAAACAATAATCAATAGGAGGGGATACTTTCCAGGGTTAAGTGCAATATTTTTTTAGTGTCTAACGGGTGTATTAATAATCATATTTTAAATAAAAATTAAAATCTTTCATTTCAAAGATCAAGAAGGGTTGAGCTACTCCAGTACAGGTGCCATACTGCGGTCAGTTTTTTTATGTCTCTTTGTTATTTTTTCCTTTCATATTCAGCAACAAAAGAAGTTGTAAAATCCCGCGTTAATTGCATTTTCGTCATTTTAAATAAAACATTATATTATATATATATAATTATACTTTGTGTCCCTTTTCTTCGAGACAATGTCCATGTACTTAGCTCGTGCCGCTAGTTACAAAGCATTCGTCTTTTTCCCGTTTATAGTTTGTTTCATGTAAAATGACGAAAAGTACTTAAAACCAACATCTATTGTTTAATTGTTATCTTCAAGTGAGGTTGTAAAACAATTATGCAGGTGTATCGGTAGGTACCTGTTTGTTCACGTTATACTTTGCGACTACCTGCATAATGGTTTTACAACCCCACTTGAAGATAACAATTAAACAATAGATGTTGGTTTTAAGTACTTTTCGTCATTTTAAATGAAACAAACTATACGGTGCTATACAATAAAAAAATTGCATGGTCATGTCCTGATATTATGCGCCTGTGTATAAGATTACAACAAACATTTATGATTGACTGTTCAAAGTAGGTAATCTGCTCTCGCTTAAGAGCTTGTCTAATTAATATGCCCGATTAATCGGTCGATATAAATTATAAAATCGGTAACATTATTTTAACATGTGTTTTTTATCATTATCAAATAGCGAATTTGATCGTTGTGGATAAAGTCGATGTAAGTACTCGTAACGTCAAGGAACATCGGTAGGACTAGCCACTTTATTGCCAAGCAATAAGACTTTGAATCAAACTGGCTGTGTATTATCTTATCACCCTTACGTTCTAAGCGAAACGATTTTAATAACACCTGTATTATTTAAATAAGTAGATAAGGTAAATTAACAGAGGCGTATTCGAAATTGTTGAATTACCAGTGGTATTTATACAGAAATACAATTTGAATTATATTGCCGTACTTGCATAATCCTACTAATATTAAAAACGCGAAAGTTTGCAAGTACGGTTGGATGGATGTTTGTTACTCTTTCACGCCAGAACGGCTGGACAGATCTGGATGAAATTTGGAACATAGATAGATTATAGTCTGGAATAGCAGATAGGCTACTTTTTATACCGGAAAATTGCGTAATTCCTGCGAAATAGCGGTAAACGAATTCTATGCAGACGAAGTTGCGGGCAACAGCTAGTAATACAATATGTAGATAAGCAATTTTCTTTCAATTACGAGTACTTTACCAACAAGGCCAACCGACGGTCTGAATCGTTTAGAATGCATGTACTGGACGTTTTGTTTGTACGGATAGGCCACTACAATACAGAACAAGTAATAGTTCAAGTACAAATAATACTACAGCTAGTTTTTTTAACTATTTTTGACAAAGTATGTGTGCATTTTGCGTACTAGTATACATGTACAGTCAGCGTCATAATATATCATGGTTTGAAGCATCCAAGTCGGTAAAATAGTTTAGTATGCCATAGAAATAATATAGTGTGTCGAACTTTTTGGTCACCTTAGATGTATCATACTATAACATGACGCTGACTCTATTATGGTCAAGTTATAGGTACGTATGGTTTTACTACGAGAATAGTATTCAAAATAAATCTTGTCACATTATTACGTACGTACGTAACTTAGCACTACTTGTAGCAAAAAAACCTGCTTCAAGTTTTACATTCCTATGTATAATTATTTGCTTACAGGCGTCCTAAATCTAAATGTTACAGAGTTGTTAGGTACCTAATTCGGTTTCGGTCCTACGCAATATCTTAATAACAATAAAGCATCAATTAATGCTGTAATCTTTCTGATACGCATACGATTAAGGATTACATTCATTTGGTAGTTTTGCACACGCCCGCGTCGGAGGTGTGAGGCGGTGATGTATAAGCTACTTCTTTTGACGTGCTTGCTGGCTGCAGCGGCAGCGCAAGATGACGTGTTCAAACTTAATATTGTACACTTCAATGACTTCCATGCACAGTAAGTACAGTTTTTATGCATAGCCGTTGTTGTACTTACCTAGGGATATGTTTGAGGGCTTGGTTAAAGATATGGCAGCGGTTGTCAACGTTTACGACGAAGCAGTATAAAGCGGTTGTTAACGTTTTCTAGCGTTCTAAAACTTTAACAACTACTTTAATTGAATTAATACATACGTATTTGTTAAAAATATGACTCCATACAAACCTTTACGTGGATTTTACAATTTGTGATGCTTTAAAACTGCCTCACAGCAGTTGAAGACGTTCACAACCGGCTCCAAGTGACTTACGTTTAAGGGAGCTATAAAAGCATAACCACCAGTGTAGTAACTCCGTGTTAAAAATAAGATGTATCTACCTATTGTTTTGCACATTGTGGGTTGGTATAAGGAGTATCTCTATCATCGAATGTGGAACTTATTAAATCTACCATACTCTAGCATACCATTGATAGATTTTTAACCTGCTTGTGATGAGATTAATGATGGCGGATTAAGTGATCTCAAAATGATCTTCGGACGATTGTATGATCAATTTCAATTCATGACTGTAGAAAGGTGTCTAGTAGTCTACGGTAATTTTATTTATTTTGTAGTTGAAGATCGAAAGCTTGAGGTCACAGGTTCGGTCCCCACTCAGTGCAGAATATTTGTGTGCGAATCTTTGCTATTGAATCTTAGTTTAACATTTAAATAAAACAAAAACCAATCGTGCAGTTTCGACGAGATCAGTCCAGCGGGCACCATCTGCAACCCGTCCGAAGCGCCCTGCATCGGAGGCTACGCCCGGCTCTACACAGCCATCAAAGAGGCGAAAGAGGACGAGCCCGACTCCCTCGTGCTGAACGGGGGCGACACCTTCCAGGGCACCATCTGGTACAACTTCCTGAGGTGGAACGTTAGCCAGCACTTTATGAACTTACTGCCGCATGATGCTCATGTGAGTCATAATATTTAAGGCTCTACACCCAAAGGTTACAAGAAAATTGCCTGGCTTAACCATGATGTATGTTTTCGGTGTTTTATGCTCGCTGGCTGCTAGTATTGGTAATACCCGGACAACGTTGGAACACTCACTTACTTTGTAATATAAGTAGAAGCATTTCAGGTACTTAAAAGTGATGAACAAAAAATTTACCTTGCTACTCCGCTACTCGCGTGCAAGATAACCAAGCCTGTGTGAAATATATATAACGCCTCAGTGTTTGTGTGGTGTAAGTAATTAAGTTTGTGGGGTTTATGTGTGTTTTATTGGCAGTAGTAGAGGGAGGGATTGCATGAAAAACATATATATTTCATACAGGCTTGGTTATCTTGCACGTGGGTAGGTACCTAGCGGAGTAGCAATAGTACATTACTGTCTAGGCCAGGAAGTAGGCAATTGCTGGCTGAGTATTGGTTTGATTGAACGGACGAGCTTGCGAGTCCGTTTAATAATACGAAGCCAGCAATGCTATTCTGGCCGAGGCAAGTATAGTGCTTTTCTCAAAAATCGAAAATAAACAAAAACAAAAATAAATGAAAACATAATAGTGAAAATTGTTTTGCTTTGCCGCCTTTTTCTATCAATGGCATTTGAAGAGAGTATTTTTCTACCCAGAACACCTAAATCTAATTCAGACACAGATAAACACGTTGTCGTATTAGCTTTTTTTTTTAATTTGGTGTTTTAAGTCTTGTGCCTTTATTTTATAATGGTGATTTGCATTTTTAAAAAGTTAATAACTAAGAGACAGTAATGGAATTTGTATGCAACATTACTGGAGAGTTTAGCGCGACAGTAATGTTTTTTTTTTTTTAATTTTGGACTGACCGGCAACAATTAACTTCCTGTTCTGATATGTAGTTAGCAATGACGACTTTACCGGACATTTTTGAGAAAAGTTATTTTTTTGTTCATTGAAATGGACCTCCGCAAAGTAACGCCTGATTCAATACAATACTTAAAGGTGATTTTTAACATAACATATTAATAGGTAACTAACATAATAGAGAAGTGCATAAATGAATAATTATTGAGACCTATATTTATCGATTACCAAAGCATACTTATACAGGGTCATTTTTCAGCTAGTGAATTGATAAGCAGCGATATTAAAATTTGATTGATTTATAACGTGAAATAATGACGATTAGGAATTAACATTTATCGGTTGCCCACGTTATCGCAACTCGGAAACGCAATATAGGGATGCTCATATAGGAAACATTTTGTAATCATTTAGGTAGGTCTTTAGTTCATTTTAAATTTCTAAATGTCACTGAAAATCAGAACACATAGAAAAATCCGAAAAGTAAAGCTATGGCCGGGAATCGAACCCGGATCCTCGTCATTCCGTGATACGTGATACGTAGCAGGTGGGTAGTCTTCGAATTTTTCTACCCGTTCGTCAGCGTGGCGTTAGTTCATTTTATATCTTGTCTGTGTAGGTATAGATATGTGCGGTCTATTGCAGGTGCTCGGTAACCACGAATTCGACCACGGGCCGGAGGGTCTGCTGCCGTACTTGGAGCGGCTCAACGCGCCCATGCTCGGGGCCAACGTCAACACGACGTACCAGCCGGAGCTGACGCCCTTCGTGCACAACCATGTTGTGCTGGAGCGCCGGGGGAGGAGGATCGGCATCATCGGAGTACTTTTGCGCGTGGTATGACCATCAATTGGCATTGTTCATTTTTTTTAGTATGCTCCAATTCGAAAACCATTTCGAGGAAAACCATCATTTATCCGATTTATCTTGTCCGATTTCAAAAATACTTTATGATTGCAGATATTTTTGTAAAAGTACTTTGAACCTTTGTTTGACCGAACGACCCGGTTTTTAGACAGAATCCAGCATCGAATGTTTGCCACAAAAATGAAAAAAAAAAGTTTAGCTATGGCAACTGTCACGTCACTGTCAAATCGACAAAACCATAGACAATAGTACATTACTGCAGAGGCCGTGAAGTAAGGGATTGCTGGACGAGTTTGGGGTAGGTGGCCGAGTCGAAGACGAGGCCAGATAGAACGAGTCCTGCAATCCCTGTTCCGGCCAAAGCTTGTATAGTGCTTTTCTCAAACAATGTGAGGAAATATTAAAATTAAAATAACTACTAGACAATCACGTAAATCATAGTTTCTGAAAAGGAGGTTGTCCGGGTTTCTTTTCGCCAGTTCATGAAAGCATCGTATGTTTTCATGTAAATCTCTTTACTTTTTTCCGGTAGCATATTTTGCATAGCTAAATTTGCCTCCTCTTTTAAATGAGGCGGAGTACAGTTCATAAGTTCCCCGTCACTTTCATCACTAGAAGTCATTTTTATTTCTGTTAAATTATAATAACAATCACTACGAAATACGCATAAGCAGAAAAAAAGATTTTCGATTTGCCACCTTTTTTATTTTTTAAATGTACTAATTTGATCCAGCTATTTGAGCACCATGTTTAACCGCACATAAATATAGTACCATAGATTTTTTTTTTATGTCGCAATTATGCTTAGGTACAGATTGTGGTGGTGGTTGGCTGTATGTAATTTTTTCCTTTGCCAATTTAATTTTAGTATAGAAATTTAAAAAATTAGAGCAGCGGACAAAAATGGATTTTCATACTAACTTTTGTGGCCTAAGCCAAGAAGTAATGTAGGGAGCCATAAACGAGAAACTTCATGTCCTCATATCGGGACATTAACGCATACATTTCCGAGCATGTTTGAGAAAAGCAGTTTTTTTATAGCCAGCCGAACGAAGGCGATTGGAATTCTGTCTAAATTCAAGAATTATCAAACAGCGAAAAAATATTTATTATTAATTAACAAAGCTACGTAAAAGCATAATATTCAAATTAGTTGCTTGAAATAGTCCATTTTATCAAATAAAGGTGTTAAAAGCACAGCTTAAAAAAATGAACAATGCCAATTGCTTTATTATGGAAAACCTGAGGAAACGGAATGTTAAGCGACCGGTAATTTTGATTTAAGGGTGATTGTGACGTTTGATGAGATCTTTAACTAATCAGTGGCGTAACTATAACGTCTGGGGCCCGTGGCAAATTCGTCAGATATGGGGCTCCTTCCTCAATATAAAGAAGTGCATTAGCGTCCCTTCTGTGCTCTAAACCAAGCCAGTTCGGGGTCCCGTAGAGCTAGGGGCCCCTGGCATTTTGCCACCCCTGCCCTATAGTTACGCCACTGGAAGTAAACATTCTGTCGGCCAATACAGGACATGCAAATCGAATACCCCAAATTATTTCGCAGCTCAAAGTTTATTTGAAATCCGTTATTAATTTAGGAAATTTTGGGTCTAACTTACCTACATACTTAAGTTTCATGTAATTTGTTTAGCTAATTTGAAACAGTTCGTTTTGCATCTTTGATGCATGCGCGACTACGCTGAAAACAGTACGTCTGCACTGCAAGTGACTTTGAGAAGAGTTATTCTTATAAATGATCGATGGTTACAACCACAGACCATCCTTATTATTTGTTTGCTATCTGTCTTTGTAAACACTAGCCCCGTTCAGTTCTCAGCACCCATCGGACAAGTGATAATGGAAGACGAAGTGGAAGCGATCAACCGAGAGGCCGCCATCTTGGCTGAGCAAGGCGTCGATATAATAATTGTGCTGTCGCATTGCGGGTACACTAGCGACGTGTAAGTACCTTTCATCTTCAGGCTATAGAATATGCTTTTTTTTTCAAAGTTCTTGAGTGCTGGATCATAGTCTTCGTCGCGGGACGAGCCTAACTTATTTTGTCGGTTTTTTGCCACGCTCAAAGAAGCCTCTTTGCTAGACATGAACTAGGTTTAACGTTTCGTAATGTTCATTTCAGGGCAATGGCAAGGGTTATATCTCCAGAAGTCGATATCATAGTGGGAGCCCATTCGCATACGCTTCTCTTCAACGGAGAGACTCCGAACGGAGACTTTGCTGCCGGAGACTATCCTACTGAAGTCGTGCAGACCAATGGGCATCGGGTAAGCTATAATAGTAACCTCAGTGCCAATATCGATAGTAGAAGTAGTACAGTCGAGGGCAGACATATCGATACAGCCATCATGTCAAATAGATATATGTGTTACCGACCTTATTGTTTGTGGCATAAAATAAAGGTAAATATATTTATGCCCTTGACATACCTACTCTATAAAAAAAATTACGAATGGTGCTGAGTAAGAAAATTGAGATTCATAATTGCGTATGTACCTCTACTTACATACATACATACATATATCACTTATCCCTTACGGGGTAGACTGAGCCTAAGGTAACAAAACCTAAAGGCCACGTTTAGCTTGATTAAGGGCATGTAGGTGGAAAGGGAAATCAAAATAGTGATGGGTTGCTAGCCGCATCGCCTATAAAATGATTCCGACTTTCGCCCATTCCCTCGATGGGCTTTTAGCGTCTGCGCGGGAAGAGAAGCAACTGGTAAATTCTGTTTTTTCTTTGCTCCCAGACCATGGAAGAAATACCTCTATGCCATAGAGTCTATGGACACGAAAATTGGTCCGAATAGCCGCGGACGTCCATCGTTTTAGCACAGCACTGCTCCTTTTATCTGTGACTTAACTAATTAACTATGACGTTTATGTATTCAGCAGTTAAGGGTTCTTCCACAAAATAAAGAAGTGCATCAACATCCCGTCTGTATCTGTACCTAATGTAGGTTTAGCCAGTTCGGGGCTCCCTAGTTAGGGACCCGTGGCTTTTCGCCCGTCCTGCCGTGTTATTGTTACGCCACTGCTCTAAGCTCATCTAGTTTGGAGCCCTTGGCATTTTGCCCATACTGCCTTATTGTTACGCCACTGTCTTTTGTTGTCAAAATGTGAGTCGATTTTTTTTAATGCCTGACAGATCCTAGTGGTGCAGGCTTCGTGCTACACGCGCTACCTCGGCAATATCAAGTTGTTTTTCAATGCCGCCGGCACTATCCAGGGATGGGAGGGGGTACCCATATTCTTGGGAACTTCTATTGTCCAAGGTAATGTTTGTACTGGGAGGGAACGGGTTTTGTTTTCTAAGAGGTTGTCCTGGCCATTATACATTGTTAAAGGTTATAAAACCTGTTTTTTTTAAATACTAGTAGATCGATGATTTCACCAAAGTCAAATCTAATATGGATAAATTCGTTGTAGTAAGTTAGGTGAAGCTCGAGATTCTAACTTAAAATCCACCCCCTTATCCCCTCGTAAAGGTTAGCAAGCATTTCTGAATAATGGTAAACCATGACTGACTTGATTAGAGGTACGCGAGGATCCCACGAAGCACGATACGAGGGTACGAGTGGTTTCGTTTTGTTGTTATTAAACATGTAAAAAATATCAGTAGCGCCATCTAGATAATAAGTAAGGACTTGTTAACAGTGTTTTGTTTTACATTTACGAGACATTTGGTTGAAGCAGTGTCGCCTGCTCTTTTTCACTAACCTTGGTTTGCAGACCCGGATATGCTCGAAGAGTTGGAGCCATGGCGACTGGAGGTGGACGCAGTCGGCAAGGAAGTCCTAGGGCGCTTGTTGACGCCGCTGAGCCGCAGTTGCTACTCGCGCGAGTGCAACATCGGCAGCTGGGCTTGTGACGGGTTCTTGCACCAGGTCAGTGAACTCTAGAATAGCAGCACGGCTAGAAAGACAACGCGCGAGATAGACTAGGTACCCGTGTTTATCTAAAAGTTCTAGAGAGAGACGGCCCGGATATGGCGTGCATTGGGTTGTCGCTAGGTTAGGCAGCGCATACAAATTGTGGTGCGCCATTCTCCCGCTGACTACCATGGCTATCACCACTTCACGCCACTGCCTATAGGCGTTAGCGTTGCTCTATACTAAGTCAATAAGTGAGATATTCGATTTTCACTCTGTCTCGTCTGCCTTTGCCTAACTAAAAGTTAAAAAGTTATACTTATATCTAATCATGCGTGGACTTAGGATGTAGGTAGTTAGGCTCCCGATTTTTGAAGGCACATCACTCGAAAGTGATATTCGAAAATTAATTGGATTTGTAATTTTCATTTGATACTTATAACACTTTCTAGTGGCGTTTCACAAAGGTACCTATGTGATTTCGAAAATCAGTTAACTAGTCGTAAATTTAAATGAATTTGTAGCAAAACACAGATTACCACTACCACTTTCTTCAAAAAACGAGTACTCTTTTCTTAAAAGGCCGGTAACCTCCCTATCCTATGTGGGTGTCCATGGGTGACGGCGATTGCTTTTTATCAGGCGATCGGCATGTTCGTTTGCCCCTATCACATAAAATTTAACAAATCGAGCTTCAGGGGCAGTGTTTGACTTCGAAGTAATTTAGCTTTCAGAATGAACTGTCTACAGTTTGAAACGCATTAGCTCTAGTGAGGTGCTTTATCATGTTTGTGTTGTTTCAGTTGATGGAGCGCGCGCAGGGCTCCGCGTGGCAGGACGCGCACGTCTGCATGATCAACGCGGGGGGGCTGCGCGCCGCCATCGACCGCGGAGGTGAGCGGCTTAAGATATTAACGCTTTCAACCAGAGTATGTATGTATGTATGTAAACTCTTTATTGTGCAAAATAGACAAGACAAATACAATTGACAAACACTGAGATACATGCACAAAGGCGGACTTGTCCTTTTAAGGGATCTCTCCCAGTCAACCTTTGAGTAGATGAAAGGAGTATTATTATATTAGGGATGGACGAGTAAGTTTAAAAATTGCAAACACTGAGAGCCACAATGCATAACTTTACCGAATATAATACATAAACTCCTAAAACCTACCAGTCAAACTACTTTATACTACCTATAATATTATATCAATAAAATATACTACATAAAATAAATAAATAAAGAGCACAATAATAAACAAAGGAATATTTACCATTAATTTAAGAAGTTGGTGCGAGCTACATCTTCTTCAAACCTTCCCTTCAAACCTTCAGAGTAAGGCCACTATTAAGCATCTTAACGCATTCGGTGCCAGCTGTCATGTCCGAGACTTCTTCAGGTGCCGCGAACGCATGCGCGTTCTAACGGCCGCAAGATTGCGACAGGGACACTGGGCGGAAGTCACGAAAACGCATGTATAAGTTCCCGGCAGTGAATGCGTTAAACGGCGCGTCGCGAAAATCTACGAATTCTTTTTCTGCACTTATTTACACTACGTATGGTTTTTGGGGGTCACGGTAAATCTTCTGTAATAAAATTCGGTTTGAAGAAAAGAACATATTCGCGCTCTCGCTTGCTCTAGTCCTAGCCGTACTGTGCGAGATAGCTGTTGCGCGAGGAAACGTCCACCAATAGGAAAACAGCGCTGAACGAGGCCGGAAAAATGAAGGTTTCCTATTGGTGGATTTTCCCCCGTACATCTCGGGTCGATGCCCAGTCTTATGCCTTATTGCAACCACAGGACATATTACGTTGAAACTGATGCAAATAGTTATCATAATTATAACATAGGCACCCGCTAAGAAACGATTTTGCGACAGAACCGGATTTAGGTGGTTTAACCCATATATCAGCACCGCAGGTTCAACGCCAACGACCTATATATACGTCCATTACTTCAATGCAACAGCAGCCTTCGTTCAATTGGGTTTAGGTTCAATTTAAGGCATCGCAATAAAGACGTCTGGCGTATGGGTGACGTCTCTTGTATTTGACGTGGCGCCGAAAAGGTTAAGGGCTCTCACAAATTTGTATGAAAGTCCCTGGTATTTTGAACTAGAGACCAGAAATTCGAACAAAAGGTAGTTATAGGTAGGAAACGTCTGTCCCAAAAAAGGATTTGCAACTTTTATGGAGTTTCATAACAAACTGTGCGCGGGCTAAGTCGCGGGCAAACAGCTCGTCAAAGGCGCGATAATGTGAAGGCGCCCTAAGTTAAAATGTTCTCCTGTGTCCGTAGAGGTAACGACGGAGGGTTTGCTGATGGCGATGCCGTTTGAGAACTACGTGCAAGTGTACGACCTGAAGGGCCAGTACCTGCTCGAGGCGCTCGAGTTCTCCGTCGGCGTGGCGCAGAGCGGCGACTTCTACAGCGGACGCATGCTGCAAATCGGAGGTCAGTCAGTTTTTGAACATCCTATATCAGGTGCTCTTGTACTAAGAAAGAAAGAAAGAAGAAATTTATTCCTTTTTGCAAGACACACAAATATAAGATAATATACACAATTTTATAGAAAATAAACAAGGTAAAACAAAAAAAAACATAGACATGAAAAATAGATCATCTGCGTTGTGTGTCTTCGCAAAAGAAACGGCCGCTGGCTCAGCATTACGCTGAGGTGTTAGACACCTGCAGCACTGATTTTCAGCCAGAACCGTCACTACTACGTACTAGTGTTTTATCTAGTAGAAAATGGTCGTTTACATACATATATCACGTCTTTATCCCTTACGGGATAGACAGGAGGTAACAAATCCTTAAGGCCACGTTTAGCATGATTGTGGGCGTATAGGTGGGAAGGGGAATCAAAATAGTGATGGGTAGCTAGCCGCATGGCTATGGGTAGCTGGCATGATTCCTAAGATTTTCGCCCATTCTCTCGGTGGGGTTTTACCACCTGCGCGGGAAGAGAAGCAGCTGGTACATTCTATGTTTTTTCTTTACTCCCAGACCAGCAAGCTGTAAATAAGAATTAGAAATTGTAGTTTATTTATATTGTTATAGTTTCAAAAGTAACAGTTGCGCTTTGTGTACAGAACGACTGGTCCTTTTCTATTGTTGTTTAACATGAATAATTATAGTTTAACAATGTAATTCCAGCAACTCGATTTTTAACCACTCCCAATGGTCTAATTGATTTGAAATTTTAAGTTATCGTTGAACAGAAGATTGTCCTTAATTCAAATTTATATTTTTAACAAAATTAAATAAATTTATTTGGTTGCAAGAAAACTTTTTACACAACATTTTTCACTCACTCTACCTCTTGTTGACGGTACTTGCATTGACATTCAATCTGCGTACGTATACTTAATTTCGAAACCTTACTAATCCTCCTTTCACAAAGCCGAACTCGCATTTATAGACCGACCGCTTTAAATGAGTCCTCGCCCTTGCGGGGGCCACTCTGTGCGGGGGGGGGGCAGGCGCACTACCCGCCCGCACCGACAGAGCTCCCCGCCGTCCTACCCCGCGCCCCGCAGCCGCGGGCGAGGATTCATTTAAGCGATCGGTCTATAACCCTCATCATTGCATAAACTTTACTTGTTTTACATTCAATGTTCTCCCAGGCATGCGCAACGTGTACAACGCGTCAGCGCCGGCGGGGTCCCGCGTGACGTCACGCATCCGTTGCATAGAGTGCTCCGTGCCGCGCTACGAGCCTCTAGACCCCGAGGCTACTTACCGCGTCGTCACGCAGAACTATATCGGAGACGGCGGCGGCGGCTACACGGTCAGTACATTATAATCAGAGATGTATAAGATACCCTAAATAAAGTAACTGAAATACAAAATGCAAGATACTTTACAAAAAAATATTTCAGATACAGATATAAATAATTTTCTAAAAAGGTGTCTGAAATACTAGATACAAAATACCTATCTTTCAAATACTTTTTAAAGATAAAATACTTTTATGTCACACCGGGCCAAAAAGTCGCTTTTTAGCCTAGTGTTGACATAAAACTATGTAAACTACACGGGAAATAAAAAATAAAGCCCTCGATTGCATATTAAGACCCCTCGCCTCGTCAAACCTAAGGCCCCTGGTTTGGTAGCCAGATTCTATCAACTAAATTTTTGAACGACGGTCTGCGTTCAGTTGCGTTCGGAAAGAAAATCTTCGAAGTTTATTTTTGTAAAAGTATCTTAGGGAATATAGTATCTATTTTATTATAAAAAAGTGGAAGACGTAAAATTGTGAACACACCTCGGGCGGTGATAAAGAAAGCCTCGGGTCGCATGTTTATTGCCCGCGCCTTTGGCTCGTGGGACAAGTTCCTGCGATCTGAGATATTCTTTATTTCACCACCCTCGGAATGCAGAATGTACTATTAGCGTTGCCATAGCTTTGTGTTAACTTTTTGAGAAATACATATCCTCTCCCGTCAGATGCTGTCCGAGAACCGCGAGAACGAGGAGAACCTGCGGCTCGACTACGTGATGCTGCAGGACTACATCCGGCAGCAGGGCTCCGTGCTGCAAGACCTGGACGGGCGCATCGAGATCGTCTACTAACATCTCTATACAATGTCCAAGATAACAAGTTAATATAGCGTTCTCTCTTGCACTTTTGTATGCAACAAAGTGACAAAGGTCGGTGGGCCATACACGTCAGTATGTTCGTTTATTCATCACTATCACTACATAGTATAAAATAAAGTCGCTTTCTCTGTCCATGTCCCTATGTATGCTTATATCTTCAAAACTAAACAACGGATTTTGATGCAGTTTTTTTAATAGATAGAGTGATTCAAGAGGAAGGTTTTTACGTATAATTCTACGCAGAAGTCGCGGGCAGAAGCTAGTAAAACAATATACAGCAAATGTAGATGAAGGGCGGCGCAAGGAGTGTGTAACGCATCCGCACCGTACAAGAGACAGATGTTGACTGAACTTTGGCCGCCATGTAAACCTGTCCGATGTCAAATGTTTGTGACTCATCGCTGACCAATCGCGTGCTTTCTGAGTTTTCTAGTACTAACTAGTTATGATGGACATGGTATACAAATGTAATGACTATAGACTAGCCCCTTATTCATAAACGCTCTGTAGGCTTTTGCTAACTTAGCAATCGTTTGTCCTTATCTGTGAAAGGTAAATGTCAAAATGAAAGATAAGGACGAACGATTGCTAAATTAGCAGAAGCCTACAGAGCGTTTATGAATAAGAGCAGCGTGCAGTGAGGGATCGCGGTTACGGACTCATTCTCCCACTGTTACATTATGCCCCATTATACTTTTTGTTACCTGAATAAACTATTTGTATTTGTATTGTTGCTAAGAATGACGAATTACACTCCACCATAAGGTCGCTATTTCAATTCGTTTTGCTCTTCAGGAATTTTAAGACACCTAACGAACCTCCAATTTTTTATCTCTAGAGAGGTTTTTTATAACAGTGGGACATGGGTAGCCAGGGTAGGCAATGCGTACAAATTGTGTTGCGTCACTGCACCGTCCTCACCGACTACCCTGGCTCCCCCTCCCCCACTACACGCTACTGAAATAAACGAGTTCACCATTGAGAGGGACGATCCTTCTAATTTCGTAAAAGCCCCCTGAGATGTCATCATTGAAGTGGGAAGATTTCTATGCGCTATTTAAGCGACTAAGTCTTATGACGATTTGATGTTAACAAACTGCGCGGATAGATGCATTGGAAATAATGTTGCTAAGTTGTATAATTTGTGATAAAATAAAACTATTTACTCAAACAAAATTAGCTTTATTTTGTTCCTTGCGCGATTTGTATGGTCCTACATAACACAGTTACATACAAATCATTACGTATTATTTACATAAAATCTGAAACCTAAATTATAATTTGCCTGTTCATAAGTTATAAAACCAATTTTAATGAAAACATGTTTTATCTGATTGCTTCTTCCAAAGTCAAAGTTACTACGGAATAAAAAAATAAAACATCTTTCAACTAAAAATAAGTTTTATAAACATATCATAAAAGGAGCTAGTTATAGTGAGATATTTTTATAAAATTTATTTTATATACATAATCCTAAGGAAAAATTGTCGGTTTTAAGTATCGTATAACGTCACTATGAACTAAATTGCCTTTTAGCACCCTGAAGGTCCATAACTAAGTTAAGTCAGCGAGTAATTTACAAACTTTAAAAAAATACAGTTAAATTATCGTTACGAATCCATTTTTTTATACATTTAAGAGGCTTTAATTGTCTAGCCTATTTCAGCGTCACTAATGCGTATAATAAAATACTGTCAAGCTAATATTTCGCACCCTTCGTGGAAGAAAGACGTAAGTCCCATTGTAAGTCAATAGGACTTACGTTACTTAGGGTGCGATTTATAAGTGTGCGTCTTTGCCCTTCTGCGTTGTAGAAATGTAGTCACGAATGGAGCTTAATTTCCAAAGAGTTCAGACTGGAGAATAGAGTGATGGTATCAGCAACAGAGTGACATCAGTTTGTACCTCTCTCTCTAGCTTATCTTGGTAACAACGTGTTAAAAGCAATAGCATATATTTCACCATTTGGTACGTCGTCGGTACTTTTAAGTCGACACTGTTCTTAATCGCGTCGTAAGATTAGCACGTGACGAGTCTTCGGAACTCGGTTACTTTTTAACACCCCTCTATTACCTAGTCTAGCCTCTTTATTTCAATACAAGTCTTTTTAGCATTGGGCTAATTCTACTTGCGGAACTTCAATGATGGGCAATGCCTTCTTGAAATCCTCGATGTTCGTTATGAAGTCTGCGTTATTTTCCGTAGAATCACCAATAGGGTTTGTCGCGTCTAAGTAAGTCAGCTTGTAGGTCTTGGGCTGATCGATTTCAGTTACGTTGCCGTCTTTAGCCGATTTGTGGCCCATTATCTGAAAAAAAAAAAAAAAAAAAAATTTTTTTTGCGCCCGAGTAGCCTGTTGGTTAGAACCTTTTAAATAGTTCCAACTAGCATTTGGGACACAGTCCGCGTCTGGCGGTAAATTTGCACTTATGCGGAAAAAAAGTAACCAAGTTAAGGAATTTTCCAATATTAGTTTACCCCATACACACAAACAAAAAGAATTACCTATTTATTTAACTTTTAAAAGTAATAGAAATTTTAAAAAAACATACCTGCACAGAAATCTTCCTGAACTGGGACTTGTTGCCGGTGGAGAAGTGATTCTCTACCCAGCTCTTGATATCCGACAGTTTAACTTTCTCAATCGCCTCCGCCTTGAAAGAAACAATAATTTAAACTCGGGTACTTATGACATACATTATTATGGTCAAATAGGTGAAAAGAGGATCAAAATAGTGATGGGTTGCTAGCCGCAGCGCCTATAATATGATTGCTAAGATTTTCGCCTATTTCCTCGATGGGCTTTTACCATGTGCACGGAATTTACCATTGTATTGTATTTAATTTGTCTTTATGAAACAAATTGTCATTTATTTTCATACCTCCAAGAACAGTCTCTGGAATTGGTACTCCCTGCTCACAATCTCCCTCCAATTTCTTTCCACCTGAAATTGTAAATATTTGAAATAATGTAAATATTTGTCAAAAAAACGGGTTCTGATTAAAACAGTTGCAACTTGAACCCGTTGTCATATTAATCGTGCGCCCTAACGCTCAAATGTCCGCCCTTCGTCAATAAGCAAATGGGTTTCACTACACATTATAAGACAAAGTCCTACGCCGCTAAACTATAAAACACTGAATGGATTTTCGTACGGTTTTCACCAATAAATAGAGTGATTCACCAGGAATGTTCAAGTACCTACATACCTTGTTAGGGTGTTGTGTAAATTGCTTGAAAAGTCAATCTGCTTGGGATACAAATTTTAATTTAGCGTCGATGAAGTAGCGGGCAACAACTGGCTGCTTATAAACATAGCTCGGGCAGGTCATCGCAAAAATAGAGACTGACATAGAACAAGAATCAATAGAGTCGTAATAATGTTACTAAGACTTTGATTACATAAACAGTTCTCAACAAGAAACAACCGTGAGACAAGATCATAATTACACAAACGTGCCCCTGCATCAGCGAAACGAACTTGCTTGCTTGGCTTGGGGCGAGCGCTCCAAAAGGAATGAGTACGAAGTAGTCCGAAACATGGAGAACATCACTCGACTTTTATAGGTGAGTTATCCGTTTTAGACTACAAGCCCATGGACAAAAAAAACATGTGAAATGAACCAGCGTGAATCAGGCTTAGAAGGCTGTTCCTATATCATAAAATAACTCTGAGCGCTATGCCGTCATTTCTGAGCGGTACAGATTTTTTCTCATACATTGAAAAAAAAAACACTAACTTCCGGCACCACCACTTTAAAGCGGCACTAGGTTTTCCAACATTTATTTTTAATCATCTATAAGCTATACCTGAGAAATTCCATAAATGTGCCGCTCAGAAATGACGGCTTAGCGCTCAGTCATTTTATGATATAGTACCAGCCTTCTAAACTTCATTCACGCTGGTTCATTTCACATGTTTTTTTTTCCATTGCCTTGTAGTCTAATTGTGTAATTACCTAAAGAGTTACATTTCCGCAATTAACATTTTTGACCTTTTTCGTCGCGTCTTCCTTAGTTATTGTTCCATTACCGTGTTGCGGTTTTCCATTTAGCTTTCCAGGCTATGCTTATAAATGACAAGTGTAGCACAACACTGACCTCCTCCTTGAGCTCGTAGTCGGTGGTGTGCTTGAGCTGCACGAGCGAGTGCTTGGTGGCCTGCAGCGTGCGCTCGCTGAGCCGGCGCATGTCGCGCGCGAACTTCTTCAGGAACGCCTCCACTCGGCTGTCTACATGCGCGACGCTAAAAACACACATGCACATATACATACATAATTAATTTAATTTTGTACATGTTAGGTGTTAGATTTTTATTTTTTAACAACTACCCAATTTTGCTTTATGTTTTCACAAAAAAACCCTTGTGTTCAAGTTCTAATTTCTAATCTATAATATAAAAATGAAACGCAAAATGTGTTGCTAAGCGCAAATCTCGAGAGCAGTTGAACCGATTCCGCTAATTCTTTTTTTAGAATATTCCTTGAAGTATGGGGATGGTTCTTACGGAGAGAAAAATTCGAATAATTGCCGGGAAAACCCTAAAAACAGCCCTTTTCTTTTTTCTATACAAACGTTTTCTAACTAAAATGTAGAGTAAATTGGAACTTTATTGCTTTTTAATAAAGTTCATATTAAATTACAAGGACTCACTGTTGTTTAAGCAATATAGGTGTGTTCCTAACGTCAAAGAGTCAATTTGCACTGTATTACCGCTGCACAAAGTTCAAATTCTATCAAAACAGTATGCGTGCCACATTCCAAATCTTTTTGACAGCACGAAGTCTGTCGGGTCCGCTAGTTTTTTTTATATAAAAGAACGTGTGTATACTTTCTTTAATACACATGAACCTATTTGGACCAAGAGAGGCGCGGGACCGCCGTCACAAGCTTTCTTAAATTTTATAATGTTATGAAAAAAAAACATCTTTCATACATACGACCGGATAGCCTAGTGGTTAGTGACCCTGACTATGAAGCTAGAGGTCCTGGGTTCGAATCCCGGTAGGGGCAGACAGTTGTATGATGAATACGAATGTTTGTGCCCGAGTCATGGATGTTGTATGTATTTAAGTATGTATTTATCTACATTATATAAGTATGTTTATCCGTTGCCTGGTACCCATAGTACAAGCTTTGCTTAGTTTGGGGCTGGGACAATTGGTGTAATTTGTCCCAAGATATTTATTAATTTACATATTAATCATGTCTTTATCCCTTACGTATCATGCATTTTTTTTAAATAAAAAGTACCTGAACTTGTCAGCCTGCGTGTTGACAGTAACGCTGAGCCCTAGGACTCCGAAAGTGTATCGCATCATACTGAACACGCTGTAGCCGAGCTGCTCCTTGGTCCGCAACGCGTCGAACACCGGTTCCTCCATCACCATCTAGAAAATCCATGAGTCAACTTCATAAAGCTATATCCACCAATAGGATCACTTAATTTCCCTAGCCTCCAGTGGCGTGGGGTCAAGCATATCAGAAGGCAAGCCGAAGGGCATTTAACTAGCATTTTCATCTAATTGGCATTGTTCATTTTTTTTAGTATGCTCCAATTCGAAAACTATTTGGAGGAAAACCATCAATTATCCGATTTATCTTGTCCGATTTCAAAAATACTTTATGATTGCAGATATTTTTGTAAAAGTACTTTGAACCTTTGTTTGACCGAACGACCGGGTTTTTAGACAGAATCCAGCATCGAATGTTTGCCACAAAAATGAAAAAAAAAAGTTTGGCTACGGCAACTGTCACGTGTCACTGTCAAATCTACAAAACCATAGACAAAGCCGTTTTTTTTATAACCAGCCGAAAGAAGGCGATTGGGATTCTGTCTAAATTCACGAATTATCAAACAGCGAAAAAATATTTATTATTAATTAACAAAGCTACGTAAAAGCATAATATTCAAATTAGTTGCTTGAAATAGTCAATTTTATCAAATAAAGGTGTTAAAAGCACAGCTTAAAAAAAATGAACAATGCCAATTCTGCGCAATAAATGAGCCCAACTGCCTTAAAATAGGCAAGCCGGTGGGAATCGAGTTCTATGGACGCCACGCCACTGTTAGCCTCGCTCATAGCAGGTTTCCTATTGGTGGATTTTTTCTTGCGCACCGCTTAGCTACCTCGTACAGTTCTGACCTTTTATTACGAGGTTAATAATTCAAAGTTTATTTCATGCCTTTCCTTTCTCACCAATATCATCATCAACATGAGCGTGAGAGAGACGGTATGATAGGAACTTTTAATTTCGGAGAAGCCCCTTGCTACCACGAAAAAAAACTATATGTCAACAAATTAAAAATGGCACTTTTCTGTGAACCCATATGTATGTACGGAACAGTGAACACATTTTCAAAGATTCCCTAAGTTCTTGTGATAGCATGGAAAATGTTGAGATGATTTCACTACTCAGAATATGAGAATTAAACTAACTAACACGATATTGTTCAAATTCATTCCACTTTTAAGATTTGTTTTCAATGGCCACATGCATGCCTTACTAAAGTTTGAAAAACTTACAATTTCGATTAGCTACATTCGACATTCGATACCATAACGTTGTCTCATTATTCAAAGCCCAAAAATTGTATTCTCAGATAGATGGGCTTGTAAAAATAACGGAAATCAAGAGTAGTAACAACTAATGACATTTGCTGTAATCCCTCCTCAAACAACACACGGCTATAACTGAAACGTGCGAGAGTCTTAAAGGGATATTCAGTACTTAAATGTTTTTTCTAATTAATTTCATCATCATCATCATCATCATCATCGTCGCCTGAAGACGTCCATTGAACAAAGGCCTCCCCCTTAGCACACCATAATGAACGACAACTCGCCACCTGCATCCACCGGTTTCCCACAACTTTTGCGATGTCGTCGGTCCACCTAGTGGGAGGCCTGCCAACACTGCGCCTTCCGGTTCGTGGTTGCCACTCGAGAACTTTTCTCCCTCAACGAATGTCTGTTCTACGAGCGATGAGGCCTGCCACTTCAACGTACATACTTCCAACTAATTAATTTATTTCGCCTTAATTAAATTAAAGAATAAAGAAGATGTTTTTATTTTTAGACAGGTACATACATTCCCCGAACGCTACAATCTGGTCATCTTCAAGACCAGCGTGCTCTACCCTAGATGACATCTTCGCTTACCGTCAGGAGTGATTGTGATCAAACGCATGCCTACATACATAAATCACGTCTTTATCCCCAACGGGGTAGACAGAGCTGAAGGTAACAAGACCTAAAGGCCACGTTTAGCATGTTTATAGGCGTATAGGTGGAAAGAGGAATCAAAATACTGATGGGTTTATAGCCGCACCGCCTATAACATGATTCCTACGATGGCCGCCATCCGCGCGGGAAGAGAAGTAACTACATTCTATGTTTATTCTTTTCCAGACCAGCGTGGAAAGAATCGAAGGATTGAACTCACCATGAGTACTTCTAGCGTGGCGGTGTCTACTCTCGTGGTGGCCTCGCCTTGGTAGTAGTTGGTGACGATGCTGTTGGTGGACGCGGGGTTGAGGCTCAGCACTCGCACCTTGCGCTCGCCCAATGGCAGCTGGTGCACTTTCAACTGGACCAACAGTACAACATTACTTGGCAGCTGTTGCGCGACTAAGTTGCGAGGAAAATTCCTCGAGAACTATGCAAGTTACTTTATATTTTTTTTTCAAGCAATCTTTCGTCGCATCTATCGCTCGCCGGGAAAACCGAGCTACCAAATTCAGCGATAACCCCTATGTCTTTTATGTTTAAAAAGTTCCTAGATAAGCCATACTAAACCTTTTTTTTATAGGGACCACAAATAAATTTCAGTAATGGTGTCGAGAGCCACAAACAAAAATTATTTAGGACCTAATTAAAACGCAATTCAAAGTGAACAATGCATTTACTAGTTTTAAAGCGATTTTTGGTACTGTGACCATTTTTTTAAAATTTTATCAAGATCTGGTTTGAAAAATGGTTTACAATAAATTTGAAACTTCAGATGGAACCAAACACAAAGGCCCGGGGGACACCTGTTCAGTATAGCTGTCCTAGATAGTCCTAAGAAAATTATAATCAAAACGCTAAACTTATATATAATCATTGAGCAAAATTTTCTGCGAAGACATAAAAAAAAAGAGTAAAATTCACATTTTTATTGTCTTATCTGTAGTATACATACGTGAGGCATTTCGTTTTCGGAAAGTTCCTCCCAGTTGATGGTGGACAGCACATTCTCGGATATCCGGACGGCGCGGTCCCACTCGATGTTGCCTTGCATTAATACCTGTGTACAAAAGGAGATCGTTTAACTTTTATTTTGTCTAGGTGGCAAAAAGTTTGTTCACTAATAGCAAGGGCGGCCAACTTCATTTGATCCCAGATCTATTGTTTCTGACTATACTGTGTGCAATCTACCAATCACACAGTCAGTATTATTGTTAAAGTTTCTGCACAAACAGGGCAATTGTTGGCCACCCCTGCTGTATAGACGTACAAAAAGGAATTCATCTGTATAGATGCAGGCACGTTAAAAAAAATTACGCGACCTTGCTTCCATGCATTCGAATCACATTCAATTTTTGTTACTGGCCAACTAACTTTGACGTCAATATCTCTCTCTCTCTCTCTCTGTCTTCTTAGCTCTCAGGCGGACGAACTGAATAAATGCGGCTATTTTCATTCGAAAGCCAGTTTCCTTGCAGTCGTTCTTGATCATGTTTGGTAAAAACCGGTCCGACAGTTTGAAGAGTATCCCCTCTTTTCCAAGATGATGTAATTATAAGTTTTTTTAAATACTATCAAATGAATCAAGAATTTTTATTTCTTGATTTTTATTTTTACTTTTTCGGTTTTACCGTTAGAAATTAAATTTCAAAATGTCGGTGAAAATTAGAACACATAGAAAAATCCGAAAAGTAAAGCTATGGCCGGGAATCGAACCCGGATCCTCGTCATTCCGTGACGCGTGCTACCCTACACCACCCATAGCAGTTGTATAGCACGCGTCACGGAATGACGAGGATCCGGGTCCGATTCCCGGCCATAGCTTTACTTTTCGGATTTATCTGTGTTCTAACTTTCACCGACATATAGATTTTTTTTTTTAATTTTTAATAGTTACTACCTGCAAGTAGAGCCGGCTGAGCAGCTGTTTGCTGAACGCCTTCAGCTCCTCCAGCTGTATGTCGTGCACCAGCGCCGCCTTGTCGCGCGGCGAGATGTACGGGTCCAGGAGCAAGTTCATACGAACGTCCCTGAGATAAACATTGACTGGGTCACGCGTCACGATCACGGACAGACTAAAGAAACAGGCGGATGCCAATGTTTTGTACATCGACGGTTCTGGCTGAAAATCAGTGCTGCAGGTGTCTAACACCTCAGCGTAATGCTGAGCCAGCGACCGTTTCACTTTTGCGAAGACACACAACGCTGATGATCTATTTTTTATGTCGTATGTTTTTTTTTTGTTTTACCTTGTTTATTTTCTATAAAATTGTGTATATTATCTTGTATTTGTGTGTCTTGCAAAAAGGAATAAATTTCTTCTTTCTTTCTTTCTTTTTCTATCGAGTTAAGGCTATCCTCAGTCTACTTGGGATCAGGGTGCACGGCCACTGTGGTAATATCGGGAGCTCGTTAAAGGCTATCGCGATCAGAGTTGGGCAAAAATTATCTATTTACGAAAAACCGGGCAGATAACTAAATCATCTTTTATTTGAAGTAACTAAATAATCCGTCATTTGTTATTTTGAATTAATCTAGATCAGTTTCATTTTTATCTAGATAAATTAGTTGGGATTTTAAATAAAAGATGAATGTCAGTGTGACGGTTTGACCCGACGTGACATCTACTATATAAAAATAAGTCGGGTTTTCCTTCCTGACGCTATAACTCCAGAACGCACGAACCGATTTCCACGGTTTTGCATTCGTTGGAAAGGTATCGGGCTCCGTGAGGTTTATAGCAAAGAAAATTCAGGAAAAATTTCAACAGAAAACACACGCGGACGAAGTCGCGGGCAACAGCTAGTTCTGTATACATTTATTATTATAAGCTAACTTCAATAACAAACGAGGTCGGTTATCTTCATCTAGATAATTCATCTAAATAAAAAAGTTGTCAACGCACTATTTGTGATTTAATTTATCTTTGAATAAATTTATTTGAAATAATTATCTAGATAACGCCCAACTCTGATCGCGATCTAAAGTTCCGTAGAAAATATGTATAATCTGAGACATTCTTTATTTCAACACCCTCGCGGTGCAATGGACTTGTCGCGAACTCCTTTCTTTTTGATACTTTTTTATATCTTTTTTAATTATTTTGTTTTTGAAGTCTATTTGTCACATGTATTTCAGTTGTTATTATTTTGCTGTTCAGATAGTACAAGTCTTGAGCTGAGGAACTGCCTCTCATTTTCCCCTATAATTTTCATACAGTCCACATCGTACGCTTCAGACTATTCTATTCTATACGTATTTGACGTACTTGGCCAGCTTGTGCGGCTTTATGAGCACGTTGTGGTACGTGCGCGCGCGCACCTCGCGCACCGCCTCGAACAGCGGCTGCGTCAGCGCGTCCGTGCTGCTCGTCATCTCGCGCGTTATCAGCTCCACCAGCAACTGGCGACAAACAAACAAACACTAAGTCACTGTCTGTATCTAGCGCACTGATATAGTATCTTGGGCGGCGTGTTGTGGCATTAGTTATTATGACCAGAGATCGGACAAATTTGCGTCATTGCTCGCAATAATGTGGACATGACTCCAAAATTAATCAAATATGTCAAAATACATATATTAAGAATAAGTATATCCACAGAGGTTTTATACCTATAGAACTAGAAAACTTTTTTGTCAGAAATAATAATCATATCTAGCAGGATCGTGATTTCTTTATTATACAAAAAGATTTACGAGAACGACAACTGCCACTTTAATTAACATTTTGCTAATAATTTTATGCATGTGTAAATTTTTATCTCCGGGAGTTCAAATTTTATTTCGAGAAATTAATTAAATGATTAATTTTTGAGTCATGTCCACATTATTGCGAACAATGACGCAATTTTTTCCGATCTCTGATTATGACTCACGTGTAAGTTTTCACTGTACCCGCTGACTTTGAGCATCAATCCCTTGTCTGCTACGTACAGCGAATGCGACAGGTCCGCCATGTTAGCTGGATACACTTCTTCCTGGAATAATATAATTTATTCAGTACCAACACATAGTTAGAATTTAAAAATTCATTTTTTTTTCATGTGTCACTTACCTTCAGTCCCTGTTGCAAAACGTCAGTCCACAGGTCTAGAAGACACGAACTGCAAAAATACTAGGTTTTTTTAATATTTCAAGGTGCTCGTCAAATTAGGGAAAGTGTGGTTTGCTAATTATATCACAGGACAGTCTTCGAATTTTTCTACCTGTTACTAGCTGTCACATGATCTTGTTACTATGCGAATTTTTGTCGCTAAGCGTCATCTGTCTGTACGGCACAATTACAAACTCCCGTGGAACATCTACTGCTCACCATGGACGAGAGAAGGCATATAATATAGCATACTATATGAATGCAGTACTCACTCTCTCGGCGACTTAAGACTGAGCGGCGTGATGAAATAGAAATACAGCAGAGCCGTTGGAAACCGGAACTTGAAATCCGGCTTGTACCACAACTCCATGTGGCGGTTCTTCCGTAGCAAGTTGGGTTGGTCTAACCTGCAATACAAATAACACAACAACATGTAAATGCCGTACGAATGGAACCATTAAAGTCGTTATTCCGCTTCGCAACCACCGATGGATTTACTTTTTATTAACTGTCAAAACTTTTTTTTTTATTGATTTTGTCGGGCATTGGCTGTGTCATTAACTAAATGCCAATTCAACTGATTATATTAATATATTGACTGTGAAGATGTGGGATGTGCTAAGGTTTAGTTAGGCAGTCTCTCCAGATCGGTCACCGGCGCCATGCGTGCACACTGAATGATTCCTTAATGTCTCAGGACATTCCTTGTAATTCATTCAAGGCCTTCGTGAACAATATCTGCGTATTTGGAAATAATTCCACTGTCAGGTCTGATCCTGACATTCGCAGCTCTATTCGTAAGTCAGTTAGGAAATATTAGATGTTTCCGAGTGCTTTGGTCTGTTGTAAATATTCAGGTATCAAATATATTCAAAATTCAAGTATGACATTCACTAAATAAATCTCTCTCTCTCTCTCACACACACACACACACATATGTAATACAAAACTTACCTAAAGTTATTAACAGTAGCAATCAAATCTCCCTTAGACAACACAGTAGTTTCTTCCAAGTTCATTTGTGACTTTTTATGTATGTCCTTCAACGAGCTGTTCTTTAGGTCTAGCCCGAGTTTGGTAGCCGCGTCTAGATAAGGCTGTGCCGGCGGAATGAGGTCGAAGTTGGTTGTGAGATAGACGTTCTTGTCCGGTTGATGGAACTGTGTGTATGGCTCCACGTGAAGCCACCGGTTTAGCCATTCAGAGGGGATCTCTGGAAACAAAAGTTGTAACAATTATAACAATCCGACCGCAGGCTAATCAGTTACGCCTACGACTTCGTCCGCGAAGAATTTGTTATTAAGAGACAACGTAGCATTCTAAGGGTGAAAAATCTGTAAAAGCAGTCCAGCAGTTTTTTGACTTTATATGTTACAAACAAAGATACAAATCTTTTCTCGTTATAATATTAGTATAGATGGATTTAGGCAAGAGGAATCAATGAAATGCTAATGTCAATTGAAGGTTGAAGGAATTTCTTAGTAGACTACGTTTATACAGCACACTTAAACAGGCCCAAAACCGCGACAAAAACATCTATCAACTATCAACTTATTTTTTCATTATGTTACCTTCTTTCTTATATTCAGTGCCAAACCACTTCTCCTTAGAATCGTACTGTATCTTGTTCGTGTGTTTGTTGGACAGTATCATTATGTTGACGCTGTCGGCACGCATGCAATCTAGCACTTCGCTGATGCCCTGTTAACAAAACCAAACATTAAGCACTGATACCAATGAGGGGCGAGGAAGCTTAGATATCAACTACTTTTCGTTCAAGAAACGAACAAAAGACGTAGATCCCGTGCCGGTAAAAGAGACAGATATATTTATAGTTGACCGCTGGCTGTACACACCGCCGGGGAGGACTTGCTTCCTATAGCAAGTTCCAGCGACAACTCGCTGCACTTGTACACACAGCAAAGCTATTCGGTAAGCAGGATAGATACGGCGCGAGCTTACCTGATTATATGGCCGTGTGTACACACAAAGGGTACTGACCTTAGGATCATACTTGTAGTAGAGCCGGTCCCCCGTGATGTAGTGTTCGGGGGGATAGAAGTGCATGTTTTCCGCCAGGTTCTCCACGTAGTCAGCCGGCTGCGACTCTTCCTCAAACCGGAAACTCGTCTCTTCTATCGTCTACGAAGCGAAAAAGTTTAGGATCAACTACTTTATTTGTAAAGATCGAAAATAACGGGGTAGTTCTCGACTTATTATTTATTAGCCATTTAACATTAATGGCATGGCTTAGACAGTGATTACTATCGTGATATTGGTATGTCAATATAGGATTTTGAGTTTCAAAACAACCAGATTAACTGCGATACACATCAATATGTCGCTATATGGTTTCGATCGGTACTTTTACTTTTTCTGTGTGTCTACTCTTGCTTAATACTTATGTCCTGTCAATCGTTCAAAGGTTCCTTTAAAGATCCCTTTTAGGGATAAGTTCGCCTTTGTGCATGTGTATTGTCCTGTATTCATCTTTTTCTTGTGTTTTATGTACAATAAAGAGATATACATACATACATACAATTATATACAATAAAGAGTTACACATACATACATACATATGCGTGGATCACACGATTACAATGGACCGTCTAATCCATGACATTTAGTGTATAAATCTATCACGAAAGTAAGTAGTAAGTAAGTAAATGCTTTATTGTACAAATATAAAGAAACAGATACAATTCACAAAAAATAAAAATAGCATT
Source organism: Pandemis cinnamomeana (assembly GCA_932294345.1). Classification (NCBI taxonomy): domain Eukaryota; kingdom Metazoa; phylum Arthropoda; class Insecta; order Lepidoptera; family Tortricidae; genus Pandemis; species Pandemis cinnamomeana. Next base: position 6,232,939 of record OW028720.1, read on the forward strand.
AATATATGCACAAAGGCGAACTTATAAGGGATCTCTACCAGTTTACCTTTGAGAAGATGCGAGGAGCATTAAACGAGGGACCGACAAAGCGTGAGTTTAAAATTCCAGATAGTGAAAGCCACAATAGAGCGTACATATCTAAACACAAAGTCTGAAGAATACTTTTGGATTTACATTAAGATGTGTCAGGGATGGCTTTATTAACGCATTCGCTGCCAGCTATACTAAGTACTCGAGGCTTCGACAGGTGTCACAAACGCACAAGTGCGTTCAAATGGATTCAGAGTCATGACAGTGGCACTGGGTGAGTCGCTTCGCATATATGCGTGGCCGGCAGTGAATGTGCTAAACTCTATTTTACCTTAAACATTTTATAAGCTCTTTTTCTTGAGAGACTACACCCAGAACTGTTAATAACCATGCATATGAACAAACTCATAAATCCGTGGTTGGTTATTTACGGAATATCCGATGCGACTTACTTTTATTTCGTTGTAAATTCTTTCCGAAGGTCCTAGTTTCCTTAGCATGTTGATATATGAAAATATCGCTTCCAGAACCTGTAAATGAAAACAAGAAAGTTTTGATATCTTGACTAGCTCCTAAATAATATACCCCTGGGGCTATCCAAATACACAATTTACTCAATTTATAATTTGATTCCATCTCTCATCAGTTATGTGGGACGCTCCTCCCCGGCCCCCATCCAGAGTGGAAGGAAGCGGGAATTATAAGGCAGGATTGCAAGGACCAGTAGGCTTATTACCTAACTCGCTCGCAATCGCCATCGTTTTCATGTTGACAGTTCTTGTATGTGACAGCTAGCTGATTCCGATGCCAATTGTCAGCCCATACATGAACTGTCAAAATGAACACGATGACGATTGCGAGCGAGTTAGGTAATAAGGCAGGTTTAACTACATAACTTGGAGTCAACTTCTAACCCAGGATTAAGTAGTGTCAAGATTCATGGAACGAATGAACAAAAAATATTTTCTACTAAATATGATAGCGGAAACGCGATAGCAAATGTGATAACGGAGTAGAAAGGTAAAGATTCTTTGTTCATTGACATGGACCTCCGCATAGTAACGCCTGATCCAATGAATTATTAGTGGAACTGTCATCCCTAACCCACTATTTAATTCCTAAACGCTAGACTGCAGGCGAGCCCAAAAAATATGTACTCGTATTTGTCTACAGTGTACCTCATACCTCATCGATATGGTCGAGTCCATCCTTAGTGAGCACGACTTGTGTCGAGAACAAACTGTACATTGAGGTGTAGTCGATGCCGCTTTCAGAGTTGCCTGTGTAGATGCCCAGCGCCCACACCCTGTATAACAAAATATAAACTATTACAATGTGAAAGTAATTCACTCTCTGTCATTTGTTACCTCTTCAGTAAAAGTACTTGCAGCAGTCTTGGTGAAATTTGGCAAAAAGCTAGTTTAAATATTAAGGAATAAAATAGGCTATTTTCATATCCTAGAAAATGGCATAGTGCCTGCTGGATAGCGATTAAGGAATTATTTGCAGACAAAATTTGGACAGTTGACAAAATAAAATACAATTTAAAAAAGAGGAAAGGAAAGGGGAATCAAAACAGTGATGGGATGTTAGCCGGCCGCCTATAACATGATTCCTAAGATTTTAGCCCATTCCCTCGATAGGCCTTTACCATCAGCGCGGGAAGAGAGCGTGGCCTTAAGTTCTGTTACCTTAGGCTCTGTCTACCCCGTAAGGGATAAAGAAGTGATTCATGTATGTATGTAAAAGAGATTTTAATTAGTAATTTAACACTCATCACTGATGAAGTTAACATGGCGAAACTTAAACTAAATAATGATAATAAGCACTTACTTCTTTCTCAAGTAAGACAGCAGACTGCCTTTCCCCTCGTGGCCGAGCAGGTACGAGATGTACTGGTGTGGTTTGGACTCGTATTCCGATATCAGGGACCGCATACACCACGTCAGGTGCACCTGAAACGTGAAACACAGCTTAAGAGATCATGAGATAAGTAAAACTCAAAATACGGCATACCCTAATTTTCCACTGACAAAGCGGAAACGATTTCTTCAAAGACCTCTAGCACTTGTGGTACCCGTGCAGCGCCTAAAAAACTAGTTTTATATTACACTAGCGACCCGCCCCGGCTTCGCACGGTATTATGCATGTATTATAAATATAAACCTTCCTCTTGAATCACTATCTATTAAAAAAAACCGCATCAAAATCCGTTGACTGGTTTTGAAGATATAAGCGGGGACAGAAAAAGCGACTTTATTTAATACTATGTAGTGATGATGATAGTGATACGTACCTCTGTGGTATCGCTGATCGGTTTGACGTAGTAGATGCTGCGGAACTCCGGCGTGACGCGGTCCGGTTTGAACGCGAACTGGTCGAAGTCATCAGCCGGCAGCTTGTTCGTGGGAACCTGTCCGAACGTGTTCACCACGTACTGCTCCAACGTCGGGAGGTCCATGCGAGCCTACAATAAAACTTCCATAGATTAGCTGCTAAGCAAAATGTAGGCAGTGTGAAATTTTACATTGGATACTAGGATAAACCACGGACAAAAAATTAAGATTCTACTTATAGCATACACACATACACAAATCACGTCTTTATCCCTTACGGGGTTGACAGAGCCTAAGGTAACAAGACCTACAGGCCACGTTTAGCAAGACACTGAGGGCGTAGAGGTGGAAAGTGGAATCAAAATAGTGATAGGTTGCTAGCCGCATCGCCTATAACATGATTCCTATGATTTTCGCCCATTCCTTCGATGGGTTTTTACCATTTGCGCGGAAAGAGAAGCAACTGGTACATTCTATGTTTTTTCTTTGTTCCCAGACCAGCATGGAAGTAGTAGCATAACCTAATAAAATCTAATTTAGCTACCTTCATACCAAATTTACCTCTCTAGTTGCTTCTCTTCCCGCGCAGATGATAAAAGCCCATCGAGAGAATGGGCGTCTCTGGAATTATGTTATAGGCGATGCGGCTGCGACCCATCACTATTTAGACTTCCCTTTCCAGCTATACGCCCTTAATCATGCTAGACGTGGCCTTAAGGTTTTGTTACCTTAGGCTCAGTCTACCCCGTAAGGGATAAAGATGTATATGTATGTATGTATGTAAACCAAATTTAAAATTTCTATGAAATCTAAATCTATTTTGTATGAAAACACTCTTTCTATTGGATGTATCTCTTAACTGAGTTTACTTAGCTTAAGAGCAGCTATACTCAACCTGCGGCCCGCGGGCAACAAGCGGCCCGCCCGGCCCTTGTGATTGGCCCGCCTTGAGCTACCTACCTCTACGACCTACCCCTAAATAAGTTTTCCTTGTGGTCCGTGACACTATGACTAAAACGTGTTTGTGGCCCGTATAAAAAAAAGGTTGAGTACCACCGGCTTAGAGGGTTGGTTCTTTTATACCTCCAGGACCGCAGACCTAAGTATTAGCTATTTCAACTTCATACCTCTACACGTTCCCGAGAAAACGCTCTTGACGAACGAACGTTCAAGAATATGACCCTACTAGCTGTTGCCCGCAACTTCGTCTGGCTATAATTCGTTTAGCGCTATCCCGTGGGAATTACGCAATTTTCCGGGATAAAAAGTAGCATATGTGTTATTCCCGACTATAACTTATTTATGTTCCAAATTTCATCCAGATCTGTCCAGCCGTTCTGGCGTGAAAGAGTAACAAACATCCAAACATACTCACAAACTTTCACATATGACCCTACTAGCTGTTGCCCGCAACTTCGTCTGCATAGAATTCGTTTAGCGCTATCCCGGGGGAAATACGCAATTTTCCGGGATAAAAAGTAGCCTATGTGTTATTCCCGACTATAATTTATATAATGTTCCAAATTTCATCCAGATCTGTCCAGCCGTTCTGGCGTGAAAGAGTAACAAACATTCAAACATACACAAACTTTCACATATGCGTCCTTATGCGACCCTATGAGAGCGCTTGTAGACGTCCGTTTTTTTCTTACACCGGACCGGTGTCCGTCGCGCCGAGAGGAAGCGGTGGTGCATCCGGCGTAAATTGTTCGCCGGACCGATGTCCGGTGCATGTACACACATTCATTATAATTCATACACCACCGTGAATCCGGCAAAAAAACACGGTCCGTTATCCGGTGAAAAAAACGGACGTCTACAAGCGCTCTAAGAGGTACGGAATCCCAGAAACTAGTATCACACACCTGCACAGCAATAGTCATCCGATGCGCGCTGTAATGCCGTTTCCTGAACTCGTGCGCAGCGCGATGCAGCCGCTCGTCATCGTCCACGTCGTCGCGCAGGCTCCGCAGGTTGCCCCACGTGAACGTGCGCGCGGGGTGCCCCTCCGGGAACAGGCTGGACAACAGCTGGTCCTTGCGGTTCGAGTCGGAGGGGGACGCGATCGCGAATTCTGAAGGGATTCGATGATCAATAACGCTATTGATCCAGTCGATCGCACGATGAAGAAAATAATAAGTTGACATAAAGTTAATCAAAGCCACCAAAATTGGAAATTTTATATTTTGTAGATAATGGTGCACTGTAACTCATATTTACTACTAATATTATAAATGTGAAAGTAACTCTGTGTGTCTGTTACCTTTTCACGCTTAAACCGTTCGACCGATTTAGTTGAAATTTGGTATATAGATAGTTTGAGTCCCGAGGAAGGACATAGGATAGTTTCTGTCCCGGAAAATTGCATAGTTCCCGCGGGATAGCGATAAGCGAATTCTGCGCAGACGAAGTCGCGGGCAACAGCTAGTATGTTTATATGCGGTAATACCTTTTCTCAAACATAGCCTGTAACATTCACATTACTTCTTAAAAAAGGAGATACGAAGTTAAACATTTATAGACGTCTAGCTGTTGCCCGCAACTTCGTCTGCATAGAATTCGTTTATCGCTATCCCGCAGGAATTACGCAATTTTCCGGGATAAAAAGTAGCCTGTGTTACTCCAGACTATAATCTATCTATGTTTCAAATTTCATCCAGATCTGTCCAGCCGTTCTAGCGTGAAAGAGTAACAAACCATACTTACAAAATTTCGCGTTTATAATATTAGTAGGGCTATAAGCCTAGCCTTGAGGACTACAATAACTAAAATTACCTTAATGTCAAAAAATTCACGGTCTATGTTATTCTCCCCGTTGGTACACAGCAGTGCTAGCACTACTGCTTGGAGGCAGGTTTAAGGATTAGACGGCCAACAATAAATTTAGCTTAGGTAAGTTAGTCTTCGTTTTAACAAGATTTTAAAGGCTAATATCGTGTTGAAACCTTAAAAGCGTTACTATGCAATTCAAAGAAGTCGTAATAGTACATTACATTCCATGGGTGGTGAAATAATGAATGCCTCAAATTGCAGGAACTTGTCGCACGAGTCAAAGGCGAGGGTAATAAACATGCGACCTGAGGCTTTCTATACCACCGCCCAAGGTGTGTACACAATTTTACGTCTGCTCCTGGCCAGGAAATGGAAGTTTCCGCTCGCGTAGCGGGCGATAAATTGGTACTTACAGCTCGGGGCGACGTAAAAACACGTGGTTGCTAGCCATAAAAATGATTAATGTGTCGTTACAATAATGACGGCGGAAATAACAGTTTTAGAGTTTATTTTAATAACAGTGATTGCATACTTAAAAAGCGTAGTTAAGTTTACTAGAATTTTACATATAATATTTTACTTTTAGAGTTTTGAGTAAGTATAGCTTTACAACCAATGAGTGAGACCAGTAATATCTGGGGATTACAAATCTCTAGTCTGGAACACAACAGCGCAAGCTCTGTTGCCGGCTTAGCGTAAGAGGTGGTACCAAACCGGACGGACCTTGTTTAAGTCTAGGGCGTGCAGGAGGGCGTCGCCAGCCCCGCTAGCACGAGAGCGCACGAAAGTCGCGTCGCGCGCGAGTTGGACTACCCGTCTCTTTCTTGTTGGTGCAGTAAGAAAAGGACGGGCAATCTATCTCGCGCGCGACGCGACTCTTGTGCGCTCTCGTGCTAGACGTGCTGGGCAGGCAGCGCGTACAAATTCTGTTGCGTCACCTCCCTGCTGCCTACAGTCACCTTACCGCTGCCCGCTACAAAAGCGACCACGCGCTGCATGCCTCTGGTTGAAGTTGACGAGGTTTGATGGTTGAAGAATAGAAAAAAAAGCACTCACCAGACTCGATGGCTTCCCGCTCCCGCTGCATAGCCTCCTTCCTCATGAGCGGGCTCACAAAGAACTGGCTGAACATGTCCATCGCGTGGGGGAGGTGCTTCTCTTGGATCTCGAAGTAGAAGGTCGTCACCTCGCAATCCGTTGACGCGTTATCTGAGCCACCTTTTTTCTGCGAAATATTTAACACTTGACTAATAATATCCTGATGAGTATGGGAAATATCGTTAATAATGCTTTTCAGGCATCCGCTCGATATAGTAGACTCCATTGATGTTTGTGCACCCATCCCTCTATGAATCGGTAGCTGGCAAACTTCTTGAATAATAATGAGCTTGAATGCAGAAACTAATTTAATGTACTTTGGTACTAAACTGAAGTACGCGTGTACTTTTTTTAAACTTTTTTTTTAAGAAATCGTGTGGCAAACAAGGAAGTGGGTCACCTGATGGTAAATACGACCTGCCACCCAAGGACACCCACAACACCAGAATATCGCGGATGCGTTGCCAGCTTAGACGGCTAAAATGAAACAACCTCTTGTGCAGGTAATTTCACTTTCCACGTCGGAACACAGCAGCGTAGGCAATGCTGCTTAGCAGGATTAGCGAGTGGGATAGTGGCGATCTAGCACAAGGTATAACCACTCGCGAAACTTAACCCACAACGACGCTCAATGCTCAAGACCTTTGATGGCATCTGCAGTTCGAGTATTAGGTAAATACCATCGAACAAATTAAAATTAATTACTGACCCACCGGGGAACCCTTTCACAGTAAATGTAAGTGACGTTACATTGAAAAGACGAGGAAATCATGTGACGTTTACAGTGAGAACGTTCTACGGTGCGTCTCGAATCAAATGGTTCGACTGCAGCGACTCACCTTGATAAAGGCATCGAACTCATTCTCCTTGGGATACTTCTCGCTGCCCATGAAGACCATGTGCTCGACGAAGTGCGCCAACCCTTGGATGTCTGCCGGGTCGCTGTAGCTGCCGGCGCCCACGCACAGAGCGCACGCCGCCTGGTGACGAAAACAAACATCATAAAGACTAACATAGAGAGAAAGAAAGAAAGAAAGAAGACATTTATTCCTTTTTGCAAGACACAAATATAAGACAATATACACAATTTTATAGAAAATAAACAAGGTACAACAATAAAAAACATAGAGATGAAAAATAGATCATCAGCGTTGTGTGTCTTCGCAAAAGTAAAGTAAGTAAGAGCAAGGTAAGTTAAGAGCTTGCAACATGTTAGCGTCTTGCGAGGAAGCATTAAGAGGCCGGGCTTTTGCATGAATGCAACACGTATACCATAAGCTGTCTTGCACGTGTACATATATACATAAATCACGTCCCTTACGGGATAGACAGAGCCTAACGTATCAAGACCTAAAGTCCACCTTTAAACGTGATTGTGGGCTTATAGGTGGAAAGCACTTGAACGTGTAGTGGCAGAATATCAAGGTATAAGTAAGTCCATTGATACGAGTATATGGGTCTGTTTCACCAATCTCTGTTAAGTTCCTGTTATCTTAAGTGTCAGTTATCTATGATGTCGTCGCTCTGTTTCGTAGTAAGTGGTGAGACAGGCCCTAGGCCCTAAGTAGATTGATGTGGACCTTTCAAATTAACGCCAGGTGGAATCAATTACTGACAATAGAAAATATTAGACAACAATGGCGTAAGTTAAGTTGTAATGTAACAGTTGTAATGTAACGACCGCTAATAAATTTATTGCAACGTGCATACATAAAGGAAAAACCTTATTTACTTATTACAAAAAGGCCTTCGTTAAAACAAAATTAATGCGTTCTTAATTCATACCATACAGTACCATGTACGACGCATTGTTTCGATGAATTATCTATTGTACTTAGCTAGTCACGTCTCGGGAACAGGGAAAAATAATTTGCAATTATTGTCCTTTATTGCTGCTTTGTCATAACATAACCAAAAATTAGCGCTGTCTGTCTGGTAGGAGTAGGATTCTTGGTCGAGAAAACTTCTTCAAAACAACATGATAGTACGGGCTGTTTTAAAAGCCTGCAATGTTTTGCGGCAATTCATTGCCATAATTAGATAGTTTTATAGATTGGTAGTTAATTACTCAGACATCTCTTGACAAATCGTACGCCATACAGTTTCTATGACTATGATTAGAGGAGGGTTACATTTGCGTATTTGTTGAGTTACAAAAATAAATATACGAACTAAATCATTTTCTCACATTTTAGAAATTTCGGGTTATTTCTGCTCAGGATCAAGAATACTACCGTTTCTCATACAAGAAAAAAAGTGTTGCCAATTTTACAAACTAAATTTCGCTGCCGGTTTTGTTACCTCCATACAGACATATATGCAAAGTAACAATTTTCTAATGAGTACACATTATGTGACAATTTTTTAACCTTTTACAACTTTTAAGACATGCCCGCTGTTCGCCACATTAGGATAAGACAACGTCGAAATATTACTACGTATTCTGTCCACTATTTGAGCATCACTAACGATAATATAGTTTCACGCGCATGTTTACAGCATTCTTCGTATAGTGACTGGGAAATGTGTCGCGTAACCGCGTAACAGCATGCGACACGCTCCGCGGATTGCGTAAAAGGCGGCGTAACGCGCGTCAAGTATTATGGGTTCATTCAACATGTGTGGCTATTGGTAAAATTATGTTTTACCAGACATTGGCACTTTGATATGCAAAGAATTTACGTGCAAAATTAGAAGTAGCTAAAACTATATGTTAACATGCACACAAATCACGTCTAATCACCGAGCTTAAGTTAACAAGACCTAAAGGCCACGTTTAGCATGACTGTGGGCGTGTAGGTGGAAAGGGGAATCAAAATCCCTTTTAGGGACAAGTTCGCCTTCGCGCGTGTTGTCCTGTATTCATCTTTTTCGTGTGTATTATGTACAATAAAGAGTTATATGTATATGTATACATACCTACATACATACAAAATAGTGAGGGGTTTCTAGCTGCATCACTAAAACTATAATGGTTTTAATAAAGAAAAATGCATAGAAAATTGGTAAGCGCAGGAGTCGACTGGTATTGAAATCAAACAATTTCCAAGTTACATTAATGACCAAGGCAACTTCTGTTATTGACATAGATATTAGTATTATCAATCGAGTTCCCATTGCGTTTTCCTTTTTCATTTTCATTATTATCCTCCTGCCTCTAAAGTTAAGAGTAGCGAAGAGTTGAAAACCAAGGGGGGCTATTCCAAAATTCGATTCATCACATCGTCACTCTCCCTCTCAAATTAATGACTATAATTGTGAGCACGAAACGAACTTCAGAAGTCGAATTTCGGAGTACCTATATTTAACGCCAGCTCTGTCTCTTGCCCATTAACACGCTGAGTGAGGCCTATTCACCTAATATATTTTTGTGCTATGATTGTTTAGGTGTTTTATTGTTGTGCCTATGGATAATTTGTATTTTTTCTTCTTTATAAATTAAGCAACTAGTCATTCAATTATAACGGCCAGTGTGTTCACACAAATTACGATAAGTGGCGTTCCGAATGGCACGTGTTTCAATTAAACGCTGTTATCTAAGGTACGTGTGGTGCTAGTAAGTGATCTTGATCTCATTTAAGATTTATCCTTGATAAAAACAAGAAAGTTTTCTATTAAGCATATAGTATGTTTCGCAACACTTTGTCAGATTAAAAATATTTTAAATTGTATTATTTACGAATAGACAACCGACCTAAGAAGGCAGATCCCTCCTTGTCGTATGAAAAAAAAATGCGGATAGATATCCACAGCATTAACTGCATTCGAATAACATCGGTTTTTTCCTCAAAAGCCCTACCAAATTGCTCGACTCATGCTTCACGAATGCTTTCACACAGAAACCCTTGCGGTGGGGAATACTCAACTTAGTCATGAACCTGCTAATGACAGGCTTTAAGAGAAATAAGAAGTAACCATAGCAATCTTCGCACAAGGAATATTTTCTAACTAGCTACTTGCAAACTACAGTATAATCGCACTATAATAAGAAATGCAAGGCCGAATATAATGCTACTGCAATTTCCTGACTACAAATGTACTATACTAGTACAAACTACTTCTCGATTTAGCTACTCTCGCTATCATCGCAGTCAATGTTTTTCCTGAAATTGTAAATGGAATTGAAAGCAAAAGAATTTTGAAATCGAAATGAATATTGTGACATCCATTGGATAGGCGTTATTGGATAGGGGTTAGTTCAAAAAAGGAAGTAGGGGCAAATGATGTCTTATAGCTTTAGGAAAAAGGTAATTTGAGTTTAGTTTTTTTTTTAAAGGGTTAGAGCCTCGGAACAGTTTAACCAATCAGTATGTTCCGAAATAAATTTCGAATATATGACAACGTACAGACCAGACCTTGGAGGGCTATACATCTCTAGTCGTATATTTATTATTTTTCATTGGGATCTATACACCTATATCCAATTGGCATTGTTCATTTTTTTTAAGCTGCGCTTTTAACACCTTTATTTTATAAAATGGACTATTTCAAGCAACTAATTTGAATATTATGCTTTTACGTAGCTTTGTTAATTAATAATAAATATTTTTTCCTTGTTTGATAATTCGTGAATTTAGACAGAATCCCAATCGCCTTCGTTCGGCTGGCTATAAAAAAAACGGCTTTGTCTATGGTTTTGTCGATTTGACAGTGACACGTGACAGTTGCCATAGGTAAACTTTTATTTTTTATTTTTGTGGCAAACATTCGATGCTGAATTCTGTCTAAAAACCGGGTCGTTCGGTCAAACAAAGGTTCAAAGTACTTTTACAAAAATATCTGCAATCATAAAGTCTTTTTGAAATCGGACAAGATAAATCGGATAATTGATGGTTTTCCTCGAAATGGTTTTCGAATTGGAGCATACTAAAAAAATGAACAATGCCAATTGAATTTTTATTTTCTTTATTTTTACAACTATAGTTTTTTTTAATTCAATGTGTTTTTTATTATTTTTGCCAGGTTGTAAACTAAAAAAGAAACGTTAATGATCCCTTTGTGGCGCAGTAACAGAACAAACATTTCGATTTTGAATCTGATTTCTTTTTTTTAAAGTCATGATCACTAAACTTGTAATTTTTTATTGGACACTGTTTGAAACGCTTCACGGTCTAATACAAGTTATAGACCGACCGCCTAAAAGAGTCCTCGCCCGCGCGATGCAGGGGCGCGGGGTGGGACGACCGGCAGGCGCACTACCCGCCCACACCTCTCTCGGCCCCCTTTGTCGTCTATAGAATCTATATATGAATCGACTCTGCATAAGTATGGCATCAACGGTAATTTTACTGACGGTACATTACATAATGTCATACCGTATAACAATGGTAAGCTATCGGGATACGTAACATTCTCGCACATTTCTTCATAAACGCGACAAAATGGCGTTTGTAGTGTTTGTAGAATCCCACCTGTCGAGATGTACAGCGTTATAGACCGACCGCTTAAATGAGTCCTCGCCCGCGCGGGTACAGACAGGGGGGCAGGGTAGGACGACAAAGGGGACCGAGAGCGGTGCGGGCGGGAAGTGCGCCTGTCGCCCGCACCTCTCTCGGCCCCCTTTGTCGCCTACCCCACGCCCCTATGCCGCGCGGGCGAGGACTCATTTAAGCCGTCGGTCTATAAAGAGGTGACCAAACATACATACAAAACTACATACATACAGGTTTACGTGTGAGTGTTAATAGTTTATAATAAGTACATTTTCTTTTATTGAAAACAACAAAATTATGCAATAGGTAGTCATATTGTCTCAAAGCTATCGCTTCCATCCAGATCACTTCTTCATCCCTACTTCCCTACTAATATCCCTATCCCCTACCATCCCTACTAATTGTTACAAATGCGAAAGTAACTTTGACTTTTACCTCTTCATTCTCAAACGGCTAGGTCAATTTACATGACATTTGGAATGTAGTTAGTTTTAGTCCCAGGGAAGGACATAGAATAGTTTTTATCCGATATTTTTATTCGATAAATGATTTGCGGAGGCTCGTACGGTATAAATGAAGTAAGGAACAGATTTAAGGAGGTGGTGCAAATTAGAAAGCCAATCCGGTTAGGTGACAGCTATTGCACAGCTCTCTCCTGAGTCCGACAGGTGTAGACAGAAGCCTGTTTTTAAGCCCCGACGCAAAAAGAGGGGTGTCATAAATTTGTGTGTGTGTGTGTGTGTCTTGTGTGTGTGTGTGTGTGTGTCTTGTGTGTGTGTGTCTTGTGTGTGTGTGTCTTGTGTGTGTGTCTTGTGTGTGTGTCTTGTGTGTGTGTGTCTTGTGTGTGTGTGTCTTGTGTGTGTATTGTGTGTGTGTGTGTGTGTATTGTGTCTGTGCGTGCGTGCGTGTGCGTGTGCGTGTGGGTGTGTGTCTTGTGTCTTTGCGAACGTGTCTGGGCGTGCGTGCTGTGCGTATGTGTCTGTCTGTCTGACTGTGGCATCGTAGGTCTCAAACGAATAGACCGACCACCGCAGCCATTTTCCTTGCGGTGGTTCTTAGGCATAAACTTGAATTATTTTCCTATTTACGTAATGCGTGGGGGATATTTTAAACATTTATTGATCGGCGAAAGAAGCTAATTTGTGTATTGAATATTTTAAGAAGCCGCCAATTACTAAATACAAAGTTTGGTCGTCTAGAACTAACGAAAGCGAGGTCTGAACTTGCAAATTTACTGATGTTATAAAATCGTTCAAAGTAACCAAAAATAAATTCAAGTTCATACTTTTTAAAGCGATTAGGTAGGTATTGTACAGTCACCATCAGATTTATCTGAACTGTCTATGTGTTCAAAACTATTTGAATACGCCCTTACGAGATAACGCTATATAGGTACACAGCAGCTGTGTTTAGGCTCAAGATATTATGACCACCCGGACAGGATGATATCAGCTACTTTTACGTAATTATCTCTATGCTCATTCATTTTATGGTAGGTTTACTAACAGGAAGCAGCTTCTTTAACAACCTATTAGAAAATACCCACAGACGAAATGCTATTTAATTTGCATAGCATGAAGCTCGTCATAAAAACTAAGCAATTCATATTCATAATTATGAATATATTATTAATTGAAGTGGAGAAAATTAATAAGCATCTAAATACGTGAGTCAGCAATAAAGATTAGCATTCGTTCACTGGATAAGCATAAATAAACAATGAGCTGATTCCTATTTAATAAAAAAACACTTGGTGCTTTACTGTACGGTCAAGTGCAAAAATAAGTATCGATATGAACTTGTCTAAAATATGTCCCACGACCTTATTACGCTGCTGTAAGAGCGTATGATACTTATTTTTGAAACTTTGACTAGATACATATTATTACACTTGACTGTACATAGAATTGTGTAAGGATGAATCTAGTTTCCAGTTCCCACACTTGACTTATCCGTTTGATCCATCTACTACTTATCTATTTTTGGCAGTGCCATTCGATGCGCACCGAACAAGAAATGAAAAATTTCCATGACAAACTTACTTATGCGACAGCGTAAAAACAATATAGCAAGAGCTCAGTTCATTATATTTGAATGAAATTCTCGCGTGTCAACATTTTATACAAATGGTTTGTAATAGTACAAAAGCGAGGGCGATGAACATGCGACCTGAGGCTTTCTTTATCACCGCCTGAGGTGTGCACACCATTTTACTTCTTCTCCTGGCCAGGAAGTGGAAATATCCGCTCGTGTAGCGGGCGGTAAATTTCTACTTACGCTAAAGCCCGAGGTGTTTTAACAAAACAAAATTCGTTCGCGAGAAGAAACATTATTAAGCATAATCAATTCTACAAGGCTTAATGTACCAGAGTTGTTTACTTAAACAACCAGCTAAACGAGTTTTAGTGAAAGCATATAGGTAGGTATGAATAGGGAAACATAATCTTAATTATTCGTGAAAATAGCTACAACAAATATGGCTATAAGAATTTGCATTTGACCACAGACGGCAAACAAAAGTTTAAGCAAAGGTATATCGTGATCCAATAGTAACAAAGGTTAATTTTCGTAAATATGATGAGTGTCCAGTGAAGCGCAGACGACTGTCATCAAAGCGTAACAAACAAACAAGCAGACGTGTTGAATAATTGTCGTGGTCTATTTAATATAAAGGTTGAATTTTTAGTTATACAACTTTCGATAACAACACGACGTTTCACGATCATGCGTTTTTTTAGCACGCTATCTTTTGTGGCGAACTAAAAGCATTATAATATAACATTTAGCGTTTGCGGCCAAAATGCAGGTTCGAACTTTGTTGTCATTTTTAATTAATTCAGGTTTCTCCCGGCCTGCTGTATTTAATACAAAGAAGTCTTGGAGTCTCAAGCCTTCTTTTCAAATATTATTGCAGGCAGGTTTTTGTTTTTAAATTATTACAATGAAATCTATTATCCCAATGACAACTAAAACACAATAAATAGCAGATTTTTTTTTAGATTTTAGCTCATTTACTCAAAGGTTAACTGGTAGAGATCCCTTATAGGGATAAGTTCGCCTTTGTGCATATATTTAAGGTCTTTTTTTTTGTGATTTGTCTCTACTTCTCTATATTTGTACAATAAAGCATTTACTTACTTACTTACTTACTTATTTTTTAAAGACACGGTTTTTTGTAGTAAGATACTGTTTTCTTATAAATTAAACATTTTTTGCATCTCAATTGAACTCAAGGTTGTTGATGTAGCTCTTAGGTGAAGGTCAATATCAAATGCAGTTACTCTATGAAAAGGCACAATGAAAATGAACTGAACATAATAGAATTGTTGCCTAACAAAAGTTTTGTTTGAGCATGCCATTATTTCAGATGACCTACTTTCGTTAATTTTGTTCTGAAAGGAAAACTGTAAAAACTATGTTGTAAGCCAGAAGTGAGTGAGAGATGCCGTCGAATATGACGAAATTTGAATGATCGACTATTAGAACAGCCTTTTTCTTTTGAAATGTATTCTATCTTGTTTTTAAGTACATTGACTTTCATGGCAGAGATGCTTAGCCGAAAAAACTATTTTTTTATAAGAAGTACTAAAACAAGCAAAATAAGAATTTTATGAAGCTTATGTGTAATAGTGCTAGATCTTATGCATCAAAAAGGTTAAGTTATGAAAATTTCAACAAAATATTACATTTTATTACAAAGGTCTAAGTTATCATATCAGTTATTTCTGGCTACCCTGTCAGTTCAGTACCTTGTGGTAGATCCAAATATTAAATGTTTTTGTTTTTTTGCAATAAGTAATAAAGAACAAGTTAAATTAATAAATAAATATTCTCGAAATAAAATTACACTTCACATAAATTTACAAACGTGAATTTATTTCTAATAAGAATAAAAAAAATCCTCCATAAACAAAAGGGTTAGCAAACTTGTTTTATTTATACATATTATAGAAATCAGAAATACTCTGAATTTTTTAGGGCCATTGTCCTTTTTTGTGATCAATGTCAATCACAAGCCAATAATAACATTAACCATCATACTCTAAGATCACATTAAAGATCTAGTTCAATACTTGATTATTGCCATGTTCTTGGCAATTCATACACATACTCACATACCATATTCCAAGAAAACAATTACAGTATGAATATAGTTGTGAAATACTACAAATTAAAATAAATTTTGACAAATGCTCATTAATAATAATAATTATTAGCATTCCGTAAATTGAATGAATTTGTGTTTGTGTGTTGTTGATGGCATAAGTAATTAATGTTTTGTTTTTGTGACTAATTTTATCCTCAAATGTTCATACACAATGTAAATTGTTTTTGAATAAATTAACTGAACTCAACTGAGTGAATGTACAGGTTCATTAAGCACTCTTTTGCTGCCAGAGAATCTGATGGGGGGTATATGTGCATTTGTGGATTTCCCGAAGAAACCACCATTGGTAAGGCAGCCAACCGTCCCGGATTTTATGCATTAGCTTCGCATTTCTATGTTGATATAATATGTCCCGGAAATGACCTAAAGCTTGTAAGTTTCATGTAATTTTTTCACTTAATTGGAATCAGAGATAAGATGGCCTCTGCCATAGACGAAAAATGTACCTATTTCATTTTCATTTTTTAGTCTACCGTAAAATAGTGGCTTAACCATGGAGGCTGACATAGCTACACGGGTACACTTAAGATTTATGAAAATTTCTGAATCAAAAAATTATGCAGCAACTGGAAGCAGATTTAAATTCACTAGCAGGCTTTGAAACAAACAAGGAAAAACTTAGATTTTACTCATTTTATTTTGTCCACAAGTTTTTTTTTACTGATGGCACTTGATTTTTAGCATTGCACTCAAAGTTCTATACATTTTGAAATCCGACTACTAGAAGGACTCAAAATTTGATGCAAAGTAAGAAATAAATTCATGAACCATCAATGAACAATTAAATATGAACTGACATCTTGGAGTATGACAGTAATAGAAGTGATACTCACCAGTTTCTCTTCATCAAAGTCATTCCTTCGCTTAGTTTCATGATGGTCACTGGCCGCCGAGCGCTCAGAGTGAGCTCCTTCACTGTCTGGACCTGAAGACTCATCTGAACCACTGCTTTCCTCTTCACTAGAACTTTCGTCCGAAACAGCCGGCTTGCTCGGATCCGATATTAACAATGCTGTTAAACCATTTTCTAACCTTATTGTTCTGTAATAAAAATACATAGAATAGTCTTGGTTTATTATACAATTCCCAATTCATTACTACGTGAACGTGAATTCTAAAATCACTCTGTTTTACTCGAAAACTAATAACAAATCATATTGTTTTTAGTAGTAATTGCGCAAAACGAATAAATTGGAACAACCCAATAAACTTCAAAAAAATTAGTAAGAACAGTCGTAAGCAGGCTGAGATTAGATAAAAAACTTAACTCAAAGTATTAATTTATGCAAATTTATTTAATATCCTCTTTTTTTCTTACTTATAAAGCTTTTTATCAGCTTCTGATTTGATGGGTTCAGGGAGTACTTCGACTTTCTCCTTCCTTATCAGATTAATCGTTGGTTTTGAGCGGCTATTAACCACTTTCACTTCAGGCTTGAATTTAGGAGTTCTGTGAAAACCACTCCGTTTAGACATGATGACTACACTGTGTTTTGCCTGCAAATAACCAGATGTTTTTTGAATAAAGATGGACAAGAATTTTGACATTTATTGGCAAAGGCATGGTGCAGGGTTGCTACAAGAGAAATATAAATGATAAAAGCGGTGTTTACATGGATAGTTTTTTATAATTTTTACGTCGGGAACAGAATAACTGTTTTATATTTCAAAGAAAAGGATATTTTAATACCATTTTCACAATTTATTAAAAAACTTTGATACATGTTTGTTAATAAAAAAATACTTTTGTAATTAGTAATGTTGGTACTTTTTTTTATATTGCGGAGTTCACGATTTATTCTATTCTAAACTAATCTACATAGATATACGATTGGTTTGAAAAAAATAAATGATTTAAGGGTGTGTAGAACTGATAATAAAATACTTAATATTAAGTTAAGTTCATTTTTGAGATAATACTAGGAACTGAATGAGAAATTTTATGACAGCATTTTCCGTACCTGTTACTGCTTGGCTGAAGAGCTTGCACCCATTGCAAGAAATAAATTAAAAAGGTTAACTGTCATAACTGTCAGTGTCATTTAAAAAGTTTGTATTGTAACGCTCGGGCACTTTAATAAAGTTATATTATGTTGGGCCAAACTTTTGTAATGATTTTCTAAAGAAATACTCAACATGGATGAATCTTATTCAGAAAGTGATGTTTCGCTGTCCCCGTCACAAATATTGGAGCGTTTACATGTGTTGCGGCAACTACAGTTGATGCAGCAAGGTAAACTTCAAAAACAGCGTCTACAGTATCAGGAATCGCCACAGAACTCCACTATTACAGAAATTGTGAGCCAATTCAGCCAAAGTACGAGTTTTAACACCTTTCGGAGTTTACTTGAGAGTCCTCGGGATACTTCTAATGATGCTACTCCTCGGCATGACTTGGGAAATAAAAAGAAGTCGCCTAAGGTACAATCAAATGATCTTATCGATGGGGTTTCTGTGCTTAATCTATCGCAAGAGTCTGAATTTATTCTCCAATCTCCATTATCTAATAGAAGTAAAGCATCTGTTTCATCAAAGACACTTGGTAAGAACATGTCTGGTATTTCTGGTAAAAGTACTGAATCCCAATCTTTACTGGCTAAGAAACAAATATCTCTGGACGACATGCCCATACTGTCCCCTAAGAAAGATTTTGAAGCACTCATAATAGAGAAACTGAAAAATGAAATGAATGCACCTAAAAGCAAAATATTACAGAGAGAAAATGATCCCCCTAAGAAAGGCAAAAAACCTTTTCTTAGACGAGGAGAAGGCATGGCACGATTTGGGATTAAGAATAATGACATTGTCATACAAAGCACACATTCCTTGCCATGGAAGCAAAAATCACAACCCAATCCAAATCTGTGCAAAGAACAAAAAAATCCACCCAAAATCAGTACAAAGAAAAATGACACAGCACAAATTGTAGTCAAGGAACCAAACCCATCAATAAATACTAATGAAAACTCACCAAAGGCTGAAGACGAATCTATACTGTCACCAAATATTAAAATTGTATCTAAAAATACTACACAAGAAAGTTCTAGCAAACAATCAGTTGGCCACTCGGTTGACTCTAGCACTTGTGAGATTCACACTTCCAAACCCACATTTCCGCTTATACAGAAAGAAGTAAAAATACAACCACCAAAAGGGAAACATCCATTATTGGATAATAAAGGCAAAACTTGGGCTGCAGTCTTGACTAAAGAACAGGATGATTTCTTAAGGCAACTAAAGCAAAGTGATTATTACAGGAATTTCACATCTCCAGCTAAAAGTGTAATATCAGACATCAGCTGTGATGAAAATCTTGTAAGATTGAAACAAGACAGAGAAATAGCAGAACAGAACATGTTTGAATTGCTCGAGAACAAAGTTAATCATGACAGTTTTGATATAGACAATTCATTTATTGCAAGATTTTTAAATAGAAACATGAAAGGTAGTAAGTTAGAGTGTTCAGGTGAAAGTACACCTATGATTATGCAGAAGTGCCTGGCCAATAAACCTGAATTGATGTCCATTTTCCCTAATATGCATAGACAAAGAAATGAACATTCACAGAGTGATGCTGAAACTTGCAGAAGTGAATATTCAGATTGTTGCAATGAAACATGTACTTCTGCTTCTAGCTGTTGTTCATGTAAAACTGTAGAGGAAACCAATAACTCTGACCGAATGTATAGAAAAAAGATTCAGAGAAATGCTAACCAACATGACAAACCAAAATCAAACAAAGAGGCTGAAAAGCAGCCAGCAAATGATCCCTGCCAAAATGACAATGACAATGACATACTCAAAGCTGAAATGGCAGAGATGAATGCAAAATTAATTGCTACAAGTGACCTGCTAAAAGATAGACTCAAGGAATTAGAGGATGAAATAGAAACTTTTAGAAAGGAAAACTCAAATTTAACGAAAATGCGTGAGGAAATCGACATGGAGAAGCAGAAGTTTTATGAAGAAAAAAGTGTTTTTGAACAGAAGTTTAATGAAGAGAAAATTTTGTCTGAATACTATCTCGCAGAAGAGAAAGATAAATTGAATAAACAAAAACAAATATATGAACGACAAGTTAGAGAGATGAGAGGCAGATTGAACAAAAAAGAAAAGGATGAAGTTGTTAACTTGAAGAAAGAAATAAGTAATTTAAAAGAAGAAATTAGACTTAAGGACGCAAAGTCTACAACCACTGTCGCGAGACTTCGTAATCAACTAAAAATCATGGAGAAAGAGAAAAAAGATTTGCAAGATGAAGTGGAGAAGTTGAAAAAGGAAAATCGCAGGATACAACATAGTAACGACATTACTCGTCGAATGTCGAATATCAAATACTTGGAAGAAATCAATAAGAAATTGACCAACATGAATACAAATAATACACAATCACAAGTTGAACTGGATGAAGATGTCAAATATAAAGGGCATGAAATAGAAAGGCAAAGCAGGAGCAGAAGAGTTCAACCTACAGTTAAAGATCCACTTAGAGCTAGAGCTAAAAGTGTCCCAAATCTTAATGTTACCTCACGTTATGCGAAATACTTCAGTCAGCGAGATGTAGTTAGTCCCACAGAGAGAAATCAAACCTTAAATATTGAAACTTATCCATATGAAGAACCTGATAGAAATCTCTCCGACAATGAAATAGAAAGTTTAAAAGACATAGAATCAATTAGCAGCAGGGACATATCTGACAATGAAGGTGAGAACACATTAGAAAAAATATATATGGAAAGATTTCAGGAACATTCAAACCATAGTGAACAATCTAATATGGGAAATAGATCTAAATCAAGCCATTCAAGTTCTCGTCATAGTTACGAGAAAAACAAGAATGATAATACTGATGCCTTTTTTATTCATAGATCTGATTCTACATCTAGTTCAAATAGGAATTCAAAATCTCCAAATCAAACATCATACCAACCTAATGGATCCAGTACAAACAGATCCAAGTCCCCAGTGTCTATACTAAGCCATAGGTCCTCTAGTGGCCGCCAATCACCAACAAACGTGACCAGAGAATCCCAGAAACCTGATTACTTCTCCAGTTACTCAAGATCCAATTCTCAAAGCAAATCTAAATCCCCTGTCTCTATACTTAGTAACCACACTTACAGTAGTCAACGACAACCCACTGTCGTAAATAGAGACCAATATGACAATAGATTGGCTGTTAGCCCTGAACCAGTTCTTAGTAAGAGCAGTCTAACAAAAACAGAACTCAAGCCAACAGAATTGAGGAAACCAGATGGCGCCAGAGAACTGAGATTCCCAAATGGAAACGTCAAGTATTTGTCAGCTGATGGGAAATATAGCAAGTTTGTGTATTACAATGGTGATATCAAGGAAAACTTCTACAGTGAAGGCAGGATAAAATATTATTATGCTGAGACGAAAACATGCCACACCACCCATCCAGATGGCTTGGAAGTTCTGGAGTTCTCTGAGTAAGAATTATTTCAACTATTTAAGATACCTACTTCATACTTTCGTTAATTGCTAGGTGTTCCTATCCTATCCTGTACGAAACTTGACTTAATAGTTTCGGTAACATTTTGTATCTTGATTACCTTATTGACAGGTGATTTACGCAAGATTTGTATCACCAGGTTCTATATCAGTTATGCTACCTAATACAGCTCAATAACTTCAACCATTTTACACAACAAGCAAGGCCCTAATACACATGCCTACTACACAATATGTTATCGTCGAAACTGAGCATGCATCCCATTCACTCCTGCCAGTTAGAAAGAGATATCTGTAAATTTTGATGTGATCATTCCAGTGGTCAAGTAGAAAAACGTTACAAGGATGGTTCATCAGAGATCCGGCTGCCCAACGGCAGTGTCCGTTACTTCGATCCTAAGAACGAGCACGTGAGGGAAGAATGGCGGTTCCCGGACGGAGCCACCTTAACCGTCGCCGCTTCCGGCGACCGGCGCGTCGTGTTCTCCAACGGGCAGGTCGAGGTGCACACTAAGGATCACAAGGTAAGACTAAAATAAATATGGGGGGCCGGTTTCTGATATCGAACTCTCGAAAATGACAATGGGAAATCGTGAAAATCCGTGTTTTTTTAACGAGAAGAGTACCAAGTAGAAAATCACCAATTGCATATTAATCTTCAGAACCAGTAGTAACGTAATAATATTAATATAGGGTATTTTATACCCCGTAACAGAAATGCAGGAATGCACGGATTTCAACGTATTTGTAATGTTTCACCTTTGGCAGGTGTTTAGTGGGTTATGGCATTTCCAGTGAAAGGGTTCCACAGTGATACGCGATTGAGTTCCTTTCACTGTAGTTACTCTGTAAATGTCACTTACGAATTAAAGCATAATCTCATTTTTAATCAGCACACCGTGCACTTTTCTTTTGGAAAATGTTACATACCGGACCATTAGAAATGGGTCAAATTTGACTCGCAAAATTTCTCTCAAACGACACATTTTTCCAGCGGCGCGAATTCCCCGACGGCACTGTGAAACTGTTGTATAACGACGGTACTTCCGAGACGCGCTACGCTTCCGGCAGGGTGCGCATTAAAGACAAACATGGCAACTTAATCATGGACTCGGTGCCTGGGTAAACGGAGCCACGGCGTGGACAGCGTTGACCAATACAGGCAGAGCCAGATGAGGGGTCTGTGAGCGGCGCGGGGCGCAGCTCAAGTTTCTTCAGGACGCTTTACTCAGGGCCCTAACACACCAGGATTTTAGAGTATCTCCCCTGGACGCTCGTTCGTGCAATTCCTATCTGCGCTTGAAGATATAGCGTCTCGTTTTTTAGAGAACAAACTTCCACTAGCCGTTAATCCTGCGTGTATTCTGACACAAATTAATCATGTTGATCAATGACTTGAAGAAAAATTTGTGTTAACTTTAATTATAACAAGATTTTGTAAACTTTGTATTTACGCTCATTTCGAGAATGTTGCAAGCGAATAACGTTTTGCTTACTTGCGATCTTTGAACGTGCCAACAAATTGTTTGTATGAATTCTAAGTTCAAATTATATATTAGCTAATTTTATAAGAACAGAAATTTAATAAAATCTTTGTTATATTTTTTTGTTTTAATGAAACACTGTTAACAATACTACAATTTAATCCTTATCACAAACTAGGTACTGTCAGCAAATTATCTAAATGCACAAAGAAATTCTTCGTTACCAATAGTCATCCGCAACACCAGAGCATTACGGATGTGTTGCCAGCCTAGAGGGCTAAGATAAAATACCTCATAGATAAAGTACAAACACACAGACACACACACACAGGTGCACATATATTTCGATAGAGGGTCCCCATGGAGCGAGCCGCATCGTGAGGCAGCCGTTCTGGGTGCCATTTTGAACCTTAAGTTCCTTCAAACAAAATCATGCTGACTCGCGAGGCGGCTCGCTCATGCCTTGATCACACTTACCGAGTACAGTGGCGAGAGAGTGCCCTCGCTCGGACCTTTTTCTGGTTACTTAGGCCGAGCGCCCACTCACCCACCCTACACTCTCGGCCGAGTACCTATTTACTGTTTCGTCACTGTACGTGTGATCAAGGCATTAGTGAGGACCCGGCTACTACTTGTACTGCTGCTTCTACATTAGAGTTTCAACTGGCTGTGATCTGGTATCGCGACTGCGCTGTGGGCTTGGGTATGCCCTGGAGCTGGAAGTTGATTGGCTTCATATGGTCTTCAGTGCCAAAGATCTTCCTGAGGGCTTCCCTCGCAGCCATCTCTTTAGCTGTGCTCACATTTTCCCCGAAACCTAGAGTAAACAATTGGAAGGAGTATTATTAGCCATTTATTTATGAAAAACTCTAAATTCGCGGTAAAAATTCAAAACAACTTTAATGGATATATCCAATAGAATAGACTAGAGCTTCCCAAACTGCGTCGCGAAGCCCTTGTCCCAGGGGCGTCGCCTATCGATTTGATTTCGTTCTTACTTTTTAATAAAAAGTAAAAGTCCAAATAGTGTTTTTCTGATAACCTGTTAGACTAGGCTAGTACTAAAATTGGTAAGTATTTTTCGTCGTAATAAAATGGCAAAGGCGGGCGTCACTGTACATATAAGTTTGGGAAGCCCTGAAATAAACAGATCGAAATTCGCAAGTTCGAATCGTGCCCTCTTACACTAATATGGTTTAATTTTAGAGTGGGAGGGATGATACAATACAAACTTTTTATATTTATGTAGAGTTGAAGCCAAATAATGCTTATGGTCTAGCCATGCTTTACTTTATACACCATTTCATTTCTTTGTAGCTCTGTTTTTTGTTTTACGCAACAATTTTGTAATCAGTAGAATTTAAGCCAGTATTCCCTACCTGAAGATATCATCCTCTTTTCAACGTAAAGGCCAACTCTGTAGCATGCTAGGATTGTGTTCTTGGCGACTTCTCCAATCAGTCGGGGTTCCAACTCCACACCCTTGCTGGCCAGGAGTCCTGTGAGCATGGCCCAGGGATCCTCAATGTGCCAGTACTCATTGACATCTTGACCTGAAAACACATTCCAGTTGATGTTATACAGGGTGATCATCCAAATGGGTCGAAGACAAAAACTATAAGAGGCAGGGGACTCTGTTCTTTGGAACCATGGTATCGATTTTAGATTTAATAAAAATGACATTCAATTAAAAAAAATAATTATACATAACCAGGAAGCAAAGCTTTTGACTTCTCGCTACTGACCCATTCGGATTTATCGCCCTGTATACTTGTAAGAACCCATGCTGTCCCCAATATGGCACAGAACTCTCATAAAGAGTAGGCTTGGGCTGCAGTTCAGACAGGTTTTTTACGCTTATAATATGTCACACAAATGTAGCTATCTCGCACAGATGGTTGCGGAGTAGCAAGCGAAATGTTTTTTGTTTATTGAAACATCAAAACTCATGCATTAATTAAAGAAATTACTAAGCATGCTGTTTTTTATGTTAAAAACTAAAAAATGTTAAATACCACCAACCTTGTAACTGTGTGATGACAAAGTCTCTCACAAAATGTGCTGCCCTGTCCTCTCCTGAAGACTGCAGTAGAGCACCCACTAACGCTTTGAATGCTGTGGCTAGCGTGTAGTTGTCCACTGGGTATTCCTGCACAAAAAACGATTTTTCTCCATTGCTATCTATTCACGTTCAAGCACAACCGATAAAGGGACAACTGATTAGTCTGAAACATGTTGGGTGTGCCCAACTACACACTGAAATAAATGAGGGTCTGTGGTAATGACAGGAGCAGATTAACACATGTTTCAAATAAAGACTACAACATTTTATTGAGACATTTTAAATGCTAATCTTACTAATATTAAAAAGGGAAGGGGAAAAACATAGGATATTTTTTATTCTGGAAAATGGCATACTTCCCAGGGGATAGCAATAAGTGAATTCATCACAGACGGGAGTTGCGGGCAATAGCTAATCGGTTTTTTTTTAAATCTCATATTTTACAGAGGCTTTAGTACTGTAAAGACTCCTTCTTTACTCTTTATCGAATTTGAATCTTAAATTTGAATTATTAAAAATTAAACTAGAATTCGAAACAAGAGTGTCAAGAGAGTTGTTTAGGGCTTCCTTGGAAGCAGACGTATTGTTGAATATAATCGAAAAAGCTAAATAAAATACTGAAAATATAACAAAAGTTTTATTAAATAGTTTCAAGAGCCATCTGAGCTACACTATCCCGTCGTAGAGTCAGTGCCTCATCAAGGCAGCTCTACAGGGATGATTATGTCAGCCTCATGGGAGAAAATTCATGCAGCATCCCCTCCCCCAGAGCCAGATGCTCTGGTTATGAAGGAATGCTGCACAAATTTATATATGCTAAGAGCTTTGTCCGACTAAGGGCAAGCCAGCAAAACATTTACTTCACCATTATGCATGTTTAGGTTCTCCTGGTAGTTCTATCTAGCCTGCTTATACCAGTCGCATTCCACCAAAATATGGTATAAATCATCAGTTTTATTACAAACCTCCCACATTTTAGATTGAGACACTCATCATGTTCAAAAACAAATTTGATGGAATATGACCAGATCTAACTCTTAATGCCACTAAGAGCAAGTCTCTGGAGAGGCTTGCTGGAGTTGGCTATAAAGTACAATAATATTAACATAATTATAATGTGATAAACTACTAAAAAGGTAAAGGACTCAGCATAAGAATATGCTTCGCCATCTAAACATCATCTGCAAGGAAAACAGATGTTGTTATCCAGTTGCCCCTATAAAACACTGATTCACACAGATTAACTACCTATCAGCAACCATCACACGAGAAAACGCCATGATTGTACTTGTAATTTCGTTTGAGACAAAAATACATAACATACCCTTTACGCTTACTTACCGCAGCAAGTATAATGTCCTTAGTGCCAAGGTACGCAGAGACATTAGCGAGGGTGGCCTCACTGGTGAGATGCTGCCGGACGCCTGCTACTCCTTCTAGCGGGAACTTCGGCAGTGCAGCCTCAAGATACAATTGAATGTACTCATTTATAAATTTTTCACCTTGAACATATGTATAAAAAAGTTTTAATTTAATACTTATAAGTAGATAAGTGGACTGTAGGAAGCTATCAGACTATTACAAAGCTGATTATAAGTAGACATCAAACTACCTTGTTCAGCCAATGCCCTGTTGTCTTTCATTTTCAAATCGAATTCTAACTCTTTCTGCTTCATTTCCTCTTTAATGACATAAGTTCTGTCAGTAAAAGCCTGCAGCAAGAGATCCGAATCAAAGTCTTCATTCAAGCGCTTTCCAAAGGCATACAATTCTGCCTCCAAGTTCCATTCTAGAAAAGTGTTTCTTGGATTTATTTTTTTGCCCCCAAGCTTCTTCTCCCGCCTCTTCAGTTCCATTAACGTCGGAGCAACCCATCGATGAATTTTTTGAGCTAAAATAAAGTTTTGCTTAAATAAATTCACATCACAGGATAGAATATATATTTTTTTAATGAACAAGTGTTACCCTGTCTAGCCACGGGACATATTCTAACTGTTCTAGTTAGAAGCGGCACGCAAAGCTTAACGAGAGCCATTTTTACGTAATAAAAACAAAGTAATATTTAAAACATATTTTTTTTCCTTGACAGATAATACTTTTTAGGTTACTTTACAGATAGCGTAATACAATGCAAGACAGCAAACTATTTTGATTACCATAAGACAGCTGGCAAACAGTTTAGCCAACATAAAAAACATCCTTTTCCTTTACACGAAATGAAAGTCGCTCACCACCGAAATATTTTGCGTCCTAATTTCCTCGAAAGGTACCGATCCGATCATATCATCTAGTGTGTAGAACCCCTGAAGCGTCTTTCTCATCAATCCTGCATAATACCCTTGTCAAAACTACTCACTGGTACGACCTTGGCTGTGTGTCTTATCCAACCTCGACATTGGCGGAATCACCGCAGTGTTCAATGGGGCCATTATTATCCCAAAAATTTAATTGCTGCATTTTTAAGTAAATAGAATTAAATACTTGTATTATTACCATCTACCATACTAATTAAAACAGTAGATACCTTTTGTAATGTATGAATAAGAGTATGGAGGGTAGATGACAATAAGTCATAAAATATGTTTACGGGTAGTCTCTCTTCGAACAAATGTAGATTAACGGACGGACGTATTTTGCTGTTCCTCGTATTCTAGGAACCCTAGTAGCTAGCTAAATTCCCAAATTCACATCCTTTTTACTTAGTACAGACCTATTGTAATTTTATCACTAGCTCAATGCTAATTTAATCAATACAATCTTTCCCATGAGCTCGAGAATTATATAATGTTAGTTTTTTTATTATGTTTCCCTCTCAGCAAGGTAAACGGATTTGGAAAAAATAGGATACACAGGTGGCCTGCCGCCTGGCCATGTATAATAATTAATCCACAGAGGAGTCTTATTCATCCAAGTATCAATCATATCTTACTTTCTTAGTTCTTTATCCTGGTTGTTTTGTAATTAGATTAAGTAAATAGTTGTAGGGGTAATCAATTAAAAATAAAACAATGTATTAGTCAAAACTTATTTATTTTTTGTATGACTTACACAACTTGATACATGGTCATCAACTAAACCGCAAGCTTGCATAAATGCATAGCATATAGTTGATCCTATAAATTTGAAGCCCTTTGCTTTCAATGCTTTAGTCATGGCCTTTGAAATGTCAGTGTCCGCTGGAATCTCCTTATAATTATCCCAACTGTTAATTATTGGTTTATTATCTACAAAACTCCAGATGAATTCAGAAAAGTTCTCATTATCTTCTAATTTTAAGTAGCATTTAGAATTATTTATTATTGCTTCAATTTTGCCCTTGTGTCTCACAATGCCCGGATCTCTCGAGAGCCTTTCCACATCCTTGGCAGTAAATTTTGATATTTTTACAGGATCAAAGTTGTGAAACACTTCACGGTAATGTTTCCTTTTCTTCAAAATAGTAATCCAGGAAAGGCCAGCCTGTTGTCCTTCTAAACACAGCATTTCAAACAGTTTTTGACTATCGTACTGTGGTACACCCCATTCTTCGTCATGATAGGCGATGTAAAGAGGATCTTGGTTGAGCCACCCACATTGCGTGACCTGCGCGGTTTTACTTGCTACGTGCATTTTTATAAAACAAAGATTAGGAGAAAAACTTGTAGTCTTCGTAAAAAAATGTAGCATGAAGAAATGTTTGATGAAACTTGCCGTTTAATGTCAATAGCACAACATAATAAACAATAATTAACTGATTGTTAAATTGGATAATTCCTGCGGAACAAAATAACCGAAACAAAACGAAGTGTAATTTCGCAGTTTTCAGCAAAAACTTAGAATTCCTTTCTCAAATTCAAACTTGTTTTGACAGGTTTGTTTTTGTTTTATTTTTTCTTTTTCTAATATAAAAAGGCAAAGGAATCAAGGCTGACACAGCCTAGTCTGACTGATACCATCGGTGACCCGTGTCAACCGTCTTAACCAAACCTTGTTTCGTTTCGAACGGACTATTCCTGCTATTCTTATTATAATAGCCTCAGAATAGATAGCTTTTACAGCTTACGTCAGAGAAAGCGAGCCACGAGAGAGGCAGCTCAACAAAGGGACTAAAAAAAACCGAAGCCGCCCAGACAGGCTACTCCGAAATTCGATTTTCGAAGTTCGTTTCGTGTTGTTCCACCCATACTAATAGTCATTGATTTGAGTATGAAAGGGACGGTATGATACGAACTTCGAAAATCGAATCTCGGAGTAGCCCCCCTGAGCGAGGTAACGTAGTGCGAGTTCCGTTCGTCGGTTGTTTTGACCTCGGATTTGTACCACGCCTGCGTGTAAAAGGGTTTTTATAGGGACTTTTCTGTTTCGTTAAAACTGTGCTGCCATGCCACAAAAAGTAATTTTATATTGGCTTAACGAACGCACTTAACTACAGGCAGGTAAAAGACAAGACAAGTAAATAAAAATGAAGATGATAATAAATCAAAAAGTGATTTATTTTTACTTTGATCATTTTCTGTATTGTTTATTAGGAACCTATAATTTCCCACGTCCATCTGCGAATACGGTGGTCGACGAGGAAGCTTTTGGGAGATCGCGTGCCGTTGCTTTGACTTTCCTTTCACTCCACCTCTCTTAGTACCTATGCTTGTATATGCTGGATCTTTAATACTTTGCCAGACCTTGTCTAAACATTTTAAGTCGGGTACGCCGACATACTGACTGCTGAGCTGAAGTTAGTACGATAAACTGCATAAAACCATAAATCTTAAAGCTGTAATACCCTTTGCTAATTATTTGTAATAGATAACTAATTTATTATGTTTGTACACATAAGCTTTGATTTCTGTCCCATTGTGCCATCCCGATTAACGACAAGCATCCCTACCCTTTGAGCTTGCTTAAATGAAAAATAACTGATAAAAATAAATTTACTTAATTTAATTATGTGGGAAGGAATATTAATTAAAACTAAACTTTGTTTCAAAACATTGTATTGTAGTGAGTATAGTGAAAATCTCAATCGAAAGTGATGAAAAATTATATTGAATATGAATATATATATATATATATATATATATATATATATATATATATATATATATATATATATATACATATATATATATACATATACACAATCACGCCTTTATCCCTTATTGAATATGAAATACGAGTTAATTTGAGCTGAAGTTTTGTAAAAATAGGTAGGTACACAGACTTGTACCACTTTTGACAGGTAAGTACCTACTTTCGAGTGATGAGCTTTAAAAATCGGGCCTAAGTACTAGAACCATCTTAAATATATGCCTTTATTTGAGCTTCACAATCTGGAAGTAGAGGTCTTGGCAATGGCAACCCACACTGACGCCACGCATAAACATCTCGAACGTCACCTGTGTAGCACCATACCACAGCGACTGCACCACTGTGTGAGCTATCGCATCCAAGTTCAGATCCGTGAACTCAAAGGAGCCCTAAAAAGAAAATTTTAAGTAAACGCACAAACTGACTACTCACTCAGACCTCTACTGTGTAATATAATACTGAGCTAGGGTTGCCAGACCCGGTAGAAAAAAAAATTGGGACTGGTAATTTGGTCAGAGAATCAAAATGAAATTAAGTATTATGTTTGAAGCCGGTGCCTCAGCCCGCGCCACCAGCCACCACCCACGCTCTCATCATAACATCATAATGTTTATGTGTGACATGCGTGGCAGAACTACACCTAGTCTATCTGCCTATATTAGCACCTATTCGGCTTGAAACTATTTGAACTGAGGCTCCGCTTCACACATATAAATAAGTAGGTGTAGGTAGCACTCACCGAAAAATAATTTTAATTTGACATTTCTAAAGTAGCTTAATTGATATAATTTATGATTTAGGTGCAAAATTATTTCCTTGCTGTTGCTCACTCCTTGACGTGGACAGAATCAACCGCACACCTGTCATTTAAACTGACATTGGCCCAAGCCTTACGGCCGCCATTAAGAGAGAATCCTTACTAATATTATAAATGCGAAAGTAACTCTGTCTGTCTGTCTGTTACCTTTTCACGCTTAAACTGCTGGGCCGATTTAGTTGAAATTTGGTATACAGATAGTTTGAGTCCCGGGAAAGGAAATAGGATAGTTTTTATCCCGGAAAATTGCATAGTTCCCGCGGGATAGCACAGCCCAAACCACTGGAATTTTTCAAATTTAAGGCGGAACAAAGTCAGTCGGGTCAGCTAGTTACTAGAATATAATTTATGAAATCTATAGGGGGATTTAGGTTACATTTGGAGGCGTTTCTATTTTTTTATATAATTTTTTTTCACGCTTTTTAGTGAATCATTTTGTAATTTATCCAACTTATAATGCCTAATACTCGCTAAGGTTTCATGGTCCCACTGTTATAAAAATGACGAATTACAAAACGTATGACGTGTTTAGAAAGCATATTAAACTAAGCGAATCGCAATCCCTGAATTACTTATTGAATCCGATGACCATCTGTGATCTTCGTAATCAGTTACAATTCATCAAATAGTGCTTTCCGATTCATTTTAGTTATTTTCCAAATCGGTCCACAACTGACGGAAGTCCGAGGTAAGAAACATTTAAAAAAATACAACCAAATTGAGATCTTCTTCTTTTTTTGAAGTCGGTTAAAAATAAAATCAAATCCGTAAATATATTCAAAAACCCGCGCGCTCGAAACGGGCGGCAACGTTTCGCTTGATTTATGATCAAAGGCACACTTAAAAATGCGTTTGTCTTTAAAAAAAATCCTTTTGGGAATAGGCTTAGGTCAAAATTCATTCAGGCGTACCTAGCTTGTTACAACTTATCAAGCAAACAATAGTATATTCTGCATTAAGGGTGGGAAGAAGGGAATTACTAACAAGAGTTTATTTAGAAGCCCGACTCGCGTCGAACGTTGTTCTTACTATTAATTTATTTGAAACTTGGATTTAAAAAAAATACTTAAAGCAGCGCCAAGAATGGGTTTCCTAACTTATATTGCTTGCCAAGGCCGGTAAAGAACTAGTCGCCGGAGTCATCCATAAATGTTTAATTTTAGGTACCGGAGTAGGTATGTTTGAGAATAATTAGTTACCGCCTTCACTCGACAGTTCCGGGCGTTGAACGGCAAATTGATAGATTTCAAGACGATCTCGATGATAGGGTTGTGGCAGTTCTGATTCTTCATTTCAAACACCTTCATCTTTGTTTCTTCTAAGTAGTACATGTGTACACTGAACTGGAAATAAATGTTTATTAGCGGAGCTATTGCTCGAATAGCATCCTCGTCGCGTCCCGGGGGAACTTGCACATCTCCTGTAAGAATTAACCTAGTCAGTATAGGTGTAAAGCTTAAGTAAATGACCTCTTGTTTGTATTTTAGTACGTAGGAGTGATGAAATAGGTACCTACTATGAGCTACGGGCGCTGCCAATTTTTCCACAGTAATTGAGACGTTTACGCGAACGCGTATATAAGTAGGTATGTACCTACGAGACTTTTTTTTCATAATAATAATTTACATTAGTAGCATCATTAGAGGCTATCGCTTCGGAATATTTTAACAGGTTGTTATGTATGTAAACTCTTTATTGTGCAAAATAAACAAGACAAATACTGAGATACATGCACAAAGTCGGACTTATCCCTTTAAGGGATCTCTTCCAGTCAACCTTTGAGTGGATGAAAGGAGTATTATATTAGGGATGGAAGAGTGAGTTTAAAAATTGCAAACACTGAGAGCCACAATATAACTACCGAATATAATACATAAACTCCTAAAACCTACTAGTCAATATATACAGGGTGTCCCAGAAACCGACGATAACCCGTTAAGGGCTGATAGACCTACTAATTACCTGCCAAAATATCACATTTTAGGTTTAGTAAAAATCTTTTAGTTTTCGAGATATTGTAATTTTTGAAAAAATCACGATTTTTCTCCCTCAGTTGAGTTTTTCGTCTACCACAGCCTCAAATGACCGAATTTAGTAAATCTGATTACTGATAAATATTGCGGAAAACATGGGCTTTTAAACGTAATATTATTTTATTTTATTATTTAGTCAAACTTGGAGGAAAAACGACTTAAGAGACAGTTTTTAGATATTTTACTGTTTCATCCCTTAACTTTGGTCCTCCATGGTATAAAAATAAATAACTACGCTAAAGTGGCACTGGATATTAAAAACATGTCTAGCTAATGTAGTTTACAAAATGGTATAACACTTACTTATTTGTTTAATAATTTCATATTTATTGCTATTTTCATTACAGAAGAAGCTCAAATAAAATTGAAGTCACTACCAACTACAAATTAAAATAAGATGAAATATTTTTAGCAATCCAATTTTACACAGCCATTTTGTCACAGAAAATGTTCGAATTGCCTGCCACCAGCCCTAATACACGCATGGCATCTTCTTAAAAATGCCCGGGAGATGCGTCGAGGACTATTAGATACATTTTCTTGAGCTGCTGCCGTAATGCGTTCTTTGAGGTCTATTAAACTTTCTACTGGTTTTGCGTACCATTTTTCTTTTAGATAGCCCCAGTAATTAAAATCCAAAGGATTTAAATCCGGTGACCGTGGAGGCCACAAGATAGGTCCAAGACGCCCGATCCATGTTTCTGGATACCTAAGTCTCATTTAAGTAATTACGCACGAATTCGAATTTAAATTTTTTAAACTTTATTCGAAATTTGAATTCAATTTGAATTCAATTATTTGCAAAAATAGATTTTCATTTTCTTTCATTTTCATTTTCAACTTTACCAGCCTTATTTAAAAACAACAATTCTGCCGTCCTCAGACTAAATGGCGGCTCACTTGATTGGCTTCTTCAGTAATGAAATAGCAATAAATTTGAAATTATTGAACAAATAAGTAAGTAATATACCATTTTGTAAACTACATCAGCTAGGCATATTTTTAATATCCAGTGCCACTTTAGCGTAGTTATTTTTTTTATACCATGGAGGACCAAAGTTACGGGATGATACAGTAAAATATCTGAAATCTGTCTCTTAAGTCGTTTTTCATCCAAGTTTGACTGAATATTGAAATAAAATAATATTACGATTAAAAGCCCATGTTTTTCGCAATATTTATCAGTAATCAGATTTACTAAATTTGGTCATTTGAGGCTGTGGCAGAAGAAAAACTCAACTGAGGGAGAAAAATTTTGATTTTTGCAAAAATGTCAATATCTCGAAAATTAAAAGATTTTTACTAAACCTAAAATGTAATATTTTGGTAGGTAATTAGTAGGTCTATCAGCCCTTAACGGGTTATCGTCGGTTTCTGGGACACCCTGTATATGTTATATAGGTTAGTTTGACGTAAGTAATAATAATAAACCCTGTAAATGTTTTTTAGGTTTTTTAAAATCATGGTCAACGTTTTCCACACTGCAATTGATACCATGTTCAAAGCTAATCGCGGCAAAGGCGAGACTAAGTTTTGAATCTGAAATTTAAATGTAAAATCTGTGTATGGCTGCTTGGTCAAACCAAACCACTTGCTGAAATATGAAATGTTCTGGAAGAATTTTGAATCACCTGTAGACAGCTTCAATATATTTGCTGGCGACTGAACGAGTATCCACTCTAAGCATCTGTGATTCATTTCTCTTAGGGGGCGTCCATTAATTACGTGAGGTATTTAAGGGGGGAGGGGGTCGAGTCGAATCTTACTAAATCTCACTTGGGGGAGAGGGGGTTCTTGGCAAATATCACGTAATTTTTTTTAGCAGAAAATGGCGTAAAACTGCGTGAAAATTAAGTTAAATTAAAGTTGAATGAAAATAAAAAACGTATCTTGAATAAAATATGACAAAAATTTGTCCAATACTTTTATACCTAACTAGCGACCCGCCCCGGCTTCGCACGGTATATTATGCATGTATTATACATAAAAACCTTCCTCTTGAATCACTCTATCTATTAAAAAAACCGCATCAAAATCCGTTGGGTAGTTTTTAGGATATAAGCATACAAAGGGACATAGGGACAGAGAAAGCGACTTTATTTTATACTCTACTAGCGACCCGCCCCGGCTGCGCACGGTATATTATGCATGTATTATACATATAAACCTTCCTCTTGAATCACTCTATCTATTAAAAAAAACCGCATTAAAATCCGTTGAGTAGTTTTGAAGATATAAGCATACATCGGGACACGGGGACAGAGAAAGCGACTTTATTTTATACTATGTAGTGATAGTGATAGTGATAGTGATGATTTGAAAAATCTCACGTGAGATTGGGGTAGGGGGGAGGGGGTCGAGAAAAATCTTACGACATCTCGCCAAGAGGGGGGGGGGGGTCAAAAAATTCTTAAAAATGCCTTACGTAATTAATGGACGCCCCCTTAATGTCGTATTAAAAACCATTTTACCTTCATTTCCGTAATGTTTCGTGATAAGTTGATGGCGCCACGCAGCAGGCTCCGGCCTTTGCTGGTGAACGTCGTCAGGTTCCACTGGAACCAGTCGGGCGGCGGCGCACAGCGCGTTATGTTACTGATCACCATTTTGTACGGACCCTGAGAAGAAATACGGAGGTTTATTTAGAGAATCATGCAGCTGTAATGTATTGTATGCAGTGGCGGACTAACGGGGGGGTGGAAGGGACGGCCCGCCCCGGGCCCCCGGTATTTGGGGGGCCCCAAATGCCTCCGCGTTCTCCTGATCAAATCCTAAACAAGACTTTAAAAATGTGCTGTCCAATACGCTGAGGGAGGGGATTCCCATCTTGTGTACCTACGGACAAAACTACATATTTTTTTAAGTTGAGGGGCCTCATTTAGTTTTGTCGCCCCGGGCCTCTGACGGGCTTAGTCCGCCACTGATTGTATGTATGTACATATTTAAATCACATTAATTTTACAGGTAACGAGATAAACAGATGTACATAGGCTAACTTATCCCTTAAAGGGATCTCTTTCAGTCTTCGAACTTTTGACAGGACAACAGAAACCAAAGTATAGAGAAGACATACTAGAAAGCTAAACTAAAAGAGCAACCCTAATGTAGAGTTGAAATATGTTATTCAAGATAAGCAAGCCAGTCTTCCCAATCGCTGAAATCGTGTTTTGCCGCCAGTCCGCTCATGAGGTGAGGGCGGTTACGAAACCTCCATCATTTAGGCTGCGGCTCCACTGAGGCGGAGACGAGCGGAGCGGAGAGGAGACGTGTGGGGATCGACCAATCATATTACATGAAATCCACATCTCGTCTCCGCTCCGTAATATGATTGGTCGATCCCCACACGTCTCCTCTCCGCTCCGCTCGTCTCCGCCTCAGTGGAGCCGCAGCCTAAAAGACGTGAGCGAAGTGTACAAAAGTACACAGAACAAAAAATATTTGCCCGCACACCCAGCTGTAGAGACCGACCGCTTAAACATATCGGTTCAGTGGTTTAAGTCTTAAAGCGTAACAGACAGACAGACGGAGTTACTTTTGCATTTATAATATTACTAGCTTCTTCCCGCGTCTTCGTCTGTGTAGAATTATAAAACTTGCGCTTGAATCACTATCTATTAAAAAAGGTGGACCGATGACCTCATTAAGATCGGAGGATCGCGCTGGATGCAAGCCGCTTCCAACCGGTCTTATTGGATGTCTAAAGGAGAGGCCTATGTTCAGCAGTGGACTTGTAATGGCTGAGATGATGATGATGATGATGATTAAAAAAACTGCATCAAAATCCGTTGCGTAATTTTAAAGATCGAAGCATAATAGGGACGGACAGACAGACAGCGGAAATCGACTGTTTTATACTATGTACTACATACATACATACATCCCGTCTTTATCCTTTACGGGGTAGATAGAGCCTATTAAGGTAACAAGACCTAAATGCCACTTATACTATGTATAGTTGGGATTACGTTTTAAATTGAATCTTATTTTACTGTCTAAATTATAATATAGCTAAGTTATTTTATTCAAACATTCACACATAATTAAAATAGGTACTTGCTCGGAAAGATGAAAAATATATCGCTTGACAATGCAAAAGTTACGTTAGGAAATACATCGTACTTTTATATCAACGATCGTTTCTTAATCGCAAGCAAAGCGTTGTAGATTTCGGGACAATATATGTATTGTAAAAGTACCTACTTTTAAATACTTAGAAACAGATCTCACTTACCCCACTAGACAAAAAAGACAGCGATAACACATCACGGGCACTAAAAATCACTAAAATCAGTCCTAATATTTTAGTGCTGAACATTTTTACTTCTCCGATTTCTTTCAATTTTTTTCTTGTACCTTTGTCTTATAATGTAAATTATAGTGGACTATACAGAAGCAACTGGACTCGTCATAGTTTTAGCACAAAGCTACCTACTCTACTTATTTTTGTTATTGTTATTAGTTATCGATCAAGCTACATCCGGCGCTCAAACCTAACATTTGCAAAATTAATTTAGAATCACTTTAAATTACTTATTTAGTCGCTGTGCTATGAACGAATTATTCGAATCAATTACTTTTTATGATTCCGTAGCCAAAATGGTAAAAATGAGACGCTTATAGGTACTTCAGACCCACCATACCCCTTGGCACTGCTCGGATTTGAGAAATTGAAAAAAAATCGACGGAGCGGGGCTCCTATTCCTGGATGGTTTACCTGTCGGGCATGGAGCTATGTAACTAACCTAACCTACCGAATACCCGTAGCTTACAGCACTACGGTGGTATGGTTAAGTCCCCCCCTACCCCCTTGGGGTAGTGCCAGGGGTACGGTGGCTCTTAACATTGTGGAAAGTGACCCTTTATTTTTACTTGTGAATATAGTTTCGCCATATCCGTCTGTCCACGACTTAGCTCAGACATTCCTATTACTGTAAAGCTGTATTATAAATATGGATAATAATGGCATAATTAAGTATTATCACTTATTAGGAAATGTTACGAAAAGCGACAGAGTCGCCCAAGGATAGAGGTATAGCGGAGACCAGTTTTTTATAAGTCCCTTCAGCCTTTAATGTTTATAATAGTACAACTGACATTGAACTGGGTGATCAAGGAATTCCTTGGTAGACTTGGCACTTAACTAAATAAATAAAAAATGTTGTGAAGTGTTCCTACACTATGCGATTCGACCAAGGACGATGTAAACTTGCTGTGTAACAATGTACCTAATTACCCATAAAACCATTATTTCTACATTAGTTCCATTTTAACATTAGAAATAAATTAATACTTATTCATTTCGGCGGATGACTCGAATGATACAAATCTGATGAATTTAATCCAAACTTAACTACCTGTATAATTAGTAAGATACAAAACGCTACTTATTTAGATACGCGACGACGTCACGTCCGATACTTCGGATGTTGAACATTCCATTACCTACTTCGTCCATTACTTATATTAATTAGTTACCTACATTCCACCATATTTCACTGAGAATGTTAGTGACCCTGACTTAATAACGAAAGGTTTCGAGTACCATTCCCGTGAGATGGGTTTGTAAAAAAAAATGAAATATTTAATATTATTCATCGTTATCTCTAGCCTAGGTACTATATACGTCCAGTAAACGAATAAATATTATACGTCCCACTGCTGTTATCAAAATATCTAAGAAGTAAACGTCTTCGCTCTCGACAAGCATATTTTAGAAAGGGATGAGTGGCGTCAGGAAGACTCAAAACAAAACCCAACTTATTACTAAAAATATACTGTCTACATTTGACAAAACACAGAGCAAACAAACAAGGAACGTCAACTCTTGCGGTTATTGATAAACACTCGTACGGAACTGAAGAAGCCTCTCTTCTGCATCCGGGTTACCGGCAGGATAGTGTGGTTACTGTAGAAAGACGCCGACGTATCGTAGATCGACGAGCTCATGTCTACGGCCTGCAATAAGAATAAAGTCGTCATTTACATTGCCGTGCATTCTTCCATGCTGGTCTGCACGCCTATACGCCCAGTTACGTAAAACGTGGCCGTTAGGTCTTGTTACCCTAAGCTCTACCTACCCCGTAAAGGTGTTCATCGTTATACCTAATTTGCGCTTTTATAACCGTTGAGGAACGGCACGGTTTGATGTTTACCACCCCTAAACAACCGCAACTCACGCACTCCTACCCGCAAAATCCCCACAAAGGGTTGCAGATGCGTTGCTAGACTAGAGGGCTAAGAAAGAATCATGTGCCAGTATTTTAAATGCTACTGTCTTAACACATTCACTACCAACCACCGACGCACATATTGCGTTTTCGTGACTTAGCCTCTGTCATAATTTTACAGGTATTTGAACGCACATGTGCGTCTGAAGCACCTGAAGAAGTCTCGGTAGAGCGTGAATAAAACCAGTGACCTGCTCCTCCAACCAACGGTCTCACTCTTGCTCTGGTTTAGTCCTAACGTGAACTGTATGTTTTCCAATAAGTGAACATAAGATACATTATCCTATACTACTTAAATGCCTAGGTGATAAGCATTTGCATCGCAAATCTTCGAAAGTCTTCAGCAACTTACCCCAAGTGAAGAGTTGATATGATAAGAATCAATAGAACTGTTAACACTTGAATTTTTGTGCGCTGCACCAACGGGGAACTTCGTTTCGGACACCCTGGAGGCTCTCATGACGAGACAGGATATCAGTCTCTTTAGGAAGGGTTTCTTCGGTTTCAGTTCGTAATTCACAGGCTCGTTGAAACACTTGAATCGAGTTTCGGAATGTTCGCTGCCGCCCTCGGGGTATAACGAATAAGCAGAAGTTCCAAGGTTTGGAGTGAGCGGTCTTCGACGTCCTGGAATGAACAAAGGATGCATTAAACTAATTTTATGTCATGCATTAGGTAGCGTGGCAATATATTCCTATCCTTTCAGGATAAAAATCCTTCCGGACCTATGTGTCATTTAGGTAAAGCCATCATTTTCATTGCATTTTTTCATGGTCTTGGATCAGCAAAGGCTTTGGCTATGCGCGGATACCTGAAATTGGATTTACCTTTTCCTTCTGCCGTGAGATTTTTATGTCACATGGTATAATAAGTAATCATCCTACTATCCTACTAATATTATAAATGTGAAAGTTTGTGAGTTTGGATGTTTGTTACTCTTTCACGCCAGAACGGGTTGACAGATCTGGATGAAATTTGGAACATAGATAGATTATAGTCTGGAATAACACATAGGCTACTTTTTATCCCGGAAAATTGCGTAATTCCTACGGGATAGCGATAAACGAATTTTATGCAGACGAAGTTGCAGGCAACAGCTAGTAAATAATAAATATGGAATCAGGGGTATCTACTGAGTCCGGACCAGGAATTGTGGCTTGATATTGACGTTTGTAGGACTAAAACGGAAGTCTGTTGTGATTCTCAAAATTGAAATGCAAAATATAACTGCAAAGAGAGTGCTGATCCATGTAGTTTATCTATTGTAGATACCACACAATAACAGTAATATTTATTGAACGCACATAATAAGCAAAATATGTAGGTACTACCTACCAGCGCAGCAGCAGTATCTGTGCACCAGCTGTTGCCTTGCCTGTGACTCCTTTTGCGCAGACTTCGCTTGTCGCTAGCCCGACTTACCGGGATTGAAACTATCTCTATACCAAATTTCAACTAAATCTGTTTACCAGTTTAAGCGTG
The DNA here is from genome assembly GCA_932294345.1 of Pandemis cinnamomeana. Taxonomy (NCBI): domain Eukaryota; kingdom Metazoa; phylum Arthropoda; class Insecta; order Lepidoptera; family Tortricidae; genus Pandemis; species Pandemis cinnamomeana. Next base: position 6,273,419 of record OW028720.1, read on the forward strand.
AAGAGATAACAGCAGAAAAACAGACTGATGCAGACATGCTTTAGCATTATATAATATTATTACGGATAGGGAAACAGACATCACTCACCTTTAAAAATAGTATGGATTGAAGTTGAATCTTTCCGTTCTACTTTGGGACTGTTGTGATTGACAGACTGTTTTTGATGCACTTTATGCGGTATTGGAGGAGGCGTGTGCGTTTCCGAGGATGAAAACATCACCCGTTTCGTGTACTCCACTCGCGCGAAATGTATCTCAACAGACGACGCAGTTTTTCTTGGGCATTCATGAGCACTTCCTCTTTTAGAGCGTTTTCGATGACAAGCATTGAATAAGACCGTTGTTTCAAATTTTTCCGCGCCGCGGCCATCTTTGTTTGTAGCAAAGGCATTTGAAAAGAGATTTTCATTACGATCACATGTCTTAATGCTTCCTTTACATTTAACTTCCTGTTGTTCCTGATTGTGTGTGCTTTCACTGCTCTTTATTTCATAAGGCTTTACAAATTCTTCAATACTAGGCATACTAGGACCACGTTTTTTAGTTTCATAACTTCTACAAGATTGATTTACATTTAATAAGTATGAGATGTCAGGTTCAAATTCAACTTCAGTTTGGGTAATTTTATTGAAGTGAAAAACATATTCATCTTTGGTTTTCGCCTTGACTTTCCCAACTGAAACTAAACTGCATTTTGTGCGTCTTTCCATACGGTCCTTTTTTAGTAAGATGTGATAGATGGTTTTCCTGACTTTAGCATACTGCTGCGGTGTCAAAACTATTGATTTTTGTTTATTTCGCTGGTTCAGCTGAAGATGCAACTTGATGCTCCGATCTTGAAACAATGGTTGGTATGGAGAAGTCTTCATTCCTAATTTTACGTAGTTTCCATTAGTATTCTCGCAAGCATCACTATACTTTGATAATGGCAATGTGAAGTTAACTTGAGTTGGGCTGAAATTAAAGTATCGTATTAAGAACTATGTTCTGACCAGTGTCCTATGTGAAAATAACAATATAAATAAAAAACCTAGGGCGTCGAAATAAGCAGCGAAGGTAATCTTGACTGGTGTTCCTTACCGAAGTATCCCTGCTGGTCTAGACAAAAAAATAAACAAAAACATGAGACGTTGCTGACGTAAGACACAATGATACAGCAAAATAGTTAAGCAAGTTTGTCAGATAAGCAATGCCAATTGTAACCAAATAAACCATGTATATACGAGTATATCTAATGTTAGATTACACCTTGCAAATTAATCTGTTGACAGGACTCTCTGTTGCTCATTTTGAGGCGATACGCATGGTTAAACGATTGGTCCTAAATTTGTATGTTCCCAAGAGAGAAGCTAGGTGTACGGTATTTTGATATTAACCAAAGACAAGTATGTGGAAAAGTATTAGTAGTGACATTTTTTCACTTGCCTCCGAAAAATTTTGCATTGGTGGTTTAAATCTGCCTTTATCTATGCCGAGTAGCTCCCTTATCTCCCTGTCCCTTTCTGTGGGGTCGGAAATCAAACAATCGTCGCCTCGGAAGTGCTTGAGCTGGACTAAATTATTGGACGCTTAATGTCTGTTAGTAGCTTCTTAGTTCTTAAAATACGTAATTACTAACTAAGAACCTTACACCCAAAGATTACGAGCCGCAGTGCACAAGTCGTCATATTAAGTGAGGTCTTATTTTGAATAGTTCTTTGCAGTGGCAGCAGATTTTAATTGTTGTTCCGTAAAGAAACATTATAGCAAAGAATCTAATACGTAGATAGAGAAGAATATTTTGAATCTACTTAATATATTATACACGAAAATTATGGTATGGATCATGATTTTCGTGGACAGCATTTAGCTTTGATTTCGTATGTGACCCGATATCTTTGGTTTTATAGATTCAAGTATCAAAGAGCTTGCCCAGCGACTTGTTTTACAAAAAAAATACATGGAACAATTTAGTCTGTCATACACTGTGTATTAAGGGCGGTAAGTAAGGAATTACGATCGAGGGCTTTCTGAATCGAGGTTCGTAATTCCCGTACCGCCCGTGAAGCATAAAATGTTGTTCATCACATTTGCGAGTAAACAAATAAAACTATAGGGCAGAAAAACCGCGTGCAGGAGACGCGGCATTTGGCCAGGCGGGGGCCGTGGGGGCGGCGGCGCGCGGGAGGCGGGGGGGCTGTTGCGCGGGCGCCATGGGGCGCTTGAGCTGCGGGGGTCGCGGGGGCGTTACTTACCGCCTTAGGGTTTCATGGCAAGAAAAAAGCCCAAGGGTTTTATATGGAGCATTACGGTCAAGTTAACACGTATGTTTTGATACCGTTTACGAGCAAATGTGATGAAAAATGATTTCTACAATAATCTATACCTATAAACAACCCAATATATTCCGTGTTACCAGCTGTTTTTTTAATTTGTCCCCTTTTTTAAACTCCTCTCGCTGGGCAGACTAGTGTTACGGACGATTGTTGAACCACTATAGAACTGTGCCACATTGTCAATCCTTGGGCAATTCTCGGTAAGGAAACAAGATGTTATTGTATATGGCAGAATTTTATAAAGTTTCAACAATCGTCTTAAGTCCCGTAGACTCCACTGCTATTTAAAGATGCGCTGAGCTTCCACAAGGCACGCTTCTTCACACTGTTATTATTCCCATACAGTGATATGATATTTGTGTATATTAAATAATTCAACATAAAAACTTCAAAACACAATGTTACCTAAGTAATTGGGATCAACGTCGTTGGTAACATCTGTATTAGCCGTAATATGTGTCTGAGTCATTTTACCGACATTACTGGTTCTATCTTCACGCCTGTAACGTCCATCATCTTCACAATACTTTCAATTAAAACAAAGTGGACATTATCAACAACTAGTATTACAGTAGGTACCTGTGAGATACTTCAATGCTGTCCCTGACGTTCAATTTTGAAGTCGTATTCGGCGGATCCTTATTCTGCAACTAAATTGTTATACAGTGACATTACAATTTTTTTTTGCGTTATTTAGAAATCAAGTTTTATCGAAAAGCAACGCCTAATTAATTTGATATACTTTAAAGCAGGACTGTACAGGACTCTCTCGCTTACTATCACGGTATACCAGTGTAGGTAGGTATGTACTTATATCTAATCTGCAAAGCCAACCTTAAACTGACAAAATATTAAAACTCTAAACTACCTACCCCGTCAAACATAAGGGTTTGTGAAAACGACCTCTTTCTTGGTTCATTTTCGGGCGGTATAAATAAAAAATTCTCTAAAGACGTTGAAGTCTCGTTTTCCCCTGGCATGCTTGCGTCGTTATTTTTAATAGTCTTCCTAACAGTCACACCTGTATCCATTTCCCCCTGGCTGAACTTTACATTGTAGTATTCTTTATCGCCATCTATATTGACGGTGACGGTAGAGACGTTGTGTTTGGTGTTTAATGCTGGGTTTTCTTTTGTATTTTTTTCCATCTGCGCTGTGTATTTTTTCGTGAAATCGTCCACCAAAGCTTTTTTAGCTAGCATTTGTTCCGTGTTGGTTCCTGTTGTTACGTGTTGTTTGAGTTTGGGGCTGGCCGGCCTTCTGCACGGAGAGGAAGCTTTGGGAGACGCTGGACGAGACTTTGGTTTTTGTTCTGTTTTCTTACTAAACACAGAATTTGTTTGAAAAACATTTTTAGTTTGAAACTTGTTGGTAATAGTCTTGTTCTTTTTATTAGTGCCAGACGATGTCGTCTCGCGAACAACTTTTTTAGAATTGGAAGCGAAAACACGACTTTTCACGTCTTTATCTCCTTTTTCCTTGTTATTTACTTTTACGGGAGAAGGGGAACGACTGCGGACAGTTGTTTTTCTAGATTTTGGCTCTACTATTTGTTTATTTTCAGCATTGTAAACTTGTTTCACTTTAGGGCTGAAGACTTGCGGTGAAAATTGATTTATCAATTCCTGACTTACTACACCCACTTTATTCATATTACTAAAAGGTTTAGGTGAAATTTTTTCAACCGACTCATGTTTGGGATAAACTGATATAATGACGAGGGGGCTCTGGCACTCCTTGGGTTCGTCATCTTCGTCCTCATCAGATACACATGTCCCATTATCGGCAGTGTTAACACAGTAACATTGTACTACTTTATCGTAGTTCACTTTTTTTGAACTTTCAGGTTTTCTGCAAATTATATCGAAATCGACTTGTGTTGCTTGAGACGTCTTCCTGAAAGCAAAGACACGTTATACTAATATTATAGCAAACATACATACATGCATACATGTATAAATCACGTCTTTACCCTTACGGGGTAGACAGAGCCTAAAGTGGCCAGGTCTAAAGGCCACGTTTAGCATGATTGTGGGTAGGTGCAAAATGGGAATCAAAACAGTGATGGGTTGCTAGCCCCATCGCCTATAATATGATTCCTAAGTTTTTTGCCCCATTCCCTCGATGGGCTTTTACCATTTGCGCGGGATGCGAAGCAACTGGTACAGTCTAGTTTTTTCTTTACTCCCAAACCAGTGTGGAAGAATATTTATAGCATACATACACACAAATCACGTCTTTATCCCTTACCGGGTAGTCAGAGCCTCAGGTAACAGGTACCTACAGGCCACATTTAGCAAGATTGTGGGCGTATAGGTGGAAAATGGAATCAAAATAGTGATGGGTTGCTAGCCTCATCGCCTATAACATAATTCCTGATTTCCGACCATTCCCTCGATGGGCTTTTACCATCTGCGCGGGAAGCGAAGCAACTGGTACAGTCTAGTTTTTTCTTTACTCGCAGACCAGTGTGGAAGAATATTTATAGCAATTTATAAATCCATACCTTAATAATGAAGGACTTGCAGGACATGGAACATTAGAAACGTTTGCTTGACTGACTGAATCACGTTGAATTCTTTGTGGCCTAGAAGAAAATATTTTCAAAATGAGGGTTTCATTTTGTTATAAAAAAATACAAATAAAACGAAAAGTTCTGCTTTTTTGATGATCGTTCACTTGTATACAGATCATTGCCGTTGTTGCAAACCTATATGATATAGGTACGTTGCTACTACTTGGCATAGACCTCCTCTCAGAATGAGAAAGCTTGCTCCTTGAAAGTTCCCGGAAGGCACACTACAGATTGGACACACATTCCATTGAACTAATTCGCAGGTGTGTGCTAGTTACCTCACGACTATTAAGAAATACACAAACAGATCAAATATAAATGTTCTCTATTGTAAATGTGTCACACTGCCCTGATTTATTTACCTGAAACACCTCATCATCGAAGGCCTGAAATATAATAAATTTATCAATTAAAAGAACGCAGTCATTATTAAATATCACAGATACCACAATTATCTTACCATTTCTCATCTTTACCCAGAGACACCGGCAGCAGAGTACAGTCTGCCGCTTGGAATTGCGTTGGAACTACAACAATCAACATGGTAACCATGAGTATTTTAATTACCTAGTTAAGTAATTCACCACTCAAACGTACTATTTTTTTATTTTGCACAATAAAGAGTTTACATTCATACATACATACTATTCAAAAGTGGTGAACATCTGTGTATTGCCCAAGGGCGTCGCCAGCCGATGGCGCAGGGGGGGCAAGTTGACTTTACCTACTACAATTCATACTTTTCTCATTCTCTATGACGATATAAAGACTTAGGACTTTGGTTGCATTATATTTGGCAACTTTTTTAGAATCTCTAGGGGGGGGGGGGCAGCTGCCCATACCTGCCCCCCCTTGGCGACGCCCTTGGTATTGCCTGCTACTACTACAACTACAGCTCAAATTTAATTTCCGACTGGTTAAAGACTAATTTGAGCTCTCATTTTTCTTTGCTGTAAGTACTCCTTTTTTTGCAACCAAATCGCTCCCCAGGTCCGTATAATTTAACCAACAATACTTACTGGGCTGATCGTCTAGAGTAGCGTTACATTTAAGCACATAATTGTCATTTCCCGAGAGTCCAAGACGACCCGTAATTCTTATGCGGCTTTTGTGAGGGCGGCATTCCTCACACAAATGTTTTGGCGGCCGCGTTACTACGCCTTGATCGTTTGTAGTTGTAGTCTGCTTCACCGAACTGGTTTTTGTTACAGACTCCTCCGACTGTGTATTGCTATCACGCTTTGGTTTAGAAGCTTCTGTCGAACGTCTCCTCTTAGAATTTACCGTTTTCAGTTTTGGATTATTAGAACAACGACAGTCGTGGAGACATGCGTCCTCCTCGTTGTCAGCCGAAACCTCCCGATCCTTTTTCTGCCTCTCCAAATACTTCTGCATATTAGTACTGACAAATTCTTTTAACTTTTCGCAGTCTCTGACGTAATCTGCAGCACTAATAACCGTATTTTCAGGTTTATTCTGTTTTCCTAAGCACGAAGCGCCATATGGGCCGGCGCAGCACGTCTCGTTGTTCAATGTGTTTATCTGGTAGACCTTTTCCCGTTTACGTCCAGCCACGACGACGTAAACGTTTTTAGTGTTGATAGAAGCGTCTGGATTCGATATTTTGTACGGGTTTTTCTTCCGTCTCCTTTGCGTGGAGGATGTTTGCTTTTGTTTGTTTTTTGGAATGACTGTAACTTTAATTAAGGGTTTATCGCTTGGTGTGGTAAATTTTTCATCAAAGTCACCGTACACGGGGCTATTCGTTTGCAGAATGTTGGTGAAACTCAGTACTGAATAGTCATTGAACACCTGAAACAATTAGTAAAACATAAGTTTCGTAAAGAGTTAAATGGTGGTACCTAACTTAATTTATGTACAATAAACGAAGGAGTTGCAAAAGCCTCAAAATTAGACTATCTTAATCCGAAATCTGTCCCAAAATTACTCATCACAATGTGCAGCGGTCTTGGAAGGACAGGATCTAGCCTATCTACCTTCATACCTACTTAATACCTATTGCGCTTGACGCCGACACTTATCTGTAGTAATATATTTATTTAGTTATTTTTGCGGTTTTTGTTGAAGTCGGTTTTATTTTGACTATGTGAACATAATACGTAGGAGTCGTTTTCAAAAAAAATGTACATAGTTAAGGGCTTAATCACAACAAAAATTAATTGATTCCTTTGTGTTACGACCGTTTCACCTTTATTACATTGCAATAAGGGTGAAAAGGTCGTAACACAAAGGAATCAATTAACTTTTGTTTTAATTAAGCCCCTTAACTATGTACGTTCAAGTGCAAAAATAAGTATCGATAGGAACTTCTCAAAAATATGTCCCACGGCCTTATTACGCTGGCGTAAGAGCGTATGGTACTTATTTTTGAAACTTTGTCTAGATAGGTACATATTATTACACTTGACTGTACTACATGTGTTTCGAAAACGACTCGTATATGTATGTAGGTACCTACAGATTTATGGAATCGTACCCACCTGACGTTCTGTTGTTTTCTTTAAAATCAATGACGTTGAAGATTCTACTCTTTTTCTGTTTCTCACAGGTTCTTTTCGCCGGCTTAATTTCTTTCGGACTCCTTTGAGAAGGCAGTAGCACGGATTGTTATCGTCAATTGACTTTCTTTCTCTGAACAGATCCCTGTTCGGATCTTTGACGGGAAATTTTATGAAGTCCCATGAATCTACAAAAATACAGAATTTAAAAATAAATGAACTTATAAAACATAATATAAAATAAAATTTTCAAATACTATGGACCTATTATTTCCGAAGACAAGCTGTTATAGTCCATTTCATTAATTTTGAGGCTACTTTATTGAAAAAAATCGCAATAATGCTAATAAAATTGTATCGAAATAAAATTTTGACGCCGTTACGGTGCCATTTCTTGTAGTAATGATCTGACATTGTCTATTGGAAATTGTCTATCCCTTGCCATTGACAAAAGTCAGTTATCTGCCTCTGAGTGGGTTTTTAAATTGAAAAAGTATTTAACACAACTATCAAGTGATACGATGGTTCTCTCATGGTTTTCTTTACACATAGACATTAATATACTAGCGTAATTATTATAATAGCGCTAGTATATTAATGTCTATGTCTTTACACAATTCGACAGATTGACATCCTGAGTCACTTTTGAATATACATCCTGATAGAGACAATAGTGTGATAGTTAATATTATTTTCATGTACATAATAGATTAAAAGATAATAAGATGAGGTTATCTTTTCGCAAATTTGAATATAATAATTGATGATACTGCAAGATAAATGATTAATACTATGTAGTTGCTATTTCCTGTCGAACGATAAAATTATATAAATCTAGATAATAATTTAACAATATTGCAACATATTAGGCAATATTAAAAAGTAATCAGATGATTAAATTAATGTTTTTGTAAAATAACTGGTGTAGTAATAACTTCCAAATATGCCGAATTATGAAGTCGTGGAGGATCGCCTGAGGACAGGGATGATCATTCCGGTGTCCAAGGGCACTTTCTTCAATACTAAGTGGGTGTCGAAGGTACAACCCCTGTGTCCATACGATATGCTGTACCACCCTCCTGACTACAACCCTAAGGCTACTAGGTCGGATCGCACAGCGCCCAAGATCACTAGAAATAATATATGGGATCAGGTAAGACGAGAACTGCTCTGCTTGAGGAAGGTAATAACATTAATAACTATAGATGCGACCCCTCCTAGTAATAATGTTTATATGTAGGTATTCGTATAGTGTCTTTAGTAGGTACCTGTAATTTAATCTGAATGGGTATAAAAATTTGGCACTGGTAGGTATGGGTCTTAATGACAATGAGTAGGTTTCCGCTCCAGAACCCAGACCTTAGGATGATACTCTGTCTTTAGACTAGGTACGTGGCGTAACTATAAGGTGGCAAGGGTGGCAAAATGCCAGGGCCCCTAGCTCTACGGGGCCCCGAACTGGCTTGGTTTAGAGCACAGAAGGGACGCTGATGCACTTCTTTATATTGAGTAAGGAGCCCCATCTGACGAATTTGCCGCGGGCCCCAGACGTTGTAGTTACGCCACTGCTAGGTACTTTTGTTTCTTTCCAGGAATACCACAAAGGAATAGCTTCTACAACGCACTTCCAACTGGGCCGTCCGAAGTGGAAGACCGCTGATATACCAACTAAGCAATATGTGAGATCGCAAGGTAAATAAAACTATTTATTTAATCATTATGAACTAGCTCCAATTAATTTACAGGGGTATTTACAGCAGACGTGCGACCAAACGTCTATTGTAAAGCAGTTAAATGAATATAAATATATTACTAAACTGTGTGATTCTCTAAACAAACCTCGTCCGTGAAACCATTGCTTCTACAAAAACAACCTGACCCGTTTGCTTGCAGGTATTATACGGAGTCAGGTGTCTTGCTTAACGTTGCCACTGTCCGACGTCAAGACACCTAACTTCGTGGTATGCCTGCAATCGAAAGAGTCAAGTTATGTTCTGTTGGCCGTCGGGGCCAGCAATCAGTTCACGGACGATGTCAGTGGTGGATTTACGAGTAGGCTGATTAAACGGGAGCCTAGGGCGGCTGCTTTTGGGCGATTACCGGTGCCGATTCCGGTCGATTACCTTCGGTAATTCAACGTAACCGAGCTTTTTCGAAATGAACTATTTTGGGGGTTTCTCAATATTCTCAAAGAAGAAAAAATGTGTCCCAGATTTTTGATTTTGTAGAAACAAATTTTGAATTTTGAGTAGGTATGAATTTTTTCCTGTTCGTCACGTTCCATAAAAACGACGAACAAAAAGTGACGAACTGGAATGGAAGTTTTGGGACTCATATTTCCTTGTATAAGGATCGATAGGTAAAACGATTCTGAGTAAAAAGAACCCACAATAGTAATGTTCTGGAAATCCATGCTCAAGTAGATAGCCTTTTAAAAAAAAAGCTCAAACACCAACCCGAAAAGAAATTTTCTTTTGAATATTTTTGTTTACGAACCTCATTTGATCGTATTAAAAATAGTTAGATTATCATCTCATCATCTCTACAGATCATCCCACAGCTGGGCACAGGCTTCTTCTCAGTTATATTATACCTATAGAAATTCTAACCCAGCCTATGTTGGATGTCTTCAATCTGACGTCTCTTTTATTTATGCTTATTTGCTTGTTTTATTCTACATTTCAGTGAAGAGCGAAAATCCCCATATGCGCATCTACCATGTGGTTGAATGGGCCGTGCTACTGAACGACGGAAAACCCAGCCTGTGCGACTGAACTGCGGGAAATCATCCCCTATAATTGTACTACGAATCCCAAGTACTCGAAAACTTATTAACTCATTTGTACAAATAAAAATGAAAATAATAAAACAATCGCAAAGCAACAGAAAACGTTTTTGTGTTTGCACTAACAGGCAGTGCAAAATAATGTCAAAATAACAAATTCACGCAAAGGAAGTGCACGCGGATAAGGATATTACCCTATTCGTTAAATTATGAGCATAAATTATATGAATATGACGTGCTCCCAAAAATTATGCTGCGCATCAGTTCACGGTCTGTCTGCTAATACGAAACAACGCAAGGAGGAAAAATATTACAAAAAATTTACGCGGAAAAAAACACAAGATTAATCAAATAATAAATGAGGCAACGATTTGGTCTTTATTGTCTCATATCTAATCAAATGCTCGAGATTTACGATGACAGAGAGATTAAACGATTTCGGTAATAAACAATTAAATAGTCTTACAAACAATTATCATAATGTTTAGTGATAAGTGTACTTATGACAAATTACTCAGCACTATTTATAAGTACTATCTTTTGCACCCTTTCTTTGGTTGTAAGACAACATATATAGCGGAAAAACGCGATATAGTTTCATTGTTTTCGGGTGCATATGACTGGGTGAACCCTTGAGGTCGATATCCTAAATAAAACTGAACCTGTTCTGCGGACGGCGCTGTTTCAAGAGCGAACAAAACTTGATGTGAGTCCTAATTTTTAGATAATTATTACTCAAAATATTCGAGCATTTTGTTTAAAGAAAAAGAAAAAAGTAGAGTTATAGATGAAAGTTCTGTAACATATAACTTAATAAGTAAACTGTACCACGATTGGCCTATTTATTGTATCTAAGCTAGACAAAATCTGTGAATTAAAAAGAAAATAAAAGTCAAATAAGTTATATTATGTTGGTAAATATTTTAAAAAATGGTTGAACAAACTAGCAATACGGTTCATGATTTTAAGTGAATAATTAATTAGTAATTTTTTTCTTTAAGAATTTGACGAAATTGACGTATTTTTTATTTTCTCCAGCCTATATACGTCCCACTGCTGGGCATAGGCCTCCTTTCAGAATAAGAGGGCTTGGGCCATAGTCAAATTAAGTTAAATTGCTTCGCAGATGTGTGCAGGTTTCTTCACGATGTTTTCCTCCACCGAAAAGCTCATGGTATTTCGGTAATTACCTAATTACTCAGTTTTTAATTTCATTCTGGGCAGAATGGTGTCACCGCATCACTAATTCGTAGGCAACCTACCTGGGGTTGCCAACTATTCTTAGTCAAATATAGAATTGAGCGTTTCCCAAAAAGTGTCCTCATGAACATTTTTTCCAGAATTTAATTATTTTGGGTTTTTCTTACCCTTTCAATCCTTATACAAGTAAAAATTTATCCCAAAATTTCCATTCCAGTTCGTCACTTTTTAACATCCCCTAGATGTATGGAACGTGACGAACTGGAAAAAAATCCATAGTAAAATCTGAGATATACATTTTTTCATGTATAAGAATCAATGAGTCCATTCTGAGTAAGAAAAACACAAAATATCTAAATTCTGGAAAAAAAACGTAACTTTTTTTGGAAAACACTCAATTGGGTATAAAATTAAGAACTGACCTTTTCAAAATTACTAGTAGTATGAGTAGAACGACACGAAACGAACTTAGAAACTCGAATTTCTGAGTAGGCATAAGTTCAAATATATAAGGATTGAAGGCGTCCGAGCTACGGTGTGATTCGATCATTTTTTTTATGTATACGCTACGCGTCAAGCAACATAAATTAATGCAACACAAGAGCCAATAAAAAAATTGATCACTTTATTCAAAGAAGAATGCATCCAGAGGGTCAAAAGAATGTAAAATTGGTGAGGCTAGCCGATTGTCCGATTTTCGCCGAGAGAAAGGAGTGCGCTCACTAGATCCTACACTAAGCGTAAGAACATGACTGTAGTACGTATATATGCTAACTAGTATTTCGCGTGGGGGCCGCGGGCCCCGAGGGCCCCGCGGAGGTCCCTGCCACCCTGTTTTGTTTAAATAATCCTAACTTTTTTTTTTTTACTATATACTTTGGCCGCCTTTTTGAAACCGCCACTTTGAAAACAGTGATTCATATCCTACCGCCCTGTTTTTTTCAAATATTTCTAACATTTTTTACTATAATCTTTGGCCGCCATCTTGGAAAAAGTATTTCGCGTGGAGGCCGCGGGCCCCACGGGACCCGCGGAGGGTTCCCTGCCACCCTGTTTTGTTTTAATAATCCTAACCTTTTTTTTTTTTACTATATACTTTGGCCGCCTTTTTGAAACCGCCACTTTGAAAACAGTGATTCATATCCTACCGCCCTGTTTTTTTCAAATATTTCTAACATTTTTTACTATAATCTTTGGCCGCCATCTTGGAAAAAGTATTTCGCGTGGAGGCCGCGGGCCCCACGGGACCCGCGGAGGGTTCCCTGCCACCCTGTTTTTTTTTCAAATATTTATATATTTTTTTCCTTTAATCTTTGGCCGCCATTTTGTATCCGCCATCTTGGAAAAAGTATTTCGCGCGGGGGCCGCGAAGGGTAGCCTACCATCCTATTTTTTTCGCATGAGGGCCGCGGGCCCCACGGGACCCGCGGAGGTCGGTACCCTGCCAGCCTGTGTTATTTTCAAATATTACTACATTCTTTGGCCGTCACTTTGAAACCACTACCTTGGAAAAAGTATTTCGCGTGGGGGCCGCGGCCCCCGCGGGGACCGCGGAGGGTAACCTACCAGCCTGTATTTTTTTCAAATATTTCTAACCTATCTTTAATTTATTCTTCGGCCGCCATCTTGGGAACAGCATTTCGCATGGAGGCCGCGGGCCCCACGGGACCCGCGGAGGGTAACCTACCAGCCTGTTTTTTTTTCAAATTTTTCCAGCCTTTGTTACTATATTCTTTGGCCGCCGTTTTGACACCGCCACCTTGGAAAAAGTACTTCGCATGGGGGCCGCGGGCCCCACGGGACCCGCGGAGGGTTCCCGGCCACCCTGTATTTTTCAAATATTTCAAATATTTTTTACTTTATTCTTTGGCCGCCATCTTTGGAAAAGCATTTCGCATGGGGGCCGCGGGCCCCACGGGACCCGCGGAGGGTACCCTACCATCCTGTTTTTTCCAAATATTTATAACCTTTTTTACTTCATTCTTTGGCCGCCATCTTGGGAAAAGCATTTCGCGTGAAGGCCGCGGGCCCCGCGGGACCCGCGGAGGTTACCCTATCAGCCTGTTTTTTTTTCAAATATTTCTATACTTTTTCACTATATTCTTTGGCCGCCATTTTGAATCCACCATCTTGGAAAAATTTGATTCATTAGATTGCTCCTCCCACCTAGAACGACACTTGGTCGAGCACAACCCATCTATCTCGACTGGCCACTGAGATATTCGCGTTTCAATTTTGTATGGCGGCCATCTTGTTTTCGCAATTTTGAAAAAAAATTACCGGTTCACCCATAGGCTGGCTGTTCTGAGCGACTTTAGTTCCGGGCAAACTCGATAGGGCAAGTCGTTGCGGAGAGCTGGCCCACGTGTCAGGTCAGTTTCCACGTTCAGGACAGTTTTGCTTTTTTTTTGTACTTGTGATAAAATTTCTTATGCGATGGTGTATAAAAACGAACCCTATTCCTAAAAGCTGCTATACAACACAAGTGAGTCTATGAGTCTGACATTATTTTGTATGGCGGCCATCTTGGAAAATGGCGGAATTGAAAAATAAAGTATGCCATTAGAATCTGTGGCCCCAAAGAGCCCCGGATGCAAAATTTCAGGCTGATCGGAGTAAAAAAAATTTTGGCCGCCATTTTGAATCCGCCATCTTGGAAAAAAAATTGGATCATCCGATTACTACTCCCACCTTGAACAATATTTGGTCGAGCACCACCCACCTATTGTGATTGGCCTCTGAGATATTTGCGTTTCAATTTTGTATGGCGGCCATCTTGTTTTTGCAATTTTGAAAAAAAAATACTGGTTCACCCATTGGCTGGCTGTTCTGAGCGACTTTTGTTCCGGGCAAACTCAATAAAGCAATTCATCGCGGAGAGCTGCCCCATGTGTCAGGTCTGTTTCCACATTCAGGTCAATTTTTCATTTTTTTTGTACTTATCATATAATTTTTGAAGTGAAAGTGTATAAAACTAAACCCTACCTCTGATGGGTTCCTCAAAACAACAGGTCAAAGATACAGAAATTACTTTGTATGGCGGCCATCTTGGAAAATGGCGGAATCGAAAAATAAAGTATGCCATTTAAATCTGTGGCCTCAAAGAGCCCCGGATGCAAAATTTCACTCGGATCGGAGTAAAAAAAATTTTGGCCGCCATTTTGAATCCGCCATCTTGGAAAAAAAATTGCTTAGTCAGATTTCCCCCTCAACTCTGAATGACATTTGGTCGAGCACCACCCATCTATCTCGACTGGCCTCTGAGATATTCGCGTTTCAATTTTGTATGGCGGCCATCTTGTTTTCGCCATTTTGAAAAATCTTGGACCGGCTCACCCATTGGCCGGCTGTTCTGAGCGACTTTAGTTCCGGGCAAACTCGACAGGTCGAGCCGTTGCGGAGAACCGCCCCATGTGTCAAGTCAATTTCCACGTTCAGGTCGATTTCGTATTTTTCTGGTGGTCACGGCGGCATTTCTGATGCGATGGTGTACCGAGTCGAGCCCTACCTCTTAAGGGTTCTTCAAAACAGCATGTCAGTCAGTGAGTGAGTCAGTGAGTGGGTATTCAGCTATATATATTATAACTAGTATTTCGCGTGGGGGCCGCGGGCCCCAAGGGCCCCGCGGAGGTCCCTGCCACCCTGTTTTGTTTTAATAATCCTAACCTTTTTTTTTACTATAATATACTTTGGCCGCCTTTTTGAAACCGCCACCTTGAAAACAGTGATTCATACCCTTACCGCCCTGTTTTTTTTTCAAATATTTCTAACATTTTTTACTATAATCTTTGGCCGCCATTTTGTATCCGCCATCTTGGAAAAAGTATTTCGCGTGGTGGCCGCGGGCCCCACGGGACCCGCGGAGGGTTCCCTGCCACCCTGTTTTTTTTTCAAATATTTCTAACATTTTTTACTATAATCTTTGGCCCCCATTTTGTATCCGCCATCTCGGAAAAAGTATTTCGCGCGGGGGCCGCGAAGGGTAGCCTACCATCCTATTTTTTCGCATGGGGGCCGCGAGCCCCACGGGACCCGCGGAGGGTACCCTGCCAGCCTGTGTTATTTTCAAATATTGCAACATCCTTTGGCCGTCATTTTGAAACCACCACCTTGGAAAAAGTATTTCGCGTGAGGGCCGCGGCCCCCGCGGGGACCGCGGAGAGTAACCTACCAGCCTGTATTTTTTTTCAAATATTTCTCACCTTTTTTTTTACTTTATTCTTCGGCCGTTATCTTGGGATCAGCATCTCACATGGGGGCCGCGGGCCCCACGGGACCCGCGGAGGGTACCCTGCCAGCCTATTGTTTCTTCAAATATTTTTAGCCTTTTTTCTATATTCTTTGGCCGCCATCGTAGGAAAAGCATTTCGCATGGAGGCCGCGGGCCCCACGGGACCCGCGGAGGGTACCCTGCCACCCTGTGTTTTTTTCAAATATTTCTTTCATTTTTGACTATAATATTTGGCCGTCATTTTGTATCCACCATCTCGTTTCAATTTTGTATGGCGGCCATCTTGTTTTCGCAATTTTGAAAAAAAAAATACCGGTTCACCCATTGGCGGGCTGTTCTGAGCGACTTTAGTTCCGGGCAAACTCGATAGGGCAAGTCGTTACGGAGAACTGGCCCATGTGCCGAATCAGTTTCCACGTTCAGGTCAGTTTTTAAATTTTTTGGTACTAACGTTATGATTCTTGATGCGATGGTGTACAGAGTCGAACCCTATCTCTAAAAGCTGCCATACAACACAGGTGAGTCTATGAGTCTGACATAACTTTGTATGGCGGCCATCTTGGAAAATGGCGGAATCGAAAAATAAATTCTAGCGCCAGAATCTGTAACCCTGAAGAGGCGCTGATGCAAAATTTTAGTCAGAACGGACTCAAAAAAAATTTGGCCGCCATTTTGAATCCGCCATTTTGGAAAAAAAAATTGGTTCATTAAATTACTCCGCCCACTTTGGACAACATTTGGTCGAGCACCACCCACCTATTGCGATTGGCCTCTGAGATATTTGCGTTTCAATTTTGTATGGCGGCCATTTTGTTTTCGCAATTTTGAAAAAAAATCACCGGTTCACCTATTGGCTGGCTGTTCTGAGCAACTTTTGTTTCGGGCAAACTCGATAGAGCAAGTCATCCCGGAGAGCTGCCCCATGTGTCAGGTCAGTTTCCACATTCAGGTCAATTTTTCATTTTTTTGGTACGTATCATAACATTTCTGAAGCGAAAGTGTATAGAACCAAACCCTACCTCTGATGTGTTCCTCAAAACAACAGGTCAAATATACAGAAATTACTTTGTATGGCGGCCATCTTGGAAAATGGCGGAATCGAAAAATAAAGTATGCCGTCTGAATCTGTGGACTCGAAGAGCCCCGGATGCAAAATTTCAATCGGATCGGATAAAAAAAAAATTTGGCCGCCATTTTGAATCCGCCATCTTGGAAAAAAAATTACTTAGTCAGATTTCCCCCTCAACTCTGAATGACATTTGGTCGAGCACCACCCACCTATCTCAACTGGCCTCTGAGATATTCGCGTTTCAATTTTGTATGGCGGCCATCTTGTTTTCGCCATTTTGAAAAATCTTGGACCGGCTCACCCATTGGCCGGCTGTTCTGAGCGACTTTAGTTCCGGGCAAACTCGATAGGTCGAGCCGTTGCGGAGAACCGCCCCATGTGTCAGGTCAGTTTCCACGTTCAGGTCGATTTCGTATTTTTCTGGTGGTCGGGCAAGCATTTCTAATACAACGATGTATAGAGTCTAACCACACCTCTTCTGGGTTCTTCCAAACAACTCTGGGGTGAGTCAGTCAGTGAGTGAGTGGGTATTCAGCTATATATATTATAACTAGAGCGTGCAGTGGGTTAGGCAGTTAGGCATTTCGTTCAAATCGTGTCGAGACACCTTCCTTGATTAAGTATTAAGTAAATATATCCCAGGGGAATTTTGCAAGACACAAAAATAGTTTTCAAATATCATAATTACCTCTTGATACCTATGCCAATTTAAGTTTAGATTCAGTAAAGTAAAGTTAAGGAGATAGGAATTTTGGAAAGTCCTGAAATTATTTTTTAAGCAGTTATGATTCCTTGTGTGTCAAATTGCAAGTAAAATACAAAACACGTGCTCTATCAATTTTGTTAAAGAATGTTTATGCAAAATTTTAAGTAGATCGTAACTACCAAAGGATCACGTTGTCCCATACAAACTAAGCCCCCCTTTTTCACCCTCTTAGAGGTATAATTTCGGAAAATCCTTTCTCATCGGATGCCTACATCATACAAAGAACACACCCTCCAAGTTTCAGGTTTCTACGATCAACGGTGTAGGCTGTGCGTTGATCCGTCAGTAAGTCAGTTAGTCAGTCAGTCCGTCAGTCATTCAAAGACTCATTACAGACCATCCATGTGCATGTGAGATGTCTGTTGAGGCAAATGTTACATCTGGAGAGGATTCCATCAGTTATTCTGATTCTTATGTGTCTCTCGTTATTTAAACAGATGTACCTATTTGACATGCTTTATACGAACATACCAAGTAGTGCGCGTTCACGTTTCCTTGTATGATGGTTTCCTGGTCGAAAATTCTGAAAATACTCTCATTCCTTACTAACGTTCTGTGAGTTTGGACAGTATATAGAGATTATATTTTTGAACCCGGAAGCGTTTTTCACCGTTACAATCTGTATTTCAAGGTTAGTATATTAGGTGAATCGTATGACACCCTACACATGCGTCCGTATGGCGGGCTGTAAGTCACACCGGAGAAGTATGGCATTACCGGTACCGCCTTCTTTTTTTTATCGACTATCGGAAAATACAAGAATTTTTGTGGAACAAATCGTTCGACACTCGTTATTTCCTTTCGTTATGTTATTTATTTGTGTTTTTCCTTTCTGTGGCAGGTTAGCTGGAAGAGATCCCTTCTTAGGGATAAGTTCGCCTTTGTACTATTTTCTCTGTATTACTGTATTTTTATATTTTTTATGTGCAATAAAGAGTTTACATACATACATACATACATTTATCCGACACGTTCGATTAACGCCCGTGCGATTGGGCCGCCGGTGTCAGCGCCTGTGACCATCATTTTCCTTTTGTTATTACGTAGTCAGACCCCAGGGGCCCGATTTTTGGAAATCATACCTATGAAAATATCGCTCGAAAATCGTT
Organism: Pandemis cinnamomeana; assembly: GCA_932294345.1. NCBI lineage: Eukaryota > Metazoa > Arthropoda > Insecta > Lepidoptera > Tortricidae > Pandemis > Pandemis cinnamomeana. Next base: position 6,291,988 of record OW028720.1, read on the forward strand.
CAAATCCGTGAATTGCTATTTTTGAAAGGCGAGTAGTAGAAAATCACCGCTCGAATTGAAAACGACTGGTCTCTAGCAGTCGTTTTAGAATTCGAGTGGTGGGATGGCTTGTCAAAATTAAAAACATGGCGAGTTGGCGGGTGACTACCTTCACTCACTGCTGTCATTGCCTCGATGCGTTGGGCTATTTTCATCGTATTATTGAGATTTTCTGTAAATTTGTAATTCAACAAATCTAATGCCATTATCATATGACAATGGCGAGTTTCGACGAGTTAGTTTTGTTTAATTTGAAGGATTCTGAAGAATCTGAAGACGAAGTTGCGGAAAATCAAACTCGGGGTACACGCACCAACCTGCGGCAGCTCGGAAGCGAGGCCTTCCGAGAGACGGAAACCAAATTTAAAAAGAAATATCGTCTTACGTCTTATCGTGCTCAGTGGCGTGCCATGGGAGAGGCCCATGTCCAGCAGTGGATGAATATAGGCTGATGATGAAGGCCTAGTCTAAAGGACTGAAAGCTTTTATTGGCTTTTAGCCTTTCAAGCCCCTTAATTACGAGTCTAGCCACCAAAAAAAGGCTAAAAGCATTCTCGGGAAGACTAAAACTGACACTAACGAAACTTCCCCGATCGCAAGTCCTTTCGTGGTTCCAACAACTCCACCAGCCTTTTTCTTTGTAAAGGCGACATATGCTTTGCCATTTTAATTTTTGTTTCGCTGTTTAAAACTTAGCAGTCGTTGCAGAAAACTTTTCACAGTAACACAATACAAAGGACGCACAGACGATAACAAAGTTTTCGTTTTACGTAATTTTTTTTGTAACAAATTCGCAATTTAAACTAGTTCTAATAAGTACTTTAGCATAAAAAATAAATAACTATTATGCAAAAATATTTTGCAATTTATGTTAAATTAATTTGAGCTAAAAATAAATATTTCCAGGTGCCCAACAAAAAACCGGTAATTATCGACTTTCTGCGTGTAACGAGACGGGACTACTTTTTACCCATCGACTTAGTCTTTCACTAAATTTCGAACGCGGATTTCAAAAATTGGGCATTTGAGGACCACTCGCAAATGGATGTGACTAACTTTCGCGTGTGGATTGAATTCTATTACTCGTCGTGAATTCGAGCGATATGATTTCCAAAAATCGGGCCCCTGAAGAACCGCGATACTGGTACAAATTATCAAATATTCTGTGTCACCATCTCCCGGGCTATGTGTCCCTTACGCTGTATAGAACTTGGCGCACATTTAGCTATTGTGGTAACCCCCAGTTCCTTCGATTTTGCATGCGGCCCGTTACTTTTAGTAATTGTTAATCTATGTTTGCTTTGCAGCAACGGAAACAAAAACATTGATCGTGTAATTGAAAGGCGGGTGAATGACGGAAACTTTTTTGCACATGATTGTCTAAAAAGTATCGTCAGTTCGTTGGTTCCAGCCAACCAAGCCGCCCTTCTTATGAGCCTACAATATTTAATTTCTAAAAGCAATTTGAAATGGAATATTTATAACTAGTATTTATAATAGGTATTGTACTGCACTCCTAAATGATGGACAACGTGGAGAAGAAATTACAATGTTACCCATGAATTGATTTCATGTAGAGCGTGATTTTATTCGTGTGAAATTAAATTTAAATAAATGTTTCCTTTTATTTAGGGCTGTCAAGTAGTGCTAGACGTCCAGTTGCAGTAACTCGTCAAAATGATGTTATCCCCAGAGGTAAGTAAGCATCTGCATGACTGTATTTTTTTTTGGTACGTTTTCTAAAAATGAAACCTAGCTAGATCGATTTATCGCCCCGGAAACCCTCTGCACACCAAATTTCATGAAAATCGTTGGAGCCGTTTCCGCGGAGATTCAGAATATACAAGAATTGCTCGTTTAAAGGTGTTAGATACATCAGATAGATTCATCACAATAACAGTTTAATTAGGTACAACAAACTGTTTTGGTGGCGTTACTTCGCTATCTTGTACAGTACATGGGTGAGGACCAAAATGTTACACACCGTTAAAGTTGCGAGTGTTTAAAATTCGCTAACTTAAGAAGGTAGTTAAAATTCGCTAACTTTTTCCATTGTGACAGAAAAGTTATCAGTTACCGCCTATTGTCTACTTTGTTCTTTGATTCTGTATTGTTTTGTACTGATTTGTGGTGTTCCAAAAAGAGTATTTATATTGTATTGTTATCCATACAAAAAATGTATCACTAATTTTCGCGTCACAATGGAAAAAGTTACCGAATTTTAATTTTAATAACCTTACTAACGCAACTTTGACGGTGTGTAACTTTTTGGTCCGCATCCACTTTTGTACACTTGAGGACTGTTGAACCACAGTGGAACGCTATCGTAGTGAAACAACTGCATTATAACCGACTTCAAAAAAAGGAGATAACTTATGGAAAGAGTTATTAATCCAATCTAACCTAACTTATAGCGTAAGCTACGCGTACAGTTTTTATTTACGAATTGGAAGATATAAATGTTTGTCAAATCCCACGAATCATGTTATGGGCGATGCGATTAGTGACCCATCACTATTTTTATTCCGTTTTCCGACAATACGCCCACAATCATGCTAAGCGTGCCTTTTAGGTCTTTGTATCTTTGACTCTGTCTACCCCGTAAGAGATAAAGAAGTGATGTATGTATGCATTGGCACGCATTTAGCCGACTGTAACCAAAATCTACACTCCTTGTTTTAGTTTTGCCTTTCTCATGAAGTGAATTTTGTATTGTTTTGAGAAAATAAAGGTCTTTAAACCGATGTGTGCTTGTAAATGTTCAGTTCAGTTGATGCTTTTGTGAAAAGTTTTTTATCAAAAGGTGATCTCCCACTTTAGGTACTTATATTTTGTGACTCAGTGCCTTCTCCATCTCGTGATTGTTCTTAGCAATGTACGTGTCCCTTGGACGACACTCCGTTGGCTCTCGCGGACTCGCCCCTGACCGCGGGCGGGGTGTTCCTCTTCATGGTGCTTCTGGAGAAGTTCCTCAAAGGCCGGTGCGCTCTCAACGACCCCTGCCGGCGAGTGCACTCCGTTGGCGATCTCGAGTTGGAGTATGACTTCATCGTAGTCGGTGGGGGTTCAGCTGGCTCTATAGTAGCTGGGAGGCTGAGCGAAGAAAAGAACTTTGATGTGAGTACTGAGTATGCGCATAGGTACACACAGCAAAGCTATTCGATAAGCAGGATAGATACGGACCTGATTATATTGCCGTGTGTACCTAGGCACTAGCCAAGTTTCTGTAAGGGGCCGTCCATTAATCATGTGATGTTTTTTTAGTACTCTTAACCCCCTCCCCCTCCCCCTCCCCATTGGTGATACGTGGTGAGGTTTAAAACTACACCCGTCCCCGTCCCCATCCAAAATCACGTGTATTTCTAGTACCTACCTACAAGATAGGATTGAAAAATCCTTCATTCCAAATATTATATTTTGACGTAAGTTAAGCAGGTATATGGAATGTTACATTTTACAAATCCTTTTATCATCCCGGTTTAGTAATAAGTTGTCCACGACTTCGCTCACGTGGAATTAAAATTTGTATCCCGGGCAGCTTGATTTTTCCGACGCTTCCAACAATTATAGGTACTTTAATTATCCAACCAATTTGCTGGAAATTTGACAAAAAATATGCCTAAACCTTCCTCGTGGATCATCCTATCCATTGGTGAAAGCCGTACAAAAATCCGTTCAAAAGTTTTTGAGTTTACCGCGAACAGAAATACGGCGCAGTCTTTTCAGGATTCCGTACCCAAAAAGTAAAAACCCTATTATCTAAGACTCCACTGTCCGTCTGTCTGTCACCAGGCTGTATCTCATGAACCGTGATAATCACAAATAACTACTAAAAACAGAATATTTCTTATGTCTCTAGGTCTATGTAAGTAACCAGTATTAAATGATCTCACAGTGCCTACATTTTGCTTAGGAGACAGCAGGGCGCTGCTAACACTGACCGTATTTTACGGAAACCTCGGTGCGCTTTTTTATAATACGTATTTAGTGAAATATGTTTACGATAGTTTCCAATAGGTACTACCAGTGGCGCATTTATCCTAAGGCCCGGTAGGCCCGGGCCTAGGGCGGCCAGATTTTGGGGCGGCCCCAATCGTGTCTAAAAACTGTTGGCAATAAAGTAATTTCATTATGTAGTCTATATGGTGGATGCTGAGAAAGGGGCGGCTGATGGCTTGGGGCCTAGGGCGGCCGAGACTGCAAATCTGCCACTGGGTACTACATTTTTAAAACTGTCCAGGTGTTGCTCTTGGAAGCCGGAGGTCAGGAGCCACTGGCGGCGCGGCCGCCGGGCTTCTACAGGGCTTTCTGGAACGACGAGAGGTTCGACTGGAGGTACCGCACCGTGCCCGCTGACTACTGCCTGGACCAGGGCGGCTTGGGCTGCAACTGGCCGAGGGGCAAGGTTCTTGGTAAGAGGAATGAATACTCATAACGCTTGTGTGTCTCACAAAATGCAAAGGCAGGCTTAGGCTGCGGCTCCACTGAGGCGGAGACGAGCGGAGCGGAGAGGAGACGTGTGGGGATCGACCAATCATATTACATGAAATCCACATCTAGTCTCCGCTCTGTAATATGATTGGTCGATCCCCACACGTCTCCTCTCCGCTCCGCTCGTCTCCGCCTCAGTGGAGCCGCAGCCTAAGACCAGCTTGGAAGAACTTACTAAAGTAAAGCAAAGAAAAAACATAGAATGTACCAATTGCTTCTCTACCCGATGGTAAAAGCCCATCGAGGGAACAGGCGAAAATCATAGGAATCATGTAATAGGCTGTGAGGCTAGCAACCCATCACTATTTTGATTCCATTTTCCACCTATACGCCCACAATGAGATATTGTGGCCTGCAGGTACCTGTTACCATAGGCTCTGTCTACCCCGCAAGGGATAAAGACGTGATTTGTGTATGTATGTGTAGTAGTAAGTACAGTCCGTGAGCTCTTAAAACGCCATTTAGGTTTGTTTTGCTGTCTCATTCACTCTCGTGGGTTTGATACTTGAATCGGTCGAGTGAGAGACAGCAAGACAAACCCAAAACAGCATTCGAAGAGCACCCAGACTGTACTTACTGTTGTACTAAGTTTGTATTTGTTCGGGAATCCACGTCTGTCTTCTAACAGCTTCCACGCATTGTTCTACAGGGGGATCAAGCGTGCTCAACGGGATGATGTACCACCGAGGGCACGCCGCAGACTACGAGGACTGGGTCGCTGCTGGCGCCGAAGGGTGGTCCTGGGAGGAGAACCTGCCATACTTTGACATGACGGAGGGCAACAAGCAAATCGGCTCACTGGTTAGCTCGCAACACCACTCGGACAAGGGGCCTTTGCCGGTTCAACAGGTGTGTATAAGCTACGTTTGTTTAAATCTGCTTCTTCTAGAACTATCTCTTGCATGAAGGGTAGGTCACCTATAATATAAGGGTTCCAATATATTTTAATTAGGGTTCCGTACCTCTTAAGGAAAAGAGGAATTCTTATAAAATCACTTTCGTTCTGTCTGTCTATCTATCTGGTAGAGATATGAAATTGAAATTGACACCAAGTAGGTACAGAGGTCTGCGGTCCCTTAAAACTGTGAAAAAAAGTCAAGCCTTTAAGACTACCCAATCAAAAGAGATGGCCGTTTAGGTCTCATTTCCTACAAATTCGCAAAGGGACTGAAAACTAAAGGTACTTCCAGTTGTCCTAGAAATTTTAAATCTGGTATGAAGGTAGCTCTTATAGCACAACTAATGAAATGAATCTAAAAATCTGTTTTTTTAATGCATGTCTATGTAAGTAACCAATATAAAATGACCCCATGCTGCCTACATTTTGCTTAGAGACAGGGCAGCCGAATTTGTACGGAGTCCTCGGTTCGAGCCAGTTTTTTTAGCGAACGTTTTATTTTTGTTAGTTTATCATTATGCCTGCTCATGTTCAACGTAATTCAGGGATTGTGTTGTTATTCAGTTCCGACACCAGCCCCCGTTCTTATACGACCTGCTGTCGGCCATCAACGAGACGGGCCTGCCGATCATCGCGGACATGAATGACCCCAACACTCCCGAAGGCTTCTGCATAGCACAGACCTTCAATGAGTAAGTCCAGAAGCAACTGAGGATTTATAAGATTACCGGTTATCGATATTCCGCGGAATTACACCATTTTCCGGTATAAAAAGTAGCCTATGTGTTATTCCAAACTATAATCTATCTCTGTGTCAAATTTCAATCAGATCGGTCGAGCCGTTCTAGCGTGAGAGTAACAAATATCCATAGAACACTGTCTTTCTACATGGAAAGTGCTTTATCCATACCCCCGCGCCGTAGGAACGGCACGGGAGTTATATGGCACTCTCCTTCCCCACTGCCTACTTCCTTAGCGAAAGGATGAGGGAAGCACTCACTAAAAAGACCTACGGGCATTCCCTCACCGCCTTTGGAGGGAGCCACCGAAGCATGGGGGTGGCAACGTCTCTAACAGTAACAGTAGCTTACTAGTGGTGCTGAGATCCAGTCTCTTAGGGAGGCTTTGGCCGAGCGAACGTTAGAGACAATCGCTGACTGGGGTGCTGCCAACTTGGTCTCATTTAACGCTGCCAAAACGCAGGCGTGTCTTTTCACCCCAAACGGATTCAGTTCACCTTGGCTCCTACTTTCCGGAGCGTATCCTTGCCTATTACGGAATATGCTTCCGTCGTCTGTTTTTCCGGATAAGTATAGCTTAGGACTACTCAAATCCAAATAGGTTGTTACTGAACCAGTGAGCTACATCTTCGGCCTCGTCTGCACTACCATCAGGTGAGAGGTCAATCGCTGGTCAGGTAATAATAGTAAAAATAAAACACTTGGTGCCAGTCACACTAAGGGTTCTGCTATTCTCTTTTCTCCAGCGAGGGTCAGCGTTGGACAACGGCGCGGGCGTATCTAAAGCCCCGCAGCCAGCGGCCGAACCTCAGCGTGAAGCTGCATGCGCAGGTCACCAGGGTGCTGTTCCAGGGCAACCGTGCCGTGGGCGTCGAGTACGTCGACGAGAACGGGGTCAAGTGCACTGTGCGCGCGAGGAAAGAGGTACTGTAAACTGTAACAACTTTGCCACCTGGGCCCAACTTTGCCTAAACTGGTTTAGAGATGAAAATTACCCGACATAGTTTACAAAATAGTTTGCTGAAAATGATAAATTGTGTGAAAAACAGTTTAGGCAATGTTGGTTGTAAGGGGCAAAGTTGCAGCATTATACGTTCATTAATAATTTAATATTGAAAAGTTGTTTTTAAATTACCCTGTTTATTGAATGCCATTGAACTTCTTACCTAATTCGTAAGTCAACTTATAGAGCAGAATTCGAAGTTAGAACACATACATATAATTAACATATTAATCACGTCTTTATCCGTAACGGGGTAGACAGAACTCAGACCAACAAGACCTTAAGGCCTCGTTTGGCGTGATTGTGAGTGTGTAAGGTGGAAAGGGGAATCAAAATAGTGATGGGTTGCTAGCGGCATCGCATATAACAATAATTTCCTAAGGTTTTCGCCGACTCCTTCAGAGGGCTTTTACCATCTACGCAGGAACGAGCTGGTACATTCTATCTTTTTTCTGCTTCCAGACCAGCATCGAAGAAAGAAGTAAGAAATAATTTAATTTTGCTAAGAGTGAAATATTCCGATTTTAAATTAACCCTGTTTATTGAATGGCAATGGAATACCCAATCCCAACACCAAGATATATATATTTATAGGCATATATATTCAAGGCATATTTAGTTTAGTTAGTTCTGCCAAATTGGGGGAACTCTTTATCTATATCTATCAGCCACTAATGAATATCTTTCTCTATGCATCATAATGAGTAAAGAGACCTTAAGAGGTATGTTGCTGAAATCCCTCATAGATGGTTAATAGGTACGTGCAGTCATGTTAAAGGTGGAAATCCATTAAAAACTGTATTCATCCAGTTAGACATTTTAGAGTAGTGTTGTGTCTGCAACAGGGTTTTCTGTGGGGAACAAAATTCAAAATTAGAAAAATTTAAAGACGCTACAAGCGTAGCATCAGCTTTTTCAGGGTTATTTTTTTTGAATTATTACAGCAAAACAATAGGTTTTCGTTTTCATTAGTTTTCGTATCTTGTATATATCCCTATCGTATAACACATAGAATGCAATGACTCTTTATTGAACGCCCATAATGAACAACAAGGAAAACAGGTACAGTCAAGTGTAATAATATGTATCTAGACAACGTTTCAAAAATAAGTACCATACGCTCTTACGCCAGCGTAAGGGTGCGGCTCCTCTGAGGCGGAGACGAGCGGAGCGGAGAGGAGACGTGTGGGGATCGACCAATCATATTACATGAAATCCACATCGCTCTTCGCGCACATCTCCGCTCTGTAATATGATTGGTCGATCCCCACACGTCTCCTCTCCGCTCCGCTCGTCTCCGCCTCAGTCGAGCCGCACCCTTATAAGGTTGTGGGACATATTTTTGAGAAGTTCCTATCGATACTTATTTTTGCACTTGACCGTACATAGAGAAAACTACTAGGTAAGCAATGCCTATTGCTGAGTCCTTCGTCTGATGATTCGTAGACCACTTATCGTTTTTTCTACTTCAGGCATAATTTATTTTAATTGCTGTCTAAGTAAGCTACATGGACGCCATGGTGGTCTTATCGCAAACTGAATTGTATGTATGTATGTTTGTATGTATGTATGTATGTAAATTGTAATATTAACGTAACAAAGTTCATTAACGTTTCTAATTATGTATTCGGGTATTCAAATAGGGGTAAAAGATAACGTTATCTAATAACTTGAGCCTTCTTAATTAACAGATAAAGATTCATGTTCGCCATATCTTTAGCTAGCCTTATGAATATCTGTAGTAAATTACCTTAACTATGGTGTCGACAATGTGTTTTCCGTTACCTTTTTACTACGCCATGTTTAAAGAAGTGTTATCTCGAATCTTAATTATAGCTACAATTATAAAAACAAAAGCTTGTGTTACGAGCGCGTTTTTATTGTTGGTCAAATAAACGATTATCGTTTTCAATGCTCAACAAATCTTAAGTCGAGGTTGCTACCACATACTTTATATTTAGGCTACACTACCATTCTCAGTAGGGACGTGTTGTTAGCCGTAGCGGGGTACAAATCGGTACAATAATGGCCTGTTGCTTGCCTTAGCCTCTAGCGCTACACAACTTTTTTATACGGGCCACAAACATGTGCCAAACATCATCGCACCCCGCTAACAACACAGCGACGAATATAATTACAAAGGTACGGTCAAGTGCAAAAATAAGTATCGATAGGAACTTCTCAAAAATATGTCCCACGACCTTATTACGTTGGTGTAAGAGCGTATGATACTTATTTTTGAAACTTTGTCTAGACACTTGACTGTACTCTGAGACGAGGAATGGCAACTTAGAATTGATAGGAAATCCGAAACTGTCAGTGTCTAAACCTATAACATTAGTATAATTGGTTGATCGCCTTAGCTCTACTTTGTTGGATAGAGCTAGATATATACAATATACTAGTATTTCGCGTGGGGGCCGCGGGCCCCAAGGGCCCCGCGGAGGTCCCTGCCACCCTGTTTTGTTTTAATAATCCTAACCTTTTTTTTTACTATATACTTTGGCCGCCTTTTTGAAACCGCCACCAAAGTATTCTGCGTGGGGGCCGCGGAGGATACCCTGCCACCCAGTTTTTTTCTCAAATATTTCTAACATTTTTTACTATCATATTTGGCCGCCATTTTGTATCCGCCATCTTGGAAAAAGTATGTCGCGTGGAGGCCGCGAAGGGTACACCCTGCCATCCTGTTTTTTTCAAATATTTCAAACCTATTTTTACTTTATTCTTTGACTGCCCTCTCGGGGAAAGCAATTCGCATGGGGGCCGCGGGCCCCACGGGACCCGCGGAGGGTACCCTGCCATACTACATTCTATAGCCGTTACTACATTCTATAGCCGTCATTTTGAAACCACTACCTTGGAAAAAGTACTTCGCATGGGGGCCGCGGGCCCCACGGGACCCGCGGAGGGTACCCTGCCAGCCTGTTGTATTTTCAAATATTACTACATTCTATAGCCGTCATTTTGAAACCACTACCTTGGAAAAAGTACTTCGCATGGGGGCCGCGGGCCCCACGGGACCCGCGGAGGGTACCCTGCCAGCCTGTTGTTTCTTCAAACATTTCTAGCATTTTTTCTATATTCTTTGGCCGCCATCTTAGGAAAAGCATTTCGCATGGAGGCCGCGGGCCCCACGGGACCCGCGGAGGGTACCCTGCCACCCTGTTTTTTTTCAAATATTTCTCACCTTTTTTATTTACTTTATTTTTCGGCCGTTATCTTGGGAACAGCATCTCACATAGGGGCCGCGGGCCCCACGGGACCCGCGGAGGGTACCCTACCAGCCTATTGTTGAGGCCGCGGCCCCCGCGGGGACCGCGGAGGGTAACCACCACCCTGTATTTTTTTCAAATATTTCTAACGTTTTTTACTACATTCTTTGGCCGTCATTTTGAAACCACCATCTTGGAAAAAGTATTTCGCGTGGGGGCCGCGGCCCCCGCGGGGACCGCGGAGGGTAACCTACCACCCTGTATGTCACTTAGTGAGCACAACCCATCCATCTCGACTGGCCTCTGAGATATTGGCGTTTCAATTTTGTATGGCGGCCATCTTGTTTTCGCGATTTTGAAAAAAAAACACCGGCTTGCCCATTGGCTGGCTGTTCTGAGCGACTTTAGTTCCGGGCAAACTCGATAGGGCAAGTCGTTGCGGAGAGCTGACCCATGTGTCAAGTCAGTTTCCACGTTAAGGTCGGTTTTGCATTTATTTTGTATTTGTGATCGAATTTCTTATGCGATGGTGTATAAAGTTGAACCCTTTTTCTAAAAGCTGCTGTACAACACAAGTGAGTCTATGAGTCTAACATTATTTTGTATGGCGGCCATCTTGGAAAATGGCGAAATCGAAAAATAATTTCTAGCATTAGAATCTGTGGCCCTGAAGAGGCTCGGATGCAAAATTTTACTCAGAACGGACTAAAAAAAAATTTTGCCGCCATTTTGAATCCGCCATTTTGGAAAAAAAATTTAGTTCATTAAATTACTCCGCCCACTTTGAACAACATTTGTTCGAGCACCACCCACCTGTTGCGACTGGCCTCTGAGATATTTGCGTTTCAACTTTGTATGGCGGCCATCTTGTTTTTGCAATTTTGAAAAAAAATTACCGGTTCACCTATTGGCTGGCTGTTCTCAGCGACTTTTGTTCCGGGCAAACTCGATAGAGCGAGTCGTTGCGGAGAGCTGGCCCATGTGTCAGGTCAGTTTCCACATTCAGGTCAATTTTTCATTTTTTTGGTACTTATTATAAAATTTCTAAAGCGATCGTGTATAGAGTCGAACCCCACCTCTTATGGGCTCCTCAAAACAACAGATCAAAGATACAGAAATTACTTTGTATGGCGGCCATCTTGGAAAATGGCGGAATCGAAAAATAAAGTATGCCATTAGAATCTGTGGTCTCGAAGATCCCCGGATGCAAAATTTCAATGTGATCGGATTAAAAAAAAATTTGGCCGCCATTTTGAATCCGCCATCTTGGAAAAAAAATTGCTCAGTCAGATTTCCCCCTCAACACTGAATGACATTTGGTCGAGCACCACCTATCTATCTCGACTGGCCTCTGAGATATTCGCGTTTCAATTTTGTATGGCGGCCATCTTGTTTTCGCCATTTTGAAAAATCTTGGACCGGCTCACCCATTGGCCGGCTGTTCTGAGCGACTTTAGTTCCGGACAAACTCGATAGGTCGAGCCGTCGCTGAGAACTGCCCCATGTGTCGGGTCAATTTCCACGTTCAGGTCGATTTCGTATTTTTCTGGTGGTCGGGCAAGCATTCCTGATACAACGATGTATAGAGTCTAACCTCAACTCTTACAGGTTCCTCCAAACAACTCTGGGGTGAGTCAGTCAGTGAGTCAGTGAGTGGGTATTCAGCTATATATATTATAACTAGTATTTCGCGTGGGGGCCGCGGGCCCCGAGGGCCCCGCGGAGGTCCCTGCCACCCTGTTTTGTTTTAATAATCCTAACCTTTTTTTTTTACTATATACTTTGGCCGCCTTTTTGAAACCGCCACTTTGAAAACAGTGATTCATACCCTGCCCTGTTTTTTTTCAAATATTTCTCACCTTTTTTTTTACTTTACTCTTCGGCCTTTATCTTGGGAACAGCATCTCACATGGGGGCCGCGGGCCCCACGGGACCCGCGGGGGGTTATCTGCCAGCCTATTGTTTCTTCAAATATTTCTAGCCTTTTTCTATGTTCTTTGGCCGCCATCTTAGGAAAAGCATTTCGCATGGAGGCCGCGGGTCCCATGGGGTACCCTGCCACCCTGTTTTTTTTTCGAATATTTCTCACCTTTTTTTTTTACTTTATTTTTCGGCCGTTATCTTGGGAACAGCATCTCACATGGGGGCCGCGGGCCCCACGGGACCCGCGGAGGGTACCCTACCAGCCTATTGTTGAGGCCGCGGGCCCCACGGGACCCGCGGAGGGTACCCTGCCAGCCTGTATTTTTTTCAAATATTTTTAACGTTTTTTACTACATTCTTTGGCCGTCATTTTGAAACCACCATCTTGGAAAAAGTATTTCGCGTGGGGGCCGCGGCCCCCGCGGGGTCCGCGGAGGTTAACCTACCACCCTGTATGTCACTTAGTCGAGCACAACCCATCCATCTCGACTGGCCTCTGAGATATTCGCGTTTCAATTTTGTATGGCGGCCATCTTGTTTTTGCAATTTTGAAAAAAAAATACGGGATCACCCATTGGCTGGCTGTTCTGAGCAACTTTAGTTCCGGGCAAACTCGATAGGGCAAGTCGTTGCGGAGAGCTGGCCCATGTGCCGGATCAGTTTCCACGTTCAGGTCAGTTTTTATTTTTTTTGGTGATAACGTTATGATTCCTGATGCGATGGTGTACAGAGTCGAACCCTATCGCTAATAGCTGCTATGCAACACAGGTGAGTCTATGAGTCTGACATAACTTTGTATGGCGGCCATCTTGGAAAATGGCGAAATCGAAAAATAAATTCTAGCGTCAGAATCTGTAACCCTGAAGAGGCGCTGATGCAAAATTTTAGACAGAACAGACTCAAAAAAAATTTGGCCGCCATTTTGAATCCGCCATTTTGAAAAAAAAATTTGGTTCATTAAATTACTCCGCCCACTTTGAACAACATTTGTTCGAGCACCACCCACCTGTTGCGACTGGCCTCTGAGATATTTGCGTTTCAATTTTGTATGGCGGCCATTTTGTTTTTGCAATTTTGAAAAAAAAATACTGGTTCACCTATTGGCTGGCTGTTCTGAGTGACTTTTGTTCCGGGCAAACTCGATAGGACAAGTCGTTGCGGAGAGCTGGTCCATGTGTCAGGTCAGTTTCCACATTCAGGTCAATTTTTCATTTTTTTCGTACTTATCATATAATTTTTGAAGCGAAAGTGTATAGAACCAAACCCTACCTCTGATGGGTTCCTCAAAACAACAGGTCAAAGATACAGAAATTACATTGTATGGCGGCCATCTTGGAAAATGGCGGAACCGAAAAATAAAGTATGCCATTTGAATCTGTGGCCTAAAAGAGCCCCGGATGCAAAATTTCAATCGGATCAGAGAAAAAAAAATTTTGGCCGCCATTTTGAATCCGCCATCTTGGAAAAAAAATTGCTTAGTCAGATTTCCCCCTCAACTCTGAATGACATTTGGTCGAGCACCACCCACCTATCTCGACTGGCCTCTGAGATATTCGCGTTTCAATTTTGTATGGCGGCCATCTTGTTTTCGCCATTTTGAAAAATCTTGGACCGGCTCACCCATTGGCCGGCTGTTCTGAGCGACTTTAGTTCCGGACAAACTCGACAGGTTGAGCCGTCGCGGAGAGCCGCCCCATGTGTCAGGTCAGTTTCCACGTTCAGGTCGATTTCGTATTTTTCTGGTGGTCGTGGGGTCATTTCTGTTACGATGGTGTATAGAGTCGAGCCTTACCTCTTAAGGGTTCTTCAAAACAGCATGTCAATGAGTGAGTCAGTGAGTGAGTCAGTGGGTATTCAGCTATATATATTATAACTAGTATTTCGCGTGGGGGCCGCGGGCCCCAAGGGCCCCGCGGAGGTCCCTGCCACCCTGTTTTGTTTTAATAATCCTAACCTTTTTTTTTTTTACTATATACTTTGGCCGCATTTTTGAAACCGCCACTTTGAAAACAGTGATTCATATCCTACCGCCCTGTTTTTTTTAAATATTTCTAACATTTTTTACTATAATCTTTGGCCGCCATTTTGTATCCGCAATCTTAGAAAAAGTATTTCGCGTGGAGGCCGCGGGCCCCACGGGACCCGCGGAGGGTTCCCTGCCACCCTGTTTTTTTTTCAAATATTTATATTTATTTTTCCTTTAATCTTTGGCCGCCATTTTGTATCCGCCATCTTGGAAAAAGTATTTCGCGCGGAGGTTGCGAAGGGTAGCCTACCATCCTATTTTTTTCGCATAGGGGCCGCGGGCCCCACGGGACCCGCGGAGGGTACCCTGTCAGCCTGTGTTATTTTCAAATATTACTACATTCTTTGGCCGTCATTTTGAAACCACTTCCTTGGAAAAAGTATTTCGCGTGGGGGCCGCGGCCCCCGCGGGGACCGCGGAGGGTAACCTACCACCCTGTATTTTTTTCAAATATTTCTAACCTATTTTTAATTTATTCTTTGGCCGCCATCTTGGGAACAGCATTTCGCATGGAGGCCGCGGGCCCCACGGGACCCGCGGAGGGTACCCTACCAGCCTGTTTTTTTTTTCAAATTTTTCCAGCCTTTGTTACTATATTCTTTGGCCGCCGTTTTGACACCGCCACCTTGGAAAAAGTACTTCGCATGGGGGCCGCGGGCCCCACGGGACCCGCGGAGGGTACCCTACCATCCTGTTTTTTCCAAATATTTATAACCTTTTTTACTTTATTCTTTGGCCGCCATCTTGGGAAAAGCATTTCGCGTGAAAGCCGCGGGCCCCGCGGGACCCGCGGAGGTTACCCTATCAGCCTGTTTTTTTTTCAAATATTTCTATACTTTTTACTATATTCTTTGGCCGCCATTTTGAATCCACCATCTTGGAAAAAATTAGGTTCATTAGATTACTCCTCCCACCTAGAACGACACTTGGTCGAGCACAACCCATCTATCTCGACTGGCCACTGAGATATTCGCGTTTCAATTTTGTATGGCGGCCATCTTGTTTTCGCAATTTTGAAAAAAAAATACCGGTTCACCCATAAGCTGGCTGTTCTGAGCGACTTTAGTTCCAGGCAAACTCGATAGGGCAAGTCGTTACGGAGAGCTGGCCCATGTGTCAAGTCAGTTTCCACGTTAAGGTCGGTTTTGCTTTTTTTTTGTACTTGCAATAAAATTTCTTATGCGATGGTGTATAAAGTCAAACCCTATTTCTAAAAGCTGCTATACAATACAAGTGAGTCTATGAGTCTGACATTACTTTGTATGGCGGCCATCTTGGAAAATGGCGGAATCGCAAAATAAATTCTAGCGTTAGAATCTGTGACCCTGAAGAGCCTCGGATGCAAATTTTCAGCTCGAACGGACACAAAAAAAATTTGGCCGCCATTTTGAATCCGCCATCTTGGAAAAAAAAATTGGTTCATTAAATTACTCCGCCCACTTTGAACAACATTTGTTCGAGCACCACCCACCTGTTGCGACTGGCCACTGAGATATTTGCGTTTCAATTTTGTATGGCGGCCATTTTGTTTTTACAATTTTGAAAAAAAAATACTGGTTCACCTAGTGGCTGGCTGTTCTGAGTGACTTTTGTTCCGGGCAAACTCGATAGGGCAAGTCGTTGCGGAGAGCTGGCCCATGTGTCAGGTCAGTTTCCACATTCAGGTCAATTTTTCATTTTTTTGGTACTTATCATATAATTTTTGAAGCGAAAGTGTATAGAACCAAACCCTACCTCTTATGGGCTCCTCAAAACAACAGGTCAAAATTACAGAAATTACTTTGTATGGCGGCCATCTTGGAAAATGGCGGAACCGAAAAATAAAGTATGCCATCACAATCTGTGGCCTCAAAGAGCCCCGGATGCAAAATTTCAATCGGATCGGATTAAAAAAAAATTTGACCGCCATTTTGAATCCGCCATCTTGGAAAAAAAATTACTCAGTCAGATTTCCCCCTCAACTCTGAATGACATTTGGTCGAGCACCACCCACCTATCTCGACTGGCCTCTGAGATATTCGCGTTTCAATTTTGTATGGCGGCCATCTTGTTTCCGCCATTTTGAAAAATCTTGGACCGGCTCACCCATTGGCCGGCTGTTCTGAGCGACTTTAGTTCCGGACAAACTCTATAGGTAGAGCGGTTGCGGAGAACCGGCCCATGGATCAGGTCAATTTCCACGTTCAGGTCGATTTCGTATTTTTCTGGTGGTCGGGCAAGCATTTCTGATACGATGGTGTATAGAGTCTAACCACACCTCTTCTGGGTTCTTCCAAACAACTCTGGGGTGAGTCAGTCAGTGAGTGAGTCAGTGGGTATTCAGCTATATATATTATAACTAGTATTTCGCGTGGGGGCCGCGGGCCCCAAGGGCCCCGCGGAGGTCCCTGCCACCCTGTTTTGTTTTAATAATCCTAACCTTTTTTTTTTTTACTATATACTTTGGCCGCATTTTTGAAACCGCCACTTTGAAAACAGTGATTCATATCCTACCGCCCTGTTTTTTTTAAATATTTCTAACATTTTTTACTATAATCTTTGGCCGCCATTTTGTATCCGCAATCTTAGAAAAAGTATTTCGCGTGGAGGCCGCGGGCCCCACGGGACCCGCGGAGGGTTCCCTGCCACCCTGTTTTTTTTTCAAATATTTATATTTATTTTTCCTTTAATCTTTGGCCGCCATTTTGTATCCGCCATCTTGGAAAAAGTATTTCGCGCGGAGGTTGCGAAGGGTAGCCTACCATCCTATTTTTTTCGCATAGGGGCCGCGGGCCCCACGGGACCCGCGGAGGGTACCCTGTCAGCCTGTGTTATTTTCAAATATTACTACATTCTTTGGCCGTCATTTTGAAACCACTTCCTTGGAAAAAGTATTTCGCGTGGGGGCCGCGGCCCCCGCGGGGACCGCGGAGGGTAACCTACCACCCTGTATTTTTTTCAAATATTTCTAACCTATTTTTAATTTATTCTTTGGCCGCCATCTTGGGAACAGCATTTCGCATGGAGGCCGCGGGCCCCACGGGACCCGCGGAGGGTACCCTACCAGCCTGTTTTTTTTTTCAAATTTTTCCAGCCTTTGTTACTATATTCTTTGGCCGCCGTTTTGACACCGCCACCTTGGAAAAAGTACTTCGCATGGGGGCCGCGGGCCCCACGGGACCCGCGGAGGGTACCCTACCATCCTGTTTTTTCCAAATATTTATAACCTTTTTTACTTTATTCTTTGGCCGCCATCTTGGGAAAAGCATTTCGCGTGAAAGCCGCGGGCCCCGCGGGACCCGCGGAGGTTACCCTATCAGCCTGTTTTTTTTTCAAATATTTCTATACTTTTTACTATATTCTTTGGCCGCCATTTTGAATCCACCATCTTGGAAAAAATTAGGTTCATTAGATTACTCCTCCCACCTAGAACGACACTTGGTCGAGCACAACCCATCTATCTCGACTGGCCACTGAGATATTCGCGTTTCAATTTTGTATGGCGGCCATCTTGTTTTCGCAATTTTGAAAAAAAAATACCGGTTCACCCATAAGCTGGCTGTTCTGAGCGACTTTAGTTCCAGGCAAACTCGATAGGGCAAGTCGTTACGGAGAGCTGGCCCATGTGTCAAGTCAGTTTCCACGTTAAGGTCGGTTTTGCTTTTTTTTTGTACTTGCAATAAAATTTCTTATGCGATGGTGTATAAAGTCAAACCCTATTTCTAAAAGCTGCTATACAATACAAGTGAGTCTATGAGTCTGACATTACTTTGTATGGCGGCCATCTTGGAAAATGGCGGAATCGCAAAATAAATTCTAGCGTTAGAATCTGTGACCCTGAAGAGCCTCGGATGCAAATTTTCAGCTCGAACGGACACAAAAAAAATTTGGCCGCCATTTTGAATCCGCCATCTTGGAAAAAAAAATTGGTTCATTAAATTACTCCGCCCACTTTGAACAACATTTGTTCGAGCACCACCCACCTGTTGCGACTGGCCACTGAGATATTTGCGTTTCAATTTTGTATGGCGGCCATTTTGTTTTTACAATTTTGAAAAAAAAATACTGGTTCACCTAGTGGCTGGCTGTTCTGAGTGACTTTTGTTCCGGGCAAACTCGATAGGGCAAGTCGTTGCGGAGAGCTGGCCCATGTGTCAGGTCAGTTTCCACATTCAGGTCAATTTTTCATTTTTTTGGTACTTATCATATAATTTTTGAAGCGAAAGTGTATAGAACCAAACCCTACCTCTTATGGGCTCCTCAAAACAACAGGTCAAAATTACAGAAATTACTTTGTATGGCGGCCATCTTGGAAAATGGCGGAACCGAAAAATAAAGTATGCCATCACAATCTGTGGCCTCAAAGAGCCCCGGATGCAAAATTTCAATCGGATCGGATTAAAAAAAAATTTGACCGCCATTTTGAATCCGCCATCTTGGAAAAAAAATTACTCAGTCAGATTTCCCCCTCAACTCTGAATGACATTTGGTCGAGCACCACCCACCTATCTCGACTGGCCTCTGAGATATTCGCGTTTCAATTTTGTATGGCGGCCATCTTGTTTCCGCCATTTTGAAAAATCTTGGACCGGCTCACCCATTGGCCGGCTGTTCTGAGCGACTTTAGTTCCGGACAAACTCTATAGGTAGAGCGGTTGCGGAGAACCGGCCCATGGATCAGGTCAATTTCCACGTTCAGGTCGATTTCGTATTTTTCTGGTGGTCGGGCAAGCATTTCTGATACGATGGTGTATAGAGTCTAACCACACCTCTTCTGGGTTCTTCCAAACAACTCTGGGGTGAGTCAGTCAGTGAGTGAGTCAGTGGGTATTCAGCTATATATATTATAATAACTAGTATTTCGCGTGGGGGCCGCGGGCCCCGAGGGCCCCGCGGAGGTCTCGTGCCACCCTGTTTTGTTTTAATAATCCTAACCGTTTTTTTACTATATACTTTGGCCGCCTATTTGAAACCGCCACCTTGAAAACAGTGATTCATACCCTACCGCCCTGTTTTTTTTTTCTAACATTTTTTACTATAATCTTTGGCCGCCATTTTGTATCAGCCATCTTGGAAAAAGTATTTCGCGTGGAGGCCGCGGGCCCCACGGGACCCGCGGAGGGTTCCCTGCCACCCTGTTTTTTTTCAAATATTTCTAACATTTTTTCCTTTAATCATTGGCCGCCATTTTGTATCCGCCATCTTGGAAAAAGTATTTCGCGCGGGGGCCGCGAAGGGTAGCCTACCATCCTATTTTTTTCGCATGGGGGCCGCGGGCCCCACGGGACCCGCGGAGGGTACCCTGACAGCCTGTGTTATTTTCAAATATTACAACATTCTTTGGCCGTCATTTTGAGACCACCACCTTGGAAAAAGTATTTCGCGTGAGGGCCGCGGCCCCCGCGGGGACCGCGGAGGGTAACCTACCAGCCTGTATTTTTTTCAAATATTTCTCACCTTTTTTTTACTTTATTCTTCGGCCGTTATCTTGGGAACAGCATCTCACATGGGGGCCGCGGGCCCCACGGGACCCGCGGAGGGTACCCTGCCAGCTTATTGTTTCTTCAAATATTTCTAGCCTTTTTTCTATATTCTTTGGCCGCCATCTTTGGAAAAGCATTTCGCATGGAGGCCGCGGGCCCCACGGGACCCGCGGAGGGTACCCTGCCACCCTGTTTTTTTTTCAAATATTTCTCACCTTTTTTATTTACTTTATTTTTCGGCCGTTATCTTGGGAACAGCATCTCACATGGGGGCCGCGGGCCCCACGGGACCCGCGGAGGGTACCCTACCAGCCTATTGTTGAGGCCGCGGCCCCCGCGGGGACCGCGGAGGGTAACCACCACCCTGTATTTTTTTCAAATATTTCTAACGTTTTTTACTACATTCTTTGGCCGTCATTTTGAAACCACCATCTTGGAAAAAGTATTTCGCGTGGGGGCCGCGGCCCCCGCGGGGACCGCGGAGGGTAACCTACCACCCTGTATGTCACTTAGTGAGCACAACCCATCCATCTCGACTGGCCTCTGAGATATTGGCGTTTCAATTTTGTATGGCGGCCATCTTGTTTTCGCGCTTTTGAAAAAAAAACACCGGCTTACCCATTGGCTGGCTGTTCTGAGCGACTTTAGTTCCGGGCAAACTCGATAGGGCAAGTCGTTGCGGAGAGCTGGTCCATGTGTCAAGTCAGTTTCCACGTTAAGGTCGGTTTTGCATTTATTTTGTATTTGTGATCGAATTTCTTATGCGATGGTGTATAAAGTTGAACCCTTTTTCTAAAAGCTGCTATACAACACAAGTGAGTCTATGAGTCTGACATTACTTTGTATGGCGGCCATCTTGGAAAATGGCGGAATCGAAAAATAATTTCTAGCATCAGAATCTGTGGCCCTGAAGAGGCTCGGATGCAAAATTTTACTCAGAACGGACTCAAAAAAAATTTGGCCGCCATTTAGAATCCGCCATCTTGGAAAAAAAATTGGCTCATCAGATAACCACTACCACTTTGAACAATATTTGTTCGAGCACCACCCACCTGTTGCGACTGGCCTCTGAGATATTTGCGTTTCAATTTTGTATGGCGGCCATCTTGTTTTCGCAATTTTGAAAAAAAATTACCGGTTCACCTATTGGCTGACTGTTCTGGGCGACTTTTGTTCCGGGAAAACTCGATAGAGCAAGTCATCGCGGAGAGCTGCCCCATATGTTAAGTCAGTTTCCACGTTCAGGTCAATTTTTCATTTTTTTGGTACTAATCATAACATTTCCGAAGCGATTGTGTATAGAGCCGAACCCCACCTCTTTTGGGTTCCTCAAAACAACAGGTCAAATATTCAGAAATTACTTTGTATGGCGGCCATCTTGGAAAATGGCGGAATTGAAAAATAAAGTATGCCATTAGAATCTATGGCCCCAAAGAGCCCCGGATGCAAAATTTCAATCGGATCGGATAAAAAAAAATTTTGGCCGCCATTTTGAATCCGCCATCTTGGAAAAAAAATTGCTTAGTCAGATTTCCCCCTCAACTCTGAATGACATTTGGTCGAGCACCACCCGTCTATCTCGACTGGCCTCTGAGATATTCGCGTTTCAATTTTGTATGGCGGCCATCTTGTTTTCGCCATTTTGAAAAATCTTGGACCGGCTCACCCATTGGCTGGCTGTTCTGAGCGACTTTAGTTCTGGGCAAACTCGATAGGTCGAGCCGTTGCGGAGAGCCGCCCCATGTGTCGGGTCAGTTTCCACGTTCAAGTCGATTTCGTATTTTTCTGGTAGTCGGGCAAGCATTTCTAATACAACGATGTATAGAGTCTAACCTCAACTCTTACAGGTTCCTCCAAACAACTCTGGGGTGAGTCAGTCAGTGAGTGAGTGAGTGGGTATTTAGCTATATATATTATAACTAGTATTTCGCGTGGGGGCCGCGGGCCCCGAGGGCCCCGCGGAGGTCCCTGCCACCCTGTTTTGTTTTAATAATCCTAACCTTTTTTTTTTTACTATATACTTTGGCCGCCTTTTTGAAACCGCCACTTTGAAAACAGTGATTCATACCCTACCGCCCTGTTTTTTTTCAAATATTTCTAACATTTTTTACTATAATCTTTGGCCGCCATTTTGTATCCGCCATGTTGGAAAAAGTATTTCGCGTGGGGGCCTGGGGGCCGCGGCCCCCGCGGGGACCGCGGAGGGTAACACCAACCTGTATTTGGAGGCCGCTAAGGGAACCCTGCCATCCTGTTTTTTTTTCAAATATTTCTAACCTATTTTTACTTTATTCTTTGGCCGCCCTCTCGGGAAAAGCATTTCGCGTGGGGGCCGCGGGCCCCGAGGGCCCCGCGGAGGTCCCTGCCACCCTGTTTTGTTTTAATAATCCTAACCTTTTTTTTTTTTACTATATACTTTGGCCGCCTTTTTGAAACCGCCACTTTGAAAACAGTGATTCATTCCCTACCGCCCAGTTTTTTTTTCAAATATTTCTAACATTTTTTACTATAATCTTTGGCCGCCATTTTGTATCCGCCATCTTGGAAAAAGTATTTCGCGCGGGGGCCGCGAA
This sequence comes from Pandemis cinnamomeana, assembly GCA_932294345.1. Classification (NCBI taxonomy): domain Eukaryota; kingdom Metazoa; phylum Arthropoda; class Insecta; order Lepidoptera; family Tortricidae; genus Pandemis; species Pandemis cinnamomeana. Next base: position 6,314,358 of record OW028720.1, read on the forward strand.
GGGTAGCCTACCATCCTATTTTTTTCGCATGGGGGCCGCGGGCCCCACGGGACCCGCGGAGAGTACCCTGCCATCCTGTGTTATTTTCAATTATTACTACATTCTTTGGCCGTCATTTTGAAACCACCACCTTGGAAAAAGTATTTCGCGCGGGGGCCGCGAAGGGTAGCCTACCATCCTATTTTTTTCACATGGGGGCCGCGGGCCCCACGGGACCCGCGGAGAGTACCCTGCCAGCCTGTGTTATTTTCAAATATTACTACATTCTTTGGCCGTCATTTTGAAACCACCACCTTGGAAAAAGTATTTCGCGTGAGGGCCGCGGCCCCCGCGGGGACCGCGGAGGGTAACCTACCAGCCTGTATTTTTTTCGAATATTTCTCACCTTTTTTTACTTTATTCTTCGGCCGTTATCTTGGGAACAGCATCTCACATGGGGGCCGCGGGCCCCACGGGACCCGCGGAGGGTACCCTGCCAGCCTATTGTCTCTTCAAATATTTCTAGCCTTTTTTCTATATTCTTTGGCCGCCATCGTAGGAAAAGCATTTCGCATGGAGGCCGCGGGCCCCACGGGACCCGCGGAGGGTACCCTGCCACCCTGTGTTTTTTTCAAATATTTCTTTCATTTTTGACTATAATATTTGGCCCTCATTTTGTATCCACCACCTCGTTTCAATTTTGTATGGCGGCCATCTTGTTTTCGCAATTTTGAAAAAAAAATACCGGTTCACCCATTGGCTGGCTGTTCTGAGCGACTTTAGTTCCGGGCAAACTCGATAGGACAAGTCGTTATGGAGAACTGGCCCATGTGCCGAATAAGTTTCCACGTTCAGGTCAGTTTTTAAATTTTTTGGTACTAACGTTATGATTCTTGATGCGATGGTGTACAGAGTCGAACCCTATCTCTAAAAGCTGCTATACAACACAAGTGAGTCTATGAGTCTGACATTACTTTGTATGGCGGCCATCTTGGAAAATGGCGGAATCGAAAAATTAAATATGGCGTTTAAATTTGTGGCCTCGAAGAGCCGCGGATGCAAAATTTCAATCGGATCGCATTAAAAAAAAATTTGGCCGCCATTTTGAATCCGCCATCTTGAAAAAAAAAATGGGTCATCCGATTACTACTCCCACCTGGAACAATATTTGGTCGAGCACCACCCACCTATTGTGATTGGCCTCTGAGATATTTGCGTTTCAATTTTGTATGGCGGCCATCTTGTTTTTGCAATTTTGAAAAAAAAATACCGGTTCACCCATTGGCTGGCTGTTCTGAGCGACTTTTGTTCCGGGCAAACTCAATAAAGCAATTCATCGCGGAGAGCTGCCCCATGTGTCAGGTCAGTTTCCACATTCAGGTCAATTTTTCATTTTTTTCGTACTTATCATACAATTTTTGAAGCGATCGTGTATAGAGTCGAACCCCACCTCTTATGGGCTCCTCAAAACAACAGATCAAAGATACAGAAATTACTTTGTATGGCGGCCATCTTGGAAAATGGCGGAATCGAAAAATAAAGTATGCCATTAGAATCTGTGGTCCCGAAGATCCCCGGATGCAAAATTTCAATCTGATCGGATTAAAAAAAAATTTGGCCGCCATTTTGAATCCGCCATCTTGGAAAAAAAATAGCTTAGTCAGATTTCCCCCTCAACTCTGAATGACATTTGGTCGAGCACCACCCGTCTATCTCGACTGGCCTCTGAGATATACGCGTTTCAATTTTGTATGGCGGCCATCTTGTTTTCGCCATTTTGAAAAATCTTGGACCGGCTCACCCATTGGCCGGCTGTTCTTAGCGACTTTAGTTCCGGGCAAACTCGACAGGTCGAGCCGTTGCGGAGAACCGCCCCATGTGTCAGGTCAGTTTCCACGTTCAGGTCGATTTCGTATTTTTCTGGTGGTCGTGGGGTCATTTCTGATACGACGGTGTATAGAGTCGAGACGTACCTCTTAAGGGTTCTTCAAAACAGCATGTCAGTCAGTGAGTCAGTGAGTGAGTGAGTGGGTGTTCAGCTATATATATTATAACTAGTATTTCGCGTGGGGGCCGCGGGCCCCGAGGGCCCCGCGGAGGTCCCTGCCACCCTGTTTTGTTTTAATAATCCTAACCTTTTTTTTTTACTATATACTTTGGCCGCCTTTTTGAAACCGCCACTTTGAAAACAGTGATTTGCCCTACCGCCCTGTTTTTTTTCAAATATTTCTAACATTAAACTATAATCTTTGGCCGCCATTTTGTATCCGCCATCTTGGAAAAAGTATTTCGCGTGGAGGCCGCGGGCCCCACGGGACCCGCGGAGGGTTCCCTGCCACCCTGTTTTTTTTTCAAATATTTCTAACATTTTTTACTATAATCTTTGGCCGCCATCTTGGAAAAAGTATTTCGCGCGGGGGCCGCGAAGGGTAGCCTACCATCCTATTTTTTTCGCATGGGGGCCGCGGGCCCCACGGGACCCGCGGAGGGTACCCTGCCAGCCTGTGTTATTTTCAAATATTACAACATTCTTTGGCCGTCATTTTGAGACCACCACCTTGGAAAAAGTATTTCGCGTGAGGGCCGCGGCCCCCGCGGGGACCGCGGAGGGTAACCTACCAGCCTGTATTTTTTTCAAATATTTCTCACCTTTTTTTTTACTTTATTCTTCGGCCGTTATCTTGGGAACAGCATCTCACATGAGGGCCGCGGGCCCCACGGGACCCGCGGAGGGTACCCTGCCAGCCTATTGTTTCTTCAAATATTTCCAGCCTTTTTTCTATATTCTTTGGCCGCCATCTTAGGAAAAGCATTGCGCATGGAGGCCGCGGGCCCCACGGGACCCGCGGAGGGTACCCTGCCACTCTGTTTTTTTTTCAAATATTTCTCACCTTTTTTATTTACTTTATTTTTCGGCCGTTATCTTGGGAACAGCATCTCACATGGGGGCCGCGGGCCCCACGGGACCCGCGGAGGGTACCCTACCAGCCTATTGTTGAGGCCGCGGCCCCCGCGGGGACCGCGGAGGGTAACCACGACCCTGTATTTTTTTCAAATATTTCTAACGTTTTTTACTACATTCTTTGGCCGTCATTTTGAAACCACCATCTTGGAAAAAGTATTTCGCGTGGGGGCCGCGGCCCCCGCGGGGACCGCGGAGGGTAACCTACCACCCTGTATGTCACTTAGTGAGCACAACCCATCCATCTCGACTGGCCTCTGAGATATTGGCGTTTCAATTTTGTATGGCGGCCATCTTGTTTTCGCGCTTTTGAAAAAAAAACACCGGCTTACCCATTGGCTGGCTGTTCTGAGCGACTTTAGTTCCGGGCAAACTCGATAGGGCAAGTCGTTGCGGAGAGCTGGCCCATGTGTCAAGTCAGTTTCCACGTTAAGGTCGGTTTTGCATTTATTTTGTATTTATGATCGAATTTCTTATGCGATGGTGTATAAAATTGAACCCTTTTTCTAAAAGCTGCTATACAACACAAGTGAGTCTATGAGTCTGACATAACTTTGTATGGCGGCCATCTTGGAAAATGCTGAAATCGAAAAATTAAATATGGCGTTTAAATTTGTGGCCTCGAAGAGCCGCGGATGCAAAATTTCAATCGGATCGGAGTAAAAAAAAATTTGGCCGCCATTTTGAATCCGCCATCTTGGAAAAAAATGGGTCATCCGATTACTACTTCCACCTTGAACAATATTTGTTTGAGCACCACCAACCTATTGTGATTGGCCTCTGAGATATTTGCGTTTCAATTTTGTATGGCGGCCATTTTGTTTTTGCAATTTTGAAAAAAAAATACTGGTTCACCTATTTACTGGCTGTTCTGAGTGACTTTTGTTCCGGGCAAACTCGATAGGGCAAGTCGTTGCGGAGAGCTGGCCCATGTATCAGGTCAGTTTCCACATTCAGGTCAATTTTTCATTTTTTTCGTACTTATCATATAATTTTTGAAGCGAAAGTGTATAGAACCAAACCCTACCTCTGATGGGTTCCTCAAAACAACAGGTCAAATATACAGAAATTACATTGTATGGCGGCCATCTTGGAAAATGGCGGAACCGAAAAATAAAGTATGCCATTCAAATCTGTGGCCTCGAAGGGCCCCGGATGCAAAATTTCAATCGGATCGGAGTAAAAAAAAATTTGGCCGCCATTTTGAATCCGCCATCTTGAAAAAAAAATTGCTTAGTCAGATTTCCCCCTCAACTCTGAATGACATTTGGTCGAGCACCACCCGTCTATCTCGACTGGCCTCTGAGATATTCGCGTTACAATTTTGTATGGCGGCCATCTTGTTTTCGCCATTTTGAAAAATCTTGGACCGGCTCACCCATTGGCCGGCTGTTCTGAGCGACTTTAGTTCCGGACAAACTCGATAGGTCGAGCCGTTGCGGAGAACCGCCCCATGTGTCAAGTCAATTTCCACGTTCAGGTCGATTTCGTATTTTTCTGGTGGTCGTGGAGTCATTTCTGATACGACGGTGTATAGAGTCGAGCCTTACCTCTTACGGGTTCTTCAAAACAGCATGTCAGTCAGTCAGTCAGTGAGTCAGTGGGTATTCAGCTATATATATTATAATGTATATTCCGTTTGATTCTATCGCCTCAATCAGGATTCACTAAACGTTCGTTTTATCGATTAGATCTGCTCAAGACTGTGATACGCCGGTATAGGTATATTTAACCTAATACGGATAAGTATACTTATCTGGTCGAGACTGATACGCCGGTGTAGGTATATTTAACCTAATACGGATAAGTATACTGCTAATTAGCGGTAAGATTAGCGAACAAGATGGCTGCGATACCGACGGGCCTTGCCCTTGTACACAATGTTACCAATCGCGTGATTAATTGTAGATGTAGAAGATATTAAAGCCAGTGGCGTAGCTACCAAGGGACTAGGCGGGGCAGTGCCCCAGGGCCCTCAAGCTCAGAGGGCCCTCGAATCCTTACCAGAACATCTCGATCGAACTATTATTTTTAAAACGTAACCAGTTTAGATAGTAGTGGGGCCCCATTTTTGTATTTGCATCAGGGCCCTTGGTTACCTAGCTACGCCACTGATTAAAGCAGAGTTGAGGTAGGTATGCCTAATACTTTTCGAATTGAGTATTTCCTATTTTAATATTTATTTAGAATTTAAAGTTGTTCTCTGCGACTTCATCAGAGTCACAGAACAGTATCTAAGTTCCTGAGATTAATCTCTACATAAGAAATAGACAAACTTAACAAAGTCTTCCTCTGTAATTATGAATGTTCATATACATAGATAAGTATCTATAAAGATAAAAATGATCACGCCTGTGCCACGCTGGCGAGAACCCTTTTTTTATATGAATAGGAAGGCAAACGAGCAAGTGGAGGTCGGCATTTAAGCGGACGGTCTATAGTTTCCACTATTTGGATCTCCCAGGTACAAAATTTATAAGCAAGGGATCTAAATAGTGGAGCAGGCTATGTTTTCATTGACCTAATTTTGCTTTATTAATTACAGGTGATACTGAGTGCAGGCGCCCTGAACAGTCCGGCTATTCTTCTCCACTCGGGCATCGGCCCCGGCAGAACGCTGGAGAAGTTCAACATCCCGCTGCTAGCGGACCTGCCCGTGGGGAAGAACCTGAGGAACCACGTCGGCATGACCCTCTACTTCCTCCTCAAGGACCTGGTCAATAAGAGGGAGCTTGACTGGAGCGTTCTGACGCAGTACCTGCTGAATGCTGAGGGGCCGATGACCAGCACTGCGATCACGCAGGTAGTACTTTTGGTAGCTTGCATAGATAAAAAAACGACCCATTGCTGTTATTTAACGACATAAAATGCATTAAGGAATGTAAGTAGGTATAGTCAGCCAAAAAATTCTTTAAATTTCTAAATGTCAGTGAAAATTAGAACACATAGAAAAATCCGAAAAGTAAAGCTATGGCCGCGAATCGAACCCGGATCCTCGTCATTCCGTGACGCGTGCTATACCTCTACACCACCCATAGCAGGTGGGTAGTCATTTCTTTCTTTTACCAGCCTAAGGTTCAATATCATGTGTACGGATTAGAATGACAAGAGATAATTTTCACTTAGATACTAGAAAATTAAGATAGCAGTACCTATTGTTTTTATGACGTAAAACACCAGCCTGATGACCGATTTTAGAAAGTAAAATAATATGTCAAAATACCATTCAAAATTGTTAGAAAATTGTGTTGAATTTGAATTCCGAGTAGCATAGAAGACAGCTCTCATTAATCATGTGAACTAGTCAAAAGTTTGATTAGAGTTGTAGTTTTGAAGATTATAAACATACCTACTAGCTTCTGCCCACGACTTTCTCTGCGTAGAATTATAGGTACATAAACCTTCCTCTTGAATCACTCTATCTATTAAAAAAAGTCGCATCAAAATTTGTGGCTTAGTTTTAAAGATATAAGCATTCATAGGGACAGACAGACAGACAGACAGCGGAAACCGACTTTGTTTTATACTATGTACCTAGTGATTCGAGAGATGTGCTTCCAAAAATCGGGCCCCCGAATTAGCGATGGTGCCCCATTTTCAAAATACTACTCAGCAAGAGTAAAATTAGGAATCCGTGTATTACTACAAAGCTAGTATTTTTAAAATGCCGTAACTAGGATCTTTAGGTCTCATCCCTTTATTTGTAGGTACTGTGAGGCAGTGGCGGTCTAAGCCCGTCAGAGGCCCGGGGCAACAAAACTAAATGAGGCCCCCCAGCTTAAAAAAATAGGTACTAGGTAACTACTAAGCACATTTTTAAAGCCTTGTTTAGGATTTGATCAGGAGAACGCGGAGGCATTTGGGGCCCCCCAAAGACCGGGGGCCCGGGGCGGACCGCCCCTTCCGGCCCCCTGTTAGTCCGCCACTGCTGTGAGGCCTTATTAATATTTACTTACCCTCCGGCTTATTCTCAATCCGGCTCAATAAGTCGTGTACATGCTTAAATTATTAATTTGATTCCAGTTGACGGGCCTGCTGTACTCGTCGAAGGCGGAGCGTAGCCGGAAGCAGCCCGACATCCAGTTCTTCTTCAACGGCTTCTACGCGGAGCTGTCCAGCACCGGCGTCGTCGGCGAAGCTGCGCCCGCGCCGGCCAATGTCAACATCACGTGAGTTACTAACATGGCGTTGCTATGTCTTCCATGCTGGTCTGGGAGCAAAGAAAAAACATAGAATGTACCAGTTGCTTCTCTACCCGCGCAGATGGTAAAAGCTCATCGAGGGAATGGGCGAAAATAATAGGAATCATGTTATGCGTAGAGGCTAACAACCCATCACTATTTTGATTCCATTTTCCACCTACTTTTACTAAGGTAAGGGCTCTGTCTACCCCGTAAGGGATAACGACGTGATTTGTGTATGTGTATGTATGTATGTTGCTATGCTAGGAAAGCAAAGGTCCTGTTAAAAAAAATTACTCGTATCAGCATGGTTAGCTGTCTACACAAGTGACATAGCTATTAAGTACACTCGGAAGCCAATCAATGTCGACATACGCTTGCGGTTTCATTCCATTCTCTTCTCTTAATCAATAGTCCAAAGTGACAACGTAATGTCTAGACCAGGGGTCGGCAACCTTTTGAGTCGGAAGAGCCAAAAATTACTATTTACAAAATTTCAAGTTTTTAAAGAGCCACAAAAAATTTTCTCGTGGGTCGCGAGGGAGGGGTGCTGCGGTGAAAAGCGAGTATAAGCAGCTGAGAGATAGAAATAATGCCTAAACCTCGTTAATCGTTTCAGAACATTATTTTAATAAAATAAATAATATTTGCGAATGGAACTAAAGAGCCGCATGTGGCTCGCGAGCCGCAGGTTGCCGACCCCTGGTCTAGACCACTGAACGACTTAGGTTCTATGGAGTAAAGGTCCAGCCACACTGGTGCGTAAAAGATGTTGACGGTAGACCGTGCTTTTACGCAACAAAATGTATGAAAAAACGGTGAGAAAACGTGACGCCTACGACACGTCACTGCATTACGCGGTGGTGTGTTCGCTCCTTTAATGGACATTTATTTATAGTAAGACGTGTAAAGAGGGAGGAGGGAGGTCAACAATTTTCAAACTTGCTGTGACGGTATTTTATGGGTGGGTCGCCATTCATGAAGTAAGATATTTTTTACGGATTCAGTTTGATGTTTGCTGGTCTGAATCCTTGGAAGCCCTGATGCACGGTACTGCCTTGCTCTCCAATGGCTAAGCTAGGTGGTTTCAAAACCTATCAATTTATCAGTTATGCGCCTCCCGCTTTCAGTCTGGAAACCATGAAATAGTTGAATTTAAAGGTCTAGTAAAATCGAGAGTTAGAGCAGGACGCTGACGAGCCAGTCAGTCAGGCAAGAGTTTGCTTTAGAAATATAAAAGTTTATTTTTATGCCAGTGCGAATGTGGCTCTACTGCTGCCGCGGAGTGTTGGGTGGCTGACGCTGAACTCGCCAGACCCCCTGGACCCGCCTATCTTCGATCCTGGCTACTTCTCCCACCCTGCTGACATGGTCATGCTAAAGGACGGTGCAAGATACATACAAAAGATTGTTAACAGCAAAGTAAGTTGTATAGATTTTAATGGTCCCAAGTTGGGCGCCAGTTTACATTTTTTTTTTTTTTTTTTTATGTGAATAGGAAGGCAAACGAATAAGTGGGTCACCTGATGGTAAGTGATCACCACTGCCCATAGACACCCGCAACCCCGGAGGGATTGCAGACGCGTTGCCAGCCTAGAGGACTAAGATGAAATGACTCTTGTGCCCGTAATTTCCCCGGCTGTCTTACTCTCCACACCGGAACACAACAGTGCAAGCACTGCTACTTAGCGGCAGGATTAGCGAGTAAGATGGTGGTAGCGATCCGGATGGACCTTGCACAAAGCCCTACCACCCGCAATTTACAGGATACTATAATTTTTTTTTTTTTAATTTTTAATTTTTTTTTATTCCAGGTCCTTAAAGACTTCGGCATCGAGTTAGACAGCGAGTACACATCAGGTTGCGACGGCGCCGGCGCGCAGTGGTCGGACTCGTGGCTGGAGTGCATGGCGCGGCTGCACACCGACCCGCAGAACCACCAGCTCGGCACCGCCGCCATCGGGCTGGTCGTCGACCCGCAGTTGAGGGTCTACAAGGTCCAAGGTACGTCGAAGACCAGGGCTACACCGAAATTCGATTTTCGAAGCTTACATCGTACAGTCCATGAAATTTTTAACAAGGCCGAAACAGAATTACAGCAATTAAAGCTACCTGATACCAGAGTAGGGTAAGGCCTTGATGCGTATCCACCGCGATATCCCGTGTGTTATGGCCAGAGATCGGACAAATTTGCGTCATTGCTCGCAATAATGTGGACATGACTCCAAAATTAATGAAATATGTCAAAATACATTATATTAAGAATATTTATATCTACGGAGGTTTTATACCTATGGAACTAGAAAACTAGAAATCATATCTAGCAGGATCGTGATTTCTTTATTATATAAAAATATTTACGAGAACGACAACTGCCACTTTAATTAACATTTTGCTAATAATTTTATGCATGTGTAAATTTTTATCTCCGGGAGTTCAAATTGTATTTCGAGAAATTAATTAAATGATTAATTTTTGAGTCATGTCCACTTTATTGCGAACGATGACGCAAATCTGTCCGATCTCTGGTTATGGCTTGATCACACGAACAAAGTGTGACGAGACAGCAAATTGGTACTCGGCCGAGAAAGTACCACGGCCTAGTAAATACAACAAGGTCCGAGTGACTTGCTCGTCATTTTGCTGGACGGAGTACTCGTCACAAAATACACACAAATGATCACTCTGCCGAAGACACTCTCTCGCCGCTATAGTCGGTACGTGTGATCAAGGCAATATGAACGAATAGGTCCATGAACTAAGCCCATAATATTAGTCACGAGTGCGTGTAGTGTGGTGTGTGGTCACTAGTAGCAAAGTAATTAATCTCATTTCATAGTCACAATAGTCGGTTTTTTTTTAGGGACACGGCGTTTATTAAAACGCCTCGCGTAACTAAGTAAAGGATCCCCGCACCTACACCAATTCTGATCGCGATAAAATAAAATACCTATTTATTGTATTGCTGTATTTGCTATTACTTTAGCTAGGCGTCAATTAAATTGTGCTTGCTCTAAGAGTAAAACTGAATCACGTACCTCGGTGGAACTTTTTCTCATACAATTTTGCAATAATTATTTTGGCAGGTAAGCCATGATGATATTTGCAGTGAAAAGGTTCCACACTGGTACGCGATACAGTTTATTTTATACAAGTTACTCGTTAGGCGTTAATTCATATTAAAATAATATTATTTTCGTCTTGGTCAAAAATGCTTTCATATTTATGTCCGTATTGTCAGAAGAACTCGTGAGCAGAGCCTTACCATGGCGTCTTAATGCGATTCAATTCTACACCAAAGTCGCTCGCTGTCAGATCCATACTAGAAGTGTCAAAACTGACAGCTAAAGAAACGCAATAACGCTCTGTAGGCTTCTGCTAACTTTATCTTCAATAGAATCTTCATTAGAAGACCGGGCCAGTGTTGCCAATACATTAATTACAATATCCTTTGGAAATGGGTGACGTTTCTGACGCCACACGCTTCTTGGTGTAGTCTGAGGCTGATTATTAAATGTTGTAGCACGGCAACCCCGTTTCAATGACGACACCGGAGCGAGCGAATCCCACGCCGCCGTATTAACGCGACCAATCACGGCTCAGGAAAGCGCCCAGCGCGTGGACGCACCTATAATACGATCCCGCCGGTCCCGCGCAGTCCGACCTACGCCGCGATACGAGCTCTAAGCAAGCTCACAGATATTTTGTTCCAATTATTTGTTAAACTTTCTTATTAGTGTCTAGTAAGACTATTATAATTAATTAAACTGTTTTCTTAACGTACGTCTTGCATTTTCACTCAAAGTCACCACAGGCCTTCGCGCACGAACGGGAAACCTCGATAGCAAGCTAGCCGGTGCTACAAAATGGCTGCCCAAGTGTGAGGCATAAAAACTGTGAAAAAGTGACTTTGTTTCATTGTGTTGTGACTTGTCGGACTCATAATCATGCCGCCGCGAAAGAATCGTGCAAAGGGGAATCGTGAGATGTCGCAGGAGCGCGATGCTCATGCTGACGAAGCTTCGTTCTCGAGAGAGGACATTGCCACGCTGGTCGAATCGCTGCAACGGTCGCAGACCGACGCCTTCAAGGAGCTACTTGAAAGCGTTATGACCAGACAAGCTACGTCCACATCTACGCCGTTTCCATCTGAGGGAGGAAATTTTTCTCGCTGTAAAGCTCGATTTGCCGGCACGCCCGAAGAATCCATTGAAGGTTTTATTGACGCCATAGAGGCATACAAAGACTGTTCCAGTATTACTGATGAGAACGCCATAAGAGGTTTATCGATGTTACTAACCCATTCCGCTGCAGATTGGTGGCAAGGTATAAAATCTGAAACCAATTCATGGGCCGACGTAATAAATAACCTACGATATACCTACGGTGACAGTCGTGCGCCGCCGCGTATTTACCGCGATTTATTCGCCACGCCTCAAGGTGAAGAAAACACACATGTTTATGTTGCTAAATGTCGAGCCTTGCTGTCGAAAGTGCCGTCACACGACTTGTCGGAGAAGGTACAGTTAGACATGGTGTACGGTTTGTTGCACAAACGTATTCGGAAGCGAGTAAAACGCGATGAATGCACAACATTTAGAATATTACTGCAGAAAGCACGTAGTATCGAGGACTCGCTTAAAGAAAGCACAGAAATGCCTTCAAAAGGCTCCGCCGACATGAAAAGCGCGAAACATGTTGCGCCGACTCATCCCGCCGCGACGAAGCCGCCGCGCGCCGCCTCGGGCGCTCCGCCGCCCCGCGAGCCGCGCGCGCCGCCGCCGAAGCGATCAGCTGACGATAACAATACGAACAACAGTGCGAGTGCCGCGAAATCCCAAAGTGATAAATCGTATTCGTATAGTAAGAAGTGCGCGTATTGTAAGCGTTTCGGTCACGTAAAAGACGAGTGCCGTAAATTGTCTTCTAAAGACTCTAGTACATCTAATGACAATAATAATACTAATACGTTTGATGTTAATGTATTACATTGTTATGGTTGCGGTCAAAAAGGAGTGTTACGTCCAAATTGCGATAAATGCAACGCTGCTTTCTGTTCGGTCAGCTGCAGTCAGGATTCGTTCGCTCCGGGGTCGATGACCTCTGGTAAGCCGTGTTCCCCGGTGAGTAATTCTATTAATTCAGTACTTAACTGTCAAAATGCAACATTTCTAGACGATGCTTTGTCTCTCATTGATTTTCGGTATGCGCTTCCTGTAAATTTTTTTGGTGACGGTTTTACGACAACGTCGGCGACGTCCCGCGTCGCCGGCGCCGCCTGCGACGACCCGTATGTCGTTCACAATCCGGTCATACAATTTGCAAAGCCTTCTGCTACCGTTAATTGTTCTTTAAATGTGTCTAAAACAGTGGATACATTATTTTGCACTGAGTTTGTTAGCAACAGTATAGATATTGACAGTAGAGTAACCATGCTGCCAGAACAGGTCATTGACACTGATCCTTGTATGACACCTGATGTTCATCTTCATAATACTGCAAACAGTACCATAACTAGGTGTCATAGTATAAATAAAAACAGTACCACACCTGCGTGTCATAGTATGAATAAAAACAGTAACTTAACCGTGCCTTGTGAGGAAATTATTTTTTCATCGGTGGATTTTTTAGGATCTGGCCAGGAAGTCAAGAGCCCATTACATGGAACAATAAACCATGAAAATTCACCCAATTTCCCCACAGACTACATCAGCTGTTTAGAGGCTACTGTTGAAGAGTATGCCTTGGAACCAGACATTTCCACTAAACATCAGCGTCCTATTTTAGGAATTGAAATTCTCAACATGCGTGGAAGAGCATTGATTGATACAGCTGCTAAGAAGAGCATTGCTGGACAAAAGCTCTATTCATTGTTAATACAGCACAATCAACAATTTAATGAGCATCAAATGAGGATTAAACTAGCTGATGGTTCCTGTAAAGTTGGAAAGGTTCTTACAATCACCTTAGATGTCAAGGTTGATCAGAAAATAATACCTACAGAGTTTTTGATTTTACCCGAAGCCGAAGATAATGAAACTTTATTGGGCATAGATTTTTTGAAAGCATCCCGACTCAGTTTGGACTTTGCAACTTCAACATGGTGCTTTCCTGGTGGTGAGAAACAACCGCTGCAATTTGAATCTGGTTCTCCGACCCAATTAGCCCTCGCTGCTACAAGCATACTTCGTGCTGAAGAAGGTTCCATGCTCTGTGAAGAAGAAAGTATGAAATTAGCCGATATTTTAATGAGGAATAGCGCAGTCTTCAGTCTAGGGGGAGCCCCGACTCCAATTGTGGAACATCACATTGATACTGGAGACCATGCACCAATATCTGTCCCTCCATACCGGCTCACACCTGCGAAGAAGGAAATAATGAAAGCAGAAATTGAGAAGATGCTCCAGGAAGGGATTATAGAGGAATGTGAGTCTGCGTGGACCTCACCAGCAGTCCTCGTGCCTAAAAAGGATAACAAAGTTAGATTTTGTGCTGATTACAGAAAATTGAATAGCGTAACAAAAACAGATAACTATCCCTTACCTTTAATAGATGAGTTACTTCAGTCGACCGGAAAACACTGCTACATAAGTACAATTGATTTAAGATCTGGTTATTGGCAAGTCAGCGTGAATCCAGGTGATCGCGATAAAACCGCCTTCATAACACCTTTTGGGACTTACCGATTCACCCGCATGCCATTTGGGCTGAAAAACGCTCCTGCAACCTTCCAGAGGCTGATGGACAAATGTAAGTCAGGTGCCGCCTTGCAAAACACTACCATCCTCGCATACCTGGATGATCTTCTGGTGATTTCAGACAGCTTCGAAAAACACCTGGAAGACCTGCAGCTGGTCTTTGATAGACTTCAGCAATTTGGGTTGCGGGCCAATCGTGACAAGTGTGTTTTTGCCTGCAAAGAGGTCAAGTATCTTGGTCACCTCATAACACCTGAAGGTATCAAGCCAGATAACAGCAAGATAGAAGCCATCTTAGCCATGAAGGAGCCGACCAATCTTAAACATCTGAGAACATTTCTCCAAACCTGCGCTTGGTTCAGGAAGTTTGTGCCAAACTTCTCAGCGATTGCTCAGCCGCTTACCAAGCTCACCAGGAAAAATGAACCTTGGAGTTGGAAAGAAGACCAACAACAAGCTTTTAACAACCTTAAAGAAAGATTGACTTCTGCTCCCATATTAGTGCAATCTGATTACAGCAAACCATTTGTGCTGCGCACCGATGCCAGCGGCTATGCCTTGGGAAGTGTCCTGATGCAAGGAGAAGGGCACGATGAGCACCCTATTGAGTACGCCAGCCGGTTGCTCACTCCAGCTGAGCGCCGCTACAGCACAACCGAAAGGGAGGCATTGGCTGTAATCTGGGCAGTTGAGAAGTTTCGCCCCTATATTGACGGTCATCCCGTTATTGTTAAAAGCGATCACCAACCCTTGAAGTGGTTATTGACGCATAAATCGCCTAGTGGCCGCCTTATCAGGTGGGCACTTAAACTGCAAGCGTTTGACATCAAGTATGAATATACACCTGGAAAGGTCAATGTCATAGCTGACACACTAAGTCGTCCAGTGTGCGACGAGAACTCCAAAAATGACTGTGGAGTCTGTTCAGTTATAGTTGATGTCCCTCAAGTAAGCCCGACGGAACTCCGTACTGCACAGCTGGAAGATCCAGAAGTGGCCAAAATTATTCAAGACCTGGAAAGCACAGATCTTCTTACCTCAACTAGATGGCTAGAGAGAGGCTACCTTATGGCCCAAGGGGTTCTTTATTGTTTCAACCCCAACTCGGATTCTGAAGAAGCACAGCTTGTAGTACCTCATTCCATGAAAGAGTCCGTTCTTCAAGAATTTCATGATGCTCCCACTGCTGGACATCAGGGTATAGAGAGAACTATCGCACGAATAAGTCAAAAGTACTACTTCACCGGAATGCGTAAATTCGTTACTGATTATCTCAAAAGATGTGAAGATTGTCAACGATATAAAATAACCAATCAGAAGCCTGCTGGATTACTGCAGACGCCAATTCTAAACCAACGAGGGGAGGTTCTAGCTATAGATCTTTTTGGCCCTCTCCCTGAAGGGGATAATGGGGAAAAGTGGATACTTCTGATTGAAGATACTGCTACGCGTTGGGTGGAACTGATAGCACTCAAAGAAGCTACTGCAGAGATTTGCGCACCAGCCCTTATTGAACAGTATTTTCTACGATATGGTTTTCCAAGAAGAATCATCTCCGACAACGGAGTTCAGTTTGTCTCTGCTGTCATGCAACAAACAATGTTCTTGCTGGGGATCAAGCAAAATTTGATTCCTCTGTTTCATCCAGCTGCAAATCCAGCGGAGCGCAAGAACAGAGACCTCAAGACTCAACTCTCCATCCTAGTAAAGAAAAACCATCGGTCCTGGCCTAAGTTCCTTCCAGAGATCAGATTCTCCATGAATAGTGCCATGTGTGCCACTACTGGATGCACTCCAGCTTACATGATGTTTGCTAGAGAGATGAGGACCCCATTTGAGGCTCAACGGGATCTACGAGCTATCCTGTCTAAAGAAAACTTTCTGCCGCAAATTACTCCTTACTTAGAGAAGTTTATAGACAACTTAGAGGCGGTAAGAGAAAAGTCTGATAAACAACAATATCAGAAGAAAGATGGTGCTGATAAACATCGACGTCCGTCACCTCGGTACAGTGTTAATGACTTAGTTCTGGTAGCCACTCATTTACTTAGTAATGCTGCTAAAGGTATAACCAGGAAGTTCCTACCGAAAAGAGATGGTCCTTATCGTATAAGTAAAGTCGTTAGCCCCACTTCTTACGTCATTGCTGACGTTCAAACCAATACTGATCTTGGTACAATGCATTGCTCTGATTTGACTTTATTCAAGCCAGGCCAGAGTGTTGACTCTGGACCTATTCATCCACGGCGACTTCGTGGTCGCCCTCGTGTTGTTCCACCTCGATAGCAAGCTAGCCGGTGCTACAATGTCTCGTTTTCTGTCCTCCAGGGTTGAGAGTGATCGACGCTTCCGTGATACCGACGCAAGTCACCGGCAACCCACAAGCACCCATCATGATGGTGGCCGAGCGAGGAGCTGCCTTCATCAAAGAAACGTGGAAGGATTAAACGACCATGACTAAACGACGGGGAAAGTCTAAGACATAACGGCATGATTGTTTTTTTATTAAATGGTTTTTATTAACTTATTGTTTTTTTCCAAAATCATGTTAAGCGTGGCCTTTGAGTCTTGTTGCCCTAGGGTCTGTCTACCCCGTAAGGAATAAAGATGTGATTCATTATACTTAGTGACGTCTATTATAGCATAGCTCAATTAAAATGTCGACTAGTTGACATGATTCATTCGAGCTCTATTTTCTCGCAATCTATTCGTATTTCAAATAAAACCCAATTTTTTTACCACTTTCGAATGGTAGGTATTTAAGTTGTTTTCAATAACAATTACATAGTTAAGGGCTTATTACAACAAAAACTAATTGATAAATTTTTTTAATTTAATTATAGCTCTTAACTACTTTTTTTTTTAAAAAGACTTGTTCGGCTTAATGTTATGTTATCAAAAATCGAGCCCCAGGTAAGGAAATTAATTTAGTTTTTACCCGTGATCAACACGTTGACTTTAAAAATAACGCCCTGAAAGACCCAAAATTAGTACCTACTAATTTTACCACCCTATCGGATATAACGTATAAAAATAAGTTTTCCGTCTCATTAATGAGGTAAAGATTGATGAAGCGTATAATTAAAACAAAACACTTCGGAAGATAGTTTATTAGTTTAAGACAAAATAAATACATACATGATTACATAGACGCAGAATACACGCGTGTTAGATTAACTTGGAAAATAATTCATAATTTGAAACGAAAACGCCCTAACTCATAATACAACTTCATTTCCAAACAAAATGTTTAATTCTAGGAATGATAATCATAATACTTTTTAAGCCAATCACCTTGAGGTGCGTACTTTATTATACTTTACATAATGGAAATGTTAAATATTCAACTCAGCCAAACTTAGCAGTAATGGTCCAAAATCGGAATCTTTAATATCAGAGAAATGCATAACATATTTATTACAAATGCAACAAACATAAGTACTAGACTTTAGCACCGCAGTACTTTCGAGATTTTTTGATCCATAATCAATTAATCAGTTAAACTTACAGTCTAAAATGGTTACCTGTCTTACACAACTTTATTAGTTTGGCAATATATAAAAATCTAAGTTTTAATTTGTTGGCAGGTGGGATTTTTATCAGCCGGGATTACTACCTACATCTTACTCGCTAATCCTGTCGTATTCCACCATGGAGTTAGACAACCGTTGAAAATGGCACAAGAAATATTCCGTCTTCAAAGTAATAAATGAAACAACCAGCAAAATTTTTATTGGTACCTCCATTTACATTCGTCACATTGCAGCTCATTTACGTTGAGTTTAAAGCACATTGATGACAATAAATCACTTGACACATCATTTAATCACTTGTCACAAGCGATGTGCCAAGTGAATAAATGTGTCAACACAGGATTAAGTTAGTGTTAGCAAGAAATCCAACCTGCCAACATTATAAATATGCTATTGATAATTAAACCAGTCTCGTGTCAATATAGTATTGTGCTGTACTGCCGTCCTAATGCAAATGGATGCATGTCCAAAAAACAAATTTAGGTTTTTAACATT
The DNA here is from genome assembly GCA_932294345.1 of Pandemis cinnamomeana. Taxonomy (NCBI): domain Eukaryota; kingdom Metazoa; phylum Arthropoda; class Insecta; order Lepidoptera; family Tortricidae; genus Pandemis; species Pandemis cinnamomeana. The sequence goes on from OW028720.1 coordinate 6,332,206, forward strand.
TTTGGACAGATCAGACATCAATTTATCATAATTTCCTTAAAACCTATGAACCAGACATGCGTCCTTATGAGTTAGTATGGCAGTGTAGAATCGTGATTTTGTACTTCAAATGTCAACTTTTTTAATTTTAGAAACACTTGACCACAATCACACCCGATGGGAAGCGATGTGACCTACGCAAACAGAAAAAGAAATTCGCACCCTTCGTGGAAGAAATACGTAAGTCCTATTAAGACTTACGTCTTTCTTCCACTAAGGGTGCTAATTATGAACTATGTAACCAAACTTTTGTTCAAACAAAGTTTACTAACGCGATAAAGGCGGTGCGGTGGGGGGTAGCCTGTACCAATGGTACCATACAGTTAACTCCGCATGTGACCGCAACTGGAAGCTCATCGTATGCGGTCGCGATTCTCAGCATTTAGAGGACGAGGTAAAAAAAGAAGCAAACTCTTTTGTTAAAATGTCCAAGATTTCCAAATTGTATTTTATTAAGCCGGGGGATGTGTCTCGCGAGCCTGCCGCGAGCGGATCGCCGCGTCCCCACCAGGGCTTTTGGTTACTGTGACATGTAACAGTTACGATTACGGCTCGCAGATCTTTAAAGAACAAGTAATGAATAAATATAATGTGCAGTACAGTTTACAGATTTACGAGTTATTTGGGGCCATTCAAGTATTACGTAAGCAAATTTTTAACAACTATTTACCCCCCCCCCCCTCCCCTTGTCAGCAAAAGTAAGCAAACCTCTTACCCCCCCCCCCCCTTACGTAATCATTGGTACCGATATGCTTTTTTATTTTAATGGATTCTGTTTTTTATTGATTCGTGAGCAGCAGTTCGAATCGAAATGTCATGTCATCAAAAATAAGCAAAGCAAAGACCCCTCCGCCCCCCTCAAGCGCTTACGTAATACTTGAACGCTCCCTTTGAGAAATATCAGGTAAACACTAAAAGGTTTGTTTACATCGTCCAATGTTTTCAGCAGTGACTTTACGAGTACTTTTTAGCTACTAACACAACATTGACACGAGACTCACGTAACAACAGCTTTACTGCTCATCCTTGTCCTTAGCGCCGTGCTTGAGGATGCGAGTGAACTCGACATAGTCGAAGATCCCGTCGCGTATGGGCGCCTCGCGCAGCATCTCGTCCACGTCGTCATCCGTGAACCGATCGCCCATCGTGGTTAACAGCTCGCGGAGGCGCTCTTCGCCAATCACGCCATTGTTTTCTTCGTCAAAACAACTGAAAAGTTAAACTTGGTGATACCCAGTGCGTTTTACCATAAGGCCACTTGTAACCTTGGCATACTCCAATTAACTGGCTGAATTCCTTTTGTCAAACAAAATGTCTTACCCGAAAGCGTTCTTAATAACATCCTCAGGGTCAGTGCCCTGCAGACGCTCTCCGAACAGCGTGAGGAACATGGTGAAGTTGATCGGGCCGGGCGCCTCATTCATCATAGCTTCCAAGTAATCTTCTGTTGGGTTCTTGCCTGCAGATCAAGTGCTAATTAATATTATGAACTACTTCAAATTGGACAGTTGTACCTAATCAATTTCTTGTTTTCTCAGCAATTTCTTACAGAATTTCATATGATATCAGTTTTGAGGTAAAAATCCATGTTCTGCAAGATAAGTTTTAACCAATTGCAATGATAAATACAACACCAATAATTTAAATAGAACCATTAAAAAATAGTGACTTTGGTATAATATAGGAATACAGCTAAACTATACAGAATGGTTCAGTTTGGTTTGCTAATCATTTTGCCAACTAATCGCCTATCCACACAATGATAATGAAATAATTAATTCAATATTACCTTGTTTCTTGCTTAACCTTCTGAACAAAGGCAATTTTCATACTATTGGTGTTGAAAAGCTTAATAAGAATGTGCCAGAATATAGAAATGATTAAATAATAAAAATACAAAAAGTTACATAAATATTACAGTTGTTCAATTTCTAAATGTCTATGAAAATTAGAACACATAGAAAAATCCGAAAAGTAAAGCTATGGCCGGGAATCGAACCCGGATCCTCGTCATTCCGTGACGCGTGCTATACCCCTACACCACCCATAGCAGGTGGGTAGTCTCTGAATTTTTCTACCCGTTACTAACTGTCACGTGACCTTTGTTACTATGCGAATTTTTTGTCGCTAAGCGTCATCTGTTTGAATGATGTGTCTGTACGACACAATTACAAACTCCCGTGGTACATCTACTGCTCACCAGGGACGAGAGAAGGCGCTGTTACAGTTGTTAGTTATATTTCTGAGTATGGGAGATGAGATGAGAACTTCAACCATAAATTAACAGTTTAGTTAAGAAAACTGTTTGGCAGCAAAGATTGAAAAAAGAGGATTATGTCAATGGGCTTTCTTAAACACTCAGTCATGGTTGTCTAATTACTCTTGTCAGGCTTGAAACATTATGTGGTGGAAGTGATTAATCAGCTGCACTTGTTTCTAACAGGTCTTAAATTAAATAATAAACCCCAAATATGTTTTTGTCAAAGGCATTCAGAAAAAAAAAGCATTTTGTGTTCGTGTGTCATAAAAATAAGTCATAGAGTCCATTCATGTATTATAATTGCTTGTCTTCCATCTTAATGAGATTGAAAATTACATGCATTATAATTAAAAACAACATTAAAATTCTTACCAAGTGAGGCCAACATGTCATGGAGGTCATCCTTGTCAACAAAGCCGTCTCTGTTCTGGTCGATCATATTGAATGCCTCTTTGAACTCGGCAATCTGCGCCTGGTCGAACATGGCAAAAACATTGGAAGTGGCACGCTGGGCACGCTTCTTGTTGGTGCCACGGCGGCCGGCTGTCTTGCGGGATGACATTATGATGATCTGGGAAAATAATACAAGAATTATGAGGAGCAGCTAAATAGGATACCTTTTCTAAGAAATGTCGAATTATTTCATAGATTATCTTTAACAATGGACTATGAAGCTTTTAGGAACGTTTTATTTATTGTTAAATCAAAGAAAATTTCTTTATATTATGTTTATGACAGGCATCATGAGGATAGAAATGTTACAAAAAGCCCTCATGTATGGGAAGTAAAAGACAAACTACATTCTAAGCCTATAAAGTTCACTCCTGAATAGTGGCCTCTCTATAAAGGTTACTGCCATTTCAGAAAAGGATAGCAATACATTTTGTTAAACCGTGCCTTACTTAGCACACAATGGTCAGTCAAAGATCTATGACAGTTGTTTTGTCCAAAGTCAGAGCTGCATCAAAAATTATCATAAAAAGATCACAGGTGGTTGTTTACAAAGTACTTTCGATGCAGGTAAACTTATTACAATGTCAAAGATGGTTGTTACTTATTATTTTACACAAATAATTTACATGAAGTGATTGACTTATCATTTATCACAGTGCATTAAAGCGTTTACCTGCGAGGTGCGTGAGACGTGCGATCGTGACGTTAGTACTCAAACACAATGAGAACGCTGGACAACCGCAACACCTCAAGTTTATAAATAAAATCTAATGAAGCCCACACCGTGTCACTCAACTTATCGTCACCTCAAATAACGAGAAAGTGACTCATATAGTGTAATGTATAATGTTGCACAGCCGCGTTCACAGCTAAATGTAGGGCACACAGTGTCAAATACGGCTAAAAACCAAGGATGTCCATAAATGGACGTGTGTTTTACAGTAAGCCATCTGTTTCTAAATTAACACTTTATGAACATAAATAAAATAGTTAAATACTTACATCACACTTAGTTGCACTTTTGACACGGACAATCGGCCGTTTTTAACGGAATTCGCTTAGGAAAACAACTTTTGATGATTGAAGCAATAAATGACTAATCAATCGTATGGTTTTGGCACAGAGTACATTGGTTTTGGTTTGGTTGGGTGTTACCCGTTACCTTCCTGATTGTCAAAATAATGAATTACAGTTAAGGAACAAAAATATATGTGCATTTATTCATGTTCGCCACCATCACAAAATAATGACTTTTTACTAAAGTGTAAGATCTACCTTCTAATGCTATCTGTAAAGCTTTCCATGCACTCGCAAACATGTCAAAAATCACAGATAAAGCAGTTTTGTTTGGAAAAGTTTATCTTTTCTTTACGTAACGTAAAACAATTGCTGTCAAAAATTAAAATTTTTATTACGATTGATACTAATACAAAATTTTTAATTTTAGTGTCTTATCAAAAATGAAATGAACACAAACTTTAAAATTTAATAACTTACACTGTAATTATAAATTGTAAGTGCAATTTTTCTAGCTATTCTAATCGCTTCAACATGCTATGGTATCAATTTATCGTGCAGAATCACATGTTTTTCTTGTTATCTTGTCTTTTCTGTTTTTACAGATGCTCAACCAAAATAAAACCAGACTAGTAACAAACGTAATTAGAAAGCTTAACACTTCAACAGCGGTTCACGGTAACCACTATGATGTCCTTGGAGTTACACCAAAGGCTACACAAAACGATATCAAATCGGCTTATTACAAGCTATCAAAAATATACCATCCGGACAAATCAAGTGTAAGTAAAAGAAGAAATTATACCTAATGATTGTAATATCTGGTAATTAGATAATACAGTAAATGGAGCAATACATTCATTTTAAATGTAATATTACTGTAATATATACCAACATGGCTCTTCAGATCTTTCCTTAGTCTTCAGTCTGCCTGAATGGTACAATCAGTTACAAAGAACAGGTAGCCCTTTGGTATGGTTACCACTATTACAGGCGGTATCTCTTTGCAGCTGCCTGTACACATTAAAAATAATTTAGTATACATGTGTGTGAGCATTGCATGAGATTTGAACAGAGTATTCCTGAGGTCATAAGGAGTTTAACATGTTATAAATATGAATATAAGTCAAATTATGTGTTTTAAAATTTCATTTTGTATGAGCATGGTCAATATTAAGTATATGAAGGCTCATATAGACCAATTATTAGGATTAATTAAAAAAAAAAAAATACCTTTTCGGTTTTGTAAACAAATCATAACTAAGATTAATATTTTGTATGTCATCTTTTTCAGGATGAGGCATCAGCTAAGCAATTTAGAGCAATAAAAGAAGCATATGAAATACTAGGAAATATAAAATTAAAAAAGATGTATGACAAAGGTAAGTTTTATTACTATTAAATAGTGGTTTTAATAAGTACTATTTGTAGCTTTTTTTAAGACAATTAAAATTAGAAATAAAATGAAAGTTGTAAACAGTTGCTCAGTGCAGACACTAATAATATCAAGTAGTTAATATGGCTCTAGCAGTTTTTTTTAAATAAAATTTAAGAATGTTACATTATTGTAAGCTAGCTATTTCTATTAACACATTCTTGTTCTTGCCCTGATGTTATTTAACTATCTATTTATCCTCAGGCCTGCTTACGCGTGGATCTGGCACCCGGATGGATTACCAACCAGAACCCGAGCCCACGGACCCAACACTGAAGTTTTACAAGTCTCGAACCTCACGTCACGTGGCACCAACTATGGATGGAAAGATACCTATTTATGATTTTGATGCTTGGTGAGTGCTGGAATTGGTAAAGCATAAATTATTATTGAATTGAGAACTTGTATCTAATACAGCTGTTGCCCGTGCAGAATTACAAAATATAGCCTAGGAATAATATTCTAATGGCAAAATATTTTTTTAAATAAGGTTCAGTAGTTTCGTAGTCTATTCAATACAAACAAACATACAAACAATCAAAGCTCTTTATAATATTAGTAGAGTATATCTCATAAATCTTGTGTATTGTATAGTATATAATAAAAAATATATATTTTATTAATTTCATGCACAATTACTTACACTTAACATTCATTTAATTCAAATAGGTATGATTCCTTTTTAGCGTCATCCTTAGTGACTTGATTAGAGTATGTACTAGGGCTTCCAATACCGGGATACCGGATTTTTTTTTGCCATTTTTCAATACCGGTATTGAAAATCTAACACTGGGGATCCCAGTAGATATTAGTGATTTTATGTTTTTTTTGTTATTGATTACACTATTAAGGTATAAAATTGACTAAAAAATGCAGTGTAATGTAATTATTCACATTTTAATGCACTTTACAAGTATTATTTCCAATACTAATAGGTATAACCTACCCAACCCACCCACCTATTCAGTATAAGTTTAAATGTACCAAGTACATAAATACTGTTACACAAAATAATATCATGTAGGCATATTGCGCAATGTTAAAAAAATGGGTTTAGGTAAATTTATACTTATCTAAAAGACTATCATGATATACTACAAATACTACTGTTCATTTCAGGTCCAAAAACCACTATGGCAGTGTATTCAAGAAATCGCAATATGACAAAGAATTGCTTAGAAAGAAAAGAGCGAAACAAGCTGATACCATGCAAGCCAATCGCCAGGAAGCCACCATCTACCTGTTATTTGCATTGACAGGTCTTTTCGTGGCTTTGGTGCTCCGTGGCAAGTCTGAATATGATGTAGACAACACATCACATAGGGGGAGCGAGGCAAACGAAACAAAAACAAGTGATAATCTAATTAATGATAATGTTAATATTGAAAGTAATAAATCTTAGTAAAATATAGTTTTGGGCATTTATACGGGTATAATTTAGTTGACTAGGCTCCCACATTAAAGTGAAAGTAGAAAAATGTGACAGTGTCGTACTCAGTGGCGCCCAATATATTATAAACTTTTGCGTGGGAGTCTATTTGATGTTCTAAATAATGATTTCAGTATTTATGTGAAAATTAATCCATTCGCTGCGGAGCAGATTTTTCGAGATCAGACACCAACGCCTTAGCCAGGGCGCTCTCAAGCGTCATCGTAATCATCTCTGCGCGTAAAGTGTGGTGGTGTGTCAGTAAATCTGTCTCACTGAAAAGAAATAATGAAACTAAATGAAAAGTAAATTTCTGTCAGAGATTGAAGTTCGAGCGCTTCATGTAGCGGTTTCCAAAAGCTTTTTTTAGGGGTACAGATATGGCTTACGCCAATCTGGCTGGATGCACAGCTTCCTTTTATTTAGCGTCAAATAACGCATCAGTGTATGTTAGGAAATTTGCAGCCGCAGTGAATGAGTTAAAAAAAAAATTGTAATCTGTTGAAGTTTAGTCATTTAAAATATGCTTTGTATATATTGTACTTGTCTTCAGTACCTCAGTAGCTCTAAGGAGTTGTGTTGTGATAAACGAATGAAAAGTAACAAGCCTGGCCCACAAACTAAACCACAAGATAGTTTTAAAAAGATAGAAAATAAAATATTTATTACAGTTTCTGATCATTTTTATTGACATTTTACTTCTATTTATAAAAAATTATAGGGATATAATTCTAAAACGACATATTTTGAATAAATTTACTAACAGTGTTGCATGGATTTTGATAAACAAGATTAAAGCTTTAGCCATCTGAACTCATAAATATTACTTAACTTTTGCTACTTTCACAGCAAATATATTGGTGCTAAATACCTTCTCTTTTCTATAATATTCATTACATTACACAGAACTAGTCTAGTATTTCCTATGTAAGCACCAACGATGTAGTGTACATTTTAAAAATAAAAGATGAGACGGATTTGTCCTATATAATCATTGATTTGTGTACCTAGTAAACCTGTTTATCATAATAAAATAAAACTTGCCTTTACGTACAGCTAAAGACGACTTAAATAATTGTATGTATATCATGGCAAGTTTGCCATTGGAAGTTACTGCCACCCCGTCTCTACACCTAAACTATTCCATCTTTATTATGACGAAACCTTTACTCAATTTAAATTGACATACACAACACAAATTGAATTTTCTATTGTATCTATTTAGTTCGCCAAAAACATCCAATGGCATAGTTACCAGGTCATAAAATAGCAAAATCACGTTGAAGCTTTAAAAATGGTTGCCATACATGCCAGGCATAGGCATATTTAGCGGACCCATTGGGTATGGCACACTGGGCGCACTTTGATTAGATCCATAACTAGGATAAGGTAGATATGGCTTTGAGAATCCATTTCCGAACGAATTTCGGCCACCCATTCTGAGCAGTTCACTCATTTTTTCCGCTTTGAACTTTCGTAGATGCATTTGTTTGCGAATTGGCTCAAAAGCTTCTAAGAATTGTTCTCCATCATATTTCTTTCCAGAGAGATATTCTTGCGCTATCTCCTCAGATTGTTCTTCTGCTTCTGCTGCTGCGGTTTGTAGAACTGCGAGGGTAGCATCCGGGGAGATTCCAGTTGATTTTGACTCTGAAGAAAAAATGTACTGCTATTCATTACTTCTGAATGTGTATGATAGGGAATCAAAATCCTCAGCAAACAGCTTTGAAACCAATCTTTTTAAATGATGACCATAGTAACCAAGTACTTAATAACTTAATTAGCTGTTTGCAGAAGCAAGGTTATCAGCAATGTTGCTGTTTGCCTATAATCAAATAATAATAGCCAGTAATTATTAAATCATCTACCAATAGGAGTAGAATGACATACAGGAGGCAGTGTGTAGTACAACATTATATTTATTTGTTTCTTACATTGTTAAGGCACTGCACAACTAAATCAAATAAATCCAGCTCTGATCATTTTAATTTCAGCAAATTCATAACACCTAGACCAGGGCTTGGCAAGTAGTTTTAGGTGAGATCCAGATACTGTATGAATATTTTAACAAGATCCAGAAAAAAACAAGTAATATGTTATCTACATATTAATTGATACTATTATTGTATACAATACATTACACAATTTATCAGTCCAAGGTTAGACCTTTCGTGGTCCACCGGTTGCCGACCGACCATTGGCCTAGACCTATGTTTTTAGATAATTATACACATCATGATTGTTTAATAAAAAATATAAATGACATACTGTATTCTTCAAGTAGTTCTTGTATGCGGCTGCAGAGAGCCTCTCCCTCCTCTGAACGTTCCTGCACTTGCGCCTTGAGTTGCTGCAACTCTGGCTCCATGCGGAGGTTAAACTCAGCTAGGGACCTATTGCTCACTATTTTCATCTCTTTCTCGGTTTCCCAGTCTTTTACCTGAAAAATACAAAATTTTTGTGAGCCAAACCTAAATTATAATTTTGTCAAAATAATAGTGTTTACCACACACAGAATAGAAATTGCAGTTAAAAATTGAAAAGTTGATGGAATAGGTACAAGTAATTGTTATGACTTTTGAGGTCAAATATTTCATACAATACAAATAATTTTTATTAGACAAGAATACTTTTTGAATTATCACTGCTGTTTAATGCCAGAATAAGGGCCTGCCTCACCACTCTCTGTAAAATTCCTCATATCTGAAGTGTCAGTATCTATAATTCCCTCTCTATTTCTTACTACAAAACAGACAAGGATGACATCATAGATAACAGACAATTAATATATCAGGGTCAGGGTTTAACTGAGAGTGGTGAAACAGGTTCTAAGTAGGTATGTGTTGCAAAAAAAATACAATTTTGTATGTGTAACTCTTACTCATCCAAACTACTAATTTACTTTTAATAAAGACTTTATCTTCATATTTCTCTGTTGAAATAAATGAGTGAAGTGTGGATGCCTTTTTGCCATGTATTTATAAACATTCGTAAAATTTACTCAATTATAGTACAATCACTGACTCATGGAGGAAGTACTTGTCGAAACATTTGCATCAGTAGACACTTGCGATTGTGACGTAAAATGCCTACTAAAGCTATTATTTTTTGCTTACCTGTTTTACATCTTTTAGAATAGAATCAAATTTTGAGTCATCGTTCAATATTTCTTTTAATTCATCCGTATTGAGATGAGCCAGCAATCCCATTGCGGATGTGTAGTCTGGTTGAATCATTGTTGAATGTTTTGATAAGAGAATCACTGTACAGGTTAGTATACACTTTTACTTGATTTATGTAAAACTTCAAGTTTTATGATAGTTGTACACATAACTAAATGGATGTTTTATATTGGTTTTATATTCTTTATTTTTCAGTAACAGACGAAACAAATACTACGGAGATATCTTTTGTCATTTGATGACATTAATGAATGCACTGACAGTGTCACTGTCAGCGTTAGACAGATTTATTTTTTGTGTGGAATGGAAAGAAAGGTTAAGAAAGTTAATCCATGCAATCTACATTTTATTATATTTTTTCTTGCTGATCTCGAAGGTAAAGCTATGTTTAGTATCTATTTCAGGTATTTTAATCAAAAAATCTCGCTGAGATTATACAAGTTTCATTCCTTATTTGTCACGTGTGTAACGTAAAAAAAGATTCCTATTCAACAGCAAGCAAAAAAAAAAGAGCTTTGAGGAGTTTGAGGAGCTACATTGTGTAATATAATCTGTGCCTAAATACTGAATGTCAAAATGACAGCTGCTGCGTACAGTGTTCGCAAATAGTGAAAACAAAAATGTTTATGTGATTGTAACAATACTCACTTAAATTATATTAATTTAATGATAATCCTAAGTTTATAGCATAGTCTATTTATTTGGAACACAAGCTTCCTACGTTCTAGTCAGAAATGTTATTAGTTAGTTCATCTTACGACCTCGACTCTCTGTACAACTTTTACGTGCGATTTTTAGCTGAAGCTGTGCTGTACCTGCGAAATTTTGCTTTGTATATAAGTTTGTGGGTTCTGGGTTATTTGTTGGTATGTTGCGTGGTGTACCGGCGGTACGCGCGGCGCCTGCCGACGCGGACGCGCGGGGCGCTGCGAGCCAAGAGAGTTTTGCTCGTAGTAGCGCACCCGGATGATGAGTGCATGTTTTTTGGACCAACTATATTCAGATTATGCGAGCAGGGTGCCGACGTGCACTTGCTTTGTTTATCGAACGGTAATTATGTTAAAATGTTTGCCTATCTGATTAATTTTTGACGCTTTATACGGTGTATCATCATGACTTGTAAAATAAAATAATCTACTTATTTGGGCTTTGTTCACTGAGTCACTATCCGCGCATTCCACTTTAAGCGATAATACTTCCTTTAGGCTGTGGTTAGTGACTGTCAACGGAGCCTTAAACTTTTCTTTTTTACAGGCAACTATGAAGGTAAAGGCCACGAGCGTCGCAAAGAGTTATGGCTAGCGTGTTCCGAGCTAGGAGTACCAGACGAGAATGTTTGTCTTATCACAGACACACGGCTCAAAGATGGCCCACAAGTTCAGTGGCCAGTAGCCGTCATAGCCAAGCTGATACAACATCAGCTAGAGGCACTAGACATAGACACACTAGTCTCTTTTGACAGAGGGGGGGTATCATCACACCCTAACCATTCAGCAGTATTCTATGCTATTGCTTATATGTTTGTTGAAAAACTTATGCCTAAGAGTGAGTATTTTGTTTCTTAAATTATCAATCACTAGCTTTTGCCCGCGACTTCGTCCACGAAGATAATATTAAAAAAAAATATTTTTTTAATAAAAAGTATCTTATGTTACTTCTAATACCTCCCAGAACATGTGTACAAAATTTCATGATGATTAGTTGAGTCGTTTTCGCGTGAAAGTGTAACAAACAAACTTACATTCGCATTTATAATATTAGTAGGATTGTAGTATCGTATCAGTATGATATTTAGTATTGTGTTAACACTCCTCTTGTTTTCAGGGTGTACAGTTTACACATTAGATACTGTAAATATATTAAGGAAATACTGGGGCTTCTTAGACCTTCCACTTAGTTTTGTATTGTCTTCCAAAAGGTAAGTGTCATTTGACTACAATTCCAAATTTATTAAAAAGATGTTGAATCTCAATAGCAAGCAACAATACAAACAAAAGCTACTCAAAATTTTTCACCAAAATATATTTTTTCCTCATGTAAAAACCACATTTTTATAAGTTAGTGGCACTCACTCTTGCTGTATTGTGGCAAGGCATATTTTGCTAATGTTTGATGTACAGTCAAGGAATTTAATTTCTGTCCCCTCAAGGAACCACTTCACGCTTAGTATAAAAAGGTTCCATGGTAGGTTAGGAATTAATTTCCTTGACTTGTACATGTGACTTGTCATTGTCACACATTGAAATTGTGCAGTTTCAGAAAGCACTATCTTGATGCATTGTAGTGTGAATATCCATAATTTGTGGCCGGTTTCTCTGAGCTACAATTTTACAAATCTCAACTGGCAACATTAGTTCAATCATACAATCTTTAATCGCAATAAAATAATGTGTATTATTTTGTAGATACTTCCTTCGCTGGACCGAGAGCCGACGCGTAGTTCGCGCAATGAAACTCCACTCCTCACAGATGGTTTGGTTCCGACATCTTTACGTCTGCTTCTCTCGCTACATGATCATCAACACTCTTCGACGCATAAGCCTTGCCGACATTGAGTTGGAACTTGAGGTTGATGACTGAAGTACAAATACAGCAAAGAAAATCTGTTCCATCTTTACTATAAAGGCAAGGCGCGGCACTCCCCCAGAAACCTTAATCTTGTGGGATCCCTGAGAATCTTTAAACGGTGACGTAAGGATTCATATACCTAAAGCTGGTCTCCTCCTAGTGTAAAGGGTCACCAAACTATGGATGCCCTTAGGCCTCTACGTTTGAAGACGGCCCTGAGAAAGATGCGTGGCCCTACTCTTTTCTAAATAGCTCTGACTTGCTTAGAAAGGGATGAATATAGTGGCAGAGGCTTTCGCGACTACTCTTCCGCTAGCACGTTGATTATAATACTCGCTTGTTGCCGAGTTGAGTATCTCTTTCTTGTGCTAGATTAGGTTAGAAAGAGGTGCAAAACTATTGTTTTGCAAATTCTACTCTGTCCTGTAACAGCATTATTATTTTTAACCTTGATTAGTATGTAGCTAACATGTTAAGCATTAAATGCACAGGTTTATGTCGTTTCATGTTAATGAAGATTGTTAACAGTTTAACCATTAGTCCTCAGATTGAATCTAATAAAATAAAGATGAACTAAAATTGTTCAAAAAGTTCTTGTAATATTGAGCAGTTTATGTAAAATTTTATAGGCAAGTGGTGCCTCTTAGAAGTTATCTTTATTGTTGGACAGAAGGTTTGCAGATTTGTCATATGAAGTCAAATATTCGGTGTTTATAGTGCTACCATGATGCGCATTGTGTTTGGAAACAGAAAAGTCATGTGGGTAAATTCTTATTAATGGCGTAAAGCCGAAACCTATACAAATCAACAAGACTGAAGGCGAACAAGTTCTCACTCGCCCGTATTTCATTACTGTACTGTAACAATTAGAATGATTCACTTATGTGTTTGTGACGAGAACTGTTATAAATTGACATAAATGAAAATAGAAAATATCTAGCAGTCATGGGTTTCTGTTAGGACCGAGAATTAAAACATGCAAGTCCTGCCATAGTAGTCACTAGGGTGTATTTATAACAATGTTCAAATTAGTGGTAATGCAGATTTCGTATTCGTGTAATATGTATATATCAAACGATAAATCTTTGGTATTTTGGAGAAATATGGAACTAGGAATCCGTTCGGATTTTAAGATAATATTTAATTAGAGGTTTCTAAAACGGGCCGTGATGTTTCGTTACTTATTTTAATTATGAAATGTGCATTTTTGCCCAGCTACACAGCTTCATTATTGCTTCTAAAGTCAATTGTGCATATATGCGAATTATGAGTGTTAAAATGGTTGTTTATTTCTTATTATTTTATGAAAATCAATAATTGCAGCTACACTGTATTTTTAGGAATAAAAGATCGAACACTGAATGGTAGTTTCATTGTATAAATTAAATTATAGATACTTCAAGCAAATATTCCGTGCCTGTGGAGCGACTGCGACACTATTTCGCTAAGCCAAACCACTGGTATTTATGTTCAAAATCGCTTTTGCGTCGTAGTGAGACCACGGCCTTACTACTCGCTCGACTTATCTTGTTTGAATATTTTTGAAAGCCTTTTCGTTCGGTGTATATTTATTTTAAGAGGAGGTCCAAACTACAATCCAAACAAGTCACAAATGGTTAAATTATTTTTATTTTTGTTGGCCTCAAAATATTCATTTTACAACAAATGTTATCATTAATTACATAATACAATACTTACATTTCAATGCGAGAACTCGTCAAAACTTTTAATAATTAGCTAAACATTTAAAATTGACAATTTTAGCTTTCTATTTACGTACTGTGGAAACCCCCGTTCGCTTCGCACAGACAGAACTATACTTTACAGTAAACACCGATTAACACTCGACTCTATTATTACTGGAAGTAGGACTATACGATAAGCGTAACTAAATCAAATTTAACATGCATTATTTATTTCATTTAACTTTAATATTATGTCTAGCACATCAAAGGACATATCGATAATGATTACCTTCGTTTAACTAATAGGCGTTTTAAAAAATAATTAAAAGATTGCATCAATTGTGTACTTATTTTATTTGGTAACTGCAACAACTATCATAAGTTACAACAATTTGAAAGAAGCAACTAAGTTTCAAGACAACACCACGCCGCTGTGGCCCGCGAACTATGGGGTATCAAGGTAATACGGGCTACAACTACAGAAGTCGCTGCTATGATTGGTCCTAGACAGTAACCTACAAAATATTGTCATGGATTAGGGGAAGATAATTTTGCATTCTCACATGTGGAAATCGCCTTATCGTAACGAGGAACAAAATTGTGCTGTCTCCTTCATTCTTAGATGGAAACAAATACATTTTAAGTACATGTTAAAAATTGCAAAGTTTAATAAACATTAAAATACACAAGCTCTAGACGATGCTAAAAGCGGGTAGCGACAATCGTTACTAATAAAAGACTACTCTCAAATATATATCACGCTGTATTTGATGTAAAACTTATTACAACAAAAGTAAAAAAACTTAACTAAATAAAGTGCAATATCAATAATAAGCAAAACTACTACCCCGGCCCTCGCGGGCTCCCGAGGAAACAGCAATATATAAACACGGCCACAGAAATACATTAAAATAAAAAGGAACAGACATAAATACAACTGACTTCATCACCGAGAATGTGGATAAATCAAATAGAAACAACGCAGCCATTGTACTCAATCTTAAATACATTAATCCTGGCCGACTGTCTTATACACGCGGCTGCAAGATACGACAAAGAGAGCTATTTCAAAATAATGGAAATTATACAGCGGCAAAACATACTAATTTTATTTAAATGTTACATTTAATAGAATCTGGAATGTCACACAAATATTTAAAAATACTGATTTGTAAACCAACAAAATCTTACAATACAAATATACAAGCCATCACTATATTCAAAGGTGTTGCAATTTGAACCCAAATTATAAATAGAGTAACAATATATAACCGTAGTTTATCCATAAAATTCATAACATGCCCTTGTCACCGACGACCTATACCGAATAAGTTAGTGCGCCACAATTCACCTTGCAACACCCCCATATTAATTAAATACCCGACTACTATTTCACATGAGCTCTCGTGTTGCCACTTCAATATTGCACCGATTAAATTATTTCGTAGTAACATTAGTGCCGAAACTAAGTGTACCGTGGCGTAACCCACCGTCACCCCTTGTCGGGCGTCGGGCCACAGACACAGCGCGGGCGCTCTAGTGGCCGGCGCACCCCCGTCGGTTTAGCATACAGATGACCGACACCCGACACGAAACGGGTCCGACACCCGATAAGGGGTAACGGTGTCTAAGACTTACTAAATGGTGTGTGTAAATGATAAATTATTAATATTATACACAACAGATATTTTTTTTATTTAAACTGTTTATCTGACAATCGTGTTTACCATGAGCTCGAAATTTGAATGTTTTTTTTTTAATAGCGTCAAGCTTTCGAATCGACTAAAGCCCATGATAAATACTTCAGATTATCGATTCTCGTTACAATTGAAGGAATAGTTAGTTGTCCGAAACATTGTCTAGTTTTTTTTTAATTATTAAAAGGTAACGACAACACTACCTGTAAACCACTGACTACATCGACTTATTAGTTACTCATTTAAATAGTTATCTATAACCACATTTCAATGACATTATTTTTCTAATGGTAATTGCCCGCAGTGTACTGAGATCGCGGCGCGACGGGCCCGTCGATCTAAATACGTGATTTAAGAGTACAACAATTAAGATTTCAATTTAATTTATTTCAAAGTCACAATCTCAGTAATACTCGCGGGCACACGGAGCGGCGGAGCGGCGGGACACCCGCACGCGACCCCACTGTTCACAGACCATCCAAAGGGAAACCTAATTATGCGTCTCATTTTAAAGTATAGTTACCCCTTTGGATGGTCGTGGGCTATGGACAATACATTGGGCCGTAATGCCGACAACGGACTTGAGTTTTGGCGAAGTTTAGATCACATTTATGGAGTGAGCTATTTCGGGGTTCGAACGATAGGGAACCGTGAGTATTGATTATGAATACGTAACATAATTTAAGTGACAACTAACCATTAACGACCAGGCCCGGATTTCACTAACACGTCAATTTTCAGCGACAAGAGTTAATTCCGTTAACATTACAAACTGGACAAGAATCTACGGACTACTCATTGCATTCCGAATTGTCACTTGTCGCCGACAGTTGTCGAGTTTGTGACACAGGGGCCTGAAGTTCCGACTGTCCGCTAGTGCAGCCAGCGCAAGTTAATAATAATATTAGCCGTAAATTATTGCTTGCAACTATTATTAGTAACTTACAAATTATTATGCTTTGGTGACGAAATTCCCTAATAGTCAGACGTGCTATGTTCCTCTACATATCCACAAGAAACCAGCAACAATGGACTTTTGAAATGGACTCTAATCATGCCGACAAACATCCGAAGATAATGTAGTTAACTACCAAAGAAACTTCAAAAACCGCTTCTGCTTACAAATGTCATGACCCACATTTCCTTTGCTATAATATTTTGATCAGTAGAGACTACCCCCCTTATTCATAAACGCTCTGCAGGCTTCTGCTAACTCAGCAATCGTTTGTCCTTATCTGTCACTGTCACTGTGACATTTACCTTTCACAGATAAGGACAAACGATTGCTAAGTTAGCAACAGCCTACAGAGCGTTTATGAATAAGGGGGTAAATCTCTATGCCTTTAATATTTAGAAACTTAACTAAGGGACCATCCCAGAAAATAGATGTAAATCCTTTCTCTATGTAAATACTAAATAGAATTTAATTCTGTAGGTAGATTGTACTTGTTTTAAAAAATACTGAAGTTTCTTGCAGCGCATTCTTGGCATTGGTCTTTCTGTAAGCGCCGGTAGTTTAAAAAATTACATGTCCTTGGCGGTTAGTTAAAACAAACATTTTATTTTTGCTATAATAAAATTAAAAAATTGTTTGCCGGCATTACCAGAGACTGCCGATTAAGGTCACTCCTCTAGCCCTCTAAGCGATTGTTTAGGGGTCCGTGTGTCGTGGGGCGGTCCCCGCGCGTCGCTTGCTTACTCGTTGTCGGCCCGCATGCCGCGCACCTCGCCCTCGCGCCGCAGCCGCTCGAGCTCCTCTTTGGTGCGGTCCTCGATGGCGCGGATGTCCGCCATCGTCATCCCGTGCCAGTCGTCCATGGAGCAGAATACTTGTCTGGAAACAGGGCATAAGGAGCATTAAGGTGCGCCCTTACTGAGAGCATTCACGTGTAATGAGCATTCGGCGTCGAATATTCGAGTGGTAAGAATGCTTTCAGTGAGGACGCTCCTTTAGGGTTAACCCGATCGGACGATTTTCCAAGTAATTTCTAAATGTCTGTGAAAATTAGAAGACATAAAAAAATCCGAAAAGTAAAGCTATGGCCGGGAATCGAACCCGGATCCTCGTCATTCCGTGACGCGTGCTATATCCCTACACCACCCATAGCAGGTGGGTAGTCTCCGATTTTTCTACCTGTTACTAACTGTCACGTGACCTTTGTTACTATGCGAATTTTTTGTCGCTAAGCGACATCTGTTTGAATGATGTGTCTGTACGACACAATTTTCCAAGTTTTTATTTATTACCGTGTTAGTACGTGTTGGTAAAACTTTGCAACTTGATCCACATATTTCACACAGGCTTGGCTGTCCTGCACGTGTGGCAGCAGAGTATCAAAGAAACTGTTTTTTATTCCATTTCTAGTAATCGGGTTGACTTGAAATTTGGTATACCTACGCTACGCAATGTTTGATGGCTGACAAATTGACAAAATAAATTAAAAAAAAACCTTGTCCGGAAATTGAGCCTCGATTCCTCATCAATCCGTGATGTGTGCTATATTTACTGGCCGAGGTATTTCTCTGATTTATCTTGAGACTAGTTAATAAAGTCATATTAATCGATAAATGAACTCACCTATGGAATATGGTGAACAACCGTCGTTCTGATTTTTGGATGACGTTTTCTACTTTGCTCTGTAAAAGAAAATTAAACACATCAACATCCGTATTGCAATTAGTAAGCAGTCTATTACATACACTTTATATTGATAAAATTAGTGGATAAATAATAACTTGTCATGATAGTGATGAGTGATAACATAAGGGCTAAATTAAATGTAATTTTTTTCAGAAAATAAAAGATAATGCTAAGCGCCTATAGCGATACCTACATATTTTATACAAATAAAAAAAAATAGGTA
Organism: Pandemis cinnamomeana; assembly: GCA_932294345.1. NCBI lineage: Eukaryota > Metazoa > Arthropoda > Insecta > Lepidoptera > Tortricidae > Pandemis > Pandemis cinnamomeana. The sequence goes on from OW028720.1 coordinate 6,350,835, forward strand.
AGTACTTATATCATTTAGATTCTAACAGAATATTATTCGAACAAAAAATATATAATACTCAAAATACCAACTTTTTTCGGTTAGGCATACACGTACTACCTGCCAGACGATCATGTATGTTATATTAAGTAATGGTTTTGTTATAAAACCACTACCCCACAGCCAGATTCGAGTTTTTTATAGATATCTATCCTAAAGGAAACATTGCAAATGATTGATGATGATTGTGAATGATGGATCGTAGCAAGTGGAACAAAGTAGTCTCTGCCTACCCCTGTGGGAAAGAGGCGTGACGGTATGTATGTATGTATGTATGTAACATTGCAAATGTCATTGTTTACCCGTTCTCGGAACATTTCTAATACTAGCACAGTAGCTTTACCCTCTCTAAATATTTAATGTATTTTGTCTACTGTTTTAACATATTTGCTTACTTATAGATTATAACGTGGTGTATAATCAGCTTCAGCTAAAATGTCAAGTGGTAGGTACTCACTCCGACATCACAATGAAGTTTTATTTTGGCAGGCGGAATATAAACGTTTTATACATGTGTACATAATTTAATGTATTCAAGAATGTTTACTACATCTTTGACTGTTTTTTAAACCTCCATGTTACGTAACCAAGCACAATGGGGTTCCATACTTCTCTATCGCGACTTTCCCTTACTAGCCTAATTTTGAAAATAGTTACGAACTAGTATTTTGTCTTGGTTAGGTTACGAACGAAAAAACCTAACATCGAAGATTAAGGCGGTAGGTAAGCTTCGCCTCGCTCCCGTCTTAGCCTCTACAATCTAACTTACCCGACTCGCTTTTTGCTCAGACTCACCATCCCACCTGGTTACAAACCAAGAAAAAAATGCATGTTCGTAACTAGTTACAAAACTTAGTTACGTACTCGGACAAAGGTCCATTTTACTATAGGAGCTTACACCACTAAATGGTAAATGGTATAGTTAAGAACCAAACTCCTTGCTAGTCTGGGAGCAAAGAAAAAACACAGAATGTACCGGTTGCTTCTCTCCCCGCACAGATGGTAAAAGCCCATCGGGGGAACGGGCTAAAATCTTAGCAATCGTGTTATAGGCGATGCGATACGTCCACAATCACACTAAACGTGGCATTTAGGTCTTGTTAAGGGATAGACGAGATTTATATATGTATGGAAAGACTAACCTGCAGTCCGAACCACTTGAACTCCGCAGTAACAAGTTTGTAGCAAGTCATGATGGGTTTGGCATCTTGCTTCCAGTTGGGGCCGACCAGCGGCCCGCGGCCGGTCTTCACGGACTTGAACTTGGTCGGGTCGGTCTCGGGCTTGTAGTCGGCCGTCGGCAGCGGGTCGTTGGCGATGTCGATGTGGACGACCTCGCGGGTTTTTAGCTTCTCAGGCGACAGTTCGTGCACCTGCAAGTTTGAAGATAGGAGTTAGGTAATTAGCAGATTAAACGTCTTCGCACATTAAAACAACTCAACGGCGACTCGACTCTATGCTAGACATTGAAATTTAAGCCCTGTGTCATATGTTCTAGGTTTAATTTCAAAAAATGATTATAAAGTAGTGTACAACGAGTGGCCTACGCATCGTACACTAAAGGTCAACCCCGACACGTTTGTCACGCAATGACCACACGTCGTCCACGCAACGACCACACGTTGTCCACGCAACGACTATGCGTTCGTTGACTGCGTTCGTCCACTCGTTGACACCGCGTTGTCCACTCGTTGACATCGCATTGCCCACTAGTGACCATTGGGTGGATCAACTAGTTGACTACTCATCGAGAGTGTGAGTTGAGTTGGTGTCGGATTGGCGTGGAGTTGGTCTAATGTGCGAAGACCTTAAGGCGTTACTTTTTTTTATGCGACAGAAGGTAAACGTGCTAAACCTGATGTTAAGTACCACTGTTAGTTTGTGGAGGATAATATTAATCGTAGCGTAATGGGGACTATCGTTTCTTTGCTCACCAGTTGGCGCCACTGTTGACTAAGTTCCAGAGGTATAGCTGTCATAGACGACTTTATAAGATCAGCGCCGAAACAAAGTTTTAAATCTTGAATCTCATTACGTTAATGAATTATAAATAACTATCATCATATCGAGTAGCTATGCCGCAATGTTGTGCAGTTCCGGTTTGTTCGAAAAAAAAAAACCGCTTTCAAAGCGTTCACATTTTCATCCATATTTGCAATAATTTCACGAAAGAGTTCAATTTTCAACAGGTAAATGAAAGAAAGTATAATTTATGTCACGAAGCCCTCCAAAAACCAGTGAAAAGTGAATGTTATTGGACCTCACGCGACACTAGCGCCCCTAGTGGCAAATTCACACGCGATAGCCCCCATTTGGTGGATCAACTATTTCATGTAGTTATTCTAACCCACTAGCTAGGAGACCTTTTCTATTGTTGGTTCAAGAAAGAGACGGGTAGTCTACAGTCTACATCGCGCGCGACGCGACTCTAGCGCGCTCTCGTTCTAGCCGGCCAGACACACCGTTGCGGCAAAAGTGTCCAAATATAGCGGAACAAAGCTTTACAAAACACGTTTCGAACGCGTTTGCGCTAAAACGCCAAATACCATGAGATTAGTTTGTTGCCGTTTCTACCCGCAATTGGCGCTGCCAATTTTTTCATAGTTATTAAAACGTTAACGTGAACTATTCGAGACGTTTTTTGTCTGAAATTGTACACTAGGAGCTCTGACACAGACTGTACTATATAGTTATATGGCGTGTCGAACAATTATGCCAAAGGACACGTTTAAGTTCAAGTAGGTAAGTTAAGTAGGCACTGCCGTTAATAACTGTTGCGGATGAAATGACCGAGTGCCGTTTACTATAATTGCTACCTACAATTATAGGCAACTGACGCAACTATGTACCTACAAGGACGTCCGTAAGGCATTTCAGATAAATAAAACCTTTGTTTACTTACATAAATGAACGAAAACAGTTACCTTCCTACTTCATCTTCCTGCGCGTGTGTGCGTGTGCGTGCATGCGTGCGTGCGTGCGTGCGTGCGTGCGTGCGTGCGTGTGTGTGTGTGTGTGTGTGTGTGACACAGCATAGGTTTTAGCACATGTTGTGTTAAGCAATTGGGATTGTCTATTTTTTTACAATGTATAGTAAATCGAAAACCATTTCGAGATAAATGCTTTTTAAATCGTTTTCTGTATTTACTTTATTTTATTTTGCCATAATGGATTTATTACATGAAAAATAAGCAATGACCTTCATTTGATATTCCCAGACATGACGTAGACGGTCCAAAATGTACTTTATTTGCAAAGGTTACAAATTCTATGCTATTTACGCGTGTATTATACTACGGAGTTCAATTTGGACCCGCAATCTGACATGTCATTTATCTTATGACAGATGACAAGCAAATGGGCAATCTTGTTACTGTCATTCTTGTTTTTTCCACTGTTCACTTTCATATTGTTGTATTATAGACAATTATAGTTTAGATTTAGAAGCACTTTCGGTAGATAATTAGGCAACAGTGTAACCGCACAGCGATGTGCTTCGCTCACATGAAAGATTTTCCGCTAAATATTTTAATGGAGAGCGAAAATATTACGTTTTTCGGTTTACTTTCGCCTACTGAGTTTGCTGTCTTATCTCCGGGTCCTGTTTTGTCTCGATAATACCTGGTATGTGTCTATGGACCTTTCTGCTTCGCGCAGAATGTTATGGTATGTGTAACGATTGTGAAAATATAAAATTCATAGGAGAAGATCGCGTAAATCTTCCTGTGTTATTGTTGAATCATGTTGACATTGATACTAATGACAGTTTGCCAACTTCACCACAGATAGAAAAGACGTTAATGGCGGCGCTTCACATACGTTTTATGATCAATTTATCCAATAAGCAGATGTGTGGCACCGGCAATGGAAACTCTGACGTCACAATGGAAACTCTGACGTCATCAACCAAAATACTTTCAATAATTAATAGTGAAAAAAATACCGAGTTATATGAGAAAATATTGAAATTGGTTTCTTATAATTGACTATTCTGCACAAAAAAAATATAAAAAGGATAGGTATTTTTTTTTAGACAATCCCAATTGGGAACCAAAACGTGAATCACATGTATGTCACCACATACCATACAAAGTTTGTGTAGTAGTAATTAGCTACAAGAAATTAAAAATTATATCGCGACACCCTTGCCGGATTATGTTAAATTCCACATAAGTTCATTTGTTGTTGCACTTTCATTATTAAATAAATCAAGGGAACGATGACATAATGGCTTTAATGGCAGCCTGCCTCCGGTTCTGTAAAAGTGCGACTCTATTTCAAAACAAAATTTTTTGACGACCGGATGGCCCAATGATTAGAGAACTTGACTATGAAGGTTGAGGTCCCGGGTTCGATCACCGGTCGGGGCAGATATTTGTATGAAAAATACGAATGTTTGTTCTCGAGTCTTGGATGTTTAATATGTATTTAAGTATGTATATATCTATATAAGTATGTTTATCCGTTGTCTAGTGCCTATATTACAAGCTTTGCTTAGTTTGGGGCTAGGTCAATTGGTGTCAATTGTCCCAAGATATTATTATTATATTATTATGTATTTAGAATGTACCAGTTGCTTCTCGTCCCGCGCAGATGGTAAAAGTCCATCGAGGGAATGGGCGAGTCTTAGGAATCATGTTATAGGCGATGCGGCTAGCAACCCATCACTATTTTGATTCCCCTTTCCACCTATAGATACGCCTACAATCATGCTAGACGTGGCCTAAAGGTCTTGTTACCTCAGGCTCTGTCTACCCCGTAAGGGATATAGACGTGATTTGTGTGTGTGTGTGTGTGTGTGTATTATTATCTATATGCCATGCGTGTTTCAATTATTATGTAAATATTGCGTCGTATGTAGATCTAAATAGATACAGTCGAAGTAGGTGCATTAGGTACTAACAATTCCATGATAGACTATATACGTGTGCACAGCGAAATAAAACACGAAAAAAACTAGAAAGTCCACTCACAAAATTTGAACTGGCTATCTCAAAATAATATACCGAATGAAATGAGTATCAGATTTTATTTCATTCTTCATATCGTAATATCGTTATGCGGCCATAAATTAGCTTAAGCGTTATCTATTATAACACTATATCAGAAGCCAAGGTCGGCAATATTAAACATAGCGAGCGACAATTTTCTTTAGCCCTGATAAGAGCTGCCTATGAGAATTTTCCTTTAGAGGCCCTAAACCAGACACCTAGTACGTACGGTCAAGTGCAAAAATAAGTATCGATATGAACTTCTCAAAAATATGTCCCACGACCTTATTACGCCGGTGTAAGAGCGTATGATACTTATTTTTGAAACTTTGACTAGATACATATTATTACACTTGACTGTACAAGCGTGAACACAAAGCATTGCGACTACCCTTGGAAATTCTTGTGTTTTTTTACAACATATGTCGCATCGTAATGTTGTGCCATGCATTTGCAACGGATATTTGCTAACAAGGACAGACGGATGGATAGACACCGACGAACTGACGGACGGATACACAGACGGGCGGACGGAGACAGCGGAGGCTTATTAACAGGGCCTCTTTTGGGCACAGAACATCAAAAAATTGAAAGAGAAATTGGAAATGCGACCATGATTCAGAGTGAGTTAGACAATAATGGCCTCTATTTGCTATCTCCGCGATATAATAAGTCAAGTCGTGGAGGTAGTGATATACTTATTTCGAACAGTCCACATACAATATATTTTCAACTTTCTGTTTCAGCCGACTATACGACGGAGAGCTCGCGTGAGTGAGGACTTGTTTGTTAATTATAATAGAAAAACATGAATATAATATAATTATAATTGAATTCTATAAGAACACTAGCATCGCCTTAGACATTTTTATTTATTTTCCGCATTTGTTTTTTCTTTTTTTATATTTACACGAGTATCTACAGGGGGGAAATGAGTACGCGGGTCACTTGATGGTAAGCATTACCACTTATGGACACCCGTAACGTAGAAGGGTTACAGATGCGCTACCGGCTCTAAGATGAAGGGTCACTTACATTGTATTGGTCCCCGCCGTCTGGTACGTGAAGGGACTCTATGCAGATGACGAAGTTGTCTTTCATGTAGCCAGGGTTCTGGAAAACGAAGCGATATTTTAGTACATAGTAATAAATGTGCAACTTGTCACATTGTGTTCAGGATTAAGGCTTAGCCACAACTTCACAACGGACACATGCAATTGGGATTGTCTATTTTTTTACAATGTATAGTAAATCGAAAACCATTTCGAGATAAATGCTTTTTAAATCGTTTTCTGTATTTACTTTATTTTATTTTACTATAATGAATTTATTACATGAAAAATAAGCAATGACCTTCATTTGACATTCCCAGACATGATGTAGACGGTCCAAAATGTACTTTATTTGCAAAGGTTACAAATTCTATGCTATTTACGCGTGGATTATACTACGGAGTTCAATTTGGACCCGCAATCTGACATTTCATTCATCTTATGACAGATGACAAGCAAATGGGCAATCTTGTTACTGTCATTCTTGTTTTTTCCACCGTTTACTTTCATATTGTTCTATTATAGTTTAGATTTAGAAGCACTTTCGGTAGATAATTAGGCAAGAGTGTAACCACACAGCGATGTGCTTCGCTCACATGAAAGATTTTCCGCTAAATATTTTAATGAAGAGCGAAAATATTACGTTTTCAGTTTACTTTCGCCTACTGAGTTTACTGACTTATTTCCGGGTCCTGTTTTGTCTCGATCATACCTGGTATGTGTTTATGGACCTTTCTGCTTCGCGCAGAATGTTATGGTATGTGTAACGGTTGTGAAAATATAAAATTCATAGGAGAAGATCGCGTGAATGTTCCTGTGTTATTGTTGAATCATGTTGACATTGATACTGATGACAGTTTGCCAACTTCACCACAGATAGAAAAGACGTTAATGGCGGCGCTTCACATACGTTTTATGACCAATTTATCCAATAAGCAGATGTGTGATACCGGCAATGGAAACTCTGACGTCATCAACCAAAATACTTTCAATAATTAATAGTGAAAAAAATACCGAGTTATATGAGAAAATATTGAAATTAGTTTCTTATAATTGACTATTCTACACAAAAAAAATATAAAAAGGATAGGTATTTTTTTTTAGACAATCCCAATTTAGGACTCTTTTATGGCTAGACTGGAGTGTTTCTGAAACACTAGACTTCGACAAGAAAAAGGACCTACCCAGTGCTGGAACACAATACAATACAATACAAATACTCTTTATTGAACACCACAAATCAGTACAAAACAATACAGAAACAAAGAACAAAGTAGACAATAGGCGGTCTTATCGCTTAATAGCGATCTCTTCAAGACAACCAACACGGTAACTATTAAGTATGATTTTGTCTATTCCCTTTTTAACCCTTAGCCAGGCAGTGGTCCAAGCGATCATAATCACAATCAGTACTCAAAAGTAGATAAATCGCCGGGACTGGCTAAGGGTTTTCTTAACCAGTCTTACACCGTTTGCTGTTGGAGCCTAGCTCAATATTTATTTTGTGAGTGAACAATCGCGCGATTCTCTAAAAGAAACTCGCCCTCGAAATAATCGCTGCGCTTGACGGGCAAACATAACTTGACCCGCTCTCTGGCAGACTTTATAATGAGTCAGGAGTCTTATGTTGTTGACCAGATACATGACTCCTTATAATACCTCAGAAAGAACGGGCCAAGTTAGGCTCGCATATCAAGAGCACTTTCCCTGCGAACTTTTTTTGCGTTAAACATTACTACACCCCTGAGTCATCAGTCATTACAAAAAAAAAAGATGGCGTCTTACCGTGAGCACAGTCCGGCAGTAAGGGTAAGCGTTCCACGCCTCCTCGTGAACCTCTAGGGACCCTTTGGGCGCCAAGAGCCTGATGAACGCTGGTACCTTTGACGCCAAGTGGTAAATCTTGTACGTGTACTGACCCGATGAGAACTTGCCGCCTGTTGATGAAGGGTTCGTTAAATCTTTCACTCGAGGATAAATAAGTTGAGGGAATATTTGATACAACGATAAAAACTTTGATTAAACTACCGCAAGACACAGATATACTTTTAAAAAAAACATACAATTGAATTGAGAATCTCTAACTTTTTTGAAGTCGGAAGAAAAGAAGATACACGGGTCACCCACGCATTTGTTAGTATCGAGGTATGCCCGACATGTTAAGACCCAAGCAGCGGTTCTCTCTCAAGAACCACGCAACCTCTACTTGAGGGTAGTAGAGACTAGAGTCGCCGATCTGTCAGAGCGCTGGTGTTCTCAGTTCTCGGTTGGATTTCCATTCCAGCTCCTCTAAGAACCACAGATTGGTTCAACATATCGGGCATAGTTCGGAATAGGTGAGTTTCGTGTTTCCTATGTTCCCATGTAACTTAAAATTCATTCTGACATTCATCCTCATATAAATGTTATGTCTATCAAGGATAATGTTGCTATTATCGACCGAGCGACTAAATCGCCTCAGATTTTACATGCCTAACTTGGCTGAACATGTTATGGGCAGGAATACTACTTATAACGCCTTATCTAGCCATATGTACATTGTGAACAATATACATTTCATTTCATTTCAACTTATTATTTGTTTCTGGAGTATTAATTACATACTTATCGTCTGAAACTGAAAAGCAATAACTCAAAATACAAACGCATCCGAACCTTGCCACGCGTCAGTATTCAACAACGGCATTGAATACAAGTGAATTTTATATGGATTTAAACGCGCTACACACTTACGTCAGTCTATATATGAAAGGATAAGACATCGATATGGTAGTGACGTAGTTCGCCTTACTTAATAGCGCGATCGTCATCGCCGTATTGCGAAGTAACCAACCGGTCGTTTGGCAACACCTTTACCCTGCAATTACTATATGCACCGGCGACTCCGAAAGCGAATTCTCTGTCCATTGCATGCTCGAGACTGTTACCGAGCAGCGGTTGATAAGCAAAAAACGCAATGTAATAGAAAAGCTCGTGGATGCCGCCAGGCTGTTGCCGTTCTGCTTCGCTAATGCTAAGTTCAATGTTCAGTTCTCATTTCAAACTAGTATTCGATCTTAGGAATGGATCTCAAGGTTGACAAATGATAACCAATGAAAACGTGTTGATTTGAACCAGTTCCTTACATTTCTTTCATATGCAAAGATATCTGAGTAGAAGCATTAAGTACGTACCAAAGTAACGAATATCCAGGCGATATTATACAGGGTGTTTGGTAGCTAGATACAAAGCTTAAAGGGGATGATAGCCGAGGTATTTTTGAACATTTTTAGCCATATGTCTTAGCCGAAATTTGATATTTTTTTTTTAAATTGAAGACTTAGAAATTTTAGGAAAATACCCAGAATTTGATAGTCACTAGTCAATATTGCCCCAATGAGCGTTAATTTAGCAACAAAATCTTTTATTTCGGATAGTTTAATGTGTATTGGACCAAATGAAATAATTATTAAATGACTTTCTTGCCAGAAAAACAAAATGGAGGCATTCGAAATTACTAAAAATGTCTAAGGTTGGAACAGAGTAATTTTTCTGTGCTATAAAAAAAATAAAAAATAAATCCTTGAAATGTCCAAACATTTTTAGAAACATGCCTGTTTATTGTTCTTTCTTTTAAGGTATCACTCATTCACATTGCTTGCTAAATCTGAGATAAAAAGTAAAAACCAAACTCAGGGAGCACTCGCTAAGAATGCACTAGTCTTGAAATTTTACTAGTAAATTTAGTGACATAAACGAAGACAAAATTTATGTAAATTGTAAAATTAATTAATTTAATATTCAAATCACAACAAACCGAAGATTAATGATTTAAGTTTAATCTTTTTTTCATGTAATTTACTAGTTAAGTACCTTTAACGTGAAATCCCACGACTAGTAAATTCTCTTAGCGAGTGCTCCCTTAGTTTGGTTTTTACTTTTTATCTCAGATTTAGCAAGCAATGTGAATGAGTGATACCTTAAAAGAAAGAACAATAAACAGGCATGTTTCTAAAAATGTTTGAAAATTTCAAGGATTTTTTTTTTAATTTTTTTGATGGCACAGAAAAATGACTCTGTTCCAACCTAAGACATTTTTAGTAATTTCGAATGCCTCCATTTTGTTTTTGTGGCAAGAAAGACACTTAAAAATTATTTCATTTGGTCCAATACACATTAAACTATCCGAAATAAGAGATTTTGTTTCTAAATTAACGCTCATTGGGGCAATATTGACTAGTGACTATCAAATTCTGGGTATTTTCCTAAAATATTTCGGCTAAGACATATATGGCTGAAAATGTTCAAAAATACCTCGGATATCATCCCCTTAAAGCTTTGTATCTAGCTACCAAACACCCTGTATAGTGTATTGTAGTAAAAAAAAAACCATTTTACATAGAAAGTTGTGTTACTGATACATACACAACTAGTATGCTGGGAAACTGCAAAGTACCGGCGAACGCAGACAAAGATGCGGGCAACAGCTAGTGTTAAAACAAAGGCATGCTAAGCATGGTTACATAAATTTTTTTACCTTTAATTTTCGGCTGTCACTCTAACACCAATCTTACTATGGTTACGTAGAAAATAAATCTGTGATAATACAAAAACGAGTTGCTACTAAATCCATAAAATATAACCTTGACATCCTGCAAAAACCTGTACACATTTATTATATTTATATTTGAGCTCGATGAATTATAAGTTTGTTAAAAGTGGAAATACTCGAATCGCTTCTCGTTGCTTGACTGCTGACTAGCAAGCTGGGCGCACGATGGTATAACAGGATCTCTATAGCGTTATAAGTAATAACTACTTATTACTTAATCATTTCCCTATGGCAACACCATGGTCCGACAAGAATGAAATGCAGATAATGATATGTCAATTAGGCTAGTGGATTTCCAAACAATATTTCGTGATATGGATCGAGATGTACGTGTATCACACGATAATATTGATCGTCTAAATACCTATCGATTGTGTATCTTTTCTCGCGTCAACAAAACCTTGTTCGCTTATAAAAACTTGAATATATAACAGTGGCATTACATGAAAGTTACCTATCTTATTCCTACCCTATGCTTCCATGAAGAAAGAATGAGATAGCGAAGTAAGATAAAGAAAGATACTCGGTGGGAATAGAGTGGTTAAGTCGACTCTCCACTGATATTTACGCTCATAATAATTTTCTAAAAAAAAATACATACATACATACACAAATCACGTCTTTATCCCTTACGGGGTAGACAGAGCCTAAGGTAACAAGACCTACACGTTTAGCAAGACACTGAAGGCGTAGAGGTGGAAAGTGGAATCAAAAGTGATGAGTTGGTAGCCGCATCGCCTATAACATGATTCCTATGATTTTCGCCCATTCCCTCAACGGGTTATTACCATTAGCGCGGGAAGAGAAGCAACTGGTACATTCTGTTTTTTCATTGCTCCCAGACCAGCATAAAAAAACACACACTCTGGTAGGTATAGCAATAAACTGGGTCGCTATGTGTATTAACCGTTCCGTGGTGCTTAATAAGTTGGCAACCACAATTGGCATTGTTAATTTTTTTTAGTATGCTCCAATTCGAAAACCATTTCGAGGAAAACCATCAATTATCCGATTTATCTTGTCCGATTTCAAAAATACTTTATGATTGCAGATATTTTTGTAAAAGTACTTTGAACCTTTGTTTGACCGAACGACCCGGTTTTTAGACAGAATCCAGCATCGAATGTTAGCCACAAACTTGAAAAAAAAAAGTTTGGCTATGGCAACTGTCACGTGTCACTGTCAAATCGACAAAACCATAGACAAAGCTGTTTTTTTATAGCCAACCGAACGAAGGCGATTGGGATTCTGTCTAAATTCACGAATTATCAAACAGCGAAAAAATATCTATTATTAATTAACAAAGCTACGTAAAAGCATAATATTCAAATTGGTTGCTAGAAATAGTCCATTTTATCAAATAAAGGTGTTAAAAGCACAGCTTGAAAAAAATGAGCAATGTCAATTGTAATTGTTTTGCGTAGGTAATCGATTAACAACCTTTACTAACACATACCTAAACACGTCTTGAAGTTAGTCTTGTGTTAATTACTGTTACAAAAAGCTCATTTTCCGCTCCATCTACAATTATAGAACGTTAATTAGCAGACGTGAATACGGTGATACCTACTATAGCATTGGTGAGGTCGGGAAGATTGTTTACCGAGAAACAAAGGAATACCTACTGGGCGTTGACAGCGATTACCTAACTCATTCATAAATAAAAAGCTTTAGAAATAAATATGTGCAATCATATTATTACTAGCGACCCGCCCCGGCTTCGCACGGTATATTATGCATGTATTATACATATAAACCTTCCTCTTGAATCACTCTATCTATTAAAAAAAACCGTATCAAAACCCGTTGTGTGGTTTTGAAGATATAAGCATACATCGGGACACGGGGACAGAAAAAGCGACTTTATTTTATACTATGTAGTGATGAAGTAAAAGTAAAAGGGCTTCAGAATAGTCCGTGTAACATTATCATCTCATCGTCATCTCCAGCCTATTTGTATACGTCCCACTGCTGGGCACAGGCCTCCTCTCAGAATGAGATGGCTTGGGCTATAGTTCCCACGAGGGCGCAGCGCGGTTTTATGGGAACTTCGCACCAGGGGCGCCGACTTTTAGAAAACCTCGTGGGTGCTCATGCTTATTTGATGACTCGAAAACGGGTCGTCAGGTAATGAAAAACCTATCCCTAAAAGGCGATTACTGATCTGTTTCGTGATGTCTATTCTCAGGGGTGCTCGGCACCCACTGTTTATTTCTCATGGGTGCTCGAGCCCCCGAGCACCCACGGAGTCGGCGCCCCTGCTTCACACACACCACTGTAACACTATAAAGTAAATTAATTAGTTGAATCTTATGAGAAGACTAGGCCACCATTCCACAGCACAATGATAATTGCCAGGCATTGACATGTCGCAACAATAATGAGTAGTTTAAAAAAAATGTTATAAGGGCTTTAATTAAAACAAAAAGTTAATTGATTCCTTTGTGTTACCACTTTTTCATCCTTATCGCAATGGAATTATTGTTTTAATTTAAAAAAAACGACTCTAATATCACGTGAACAGATCAATTCAAACAGTGTATAACCAGAAACTGTATCCAATCATTAAAAAAAAACAATCGACAAGCGTTTACTAGCATCTGCTAATGGGTAAACTTTTTACAAGGTCTAATAAAATTGTACCTTATTCCAGTAGGTTGTTCGGTTAGTTTGACTTAATAGCCCTGCAAATGTTTTTTGGGACTTTCGAATAATAGCTGACAAAATGTTTCCATGCATTGAACGATTTCAAAGTGAACCGCGTCAAGGGCGGGACTTAAATTACCACAAATTTAAAGGAAAACCTTTGCACGGATATCCAGTCCAAGTAACTCAACTACCCATTGAAATATTCCGAAATATTTCAAAGAGACCTAGTACAAATATAAAAACCTAATCACGTAGGCCAGGGATGGCGAACCAATGGCACGCTTCAAAATAATTTGGGCACGCCAATAATAAAAAAGGTTTATTTTTGTCCATTAAATCACCAACTTAAGACTTTTTATTATGAAATAGGGCGGAAAACGGGCAATGTGGTCATATGATGGTAAAAAACAACACACTCTTAAGACCACAAGCTCTTTGATGACAGGTCAGAGCCAAGCCAAATATTACTTTATTTGTGAAAAAATGGCACGTCCACCAAAAAAAGTTCGCCACCCCTGACGTAGGCCATCATTTTTTTTCGAATGATAGCACAACATCCGAAGATAATCATGAAGATGCCGATGATGACGTTGTCTTACAGATGTCGGCAAAGTAAAAGAGGCTTCTGTTATACTCGGACGACCTTGTGCCGGCCCAGAAATAGATCAAAGTTAACACAATCAGGTCTAAATGGAGTATCTGAGACGAAGACCTTCGACCTTCGGTTAACAAGTTTCGACGGCCGCTCGGCGTCTGCAACCAATGCCGAGGTCGAAAGTTGAAGTGGATACGATACGGATAACTTCCAAAATGGCGACATTAATTAAGTTAAAGTAACTTAAAGAGACGATAACGCACAAAGGATGTTTTTACATTCATCGTTACTTTCTTAAATCAAAATTGTCAAAACAACGTCACTACTACTACTACTAATATGCTCGATGCTGACGCGCCAATACAGCAGGATGGGAGAGTTCTGCATTTTAATTGACATGACCACTTTGTAGAGTACAGGCTGAATAAAATGCAGATTTTTTCGAAAAACAAGTTAAGGCGAATGTAAGAGAGTGGCGTACGTCTAAGCTCATGTTAACAGTAGCAGCGTCTGCCGGCCTCACGGCCACTATACCCTTGAATACCCTCTATTTAAGCCAGTGGTTCCTAACGTGGGAGTAATTACCCCCGCAGGGTTAAAACGGAGATTCTAGGGGGGTAACACGGGATGGCACGAATATAATAATAAACATATTTTTGTTCGAATTTGTGTGGTTTTAATTATTTTAAATTAGCTAGGGGTAAACTCAATTCCCATACTTGTTCACAGGGGTAGTGACATTGAAAAGGTTACGGACCACTGATTTAAGCCATAATTATGACACTCTGGATTACACCCACCCATTTTTATTTAAAAAAAATACAAAAATTAAAGCGTCGCCTACAATTCTAATGTTTACGCTTTATCACACACTAGCCGTTGCCCGCAACTTCGTTTGCATAGAATTCGTTTATCGCTATCCCGCGGGAATCACGCAATTTTCCGGGATAAAAAGTAGCCTATGTATTATTCCAGACTATAATCTATCTATGTTCCAAATTTCATCCAGATCGGCTCAGTACTTTTTGAGCCTATTCATTACAAACATACAAAAATAGGTACAAATCTTTCCTCTTTATAATATTAGTATAGATTTGTAATAGTCTTAACTAAAGGAAATGAAGTACCTATAATCAGCCCTCTAATCATCCATGCGAGCTCAAGTCGCCAGTCAATAAATCTTGTATAACGCCAAGGGTGTTTGTTATACAACCCGGGAAGCTTGACCCACAGCGAGCATTGTGAAAGCACTCGACCTATTTTAATGAGTTTCTTACTTTCTACGCGAATCCCTTTAGAGGCGGACTATTTCGGGACGAAAACGTAATTAAATCGGATTTTTTATTACTAACTTGCGCAATAAAGTTACGATATGTACACAAGAGATTTCATCTTGTGGAGCGATATTCATAAAAATCAGCTTATAAGATTTAGATATTTATTTAGGTATTTCCAGGGGCGTGCAGTCGGTTCTGACAGCGGGTAGGCATATTGACAACAATACCCGTATTGGTACGAAGCGTGGCGGGCACATTTACGTATGGTTACAAGCACTGCCTATATGCCTGTAGGGGGTGAACGCGTCTGGGTATTTCGCGGTTAGGTATGCGAGTAAATATACAAGTAACAGGAATTATCCCTAGCTTTAAAGCTTATCTGCAAAGACGCCAAATGTAGGCAAATACAAGGGAAAATCGTCGATATGTTTGGCCGAAGGTGATAGACAAGGACCAATGCAATGAGTACGTTTCTTGTAAGTCTTCGATCACAAAATACGTCTCGAATTCTCGATTGCGTTTGTTTTAAATGTGAAATACTATGAGAAACGTTTGTTGCCGTTTCGTTCCGCTAGTGGCGCTGTCAATGTCAATTAAACCATAGTAATAGAGACGTTAACGCGAACTCGTTCTAGACCATTTTCGTGATAAAAAGAGAAAAATCTTGTTTCTCGTAAACCTGGCAGCGGCGGTCTGTTCAAAAGTTGCAAAGCATTTCTGAAGTGACTCTTGTAGGGGGAGATTAAAAACACGACTACTAAGCTGTTACCCATTCCGTACGATAACGCACGCCGATAATAGCCAACAATAGCAAATCGCGATATTGACTCGGCATAAACCGTAAATTTTAACCACAAACCACTGGAAACATTAACGACTGTTCGACACATCTAACCAAACATTACAAGGTACAACTGAACAAACTCATTCGACTCTGACGTCATCTATGAAACAGTAGCAGAACACGCAGATCAAAATGGCGTTTACGCCATCTCGATAAGGTCGAAGTTCTTGGGTCTTGCGTGATATGATACGTGATGCATTCACGTTTTTCTAGTGTTAAGATAAAGACACAATGCTGAGGTCAATTGTATAATCGTATGAATCACGCATGGAAATAGTAGTGACATTTTATTTAGCCTGTAAGAATCGCCGACTAGTATCCCTCTTTCAAGATCACTCGACTTGTCACAATAATCTACACACTACATAGTATAAAACAAAGTCGCTTTCTCTGTCCCTGTGTCCCTATGCCCCTATGTATGCTTATATCTTCAAAACCACACAACGGATTTAGATGCGGTTTTTTTTAATAGATAGAGTGATTCAAGAGGAAGGTTTATATGTATAATACATGCATAATATACCGTGCGAAGCCGGGGCGGGTCGCTAGTAATATCTAAAACAAAGTCGGGTCATTTACACCATTTATAACTCAAGAACGGCTGCACCGATTTTTACAATTGTTAATTTGTTGGATTAATCACATACCCTGAAACTATTCGCACCTAATTATATAGCACCTTATGTAAGACACGAGTCCGTTTAATCCACACGTTTATTTAAATGAGAAGGAAAAGCACAGAAAACGCAATTTCACTTTCACGTAAAACATAACTAACACGTGGCAAGAAGTAAGAACGTATTTCTATTAAGAATTCTAATACTCACACATACACAAACATAGCGTCCCGCCTCTTTCCCATAGGGGTAAGCAGAGACTATTTTGTTCCACTCGCTACGATCCTCACATACCTCTTTCGCTTCATCCACATTCATCAATCTCTTCATACACGCTCGCCGGTTTCGGGTAGGTACTCCTGACCTGACCTTTCTTCAAACCTTCTCCTATTTGGTCCCGGAACGTCCGTCTAGGCCTTCCCCTTCCAACGCATCCATTCACACTCCCCATAAATTTTTATTTTTACTGTCTGATGCAATGTGAACATACACAATTAACTATCAATATTTCGAAAAGTTTATTTCTACTACATCCAACCGGCTATATTAGGAGTTCGGGATTCTAAATAATGTTTTTTGCATACACCACACGAGACTGTCCAGTAAAACATATACTGCCTAAATTGAAAAAAAAAAAACAATATCATGCTTAAATTAAAAAATATAAAACACATTGAAAGTTTCATACAATACAAACAGTTTATGACTCGTACCGTGACCAAAACATATAATCCGTCAAATAAAGTTATCTATTACAACTGTTACCTCACCAGAATATCTGGCAAACCTTTATTGTGTTACCGATTCGTTATCAACAGCGGCTATCTTACTGTGCGGAATGATCGGCGAAACCGTTCGTAATTTTCAACACGTTTTCTAGATTAAATACCTACAGCTATTTTGATATTTACATAGTGAGTTTTTAACTACGCTACTAAAGTGTGCAATGTAAGCGACTTATTAAAAAAATATTATAACAAAACATACCTACTGCTTTTACGGTTTTATATGTGACTGTATTTCAATGAAATACATATATGAAATTTACTAGTAACCTAACCTATCGCAATCACTAAAATGTTTAGTCACACATACATTTTTTGTCGACGTCAACCCAAGATTTGACCCAACTCAACTAACGATTGGGACTTAAATAAAAGCCTGTAAGTATTAAAAATTGCTCACTGTCCCTACATTAACGTAGGGTAAATTGGGTTACTTTCTGTTAGCGACGAGGCTCGTTAGTCCATATTTAAGCGGAATAGGAGCTTCGCGTAGCGAAGCATCGTCGATCATGTCCTAATGTCTAATAAAATACAGTAGATTAGTAATACAATCGAACCGTAATTTACTAATGTAGTTAAAAATGCAAAATTTTCAAATGATCGCTCGGAGATAGGGAGGAGGTAAGTGGATTTTTTTTCGCCAGTAGGTATGCTTTTTGTCCAATCGAAAGTTGAATAAACTTTTTTTAGTGATTGAGATAGGTAACAGATTACTTTTAACTATAAACGTATGGTGCACAAAAAAAACAATTAAAGTGCACCCAAACAATACGGATTTTTGTTCATAATCATAAATAATTGTCTATGGTACCAGAGTCATCCAAACAGCTATCGCAGGTCGAACATTCAGATTCGTCAATTTTTACACCTGCTGCCTTTTTACTAGGACCAGCTAAAATAAAAGACATGCTTAACAATAATCAAGAAAAACAAAATTAAAACACAAAAATAATCACGGCAACCTCCATGTTATTCTCATGTTAAGCGCTAGTTAGACAGCATAATTAGTAAACTGCAGAGTTAAAGCCGTCTTGGAATTTACATTGAAGACTAGTCTAACCAGCCCAGCTAGCACGAGAGCGCGCGAGAGTCGCGCCGCGCGCGTCGAGATACTATCCGTCTCTTTCTAGAACGAACAGTAAGAAAAAGACGGGCAATCTATCTCGCGCGCGACGCGACTCTCTGCGCTCTCGTGCTAGACGCGTAGCATGACTACTAAGCTAGCACAAGAACGCGCGAAACTGCAGCGAACTGTTTTTCATCATAGCAGTGCCTCGAAGAAAAATCGGATCAATACCAGCACAGCCCAGTGGACAATTTCAAGCAGCTTTGCCTCTGCTTGTTACTCGCATTATCGTCGCCTACAGTGAGCCATACTGATATAACTACTTGGTTAATACCATGCATCAAATTTATCCAAGAGCAAGTAGTCAACTAGACTAAACTAATTGTACTAGTATTTGAACCTCATTCCCGGATATAATGCGAATAACGGTACCTGTTGCATTACTTACTACATCAATACGACGAAATAATGAGCATAAAGCATAAATTCTTCGATCTATGTGCCTAACATGCAATGCCGAATATAACAATGGGATTAAATGCAGAGCATGCTGAAAAGGGAAGTAAATACGAAGGTAATAGGTACAAAAAAACAAAGACAATGCCAATTAGGTTGTTTAACAAGGGCTAGTGAGCCTGAACAAGAAAATGCAGCTTGTATTACTATGACGCTAAGATATGCGTCCGATTTAGCAGTTTCCGACCTGTCACCTCACGACCACCCAGAATTTCCCAAATTCAGAACACCGACGATCGGAATTTCAGTATTTTGTCTAATTCATAGATCGAATAATAATTTTCTTAGAGCTATATGTCCACTGAAGATTCGTCAACCAGTCAGCGTTTGAGCGGTCATAACTCTTCTGGTGCCGGACTAAGGTAATGAAGCAAGTACAATTTTAATTTGGAAACGTCTGATGGCGTTTCACCGCTTCAGTGCATCCTTATCACACCACGTTAGTAAAAAAGAGACAGCTAAATCTAACATATCCGTCATAACGTGAAAAACGTCAAACCTCAGCGCAGTAGCCCTTGCTGTTGCAAACAAAGACTTACAAAAGTATAATAAATGTAAGCCTATTAGTTACTAAGCTTAGGTAAATTTGAGTCGACAGCTAATACATAATGTGAGAATGTGACTAATTTGAGTCTGAAACTAGACAAATTAATTCTTCAGTTAGGTACTCTTATCGTACGTAATAATTTTCTTCTACTATGTAGATATGTATACTACTCGCTATGTTAGGCAGATATCAATTCATCTAATGCTGAAGTTTTATGGAACAAAATAAACTCACCAAGCAGCGGAAAGTCTTTGAAAGGTTCATTCTTTATGACCTCTATGCCCTCGCCTCCGCCGGTTTCGTTTTTGGAGACCTCCGCTACACAGTATAGCTGGGCCACTTGATACTGTGGACAAGTAAAGAATAGCTTTATTGCTAATCGATATTGTATAAAAATCTACGCCATCACATCCCTTTTTAACTAGACCAGTAGAGAAGAGACACACTGAGCTTAAGGGTGGAAAATGTTCTAGTGCTGCATACACAAAAAAAAAGTATGTATTCGGCATTAGAATGAATCTCCTCTACTTGGAAGTTGATTGTAAGGCATGCTGCTAAAAAAGACGCAACGTCTGAAGCCAGCTTAGTCAGCGGTTAGGTATATTTGTTACAATGAGAAAAAAAAACAAAATATATTGAAATATTCATTCATATTCTGCGTAAGTTCGTGGTGTTTACCCCCAGTGCTGCGCGGATATACATATGTATATTTGCTACTTTAAAATATAGTTCAATCTCTTTCGTTTGAAAGGTGACAGATACGGGGGAGAGGTTTCGCAATTGACCTTTTCTCATCAACACGGGCCCTATCTTGTTCTGATAATAGCAAGTTTGGCACGCACAAAATTTCATTTCATTATGCACTGCGTGGTCATTTTGAGGAGTTACTTCAAAAGTTTGTTCCCTATAGCAGAATATTACAATCTGGGGACAAGGCTCGGTGCTGGGTTGCTCTTGTGGATGTGTTTGCTGTCGGACTAAGTCAGGGGAGTATTATTTTATTGGAAAGTTATGGCCACGATTAGGTTCGCTTGGGCCAGAAGTTAAGGCGACACTGCGAGTGCGAATGCGAAGCGCGAGCGAAGCGTCTCGATTCCAGCTTGGGCAAAAATACTTCCGTATGTCCGACTCTCTTACTCTCTATTCTACTCCTACAGGTACAGGTCGCATTTCTAAACCGATGCTCGTGAATTTTTTTAGCGGGACATCAGTTTCGATAATTATACAAACGTATTTTTTGGAATACCTATTTCCAAAAATGGCTGAGACATATAGGGGTTGGATTGGAAAAGTAAAATATAACGAAATTCTGCCATTTCGATTTATTTTTAAAAGACAGTTCACAGAGCTAAATAATTGATTAAATCAGGCGTTACTATGCAGAGGTTCATATTTATGAATAAAAGCTTTCCTTCTCCTCAACCAAACCGATTTCGTTACTGTTTTGTTCATTCTTGATGTCGACAAGTCTTATTTTTGGTTGCATCGTGTATTTTCCCTAAAAAATAACACGCAAAACAAGTATTCACAAGGTCGTTATAAAGATGATTTCGGAGGAATATATTATTTCTCATTTTATGTTAATAAAGCGGCAACTGTACATGCATCATTTACATTACATGGAAAACGTCAAAATAGATATTACATTTATAATTTTGAAGTAACAAAAAACACGCGACTGGATAGTCATGTTCTTATGTTGCCAAGTGGGAATTGTACTCATGAACTGTGGGTTCCGTAAGAGTGATTGTGACTGTAAGTGATGTCATAGTCCCGTCCTTTGACTTCTACACAAACATGGACAGATCCATTTTATAATGCAGTTTGTTTAGTCAAATAAATTGCAAGGCCGGCCACCACTAACATATACTCGTCTCGCTCCGAACGTAAGCGGTGAAATGAGACAGATATATCTTTGTGGCGGTTCACCATGCTAACTGTTCGAGGACGCAATCTGCACTCATGTCAATAGGAAGAAAGGATGGGCAAACTGCCACAGGCCCTCAACCCTACGGAGCTCGGAACTAGTCGAGTTTACAGCACAGGAAAGACGATAATATTGAGGAAGGACAACCATCTAATGCATTTGCCAGAGGCCTCAGACGTTATAGTTACGCCACAGCTTGTATAATCGATCAATTAAGTGCTTGACCAGTTTTTTATGACGTGTCCTACAGCAGGAAAAAAGGCATTTAATTGTTACATTATTTTGCATATTTTTTTTAAAGGTGCCACCGCACCGGTGCGTAAAAGACGTTGACGGTGCGTTTACACAACAAAATCTATAGAAAAACGCTGAGAAAACATGACGCCTACGACACGTCACTGCGTATACGCGGCGGTGTGGTCGCTCCTTAATTCTGTAGATAGGAGGAAAGAATTGTCACACAACATTAAGGTTCCCTTTCGATTCTTTGAGTGAGGAATCCTAAAAATGTACCTCCATCATAATGCTATGTCATGTATGAGTAGCCAGTTGAAGACTTGAAGTAATAGTTTAACTGACATATGGATTGAATTAAAACCGTACAAAACGCCGGAAAATCAATAAAAAAAATATACTTCTCGTATCTATTCAAGGTCAGCCCACGAAGGTTAAGAGTTAATAGTCACCGTAGTTAGTTCACTAATAGGCAAACAATTTACCCAATAGAGTTGACATACAAACAGACTTTTGTAATTGTGCTATAATTCCATTGACTGGTATAGTTCACATAGTCATAATACAACCCAAATCTATTTTTGTAAATAAATCTACTACACAGGATGGAAAGTTGAGATCTTTATCGTTATTATTATCGTGACTCATCTGACCAGATGTTCAGTTGCAAGGACGCAGAGGTGTTGCACATCAAGGGAGGGACATCAGGATGCCGAAAGAACTAAGGTAAGCTCAAGAAGACACTCCGGTACGGTACTAGCTGGCTAGCCTGTGGCGTATAATACTTCATTTATTTTAGGATGAGAAACCACAACAACATTACATTGCATCTGGTCAACTATTTCTTACCTAGCAATTAGTACAGTGCAATAGTCGGGGAGCCGCAAAATAAAATTGTTTTAACGCCACTTTATTTTCGTGTCGTTTACAATTACTCTAGTACAAATTGTAAAGAGAGTGCACTTCACTAGCCGCAATATAATGTTGTTGTGGTTTCTCATCCTAAAGTAAATGAAGTATAGTGGTGTCTTAACGACCACTGACCTAAAGCTACTGGTACTGTAACATTGTGTACCCTCGGGCAAACCTTAAAGTTCAGTTTAGTATCAATCTTAAAACATAATATCAAATTGACTTACCTCTTCAACCGTTAAGGGCAGTGTAACACGGCTGAAAAAATAAAACAGTCTTGTTAAATTGTTCCATTATTATAAGCTTCATTATCTTTTACTTTTTTATCTACAAATAATAATAACTTTTTATATTCAAGACACTACAGTTTGAACTTGTATGATATGTTGAAGGGGAATCTAAGACCTAAAAACTTACAAAATATATTAATTTCAATAGCTTACATAGCACCTCGGTGACATGACAATAGTGACCAAGTTAGATTGATAAGCAAATAAGTGATTTAACAAACAAATCGGCACTATCACTAAGGTGCCATTAAGCCTTATGAAAAATTTACATAAAACGAAACACACTGATAACAACTTTTCCACATCTCCCAACCTGAAAGGGTGGGATTACATATTGCACAATATTGGTTGAAATTTTTTATCTAGATATTAAAAATACTCAGAATTTGTAAAAAAGTAATCCTTATAAAGTATGAATAGAATTGAATCAAAAAACATCTTTATCCCTTACAGGGTAGACAGAGCCTAAGATAACAAGAGCCAAAGGTCATGTTCAGCATAATTGTGGGTGTATAGGCTGAAAGGAGAATCAAAATAGTGATGGGTTGCTAGCCGCATCACCTATTGATAACATGATTCCTATGATTTTCACCCATTCTCTCGATGGGCTTTTACCATCTGTATGGGCAGAGAAGCTACTAGTACAATCTGTTTTTTCTTTGCTCCCAGACAAAAAGCAGAAAACTGAATGCAAGTCTAATTAGCTAATCTTATGATGACTAACAGTAAATAATCAAAGCTTGCACAAAAATTTGCTACATAATGTCTGAATATTAATCAAACTGCTATATTTTATTATTTTTTCTAGTTATAAATGCTTCTTTGAACACTACTTGATGTTTAAATAACAAACTAGTTATTTGAATAAATTAAGAACACTCCAAATATATTTGATATAACAGCAGATACAAGCTGAACAAAGAACTATTGCATTAGAGAGTCAACCCTGGCATTCTTACCGTCAGGTCCATATTATTATAGAGACTGATCAATGAAACTTTATTCAGAGATTTACCACATCTCAGTTAAGAAATACCTATGAAAGTCGTATGTGTAATTGACGAAAACCAAAATTATACGTAGTCATAATTACGAAAAAAGGAGAACTAAATTCGAGACATTCAAAAACCGCTGAGATGGCCATCTGTCAGCTAAGCCTCAGTGGTCTGTCACTGTCAAGCAAATCCATTTCTGGTCATGATTCGATAAATTTAAATTTGCGCCAATTAAAAGTAGTTGAGACAAGTAGACCAAGTATCTTGCTGATATCTACTGATAAGCGAACATTCCCCTAAGACCTGTGCCACGAATTGTGCAAAAATCGATTTATTATTCCGAACTAGACTTAACCTTGACAAAATTTACTTACTATTCTTTGATAAGCATCTTGTCTATTTATTTTATTTCACTTAAATGCACATTAGACCGAACAGTCCACACTCACGACCGATTAACTTATCACAGAACCAGACTTGAGCGATGGCCCGATTATTGTAATTTTAATCTATGACCAATCTTCTTCGAGCGAATTATGACAGGGCGCATGCTTCATGACGCAACGGATATTACGTCAACGTGTTCCGATGTGTTCAAGATAAAAATTACTTGTGTAAGTAGTATAACTAGTTCTATTTTAAATTAATGTTTCATGTACACAGGTGTTTGTTGATTTTAGTATTTTTTTTTTTATGTTTACGTAAAAAAAATATCATACTCATGAATAAAAATTTAATTGTAACCCGAATAGACTGGCTTGCCTGGAACACTACTTGCTTGGCTTGACTCAAGCTTGACTGGAAGTTTTTATTTATCTGTGGTCATAAAAGTGACGTTATTAATGTCTATGGTGCTAGTAAAGTATGTACCGTACCACAGTACCACTAGTACTAACTAGCAGTGGTTGGAAACTTCTATATAAAAAACTAATGTATGGCGATGGTCTACAACTTTAGCCAACCTTTAGAAATAGTTTTTTATTGGTGGCAACACTTACTTACTAGTTGTCAACATGACAAAGACGTTCGACTCGAAAGACGTTAAGACATTTTAATTTTTCTTTTTCACTTTAATTCCAAAGTTATCATCGGTTTTACTTGAACAATGATAATTTATTCTTTGGTATTTTGAGTGTTTTGAAGCGTTGAGTTGAGCAAATTTGCTCCTCCGCTCAATTAAGTGTGTTCGTGTGTTATTTTAGAGAGACTCGTATTGTTTTTGAGATAGGGACTCGTGGTGTTTGTGAGATATAGACTCGTGGTATTTTACAATAGTGTCGCATAATGGCTGGTAAAAGCAGACACTGTGAAATATGTGGCGTCAAAGAAAGCGTCAGAGGAGGATTCTTTGCCAGTTTTCCGATCGACGTATTTTTCGCTCTTATTGAGTGGACATAAAGCGTTTTTGACCGGCTAAAACCAATTCCGCGTCTATAGATGTGGAAAGACCCTAACTAAGCATAATAATTTCGTAAATAATAGGTAATATCTGAGACTACATCTTCTGGGAGTTTGTTCCAAGCTCTCAACACTCTGTTGCTCAAAAAGTGTTTGTGGGGCTCAGAATACAGAATAAACCTTGTCTTATGCATTTAAAGTAATAAGTAAGAAATGTAAATCCGTTTTTTGTTATTTCCTGTGCCTAAGTATATAAAATATTTTGTAATGCGTAAAAAAATGAACTAATATTGGTCTGTAAAAAATAGTGTTTTAAGTCAGTTCCTCATGAAAATGTGTGAAAATATATGTATTAGTAAATAAATAAATTAAATGTACACCTAAACTCGTTTTTGTTTAATTTCTTACCCCACATAAAATACTAGGCTATAGGAATAGTAGTTTCTGTGTCGATTATTACCGGTTGTGGAAATCACTAATAGCGGTTTTTCACAGCACTACATTATAAACTACTTAACTTAGTTTGGTGTGGCAACATTTCATTTTTCTTATGTTGGTACATAACTAAGACCATCGTCATACAAAACGTTCAGAAAATTATTAGTATGAAGTTCCGTCTCTTAAAGCGTAGTGATTTTATTCTCTTTGCTAACTAGTATAGTACCTACTCCATGTGACGTCTGTTCGTGTTCTGTTGGTCAAACAATTTAACTCGCGTCGCGCAATGAACCTTTTGCTTTGCTTAGATTGCTAATCTAATTCCAAAGAAAATGCACTGAGACATTTCTATACCTTGACATTCTAATTAAATTACTTCGTGTGCCTATACCTTTTGATTTTAAGCTTTATTGACGGAAATCGGTTCTCAGGATGAGTTTGGTAGGAAAAAAGTGCGAATCAATATCCCTATTGGAATCGAGTAAAGACGACGTAATACCTAGCGGTATTACGCCGGAGGAAGTGTTGAGGCTGGATAGGATTACCGACACATATCTGTGCAGCCCAGAGGCTAATATATACGATATAGATTTTACGCGGTTCAAGATTCGAGATTTGGAAACTGGGACGGTGTTGTTTGAGATTGCTAAACCGCCCACTGATTTCGGTGTGGACAGCGAGGGCGCCGAGGATGCGCCTGAAGAGCCCCTCGACCCGAACGCGGGGAGGTTTGTGCGCTACCAGTTCACGCCGCAGTTCTTGAAGCTGAAAACTGTTGGAGCTACGTAAGTCTTCATTAGTTCTAGTTCGTTGTTTGTTTTTTTTTTAATTTCGGAACTGGATTTGGATTTAAAATTGGTGAAGCTCGGGCTAATGCTATTTTAGTGCCTGCTTAAATTTACCTAATTGCCATTTGTCCAAATGCTGACTTTGGTACTGATGTCCTATGTCAAATGATCTTGACTTCTTCAACCTCGACATTGGCGGAATCATCGACAGTATCGATGGTGCTATTTCTTTTTAAAAATTGAATTGATTATGTCTAATGGGGAGGGGGGGGGGGGTCTTTCTATCAATGAGGCCCTTGGTCCATAAAGCTGTTATATGTAAAGACCTGACCTTACACATTCAAACGAACACGCTTTTGTATCGCAGAAACTGTTTTCCAATGGCAATATGGATATTTAACAAGCTGCCAAGGAACATAGCTGAGTTGCCCCAAAGCAAATTCAGATTTAAATTATTTCAATGGCTTAAGGACAAAGCATTTTATTCAATCAAAGAGTACCTAAACTAAATAACTGCAATACTAATAATTTATAGTAATATTCATATTTTATTTTTTGTTAATAAAAATGAAAACTTTGTAAAATGCGCTAATTAAAAATACCAAAAACCACTTTAGAAAATAAGTAAATGTTTGCATGCCAATTTATTTGGTTAGACGTGTCGCCGGACATCAACACTAAATACTAGATCATTTTTTAACCATGTCTAAAGCAAAATAAATTATTTCATTATTTCATTTCATTTCATTTCATTTCATTTCATAGTATTGTATTTGTCTGTAAATTCTGAACCTCTTTATTACTTTGTTGTATGCCATTACTGGCATGTGTAATTTTGTCAATCACATACAAAACCTGATAAATTAGAAAAAAAATTACCTAACATAAGAATGGTCTCGATTTTCAGTGTGGAGTTTACAGTTGGAGCTCGCCCCGTCAACCACTTCAGGATGATAGAGAAGCACTTTTTCCGGGACACTCTGCTCAAGACCTTTGATTTTGAGTTTGGATTCTGTATTCCATTCTCCAGAAACACTTGCGAGCATATATACGAGTTTCCAACTTTGCCACCAGATCTGAGTATGAACTATTTTAATAATTCAATTTCTAAATGTCTATGAAAATTAGAACACATAGAAAAATCCGAAAAGTAAAGCTATGGCCGGGAATCGAACCCGGATCCTCGTCATTCCGTGACGCGTGCTATACCCCTACACCACCCATACAGGTAAACCTGCTATGGGTGGTGTAGGGGTATAGCATATAATTTTCATAGACATTTAGAAATTGAATTTCTAACGGCAAAACCGTAAAAGTAAACATAAAAATCAAGAAATAAAAAATTTTCTTGATTCATTTGATAGTGCCTATTTTAATAATTATCCAAAATGTACCATAAGTTAAATGAGGTCTTTGTGTCAGGGATCTCTCAAGTATGTATTAAGTATGTTAGCAAAATTGTATTAATTTTGTACCCTCATCTTATCATCAATGATCGGATTTTCCAGAGCATCATGGGGTGAATGACCATAAATGAATGAAATCTAGGAATTTAGGTCATATCCATATTACATTTTCTACTTGAAATCCCACAGTGTTGCACCCGGAAATATGATGGACTTTAACCTTTTGAATAAAAATAAGCCTCGTAAAAATATTAGATTAAAAAAAAACCTTTTGAATACCAATGTGTGGCCATAGCTTACAGAGGTGACCTGTAAAATTGATTTTCGTGAAAAGGCATAAGTTTCAAACTAGCTTCACTATTTAGCTAAGCCTGACTGTCAAAAGGTTAACACAGTTTCCACACACATAAATCACGTCTTTATCCCTTATGGGTTAGACAAAGCCCAAGGAACAAGACCTAAAGGGAAAGGGAATGCATTTTTCAGCAATAGATAAAGTTATTCAAGAGGATTTTTATATGTACTGTAATTACATGCATATTCGTCATGTGAAGCTGGGGCAGGTCACTAGTGTAAATTAACCATGCATAGACACTATTTTGTCTATGTTCAAAAGAATGGACCCTGTCCATAAACAATTGAGAGCTTTTTGACCATATTTTTACTGTTGTGATTAAAGTTGGTTAATTCATGACTTCTTTCTATTACAGTTGAGGAGATGATTGTCACCCCATTTGAGACATGCTCGGACAGCTTTTATTTTGTGGACAATCAGCTGGTGATGCATAATAAGGCCGACTATGCATACAATGGAGGTATGAACGGCTAATTCTCTCTACAGCAGAATACTTTTTTCCATGATTAATTCTTCAATTGGCACTAAAAGTTTTTAAAAACGCATTTTATCTTATGTCTAAGACACATTATTTGCAATTAAAAAAATTCCAGTATAAAATACAAGGAATAATTTATGTCATACACTATGTGTAAAATGAAATTGATCTCAAAATTATGTGACATTTATTTATTATATAAAATATAATTTGTCTAAGAACTGAATAAAAGATATCTCAATCATTTCACTATGATGTGTTCAAAAAATGATTTTAAAAACGAAATTGTATACAAAAGTAACATATAACATTCCGAAATTTCATAGAGATTATGATTACTAGATTACTTCCTAAATATGTATAAAAATGTATACACATTAAATATATTAACAGGAATGAAATTTGGAAGCTTTTATTTGCTAGTACAGCATTTGTTGTAAACTTTAAAGTATAGTTGACACTATAGCACCCAATGTTTGATGTTCACCAAGTTTTTGTATTTAGTTATATGCATAAGTGTGATGTTTATGTAAGCCCTGTGAAACCTATAATAAAATAATAGTGAACAGTTTGCATTATGGAGTTCTTAAAAAATCTATGTGTCTGTAACATATTTGAACTGACAATCAATATAATTTCAACACTGACTGCTGCTATTGCTTCTTTATGGACTCTATTTTATATTTTGATGGATGAGAGTTGCCAGAGTAAAGTTACAGCAACATTATATTCCTCTAAATTAAGTACTGCAACTTGCTTGTTATGTTATGACGTATCTCATACTGAAATCAAGCTGAGTGTACAATTTTAACGTCAGCTATTTCTGAAAAGTGTTATAATAAACAAGCTAACAATAGTTACCATATAATGTCCAAAATAACGAGTTAATATAGCTTTCTCTCTGTTGCACTTTTATATGCAAATGAAAGGGACAAAGGAAGGTCGTTGGGAGTAAACAATTGCACCTTCGTTTGTTTATTCATGCATGACACTAGGCATGTCAAAAGTCAACATTAAAAATAAAAAGCAAATTTAAAAGGAGGTGGTGCAAGGAGTCTGTAACAGAAAGTATAATGCGTCCGCACCGTACGAGAGACAGATGTCGACTGCCATGTAAACAAACCTATCCGATGCGTATTTGTGGCTCATATCGCTGACCAATCGCGTGCTTTCTGAGTTTTCTAGTAATAACTCGCTATCATGGACATGGTATACTATTCAATATATTTGTATGGGTGTTCGAAACTGGCAAGTCGGTTGATCAATCAAATCATTTACTTTATTTAAGACAAATAGAATAAATATAGTTCATATAGATGTTAAAAAATGTGTGCTTATCCAGAAACGTCTAGTCATTATTTGTAAGATATATGTATGTACTTAATATACTGAAATCCAGAATGTAAATGAGAAGGCAAACAATAATGTTAACAACTACAGGGATTGGGAAATTGAAAGGGTAATTTATATAAACAGATATTGGTTATGATGTGTATTGTAATCACTTGTTGTCAAGACCACCAATATATATACACCAGTCACAAAAATAAATATACATACATACTTTATTATGGGTGTAAAGGTTGATGTATACATTTGAACTTGACTGAACAATGTATCTAAATAAAACGAACTAATTACACGATATTTGAAAGTGGTGACTACTAAATTATGACGTTTCACATAGCTACCCATAAAATTTTTTTTGAGTGATAGATACGGTAGTTATCACTTTATCGTCTTTTAGTTTAACGTGTAGAAATAACTAGGAAAATAAGGGATCCTAAAGTAACTGTTGAGTAGGGCCGTTATTTTTTGTCATACATTATTCCAAACAAAAATTATCTTGTTACTCCGCTATCATACATGCAAGACAGCTATGTCTGTAAGAAATATGTACATAAGTATAATACAATACATTTATTGAACATCACATATAACAACCAGAACAGAAAAAGGTATACAGAATATTACAAGGTATAATATATTTCGCACAGACATAGCTATTTAACATTGTGTGGTTATAGATTACGGGCGTAAGTGTATTGTTTGAATTTAGTCTGGGACTAGGTCGATTGATGTCACTGTCCCGTAACATGTATTTTACTGCTGGGCACAGGTCTCCTCTCAGAATGAAAGTAATAATGTATGGTGTATTGTAACTATGTATTTATTTATGTAATGAAAAAAAAACTGCTACTTTAGTTCTATCAGCAACATCTGTCTACAATTATTTTGGACATTTAGCATTTCAAAATTGAATACTGAAATAATAACTCCCTAATATATATCTCTTTTCATGCCGTCCAAAAACTTGTTTTAACAAGTACCCTTGCTTTAAATATTAAAGTAAATAAATTAAATACGAACTTATAAATAACTGTGTTCACTATTTGAGATGTTTTTGTTTGGATTTCGGTATAATATTATTAATTAATCAGTACTGACAAGTACGAAAATATTGTATTGTTGTCACAGTTCTTAGTGTTTTAGCAAATTGTGTTGTGAAATATACCTAAGCCTCGGCGCACATTATCAACGTATTTACAACAGATATCAGAAGTCCAGATGCAAAAAGAAAACATAAAGTTCAGATAAGTGCGCAGAGGCTGAATGAGTACTTAATGTTAAGGTTACCAGGTAATGTTCACATTTTCATATTCAGTTCACAATACAACTGCCGCATTTCGGAGTTGGCACACAAGACGGCACTTTAGTTGTATCTTATGTAAACTGCAATCCCCTAGTTTTCTTTAACTTATTGAAATATTGACGGGGATTTAGATGAGTCTTTAGTACTCAAGAATGATGCAATAGCATCTTTTCACGACTTGTTTAAGCTTTAAACTCCTCTTAAATTTACCAGTGGAAAACGCTGGCAAACCATTGAATTATATCGTAATTGTGTAGCAATCCTAATCTCATCAAATGAACGGTCGAGTTATTCAATATCTATACAGCCTAATAAATACCCGTATGTAGTAGGAAAATAAGTGTGTAGACGTTTCTGGTTGGTTGGCTGTGTAGATATTGGAGCGCTCGACTGTACCATTTGATAAAAAAGTTGCTTTATTTCTATGTCACAGCTAGTTTCGGAAATTGATAATCAAATAATCGCTAACTGTTCCCGGTATATACTAATTTTACGCTTTTGCATTCATTGTTATTGCTGTTCTGGCAGGATAATGTAAATGTCCTTGCCTAAATAAACTAAAAACAGATAAGTTAAATCACCTAGACAAGAATATTAAATTCAAAATACAGGAGTTCTGCTATGAAAAACTACATTTAAAAATGGAATTTATTGTTTCAATGTTATTTAAAATAAGAATGTCTATTTATCATATTTGTACAATGTCACTGAAGTCACCACACTAGTTTTGTCGATGAAAAATAAATCGTTTGAAAATATTAATCGTATCAACTTACAATACCTAAATTGACGACTTTTCAACTTATAAAATTATATTTACGGTCACATTCAAATTTTTGGTATGTAAATAAAAACAATACGTATAATGCATGCTTTATTTATTGGCATTCATAATCAATTGTCTTGTAATTGTAATAATAGTAGATAATAATTCCTTAAATAAGTAGGTACTTACGGGAGGAAAGTAAGCTAGACTGGGCTAAATGCAAATGGCATGTAAAATATAAAAGCAACTAAAATATGATTTATTAATTATTAAACACCACAAATAAGTATTGCGAGTTTACAGAAATAATTAAAATAGGGTGGACAATAGGCACATTTTGTAATGGTCTTAGGGCCGATTTTTCATTCCTCAGATATGACCTATCTGAATAATATTGAAAAACCCGCCCTTGGTGATTTTACCAATAATCTGAAGTTATTCCCCTGTAGTACCTACACATAGGGAAATTTCGTAGCAAAGTATTTCATTCAAAAGCGACTTGCTACAGTCGTAATAGTAAATAGTAATGTCAAGTAAAATGAATCCAGTCACAACACAACAACTTATCTTAAACCTAAACAAACAGTGGCAATGCGGGTAGCTAGTCACAAATTGAAATGACAACTTTTCCTTACCCAGCACCTTTTAAACCCAATAGCAATATTCGCCAACAACCGTTCTGTCTGGCTGTCTGTAGAAAAAAATGCTTCGTAGGTACCTTCTAATATAAAAAAAAGTTATATGTCGCACATAACAAAAAAAAAATTAAGTGCGTCAAGTCAATTGTTTGCTGATACTCTTTCGATCGGCTGATGTTCATCTTGACTCGAGTATGATCGATGCCTTACAATAATAATACTATGAGAACGATTTGTCGCGGATATACGCCGCTATTACTACTCTTTTCATTTCGAGTGGTATTGTATAAACACCCCTTACATTGCAGGCCAATCTTATAGTTAGTATTATATTTAAATCTAATAATGATAAACTCTGTTTTAACATTAACAGTTAAGAGTATAGACCTATTTTACTTAACTCTACCTGTATTAGGCAAAGTTGCCTAATGGGTTCAAATGTTTAGTTAGAAAAATATGAAAAATTAGGGTTAGGGATAGGTAGGATAGGTAATTAATGTAAGTAATCAAATAGGCGTTAAGACACGCTAATTTGGAAAATATTTTAAAAACAATTATGACTTTTATTCGTAATAAATAAAGCCATTAATAAGACAAAACAAAACAAGTTGCAGTTGGCACGTAATTATTGTATTTTACGATTGAAGTTACTGATACCAATTAATATAAACTAATTATCTGTTACAAGTTTTTAGCGTACCTATTTTGAAAATTACTGCCCAGTTGTCAGGCAAATTCGAGCGTACAAGGAAGACTTAAGTCTTGTTACGGCTTAATAGATAAGCCTTTCTTATAAGTACGAATGGCCTCCATTGATACCTAGTTATATAGAAAAATAAATCTTGCATTACTAACCATTAATACGTATTAACTAATCGTACTAAGATAAATCTTTGAAACCTTTTGAAAGCACACCACTCTAGTGGTATAAATTTATTTATATCTTCAGAACTACAGCTCTAATCAATTTTTTTAACTAGTCCACAAGATTGATGAGAGCCGTAAGTATCTTCTAAGCTACTCGTAAAAATCGGGCCCCAGGTATTTCGAAGCCCGTTTGCTTAGATTAATAATTTTAACCGATACATCCTCGTTTTATAGGAAATACTTATAACAGTATTAATTGGAGAGTTGAATAATTTTATCCACGCACACTACTTGTGGTAAATCTTTACATTTTGAGGATAATTCCTTCTAGCCTGCTAGACATTATCGGTTATTGAAATCTCCTAGCAAATAAATTCCTCATACAGCCTTCTTCCCATTACTAAGGGGGTTAAAAAGGTCACATAATAATAATTCATAGCATGAGGTTGCATTTACTATGATACTTCACGCCTTCATATTTAGGTTATACGCTATACATATACCTACTAATGGTAAGTTCACGATAAATAATGAACTAGTTTGATGCAGGGGCGCCGACTTTTAGAAAACCTCGTGGGTGCTCATGCTGATTTGATGACTCGAAAACGGGTCGTCAGGTAATGAAAAAACATCTATCCGTCTTTTAGGGATTACTGATCTGTTTCGTGATGTCTATTCTCAGGGGTGCTCGGCACCCACTGTTTATTTCTCATGGGTGCTCGAGCCCCCGAGCACCCACGGAGTCGGCGCCCCTGGTTTGATGTATTATATTATAATAAAACACCGCTTGAGCTCTAAGACAGAGCTAATGATGAAAGTCAAATTTTGAATCACAATCGCATTCACATTACTTGCTCTCAAATGGTTCAATGGACGAGTAGCAAGAGTTGGTGCACGGATACATAATTAAACGGGAGACAGTACATGCTGCCTTAATCCCTCGGAATCCCGTGGTTGACTGATGTCTTTGTAGTCTTATCTCGTATAGCCGTCGGAGTATGAGGTGACACACCTCGCCTTCCCTGCCTCACACCCCGACAGATACGCAGATATTTAAATATCGATAGAATGTTCATAAAGCTCTCTTACAACAGGCTTGGGACGGCACGGACTTTCATATCTAAAAAAAACCGTTGCCATTGTAACTCTTAAGAGTTCTTTGAATACGTATACCTAGGCGTGCAGGATGATACGTTTACATATAAACAACTCTGCAAGCAGATATCGTTGTTCGCTTCCAACTACGTATATTTAGTATGATCGTACTAGTTAATCGACCGATACATTTAGTTAAGGTGTTTTCAAATGCTTGTTTAAAAGCTTCTTATAACATTTGACTTAATAAGGTAACAGGTCGCGGAACATTAAAAACAATATAAATCATTTAATGCCAACAATTATTTAATTAATTACGTTATGAAGGGCTAGCGTGACAGGCCGCGACTAGCTGTGTTGCTATGTGCATAGTTGTTTAATTAGGCAGGTACTAAGTTCATAACAAATGAGACACACTAAGCCAACTATCTCTTGTTTTAACAGTTATCGTAGAACAAGTAATGTCACAATTTAAAATAATATCTAATATTATTAACGATTATATTTAGTAGCAAAACAATGTAACAACGCATTAAGGACTTAATCGTAGTTACAGTTTGTTTGGTCATTTGTGATTACAAATTAAATAATGACTTTCGATCTATACTTAGCTATCATTTAGAAAGTATAATTAGTGACTATCAAAATCACGTACATTACTATTTTTTTTTATTTTTTTTATTTTTTTTTATATGAATAGGAAGGCAAACGAGCAAGTGGGTCACCTGATGGTAAGTGCTGCCCATAGACACCCGCAACCCCGGAGGGATTGCAGATGCGTTGCCAACCTAGAGGACTAAGATGAAATGCCTCTTGTGCCCGTAATTTCCCCGGCTGTCTTACTCTCCACACCGGAACACAGCAGCGCAAGCACTGCTAGACTACTATAGTCGAGTACAGCGGCGAGGCAGCCGCAAGTGACGGTTTTGTATGGCATCCTGGTTCTAAGCACAAACGGTTTCAAAAGCGACTGCCTCGCGAGAGGATTAAGCTCAATAATACATACATACACAAATAATACAAGGCTATCTATTCGCAGAGTAAAATATTTTATCTAATTTTCTGAATGCTGACTCCTCCGTTCATTATTGCGCCTCCTCGGATTTTCTGTTGTCTTCTTTATAAAGTATTTGTATGTAAGAGCGCCCTTGTGCTCGAAACTCGTCGCATAAGAGAAAGGGAGGGTAGCGCACTTTGTTTCAGCAAATATATTACTTAGAGGAGTGCTAATAGGCTGACAATTGTCTAAAAACTGGTATTTTCTACGAGGCTGGTTTTTATTGTACACATGGAACTCATAGGTCCATTGAGAGGAACTTTCTGCAGAACCTATTAACTGCACAGCCAAATAAACCATGCGATCTTTCTCAGATATTTTGGCATGAATTAAAAAGTTGTATGGACCAATCTTGTTAAGGTATAGTTTTTGGGTATCCATGTTTAAGTTGAAAAGAAACATTTCTATTCCGGGGTCGGCAACACGATGTTCCGTATGATGAGCCTCGAAATGAAGCGCAAGGTTATCGACTTTGCCTGGAAAATACACACCAAAATTGTCATCAAAAATCTTAAATAAAATAAAGAAAATATCTAAATATATTGTGTTTAAATAGGGTTATAATTATGGCATGGCAAAGGGATTAAGCTACACACACGCACCCGTTGTCTTGCTTTGTTGTTCGCAAAACTCTGTGATGATCACTTAAGTTTACACCGACCGCATAAACGAGTCCTCGTCCGCGCGGCTGTGGGGCGCGGGGTAGGACCGCGGGGAGCTCTGTCGGTGCGGGCGGGTGTGCGCCTGCCCCCCCCCCCCCCCCCCCCCCCCCCCGCACAGAGCTCCCGCCCCGCGCGAGCGAGGACTCATTTAAGCATCATAGCTACATTATATAAGGAAACTTACATCGTGCAGGGCATTTTCCCAACACTGTGCCCATGGGGCAGTTGATTGTCCCAAACGGACATTCTTTAAGATGTTTCTCCATATCGTGGATGTTAAATCTCAGTGTACACCTTGCATTTTGGCATTGAGAGAGCTGATTCTGGCCCTTCTAAAACAATTATAATAAATATAATCAATAAGTAGGTACATATAGGCCTTCAATCCATAGATCAATTATATCAGAATAATTATTAAGTGAGTTAGCACTTCACTGTTGGTATAGTATTTTTTTTTATACGAAGTGTGGGTAGTTAATATAACTCGGCCACGTTACCATCTAAGCATAGTCTACTCCATAGGGTGTGGGTGGGCCACGCCCACCCCAGTATGGTCTAGTGCCCACCCGTATTAATATTATAAAATACACAAAAATACAATAATAATACATAATACTGGGCCTGGACCAGCGGTCAGCCCTCTGGAAAATAGTTCTAAATACGCTTGAAGGTTGCAATATGGCCGAAACGTCGGTTACCTATGTTTAGATTATTATTATTATTATAGCCTTTTTATTCCGAATTCGCTACAATTTCAGTATGTTGTTGTTGTTTTTTTTTTTTTTTTATATATATTATTAAATTGTCGCGTATTTCGGCGTGCCTCATGGCATAGGCCTCCTCCGTGTATTGGAGGGTTTGGGCTATAGTTCCCACGCGCGCCCAGTGCGGATTGGGAACTTAACACACACCATTGAATTTCTTCGCAGATGTGTGCAGGTTTCCTCACGATGTTTTCCTTCACCGAAAAGCTCATGGCAAATTGCATATGTAATTTACGCACATAAATTCCGAAAAACTCAGAGGTGCGCCGCCCGGGATTTGAACCCACGACGCTCTGCTTGAGAGGCCACAGTTCAAACCACTAGGCTACCACGGCTTTTTTAGATTATAATAATGTATTAACGTATTTTCACTTTATTGTATGGTTTGTTTCATTTAAAATGACGAAAAGTACTTAAAACCGACGTTTA
Organism: Pandemis cinnamomeana; assembly: GCA_932294345.1. NCBI lineage: Eukaryota > Metazoa > Arthropoda > Insecta > Lepidoptera > Tortricidae > Pandemis > Pandemis cinnamomeana. The sequence goes on from OW028720.1 coordinate 6,388,556, forward strand.
TTGTTCAGTTGTTAACTTCAAGTGGGGTTGTAAAACCATTAGCGTTCGCTAAAAGTATACCGTGAACAAACAATCTTGATAGTTTTGATGTTGTTGGTCGGTGTTACACTAGACGACGTGCGTTTCACCTATTATACTTAAATGGGTCCAGTTCAGGTAATAAACAATAATCAATTAACGAGGGGATACTTTCTAGGCTTAAGTGCAATATTTTGTTAGTGCCTAACTGGCTTTCGCTCTTTTAGTACATGTGTTATATTTGCAAAAATAGTCTCTTTTTTACAACATGGCTATATGTAATATGAATATGTGTTGATTTTTTGTGTAAGTATTAATAGTCATATTTTAAATAAAATTTTAAATCTTTAATTTCAAAGATCAAGAAGGGTTGAGCTACTCCAGTACACGTGCCATACCTCGGTCAGTTTTATTACGTCTCTTTGTTATTTTATCCTTTCATATTCAGCAACAAAAGAAGTTGTAAAATCCCGCGTTAATTGCATTTTCGTCATTTTAAAAGAAACCAACTATACCTCAGCTACGTAAGCTTCCAGTGTTATATTCCTCATCTCAGTGATGGGTGCTTTACAGCACCCGTTCTCCGATCCACACACCCTGGAGTCTTCTTTGCAGTCCTTGCAGGAACTATGTCCTTTCGCACAGTTGTAGATCATCAGCCCCAACCGTTTGGTACAGGTCGGGCAGTCTAACGTGGGGTCCAAACCGCGGTTTCTGCAAAAAAAAGGACTTCTAGAGTATGCCAAAAATAAATTAATTAAAAATATATATATTTTAAAGGCTTTTTGATGCTTGGAAAGTAAGCGAATAAGTATGAATTTGTAAGATAAGATTTCATTTCGAAAAACACAATTACTCTGCTTAAGTTCATTATTATTAGAGGGAATAAGACAATCAATGTTCCGGATTCTTTGCGATACGCATCAATATTTGATGACATGAATCGCGATATGCGTGGATCACACGATAATATTGATCGTCGAATCCATGCGTCTTACTCGAATATTCCTGAAAGTTGCAGTTGGCATTGCCCTATAAAAAAAACTTGAAATATCATCGTCGGATACAATATTAGTTAGGTATACATATACTACGTGTTGTCGACAAACTTAGCGAATTCAAAAGGATGTTTTCAGCATTAAAATTACTGGTTATTATTTAACTTACCTAGACACCGATCTTGATCTTGGAGCTTTCTGGGGCAAAATCGAATGCGGAACATTCGATGGGCCGGGGTTGCTGGGTCCGCATCTGTATGTACAACAAACGTTGTTATTATTACAAACTGAAGTAAGTATCTACTATTTATTATAATTCATTATTTTTACAATGAACTTCATAATTCCCAAAGTTGCATTCCTGAAAATTTCTCAAAATACCTACACTGAATCGCCCGATTGTTACTTTTGCATTATATCTTACATGTAAACTTGTACAAAATCGCGGATATCAGTTTTATTATGTATTTAAATTTACCTGGGTTGCGCTGGTTTTGGCGGTTTAAAAGCAGGTTTGGTATCGGGCAACCACATCACATCCGCCGCGGGAGGGGCGGAAGGAATAAATTGGGCTCTGCGTTAACAAATATTGTACATGATTAATTGATGATTAATTGAAATCGAGAGAGTAGGTAGGTTGAGGTTTAAGGGGAGTGATTCTCTAGAACAAACTTATTCTGCAAACATAATTTGAGCCATTCTCTGAAGTGCCATTTATACGGAGCTAGATCTTATGTTTTTGGTCGTGAATTGACGTGTGATTAGACACATGACTGTGTAAATATCTACGAGAAAAGGGATCAAGTTGTGGTTGCATGCCAAGCGCAGCGATCACTTTCTTTTAGAGGATCGCATCCCAGTTTAAGTACCTGACGTACCTAAAACGCTCAACAAATGGGACAGGACACCAAAAGATATCCTGCATTCAGTCAGTGACAGGCAATCTTACAGCAAATAAAAGATTTTATGAGAAAATTATTATCGGTTTTGGTTGATGACACTAGATCTAGATGTGTTGTATTGTAGGTAAGGAATGTAAAAATCTATTACAAGACTTTTTTCTGCAAGTCGAAGTATATTGGACGGAAATGTAGGAGAAGATAAGCGCCATGAGCGCATTTTTTTACCGGATGAAGGGTACAGTTTTCTTATTAGTGTGTACAGCAAACTACCACGTTAATATCCAAAAAGAGGCTTGCGCTTCGAGTCATGTAGTTATGCATTTGATTGATTGTGATTGCCTTTGAATCACGCTATCGATCTGGTTGTTTTGAAATCCACGATCTTGCATTGTAAAGCTATTGCCGGGAATCGAACCCGGATCCTCGTCATTGCGTGACGTGTGATTCGAAGGCTTACCCATCTGCTATGGGTGGTGTAGGGGTATATTCGTAGGATACGGATTGTCACTAAATCTTCACTAAATAGAACCTAGTCGCTCTCAGTGGCGTAACTGTAGGGTGGCAGGAGTGGCGAAATGCCACGGGCCCATAGCTCTACGGGGCCCTGAACTGCCTTGGTTTAGAGCACAGAAGGGACGCTGATGCACTTCTTTATATTAAGGTAGGAGCCCCATCTGATGAATTTGCCACGGGCCTCAGACACTATAGTTAAGCCACTGGTCGCTCTTGTTGTTTTTGTGTAATATAATACTACAGACATTTTGAATTAAATTACCTTGTTTGGTCCTGGTTGAGAATGACAAAGTCTTCGTCGCTTCTTGAGCTTTGTTCACCAGGGGAACTATTGTTCTGACGTTGGCTTTCAGAGTGTACGACACTCACAGGTGAATTAATACGCTGTGGTGACAAATTCCTCCTCTCATTGTTAATATTGGGGTACAATCTCCGTGAACTTGCTTCTCTGATGCTGTTCTCCAAGTTCGAGTAACTATAAGGGGTGCGAGTTCGTTCCAGGCTGAAAATGGTACAAATGAAACTGTAAATAACCTTTTGAATAAATCGTTTTTTTTTAACGCAAAGGCTACCTTTGCAATGCAATACACTCCCGAAAATATAAATCAGCTCATTTTGCATTTAATTTAAGTGTGATCACCATGAATGACGGCCCGGCCACGACTATGCAAAGTCTTAGCAATGATTTACCAGCTGGGATAGTAGTAATCTCTGTTCATTACAAGAGTGGTAACTCACCAACACTCGCATGTCAAGCAGTGTATGTCGAAAACGCTAACCGCGCCTCCGATCGCACATTGTCGTGGCCGAGGAACATTTTGAAGACATTAGTATAGTTACAGTCAGCGTCGTATAGTTTGAGCTTTCCAAGTCAGCCAAATAGTTCGGTATACGGTTCGGTAGATATAGTATGTGCCGATCTTTTTGGTCAACTCGATTGTTTGTTTCATACGATATGACCAGTGGCGTAACTATAACGTCTGGGGCCCGTGGCAAATTCGTCAGATGGGGCTCCTTCCTCAATATAAAGAAGTGCATCAGTGACCCTTCTGTGCTCTAAACCAAGCCAGTTCGGGGCCCCGTAGAGGCATTTTGCCACCCCTGCCACCCTATAGTTACGCCACTGGATATGACTCTGACTGTTCCGTGGTTGGCTTGGCAACCACTTTTAACCTATTCGTAAACCACACCACGGCCACGGCCGGCTCTCTAGGCTCTAGGGCCTACGCCTAGGGTTTAGGCGACCGACGGCAAAGTGCGCTATATGTTTATTTGACACAATATTGCGTACAAAATAAGGTGGCGTGAAGCGCGATTTTTTTTTGACTATGAGCATGCGGCTTGTGGGTGTCGATAGGAATCGTCGACCAAAATGCACCGAAGGAGACTACACTGCAAGGGTTAGAACCGGCGCTGTTAACTGTAACATGTCAAGATGCACGAATGATCCGCAGTGTTGGATAGGACTATAAAACAGGTGTAGCCATGCCAGCCTTGGTGTAGCAAAGCCAATAGCGGGAGGCCGCAGTTAACTGTACGTTTACTTAAAAAAATGCTCATAAAGAGTGTCATCTCTAATAACTAATAACAATAACATACTTAGGCACTGGATCCCGTACAGGATTGTAGTCAGATCGTTGTTGCGTTGCATTCTGTGGTACATACGCTCCCCGACTGGTACTTGGCTGCTCGGTTTGTGGCCTTTGCGGTCTGGGTTGAAGGAAGAAGACATAAGTACAGAGTCGGATAAATATAAGCCATACAAACGAAGCAAAAGCTAGTTTTAAGGTTAAGACGCCGAAGTATGGCTATAGTTGGTCAGCAACTAGGTATTCTTGTGGGCACCCAACAAAAGTCCCGAAAGCGTTGGCGAATTACTATGAAAATAGTTTGTAGACGATACGTGACACTAGACGGCGCTGCCAATTTGCCAGTAATTGAGACGCTAACTAGCGTTTTATAGTTGTTTTATCCGTCAAAAACTTTTATGTATAACCTATGTATATACCTAATAACCGATCCGAACGTCGGCACTATATTTTACATACGAAATATTCCGGTAAAACAAACGGAAGAGGCCGATTACAGTGTCGAGGTGCACTTTTTTGCCTACTGACTGATTGATAATGTAAATAAAGATTTATTATTCCGAGTCCTTCCCCGTCCTTGGTGTAAGTTTTTGTCACAAAAACTTCTCGAACGAGTTAGCGTTGAAATGTCGTATAATAAGTAGATTATTTTGATAAAGTTACGAAAAAAAAAACAATTTTGTTAATATAAGTACCTACATGCATTATAGGTATATACTTAATTAATAATAAAGATAGTTTTCGAGGGTAGCGAGATCCTCAAGTTTCAGAGTCATTTATATGTTTACTTAAATAGAATCGTGAAATTTTGGACATTTTCAATAGACAAAAATTACTATTAGGTAGGTACTTACTTTGTGCTACCGACAAGAAAAATAAAAGGTTTGGTTCAGCCAGTATAGAGAGATAAAAAGGGGTCTAGACAATCTGGACGATTGCAGAGAGATTAGGTGCATTCGTCCAAAACACATAGATCATTCTCTTAAGTGGCTCTAAAAGTGATGTACCTACCTATACTTTCATTTACTTACGATGGTTCTGAACGACGATTTCCGTGTGATAGTGCATTACAGACACTTCTTAAGGATTTCACCACATCCTCTGCGTCATCGATGAACCTAAATCATTACAGCTATTGTGAAAAGCACAAATTAACTGATATTTAAATAGCTAATTAAATAATAAAGTACCTAAGTACCTATTAAGTACTCTTCCCAAATAATTGCTATTAATGACCTATTTTGATAATGCATAACAATTTACGATAGTGAACCAGTTATTAATATAAAGTTTTTATAGCCGTGGATTAAAAAAAAACTGTTGAATGCGTGCCGCCCGCAAAGAAAGGTTCCGAAGAAGAAAGAATGAAGTGAAATTGTTACTACAACTATAGCTTAGCACAAAATATCGTATCTTTACTTTATAGTATGAAAATCACATTGGTTAAAAAACCGCTTACGGCAAACTTCTTGTGCTAGGGACCAGGGGCCCGATTTTTGAAAGCACATGTGTGAAAATACCACTCGAAAGTAGTGAAAAATTATGCTGAATTTGAAATACGAGTAACATAGAAGACAATCACAGCTCTCATTAATCTTGTGAACTAGTCGAAACTTTGATTAGAGTTGTACCTAGTTTTGGAGATATAAGCTGATTTATGCCATTTTAGAGTGATGTGCTTTCAAAATTTGGGCCCAGGGCAACGTGGAGGGGGCAAGTTCGCGCATGTGTATTTGTACCAAGATGTTTGTCGGGAACTGTACGATACCTACGTCCTTTTGTGTACGAGATTAGGTTTAATAAGTTTATACTCCTGACTCCGAAAAGGTTACAGATTCCGAATAAATTAAATATTACGATTTTGGAAAGCACATCATTCGAAAGTGGTAAAAATTCTGCTCAATTTGAAATAGGAGTTAATTCATTAATCTCTCAATTACATAGTTAATTTTTTTAATTTCATTTGTAGCTTCGAAAAATTTTGCTGTTTCTGTGGTAATCCGCAAACAGGCGGAAGAACACGAAGGAAATAATCGGTTCCTTATTGACCACGGAACGCTAAAATCAGGGTCCCGATGATATGCCATGAGTCATAAATTACTTATTGGCATTGCGCCGGCCGGCCGCCTATACAAATTGACATTTTTTTTTGAAATCACAGACTAAAACTGATAAGATTATGTTAAAAATGTCATTTGTAAAAAGATCTTTTTTGTGCTGTAGTTGTATTGTCATCCTTTCTAGCATACCTACCAAAGTTCAACTAAATCCGACCACTTAAATTAAAGTGGGTCAAACTCGACTTTCAAGATTTGACAAACTCAATACATGATGTGTACAGTCAGCGTCATATAGTTTAAAGCATCCAAGTCGACCAAATAGTTCGGTACACCATATATACAGTATGGCGTGCCGAACTTTTAGGTCACTCTGGATGTTACATACTATATGACGCTGACTGTACATAGACAAAGGGTTGCCATGTGAAAAAACAAAAATCTTGACAGAACCTTCACTACCGTTAGAGATGAAACAGAGGCTTTCACTGACCCCTGAAAAGGTAGATACACATTTTTATAGGTAACAGAGATTTGACGTAGGTTGAAGAATGTAACAGCGTAGCGCTGCGGTGCGCGGTGCTGTATCGTGGATCTACGCTTTCCTTTCCCTTCGCCCGACTCCGTGCAATGTTAATTTTTTTTCTTTCAATGAGGTAATTTGAAAAAATCCGGACACTTACCAAGTCCGGCCGCAATCCTGACAAAGGGTCACAAATCCTGACATATGGCAACCCTGTGTGTACAACAACAACAACCAGGCCATAAAATAAAATAATAAAAAAAAACAACTCGGCAAGTTGAAAGCTAGCTAGTAAAAACTCCACGCAGTTAGGACCGTCGTTTAGGACGAAGTTAAAACGCGGCGGAACGATCCTTTAATATTTTTACAGCTCTTATTCTTATCAAGACGCTAAAGCCAGACTTCGTTCGCCCACACAGAAATCGAAACAAATAATAGAATATAGATACATTATGTGCCTCGTAGACATGAGCCAAAGCCGGATGGAAAAAAGAACTAGGTAGGTACCTATCTAGTATCTAGATCTGGGATTATCACGGATTCTTTGAATTATCTGCAGTATAGGTAAAGGCCACAAACCAACCCTAAAGATCTGGTAGGTAAATCAATATGAAAACAGTTTTGCAAAAGGTAATCTGAGATAAAGATTAGATAAGCCGGCGCATGAATTTACTTGGTAATAAAGGTCCAGGTGTACAGAGACTAAGCTATCTAAACCAGTAAAACCATAATAAAAACAATAACATCTTACTCGTATTTAAAGCAAATGGTTCTAGTATCTACGAAAAACAATAAAAAATAATAGCATGCTCCAAGAGTAACCAAAATATTTTTCATAGGCGTTACGCGGCAGTTACGTTACCTACTTCAAAGCAAAGCACCTAACAACAAGTGACTAAAGGGATCGAATATCATTCCCTTTGTTTTGTAAAGTATTTGTTTCACTTACTTTTCACGCTTCGAGCTGTCTGAACCCATAGTGCACGGTAAAATCACCACAAATAACGTTTAATTTGATTAAATTTTATAAAAAAATAGGTTAATAAATTGGGTGCAACTACTTAAAAAAAATCACATCAACTGTCAGACGGTTAGCGACGAAATGCATTAATCTATATGACCGTAGTGGTTTTTATACACTGTCTGTCTATGCACGGGGACTGACTGAATTCTGAAATACGAATAGCATAACACGTCCATCTACAAAAGTAGTGTTGCGCTCGACCAAGTTGTTGTTTGATTGGTCGATATCGACAATTAGAGTAAAGTAATTAATATTTTAATGATACTAATAATAATGTACTTTAGCATACAAACAAATCATTTAGAAATCAATTAGCTATGTTATTTTGGATAGGTATGTGCACAAATTTATACGATTGTGATTATTTGAGATAGGTAGACAAAATGGTACCTACATTATAATGTATTATTTTCTAATAAAAAATAATTCACGTTAACTAGTTACGTCAGTTATTATTTATTAACATTATTTTGTTCTAATATAATAAATAAAACTTTACGATAAGATTTATTTTCTTCGATGTTGAATTTGACAACACTACTTGGAATAGCGGAAAGAACCATCCATAGACAATGAAGAAATATCCGTGAGCTACAATTTGATATCGATAGATGGCGCTACTGCGTGTTTATTTAGCGTCGCTCCTTATCGCTTCATAATCATTCACGCACTGATGCAATATTACATTTTAGACACTAGAAAGCGCTTTCTGTATTAATGAAAAACTTCCAAACAATAATCAGATTAATTTAGCTATGAATGGAGCATTACTCATTTCGAATTAGTGAAGAACACAAACTGTGATTAATTTTCATAACGACTTAACAAAATCTATTTTTAATAACTTAACTATACATAATTAACTTAAAGTCTCATTAAATGATGAGAATCGTGGTAAATACCATGTTTTATATTTAACTTTGACAGTTTCTGCCTGTGTCTTCGGCTGCGTAGAATTATACGTATATAAACCTTCCTCTTTAAACGTATATAAAGCCGTTGCGTAGTTTTAAAGACGGAGCCAGATGTAACTACTACGTACTACCAGTGGGTCATAAATCTTAGAGTGCATCATGGGTGCTGCATTTAATCAAATATATCGTAAGTCTCATTTAAAATAGACATTTATATTGGGTGAAAATCTCCCTTATTCCCACTAGTACTGTCGAGTAGTTCTGTGTACAGAACTAGTGGGACTTTTTCATTCCCAATAGTTCTGTTGGCAATAACAACATCCTATTTACCGAACTAGTGAGATTGCCCTTATTCCCACTAGTTCTGTTGAGTAGTTCTGTGTACAGAACTAGTGGGACTTTTTCATTCCCAATAGTTCTGTTGGCAATAACAACATCCTATTTACCGAACTAGTGAGATTGCCCTTATTCCACTAGTTCTGTTGAGTAGTTCTGTGTACAGAACTAGTGGGACTTTTTTATTCCCTATAGTTCTGTTGGCAATAACAACATCCTATTTACCGAATTAGTGAGATTGCCCTTATTCCCACTAGTTCTGTTGAGTAGTTCTGTGTACAGAACTAGTGGGACTTTTTCATTCCCAATAGTTCTGTTGGCAATAACAACATCCTATTTACCGAACTAGTGAGATTGCCCTTATTCCCACTAGTTCTGTTGAGTAGTTCTGTGTACAGAACTAGTGGGACTTTTTCATTCCCAATAGTTCTGTTGGCAATAACAACATCCTATTTACCGAACTAGTGAGATTGCCCTTATTCCCACTAGTACTGTCGAGTAGTTCTGTGTACAGAACTAGTGGGACTTTTTCATTCCCAATAGTTCTGTTGGCAATAACAACATCCTATTTACCGAACTAGTGAGATTGCCCTTATCTCACTAGTTCTATTCTGTTGGCTGTCAGATTAAACAAGAGGTTTCGACGAAGTTTTCGTTCTGTATGACACTGATGACGACGAATCAAATCATGAAAGATAAGTTTAAATATTAATATATTTTATTCTTATATAAACGTGTTTATCGGAGTTTTCTACGAATACTAGGACTCCGATATCACCGTTAATGAGTTTTTCCACCTATGTCTACCAGTAGAGATAGCCTGGTTGAGATAAGAGGGACAGAGGGTCGAAACCTCTCTATGAGTCTGACAGCCAACAGATGAGAACTAGTGGGAATAAGGGGAGTCTTATTACCTAGTTTGGTAAGATAAGATAAGATAAGATAATTTATTTTGCAAATTGGCCGCTAAGGGCTCTTTTACATGTCTTTTGAAACTACCAGCACATTCGGAAAGACCATCATTGCCAAGAAGAATGCGCCGCAAGAAACTTGGCAGAAAGTCATTTTTTCAAATAAAAATACAGTAACTAAGAATACTTAAATTCTACTTACATTAAATACATTTATATAAGGGATGTATAAGGTCCCCGAGCCTTAAATTATATTAATCTATAAATAGTAGAGATGTATAAAGTCTCTACTGGTCAAAAAAAATAAAAAACAAAAAAATAATAATAATAGTAAGTTCAGTGGAGGTGTAAAACGCCTCCACCGTCAAATAAACTAATTGGAGATGTCTCCAATGTCGCAGGAAAAAAAAAATTATATATAAAACAAAATTATGAAATATACATTTCATGTCAAGCAAGTAACCAATAAGCTTTTGGATTCCGAAGGCAAGCTTACGTCTGCCGCTCCTAATGTTGGCTTTCACGCACTCATGTCCTGCTCTGAAAGCAGAGCGGTACCGAGGGCATGTCTCGCTTCCGTCCCCACAGGCACACTATGGTAACGTTTTAGGAACTTCGACGTCGCTAGCCTGCAACTAAACAGTAAAAGAAAAAAAAATAAGAAAAAAATTAAACCGGAAATCCATAAGCTTAACAATATACCTACCTAATACCTAGTTTAATACACATACGACATAGCAATATTTATGTCATTGTAAAAATTAATCATTATGAAAAATAGAATAAATATTTAAATAAACAATTACAATAGGTACAATATTTATATTGATAATACCTATCTTAATTAATAATTTTAATTAATACAGCTATACAATTTGGAATCTTAATTAATCAAGATCAGCTAACCTCAACAGCAGACGGTAGCAACAGGGCCAGAGACCGTATCTAGTCGACACTACACGCATACACTCATACACACACACACACACGCACACATACACACGCACTACAGGATCACTCACAAAACACTGGATGCTTACGGTAATTTTTCCAAAGATGGCCATGTCATGTTATTATCACACATGTACTCATCGACTGTGTAATATGCTTTCTTTAAGAGCGTGTTCTTTATGTATTTCTTGAATAACACATATGACAATTTCCACGCATCTACAGGCACTTTGTTGTAGAACCTGACACAATTTCCCAGGAAAGATTTACTTACTTTCCGTAGACGAAATTTAGGAACGAGAAGCTTATGTTTATTACGAGTGTTGATATCATGGATGTCCGACACTTTCTTAAAGGAATTGAAATTCTTGTGTGTGTACATAATCACATCGTGTATGTACTGCGAAGCTACTGTGAGAATTTCTATCTCTTTAAAGCGCTCTTTTAATGACTCTCGGGAGTTCAGATTGTAGATGGACCGAACTGCCCTCTTCTGTAAAATGAAGATACTCTGAATGTCAGCTGCTCTTCCCCAAATCAGAATGCCGTAAGACAAAATGCTATGAAAATAGCTGAAATAAACCAGTCGAGCAGTTTCCACGTTGGTGAATTGTCTAATTCTTCGTACAGCATAGGCGGCAGAACTCAATCTACCAGCAAGAGCAGAGATATGTGGGCTCCACTGTAAGTTTCGATCCAGGGTAAGACCAAGAAAAACGGTGTCATCAACGAGGTTCAGCTTCTCTCCGTTTATGGAAATAGCTGTTTCAACCTGTCGTACATTTGGTAACGAAAATTTTATGCATTTCGTTTTAGCTGCGTTTAGTAGTAGATTGTTCGCAGTAAACCATTGAAGCACTTCTGTTAGAGTCTCATTGATGTGACTTTGATCTTCCTGTTGCCTGTCGACCTTAAAAATCAGAGAGGTATCATCAGCAAACAGAACTATGTCACATTTGTTTTCCAGTAGGCGGGGCAGGTCATTGATATATACTAGAAAGAGAAAAGGGCCCAATATTGAACCCTGTGGTACTCCAAGCTTCACCGGCGCACCACATGACTGCACTCTATTTATGTCCACTTTCTGGATTCTCTGACTGAGGTAGGACATGACAAGTTTCAGTGCGTTTTCAGAAAGCCCGTAGTGCTCAAGTTTGAGGATAAGAGTTTCATGCTTCACGCAATCAAATGCTTTGGAGAGGTCGCAGAAGATCCCTATTGCATCTTGCGAATGTTCCCATGCATCATAAATATACTTAACGAGTACAGCCGCCGCATCTGTGGTGGATCGGCCTTTAGTAAAACCAAATTGCTGGCTGTGAAGTAATTCATTTGCATTGAAATGATGCAACATCTGATTCAGCGGTAAACAGGATGTCGATTTTGCCAACAGAACTAACTAGTTATTGGGAATGAAAAAGTCCCACTAGTTTCTGTTCTGTTGGTTGTGTAATAATAATAATAAGGAGAGTGAGAAAGCTCAGAAATCATGTTACACACGGACACCTCATTTTAACAGGTTAACACCCATCACTGTTTTGATTTCCCTTTCCACCTATCACCTATATGCCATACGCCCACAACCACGCTAAACGTGGCCTTTAGGTCTTGTTACTCTAAGTTGTCTACCACGTACAGGATACAGATCCGAATAATATGTATGTATATTATATCTACTTATGAACTAGGAAACTAGTGCCCAGTGTAGTAATAGTAACATTGGTAACTTGGTAAAAAATATATTCTAATTCTAACCAATGTATTGGTATTGTTAGCTGTAAGAAGCGAAATACAGGTAAGTTTACTCTATTGTGTGTACCTAAGAGCTAAGTAGTAACCACTGCAAACTATTCAACTGTTAGTATGAATGATATAAGAAGTTATCAAAGTTACAAAGCATTAGCAGTCTGGTTACATAATGGCCATTGATATATAACACAATCCTCACAGAATAACAGCCATTGTTCAGGAAATAAAATGGCAACATAATTCAAGTTTTATTTAATTCATTCCCAAAAATTTCAGATTTGTTGCTATAAATAGTATTAACAAGCAAAAATTCAAAAATAGTAACAAAGTTAATACTTAAATTAAATAGTTGTTCTTATGACTTAAATTTATCCTACCACAGAGTCAATGCATTCGATTATGTTTGTTGTTATTTCATTAACCCATTCTCAGCTGGTTTTCTGCAGGTGCTGCGAACACACATGTTCAGATGCCTCTAAAATTATAATAGTGGAACGAGGCAACACTCATGAAAATACATTTAATGTGAGTTCCTGACAGTGAATGTGTTTATTGAGTCTGTGGCTTTTAGTCTACTAACTAAAGTAATTAAAAAAATGAAAAAATAATGTGTGGCAGATTAATATTAGCCTTCGTTTATCCAAAGATGGCATGGAAAGTGGTTCCCTTAAATCCAACATTACCAGTTGGTTCGTCTTGGAAAGTAATGTACATCCTGAAAAGTAAAACATTAATCTCATTGTACTTCATAATTTTGCAAGGAAAAAACAACTTTTAAAGTTTGTTTACTGATTTAAACTTAGTCTTTAGGGCAGACTTCCCAGAAAAAAATCATATTCAGTTGTTAAACCTTTGGTTAGCTCCACAGTTCAAACATTCATACATTTTGATACTATTCAACTGAATTTAATTTTTCCAGCAACTGGTAGAAGAGACAAGCTTGTTTGTATGATCAGCTTCATTAGCCTGATTGCAAAAAATATGAGCATAATCTAATCTATGAATTTTGTTTGCATATCTTAAAAAACTCTGGTGCTCGATGTTTGTACAGAAATAATTCACACTATGTAAGATGGATACTTCTTATTGTCATTCAATGGCGTAAATCAGATAATAAAAGTTTTACTTTACCTGTCCGTAGGCACGCCTAATTCTTTTTCAACAAGTTCATACAGAACTTTGGCATGCTTTTTATTCTGTTCCACACCTAGGGCTCCGATGGACATGAGATTGGCAATCGCGCATGGTTCGCTCGTGCCGCCGAAGCTCATTATTACATCAGGAATAACAGACACTACACAATACTGCAAAAAAATGCTCTGTTGACATGAAACTGTAACAAGTAGGTGCTAAACCGATGAAAGGTTTAATTACCTGCTCTGGTTTCCCGAGGGATTTGGCCAGTATTGGCACAGCTTTAGAAACAAAATCCTGCGGGATTTTGCTACGAGGCACATTAGTCTCAATCCTAAAATGCGGCATGGTTATGTCGGTCGACTTGCGGTCGCAGCAACAGCTGTAATAATAGTGATCTTCGTATTATATGACATTCAAATTTGCAGCAATAATAAACAGAGTGGCTTAACTCTTATCTATCAACATACATACATATGAAAGCTGCGTGAAGGACACTTCAAGATTGTAATCACTAATCAGCCGAGTTAATCAGCGAAACGGTAAATCAAGATCAAGAAAATAATAGTATGTATAATGTACTCTGTGAAAATAATATAAAATTTCAGATCAGACCAAAACGTCAAAACAAAGTTGACTTAACATCACAGTTGACATTGACACTTGCCACTGACTGGCAAGCTAAGCAGTGCAGTCCATAGAATAATCATATCCGGTGCAGTCAGTTCATTTAGCAAGGTAGCAATCTGTACTCACATTATTATTTATTATAAATGCGAAAGTGTGCCTGTCTGTATGTTTGTTTCTTTTTCACGCTTAATTTCTTAATAGTTTTAGTTCCAGGGAAGAACATAGGATATTTTTTATCCCAGAAAATCGTATAGGTAGTTCTCACGGGATAGCGATAAGTGAGTTTTACTCAGACGAAGTCGCGGCTGATTAAAAATACAAATAATTAATTTGATAAAATAATTGTACATTTTATCTTATAGTAAAAGGACATCTAATTTAAAAAGAATTTTCATGTAAATACCTACTTCATACAAAAAACTCCATGTCAGATTTACATAGATATTATAATAATATATTAAAGTAATATTAGACTCGATGTTTTAATTTTATACTTGTTGTACATTTTGTTGAAAGGCACGTAAATAAAAAAAAACCGACGCGTTAATCATATTGAGAACTTTCTGAGAACATAACATCTTGAAAATGACCGAATGCCACTTAACACTGCCAGTTTTAATCCATGACTCAAACACATTCATTGCAACGGGTTAGAAAAAAAAAGCTAATGTTTATGGTCTACTGTCAATTCATTTCACTTTACTACACACTACTTCATTCACTACTGTCAGTGTGCTAGCTAGCTAGTTTGCTTCCGAGCTTGTCATCAGAAGGAATAAATAAAGTGTTTTATTCGTTATATAAAGTAAATTACGCTAGCTAAAACTAATAATCAACAAATAATCGGTTTGTGTTAAACTAATTTAATTAAAACTGTATATTTGCTTTGGAACAGAAGGCTCTAGAATATACAAGTAAAAATGGACGAACGAAGTGTGGAGGACACTCCGATGTCCCAAAGACTCACAAACGAGGACTTCAGGAAACTCCTCATGACTCCACGGGCGACGCCCTCAGCGGGCGCGCACCCCGCGGGCTCCGTCCGCGAAGCCATGGCCAATGCTGGGTAAGTAATTACTCGACCATCTCTCCAATCTTGCCCATGTGATAAAGCCGTTTCAGGTCTTCAATTTCCATTGACTACTGTTTGATTGCAGCTCGATGCCACCGCCAACAGAAAACAAAAGCGAACTACGTAGAAAAAAAAAGTCTTACTATGCTGCCCTGAAGAAACAAGAGGATAATAAACTAGCAGAGCTAGCGGAAAAGTACAGAGACAGAGCTAGGGAGAGGCGAGACGGGTCCAATGAATTAGGGCCCACTGATCCTACAAGCAACACTAGTAGTGCATACAGGTTAGATAAAAATAAATTCTGATTCAAACTCAGGACCTCTTCATACTCTCACCAAACAATAGGCTATTTGGTTGTCCATACTAAGTTAATAAAGTGGTAAGCTATGTTTGTGTATATCAAACCATGCAGGCCAGTGCCATGCACAGATTATTAAGCTAAAAGTATATAAACCTTCCTCTGAAGTAATTCTATGTATTGATGAGAACATTAACTTTTTCGATGCCAACAACACAATATCAGTACTTAGTATATTAATATATATTCTAAATAGCACCACCTGCTCAGATCTGTTCTGTTCTCCAGTCCATTATGGTTGCCTGGAAGAGATCGCTCTGTAGCGATAAGGCCGCCTATTGTTACCTTGTAATATTCTGTATACCTTTTTTCTGTTTTGGTTGATATATGTGGTGTTCAATAAAGAGTTAATGTATTGTATTGTATTGTATATCAGCACTGCAGACTCATTGCCAACGATATATGTATATATTGTATGTCCATTACTTTAATGGAAAAGCAACCTCAACCCAATAGGACGAAGGTTGCCTTAAGTTGTTAAGGCATCGCAGTAAAGAAGTCTGGTGTATGGGAGACGTCTCTTGATCTATTGCATAGTTTGATAGTTTGTTACATATTTGACTGTGTTTATATTGTTTGTACTTTTGAAACTAAATCTCTTTTTTTTTATCTAAGCACACACACAAACAGATGGCATGCAGTGACTTTATTTTATACTATGTAAAGATAAGCAGATTTTGAGGGATGGGGGTACCTATTATCTAGTTGTAACATACACTAAACATACAAATTTACCACTACAAATTTTTGGGGATGAACACAATCATGTTTTGAATGTTCCAAGTTCCAACTCCCCTGCTGCCAGTTAACCCCAACCTTGGTTGTCATTACCACCCTATTTAAAAATCAAACTACATTCATCTATCCTATTAATTAAGTGACAAAGTTGTTAATACAAATTTGCTTTAATTCCAGAGCCGTTGCACCAGATCTTAAATCAGGAATGGATGCCAAAGAACGAAGAAGGCAGCTTATTCAGGTATGTACAGGCCCCCCTTTCGCACCGGGCACTCTGGTCAAGTGTCCAGGGCCCCACAGAAAAAAAAATAAGCGTAGTAAAACAAAATGTTGGTCACAGTTGGAGCCGGTATCCTAAAGGCCCAGCAATAGTAAAAAAGTGGTGTTAAGGACTCTACAAACTGTATAATTTGTTTAATTGCAGGAATCTAAGTACCTTGGTGGTGACATGGAACATACTCACTTGGTGAAGGGTCTGGACTATGCCTTACTACAAAAGGTACGGTATATTTACTAACTAGATTCAGCCTGCGACTCCGTCAGCGTATAATCACACAATACAAACCTTCCTCTTGAATCACTCGATCTATTAAAAAAAGTGGGACAGAAAGCGGAAAGCGACTTTGTTTTATACTATGTAGTGATAACTAAGTAGCACCACTATCATATAATTTTGTGTGAAGTTCAGTTAGAGGCCTCTGAAGCCATTTTTGTTTGTTTTATCCCATTCTATTCCTAATGATTGGAGGGTATACCAATACACGGAGAAGGCCTATGCCATAAGGCACGCCGAATTACGCGACAAAAAAAAAAAAAAACAACAACAAAAAAATGAAATTTGTAACGAATTCGGAATAAAAAAAAGGCTATAATAATAGTAATAATAATTCCTAATGATGCCTGAAATATTACTAGTTGATTTCATATGTATTTCTGAATGACAACTAAAACTTTTTGTAATGATGTATGAGATAAGCACATCAGCAACTCTGCTGCTCGCCTATAATTCAATAATAATAATAATAATAATAATGGCAGGTTCGCTCGGAGATCCAGACTCGCGAGCAGGAGCAGGAGGCTGAGATGGAGCGGCTGGTCACAGAAGTCCCAGTTGAACCCGTCAAGGAGAAGAAAGAAGTGGTTCCGGTAAGTATTTTTGAACCCGTGTAGATATAAAGTATACTAAGCTACGTGTGAACATTCAATTAATTTCATTAAATTCATCGTTTTTCAGCAAGAAGAAGAAATCCAATTCAAAACGCAGATGGGAAAGAATATTTACAACATGGTAATGGAACAAAAGTAAGTGGAATAAGGCCCATATAGTCGAGGATAGTGCAATACCGCGTAACTAACTAGCACTAGTAAATATTGAGTATCTACACAACACCCAACTTTATACCGGTTTGAACTGCATATTCTAACCAGGATTTTACGCGGTATTAACCAATGCTAGTTACGCGGATTTTCCCTATGGGTGTTGTGCAGATACGCAGTATTTACCAGTGATAGTTACGCGACTTACGCGGTATTGCACTATCCCCGACGATATATATCTAATATTAAGTTTCAATTGGCATAACTGTTTTGATGTTGTGATGACAATGTATATGATTTTAATAGTTCAAATGCGTCTGTCTAATAGCTTAATCATTTCGGATTTTTAAAAAGATTGATAATAATATTATTATTTATGTAGGAATAAGAAAGTGACTCGAAACGAGCTCTTCGCTCCGGGACGCATGGCCTACGTTGTGGAGCTCGACGAAGAAGGCACCATCGGTAAGAATGCACTATTACAATGCACGCTTTTTGGGTTATTTGGGTCAATTAAGTCAAATTTATGCCACTTTTAGTGAGTGGATTGACTTGAAGCTTGGTTTACATATAATAATAATAAAATAAATATCTTGGAACAAATTACACCAATTGACCCAGCCCCTAACTAAGCAAAGCTTGTACTATGGGTACCAGGCAACGGATAAAAATACTTATATAATGTAAAGTATAAATACATAGGTACTTAAATACATACAACATATTATATTATTTTCTCAAACATGCTCGGAAATGTATGCGTTAATGTCCCGATATGAGGACATGAAGTTTCTCGTTTATGGCTCCCTACATTACTTCTTGGCTTAGGCCACAAAAGTTAGTATGAAAATCCATTTTTGTCCGCTGCTCTAATTTTTAAAATTTCTATACTAAAATTAAATTGGCAAAGGAAAAAATTACATACAGCCAACCACCACCACAATCTGTACCTAAGCATAATTGCGACATAAAAAAAAAATCTATGGTACTATATTTATGTGCGGTTAAACATGGTGCTCAAATAGCTGGATCAAATTAGTACATTTAAAAAATAAAAAAGGTGGCAAATCGAAAATCTTTTTAATTTTAATATTTCCTCACATTGTTTGAGAAAAGCACTATACAAGCTTTGGCCGGAACAGGGATTGCAGGACTCGTTCTATCTGGCCTCGTCTTCGACTCGGCCACCTACCCCAAACTCGTCCAGCAATCCCTTACTTCACGGCCTCTGCAGTAATGTACTATTATTATCAACTGGCTGTTGCCCACGTCCAGAATGAAAACTTGTTTCCGAGGCGGCTTGACTGTTCCCGACACTTACCAACAATACTAGATATATTTCAACCAATTTAAACAAAATCTTGACAAATTATATATCTAAACGTTCCTCGTGAATCACTCTATCTATTGGTGAAAGCCGCATGAAAATCCATATAGTGACTTTTGAGTTTATCGCGAACAGGCAGATAGACGCGGCTGAGACCTTTGTTTTATAAGAATGTAGGAGACAACTTCAGCGGCGTAATTTTTCTAAAGTCCGCCCCTCCCTACTAAGTACATTCAGCATTCTCTAGAGGTGGTTGTAACCTCGTATTTAGAAACCTATGGTTTAAAGTGTGACATTACGTTATACAGACAGCGACATACCCACAACACTGACCAGGAGTAAGGCGGACGTGCCGGAGCCAGACGAGCGCAGCACGGCCGCGAGTGCCAACGACGTCGTGCTAGAGAAACTTACGCAAATCTTTTCCTATCTGCGGCACGGAAGGCACAGGAAACTGAAGAAAACCAAGGTTAGTTTGATAGATGGTCTGTGTTCACTGAATGCTACAATCTGACCGTTTTCAAATCAAGTGTGTAGGCATAATTTGCTTGAAGGGCGTGCTCCATCTTCGCCTTAGGCCAGAGACCATTGGCGTTGTTGTCGTGTCTATTATGGACTTTAAAAATGCTAAGTATGGTAAGAACACTCGCAAAGCACCATCAATTGAAGTAGTTCTCTTGCTCCTCCATTTAAAATCTCCACTGGGACCAGGCAACTGATACATCCAAGGTTTATCCACCTAGGACTTCAAGCTTCATAGTCAGGTTCTCTAATCACTGGGCTGGGTCGTCATATGAAGTAGCAAGATAAGTGGTTATAGTGAGTTGACCGGTAGTTATTTAGCTGCAGATGGGCTAGACGGTGCACTGGAGCCTTCAAGGTCAGGACCCAAAATCCTGATCAGCAAATATGTAGTTTAGTTAGGGGCAGTATTCTCTTCTTCTTCTTCTTAGTCGTGCACTCTTGACAGAGTGGTCGTGGTCATGTTTCGGTCGATTCCTGCGCCACCGCTGCTCTCGCGACGCGTCGCCAAGTATCTCGATGCTTGGCAGTGTGGGAGCAATCGTTTATGCTGGAGTGCGTCACAGTTTTGATGAGGTCTGTCCACCGTGTCGGGGAGCGCCCGCGAGATCAGTAGAGATCAGGGGCAGTATTCCACCAGGGCATTTGGTCGCCTAGCAACGCCGTTGACCAGTGTCGCGTTGCAGGACAAGGTTGCCGAGAAGGGCCGCGCCGACGACACGATATACGGCGACATCGGCGACTACGTGCCGGGCGAGCGCCGCGAGCGCCGCGACGAGCGCCCGCGCACCGGCTACTTCGACAAGCCCGTCGACCAGGAGAAGGAGGAAGGTAACACCTACTTCTAGATAAAATACATACATACATACATACATACATACATACCGTCACGCCTCTTTCCCACAGGGTTAGGCAGAGACTACTTTGTTCCACTTGCTACGATCCTGACATACTTCTTTCGCTTCATCCACATTCATCAATCTCTTCATACATGCTCGTCGGTTTCGGGTACTCCTGACCTGACCTTTTTCCAAAACGTCTCCTATTTAAAATAAGATAAGATAATCATTTATTTCCAAAATACTTTACATGCCATAACAAATTCACAGAAACTGATACCTTGACACATTAAGAACTAAAGTTTAGCAGCGGTTCTCGCACTAGGTCGAGCCTGTATCACGAGAACCAGTCAAAATTACCGTAGAAGTATAACCACAGGGTATTCAGTTTTCAGTTAGATGTAGATATGAACACCTTGAAATATTTTTTTTAACATTCTAATCCGTACCAATAAAGATGTTGCTTTGTTATTTTTGTTTCATACTAGTTGAGCTTCGTCAAAAGCTATTTCACGTTTTTCTTGTAATTTTTTTTCAATTTTATCTCCATAAGAACCTTGCTGAGACTAAAATAAGACAGAATAGTTTTAAAATAAAGTTCGTCTAAGTCTCAGACCCCGCAGTTCTTGAGCTTTGCCCTTTTAGCGACACATTTAGCGATTTAGATTTAAAAAGTTTTTGCAGCAATCAAGAATGGATTTTCCTACTTATCTTTCTGACCAAGGGCGGTGAAGAACTAGGTTCATGAATAACCCGGAACATAATTCACAGACACTTATCGCATACACAGACAATAAGCTTGGCAGCTTTTTGCCCGAACGCGCGATCTAAACCAGAGTAACTAGATACCGTTCCTCTTGTGGCTTGTTTATAAAACTCGTCCTTGTTGGCTTAATGTGTGTAAACACCATTGACGTACAATAAACAACTAGACTCCCAATCACGCTCAAAAACTGTCCGAAGCAAAAGTCTGAACGACGCGTCTATTGTTCAGAGTTTTTGTTCAGTTGTGTATCGACCGCGCTTTGATAACAATGTATATGTCTCTTTCGCACAGTAATCTTACTATTGAGAACAAAAGAGACAGGCAGGTTTCCAGCGCGTGGCGTCGTGTCATTACTTCTCACGATCCTACGCCATTGATATTAAACATTACTGCCACGAAATAAGGTGTCAATTTGAACGAATATGTTAATGTTATCTGTCTAAGTCGATGTGTTGACACACACAACACATAGACAAAGCAACTCGGACGTTTCTTGAGGAACCTTTGTTAGCGACTGAGAGTCTAGTTGTTTATTGTAAGTCAATGGTAAACACTCACTAATTAGCAACTTTGTTCTAGGGCCGGGCCCTCTGCCGCGGCGAGCGGCGCCCGCCCCCGAGGAACGTGACAAGCGCTCCGCAGCGCTCCTGTCCCGGCTCGCAGCGGAGCCCGAGGGCTACGCGGAGTGCTACCCCGGCCTCAGGGAAATGGATGACGCCATTGACGATTCAGACGACGAAGTGGACTATACCAAGATGGATGCTGGCAACAAGAAGGGGCCAATCGGTGAGTTAGTTTGAGAGGGCTTTAATCACTAATGAGAAGTGAATGGCGGAGGCGTCTAGCGCACGACCAAGCTTGGTTCATGCAAAAAGACTAGAGCATGTGTAAGTGGAGTCGTCCCTTCACACTCCATGGCTTACGCAGAAAGGAAAGCTGATGAAATAGGGAATATTATGTTTTTTTATTGCTTTCATAAAAACTCATTTAAGTAACAAACAATATAAAAACAAATGTATTTCAATTCATTGTTAATAACCGAGATATAAGCTATCAAAGACTTATCTCTCTCTTTCTAGAAAAATAGACTTAAAATGAAGTTTATATGTGCGTCTTTTATGACGTCACATGTCATGTCGGGGGTCTCTCTTTTAATCGCTATCTAATTAGTTATTTTATTGAATCAGGCGTACTTTGCGTAGGTCCATTTCAATTAACAAAAAATATTTATCTTGCTACTTCGCTACTCAACTACTTTGAGTAGTGGAGTAGCAAGGTGAATATTTTTTGTTCATCTAATTAGTTGTTTATAATTCTTATATTTTCCGTATTTATTGACTGAAATTATTTTTAAATTTCACTTTTACAATATTTTCATATTTTGCTAAGAAATAAACATATATAAATGAATCCTTGTTTTATGCTAGCATCTGCCACGTTCCGATGTTGCGGATGGGCAGCCGCCAATGGACATGGGCGGCGTAATCCGTATGCCTCGAATGTCATTCCTGTTGTTTAAAAGAAATGGTAGACTCTCAGTGCCGGCGTTAGGGGGGTGGGGGGGGGGGGGGGGCGCTGAGGTCTGGGGCCTCGGCCTCCTGGCTCACCGGCTGTGTACCCTCAATACTGTCCTTAAGTGGGCGCCTAAATATTACTGCCCGGGGTGTCAGAGGCCCTAACGCCGCTGCTAGCTGTAGACTCTAAACAATGTTGTGTCAGTAATCGACATGCTAACTCCTGTGTCCAGGTCGGTGGGATTTCGACACGCAGGAAGAGTACTCAGCGTACATGAGCAGCAAGGAGGCGCTGCCGAAGGCCGCGTTCCAGTACGGCGTCAAGACGCAGGACGGCCGCAAGACAAGGAAGACCAAGGACAAGAGCGAGAAGGCAGAGCTCGACCGCGAGTGGCAACAGGTGAGGGTTGGAGGAAACTGCGCTCCAGTCATATGCAACTTTATTCGGCTAAAAAGATTCAGAAGGATAGAAAAGTCGCTTAAAAAAGGAACGTAACAAGTATTTCTTTTTCAAAATAGTTTTTTTTCTTCTTGAGTTTTTGTCGTAGTTTCCACGAAAAAGAACCTTTTTTCAGAACTCAACGAACGATGCCATCAGTTTTTTACTTATATTATTTTTTTTACTCACAAATTCACGATATACCCCATAAGTCCGTGTAGTCGTGCCTAAAGCACTCCAAAAATATGGAAGGCCTCTCTTGATAACTTTGCCACAGATTTCCCGATAGTGCATTTGTTACGTTTTTGACCACTAGAAATATTTCCATGTTTTCCCTTTGGCGAGTTTTTAGCTCTATGTATAAGTTTTTATACAGCAGTTCAATCAATTCATAAACTCATTACTAATCTTATTTTCAGATTCAAAATATCATCCAGAAGCGCAAGATTCCCGCGAGCGGCGACGAACCGAACTACAAAACTCCCAAATACTAACTAACTTTGAGAACAGTGTGCGATATCTAAGTTAAGTATCTTTGATTGTACCCTACTTCGGTTTAAGAGCAGTCTCACATTAACAATTGCTCGAGATGAGGGGTTGTCGCTCAATAAACGTCTCTGCAAATAACACCTCACGAGCGAGGTCTTACATATTTTAAATATTTTTTGACAGTTCGTAAGAGTAAGATTTGGTTTGTGACTCTTACTAGATGTCATAGTTGTTATTAAGTTGAAATAAGCTGTTGTCGTAGTAATTATCAGAGATCGGACAAATTTGCGTCATTGCTCGCAATAATGTGGACATGACTCCAAAATTAATCAAACATGTCAAAATACATATATTAAGAATAAGTATATCCACGGAGGTTTTATACCTATAGAACTAGAAAACTTTTTGTCAGAAATAATAATCATATCTAGCAGGATCGTGATTTCTTTATTATATAAAAATAATTACGAGAACGACAACTGCCACTTTAATTAACATTTTGCTAATAATTTTATGCATGTGTAAATTTTTGTCTCCGGGAGTTCAAATTTTATTTCGAGAAATTAATTAAATGATTAATTATTTGAAGAATTTTTGAGTAATGTATGTATGTATGTATGTATAACTCTTTATTGTACATAAAACACAAGAAAAAGATGAATACAGGATAACACACATGCACAAAGGCGAACTTATCCCTAAAAGGGATCTCTTCCAGTTAACCTATAATGTCCACATTATTGCGAGCAATGACGGAAATTTGTCCGATCTCTGGTAATTATTGATGACAGGCATATTAAAAGTTATTTGGAAGCTAGATGCAAAGGTTGGTTATAGCTGTGGTAATTCGTTTTTTTTACCATACCTGTCATAGGCCGTTTTTGCAGTTATAAAATCTAGTTATTCAAAATGTACATGGAAGCTCTTAAACCGCAGGAAGTCGCCACCCGTTGCTATTAGCCGCCACTGGTTGCAACTGGGCGGCAGCTGCGATTGATTTAAAATTTTCGACATATGTAAATAAGATACGGTAATAGGTGACAGGTATGGCAGCATCAGCAGTTTAAGAGTTTTGACAGTGGTTTGTAGTATTTTTTTTTATTGATAAAACATAGTTGTCAAAATTCACTGTATAAAATGTAAATTTTAATATTTGATTGATACTTAACAATCGCTGCTTTTTTATTTGTACATATTTCGTCAAGTAAATTGAACGACTCTATCTCATGACAAAAGTAAATTTATAAGTTAATTATCTAGATCGCGTCATGAGTCGGTCGAATGCCTTTGCCTTTTATTTTACCCCATGTCAAAAAAACATTGAGACTAAAAAAACCCTTTTCATCTGACAATGAAGTTCAATAGCTGACATTGTTGATATGGTTTACTTCAAATAGTAAATCGCCTTAATAAGGATTGTGGTTCTATATTTAGGAAAATACTATTACTAGTGTATTAATTTTGAAGTAAAGCTGTACAGTCGTCTCCAAAGGTCTAAGTGACATTCATTAATATGTATCTCGAGGATTTTAATTGTTGAGCATACATAGTGTTCAATTTATAAATTACTAGCGAGCCGCCACGGCTTCGGTATATTATGCATGTATTATACATATAAACCTTCCTCTTGAATCACTCTATCTATTAAAAAAACCGCATCAAAATCCGTTGTGTGGTTTTGAATATATAAACATACATAGGGACATAGGGACACAGGGACAGAGAAAGCGACTTTATTTTATACTATGTAGTGATAGTGATTACGACAGCGACAGTGGCCAACAATAGAAATTGTTGAGTGTACGAAGTTGCGGGAAACAGCTATATCTTCTACTAATAATAATGGGTTTTGAATATAGAGTTTAAAATATTAGCGTTTGATTTATGACATTTCAATTAAATTTTCACATATTTTTTTGAATTTCTGCAATATTTTTTAAAGTACCTAATTTGATAATGTGCCTGTGTAGCTGTGAAACTGATGTGCTTAGTAATTTTGGAGTCGATTGTACATGACGTGAGTACTACCACCAGGTTGACTTTGTGGGAGGGCACAGTGAGAGGAGCGGTACAGTTGGCAGCATTACATCTGAACAGACGAAAAGATCAAAATCACTTCTCAATATAGTCATACCTTTTGATCTTTTAGACTGTTCATTATTTCTGCTAAGGACTACACAAGTATGTAAGAATTTACGTGTTTCGTAGGCATAAGAGCGTATTGTAAGCTTTATCAATTTGTTGTACATATAACAGAATTCCTAATAAAGATATGTAAGAATGTTTGTGTTTTGTTTCTTGTTAGCGTAACTTTACATACGATGCGATGGTTGTTATTCACTGTAACATATAGTTTACATCTTAACCGACTCCAAAAGGAGGAGGTTCTCGATACCATTGTCTTAACTCTGTCATTTATAAACCGATTAGGAAAGTATATTTTTTTATTTTTTAAGAATATTCTCAAATTGTACTCCTAAATTTGATCATAATCGGTCTTGCAATTATAGCTTCGTTCATATTCGGTCTTTAATGTATTTTCTATAAGAATAGGTGATTATGAAACAGCATCAATATGTATATACACCATATTTGTTGTAACTTAATGCACAAAATAAATCACGTCTATATCCCTTACGGGATAGGCAGAGCCTAAGGTAACAAGACCACGTTCAGCATGATACTGGGCGTGTAGAAAGGGGAATCAAAATAGTGGTAACTTAATGGTTTGGAGGTTTTAAAGTTATGTGAATATATTACTAATACGTTGGCACAGATACAGCTATCTTAGACGTGTGATTATGCCGTAACAAGATTCATCTGCATGTCTTACCAGGTCTTACCAATCACTTTAGTCAGTCTCAGACCAAAATGGTTGTATAAATTACCAAATACATTAAGTAATATGTGGGTCGTTACGCCCTATTCAATATTCATTATTATGCCATCAAAGTTGTAAAACAAGAAATGGCTCATTAAACCAACCTCGCGTTGTGGACATTGATCTGCAACTACGATTCCGCGTCAAAAGCGATGCGAGATTTAGTTCGATTATTATGAATATTGAAAGAAATCGGAAGAGAAAACGGTTATCTCCGAATCGGGCGATCGACCTTCAGTTTCACTGCAGCAAGACAAAAGTGTGACATTCCGTCACGTTGGTGACGCGGCCGAGAGAAATGCGGCCGAATTCGCAACGAACCATTGACACAATGCCGGTTCATCGCCGCCGCCCGGGCGTCTTCGCAGGTGCGCGCGCGCCGCCCCCCCCCCCCCCCTGTACCGCCGCCGCCATCTTGAATTCCACTCACCAGACCCCGCGACCGACCCGCGCCCGCCGCACGTACGCTCCGCGCGCGACCAGTGTTTTCATGTGATTCTGTGATGTTGTGATAGTGCAGTGTCTGACAATGGAGTCGACGCCGATCTGTCGGTGCCGCGTGCTGTACCTCGGCTCCGCGGTGCCGCAGCAGAGCAAGGACGGGCTGCAGGGCATCCAGGAGCCGCTGCGCGAGCTGTACCCCGACAAGGGCGCCACCAGCGGCGGCATCGACTCGTGGCTCTCCGTCTGGTCCAACGGGATCCTGCTGGAGAACGTCGACGAGAGCGGCTCGAGGGTCGCCAGGTTTTTCCCCATATCGAGCCTGCATTACTGCGCGGCCGTGCGCAGGGTGACCGTGGAGGGCGCGCCGCGGTTCCTCCCCCTGGACTCCCCGTTCGCGCGCGCGCCGGCGCCCCGTCGGCCTCCGCTGTTCGCCGCGGTGCTCCGCCGCACGCAGGGCATCAAGGTCCTCGAGTGTCACGCGTTCATCTGCAGGCGGGAGGCGGCCGCCAACGCGCTAGTCCGATGTTGCTTCCACGCGTACGCAGACAGTTCGTACGCGAAACGTTTGGAAGCGGAGCGGGCACCGACGACGCTGCCGCCCGAGCCCGACGAGGAGCTCGAAGCGTACGACGGCGACGAGAACCACAAAGTGTGGGTCGGAGAGCTGGAGCGCGACGACGCCAGCGACGACATCCCGCACACGGCGCGCGCGCCGCGCCCGCGGCAGATAACGCGGCCGGCGTCCGTGCCGCCGCCGCCGCCGCCCCCCGAGGAGCCCAAAAAGAAGTTGACCACGAAGAAAACCAAGAAGAAGTCTTCGGCGTCAGCGGACGAGCTGTACGCGACGATGCCGGGTCCGGCTCCGCACATGATGAACGGGAGGTCCCTCGGGCGCGCGCCGCCGGCGTGGGCCGCCGGGCACCCGATGGTGCTGCTGGCGCACCCCGCGGCCACGCTGCCGCACGCGCGCGCGGCGACGCTGGCGCCCCGCGGCCGCCTGCCGCCCGGCCCCTTCCCCCCCGGGCCCCCGCCGCCCCCGGGCCGCGGCCGCCTGCAGTACGCCACGGTCGACCCCCGCCGCTCCAAACCCCAGCCCCCGCCCTCCATGAAAGCGGCTCAGAGCATGACCACCCTCGAGGCCGTGGAGGACGCCGGCGGTATCTACAGGAAGAAAGGCCACCTGAACGAGCGCGCGTTCTCGTACAGCATACGGCAGGAGCACCGGAGCCGGTCCCACGGCTCTCTCGCTAACCTCAAATTCGCTGCTCCTCCTGAGGTACGTTGTGATATTTCAAATTAAAATCTACGAAGTGTCGTAAAATTTAGACAGGTTTCCCGATAAAATACCACATCAAAATGATATTGGCGCTTCGTAACCGCGGAGCGTTTAGTTAGAAACATTTTCGCCTACTACCTACCCACCGGCCTATTTATCTACCTACGCTATCGTCGTTCGCTCGCATTCTCTAAAGTTTACGTTAGCAAACATAAGTCTAGTTTTATAATAGTTTAGATTTAGGGTCATTATCAATGTATCAATTTGTTGATTCTGCACATTTCGAATAACGTAACGGACTTTTCATGTTCGGTAATATTACGGTAGGATATTTTATTAATCAGAGTCCTACATGAACAAAGCGCCGACACCACAAACATGCAAAAACTACTGTAAAAACCACCTAAAAATTAGATTGAAGTAAGTAAGTGGGAATATTAATGAAGAGGGCCAAGAATCAATACATACCAAAGAATATTTCATAAAACTTGCCCCGATCTCTGTCTTGCCTATAAAAATAAAATAACGTTTACCTAAGAACAAAAATCTGTTAAGATTTTCAGCACGATGTTGTAAAGTTGCACAACTGTAATGTTGTTGTAAGTCGTTTGCGTGACAAAGTGAGTGGCGGGTAATCGTTCAGTGAGAATTATCGTGATTATCATGCGATGCTATTGGTTACGTAACCCTTATTCTGTGCCTTGTCTAGGCGAGGTATTCCGAGAAGTAAGATTGTAAAGAAAACAGCTCGAGTTGCTTCATCAACGTTTCATTAAAAATGTAAGAAACTACCGTCCATTTCTTTCTAAAATTAGGTGCCTATCTGCCTCCCATATTATTATTCCGTAAATTAAAAGTTAAGGCTGGTTCACAGTATTAAACTTATAAGCCTATTTAGACTGCTTAAATGCCCTTATTCTCCGATGTATCTAATCTTGATTGTAGTTAAATCACCACTTCATCCTCAGTTCACAGTAACAGTTAACAGCTTTCACGCTCCGACGTTGTCAAAGTGTGCAAAGAATCAGGGGCCAGGTGGTACAAACCGGTCGCCCGGGGTCGCGGGCCCGGCCCTCGACACACTTGACGGCACATTCATTACGCATGTATTAGCTAAAGATATAACTTCACTTAAAATCTGTACGTGTTGAGTTGGCTGAGAGCGTAACATGGTCAACCTCCATGATGGCGTGCAATGCAACCAGGGCTCTGATTTTTGAAAGCACATCACTCGACAGTGGTATAAATCTGTTTATATCTCCAAAACTACAGCTCTAAAGTTTTGACTAGTTCTCAAGATTAACGAGAGCTGTGATTGTCTTCCATGCAACTCGTATTTCAAATTCAACACAATTTTTCACCACTTTCGTATAATGTAAATATGTGCTTTCAAAAATCGGGCCCCTGGCCGCATAGAAAACGAACAAAATTCAAAATGATCGACTCACTTTTGTTTTTTTTTCCACCAGTACTATTTGCTAGGGCCTTGCCGCTGGGATCGAGACTTACTTTTTCAGCATAATTTTTCACCACATATGCTTCCTTAAAACGAGCTCGGACTTGACTGTTTCCGAAATATTAAAGGTTTGTTTACAAAAAATAACTTACGTTCTATTGATGCTTCTTTATTACCGCTTTGGATCTCTTCTCGTCGTAATTTACGATTAATTGCCGTAGGCTCTAATGCGAGCATTAATTAAACTAACTTAATTATCGTGAATAGTAGCTATTTTTAGCAAGGTTGGCGGTGCACCATTTCTGTGTATCATAAATGTGAAAAGCTATTTGTAGTCAACAGCAATGCGAACGTGTCGGTTTCCTTAGAGAGTTAATAGCTAGTCCTGTATTTATTGTTCTCGATTATAGAAGACATTGTTTCTATTTGACCAATATCTATTTTCAATCTTAGTTAAAAAAGCTCCCAAATAAAGAACATTAATTAAAAAAGAGTATTTAAAATTAACTTAAACTTTCCAACGTTATAGGGCATTTTTAGTTTAAAAACCGTTTTTTTCCAAATTGAAGAAGTTTTGGGTTTCTGAAGCAAAGCCAAAGCCAGCTCTCATTTTTGTAACAAATAATGAGTCTCTTATTATTTGTCAGTTTTGTGACATATTTTTCGTACTATCTACTTGTATGACTCGTTAATAATGTGACACAAAAAAAAACGAAAATTCCGATACATATCTTTTGGTACACTTTCAATTACAAATGCTCAACGATTTACTGCAAAGTTTCCAACTCAGCTGTTTCAACTGTAAAATTTTATCTATCCCACTTCTCACGCCAATCGACAATCGATATGAAACGATTATAAAATAATCGTCACCTGTCGACTATTAATAATCGACTCGGGAATCGATAATCGTCAGTACATTATTAAATAAGAAATAATAGAATGAACCTTGGGTGAACGGTTGCCGTAATTGCGTCGAGTTCACTAGGCGTTCCCACACTGGGTAACTGCTGACTTTGTATGGCCATGTGGGACCTTATTTAATAACATAGAGAGACTATCATAGCTGTGGGTGCCAGTGGCATGCTGGTGGTCGAACAGGGTAGGCAGTGGGAAGGTGACGGTAGGCAGCGGGGTGATGATGCAATTTGTACCTGCAGCACTACTAGCGACCAACATTGCACGCGCTAGGCGGGTGATAAGCTGGTAAGACATTAAGAAGATACGGAGATGCGGCTTTCGGATAGTCCATCATAAAAAAATCTAAAAACAAGATCTCAATTCTCTACACACACACACACAAATCACGTCTTTATCCCTTACGCCGTAAGGCTTACGGGGTAGACAGAGCCTAAGGTAACAGATGCTACAGGCCACATTTAGCAAGATTGTGGGCGTATAGGTGAAAAATGAAATCAAAATAGTAATAATGGGTTGTTAGCCTCATCGCCTATAACATTTTCGCCCATTCCCTCGATGATGATCTACCATAGATGAAATTTAAAATACTTTTTTTATTACAACAAGGAAGGGCAGAAGCAAGTGGGTTACCTGACGGTAAGTGAACAACACGGCTTATGACAACCTCAACAACGAAGCGTTAGAGACGCGTTACTAGCCTAGTAAGTTAAGATAAAATATGTAATTTGTCACTAATTTCGCGAGCTGTCCTACTCGAAACCGGTACACCGCAGCATAAGTCAGACCTGGCTGCATTAGCTTCTAAAATGGTGAATCACATGAAAATTTAAATAAAAATAAAAATACTAATGTAGTAGGTAGGTAACGTTTCGTCTTGGGAACAGACTATCTCGAAGATGTTGGCCAATCACTGCTGCGTGTGGGTAGCGTTGCGCCACGTTGCTACTCTGCGATCGGAGA
The DNA here is from genome assembly GCA_932294345.1 of Pandemis cinnamomeana. Lineage (NCBI taxonomy): Eukaryota > Metazoa > Arthropoda > Insecta > Lepidoptera > Tortricidae > Pandemis > Pandemis cinnamomeana. Next base: position 6,420,124 of record OW028720.1, read on the forward strand.
CACATTGACTACTCCTAACCTTGAAAATTTTATCATTGAAATCTATATCAAGAAGTAGGTACAACTGAAAGTTGAATGAAAACTAAAATGAAAAAAAATATTGGGACATCGACACCAATCGACCTGGTACCAAACTAAGCACAAGTACATGCCTATATGTAGATAACAGCATACTAAAAAAATGAAACATTCAAGATTCTGAAGCAAACATTCGTATATTTCGTATATTCATACATACATACATACATACCGTCACGCCTCTTTCCCACAGGGGTAGGCAGAGACTACTTTGTTCCACTTGCTACGATCCTGACATACTTCTTTCGCTTCATCCACATTCATCAATCTCTTCATACATCATAATAATATCTGCCTCAACCGGGGTTTTACCCCGGGACCTCAAGGACTATCCCTTCGCAAAAACTCGAATGCAAAAACTTTTGACCGAAAAGAAAAATAAGTTCAGTGGCCCGATTTTTGGAAGCACATGTGTGAAAATACCACTCGAAGGTGGTATAAATCTGTTTATATCTTCAAAACTACAGCTCTAATCAAATTTTTAACTAGTTCACAAGATTAATGAGAGCCGTAAGTATCGTCTAAGCTACTCGTATTTCAAATTCAGCACAATATTTCACCGCTTTCGATTGGTTGATTAAATGTAATTACAAAAAGCGGGAACTAAGTAGCCTTTTCATTGATTTTTAATTTTGACTTGTCCTCGCCTGACGTAATTTATTTTAGTCGAAATTCTGCAGGACTTTTTGCTTCTTTTCAGTTAAATGTTCTTGCCTCAAGTTGTTGTCCGATATCGCAGCTTTTAGAAAAAAAAACTGCTTGCAAACTGCATTCATTATTATTTCATTTTATCTGATACCTACGCGCTTTTCAAACCCCAGCCTGTGGATCTCGGAGCATCCGGATGCAGTCCGCTCGTAATCGTTCGCTCATCGGGTGTCATCGGCGAACCGGTAACAACCGGTTAGAAACCAGCGGACATTCCCCACTCACGCACCTAAACTTAGCTTCACGTATAATTAAGCTAGCTTCGCCCTCGAGAATAAAAAATAAACTAGAGTCCCCTATCCCGTGGGAAATCGTAAAATCTTATTCGGTTCAGTTAAGAATCTTTGGGTTAATAGTCTTGGTAATTTTGGCTTGTACGTTGACATATAAGTAAGTACAAACGGATTTATAAGTTGGAATATAAAATAAACCGGATTATACGCCGGTTATCACCGCTGCTGTCAGAAATGATGATCAGAATTTCATAACATACAGACGATAGTTTTAAGTACCACTTGAAAATGGAACGATTTCATCAAGTACAACTTCACATTTGATCAATTACAATTTTATAGTCTGACGCCGCACTTAGAGACGTTAACTGCAATTTAATTTTGTGAAAGATCTGAGTCAAGTTTTATTTAGTTACGTTGAGCGCGCGTTGATGTCTTATGTACTAAAATCGCCAATGTCGAATGAAGGTCGTTTCGTTATGTAAACTTGACTTACGGATCAGGGTCATAAAATTATAAGCGAAATTTAAAAAAAACTTCTTAGCAATACAAACGAGTGTTCATTGGCATAATTCAACATAGTATACGTTTACATAAGACTTGTCACAAAACTATTTCGCGTTAATTGATTTTTGTACAGAATTCTAACCTCAAAAAGCTGAATTTTGTTGACTTTGTTTGTAGGGAAGTAAGTTTTTAATACATCTCCCAGTACTAAACCAATGGAAAGCTACACTACCTCTAATTAACATAGCCCACTTTAATCCCGGGAAAGTGCAATGTTCCCGCGGGACGCAGGCAAAATTGGCGGACAAAAGTTAGCGATAACACTTAAAATTTGATGTAAAATCCATTTTTTTGACATTGACATTTTGTATTTTAATGAACAAAAAATATTTACCTTGCTTCTCCGCTACACACGTCCAAGACAACCAAGCATGTGCGAAATATATATGTTTCCACTACTGCCACATTTATAAATCCCACAAACTTAATTATAAACACTGACGCGTTTCGATCCCTCTACGGGATCATTTTCAAAGTGAGCACAAACTGTTACACACGCAAACCAACGTCAAAATAAAACATATATTTCGCACGGGCTTGGTTATCTTGCACGTGTGTAGAGAAGTAGTAAGGTAAATATTTTTGTTCATTGGAATGGACCTCCGTAAAGTAACGCCTGATTCAATAAAATATTTAGTATTTTAACTTTTTTTACATGTTCATTCTCAAATGATCCAAGCTTATAAATAAAGACTAAAAAAAAAACTTTTTTTTAATTCAAATTTCATTAACTTGGCCATAAATGTTTTGTTTAGATGTCTTAAGCACTAACTAGTGTTGTTTAAAGTCCGTAATTTCTTGCGATAAATAACTATGCATGAGCTCACCATTGCGCAAGCGATTAACAAAAACTCTCTGCTTTTAAATAATGATTTAATCAACGTGTAATTTGCGTTCAAAGTTTATGATTATGAAGATGGATTAAAACGCCAATGATAAGTTGTTGCAATTTTATTTTGAACTACTTGTTTTTTTTTTTACTTGTTGCCCGCGATGTCCGCAAAAGATTCGTCAGTTGCCATCCCGCGGGATATATGCTATTTTCCGGGATAAAAACTATCCTATGTCTTTTATCAAGACTACTCTCTATACCAGAGGTTCCCAAACCCTTTTGTTCCATAGACCACTTTCAAAATTTTGCTGGATCCGGTGGACCCCCTGCAGCTACATTACTACCAATTTCTAAATCTCAAAAAAAAATTAAAGCTCTATCTATGGAAGCTTGCGTTATTGCTGAGTTTCAACGTTAAATTAACAGTTTTCGAAAAAATAGGTTAGAATTGATTGCTTGATAGGGTTAATTATTTGAAAATAAAGTCGACTAAACCAATTTTCAATTAAATTTTAGTTCCTACGATTGTGAACCCCCATTTTTGGTCACACCCAACGTAGACCCCCGTCGAGTCTTCCGTGGACCCCTGGGGTTCCACCTGGACCACTTTGGGAATCACTGCTCTGTACCAATAAGTTGAAAAGGGTTGAGCAACGAGTAATAGTTTATGTTTATTTAGGTTTTCTTTGTGGGTTTTTTTATTGTTTAGTGCATATTTTGCTATATGCATCTAGCGGGTTAGGTAAGTGTGTGTGTGCGTGCGCGAGTGTGTGTGTTGGTGTGTTACAGTGTAACGTGTAACAAAAGATAAGAGAAAAGAAACCGGGACAAAGTTAGAGCTCGGAGCGCGTTGAACTCTTTGGCAATCCGACATTGGTACTGGTACCTGATTCGAACCTGTTCCCAGTCTAGTTTTCAGCCCCAGTAATTATCGGGCTCAGTCTTGATCTTGGTCTTGAACTCGGTATTAGTTTTGTAAAGCTTCATACAATCATATTAACAATTTTTATTAATAACAATTACCTACAAAACATCGCGGCGTGACACATATGTGACACATCCTCGTGTGAACCTGCCCTTTTCTGCTTCCAGTTTTTTTTAGTCTGTTAGTATTCTACTGCTGGGCAAAGGTCTCCCCCTTCTGCCCCTCGTCCTTGTCAAGACATGCTCCTGCCACCCTAATCGGTATGCATACAGATCGTCCCGCCATCTCTTTGGTCCTCCAGATAAGACTACAATACTACAAAGTTATTATTTAGTTTACATTTTTTCTGAATAGACTGTACATATAAGTAAATTTGACGTTGAGTGTACATTGCTCTAATTCTATTTACATTTTACCTGCATTATACATAAGCTTCTCAAGACTATTGACCGTTGTACCGCGTGGGACAAATCCGACCACCACTTTAAACTGAGCTTTTTACACCACCTTATCACCAGCCAATTTAAGTCCAAATTGGCCTAACTAAGCTGCAACACTAACTGGTTGACAACACTCCATTCACCATCTTGATTATTCACATGAACAAATCTCTATGACCTACGTGTTAAAGATCACATTATCGTACTTGAGCGGTGATAGTAACTTGTGGAAATCTTTCAACTAGTTTAGAACTGTATATGGAATACAACTCTATGACTTGCGGATTAGAGCCCATAACTATTCTGCTTGAGTTTACAATGCCTGGTAAGTATTCACCTCACAGAAACGAATCTTCGCACAATCGCACTATAATAAATGAAAGAAACGCACCTAAGTACTGTAAATAAATTTGGAAATTCCCTGATATTTTAATTTCTAATCCCAATACTATAAACGGCTTAACAGACCGATCGAAATCAAAATTGATTCATCCGTTTTGGTGCTACGCTATGATGACACAGCATTATACAGATGAAAGCCTACATGTGTCGCTCAGACGTAGCTACGTCTTACATGTAGTCGTGCAGTAGAAGGCAACTGCTTTCTGTTCACATTGGAATCACTAAGCGGCAGCAATTCAATCTCTTGGATTTGTCTCTGTAGGATTCTTACTCTGTGAACCTACCCGACTTAACGATACACCCGTTAAAACCTTATGTCCTACGGGTTAAAGATGCATTTGTTTCGGTGAGCGGCAATGGTAAGTATGCGGAGATGACAATAGCGCTGAATCACGAAGTAAAGTAGTGCAGTGTAACTGTTTGTATAAAACTGCTTTTTGTAGGGTAGAAGTTATGTAACATTATATTTTACACTATGTAACAGTCACCCTGGGCGATAATTCACTGTACACACATACATACATACACAAATCACGTCTTTATTCCTTACGGGGTAGATAGAGCCTAAGGTAACAAGACCTACAGGCCACGTTTAGCAAGACACTGTGGGCGTATAGGTGGAAAGTGGAATCAAAATAGTGATGGGTTGCTAGCCTCATCGCCTATAACATGATTCCTATGATTTTCGCCCATTCCCTCGATGGGCTTTTACCATCTGCGCGGGTAGAGGAGCAACTGGTACATTCTATGTTTTTTCTTTGCTCCCAGACCAGCATGGAAGTAATTCACTGTAGTACATAGAAAGAGCTACAGAAGATATAAATCATTTTTTAAAATATCATTTATTGAAATTATGTAATTAAAAAACGAATTCTAACAAAAAGATTACTTAGGTGACTAGGTTAGGACCATGTCCATTAAAAATTCGAGCTCCTTTCATCATCACTACATAGTATAATACCAAGTCGCTGTCTGTCCGTCCCAATGTATCTTTAAAACTACGCAACGGATTTTAATTCGGTTTTTTTAAAAGGTAGAGGGATCCAAGAGGAAGGTTTATCTGTATAATTCTACGCAGACGAAGTCGCGGATACAAGCTAGTACTTAATGTTTAAGCTTATAATGTTCCTAACAACACAACGTATTCAACCAAATATTTATTCAACGTGTCTTAGAATTATTTTGAAATATTTGAACAAGTGCTTGGATTAGTTTGATGGAATACTCTCTGAAGGATTTCCATCGTAATGTTTGATTCAAAATTAAGTTACCTTTTGACGTCGTACAATCAAGCAATGTATTCAATGAAAACATTTTTCAACCACAATTTTATTATAAAAACCTAAATTACAGTCAAAATCAACTGAAGTATTCCAGATTAGTTTAACCCGTCAAGCGTCCAAGCGACTACAGTAGTCCCTAACTTTTTCGGGCGGGAAATGTCCTAGGGACTGCATTATGCATTCACGCCACTGCCCAGGTCATCCTCTCTTGGAAGAGCCAGCGACAACTCGCTATATATGCTTCTCGCTCTCTCTTTAAGCCTCCCGCCCGAAAAAGTTAGGGACTACTGTAGTCGCTTGGACGCTTGACGGGTTAAGACAAAGTGTAGGTGGAGTCAGAAGTGACGCCTGAATCCATTCCGCACGCCATTTATTCGCCTATTAAGCCGCTATCTAATAACAAGCTATTGTTTTCCACGTCAGAACATTCGGAACATTCGCGCATATTCATGAGGATGGTTGGCGTATTGAGAAACTCGCTACAGAAGACGTGGAAATATCTTAGCCTATTGAATATCTCATTGCAGACCAGCCAAGGCTAATGTAATGATAAAACTGAGTTTTGAGCAGTGGCGTAACTATAACGTCTGGGGCCCGCGGCAAATTCGTCAGATGGCTCCTATCCTAACTCAATATAAAGAAGTGCATCAGCGTCCCTTCTGTGCTCTAAACCAAGCCAGTTGCGGGCCCCGTAGAGCTAGGGGCCCGTGGCATTTTGCCACCCCTGCCACCCTATAGTTACGCCACTGGTATTGAGGCGAATTCCTTTCTGGTTACTTTTACTCTATATTTATAGACTAGTCTATATTTATAGATATATCGTAATGTAGATCATGGCTAGGTATGATAAGTGGGGTAGACTTGCCCGATGGTCTATAGAACTAGTCTGGAAGTCAGAAATGAACAACCGTTCGGGATGGACAAAGATTGGAGCCGCGAATGCCGAACGGTGGACGATTGAGAGCACACGATGATGAATAAAAAGAAGAATCACCATCACGCACACATAGTCTTATGTCTTAACTAGCTGTTGCCCGCGACTCCTGTAAGGAATTCGCTTATCGATATCCCGCGGGAACTATGGGGTTTCCGAGATAAAAACTAATGTTGTATAAACATTACTATGAGATTATAAGGAATCAAACTTCAACCTGTGACTCAAGTTTAAGGTATGCCTTAAAAAGGTGTTTTTATAAACTTTCCCATAGAACATTATACCTGCCGCATACTTTTTTGCATTGTCAAAGTGATGAGACACATGTTCACGAAGCAAAAGCAAATAAAGCTGAGGGGATTACGCAAAAAAAGGTTACCTGCATATTGAAATCGAAAATACTGGGAATTGTCCATTGTGACTCTAACTGTAAATCTTCCACGGTTTGTCGTACTGGTATCTATCGCTTACAATTTCCTCTTAGCTGCGTTTTTCCTATAGATAATATTTCTAGATTTGTACGAGTGACTTATTTCGTATTTTCACTAAACTTTTCGCTTAGGGTGTCTCTCTTTTACTCTACTACTTCGAAAGGGATGCACTGAGCGACATAACGAGGAACAGTCTATCTAGTAGTAGTCTAGTAGTAGTAGTAGTGTCAGCGAGGCATAGTTCTACCGGCCACACTTTACCGCACAACTTCGGCTTTAGGTAAATCTTACTTGGTCCGAGTTTAACGCACAAAACGTAGCACACGATCGCGATGCTTGGAGCTACATACATCTCTTACGAGGTAGGCGAGGGCTGCGTGGTCAAACCCGATAAGTCGACTTAACATTCCACAGGAATTTTGAAACTATAGAACGTTAACATAGTGTTCTTTTTTCAACTGTCAATTATTTCGACTTATTGGGTTTGACCACTCAGCCCTCGGGATATCATTGTCTTTTGAAAAACAGTGGAAAGTAGTAACACAAACTCCGTTAGTATCGACGAACGTCTATATTAAGTTTGTGCCACATAACAACGGTGCGTGTCGCAGATTTCGAAGTTCAATTAGCGTTAGCGGGCTGTCATCGAGACTGTAATCAAACTAGCGGCCACTAATCGCATGGTAGGGCGTCACAGCCACGCTTCGTACAGCCATTCATATACACAGGTACATACATCAATCACTTCTTTACCCCCTATGGGGTAAACAGCGCCTCGGGTAGAGCCTAGGGCCAAATTTAGCATGATTGTGCGAGAAGGTGGAAAGGGAATCAAAATAGTGATGGGTTGCTAACATGATTCGGATTTTCGCTCATTCCCTTGATGGGCTTTTACCAACCGCGCGGGAAGAGAAACAACTGGTACATTCTACGTTTTTCTTTCCCAGTCTAGCATGGAATACACTTCAATTTTCGACCAGTTGACTGAGTCTTGAGTGGTGACCGCGTGTCGGCAAACGTAGCGTGGGGCGTCCTGTAGGTACCAATCGACCTAGTCTCACACAAAGCAAAGCTTGTACTTAACATATATATATATATTAAACATCCATAGCTCAGGAACACATTTGCAATTTGCACTCAACTTACAATACACCTGCTCCTACCGGAGACCGAACCTAGGACCTCAAGTTTTGTAATCAGGTCTCTAACCACTATGCTATTTGGTCATCTAACTACCAGCGTCCATAAGATGCCAACGTGCGTCAAAATCTGTACGAGTTCATTCATCATCATCATCATCTCAGCCATTACAAGTCCACTGCTGAACATAGGCCTCTCCTTTAGACATCCAATAAGACCGGTTGGAAGCGGCTTGCATCCAGCGCGATCCTCCGATCTTAATGAGGTCATCGGTCCACCTTGTGGGTGGACGTCCCACGAGTTCATTATCAGCATATAAACCACGATACTCCGTGCCAGCCAACGGTTATCGTACTATTAAGGTTAACAACTTAAACCAATTAAAAAAGTGATAGGGTTCTACGAAAGCCTACGTGAAGCCGATTTAAAATACGCCTCCCCATTCGCATGTGTGTGTGTTGGGATGTGTGCCAGTGGCGTCACTACATAATGTCTGGGGCCCGTGGTAAATTCATCAAATGGGGTCCTTCCTCAATGTAAAGAAGTGCATCACCGACAGCAGCACAGTATTGAGGGTACACAGCCGGTGAGCCAGGAGGCCGAGGCCCCAGACCTCAGCGCCCCCCAAATTTGGCGCCCCGGGCGACGGCCCCATCGCGCCCCCCCCTAATGCCGGCACTGATCACCTTCTCTTTCGAGCTCTACTCCAAGCCAGTTCGAGGACCCATAGGGCATTTTGCCAGACCTGCCACCCTATAGTTAGTTACGCCACTGTGGACAGCCTAACTAGTTTGCTTGGAAAATTGATTACACCTATGTGAACTGTATGCAGTTGGCAGAACCCCGTCATTACTTTTTGTTTGGTCTGAACCCGAACTCCGACAGACAACTCGTCATTGTTTTGTTTTCTTTGTTTCATTAGCTTCACGGATGGATTCTTCGCGCCATGAAATGTCGTTACGCGAGAATCTGCTAACGACCGCGCCTGCGCGTTATAATGGCGCCGGCGAATAAATAAAAATTGATACGTTGCAACAATCGGCCACAGTTGCGAAAGTGAACACGTAGAAAGTTTTATGCGTTGATCAAAGATTAGTTAACTCATACTGTTAACTCATACAGCCACCAAAAATACTTACCAATTTTAGTATTATCTTAGCCTAACAGGTTATCAGAAAAACACTATCAAATCGACACGCGACACCCCTAAGTACAATCGAAAATTGTTCGAAATATTTCGGACTAGGTATTACGAAGTCCTGCGAACACAGGAGTGTTCGTGTCGCGGTCGCCGAGGCTGGAAGAAGGACTTCGTAATAGTCCGAAACACGTCGAGAAATTCTCGATCGTAATTGTAAAAATGTGTCAATGTCACGGTGGGTTTATGTTAAAGAATAGTCTCTTGAAATTGATCCGGATTACTTCAGTAGGTGACCTAAGAATTGTCACTAGGAACGAAGACAATTGCACGAAGGGAAGGCCTTTGGCCAGCAGTTAAGTAAAAAAAAAGTACGCTCTGCTGTTTCCGCATCAATGCATGCGTTCCCACGCTCACTTAAAAGAACTAAGCGGTCCGATTGAAATGTTAAACAGTACTAGCACATTGTGTTTTCAATTAAAATCAGTATAAATATGAAGTGAAAATGAGCTTGAAAACTGTAATACTGTGAAGTGTGAGCAGCGATGTCAAGACCAAAATACAAAACACTCGTGACCTACTCGTAGTAGGTATTTACTTAAAACAACGTGTTTTAGGATTGTTAAATGAAAATCGATTGCCTTCTTTATCCCTTAAAGCGATGCCAAAATTTGTTTACAAAATTACAGTTCTCTATATTACCTGTATTTTTTCTACTCTATTCGTATTTCAAATTCAGTAGGTACAATTTTTAACCACTTCAAATGATGCTTTAAAAAACCCCCCTTCTGCAGGAGTTAGTGCGAGTCAATCAAGTTTAATTGCTTTGTTAGCGTGTAGAAAGGCTATGGTGGTTGCTTTCCCATTACAAAATTAAAAAAAAGTTTATTTTCCTCTTTTTATGTTTTCCACACTAAGATCAAATAAAAAGCTAAACCCCCCCCATCCCGGCCATAGCTTTACTTTTCGGATTTTTCTATGTGTTCTAATTTTCATAGACATTTAGAAACTAAAAGACTACGTTTGTCAAAGTGGGACCGGTATAAACTACACCGTCATTTTTCTACTTTTATTACCTTACTTCTGTTACAAGAACACACGCTTCGCTATTCCCGATCGGAATGTTTCTGAAACCACATTACTGTGAAATTAATAACTACATAATTAAAAAAAAGTCCTCCGTCGCGTCTGTCTAGGTTCGTGATAAGCTCAAAACTACGTTCATGATTCATGAGGAAGGTTTTAGGTATAGAGTATAATAAAATAATTATGTAAATTGGTTGAAATGTGACGATAATTGTGGCAGTGCCAAGTTAGTATTTATAGCACCCATGCAAAGCCGGGGTCGCTAACTAGTTGTTTATGAATGCGTCCAGCCTTGTTCCTTGTATCTACATTTACCTCTCTGTATTGGGTGGAGCTCATATAATTAAAATAAATATAATAAAGTTGACCTTTGATCACTTGTTCTGATTTTCAGCTACCTGTTCCAAGTTTCTCAACATCTTTAATGCTAATATTACTCTTTTAAAAAGGGTTCTTTGGAGCTTTGACTTTTACTTATGACTTAACTTTATAATCATGACTTTTCAGACAATTATCCGTTGCACGAAATTCCTGTTTTTATGAAAGTGCCTATTTGAAAACCTGATCTATCCAGTTTCAAACTGCTTTTTTCAAGACAAATCCGGATCTTGCTGAGTAAGGCCGGGAAGTCCGGTGACTCGCAGCCTAGCATATGATTTTGAATTATAAACTCAATTCTAATTAGCTTAAGAGCTATTTTTAAAAAGTCTTTTTATCGCGTGCGTGTCATTTCTGTGAATAAAAACTTAGCAGTAGGTACAAGTTCTGCACTCTTTAGGTAAATGGAAATTACGATTTAAATAAACAAGGATATGTTAAGAAATGAAAGTGTTGTCTTATGTTAAACATGAATCAGAAGGTTGATAATATTGTTTGTGTATGACTAAAATGAAATATGTAGGATAGAAATGTCCACTGTGCCCTGAAAGCACTTCGCTTCACTACATAGTATAAAACATAGTCGCTTTCCGCCGTCAGTCTGTCTGTCTGTCCCTATGTATGCTTAAATCTTAAAAACTACGCAAGGGATTGTGATGCGGTTTTTTTATAGATAGAGTTTATACCTAAGAGGAAGGTTTATACCTATGTATAATTCTACGCAGACGAAGTCGCGAGCAGAAGCTTCCTACATAAAATCGCTTTATGAGTGTTATTTGCTATTCTACAGGTTTTATTGCGTTTATAATAGTAAAATAGCATAGCGTAAGAACAACAACTAGTCAGGTAACTCGGCATCCATCCCTAGCATGTAAACTGTGTGTCTCCCTCTACAATTCGCAAGTGTTTTCGAGACGCAACTGAGATAGATATATACTTATGTTTCTTTCCTTTCCATTTGTTTTAGAATACTCGACATTGTTTTCCAGAGACAAAATTGTCAAAGTTGGTAATTTTGCCAACACAGCCGTGAAAGCTGATTCGGTCCACGTTAACGACATATTGTTTGAAATTCTATGTGCGTTGGACAATGTCTTCAGTTAGCTCTGTGACTCTTATAGCACCTTATACTTAATTAGTACCTTCAAAAGAACTTACGAGTAGGTATACGTAGGTACGTGTTGTCTTGGTAACGTTACTAAATTACATGTAGGTACCTATTAGATTTGTACAGTTGATTTAAAGGTGGTAGGACCTTGAGTAGCGTCTGGACCGCTACCATCATTTTAGTCATTAATTTTGCCGCCAAGCAGCAGCGCTGTGTTCCGGCGTGGTGAGTAGGATAGCCAGTGAAATTAGTGGCATATGAGGTATTTTATGTTAGCTCTTTGGCTCCGGTGTTGCGTACCCACTGAACATGAAACTTACAGGACCTTTCTAGCAAGTTGACAGACTTACCATTTGAACGTTTCTAAAGAAAGGTCATGTAAACATTGCTGTAATTTCAATTAAACATGTTCATTGAAACTTTCAAAAATGTTGCGATTGATGTTATATCAACATTACATATGAAAGTTTATTACTTAACTTTCAAGCAACATTGCTGTATTAACTTATTATAATATTCAGTTATTAAATTGCTACGATGTTATTTTATAACATTGCAGATGAAACGTTGCAGCAATCTATATTTAACAACATGCATCACGGAACATTGCTATTACGTTGCAAACTAAACTTATTGAAATGTTTCACAATATTATTGCAGCAATATACTTTTTGCAACCTATAAAATTAAAAGTACCAAAAACGTCACAGTTTCAATGTTGCTATGAAATAACATTATAGACATTGCAGTTACCTCGTAAACAGAACTTATTGTAACTTTCAATATGATTGTTGCTGCAATTTACATTTTGAAATATAAGTATTTTAATGTTGCTTCAACGACACATTTTATACGTTGTTGAAACTTTCATAAAAAACATTGACTGCAAAGGCCAACAGCAACTGAGCTTACGAAATACGCCAACAGATGGCGCTGCGCGCAAGTTACATCGCGCTATCGTTTGGTTGACCGAGCGTCTATATATACCCGAGATGATTTTAGATGATTATTTTGTATTATCACGTTACTGCTTCTAATTCGTTAGGACGTTAACGGGCCCGGTCTATCAGACTCTGCAGGTGTGAGCACGGGTTGCCGTATCGCAGTGGCGGTCGCTTCCTCGGGCCATTACCCCTGTATTTTTTTGCGCTTTAATATTGGCCCACTGTTAAGGGCAAGTTCATTTATATCTTTTCTTAAAATATAACTTCTGAACACAACAACCGTGTATCGACACTCCGTCCGACGGACCTCCCCGCAACTGTTCCCTGCGCGACCCGTACCAGCGTTACAGCAACATTAATTGCACAAGTTACGTTAATGTTACAAATGTAAATGCCACAACTTATTGAATGAAAGTTTCCTGCAAGTTACATATGCGTTATTATAGCAACATTAATTGCTCAAGTTACCTCTATGTTACAAATGTAACTTTGCCACAACTGATTAAATTAAAGTTTTCTGCAAGTTGCATATGTGACGTTGTAGACATATAGAAATTATAATTTATTAAAAGTTTTCGTGAAAACTTTCTTGAAAGTTACAATTGAAACATTTGAGCAAAGTTGCATTTGAAAGTTGTGTAAAGTTCTAGTGATCAGGTCTATGAAACTTACAGGGTATATATACAGCGGAGCCGTTAGAGCTTTGCATCAATATTTCTCAAACGTTGCTAGAACGTTGCAACCTTGCAAATGAAACTTACAAGCCCCCATATGTGAGTTTCAGCAATGTTAACGCAAGTTTTGCATGTTTAACGGGTATGTCTATGGGCAGTAGTATTTACTTACCATTTAGGTAAACCACCTGATTGTTTGCCTTCCTTGTTGTCTAAAAAAATGTTAAATGTTATGCTTACTGCGTACATAACAGTTTATGAATGCGGCCATGCAAAATGGGTGATTCACCGAAGAAATAATAAAAATAATACTTAAACAACACTTATGTCAAAGGATGTTGAAGTAAACAATGCTAACCTTCCCATGGAATTACCTAATTAGCAAATAATGGAACTGTTTTTCATCGTGACATTGGAACCTTTGTTAACTGTTCTGTTACATTTTTTTACCATTGTTCAGCGGAGTTTGTGTTTAGGATGGTACTAACAAGCTAATTGGCTCGTTTTTTCTTTATTTGTTATTTTCGAATTGCTACATTACTCTTTAATATCTGCATATTACCCACCCATTAGGTACATACGGTAAACCTTCCCTTTTCGACTTCCCTTTTTAACCTTGATTTAGTTCTAATATCTCATAGTGCAGTCAGTAGCCATTTAAAATTTACTAATGCTGATTTAACAAACGAACATCAAGTTTCTCCAGAATGTTTTTAACATTTAATTTAGTAAGATCCTAATTACTAAGCAAATCCATCCAGCTAGCATTCATTTCAACACTTCATTTCCATAAAAAAACTTAATCAACCTCTATGGTTCGCGTTCTAAGTTTGAACGATTCGCTGTCGCTTTCGCGCGCATGGCGTCAGCTGGCCCGGCGCGTTGCAGACGGAATGTGGAAGATTGCGAAAATTACATATGTTTCCTTAATCGAGCGGGCAGAATTAGAATTGCAGCCAGTATTCGAGTTATAGCTGAACAGTCCAGAGCGTGTGAAAGAGATCGACGAACAACTCTTCGAGAAAGAACGAGATGTAAAATGAATAAGGTGTTTTTTGAGGAACAAGAAGAAAAAGAAGTGAGAAATGTTTAGGTACTCTATTTAAAAGAAAAAACAGCTTAACACATTAAATCAATCGTCTTCGGATGAATTAAACATTACCATAGCGGCTCTTATTTCGATGGCTAGGCTTTAAAAGAATCAAAGACTGTATTCCTAGATGACATAAGACAGCCTGTCGGCCCTGTCACACAGGGTTGGCGGTGGCGAGAAGATTAATACTGGCTGGAAGAATTTTTGTTACAAACTAAGAATAAAATCACCGATTCAAAAACACTTATAAAAAAACTTGTTTATAAAGGTCCAAATCGTTGTGCCAATTATTGTAATCTTTTAACACTTTAATTTACGATTTAGCTAGGTATTCCGAATTTTTATTGCATAGTTTTTTAACGTTTTTCAAATCGTTTCGTTGAACAAGTGCTTTAATGACCTGAGTTTTAATCTAAAATAGTCTTTTTTTGCCTTGTGTATAAAATTATGTTTAGCATAAAGTAGTCGTAATATATTAGGTACCTACTAACCACTAACATTTAGGGATGTGACCCTCTGTTGATTATAAAAATCTACTAAAATGTTTTAGATTTCATAACAAATATACCTAAAATGTTATTTAATTACCGTATTTATTCTAACAGAAAAAAATAGAACCGATAACTATACACACACACACACACAAGTCACGTCTATATCCCATTGGGGTAGACAGAGCCTGAGGTAACAAGACCTAAGGGCTACATTTAGCATGATTGTAGGCGTATAGGTGGAAAGAGGAATCAAAATAGTGATGGGTTGCTAGCCGCATCGCCTATAACATGACTCCTAAGACTCGCCCACTATCGATAACTATGCGTAATTATAATACCCACTATTTAATCGCATTCAGTAATTGCCTCATAAATCATAGTTCGTTGATTAGCATTAAAAGTGCAAACATTTTACGGCTTCTGCTTACCTACGAATCACCTGATTAAAAAAAAAAAAAGTAAAAAATAACATTTCTTTCCATAGTCTATGGTTTTTTCACAACCCTAGAACTAAAACCTGTTTTGCTCGTGCGTGGTTGCTTAACTGAGGGTGCATGTATCAAACCTCAGTAATTAGGTGCTGGGGCATTAATCTTTGCTATAGCTGATAGCCAATAATTATCTGCAGTCCCTCGCCTGATTGGTTTATTCCGGTTAAGAAAATTAGTTCAGATTTTTGTTGTCATTTATCGAATATCCCAAAATGTATAGAAGGACATAAAAGTAAAGATTAAATTATCATCATCTTCCTTGACGTATCTGTCAGCGGTGCACCTGCTAGCTCTGGAGGTGAAAGCGAAAATTTGCTTAAATTATATTACGTATTACGGAGATATTTTGCAATTTATTGAGATGATGTGTGTATGTAGGTCAGAGAAATGTAACTTTAAAGTACAAAAATAAAGAACTAAGCAAATAATTGATACCTACCCAATTATTAAGATAGATGTACAAATTTGATCTTATCCCTTTAAGGGATCTCTGCCAGTGAACTGGAGATGGGTATTTGAATAGAACACTTTTAGGTAGGTACTAATATTCTTTGCAAATCATTGGCTAATTTAAACCTGAAGCCAAACATTACTGTTTTGTGTTGTGATTTGCGTAAGAAGAATGGTGCGTAATTTAGGTACCACTGCGTTCGGTTTCATACAATCTTGTTTTCACCACACATCGACAGTATGTACTATGTATGTATGTAGGTATAACTCTTTATTGTAGGTACATAAAACACAAGAATGAAATGAATACAGGACAACACACATGTACAAAGGCGAACTTATCCCTAAAAGGGATCTCTTCCAGTTATAACGTTGACGCAAAACCTAACTTTAGTATGAAACCGAACGCACCTTTAAATTCAAAAAAATCGCACTCGCATAACTTCACACTTCATACGTGTTCGAGTCGCCCCAAAAATATCAATTTTGAAAAAAAACGCATTTACTTGTTTTAAATATCCCACTCATGGAAAGTGGCTATATGGCTACAACTGATCTAAGTAGCAATTTGATGACTAAGGGCTTAGCGCCCATGCATTTTTAACCAAGTACCTATCTTGCGCCCGCGCCGCGCGATGCAAATGTCAGCCAACCAGCACGGCGGAATGCGGGCTTGTGCCGTTACAACTCCATTTGAATCAACTTTAGAACACTGCTCTTAAGATTCAAGTTACTACGTGTAACAGTACAACGAATATTTCAATAGCTAATAGATCGATTGTAACCTTTAAATTGAATGGATGAAGGTTTAGGTTGCATTAGTAATTTGGCTGACCTTTGTTTTTTATTAGCGGTAAGCGTTTATGGGTGCGTCGTTAGCCAATATGAATCGCGTTGACACGAATAATTAATATATTGATAAACATCTATGTTGCATGGAAACTATGGAAAGTGAATATCTGTAAAATTATCCTTAGCTATCTTGTCTTTCAACTATATTTTTTTATGTAACTCGACAAAGGCAGTCGTATTTTTACCTATTTTCTACCAAAGCATCCATTTTGTATAATAATTAACCGCAAGAATCAATGAAATAAGAATTAAAAAAACGTTAATCTGTACAGCGATTGGAAATTCTATGTAACGTGACGTTAGGTAACTAAACATTAGCTCGGAAAATACTTTATTAATGTCACAGTCACAGATATAACGAAATATACTTGCGTTCTTAAACACAATTAGTGAAGAAACTAAGTGAAATGAAAGAAATAAATGAACTAAATGAGGTAGAAAACTACGTAAGAACTATTTCTCGCAGCGATTTCCGAACGCAGCAGAATGCAATTGCACTCGTTGAGAAATATTTCGCTTTAAATTTGATGAAGTAATGCTCTACACGAAAGAGACCATTTATTTTATTTCACCCACTGGCCTACTTTGACACAAGCCAAATAATTTCACTTAAGTATACCAACTTTAATCACAAGCTGTTAAAACCATGCGTAGATAAATACTCAATTTTACAAAGGTTGACATAATTATTTAACTTGAAATGCTTGTTTGGGTCAAATTTTACCCACTTCTAATGGTCGGATAGACTTGTAATCAAGGTGTACATAATGTGTGACGGATGACAATGCAAGTATAGTTAGCCAAAAGGCAGATACTAATCCCCCACAATGATTGCATCGGTAAAGCATTGATATCATTAAATTAAATGATTTTAATTCAGCTCCGTATGTCTTCTTATTCTTCTTAGACATTTATAGAGCTTCTAAGTAGAGCATTGGCCGCACTTATTATTTCGACGCAGTTATGGAAACAAAAGGTAGTAAATGGGGTCAATACACTGCCGTATACTCATGAGGTTGTGAAAACAAGATCGCCCTTGTTCTTAACTTTTGGAGGAAAAGAACTAATTGTCATTAATGAAATCAGCTGTGACGCATCATAACCTCAATTTCGTGTCTTTTGATTCCTTGGTAGAAAAAATGTTTTGCCTCTGCTAAGACTAAATTAAATTAAATTGCACCACCTGCTCAGATCTGTTCTGTTCTCCAGTCTTTTATGGTTGCCTGGTAGAGATCGCTCTGTAGCGATAAGGCCGCCTATTGTTACCTTGTAATATTCTGTATACCTTTTTTCTGTTTTGGTAGTTATATGTGGTGTTCAATAAAGAGTTATTGTATTGTATTGTAAGATGAATCTCAAAATGACAGATAGTTACGTTGATTGATTGTTGTGATTGTCGTGTTATGAGAAAACTTTTTTTTATTGGGCCTGCATGAATGGTAACATAAGTTTAACTGACATTTATGAATGGAGGGTAAGGGGATTAGTAGCCATTGAGTCATAACTTTGGTCATATTATGTCCACTGGAAAAACGCGACCAGAAATCGGCGTGACCCTCAAAACTAGCACGCGGTTTGTATTATCTTAATAACGGTTACGCCGGTTTACGAGATATCTCGGCTTTTCACACAAAAGTACACGCGTAGCCATTATGAAACTACCGGAATAATCGGTTTCGCGTTCGCCGAAACGTTTGCCGACTTTCTTCTGAAGAGCCGAATAAACATTTAATATTAACTTGAGCACCGCACGGTTGCGAATTGCTTTTACTGGTTTTACTTTCGCCTTTATTGATTTACTTAAGTACCCACCAATTCCTTGTGCGTTCATCTGTATTGAGGTTGAGGTTCCGTGGCTATTGTAACGCCTTTAACTAACTCGTAGACAAACATTTTGTTAGCTGACAGGCTGAGTGGGACGAAGCCATACGTTAAAGAGAGAAAGAAGTGTTAAACCAAAAGAAGAAGTAGTAAATCAAAGAACTACGTAAATTTTGGTTTGGCAACCGAAATGTTAGATAGATTTAGACATTGTAACTGAGTTATAGGTTAGATACATTTTTTGGGACTGAGTCAGCAATAACAAAAGTATGCAAGTCTTTTAATTTCTTGAATTTTACTGCGTGATTGTACATGGACGAGTAGTAGGTACTCAATCCTATTCTGATTGCGATGTTTGACATAATTATAAGTTGGTTTCCAAGATTTTTTTTGTGATGTTTTTGATTTTTAATTCCATGCCAGCCAGATATATCACACGAAATAACTCTGACCCACGGCAAACCCGTTCCTCGTACATCAAGCCTGTACCATAAACTATAAAAATTACCATGGCCATAAAACTAAACAAACGCTTTAAAGTACCTTACGACGTATAAATAATGTAAGATTTCGATTTATATGTAAATTCGGCACACAAATGCCAAAATACCTCGTAACGATGACTTTTTTCATTAGCAAGCTACATAGGTACTACCTATTGGATAAAAAAATGGCATTTCATCATTTTGTCGATGGTCCGCGCCTTGTCGCGGTGTGTGAGGCCAATCGAATGTCAATCGGTCAGTGCCCTCGGTTTTGGCGGGAGAAACTCGTCGTACGACTTTTTTGTGTATTTTACTTTCTCGTGGCCTGAAATGTTGGGAGCTTGGGAACGCGCCTGTGATAATAAATCAAAGAGTTTTAAATTGAAAAGTTGCTTGTACTTAGATGATATCTGGCCATTGCCAAGTTGAAGTTACTTATTACTTTTTGCTTATAAGCCAAGTACGGTATTGGTTGCCATTTCTTTATTTTTGAGCTTTACTTCGCGAACTAGGACTGATGACCTATCTCAGACCAAATAAAAGATAAGACAAGGCAAAACCAGTTTACTTGATAGAGTTTGGTTCCACATATTTTTTATCGCCCTCTCCTTAAGCACAAATACAAGAGGGAGATTAGGAGATTAGGAAAGAGATGTGACTGCTGACCCTAAACTAAGTATGTACCTAAGAAGATATTGTGGCTTATATGTAAATAAATACGTAACTAATTGTTGCATTAGCATCGTCAGCCGAATAAAATAAACATAACCTGGCGCGACTAAAAGTATTTTAATCTCCTAACTTTTTTGGTTTGTCTGAATACCTTGAATATTTAATTTTAGTCATTAGACATAAAACGGTCGTTTATTGTAGCAATTTGTGTGCTCCTAAACTTGACCTCCAAAATCTCCATATTGAATTTTTCTACATGATTACATAAGTATTCATCAAAATGGAAATTCACTTACAGATAATATTTTTTTTATTAATTAATACAAAGCTGAAGTTGCTGTCTGCAAAAAAGACCTGCCTACAATTTTAAGATAGAACATTGAGCCCGGTATAGAGCCTTTGAATGATTTGTATTCATTCAGTCTAAAGTTTAAGCTGAGTCGTGTCTGTTAAGTGGCAGCTAAAAGTCAGTATATGGTGGTTACCGTTAACCACACTTTTCTGACTTTTAGCTGAAAATTATACATTTAAATTTTGTACCGTATAAGGTCTAGTCTAGTCTAAAGTAATCCTTACACACTTCACTTTGACGTAACTTCAACTCAAACGGACCACGAAAGCGGATTATTAAAAACATCTAGATGTTCTAGTTCACATTCATTTCATGTTTTGTCAATGAAATTATAATGCCATAATTTGTCATCTATCGTCCTCATAGTGCAAACATCAAAATACATCGTCCTAATTACATCAGCTTATCCCCCGTTTTTAGTATGATAGTGAACTAAGAGATCGATAAACATTGGGGCGTTGAATGTCCAAAAACAACTTGAAACGCTTCTGTTTTATAGTCCTAACCTGCACAATACGTCACATCTTTCCAACAGGGCCCATAGTTACCTTTCCCGTGTGTAAACCGGTTCGACTCAGGAAATGCCCGTTTATTGTAGAGCTTTATCGGACAAGCGTTAGCTTTTGTTCAATGCTCGGTGCAGGAAGCTGTTTGTGGACGCTTTATATTGTGCTGCTGTCCGAAAAGGTATTGAGCTCTTGTACTTATGTGTCTAGATGTACAGTGAAGTGATTGATATACGTGACTAGCTTACGAGATATAAGCGTGTGATGTCAATTCTGAGAAATTTAGTTTTTTGTGCTACGTTTCTTGAATTAAATCCTATAAGTTGTCCCATTGGACAGAAGCCATCTACTTTGAAAAAAAAAAAAAAAAATTAAATCCTAGTTTAAGTTGGAAATCGGCTACAATTTTGGAGTAGCCAGAAGTGTAGGCTTTCAGTAAAAAATCTTAGTTAGGCTTGTTAAGTATCAATCAACCACAACATTTCTGCCCTTCAAGCTGACATTTCCGCCAATGAAGTAGTTAAATAAAACGTGAGACAAAAAACTTCTTTGTACCTAATAGTAATTTACATTTGATTTTTACGGGAGGATTTAGCTCGTAGTCTGGCAACACTGGACTCACCAATACCTCAATTATTAGCTAGAAATAGTAACTTTCTTGTCCAGCCAGGGGAAAAGAAGACGGTTACATTTTAACGATTTCGATACATAATAACATTTAAAAAACCTAAATAGCCTAAAGTGGTTTGACTAGGGTCTCCCAGGTAGAATTGCGTGAACACGAACCCAAGCCCGCACCTCTGAATTTTATGGATTCTATCTACCTACCTACTCGTCTGTCCGTTTAATTTGTTTCCTCAGTGTTTTCCAAAAAAACTACATGAACATATTTTCCAGAATTTAACTATTTTGGCTTTTTTTCTTACTCAGAATCGTTTACCCTATCGATCCTTATACAAGAAAAAATGTGTCCCAAAATTTCCATTCCAGTTCGTCACTTTTGTAATATAGGTAGGTATGGAACGTGACGAACAGGAAAAAAAATCGTAGTAAAATCTGAGACACATTTTTTCTTGTATAAGAATCGATAGAGTAAACGATTCTTTGATTGAAATTCTGGAAAAAATGTTCATGTGGACTCCTTTGAGCTGTACGGTGAAGAAAAAGCCCTTTAATTCTAGAAGAAAAAGCTCTTTAATTCTAATAGAAGCTTGTGGTCAACAGTGGAAAGATGAGGGTGATTACAAGATTAAAAAATGCGAAGGAGCAAAGGGAAAAAAGACCAAAGGGAAGAGGGAAGGAGAATGAAGGGCTAAAGGAAGGTTGACCTCGGGAATGAAAATAATGTAGCTCTCTGACTAATGTGGCTAACCGAGATCTCCAGGTTTTATGTAAAGCGCTCATGAGCCAGCTGATTGTGTGAAAGCAGTAACCTTGACTGGCGGCGGCGCGTCACAGCGAGCGAACGACCTACAAACGTCAAACTGTTTTCGATAGTTCTAGTGCGAGTAACGTTTGACAATGCTAATCGATTCACGGTTGTATCGATCCTGTTATTGTAATCGATTAATCTTTAATTTGAAGATACAGCTCGCACAATAAAGTGTATATCTAAAGTTGTAGAAAAACCATGCAGAGTTGTATGGAAATTATGCTATTGTGGTATTGTTTTCGAGCGTAGCGTCAAACCATGCGTAGGTATAGAGGTAAGCATGCCTTTTTAGCAAACTCTTCCTTGTTCCTTGAACCTGAGGCGTTCATGGTCTTAAAATATTCTGATAATAATACTTATTGGTTATCTTTATGCAACGCTTTTTTATATTTTTAGAAACCGAGAAGTCACATGTGTCAAAAATTCCGACCCCCAAACTAGGTAAAAACCTGTATCTTGGGGGACACGTTAGAGCGATGTTACTTTTAGTTTTTCAACTCGAGTACTCAATAATATTGCTAGCTGTTTTCCGTGGCTTCGACCCCATTCCTTTATTATTTTTAATTTTGTCTCCTACAACCTTTATTCTGACATTAACTAACACAAAAAAAAACTTACCAATTTGTTGCAGCCGTTTAGAAGTCACACGCGTACTTACGTATACATCTCAGCGATTCATTTTATTCATCCTACTAATATTATAAATGCGAAAGTTTGTGAGTTTGGATGTTTGTTACTCTTTCACGCCAGAACGGCTGGACAGATTAGGATGAAATTTGGAACACACATAGATTATCGTCTGGAATAACACATAGGCTACTTTTTATCCCGGAAAATTGCGTAATTCCCGCGGGATAGCGATAAACGAATTCTATGCAGACGAAGTTGCGGGCAACAGCTAGTTAATTATATACGGGTACGAAATCCTCGAATCGCGAGTCCGTCTCGCATTTTGCCAGTTTCACCCTCGCATTCCTAACTCATGCAAATAGAAGGAAATCCATAATTACTCGACCTAGGAAAGCAGCTGATTACCGAGCATGTCTTCCTAGTGGTTAAGTATTAGTTACTGTGAGCCAAGGCGAATTAGTGCGAGTCGAGTGCCAGGGTCAGTTACTGACAAGTTTAAATAATGTTACTACTTGCACACCTACCAGCAACCGTCAGTACATATTTGATGCAGTTGAATACGTAAATATGAATATGTAAATAATTACATACATACATACAAATATATATCATGTCGTTATCCCTTACGGGTAGACAGAGCCTAAGGCAACAAAACCTTAAGGCCACGTTTAGCATGATTGAGGGCGTATAGGTGGAAAGGGAAATCAAAATAGTGATGGGTTGCTAGCTGCATCGCCTATAACATGATTCCTAAGACTTTCGCCCATTTTCTCGATGAGCTTTTACCATCTGCGCGGGAAGAGAAGCAACTGGTAAATTCGTTTTTTTTACTCCCAGACCAGCATGGAAGAAGTAAACAATTAATACGCAGATATGACCAATATTCGATTGTACAACACTTACCAGCCTATTCATAGCTTTAGTTTATGTTAACTTTTAGTTACGTGTTACTTCGGCATAAGCTTAAAACATACATTTTCTAAATATCTCAGACCCATCATCATCTTCATCTCCAGCCTATATATATCTCCCACGGCTGGGTACCGGCCACCTCTCTCCTGACCCATTAAAACCTAAATAACTTCACACTTATCGCCGTTAACTGATGAAACTCCAACCTCTGACTTACTCAATAATCATTATACTCAGCTTAACTATAAGTATATCCCTGCACTCACGACCGCAGAGTTACCTCATTAAGCACATGCAGTGCACGAACGACACGAAAATGTATATTTAATGAAATTAAGTCTCCATCAATATTCAGTGGAACTGCCTTTCCGTTGGACCGTTGCTGGTTAGAATCGCTAAACAAAATCCTAAAGAAATTATTCATTTATTAAAAATGTTGTTAGTTTTCCGCAACTTCGACGAATCGGTGGATGTTTTGCACCCTTACCTTTTCCCTTGGGTACCTCTTGTTATCTAAGGTCTTGATCGAGACAGCTGTATCAGACATGGTTCCGTTTGACACGATGCTCAAATGGAAGCGAAAATGGCTGCCTCGTGAGGCGGCTCGCTCAGTTAGGACCCGGCTTTACATCTGACAAACGTGACAGGCGACAAGTGACTATGACAATTCGGAATACATTGCGGGCTTGAAATGTTCCGTGTTGAAATGGGACACATCGGCTACGTAATGCAATGTTTTTCAACCGGGGCTCGAGACTGTAAATCAATGGCGTGATGGTGCACTCAATTATTGTGAATTCATTCATGTATTCGTAATATATGCATTCGTAATCAATATCGGCTTATCGTTATTGATACAGGTTCATTCACGTATTCATGAATGTATCTGGTTTCTGTTCTTCGCTATAAACCAGCGGGAGACAACTGGACGAAACTGGACAGTAGGTACTTAATTAATACCCCGCAGACAGTAAAGACGATGAAAGAAAAAATGTGGTATCGTTTTGGTAGTAAAACGTAGAAGGGATATTAGAGCATTTTCATAAGCCGAGGGCTCCATAATTCAGTAAAATTAGCATGTGTTATGGAAACTACGTACTTATAGACTACATTAAGTATGATGCAACGGTGAACTGGGCCGGAACGAAAAATAGTATAATGCTTTCATCATCTCCAGCTTGTATAAGTCCCACTCAGAAATGTTTTAGAAATTATTAAATACTAGCTTTTGCCCGCGACTTCGTCCGCGCAGATAACGTCAGAGTGACGACACAAAAAAAAAGTATCCTATTAACATAGGACATGTGTACAAAATTTCATGATTATCGGTTGAGTAGTTTTCGCGTGAAAGCGTAACAAACAAACTTACATTCGCATTTATAATATTAGTAGGATATTGGACTAGTGTATATTGATAGTATCATTACCGTGTACTCCCCGTCTCCGTCTTACCACTCGCCGAAAGTACTAGGAAGCCACATTGTCGAGACAAACGTTCAAATACGTAGATGTTACGTATGAGACTTCATTATTTCTCGCTCATTCACCATTGCACCTTTGTTTTGATAAGAAAAGCACCTATCTTTTTTCATTTTGGTAGAAGGGAATAAAAAAAGAGTGCTTATGTACCTACTGATTTATTTTATGGTCCACGGTAACCATTTACAGGCACGTTACGTAATTACAGTGTTTTACAGTACTTTATTGGTGTCATTCATAGAACACACCTACACGAAAAAGACCAACAGTCTACTTTAGAATAGTTATCCTGACGACAGTTGTGAATTAGATTATCAAATTATACAAAATAAAGTACGTCATGCGTGAGTCCGCACATAACTGGTTGCACTTAACGTACCACATGTTCCCATTCATCATCAAATCATTTCCATGACATCAAACGACAAGAAATGAAATCATTCCCGGTCCCACGGCTCGCAAATCATGCCGCTTCACGGTCGCCGGCATTCTGCTGACTGGGAATGAGGAAGGAGGCGAGCGCGAATTAGAATTGCTTCCGTATGCAAGTAAATTATTGAGACGTATTTAACTGGCTACAACCCATCACTATTTTGATTCCCTTTTCCACCTATACGCCCATAAAATACTGTCTACCCCGTAAGGAATAAAGACGTGAATTATGGCATGACACTTTATTGAGGATCAACCATATCTTGATCGGAAGCCTTATTGTGCTTGTTGTCCGTCCGTCCCTCTGTCAAGACCGTTTTTCTCAGGTTTAAAATCCCGCGACAATAAGTGACTTGTATTATTGTGACTTATCAACTTACTGTTTTTCTGTTGTTGTCTTACTGTTTTTTAGGGATAAGTTCGCCTTTGTGCATATTATTAATGTTATTTTTTTTTTTGTGAATTGTATCTGTTTCTTTATATTATTTGTGCGGATGGAATCTATAATTTGATTCAAACAAACATATTTAGGTACAAGATCTAAAAGTGGATACGAAAAAGCCTTAAACTACCTTAATCTAATCCTAAATATCTACCTATACTTACAAATATCGCCCAGATCGTTGCCATGGGGCAAGGTGCCCATATTTGTACAATAAAGCATTTACTTACTTACTTACTTACTTATTTCTAGGTTAGAATGCTACCAATTTGCGTGAGTAATTTGTCATTAAATATTAATAGATTCAAGACAATGGCTGACCTACAAAACTTAGGCTGTGTATTTAACAGAATTCAATAGAACAGTTGTCGTCCTACAAACGACTCAGGATCGAGACGAGTATCAGTAAGTACCCCCAACCCGCATATAAATAATGATTCGGTATCCAATCATTTCACCGACAAACGTTTGTGACCCGTTATTTTCGCTCGACAGTACATTTCGCAAAAAAAGAAGTACTACCTATACATTGTCACAATCTGAAATACATCTTTCGTTTATAAAATATACTTATTAACTTACCCAAACTCCCATTAATTGAAGTCGTACTAATTAACATAATTTTCTCGAAGCCTTTTAAATGAAACTGGGCTCATTGAAATCGATACGTGACCGGCGCGTACGCATAGATATGCGATTACGCGCCGCGCAAACTCAAATAGAGACTGTTTGCTTAGTTGTCCGCAGCAGGAAAGTAAGACGTCTCGTCTGTACGTATCTGTTAAGCAACCGTTAAGTTAAATCTGTACTAATATTAAAAATACTGTCAGACCGTCTGTTACATTCTCACGCTTAAGCTGCTGAACCGATTTAATTGAAATTTAGTAGGTAGGTATATGATCAAAAAAATCACATAGTTCTCGCGGGATAGCGATAAGTGAATTCTGCGCAGACGGAGTCGCCAGCAATCGCTAGTAAAATATGGATTTACCCACAAATATGGCCATAGAATTAAAATTTTAAAAATTGAACTAGCAATTGACTTTTCTTTACATTAATTTTTTCGTTCTTTCTTGTAAATTATGTCTTGAATGACGAAGGTATTCCAAAAACATAACCGTATAATACGCATTACATCAATAAAACTTAAAAAAAAATGTGATAAGCGTCAAAGAAACGCATAGCACACGAGGGTTCCTTATGTAGTACCCGTAAAAAACATTAATATAGTTTAGAATACAACACTACAAAATTAAATATTCATTATATCGGTTACGTTAGGTGTTAATTGAAGATTGTTCTCGAATTGGTAACAGTAGGTAATGATTGAACTATCGTGTGACTACGCTGCATTTCATCCTCGCACGCAACCCAACGTAAACACTTGTAAATGTTTGTAATTATAACACCTGTGCAATTGGAGCTACTCATAGATATATCTGCCGCCCGTGCAAATGCGTCTTAATGCGATTCAGAGTAGGTTCGCCCGCTGTCAGATCCATACAAATGATAGCTAAAACCTGGACTGAGTCGGAACTGAATCGCATTAAGACGTCATGGCAAGGCCCCTGAATAGATGCTCCAATGTTGTGCATAAACTAGTTGTTTCTATGTCGATATTTGTTTATCGCTCTCCCGCATGTCATATACCATTGAATGTAACGTAACGAGGCGTGATTAACTCAGAATGCACAAATATGGAAAAAGGCCGAGCCTATATTATTAGGTTTCTCCTTGCCAAATTTTAAATTTAGCATCTACTTAGGATGTCGAATAAATTCTCCGCAGTGATCAACCAATGGAGGCCTAATTTATTGTTATTTATGGACTAATTAGATTGGATAATCTAATCTCAGATTACACCAACCTAGTGACCAATATTTGAAAAAAAAAACACTCGAAAATACCATTTAGAAGTGGTAAAAATCTGTGTAACACCAACTGTAATTTTCTACGACTGTACTAGTTACTCTTATTTCTTATTTTATTCAGCTGTTTGCAGTTGTCTTCAAAATTTCACTCCTTATTCGCAATTAAAATCCATAAAACTGCATCTCTGCAGCTGTACAATAACTTATAAACGCACCAGTTATTCAGCTTCTCAACAATAAAGCCTACACGCGATAATGTCAACGTCGAATGTTTAACATAACTTCAAATTGCGTGGGAATCGGTGTTTGAATTCGCTGGTGAAATTTTATCACTCGGGTGAGAATGGAATTTGAGAATGACGGTATTTTTACGACTGCTAGAGTTATTATCACGATTGAGCCAGATGCCGCAGCGCAGCAGCTCGCCTGAGCTGCGGCAATCTGGAAATCCATGCTTAATATTCTAATATCCGTCTCTGATTTTCGACAAACAAGTCAACCCATTTTTTTTCGACGGAGAGGAAATCTTTATGGATGCTCTAGGCACGGGGATGCCTAGGGTTATGTGGGATTCCCTCCTGAAGGGGTATACCCAAGCTAAAAACTCTGCGGCGTTGCCTCAATCCGGTGTGATGGGGACGCAGTGGGATGCCCCTAGGGTTTCACCAAGAAGGGGAGGGCCCGTACGCTGGGCCCGTCTTCCTTTAGACGACGAGACGGTGCAATGCAGATAGGTAATCAAATCAACCCTATGCCAAGGTCCACTTGATATATCAGTCCCAACTTAGCGACTTTAGAGCCACCGCGCGTCACAAGCACTCAAAAATTCTGACGCTCACCTTAGGCACTCGGTGTATACAATTTGTCCTAAATCCCAGCACGCTGTTAAAAATAGGTTTTCTCTAACAGTGCATTCGAACAGCGTGCGATGTAACGAGTGCCTGGCTGAACTATCGGTGCGTGTCAAAAAAAGAAGCATTTCATAATTATTTCATTTAAGATTGTCACTAGGTTCTCTTACTCACGGCGCGTCAACTGTCTCATCAATCTAGCAAGCTGGCTAGCAACCTATCGCTATCTATACACCCACAATCTTGCTAAACGTGGCCTGTAGGTCTTGTTACCTTTGACTCTATCTACCCCGTAAGGGATGAAGACGTGATTTGTGTGTGTGTGTATAGTAAGCGTTAATTTGCGAGTATTCACGCCAGTGCCACTGCATCGTGACCATGAGATTCAGCTGTTGCAATGCAAACGGCCTACTTAGCACTTGGCACTCGGAATCGATGGCGCGGACGCGGAATGTGAATTACCGATTTTAACAATTACTTATAGTTAATGAAATAGCTGTCGATGTAAGCTGTTGCATAGATAAAAAAAAAATTATTACTAGCTGTTGCCTGAGACTTTGTATGCGGAGAATTCGTTTAGCGTGCGTCCGCAGGAACTATGAAATTTTTCGGGATGAAAACTATTCTAGGTCTGAAACTGTTGCGATACCTAATTATGACACGATCGTTTGAATAGATTACGCTTAGCTGTACGGTAATAAACAAAGTCACAATCTTCGCATTTATAATATCAGAATTAAAATAGAAGTAGGTATACTTAATAGGTTGATCCGAGTTGAAGCTATAATCTCTTTCATCATTATGTGAGAGTGTATAGGTCTATGTGTGTTTTAATAAAAATATGTAATAACTGGTTACAGCGTAAATAACACAATAGGCAGTTATTACGCTTTTTGATTATAACTTATAGGAAGGCAAACGAGCAATTGCAAATAGCAGATGCGTTGCTAGCCTAAAGGCTAAGCTGCAATCGCGGATATCAGATATACCATAAATTACACCACTTTGCGTGTCCGAATTTCAGACAAGGCGTGCGACTTTTAGTTTTGCCAATTTTCATAATTCTGTATCAGGGGGGAATAAGTCTTTTAATTCTCGCCGTTCTTCTTATTGAATGAAATATACCTTGAAAAGTTGATTAACTTCAACTTAACACTGCCACACATTCCGAACGAGTATTGACAGACAGACAGAGATAAAGATGGAGAACCAAGTGACCCTATGCATGAGGGGTCCTTTTTTCCTATTGAGACGCGGAACCCCAAAAATTACATCTTTAAAAATATTTAATAGTGTTAATACATGATCAATTTTATGTAAAACGGATTTTACTTAACATGTTTCTAGATTACACACAACTTTCTTTCACGTACAAGATTACATAAAATCTAGGAAAATATAAATGCGTAAGATTCAATAAGGAAACTGGGCACCATCCATCGTCACCGATTGCGGTCTGCAAGTTGTGTAATGCGTTACGTGCACACGGGTTTACAATCAGCGATATATTGAGGTGTCGTTATATTATGTTATAGTTATATGTAACATAGTAACACTATAGTTACCGCGAGATTTAAATGTGAGGTAAACTTTCTTCTCAACCGCTGCGGTTAAGAAGCTTTTGCTTTAATGATTTGTCCCAGTGGTAGTGGTAAACCCAATCACTAGATCTTTTACTAGGTATTACTTAGGCTTGATGATCAAAAAGCTACATGCGTAGAGACATTCGTGAGCAAAATAATAGGTTAGATGGAAAGTTAAACATAAAAAAAATAATTTGTAATTTGGTCCAGTCAGCCTACACATTTAGCGATTTAAATATATTTATGTAGCTTACGAAAAACAACAAAAAGTAAATACAAATTAATTAGTAATGCTTTTTGTAATGACCACTTTTACGCGTAAAAATACTGGCTTGTCGCGTAAATTTCGTTCGTAAAACAGCCTAAGAAAAACCTTAAAACAAGACTGCCTTGTATATGTATTTTACACTTGCTTAATAGTTGTTCTGTTTTTCCAGGTGGAGACAGGTCGTGAGGAGCTGAAGAAGGAGCGGGAGATCATGCAGCTGGTGGCGGGGCTGCAGCTGGGCCCTGACGAGGTGGAGCGGCGGGAGGTGCCGCCACACCTGATGCGAGCGCGACACGCGCCTAGGTAGGTCCAGGTCTAGTGTTGCCAGAATAAAATCGAGGCTAATCATCACTATCACTATCACTATCACTACATAGTATAAAACAAAGTCGCTTTTTCTGTCCCTATATCCCTATGTATGCTTAAATCTTTAAAACTACGCAACGGATTTTGATGCGGTTTTTTTAAATAGATAGAGTGATTCAAGAGGAAGGTTTATATGTATAATACATGCATAATATACCATGCAAAGCCGGGGCGGGTCGCTAGTAGTAAAATAAAGCGGGATTTAGGGGACTCAAATAAAAACCTTTATTTTAGTAGACTTTTAGAGTTTTAAGTTTTATTCGAGGTATGTTTTTCATTAAATTACTCAAAAAATCCGGACTTTAAAAAGCTGGAAGAAAAGATGTAATTAAATTAATTTGTAACTCAGTAATTAAACAAGTGTAAACAGGGCTTAAAACAATGCCAAATTGCGTACAAATGTTCGATATGCATCAGATATATTGTTGTCTCGAGCTACGAATACAAGGTTTATTTATATATGACATCATAACGCATACTCACTTCCTTGAATACATTAAGTTGTAGCATTATCGTGCCTCACGACTAAGTTACCGCGTAGAATCTAATATTATTTTTACGTAGGTATACATAAATATATGTATTTAAAATTTAGTTTTTAGACAAATCTCTATAGATAACGACTCTGCATGTAAGCTACGCACCGTCTGAGCCCATTCGTATTTATGAAGTGTACATTTTTGGACACAAAATGAAAACGCCTCAAACACAAGGCAACATGGCATCCTCATACAATTTGTGACTTTGACGCAAACGTGATCGAAACGTCGATCTTCCATGCTGGTCTGAGAGTAAAGAAAAATCAGAATGTACAAGTTGCTTCTTTCCCCACGCAGATAGTAAAAGCCTATTGGGAATGGGCGAAAAACTTAGGAATCATTTTATAGGCGATGCGGCAGCAAACCATCATTATTTTGATTCCTCTTTTCACCTATACGCCCACAATTACGCTAAACCTGGCCTTTTTACCTTTACTTCGACCTTAGGCTCCGTCTACCCCGTAAACGATAAAGAGTCTGTATGTATGTGATCGACACGTACCTATGATTTTATCAAAAACATGCCAAAACTTTACATTAATCTTGCCTACAGTATGCTTAGTGTAAGTTTTCGGTTATAAAATACGTCTCGAACGCGTTCACGTTGAAGTTTCCAATATGTAAATATTATGAGATTAATTTGTAGCCGTTTCGTGCTGATAGAGGCGCTGCCAATTTTTACATAGTAATTAAAGACCTAGTGGTTTGACCTGCGACCTCTCAAGCAGAGGGTCTGCGAAGCAATTCAATTGTGTGTGAAGTTCCCAATCCGCACTGGGCCCGCGTGGGAACTACAGCCCAAGCCTTCTCCTTTTAAGAGGCCTGTGCCTAGCAGTGGGACGTATATAGGCTGGAGATTATGATGAAGTAATAGTTTTACGCGATCGCGTACGAGACGTTTTTTCGTGTGAAAACTTACACTAGGCAGCATTAGAGCATCAGAGATATGCGCATGCGTGGTAATGGAATAGTCAGTGTTATACGAGCAAGAAATACACCAATAACACCGCCGAGCGCTGCTACGAAAGTCCGTTTTTTCTCGCACACAATTGAGTTTAATATTTTAGAAAACGGTTCCAAGAAGGTTATCCTTTTCTGTTTAATCTTTGAGATAAGGATCGCGATGCAGGATATCGGTGGTTTGCGATTTGCTAATGTCGAACTTAGCCTTCAGAGTGAAACCTAAGTTTTTGTGTATGATTACGATAAACGGTGGAAGTTATTTAGCAAATGAGTGGCTTAATAGTTAAATATTTAAATAGTGCAGTCATGTGCAATTACAGATAATAACCTCTTCAGTATTATTGCTTGGTTTCCCTTATTATCTCGACTTCTATCGGAATGGTTCGAAACTAAAAATGATAGGAAACTTTTTATTTCAAATTATTTAGTACACACACACACACCCACATATCACGTCTATATCCCTTACGGGATAGACAGAGCCTATGGTAACAAGACCTAAAGGCCACGGTAAGCATAATTGTGAGCAAATAGGTGGAAAGGGGAATCATAATACTGATGGGTTGCTAGCCGCACCGCCTATAACATGATTCCTAAGATTTTAACCTGCGCGGGCAGAGGAGCAACTGGTACTTTGTTTCCTTTGTGGTTTTTGTACTGGTTATTTAGTTTAATACAATATTTACCTTTATTGTAATACTAGCTGTTGCCCGCGACTTCGCATGCGAAGAATTCGTTTATCGTTTCCGGGAAACAAGATTTCAAAATGTTAATTCAAATTGTAACGCAATTATGTGCCTTCAAAAGGGACTAGGGTGATGGCACTAGTGTTGGACACTTTAAGCCGACAAACACCAGTAATGGACACTGCATTCTTAATTGAAAGATGATACGGTTTTAAATTGACTGTTGTAAAATAAATGACTATGCCTTGGTGTCTTTTAAATAAGAGTTATTGTCCATTACTGGGTCATGTCGATTACTGGTGCCGTCACCCTGCGAATAATCCATAGGGTTAGAAGTCGTCGACCCTGTGCCGCTGTAATGCAGCTTGTAGGATTTTTCTTACTGGTCTTGACTGGGCTTAAGATTAGCCTAATTGCCTACACCCAATCGCTCGTCGTAATTAAAAAATCGATCTACTCACTCACTATTTCTTTGTAATTCCAGATAACACGACCCACGCTTGCGACACCTACCGGCGGCACCAAGAACTTTCTACAGGATAAGTAGCTGCACGCGCGAGCGTCCTGCCGGAAACAGCCGATTCACCTCGATATGGTCCGCAATACGTTTACAACCAAAATGGCGCCTGCGCATCATCGAGCTTTAAATCTATGCTGTAAAGGCGAAACTGCTTTGTACAATGTGGCTGTAATCGTAAGTTATACGGCTTAGAATAACCATTGCCAAATCGATTGATGAATATAATGGGTGGTTTGGCACGAACGTATTGGATAGATATATTGTAAGCGAGTATATGTATTTACTTAATACGTATAGTCGAGTCTTGTAGGTATAGACGGGATTTGAATAAGTTTCGCTATAACTCAGATTGCCCAGACTGTAGTAATATTTGTATGGGACTGAATATTATTTTCATATGTAGCTATTTTTGCTCAAAGTTATTTTTTACTTTACATTTTTTGAGATCTTTCCAACTGAAAGCTTTTATTCAGTTCTATAATATTCTGTATTCATCAATGTATGCGTTTTCCTTTTAAAATCTACTCATGCAAATTGTCCAACGGCCAGGTCGGTTCTAACCGCTACAAACTGGTTTAATCCAACTCCGCTAGAAGACAGTTTCAGGCAGCTTTTCCTCTGTATATAGTCACTAAAATGGCAAAAAAATGTCCAAACGCTAGTGCGATATGATATAGCTTTGTGCCTTTTAGGAATCAATATGTACTTAATTTTTAATTCGTGTAGACTTTAACCCATTCATCAAAGAGCCAACGGCAAATATCCCTTACCATCCCCACCCCGACATGCCCCGACTATTCCCGAACGGCGACTCGTCGAGAGATATCTCAGAGCCTCTTGGACAAAACTAAACATCGCGAAGGCATTCGCGTTCAAAAGCCAAGTACTAATTAATACTAGAGCCCTTGTGACTCTCTAAATTAATAAGGACAGATAGGCACCATTACTGGCACCATTAACGGTAAACAACTTTGTTCATAGTATTTGACACTTCCACGCGAACGCGTTCGAAGCATTTGTTGCTAGGAATACTTAAATGAAGGCTGTGTTCATTGCGCGGTCGATACTCTTACCGCATACTAGTTAATTGGCATAACACGCAATGTATTATAAAGCACGCCGATAGTCGTGGACGTTTCGCGTTATGAGTAAATGCAAGAACTTAATATCAACCAAGGAAATAACTACAAAGCGCATGTTTAGACTTGTTTTAGTCAAGTGTAATTCTCAATTATCATATTGAGAAGAGTCTATAATTATAAGATTGTCTTTATAAGAGAAACTAAGGGTAGCTAGAGAACAATAGTAAAAGTGACTGTTTTTTATAAGTATCAGATTTGATAATAAAACAAAATTCACTAGATATTCGCGCCATGTCTGTTGCTTGCATGTTACTTTTTAATTTCTACGTTAGAGCAATGGTTGGAGCGAAGAGCTTCAACGTTATGACACACTGCTACTATGGCTGCTGCCTAGCGACCCGTTGAATGTTAGCATAGTGAAATGTTTGTACAAAATAGTATTCGGAGCGATGCAAGAATTGTATATACTTATTTCTTTAGAAATGGCCGCGAATGTAAAAAAATAACCCTCCTTTTTGGCATCGCCGCACTCGGGTTATAAAGAAGTGTCGAACCATTTCATTCGTGACACATCGTAGAACTAGTTCACAGTAATTTTTATAAGCAACAAACGAAAATAGTTTTAATCAGAAGCACCAGACGCCAGTACTAAACCATGATCGGTGTTACCATGACGTCTTCATGCGTTTCAATTCCGATTCAGTTTAGGTTCGCTCGCTGTCAGATCCATACTAAAAATGACAGCTAAAACCTGAACTGAGTCGGTATTGAATCATGGTAAGGCCCCAGAATGGGGTTGAAAGATCTGTCGTTTCATGTACAATTTGACAACTACCTATATGGAATAACAGTCATCTCCAATCCTCATTGCGGTGTAGTGTAAGGCCTGAGTGGACGCTCGAGTTGGGCATGCGGCGGGGCGGGGCGTGCGGCGTGTATCTTAAACAAATGAAACTCATACTGGTGTCCTGAGTCGACGCTGCACCCAGTGGCGTAACTATAACGTCTGGGGCCCGCGGCAAATTCGTCAGATGGGACTCCTTCCTCAATATAAAGAAGTGCATCAGCGTTCTGTGCTCTAAACCAAGCCAGTTCGGGGCTTAGAGCTAGGGGCCCCTGGCATTTTGCCACTGGCTGCACCAAGCCCTTTGCCGGTCCCCGCCACGCTGCACGCCCCGCCAAACGCTCCGCTTCGAGCGTCGACTCAGCGATCGCGTTATTCTGAGGAGTTGGCCGGGAGCAATTCAGCGTAATTGGCATTGGCAAAACACCTCCCGGTGAGCCAAGATACGAGTTCCTATCACGGGAAGTAACTTTTCGCAGTAAGCTGTCTTTTTACTTATCATACAAACCGTATTGAGATGTACTGTGCAATGGTTCTATGTGGGTTCTACTGTGAGTTGCAAAAAATAATCTTACCTTCCTATACTTCCTAAGTTTAGATCTGTCTCAGAGAACGGGTCTGTTGTAAGAATTAAACCACTTTTTTATTATTTTCGACCATTTCTAAACAAAAATACTTTAAGTACCTACATAAATTTAGTTATTAAAAACATTCCATATAAAAATTCGTTGTTAACTGCATTTGTTATATTGTAACACATATACAACGATTTATTAATATAGAGTAAGTAATAAAGGGTGTAGTGTTCTGCTCACATGCATGTGAGTAATTTGAATAAAATTTTATATGTAAATAAATAAAATTCTCGAGTAATCCATATAATTATATAAATGTAGGGTTGCTACATTTTTGTCATTTAGGCTATGAGTGCCATTAACGTTATTCGTTGGGTTTAAAATATAATTATATTAATTGTAATCTTTAAATTGTTAAGTTTTACAATGTATAAAACATTCCATTGTATATAAGTAGAAATGTTTTAGAATTAAATCTTTAATCCTTTCAACGAATAGACAACGATGTATTCAATCCATATTAAGTATAATTTTTATTTAATAAAATAGTCGTTTATAATAATATTTTATTTTTTATTTTATCACGTCTTCAGCGTCAGTGTGTGAAGGTTTCTTCAGGATTTTCCTTCACTGAAAAGCTCGTCGACGACCGGATAGCCTAGTGGTTAGTGACCCTGACTATGAAGTTAGAGGTCCTGGGTTCGAATCCCGGTAGGGGCAGACAGTTGATGAATACGAATGTTTGTGCCCGAATCATGGATGTTGTATGTACCTATTTATCTACAATATATAAGTATGTTTATCCGTTGCCTGGTACCCATAGTACAAGCTTTGCTTAGTTTGGGGCTGGGTCAATTGGTGTAATTTGTCCCAAGATATTTATTTATTTATGTTGATAAAGTAACATCAGCATCATTATATCAGCCATAGGACGTCCACTGTTGGACATAGGCCTCCCCCATAGACCTCCAGCTGCCTCGGTTAGAAGCGCCTTGCATCCACCGTGAACCCGCGACTTCAACCAGGGCATCCATCCACCTCGCTGGTGGACGTCCTACGCTGCACTCCCCGTGGATCGTTGGGGGTAAGAATGTTGTTGTCCCCCCCTCTTCCCGTTGGCGCTGTAGAAACGGGTTAGGGAGATGGGCAGCAGCGTCTTCTTGGGTTTTTTTCTAACTGACTACTGCTATTAGCCTCTGATGGCTTTTACAGCTTAGGAGCCGTCCATTAATCACGTGATCTTTTTTTAAGCATTTTTAACCCCCTCTCCCCCTTGGTGATACATGGTGAGGTTTAAGACTACCCCCCACCCCCCATCCAACATCACGTGTATTTTTCGTATCTACAAAAAATCTTAGATTTATTAGAACTAGAATTGTCTTGCGCGCGCAAGCGCGCGTGTTGAATTTATATATTAATTTGGTATCGAATATGTCATGATATATTTTTGTGTCATTTTACTATATAATACATGTAACTGTAATTTAAAAATCGCGCGTTTGAAAAAATAATGAAAAAATAAATACACGTGATATCTTACTACACCCCCCCTCCCCCCTTGTGACATTTCGTGATTTTTGTCAAACCCCTCCCCCCCCTTTCAAGCCTCACGTGATTAATGGACGGCCCCTTACCGGAGAGAAAGCGAGCCGCCAGACGGGCAGCTCAGCAAGGGGTCTTCTTGGATATCTACTTTACTATCCTATACTGCGCTCACCCCCCCCCCCCCCGCCTTTAAAGTAACAGCGTAAATTGTTTACGTGAAACTCGGTATTGGGCTCTTAGCACCTCTGACTGACTTACTCATATAAGACGAGTGCTACATCACGATTTCACGGGCTCTTTCAATGTGAAAGTTTTTCGACATGTATCAGGTACTAACCTTTTGGTATTTTATTCACAGTGATGTACCTCCGGTAATGGTAGGTAGAGATGCAGTGTGTAAATTTCATACGGGCATATTTTATATTTTATCCATATGTAATTAATGGTCATACGACTAGATAACGACCTAGTAGAGACTTTATACATCTCTACTACAGAATTACTATAGAATTTAAGTATTCTCACTATACTTTATTTTGAAAAAATGATTTTCTGCCAAGTTTCTTCTGGCACATTCTTCTTAGCAATGATGGTCTTCTTAAGTCATTCGGCAAGTGTTGAGATAGACAAATAATGTTATTTACTATGATAAGGTTTTGTGATGGCCCAGGAATCAGATTGGTTGGCTGTACCTACGAATTTGACAGTTGAAGGGCAAAGACTGAACAAAACTTAAGATGAAGTCAATAAAGCAAGGGTGAAAGCCATAAAAAAAAAAAGATGAAGTCACGCCTCTGACGCGATATACTTCACAGAACCTACTATATTATAGTTATATAGTTACGATTGTGAGTGTGAGTGAATGACAAATTTAATGGTTGAACAGCTCTGTGGTGCTAAGTATTTAGCTACTCCGAAATTCGATTTTCAAAGTTCATATCATACCGTTACCTCACTCATTTCATTCATGACTGTTAGTTTGAGCGGGAACGGTACGACACGAAGTTCGAAAATCGGATTTTGAGAAAAACAGCGCCATCTACTAGAAGCCGCAACAAATTAATACACGGAAAATCGTTATTAGGAAGCAGAACATTGCAGCGCGCTGTGCTTCGAAAGAGGTGGAGGCGTAGAACATCGAAGTGAACGTAAGTTAGGTACTTCAGCGGATAGATAGTTAGCGATACGTCTCATAGATGGCGCGTTGAAGACGTAGGCTCTGTAACTCTCACTGGTTGCTATCCTAAAATTCCGCTTGTTCTGACTTTTTTTTCCGTTTATAAATATGATAATAACACAATAATTATCGTTTCTGAGGGTGGCAGTTAGGATAGAAATACATGCATTTCGTGCTGTAGATAGAGTAACCGGATGAAAAATTTAAAAGTCCTGAAACAATGTTTTTCCGCAAACTTGTGTAAGTGTAAAACTCCGAAAACCTTTTTAAATTTTATTGAGAAATTAAATCGTAAATACCATAAACCGACTACAGGAGCCTATATAAAAATCCTGAAATCTCAGGACAAATCGTAAGATATGGCAACCGTACGGAGTAGAGTAGAGAACAGTACCTATCCAACTACGTACCAAAATACTTGTCATGGTCAAATATTGGTCAGTTGTTTGGACGGCTGGCAATGCCGTACCAAACGAAGTTTGACCTGTCGACCATCACGTACCTAAGTGAATGTTAGACTTTTCATTTTTCTCCGTTTTTGGTTCTTGATTGTAGTCAACTCACCGCCAATACCCGTTGACATTGCATAAGTCACTTTTGTTTTATTTATTTAATAGCTACTTGAGCAGTCTTTAGCCTAGTTAAACTTGCTAGAGAAATCCTGCAAGGTCCTCTACATTGCCAGGCCGTGATGCGAACGGGTTAGAAGTCGTTGAATCAGTGCCGCAATGTAAAGCGATGCAAGTCTAAACTGGGCTGAAGATGTGATTCTGTTGAGACATAGGAGCGCAGAGACGTGTAGAGTAGACTGGACAAACATTATTTGAAATCCAACATTAAAAAAGTAAAATGGCTCTAGCTCTATAAAAAAATATAAGGTCATGGTCAAACGAAAAAGAAATACATGTCAACTTGAGAATCACCTTTTGTTTTGTCAGTTACAAACAAAAAATAATATTTTTATTTTTCAGCTCTATCATAATTCCATGAACCCTGAATTCCAAAACCATGTAACAAACCATACAGTCCATACAGATTAATTATTTATAGGTATACCTACATATATTAGTAAGCATCAACGGTGTGAATGGTGGTTGATGTCATATATTACGTACATGGGTACGTGATAAAACTAACTAATGACACAATCAAGCGATCACCTAGATCTTGCACATTAAGTTCGCAGAGAACTAAACTTTTTATGTTAAACACACGCACTTAAGTAAGAGGTAGCCAAATATTAGCTGTTAATATGTTGAAAGTAGACTGACACGCAGATTATAATATGTATATGTAATTGCGGTGACGTAATAATTCTATGCATTGTACCTAGTTGATATTATTACATTATGCAAGTCCGAAACGTATGAGACTCATTATTTTTCTTTCTTTCTATGCATTGTTGGTCACGCTGTTATATTTTTGGAATGATATCGTACTTTATTTGTGTAGTTTCTGTCAGGTTAAAAACCTCTTTACGGTGCTAATATTTGTCAGTCGTTTACTGACAATAACTAATTTAAAAAAAATGTTTACGAACGACATTTATGTCATAGTTTTGGAGTCCTAAAATGTAAATGAAAAAACTTAAGGGCCTGTTTCATGACGTCATCATAGATAACTAACACTTAAGATAACTGGAACTTAACAGAGAGTGGTGAAACAGGCCCTTAAGGCCTCTTGCCGGGTATTTTTAATTAGTCGAGAGATAGCAACACCTAAGTGTAATGGCTAAGACTAAGGCTAATTAGTTCTTTTTAATCCATTACCGTTTGAGCGCCATCACAAAAAGCAATTCGTAAATAGCAAGTTCTAAACAACAAACTCCAATTTATTTTCACCTTATTAACCACACCTTCAATTCAAAAGAGTCGGAACAAAAGCCAACCAACTAATCATATTTATTTCCACCGGGTGTTTTCAACCGCATCCACACGTCGGTGTTAAATTTATGACAACCTTTCTCTGTCTGGCTCACTGCGTGCTGTATGAGAGGCTCTTTCTTTGTGTATTGAGCATCTCGAATGTTAAGTAAGACTACATCGTACTAGACGCGGAGCGGAAGCGAGGCGAGCTGCGACCAGTATGCTTAGTGTAATACTATGAGAACAGTTTGTTCCCGTTTTGATCCGCAAGTGGCGCTGACGATTATTCCATAGTAATTGAGACGTTTACGTGAACGCATTCGAGACGTTTTTATATGCGAAAACCTATGCTCTGAGTGTGCACGTGGTCATGCAAAATTAGCTCACAATCGTCTGCAGGGGCGTGCAGTGGGTTCTGACAGAGGGTAGGCATATTGACAACAAAACCCGTATTGGTACGAAGCATGTCGGGCACATTTACGTATGCTTGCAAGCACTGCTTATATGCCTGTAAGGGATGAACGCGTCTGATCGTCTGTCAAGGATATCTTTTCATGCCTTTTTATGTCAGTGTCTCAAAAAAAACTCTACCTCTTTTTAGAGGAGATCGCTGGTAGTTAGAAATGGGTTTCTCAACAGATGACGATCAAGAGCGGGTCATGAGTTTGTACCTACGTTAATACTACATAAGAGCCAACCTAATTGATAAAACTGATAGCCATTATTGTAAAAAAACTATATCTGCCTACGATGTAATTTTCTAAAAGACTTCAGTGGGAGCTGGGGGCCTTGACCACAGCCAAAAACTTATATAATCCGCCTTTGTTGACGTTGAATGCCTAATTTTATTGCCTGCAGTTCAGAAAATGCGCAGGCCTGCACATCACTTAGTTGTTACAAAACGATAGCTTCGCTTTGACTGGGCCACTGGCTCTATTCTTTTCCGCACCACGCGAATTTAAACCGTATCTTGGAGGCAACAACAGCATTGAACAGCAAGATTATAATTTACTACAACCGCGGAGGTATTGCGCGGATATTTGTAGAGATAGCGGCATCGGCGCACTTTCGGAGTGCCCAAGCGCGGAGAATATGAACAATGAGGTATTTACATAGGCTCGTATTTTTGAACTGAACTTGAAGCCGGGTGCTCATCTGCGAGCTGTAACCGCAACTGTTGCACGTTCCGCTCGCGGCAGGCTCGCGAGCCTCGTGCACATTAGGGTTTTTGGCTGTTGCACAGTTATGATTGTAGCTCACGGATGAGTATCCGGCTTTAAGTAGGTACTGTAGGTACCTAAGGTCGTTTTTGAAATTACGTTCTTATAAAATGTACCATTAAAAACGGCCTGTAATATAGTGTAGTGTTGTGTATTTATTTGCATATGCGTCAGCTATTATTTTATACTACACTCGTGCTTTGGCGAACATGATGGTATTTATCTTTGGTCATTGATGTAGATTTTATTCTTTTATAAACTGACTTCAAAAAAACGAGCAGGTTCTCAACTGGGTTGTATTTTCGTTTGATTCAATATCAGAAGCAGTCGTTGGCATTGTTGGCTTATAAACCGAGATGGATGATAGATGTAGAAATTGTATGTGTGCTTAAAATTTAAGATACTAGAGCATGATGAAAAATCGGCTTGTGCTTCAACCGTTCTTCCTCGCTCTTACTTTTTGTAACACGAAAATGGAATAAGAGAAAATAAAATTGATGGTAGCGAAAAAAGTGTAAAAAGGCGGTTAATTACAAAATAAAACCTAGTCTCGATTTCCATTCCACTTCAGACGATTTTTTTCAAAATATGTTGCTTTCAGACATCCAACCCTACTCATACATTTTCGAAAAAACCGGTGAAAGTGAATCTTCTTCCTGTCAAATAACCTTCCTTAAAAAATGCATTTGCCGACCTTAATCCTACACTGAACTGCAATCCACGTCGAGCCATCTTGAGCTCTCACTGCGAAAGATTTGCGATGCGTTCAGTTGACCACAGTCCGGCGCGTCCGTTGCACGCATCCACATCCGACACTGGCACGCGATAAAAAAAAAACAAAAAAAAATCAAAAATTTTCATCGCCATTTTGCGCGGGAATTGAGTGATGTGTCATTTTCAGTGCGTCAAGCAGTAAACTTTATCGAGTTTTGTTTGGTTTGAAAACTTAACGGTGGTTTTATGTTTACCGGCTCCGTATTGGGATAAGGATACATTACATTACTTTATCAAGCGGATTTTGCATTTTGCGCACACACGGATTACACCATGGTGAGTTTCAAGTCTTAATTAAATACGTATCTGGAGCTTTCATCGTTTTTACTGGTGCAAAACGTTTTAACGGCTTTTTATTTTTTACTTGAGGCCTTGTTTGCATAAGTCGACACGAGGAATGTTATGGTTAGTACCTGTACCGTGGATCGATTACTGTTTTTTTTACCTACGTAGAACTAATACTAGTAGTCTGTTATTGCGTACGATCACATAGAACCGTAAGCTGATTGGACTTTAATTTCATATCATGCCGTATTATTTATTGAAGTTATTACACAGCTAGTTGCTATATACTTATCTACAAAAAATATCATCCCATAAAAAACACGTGAAATGGGAAAGTTTCTTTACTCATCGGTAACCTAACGTAACGAATGGGCAGATTTAATTAAAATGTAAATATGTATGATATATACCTATGTAGTTCTGTGTATTAACAGATAACATTTGTCTGTTGTTATGTTTCCTTGTAGGACGAACTTAGTTGTACTTCCACGCTGGTCTGGGAGCAAAGAAAATACATAGAATGTACCAGTTGCATCTCTTCCCGCGCAGATGGTAAAAGCCCATCGAGGAAATCGGCGAACATCGTAGGAATCATGTTATAGGCGACGCGGCTAGCAACCCATCACTATTTTGAATTCCGTTTTCTCCTATACGCCCAAAATCATGCTAAACGTGGACTTTACGTCTTGTCACCTTAGGCTCTGTCTACTCTGTATGGGATAAAGACGTGATTTATGTACGTATGTAGGACGAACGCATTTGAAAAATAGGTACTTAATCGTTGTAAATATAAAAAAAAAGAATTCTTTTTTCAAATGACCCTACGATTAAGCTAGAGGGTTAAATAAGTGTTCAACTAAAAACTAGTTGCCGATATATTCGATCTATGTATGAAGGAGTTCGATAAGTCGGCGTTTTTGTAGGCTTCAGTCAACACCCAATTCCATTTCAGCGTTAATATCAACTTTCCCGGCAGTTTTCATCCTCCTTTCACATCAAGTTTTTCTCATAACTAAAACCGGATCAAAAAACATCTTTGTAGATACTTCGCTAATGTTACTCGAACATTACTCGTTATGCAACGTATGCAGGCCGTTACGTGCTCCCTGTGTTTGTCTCTGTTGAGGATTGTATCCGAGAGATCCAATTTTAATTGACGATGGTTCGATGAGAAATTTCTATTTTCCTGCTCACTTAAATAACTCTGTCCTATCGGCTATCCTATCGGCTTTGCGGTCATTCTGACTCGTGTAGGTATAATTGTCAAGATATATGTAAATGTATGAAATGGCTGGCAACGCATCTGCAATCCTCATCCTCTA
Source organism: Pandemis cinnamomeana (assembly GCA_932294345.1). Taxonomy (NCBI): domain Eukaryota; kingdom Metazoa; phylum Arthropoda; class Insecta; order Lepidoptera; family Tortricidae; genus Pandemis; species Pandemis cinnamomeana. Next base: position 6,464,304 of record OW028720.1, read on the forward strand.
GCATTGCGGGTATCCATAGGCGATGAAGCTAGCTGGTTTGCCTTCCTTATCATATAAAAAAATGCGAAGAGTCTAAACAAAAATAATAGTCGTTAGTTGGCTTGGCTATTTCTATGAGTTTTTCGATAGATTTCTTTCGGTTTGATAAAACACTTATGGGAAGCGGTTTTGATAAACTGTAGAATAGGTATCTTACGATAGTGACTATTGTCACAATTACTATACATAATTGTTTAAGGGGCTGGCAAATCACTCGTAATACCTCTTGGGTTATGGGAATCCAAGGGCGGTAGTAATTGTACAAAAAATGTTTTAAGTATTACCAATCCTGTAGCGTTTACAATTATCAAACGTATTTAAATATCGCCATGTTTTGTAATGTCTAGCCACAGCTGAGCATAACTTGGATTAGTTGTAAAACTTTTTAATGGACGATTTGCCGATTTTAACGACCAATAAAATTCATAGTCTAATCTTGTCTTGTTTAATATATTAAATGTTCTCTGGTATGTAATGATAAATGATCGTGTTTAGTGTCGTTGCCACAACATTAGTAATATACGTAATGTTTAGACATGCACCTGTACAATTATAGTAACAGCTTCATTAATCTATGCCTTAAGAGGTAGAACTTATCTTGAAGATTAATATCGTCTCGTTACGATTATCTTAAAAGATGAACTTACACAGTTTTAAACTTAAATTAAGATCCAAGATGGCACCGACGTAAAGATTACGCAATAATCAAAATAAATTAAATTAAATGTTACCACTCTCGTTTTCTATCGAAGCTTTGTTTATTATAACCTTGTCTTCATGAATTATTGAAATTAAGTGAAAGTAAAAAATCCGCCGCTAACTCTTTCTGACGTGGACTTACTTAACGCTGCCCGTTAGAGGTGAGGCGGCCGGTAATGTTATAGCCACGAAATTAATTATGTTCTGCCTGTTAACGTATTATAAAGATTTAAAAACGCTCTCGGAATATTAGGTTTTGAACGGGAATAGCTCGGACCATTTGGATAGAAAGTATCTTGTAATATGTGCAGCTCTGATTTATAAAAACGAAATAAAGGTAATTAAAAAATGAAATTATTTAGTATCTAGCCAGGCGTTATAGTCTAGAAAAATTGCATGTCTGTCTAAATCTGTAGAAGTTATTTATATGGAAAGTTTATTATTGCTGCGAAAAGTTAATTAAGTTGTCGATCAAGATCACGCGTTTGCTTCAATCGCGTGAGCAAATTCCAGCCGTAAACATAACTGTTCGTGCCCGATATATCACAGGGTTCATCACTAAATTGTGATCACATCTTTTGACAGTCCATACCGACACCTTTTTCTGTCAGTGAAATCCAATGTTACACGGAATGGAATATAAGAAGGAGGTATTGATACCTATTTTGGAGGCGATTATTTTGAACACTTCATTTTGTAACCAATCAACTGAGTAACTGACAATTTAATCAAAACTTGCTATTCGATTTTTACCCAATCCTTGTGGACCGATTGTTTGGAAATTTGGTACATTTACTTTTTTGGTTATTCAAAGACTGCTTCGTTTTGTAATTAAGATAGTATATTTTAGTTCAATCAATATTTTGCAATAACTTCGTCAATACTGTTAATATTTCCGCCGTATTATCGTCAGCATCAAAAATTAATAAAAATAAAAGTGAAGTAAGTGTGTGTCTAGTATGCTCTAGTTAACTTGTCTAATGTTAGGAGTCAAGTACCTACATCATAAAAGTTCAATTTTACTTTTCGAGTAGCGCACGGCTGCGAATCACGCCCCAGATTGATATGAAGACATACTTTCTGTGTATGACTTGCCGTTCGTCACTGGCGAAAACGAAAAGCCAACAAGTAAAATAATTTATTATAATGAGGCTGCCAGTGTAAATATCTTCTCTCCCCGGGCTTGCCTTCTTCATTACACAGCGTAATAATAATACTGGCGAATTACTGTCACAGGCTTAGCTACATGTACTCTTTAATTTAGTGCTGTAACTTTGTTGCACCGGAAGAAAATGTTGCAGCCAATTTAACAATTTACATACAAACAAAATGGTCTCTGATAAAGATCGAATCCAAAAAAGTTGCCGAAACAGTGTTTCCGCACGTCTTTCTTAAAAACCTTAGGACGTCATTCTTATTATTATTTTGTTTTTTAACTTATACTTTAATGTACTTTACATTAAAGTATATTTTTTCGACTGATAGTTTAACCGTTGATTGCCGATAACCGCTGACGAAGCCTTAGAGATAGGTGAAACACGTGTCCGGAGTATTGTTGATGATTTGATTTTCAAATATTTAGACGCAAGCGCGGATATTTTGTATGAATTGATATCAGTATTTTGCGGAGTAGTGAAGTAAGGTTATCCGTTTAGTTTTACATATTCTAATTAATCCAATTTGCATACTACAACAGACTAAATGCCAAGCGGTTTTATGTTCACCATATTATTATCTTAACAAAGCGTATTTTATTTAACAATATAAAACTCGACCTGAACCTGTTGATACCGCGCATAAAAAGCATGTCTCACAACAAATTCATAAATTGAAAAGGCCAAACTTTTGTCGAAGACACACTTTTGCAGGATGACTCGTAACATTTTGCCAGTATGGCACTCGTCTCAGCCGTCAGTTGGGTCAACAGTTATTAAGAATTTAAAATCTCTTCATGAAGTATTTACTTTTATTCACCTGCCAGTATCGTGAAAGTTAATCTTTGCCGAGAAATGTAATTAAATTAGCATTAAAAGCAATTTCTGTGCGTTTGAATAATAGATGAAGACAAAGTAAATATAGCAGTGAAGTAACTATCGTAACGGTTTTTGGTGTGAACAAAACTGTAATTTATGGTTTGTTATGACGGCGAGTTACTTGTGCAAGGACCAGTCGCATGCGTTTTTCGGTTTTCAATTTTTGCTTGACATCGAAAAATATTCACGGACGTGTTTTTGTTTTGATTATAATAACAAAAAAATATTATTGATTAGTATTATCTAAAAAAAATGGCCAAGTGTATTTTAGAATCGGGCTCAGTTATTACAGACAAAAAGGGCAGGTAGATTTCGCAATAAATTTATTAATATACTTTGTCAAGCAAAGTCATGACTTACTGTAGGTACACGAATTAAACGAATCTTATACTCTAAGCTTTATATTGTTCTCAGTCGTACATTGACTGCAACCTGCCCAATTTTTTTTAAATAGAATACTTTAATTAATGTTATTTTTATTTTTTTGTGATTGTATCTGTTTCTTTATATTTGTATAGTAAAACATTTACTTACTTACTTCACTTTCCTGCCAGTTATTACTTTACGAGCAACAACTGTGTTTAACAATAAATCTAAAATATCACCAAATACCTATTTAGAAACTTTTTAATCGTACACGTACTATCTCGCACTCTACTGAACCAAACCACTTGTGAGCACGCGATGCACTTGCTACAATTCTAAAGATGTAATAAAACTATAAATTAATAGCCTATTCTAGGTTAGTGTGTAGAAAATTCTTTACACGCCTCAAAACATCCGTTAAATTCATGAATTGAACGAGTGATAGCTCTAGATTATAATGATCGGTTGGTTTCATCGTGATACATATATCTTTTAAAGAAATTTTAGTTTAGTTTTGTGCGCACATAATTAGTTATGTTTTGCAAAATTTGTCAATAAAAGCTTGGTATAGACTAGGAGTTTTCATGAACAAACGTATCGTCTAGCAGAGCCAAGACTGCGTGGCAGTCAAAACCTTAAACTAGAAAAATTAAAATAGAGAAACATGTATTGTGGCTTAAGCTATTTATACCTACTTATACCTCTGTAAATATCTACTGTAAACCTGAGAACAACGATCGCTTTAGTAATGGTGAATAAAATTAAAGGTTGCTCCACTTACCTTATTTATTAAGTAAAAATACGTGACACAAACAAGATGCAAAACGCTGAAAAGATGATTGATTGTTTGGACACGAACAGCCTTCAATTGTCTTCCGAATAAAGCCAAAATTTCACCTTCCTTTGACGGTCTTCATCACAGTATGACTTGTATTCCTTTGTTGTATGGTTTAGAATAGAGTTTATTTAGTTTTTCGACTAGCAAGTCACGTCGCTGTCGTTTTTAGCCGTTCGTCCAGGATTGACCATGGGGCTGCATTCCATTCAGAGTTCATGACATGACTTTGCTTTATATTGTCTTATCGTCAGTTTGGATCCAGTGAAAGTTTGGGTCAGGTGTCACGTTACATGGATAATGAAAATGATAGTAATACTGTTATGATTTTAATAATGACTGACTTTTGTTACCTTCAGATGTTATAAAATAAAAGCCAGGCCACTTTCTTCGTCGATACTTGCCTTAACGTCAAAACGTCGTTATTTACAACTAGCTCTGCTGGCACCCACGAGTTCGTTCGCGAACACTTCACTTTAAAGCGAGTAGGTACTTAAGCATTTAGTAACAATATATTTCCTTTTCTACATTCAATTTTGATAAGATGAAGCCTATTTGTAGCATAGAGTAAGCTTTTTAATTGATTTCAATTTATAAAGCAATTGCGCCGCCGGGAAGATAGATATATATGTGATATATTAAATGAGTTATTAAATTTAATGGGACGACTTCCAAGACCAGGAAATAAACATAGGACTTACCTATTTTAAGGATGTGGCTCTTGACGCTTGGGGCGTCCCCCTTCTGTAGCGCAGCTTTAGTTTTCTTTAGAACTTTATAATTCACTTTTGATTGCTACCTAGTTATCATTATATAATGTGTGTTATTTTTAACTATATAGTTCAGACCAGTGTTTAGATAGATCATTTTACTTTTCTCTTTAATACACATCACAAATTTTGGCGGAGATGCCAATCCAAGAGGAATTTAATACATTAACATATCCTAAAAGTATTCATATTTTATCATAGTTTAATTTTTTTTGTAATTCCCCTCTTATATCACCTAATACCTAGTTTAATACACATACGATATAGCAATATTTATGTCATTCAACCACGTGATTATATTCTCTTTGTATTCAACCTCAATTCAATTCAACCTGTAACGCGTATATGTATGTAAACTCTATATGTGCAATAAATCACATAGTATAAAAAATCAGCACGCAAGAAGAAGTACAAAGATGAACTTATCCCTAAAGTATATGTATTTCATAATTCTGCAATGGACAATTAGATTAAATTAAAGTTATAACATTAATAACTGTGAATAAAGGCTCTCCCCAAAGATGTCCAGTGTTCTCTATTTTTATTTTTGTTCTGTTCGCGTGTATTTTAGAAAGAAAGAAATTAAAGGCCAGTAGCCTTTAATTTCTTTCTTCTTTCTTTTTTCTCCTTTCTTCTTCTTCTAGTTTCAGTCAAACAATAATGTAATATACTAATGTAAAAACCGAGATTTATGCAATGTCTGTTACAATTTTCCAAGACTTGTTCTAATCGACTTAGCCACGGTGTATGTTAACTTAGTCCGTAATATCCAGAGCTATTGCGGGTCCGCTTGCTAGACCGACGAAGATTAATACTTTCCGCTAGATCTCCCCGTGCCATGCTATATCTACTCATAATAATTGAGACATTTATGTATTACCTATGGACCATAGAATACGAAACGCTCAGATACGGCCGATACGGGACTTACTATTAAAATGAAGATGAATTAAAAGTTTGAATATGAAATTTCAAGTTGGACATAGAAACACGCAAATATTGAATTGCAATATTTTTTCACATTCTCGTGCGGTTTTATTTTCATCTGGAACTAAGAAACATGTTAAAAAAGCCAATCAAGTACGAAGGACTCACACCTAAGTACAGATCTAAAAAATATGTTTAACACACGGTAATTTTTGTTTGTATCATTACGTTGTTCGTAGCCCAGATTATTTTTCATTAATTTTAATTATTATTCACGTTTCTGAGAAAAAGGAATTCGATATACATATAGGAACAGATTGACAGACAGAGACGGACGACGAAATAACCCTATAAAAGTTTCTTCTTTCCTTTAATAAGCCAACCAATTGAAAAGGATCCAAAAGACAGATTGATCTATCATCAGCATTGATAAGTATTGAAATGTCCGTTCGAATATCACCGAAGATGATTTCCTTTCACCGAAATCACATTCTGTAGTAGAAATACTTCTCAAAGCTGCTATTAATAATAATGACTCAATCGTTGCGTACAATTTCTAAAAAGTTATTTATGATCATGAGAATTTATATGTATTGTAGCGGCACTCAAAGTTGCATTAAGGTCTGTGGTCCTAACCTAATGCCTTTCGATCCTTTCTTTGTATCTTTTATACAAATAGTTTTCTTTTTTCCAAGTATAATAATTTACCCAATGATTATAATATCCAAAGTTCAAATGAATTGAAATTTTGACTACTTTTTAAGTAAAGTAAGTGTCAATGCATTTTGATTCTGAATTAGTTTTCGTACAGGGCTTTCCTCCCTAGAAAGAATGAGAAAGAGCTACCTACATAGCATCATATTTCTCGTCCTCGGGAAATTGTATTATTTGGCCACAGGTTGGTGTAGATTTCGTTTACCTACAATATTAAAAGGAAAGATTAAATATTCGTCTAAGGACGGTCATCATTAAAAGCACAACTATCATTGACCGTGATCACCTCTTAAGATTGCCGTGAGAATGACAAAGCGATTAAGTCAGGTTTATATATTTTTACAAGTAGGTAAAAATCATCAGTTGACTTACGATAGTAACTATTTAAATACTAAATGATTTAAATTTCGTCGCGTATTATGTCGCAGTTATTTATTATCGCTCGCTTGCACCTTCCATGCTGGTCTGGAGGCAAGGAAGAAACTTAGAATGCACCAGTAACTTCTCTTCCCGCGCAGATGGGAAAAACCTATCGTGGAAACGGATAAAAATCTTAGGGATCATGGGCGATGCGGCAAGTAACCCATCACTATTTTGTTTCCCCTTTCCACCTATACGCCCACAATCATGCTAAACGTGGCCTAGGTCTTGTTACCGAAAGCAGATACTGCTCTGTCTAAGGGATATAGACGTAATTTGTGTATGTATGCTCACGTGCAGGTAATGGTTTTCTTACGCGTGAAAAATGCGCCTTAGGCACCCCTATGTTTGAGGCAATAGGGGTATGTGAGGCTCTCCCAAGGTGGGCATACTGACTTGAAACCATAAACTTTCCCTTTCACGGGTTCGTAAAGTGACGACTGCGACACCTACTCGTCGCCTCGGGATCACAACGACAACAACCAACCGCCGAGAATTTCCAAGCCGTGTAATGCACTACTTGTACCGCTAGTACCGCTCTTAGGCACATTTCTTAGGTGCATTTTGATGGGTACTGAAATGTTGTAAGTGCGAACTCAACTACTTTCGACCCGCTGGTCACCGGAAGCATCTATCAGGTGCGTAGAAATTTCCCTGGAGATATCTCGCGCGCCTGGGCCCCACGGGTTAGCGGGGTGGCAACTATTTAGGGCAAAGAATAAGCCTCGGGATTCAAGGCGGCAATGCTGCCAGCCTTCTGGATACAATGAGCAGTGACAGTGGCCAGGGAGGGATGTTTTATTTGTTGTTTAAGTTAGGTTAGGTTTAGGTTTAAAAAAAAAGGTTAATTTTGTACATAGTATTTAGGTATTTTTTTAATTATTTGTCTGTACAATACAGAAATAATGTAATTTTTAAAAACTGTATAGATTCAGGCATTACATTGCGGAGGTCCATGTCAAAAAATAAATGGATAACTGTAGCATGTTGGATCTGTGCTGTGGTCAACCAATCTTTCATTCATTCTTCTCGGTCTGGGTACGGGTTTGAACTGTTGTAGCTCATAGCAATATAATTCTAATAAATGTTATTCACAATAATAAGTCAGTGTTATTAATTAATTAGCATCTCGAACTTATAGTGGATCTCAATATATAACAATGGCGACGATGGAAAACGGATTATAAAGATATAAGTGAAATAAAATTTACGCGTGGGTCTTTGAAGAAAAATTCACAATCATTTGTTTGTTTTACATGTCAATCAAAGAAGACTGGTGAGAACTGATTAATTAGTCACATGTAGCGAGCCTGTGGTAAGAGTGAATTCGTTCGACTCGTTCAAGACTCGTTCGTTCACCTTCCTTCATCATTCCGTTCGTTCGGCGAATTTCAGTGACGACGCCATATTTGTTGACATACAAAATACAAATTAAAGGAAATGCTTTTGAATAATTACATCGAGCACATTAAAGAAAAGAAGACCGGTTGGATTCAAAATTTATCAAGAACAGAATTAATTACAGTTTTAGAAGAAGCTAAATTACCTACCGAGGAGGATTGCAGTATCGACCGTTTAAGAAAGCAACTAAGAGACTTAGTGAAAAGTGGACAGTTATTGTTGCAATTACCGGCGCAAACTACAACTGACGAAAGTGACGAAGATAAACCTACACAAATTTTAGATATCTCTACAGAAATAGCGGTACAACCAAAAATGAACAGCAATTATTATGGTCGCATAGAACTTTTCAATGGCAGTAACTTCGATCTTTTCGAACAGCAGCTAGAGTGCATTATAACCTTAAACGATGTTCCGGAAGAGAAGAAAACGCCATTGCTGTTAACAAATTTAACGCCAAAAGTTCTGGAGACATTAAATCATCTCTGTGCTCCAGATAAACCTCTGAAGAAAGAGTATTCTAAACTCATTAAATTGTTGGAGGAAAGGTTCGCAAAATCGACGTCGTCTGTATTAGACAGAGCCACTTTTCGATCTCGCAACCAAGGACCTCAAGAAACAATAGAAGAATATATTATTGAACTAAAGAAATTAGCCAAAAAATGTGCCTTTAAAGATATGGAGGATCAAGTAAAAGAAAAATTTATAGATGGAGTCAGCAAACCACTAATAAAATTCGAGTTGCTCAAGAACGGCGAGAATACTTTGGAGAAGTTAATAATATTAGCCAGGACAGTAGAAGCGGCAATGAAACAATCAAATATAAACGACTATGAGTCATTGACCTCTTCCAATGCCAATGAGTCAAAGGAAATGTTCTATGCTGGGCAAAGAAAAACTTCAGGAAGAGTTCTAACTAAATTATCGAAGCAAACAAACCGGTTTAAACAAGATCAAAATCAACAACATACTCAGAAAAAAGAAGAAATGACATGTTTTATATACGGAAAAAACAATCATCTACAAGCGCAGTGTTCATTAAAAAATAAATTTTGTTCTGAGTGCGGCAAACAAGGACATATTTTTAAAGTGTGTCGTTTTCGTCAATCGCACAAACTGGATGTTGTGGATGAAGATATTGAAAGTGATATACAAAAACTATTTGTGAGTGAGGAGGACAATGCTACGATGTACAGTATGTATAAAAATTGTTTAGTCAATAGGAAGGTGCCGGCACAGTATGTTGATATCACAGTTGAAGGGAAATCAGTTAATTTGGAACTAGATACTGGGTCAGAGGTTAGTACCTTGACAGTTGAGGACCAAATTAAATTATTTCCCAGTAAAAATGTTGAAGATACCAACATTTCATTCAAAAATTTTGACCAGAGTTTGTCAAAGCCAATAGGGATTGTGAAAAATATAAATGTTGAGTGGAATAACTTACAAAAACAAGTAAGTGTTTATATTGTCAATAATGACAAGCCAAGAATACTAGGTAGAGATTGGCTTAATGCATTTGGACAGTGGCCTTTGGAATTAAATAAGCAAAATTGTGATCAAAAGCATAATGAAACTTGTAATCCAGTCGAAGTAATTAAAAACAAGTTCATGGAAGTATTTACACCGGGGTGGGGAAATTTTAAGGGAGAATGTATTACTTTGAAGTTAAAAAGTGATGCAAAACCAGTATTTTTGCCTGTGAGACAAGTTCCTTTTGCACTGAAAGATAAAGTAAAAAATGAAATTAAAAGATTATTAGACAACAAAAGAATTGAACCAGTCAAATACAGTGAGTGGGGTACTCCTGTTGTTCCTATTTTAAAACCAGATGGATCTGTACGATTATGTGGTGACTACAAGGTTACACTTAATCCACACTTAGAGACTGATCATTATCCTCTTCCACATATTGAAACTATAATGCAAACTCTTAAAGGTGGTGAATACTACTGTGAACTTGATTTGAAAGAAGCTTATTTGCAAGCACCTTTGGACTCAAAATCCCAAAATCTAACTGTAATAAATACAGAGTTGGGAATATTTAAATATCTTTATTTGCCATATGGGGTAAACACTGGTCCTGGCTCATTTCAGCGATTGATGAGTCAAAAGTTAAGTCACATACCAAATATGGTTGTCTTTATAGATAATATATATATACGAGGTCAGGATTTAAAAGACATGTCTAGAACATTAGAAACTGTGTTGACTGTATTAAAAGAATCCGGATTAAAAATCAAACCGGAAAAGTGTAAATTTTTTAGGAGGAGTATAAAAGTTTTCGGCTATAATATTGATAAAAATGGGATTCATATAATTGAAGAGAATATACTGCCTATTATACAACTACCACCCCCAGTAAACATGACATTGTTAAAATCGTTTCTGGGTAAAATTAATTATTACTCACGGTTTTTGAAAGATATGGCCACAATATTGACTCCTTTGTATGAGTGCACCAAATTGAGTAAATTTACATGGAATAAAGAATGTCAACAATCTTTTGAATTAATAAAAAAAAAATTAGCATCAGCACAAAGCTTAGCTCATTATGATGCATCATTACCGCTGATTTTATCATGCGATGCAGCAGCAGAGGGAATTAGTGCTGTTTTGTCCAATCGTGGATCGGACAACATAGTGAGACCGATTGCTTTTGCAAGCAAAAAACTTACTGATAGAGAAAAAAAATATAGCGCATTGGATAAGGAAGCAATGGCAATCATTTTTGGAATCCACAAATTTTATAATTTTGTGTATGGTCAACATTTTGAATTAGAGACTGACAATTCGGCCCTGGTAAGGATATTTGGCCCCAACAAAGGTATTCCAAAAATGGCTGCTAAGCGCTTACAACATTATGCTATTTTCCTTTCTGCATTTTCATATAAAATAAGACACATACCAACGAACAAAAATCCAGCTGATTATTTATCTAGGTTACCAGGAAATGATAAAAATAACAACACTATGAAAGATAACTTGTCAGTTTGCACTAATTATATTGATGCTTCTGAGGAGGAGGTTATTAATTGGGAGATTGTTCAAAAAGAAACTTTAAAAGACACTTTATTATCCAAAATTTTAAGGTATAGTTATGATGGCTGGCCTGATGTTAATTTAATTGAAGCAGAATTAAAACCATTTTTTATAAAAAGGAATGAAATCAGTATTGACAGAAATTGCTTATTTTGGGGACACAGAATTATTATTCCTAGGTCCATCAGAAATGTCATATTAATGGAATTACATAAAAGTCATTTTGGCAGCAGTAGAATGATTGATATTGCTAAATCCTACTTTTGGTGGCCAAAGCTAAATGAGGATATCATTGATTTAACAAAAAAATGTGTTAACTGTTTGTCATATAGAAATACACCTGCAAAAACTATTTTAAACCCATGGCCAGTACCACCCTCAGCTTGGTATCGTATTCACGCGGACTATTTGGGTCCCTTGTATGGTAAAATGTTTTTAGTTATTGTTGATAGCTTCAGTAAATGGCCTGAAGTTTTTCAAATGGCTAATATTGGGAGTAATCTTACAATCCAAAAATTTAAAGAGGTGTTTTTGCGGTTTGGATTTCCTGTACAGCTGGTGACAGATAATGGTACCTCTTTTACTAGTCAGGATTTTCAAAGGTATTGTAAAAGTGTTGGCATTAATCACACACTTACACCTACATATCATGCAGCCACAAATGGGGCTGCAGAGAGATTTGTGGAGACATTTAAATCTAACATAAAAAAAATAGTAGATAGTGGAAAGGGACTTAGCTTTGCCATTGGTATATTTTTGGCTGATTACCGAACAACACCTCATAAAGCCACCGGGGTTTCACCTGCTAAACTTATGTTAGGGAGGGAAACAAGGAATCGTTTTTCTCTGCTCAGACCTACTCCGATCTTCCAAGATCTTCTGACAAAACAGAGAAAAATGGTAAATAACTATGGTGGTTCCAGGGATATAAATTTTAATGTTGGTCAAAAGGTAATGACTCGAGACTATAGAAAGGGGCAAAAGCCATGGGTTGAAGGCATAATAGTGGAAGAGTCAATTCCTGGAGTCACTTACTTTGTTGATGTAGATGGTTTAAGATGGAAAAGACATGTTAGTCAACTTTTACATTGTAGTCAAGTAATGAATTAGTTGTAAGGTTTCAGTTTTAATACTGATTTTTTTTATTTTTTTTTAGTTGTATGTGTAAGGAAGAACTTATACTGGTATAATTTTTTTTTGTAAGCCGGGAAGAGTGTAGCATGTTGGATCTGTGCTGTGGTCAACCAATCTTTCATTCATTCTTCTCGGTCTGGGTACGGGTTTGAACTGTTGTAGCTCATAGCAATATAATTCTAATAAATGTTATTCACAATAATAAGTCAGTGTTATTAATTAATTAGCATCTCGAACTTATAGTGGATCTCAATATATAACAATAACTTTACTCGGCGAACATCGGAGCGTGAACATCCGCTGAGGATGCCTCGGAGAGAGGTGAAACACGTGTCCGGAATATTCTATGTGATGGTGGTGGTTCTGATTGTCAATTCGGTTGTTTTTCTGTTGTTTTTGTTTTGTGTTGTCATTGTTTTCTTAAACATTGACTGCATTAATAGTATTTGACGGGAACGTGACTTTTTTTGCATGATTTGACCTCACTATATCACGGAGTAGCAAAGTAAAGTTATCAATTTTATATTACTTTCATCAATACTCAAAGGACCAATCGATTGTCCATCGACAGTTCTATTAAACAATGCATCGATTTCTACTTTCTTAACGCATCCGTCTAATAAACATATCGCATAATATGCAAATTGGGGGTCTATTAAGTTTCCAATCCAAGGTCGTTATTGGGATCGCTCGAAATCCGGTTACTTAGTTTTTCGATAGCATCTGCCGAAACGAAACACTACAACGGATGATTATTTCAAAATAGCGGTAGATAATTGCGTGAAATTAGATTAAGTTCTTTGGGTAATGATTGAACAAACGGGTTAATGTGCTTAGAAGGTATTTGTCTGATGCAGAGTACGAAGAATACCAATAAATTTACCGACACATAGATTTTAGCGGCACAAAATTTGGCCCAGATTCCTTTACGATTTGATCCTTGCTTACTCCTATATTGCATACACGTGAGGGCCACATCAAAAAAAAATTTAGAAATAAATTGGAACGGAGGCGAAGCAAGTGCACTGAAAAAGGCAAAAAAAAACAAAAATAAGCGATTATGGATAAGGAAGATAAATGTAATTTAAGAAAGTAAGAAGGTAACCCAGTTAGTATGTATGTGGGGGGTAATTGGTGGAACCATCGAACCGATATGCTTTTGGTAGGTAATCAAATATTCTTATTCACTACAGGTTGAATAATTAGTACTGTTGTACTAATCCAACGAAGCGGCTCATGTAGCTGTATTGGCTGACGTTTCATTTCCTATTCCGCCGAGTGTTAAGCTCCGTATAGAATTCGAATCGATCATAACAGAAAGTTCAAAGTTAAGGTCAGATAAATTGATATAGACACGAGTGATTCTTTATTGTTTGGGGTTCTCCAGTCTACATTTGCTCATCATCTTTATATTTTATAATAAAGGTATGGTTTGTTTCATTTAAAATGACGAAAAGTACTTAAAACCGACGTCTATTGTTCAATTGTTAACTTCAAGTGGGGTTGTAAAACAATTAGTGTTAGCTAAAAGTATACCGTGAACAAACAATCTTGATAGTTTTGATGTTGTTGGTCGGTGTTACACTAGACGACGTGCGTTTCTAAAATAATAATTATATACTGTGTCAATATCACTTTGTAGGTACAATCTTTTAATAGTAGGTGTAAGACATTTTTACCCGAATGTTAGCCGCACTGTAATTGTATTTGGAAAACAATATTATACACCTATTATACTTAAAAGGGTCCAGTTCAGGTAATAAACAATAATCAATAACCTGGCTATATGTAATATGTGTATGTGTTGATTTTTTGTGTAAGTTTTAATAATCATATTTTAAATAAAATTTAAAATCTTTAATTTCAAAGATCAAGAAGGGTTGAGCTACTCCAGTACACGTGCCATACTTCGGTCAGTTTTATTACGTCTCTTTGTTATTTTTTCCATTCATATTCAGCAACAAAAGAAGTTGTAAAATCCCGTGTTAATTGCATTTTCGTCATTTTAAAAGAAACACACTATACCTATAGATGTTCCTAGCCTTTGAACTGCTGAGAAAAGGCCTCTTCTTTCTTACGTCACTCATTTATGTGGGGGTGCGTGATACTTTCATTTATTTGTTAGACGTCCGAATGATCCTGTCAATTTCTTTTCGGTCTACAGTTTATAGCCATGATTAACTCATAAGATAGTGTCACTTTACATAAAAAAGGTTGTATCCAAAATACAATTAAAAACACTTATCATCACGTGCATGTGTAGATTTTACATCATTAACCAGTGGCACTTCAGTCTAAACATTGTTCGAACATACAAATTTCCAAAAATTGCACAAAAAGGTCCTTTCATATATAATATCTTCTGCTATTCTTTAACGGTTAACTATTATAGTGTTTTATACTTAATGCACATTATGACTAGATACGGAACCATTATTGTTCTAGACCCAATAACGTTTTAGAAGTAGCGGTTACTTTACAGCCCTATAACCATAAATACTTGTATCGGTTTTTAATATTTTTACGACCGTTTTAGTGGTCTGACGATTTCAATTATGTAGCTTCTTGGCTTGATAATAGCAGAGAATAGGTAATAAGGTATTAAATGTGATCATGCATTTGGAAAACTGCTTTTCTGAATGTAATATAAGTTTAGTGTTTTTGAAATTGTTTTTGTAAAAAAATACAGATAAAGAATCGAAATAAGAAATACAGAGAAAAAATAAGGATATGTAGAATAGAAATACTTTGAAATAGATTTCGGTAAACAATTCTTAAAGCTTATAAGTTATAATAACAAACTTTTGTTTGTCCAACTAGCTCTGTATTATTATACATAAAACACAGGAAATTTACAGGACAGAACATAGGTACACAGAAAATCGAATGTGTCCGTTAATAGTCTTTTCCAGTTAACCGTCAAACGATTGACAGGGCAACGGAAACATACGTTGACAAAATTTAGACAGAATTTGGATGAGAAAACATTGCCGCAAAACAAATACTCAAATAGAAGCCAACCGCTGCAGAAAACACGGCTCGATGACAATCAAACACGATATCTGCGAGAAAAAAGTATTTGATTGAAAGATTGATTGAATGATCGTTAATTGAATGATTGTCACGAGTGTCGCCCGGCGGTCACGCCCTTGGCTGGTTCCTAGTTCCATTTGCACGGAAACAACGCTAATTCATGTCTGGTATAGTTGCGACAAAAAGTACTACTTAATCGCTATAAACTGCTTTCCATTTTGATAGTAAGTAAGTAAGTAAATGCTTTATTGTATAAATATAAAGAAGCAGCGACAAAACACAAAAAAAGACCTTAAATATATGCACAAAGGCTTATTAGTCTTAAAGGTTTATTTAAGATGAAAATCAACCTAAATAACTTTTGACCTTAAAAAAGTGGACTAAAAATTGACTTGCAAGATTTTAAGTAAAAATACACTGTCTTAAAATTAAGCCGTAATCCAGAGGGTGGTTGGTTTACTTTAACTGAACACCCCTGTAAATGTATTTCAGGGTTTTAAAACTGTGGTCGACAAATGTTTCCACTAATTGGAAGGTATCAGGTTTAAAAGCGACTTATTTAATTCTCTTTCCATGTATCCAATTAAAGTAAGTAGGTACCTATGGAAATAGTCCAGAATAGCTCCAAGACCCTTGTGGTAAAGATAGAGATGATAATGTATTAGTCTCAACTGAAATACATTCGAAGTTTTGAGGCGACAGTAGTTAAAATCATATTACTATTTTCTTTCTTACCGTTTGAAAGAAATTACCAATTACTAGTTAATTGGCAACCTTTTAGACGGCTTGATATGAAGACATTGCTTTTAAAAAGGCAATGTCGACGAAAATATTTTAATAACGCCATTCTTTAATTAATTTACTCCATACTGTATTAAATGTTTTAAATAGTATTCTAATTAACAATTTATACCGGAACTAGGAATCGAATATTAGTCATACTTAACATAATGCGTAGATTCTGAGCAATTTATTTAAATTCGATGCTCCTTTGTTTTTAGAAAGTGCGCATTTCAGCAAGGTTATTTGCCGCATTTGGGTAAAACTAGCTTAATTGCTTAGTCACACATTCTTATGTTATAATAGAGCTAAATATAAAACAAATGGGTTTTCACTAAATCCAGATTACGAGCATGTATTGAAAAGTCCTCGCGTATCATGACATGGCAGTCAGACTCATCATAAAGAGACATATAAACGCTAAATAATAAATAACATTATACTATGCTTAGCGTAATAAATACCGCACTAATCCTGCCCAATAACAACGACTATGCCAAAACAATATTGATATTTTATTGTCCGTTAATTGTTTAGTTAGCAAATAAAAGTCAAGACGTGTAGACAAAACTTTTTTCTAAATTTATTTCACACGTTTTTTATTTTTATCTCAACTTTGAAATGTTTCGAACGGTTAGATTTTAGAAACCTAATCTAAACGAGTATATCCGAATCGAATGCCCATATGGCATCACATCGCTAACAGCTGCTCGATTATGAAGTTTACAGCTATTAGACTGATACCTACGCTTTCACCCAATTCACAGAACTTTTGTAATAAACAAGTCGAATCAATCTACAAACATGTTATAAATCCGAAAGTATGGTGCCTTTGTATTTTGCCGAGTGGATGGGGGACATCTGGCGATAAGGACGCATAAATGACTTTCGTGCCATAAATTAAAAACTCAAATCAGTCATTTCATGAGAGTTTTTTACTCATATACATAAGTAGATTTAATCAGTTCTTGATTCAGTTTTGATCCGTAGTACTCGCCTAAGTATAGGGTTCGTTTGGTTCTATGTAGAGCACCCTGCATAAAGAAC
The DNA here is from genome assembly GCA_932294345.1 of Pandemis cinnamomeana. NCBI lineage: Eukaryota > Metazoa > Arthropoda > Insecta > Lepidoptera > Tortricidae > Pandemis > Pandemis cinnamomeana. The sequence goes on from OW028720.1 coordinate 6,481,544, forward strand.
TAGGGCACTGAACTGTTTAAAAAGATTCTTTCACTAATAGAAAACGCAACCTTATTAAAAAAATGTGAAGAAAAGACAAAACGAACAAATGTGAAGAGTTAACAAAATCTTAACAAACGTTATAGAAGTAAACGTTATAAAAAGTCGACGACCGGATAGCCTAGTGGTTAGTGACCCTGACTATGAAGCTAGAGGTCCTGGGTTCGAATCCCGGTAGGGGCAGACAGTTGTATGATGAATATGAATGCTTGTGCCCGAGTCATGGTTGTTGTATGTATTTAAGTATGTATTTATCTACATTATATAAGTATGTTTATCTGTTGCCTGGTACCCATAGTACAAGCTTTGCTTAGTTTGGGGCTGGGTCACTTGGTGTAATTTGTCCCAAAAAAAAAAAAAAAAAAAAAAAAAAAAAAAAAAAAAAAAAAAAAAAAAAAAAAAAAAAAAAAGGAGGGACGAACACTGTGTTCGTTTCGCTGCTCACGGAGCGAGCGCTCCAAGAGGAAGGACTGTGAACTAGTCCAAAACATGTCGACTATCACTTGACTTATATACGCGACTTATCCGTTAGTGTAACTATGATTGAGTCTCACGGTATTTTCCAGATGAAAGAGAATACATGCTTACATATTTGATTTACCATCATTATTAAAATAGCTGTAAGGCCTAAGTTTTCTTTACATCAGGGTTCCAAAACATCTTAGACATCATAGCCTAGTGTTAGGAAGTAATTATGTATTAGTGACACACGTACGCGTGTAAGTGACATAAGTTATTTAACCGTGCGTAATTCGTCATGTAACTTTTTCTGCAATTTTGTCGTTTTTATAAGCTTTTATTACTTGTCACAGTTGTTTAATTGCCAACCTTAAGTTTAATGAGCAACTAGGGCTGGCATTACACAATATATTGGGCTGAGGTAAGTAAAAAACAAATTACGTATAAACTACCAGCCAAAGAAATTTACGCGGAATAATTCTGCACTAAAAAATTAAATTGAAAAATTGTACAACTCCATTGTGCACAACTATATTATGTACCTATCTATGTTATATATGTACCTTTGAACAGAACATCGTACAAAAAATAATAGAGACACACAAATAAAACATAAATTTAAACGCGTTTAAGCTATAATAACGTTAAACAGAGAGAGAGGTGTGGAGAGTAAGACAGCCGGGGAAATTACGGGCACAAGAGGCATTTCATCTTAGTCCTCTAGGTTGGAAACGCATCTGCAATCCCTCTGGGGTTGCGGGTGTCTATGGGCAGTGACAATACCTATAATCACGAGTCTGAGTCATATCTGCTGTAAAAAAGAGTTGAGTCCCCGACCGAGGACGTGGTCATATTAACAGCCAGACAACAATAAGCATTATAATCTTATTCTGCTTAGTTCTGAGACGTCATGTTTTTATCAAAACTCTTTTGTTACCGATTGTACCTACGATTAAATAGTGCCAGTGATTACCGCCGCGTTATCGAGTGCGATGTACTGACAAACAGATCGCTCGCTTGATTGATGTCGGTATAATAACAGCCTATGTAACACATTCTTTGTAACGCCTGTATCTTGTAGAATGCAGAAAAACAATCTAATGCATTCTATGAAAAGCTTGAAGCAGTAAGCCAGTCGATATTGATTATGAATACGGTTTGTGATAATGATAAGTAAGTAGCGCATCAAAATTACCTGATTTGGTAGAAAATTGGTAATGGATGCCTTTGCAAAATTTATTCTAGAGGGTTTAGAAGGTGTCAAGTTCCAAAAAATAAAAAAATAAAATATCGAAAAATACAATGTGTTTGCTGTATCAAATTTAGCGTCAAAAGTATCGTTTTACTGTGATATTAATTTTTTAATTTAAACATAACTTTACGTGAGCCATGAACAATTAGTTGCTTAACATTAACCGTTAGATGACATTTGGGTCGCGGACTGCGCTTCTCAAATCACGTACTTGACATGTCGGTAACGTACCACTACTATACTCCAATACAATTACAATACACACGGGCATATTATTAATATCGAGAGAGTGTAGGATATCAATGAGAGCTTGATTGTGATTGTGGCTAAAATTACCCAAGAGTATTTAGAAATAGGTATTTATTTACCTGCCATTCGTAACCCAGTCATAATAAACCTGATACATCATTAAAATTGGAAAGAAAGTAGTCTGTCTCATTTGGCGACGGTTCGTGAATAATTTAACGTTTTTAAAGCAAAGATAATGTTGATTTAGCTAATAAGGATAATTATACAAATGAACTTCCGTTTTCATATGCTAGTCTATTTAATTTATGCTTGTTTAATCAATGGTTTCGTTCCGATTAATTGACATCGTAATGGTATCGTACAACTTTTATTTTTCTTCATTAAGCGTTTAATTGCCACGGTGATATGAACCACTTGAAATCTTCTTGATTCTCCTCTATTTTGCTTCCATACAGATAGGACTCTGAAGTTGTATCAAGCTTCCACCCCAGGTTATACTTGTGATCAGTTATTGTAAATACCAAGTCATCGTCTATTTTCAGAGGCTCCAAGGACCATTGGTAATTAGGATCGCTGGAATCCTGTGATCCCCATATTTTCTTGTCCCCTAATTCATTTGGAGTATCGTCAATTTTGAGGAATAAGCCATGTTCTACGTTCTTGATTTTGAAAAACACGTGGTTATTGTCCCAAACTGGATATATTTCCCAGCGTACTGCTTCACTGGACTTGTCATTACCATCGCCAAAGGCGAATCTATTACCATCTTTATTAAGCTGCCCATCCAATTTAATAGTTTTAAAGATTTTTTTAGTCATAAATTTTACTGGTCCACTTTTAAAAATCTGTTTAAAGGGTACCGGAAATTTATTCTCAACCATATCAGTAGCGGTATTCGAAAGTTTAAAAGCAAATGCCATTATGTTTTTATCTCCTTTTTCTAACAACTGTCTAACGACATCTGCTATGATGGTGCTATTACCGCTTTCATTTAATTTTAAAGCTATATTCACTGCACTGTTGTACGCACCTGAAATAATTCTTTTTTTTAGTTCTTCACTCATTTCAGTTCCATTTGTGTATGCTCTGTGACTGTTATCACCAAATAATGTTAAGCCCTGCAGCTTCTCTGAGAGCTCGTAACCGTGACAATGAAATAGCCCTTTCACTTCCAGTTCTTCGTTGAGATTCTTGATATCTTGTTGGTTTTCATCGAAACCAAATACGATAACTCTACCGTCTTCAAAGTTAACCATTCTTGCTATATCTTTAGCACAGCTCTTGTTTATAGGAGCACCCATTAGCGTGACTAATCTTACAGAGTTGTCTTTAATGTAGCTGCTTGTATTGCAATTGGTGTAGCTGATAACAGGGACTCTATTGGGTATCTTCCTGTCTGTGTCCGGCCCGTTGCTCACGAGTTGATACTGATGATTGACGTTGTAGCAGTTGGCGAAGCCACTGACGCCTGCTTTGGTTGATATTTTCCCCTCTCCCCAGTAGTCCACATGTTCTATTAAATTGGTAGAAGAAAGCGGTAATCTGACCAGATTGTATTCGCCGACGTAGGGTATCTCGGAGTACGGATAAACGTGGTTGATGTTGGTGTTATAGTTGGGCGGTCTTGCTAATTTCCATACTGTCATACGATTACGCTGCATATTTACAACACTACTGATCTATAAGATTACTGAAACTCTCACGAATGTTACTAAAAAGGCTGTTATAAGTCTTTATAGTAGGAACTACCACTCAAATAATAAATATACTAACCACACAATAATGACGAAAACTAAAGTTGGAATAAATAATATCAAGGAAAATTACAACATTTATACCATTTAAAAAAAGGTAGGTACATGTTATCAGTGTTACCACATTGACCATGTTTTGTTTGGGAATTTCAATATCAAATTACCGCAAATTATCTAATGAAACCACTAAAATGTAGAGTAGACCTTTTCTGCGCAATATGCAAACCACCTTTCAAAATAATGAAATGGATCAGCAAAATTCTACGCTTCTTATAGGTTACAAAAATACTTAACCAGACGAATGGCTAAAATGTGGGAATCATCTTGAGAATTAAATATAACCGCTCGTCCTCTTTAGCAACCGTAATTAACAATACGTTTAACATGTGTGTGTTTTTACATTAAATGTGAAAGTTATATTGGTTTTTTGACCGAGTAAGGATAATTGAGATATAAAGAAGCGGTAGCACTGATAAAAATGCATCGAAAACGCCGTTGAATGCATAACTGCAGGTAGATACAATGGCGTTTAGGAACGAGATATGTGATTTATTTTCAAAAGATTAAATCACACTATACAAAAATGACAGAGTATCTAAATGTATCGTCACACTTGACTTTCACTCGGAATTATAATATCGGTGAAATATTGATTATAACATAGATACTTTTACTCATCCACTTAGAATTCGAAAACGTATAAATGCTAATCTGTGACGCCGTCGAGCAGGTTTTAATACGAAATTGGGCATAATAGTTAGCTATTCGTTTCACGTGTTAGTTTCGTAATTTAAGTAATCACGGAGAAATGGGGGATTACGGAGAAAACCGACGTGAACCTACGAGAGCCGATAAAGATACTCTTTCGAATTAAATAATAAAAAACAACTAAGTACAGATAAGCACAATAAAAATTAACTAAACTAGACTAAAGCTAAAATAAATGTATAAAAGTGCTCCCCCGCAGCATAGACCCAAAAATATACTGACAGCATTTTCTCGCTGTATCTCAATGCTGCTGTATGTTGTGCAAGGAAGCTGCCAGCTTCTTAGTACAAATTATGCACGCTGGGTTATGGACCCCGCTGACCTAAAGCTTCTACCCCAAATGGTACAAAATACTATTTTCGATAAGTAGAGACCTATGCTGTTTTAATGAAATAGTAGGTAAGTGGTAAGTAATAATCCAACATAATAATTAAACACACATCAATTATACGTTATACGTAAGTCATTGTAAATCTAACCAGACGTCTATAGATCAAATGTAATTTATTCTTAAATGAAGTTTCATAAGGTTGTATAAGAAATGTTCGTAGGAACAATGATTATGAGCAATTTCTGCGCAATTTGTCCAGAAATTCGCACGCCGTCATGTTCTTAATTTTTTGGATTGATGATTTTTCTTAATATAAATTAAATCGGTTTTTAGGGTTCCGTACCTCAAAAGGAAAAAACGGAACCCTTATAGGATCACTTTGTTGTCCGTCTGTCCGTCCGTCCGTCCGTCTGTCAAGACCCTTTTTCTCAGGAACGCGTGGAGGTATGAAGCTGAAATTTATATCAATTACTCAGGTCTACTGTCCCTTGAAGCTGTGAAAAAATCAAACTTCTAAGCCAACGCAATCAAAAGATACAGCCGTTTATGCCGCAAATTTCCGCAAATTTTCAACTCTCAAGGGAATCAAAACCTACAAGGTAGTTCCCGTGAACGCAGAATCTTGAAATTTGGTATGAAGGTAGGTCTTATAGCACAGATTAAAGAATAATTGCGAAAACCGTAAATGTGTATGTATGTCTGTATATAGCAGTGACCAATATAAAGTAACCCCACACTGCGTACATTTTGCTTTGGAACAGGGCTCTGCTTACACTGGTTTTAGATATTTATAGATAATGATACGGAACCCTCGGTGCGCGAGTCCGACTCGCACTTGACCGGTTTTTTTAATTGTTATATTACCGTCTTGTGTTACTAAAATGTTGCGTTCTAAAATTCCAGCTTATGTTTTATTAAGTAACATGTTTCAAGGAACAAATTGTACACAATGATAGTTACCGACAGAAATATTGTTTTTCAATAAAATAGTAATAAAATTAGGTCGACTTTTTAATGGAATATTGACAGTAATTAGGCTTGCATGATGCCTATTAATGAGTGATTTACTGTGTACGTGATTTTTTGACCAAATTGAACACTTCGTGTCGCATAAATTATCTTTTTCATTTACTATTCTACTAATATTACGAAAATGTGAAAGTTGGTATTTTTTCCGGGGAAATATGCCTATAGTTCTAACAAGATACCGATGATCGAATACCACACTGATCACGTTGTCAGCAAAAGCTAATGCATAATAAAACGAAGTAAAAGGGTTATTACTTAATTGCATAGTTAAGCACATTCGTTCATAACAAATATTTACTCACCGTATTAAAATTGAATTACATTCATCAAACCATTATTCGAAATTTTGCATATTTTATGGCAACAGATTGCTATAAATTACCGAAGAGATTCGACCTAATGTGCGCACAGTAATGGTATTAAAACCCGTTCAGAGCAGTCTGACCAACATTGCAGACCGAGATTTACTGCAGCCTGAACCATTTCATGGTAACGGCAACTGGGGTAACTGTCGGTGCACATTGTAGCTTTATTGGCGCTTTTATATTGGCATGTAGGTGGTCTTCTGACCTAATAAGGTTAAAAAGGTTTTTTTATTAGGTGATGTAGATACCTAAGGTTAAAATTAAAAAGAACTCTCGCTACGAAGAACTGGCTGGAAGAAACTGCACCGACTTCTTGATCAAGAGTTTTAAAGGTACTCTCGAATATGGAATGTTTTTTTTTCTAAACTAATACCTCTAAACGCTCTTTGACATTTACCTTTCACAGATAAGGACAAACGATTGCTAAGTTAGCAGAAGCCTCTAGAGCGTTTATGAATATGGGCTAGTGTCTAAATCGATTCACACTCCTATGTTTTTTTATGACTGATGAGATGAAAATTGAAGACCAATTTGATCGTCATTTTCATGATTATTTAACTCAGAGAATATTCATAAAATATATTTCATGAAACAGTTCTCTTTAGTTTGATCCTTAACATAACATACATAATTACTATAGCTTCCTGTACGCAATTTCTACTGATCTGATAGACAGTGCTTAAGTTTATCAATATCATGCTCGAACTTACCTCATATCTTTGAATTCTCACTCAACGCCTCGCAACTTTAACTTAACATTTCTCGTTTGAAAAGAAAAGTGAAAACTTTAAAACTTTAAAGACGTATGATTGTCCTTGTCCATGGCAACTAGCAATAACCAGTTTTTGTGGCTGTTAAAAATTACATTTGACTGCAAGTTAACTGGATTTGATAAAGTCACCTAGGTAGTAAGAGGACGAGGTCTCAGTTGGTCGTGCAGTGAAAGCCTGTTTTAGTAGCCCTGGTTTACTTGCGGTCCTAATTCTGTCTGCGACTATGTCTTGAGCTCGAAAGCGTCCGGATTGACACAAATGTAACTGGATATACTGTCGAGACCCTAACGAGTTACATATGCTGAGATCGTGTTCTACATCGGAGAATTTGCACTACGTATTTGTATTTGATAGAGGGTGTGTGCACGATAAAGACTACTAGACTATTAGTGTGTTATTACATAAGACAGTTATTTTATACAATTACTAGACACACACACACAAATCACATCTATATACCTTAAGGGGTAGACAGAGCTTAAGGTAACAATACCTAAAGGCCACGTTTAGCGTGATTGTGGGGGTATAGATGGAAAGGGGAATCAAAATAGTGATGGGTTGCTAGCCGCATCGCCTATAACATGATTAAAATTTTCGCCGATTACCGATCGCTCGATCGATTCGCGAATTACTAGACCTTTAGTGTTATTCAAGTATAATGTTTGAATAAAAGAATGGGTAAGCAAATAAGTGTATCGATTTTTCACCTAGCTGCCTTGAAATGTGCTTAAATTTTTTTGCATACACTAGGTTTGTTTACGTAAAAATACAAAGTTAGAACCGATAAACATTCTACCTAGTTGATCGATGCCATTAACACTGTATTGAGTCTGGATATTAATAATAAGATTCATAAAATGTATGGTCTGTCCAACGTAATGTGACAACGTTAGCGTTAAAATTATATTCTTAGACCGCTGTAAGCGTATGATTACAATAATGATCCATACTTAATCACAAGTGCACGCACGCCGTCAAATAGGATATAATGAATACATTAACAACTCTACCAACAAGACATTTGTTTGATATGAACTGATACAACAATAAATGTACTGTTATCATTTATACTATTCGCTGATTAGCATATGTATACAATGTAGCAATTTGAGAGCACATTTTTTTCATGATATCATCTTCTAATATTATTATTTCGAAAGTTGTGAGAGATAACATCAAAACTACCTCCTCCCCAACCTAAAATCATCCCCTGACGTGTGTAATTTAACCACTTTCTTAGCATTTTGTTCTTATTCAGTACAGCCATTGATTCTCCTTTATAGTGATTTGAGCAGGTACCTACAAATACCCACATACTTAAAATATTTAAATCCACTTAACATAGCGAAATCGCCTACAATTTCCTCTTCCACTTGATACCGCAAAATTTATGCCACTAATATGTCAAGTCAAGGGAAGTAGGGTAAATGCTAACTGTATGCGCATGCGCAAACCCGGCTACAAGGGTAGAGCTAGCGGTGCGCGCCAGCCGTTAGTTCAGCGTGCGATTGAATTCTGCGCCTATCAAATCGCGATGATCTAGCAACGGGACACTTGATCATTTGATCGTTTCGGACCTGTCGTTTCAGATTGGATTGGTGTAATACCTTGTTACCGTACAGGCCCCTATTTCATATACGTGACAAGCGACATGTGACATTAACATTTCGGTAAATATTTCGAAGCCGATGTGACTCCCGGTTCAATAAGGTACTCCTCAAGCCAGAAATGTACTACGAATTGTTATTGTCATTAGTCGGCCTGTCACGTTTATGACGTAGATGCTAAGACAAATTACAAAAAATAATACTTTTATAGATCGCATACATACATAGGATTATAGAAGTGGATAACGCAAGGACGGTGAAATGTATGGGTACCGAATGTCAATTCTTAACTACACGTCGGCACATTTCAGTAGAAGATATCTGCACTTCGTCTACCGCCTATTTCAATGGATCGCAATCATACAATTGACAATTCTTTCCTCTGTTAAACGTAATTGCCGCGTGACACGCGAGACTGACAGGTTTAGGCCAACTTAAAGTAAGTTGAAAATCAAACTTAAGTCATTTATACAGCGTGGGGATCAAATACGAGCAAAGAAAGGGTTTAGTGGCGTAATCATTAATTAACGGCATATTTTAATTTACACTTAATTGAAAGCCTGTAATTAATTTTTGAAAAATTACCGAGCAGCAACATAACGCAAACATCACGTAACTATCAAAACAGGATGTTCAAACAACTGACAATTAACTGTCAACGAGCCTTAACATTAATATTAACTTTACGTTGCGGGCTGAATTTTTTTGTATGACAAATTTTTACGTTGTGATTTTAAATAAAAGTTATCTAAAATATATACTTCTTAGGTCCTGTACTAACCACCATTTAAATATCTGCTCGTATTGGATTTACCTACACGCTGTATGTCACGCAGGACAGGTCGACCGGCATCATTATATATAAATACAAGTATGAAATAAAAAACAGTTATTTTAACTTTTGTTTTCTTCATTTTATTACTTGATCGTATTCTTGATTTTCCGATTTAATACGACGCAACGACCACGAAATAATTTATGGCTTGGATACTTACAGAAGAGTTCCTACAAAAAGAAATGATTATCGCCGGGTGTGTTGTAATCACAACAACATAATATTAAGTCCAGTTGTAATAAAACCGATGGCTTTATGATTATTACCCGGTAATTGGAGCAAATTACCTTTCCACTGTTGGAATGGTCCTATTAAGCCCTTTTTTCGCAAAATACCGCAGTCGGTCAATCGACGGATTATTTTTACGGCGAAATGAATTACATTTCTCATTCATATTCGTAAAGCAGACGCAATTCTTTTTAAATTTTCACAATTCTTAAAGACATTGATTATACATATATAAAAACCGTAGCGTACACGTTACACGGCTTCATAGCAGTATGTGATAAAAAAATTCAAACGGTATTCTACGTAATTTTTATTATCTACTTGTTTTTTATTTTTGTAATGTCCCTATTCTGATTTGTGGATGAATATTTATATTTTATTGTAGTGTAATAATTATATTGTAATCATGCATTGGCATTACAAGTATTCGGTTATAATTGTCCTACCACGTCTAAAACAAAATAAATTGTTTCATGTCATCAATACGTAAAAAAAATATTTTGCCTCAGCGGGTAATTTGCGGATTTCTTAAGTTAAAAAACATAATAACAAAGCAATTATCTATACTTAAAAATCGCTGCTCGAAAATGAATTTATTGGCAATATTGCATCGCTTAATGTCATATTGTTATAGTGTATCCAATCTTATGATTACTAAAAAAAGGATTGGCTTTTTATGAACCAAATTACGCGTAATTTATAAAAAAAAATACTGATGACATTCGTGCGATGGTCGCGCACCGATCGTTCAACGAACTCGATTTTAAGCAAATATAACTACAAGACAACTGCGCAAGAACAAGCCTTAGTAAAACAAGGGAGCCGGCTGGGCCGTTAGTCAATTTGCACTGTGACGTGTAGAATGAAGAACTTCTGCATTTTTACTCGAATGTTTGAAGAAAAGTTTCACATGGGATGACCACTGCGATTATTGTTTACTTACGTCGACGCTATTAAGATTTGAACAGCTGACTTCATGATTACTATCGCTCTCGGAACCTGGTCGCGACTTTTTAACAGAACTACGCTGTTTATTATGTAAGTATAAAATTAATCCGCAATAATTAATCCATATTCTTCAGATTTTTTTTCTTTTGTTCAAAGTATACAACGCAAAAAAGTGATTTAATTTTTAGTCAAAAATTCCGTCGAAAAACTTTTATTCACCAAAACTAATCCAACCACCATGTTTCAGATGAATATTAACATCGTTAAGTATTTACCTTGTTTTACTTAAAATTACTACGACGTTTCGATCAACATGCAGCGGCCGAGGCCAGGACTAGACTGAAGTGTTTTTTTTTTTATTAAAACCGACAAACGGGCATGCGGTGCACCTGATGGTAAGTAATCACCGACGCCCATGGACAACTACAGCACCAATGGAACTGCTAGCGCGTTGCCGGCCTTGTATCACGTTATCGCGTACCATTCTGGAGTAGAAAATGGTGTTCCAAGCAAGGATTTTGGTATTGTAGTTCTCGATTAAATGGTTTGGTTCTGTCTCTTGAAAATGCTTTTCTGGGGCTGTTCTATTGTCATATTAGATTGTTCATTTCACCTCCCAATTACAGTAATTACTAACGCTGTAATAAATTTAATGAAGGCCGTTAAAATATGGTTGAATACAAAAGACGATCGTGCTCGAATGTTTAGGACATTCCAGCTGCCTTCTTAGTTCATATCTAACCTTAACTTTGTACTTAACCTTTCTACCTATGTTTATCAACCTCCTCATTCTCAACACAGACAATTTCATGCCAAACCCGAAACTAGTTTCAAGCCTTTAATACTCTTACATTCAAAGTGCAATATAAGCCGTTAAATTTGTTAACAACACCACCAGCCGCTGCCATTAAAACATAAAAATCTCGTACGGCTGACTCACTGTAACATTTACACCTCGGAAATGTGACAGTTTTCTACCGCTTTCGCTAACGCCAAGTGAATCTAGCAAGAAAATTAGAAAAGTGAATTCTTCGCTTCATAAAACGACGTGTGCGTAGTTAAAATAGGCCTAAACTAACTGCTACTTGCAGGAAAAACGCAATCTCGATTTCGTCGCTAAATCTGGTTGAAAGCTTGGGAGTGCAATACATTTTGACTCTACTAAGTCGAGTTTACACAAAATCAAGATTCAAACTTTTTCAGCAAAGTGATCTTATGAGCTGGCAGCTTCCTCGCAAAGCGAATTAGTATTGCAATACAGCGGGGAAATGCTGCCAGCATCTTTGGCTCAATGCCGCGGGGAGCACGTTTTTAGATTTATTTTAGTTTTAGTTTAATTAATTTATGTTGTAATATATTTATATTTATATTTTTAAGTAAGTACACATTAAGTTAAAAAACCTAAGCTTATGGAACCCGATTTTTAAAAGCATATCACTTCAAAGTACCGAGTAAGTTTTAAACGAGTAAAGCAGAAGAAAATAACAGCTCTAAATATTATCAATTACTAGTTCGGAGGAATAAGACAATACAAGCCAAAAAATGCATATAAGATGTCGTTTTGTAGAAATAAAAACAGACTTCGAATGGCATTTTCGAGAGATTGTGTGTGACATGTGAATGATTAATAACAACATCTATTTCATATTATAATACCACATATATATATTCTTAGTGCAGGTTTCAATCAAAACAGGTCAAGTAAGATTTTAAAACCCAGAAACTGGCAGACAACTTTTTGACTGCAAAACAACCTATTATTCTAATTAAAACAACAACGTATGTATATGAAGTAATAGGCAAGTAAGCCTCGTCCGGTTGCTCGAGTTTGGCAATTCGTTAATGAATACATTTTTGTATATTTTTAATTATGTATAGCTTGCAACATGCGCCTTACCTCTTACCTTCTGTTTTTCATTAATGGAATTATCTACACACTACTGTATCTTCAATCTGGAGAATGACCGACTTACGGCTACTCAAATCAAAATGATTTAGCAAGTTCACTAAAGTTAATGTTGAAAGTCAACTTTTATTCACGAGCAAAGATAACGGCTCACTTTTCATGCAACTACGTCATCATTATCATCATCAGCCAAATGACGTCCACTGCTGAACATTGGGCTCCCCCAAAGAGTGTCGTTAAGACCAATTTTGCTCGTCCCTCATCCAGAGGACTCCCGCAATCTTCACTAGGTATCAGCAATCGTCTATCACGAGAGCGCACAAGAGTCGCGTCGCGCGCGAGATAGATTGCCCGTCTTTTTCTTACTCTTCGTTCTAGAAAGAGCAGGGTAGTCTGTCACACGCGCTCTCATGCTAGCCGGGCAGGTCATCAGTCTATCTTCCTCACTTTGTATGGATATATTGACAGGAAGGCGTAGTGGTAACACCGTGTCCCTTTGTTAACGCCAACACTTTCCACGAACTTAACAAAGCAATAATAAATATGCGAGTACGTTAAACTTGAACACAACTTGTTCCTGCACTTTCCTGTGTCAAGAGCTGACGACCGTAAACTTCAATTGTCCGGTGTAGGCTTGGACCGGTTAGATTCGTGCGTTTTCTATGCGTTATTGTACTGAGGCGTGTTAAATTAGCTGAATGAAGCAGTAAAGCTACAAAATGCCGGACGAACGTTTCTTGTTTTAAATATATAAGATTTAATGGACGATTTACGACGGAAAGTAACTTTGGATTTTGCATGACTTTGTGTAGGAGCTTGGAGCCGATTTTTTAACTCACGTCAGTTAAAAGCACATTCGAAAGTTGGTAAAAAATTGTGATGAGTCTGAAGTAGTAGAAAATTACAGCTGTAGCTTATCGGTTCAAAGAGCCCCCAATTTAATTTAAGCGGCCGTGTAGCAGTAGTAGGCAGATTATTAACTCTTTACAGTGGTATTTTCGTAGAGTTGATTTGATATATGTATAGGTAAGCAAGAAAACAAAAAGTTAAGAAAATACATGCCAAGTTAAATTATGGTGTCAAAATTGCATACAAAAAAGGATTCCTAATATAAACCACTTCATTTTTGCATTAATTAACCTTATTCGAAACTAAAAAATGTTGATGCAAAAAATTACTTGTACCTAATTAAATAAATACATATGTCACCGATAATGTTCTGGAAAATCACATGATATTTGTTAACATAATTTATAACCGTCGTTATTGGGAAAAATCTGAGAAACACATTTAAGATATCTCTGTCTAGAAATAAAACCTTGACATTAATAATTTTAATTATGCGACTTATAAGTGGGTATACTGCTAATAATTCGCATTAATTTTAATATTTTGACCTTTATGCTGCTTGGTCAGCTCCTGCAACTTAAACCCGGATATCATCAGAAACTTAAATAGATAGGTAGGTACGGCTGTGGTAGGTAACCCAGAGGACTGACGACTTATCGTCTCTCGAGTAGCGGTCGGACCTGGACTTACTCCTCTGAGTTTTCGAAAATGTGCAAAAATACGTTTGAAATTTACCATGAATTTTTCGGTGAAGAAAACCTCGTAAGTAAGGAGGCCTGTGCCTAAAGTGGGTTGACGCGAGTAAAATATTTGGAGGCGTCCAATGTGTAATATTTTGAGTATATTGGCTGTTCCGACATGTCTGAAATTGATTGCAATAGGTACTTAAGTAAAATTTGTCAACAGGCGATACGTCTATCGTTTAAATTGAAATATTCATCTATTGACATCCTTTACATTAAGTATTGCTTCAGACAATCGATTGCTTATGTTATTAGCCGTTTTATATGCATGTGGTAATAGTATCATTATTCTGCTGTCTCAATTATGTCCTTTGTTGAATTTCTGTGAAGGCAATAGTTAATTGACATTGCAAATTGGCATATTAAATTTGAAATTTAACTATGTTTGCTCATACTACTTATCCCAAGACAAAGTGGTGTTGTAAACGGCAAAATGGCAAGAATTACAACTTATATCTTCTTAGACTAAACTTATACTAAACCTTCATAAATATTATACTATGTATAACACACTCTACGAGTAAGTAAATGCTGTATTACTATAACATCGAAGTCGGATCACACATGGATGAAAATAAAACTAAACATGGCATCATAAAAAGTAGTTACTTCGTTAAAGGTTTTTAGGGGTGGAGTAAGTTAGAATAAGTTTATAACTAAAGATATTTTGTGAGAATATTTTACTACCTTTACTTAGTTCAAGCCCTTGTGTAAGACCTTGTGCAAGATACCAACGTATCTTTATGTGAAAACATTTTTTTAAATAAAAAAAATCCCCTTTTCAATGTCAGTCGACCAATCAATTCTGTTACCGCCGTGAGGGCCAACATCAGTTCTATTGTATGATTTTATTTATAATATAAAAGACTATTATCACTTACAATTCAATGTAACAATTTGTCTTATTATCCTTTTTTTGATACAAGAACGGTCATGAAAAGGTAAACCATATAGGTAGGCCACGTGGCCGACTATATATGCGAATATTCTCCTTAACAATTTGCAAATTGTAATCTCTACGTACATCGGTTATGCACGGGAGTTTATTCTATTGCAATTTTATTCACAGCTTATCCATAAAAAAACGTTTAATCTATAGGAGTGCCAGCCAATAATTACCCATCAACGTTTATAATTTCCATGTATGCAACTACAACTAGCAATTATTCTAAACACAGCGTAATAATGTTCAATCTCGTTACATAAGGGATTGTAACTGTGGTATTGCAAGCTGGTTTATAAAAAAAAAACTTAGGTGTTAGTAGGTAGTAACCCCCATACCTACTTAAGCTATATTTTAATAATTTTATCGTTGCGTTGAGCAATGGCGTTGCGGTGGTAGCGTATTGGGCAATTGAAAAGTTACGGTTGTTTGTTCAAAAATGTTAAGAATCTAACCCAGCGTTTTCGTATTCGCAAATTATATTATGAAAACGACGTATCGACAAAACCGTTTAATTAAATTATAAGAGTACTTCTTTAAAATTATCTAAGATCTTTGGGCTACTCCCCTCTTTCTTTATTGAAGAAATGCGTCGAATCGTATCTTGATTTCAGTGTTTTCAAAGAACAAAGCTGGACACAATGTTTTTTGATTTAGATCGTTCAGAGTTGGTACAGATAGATATAGGTACCAAATTACGAACACTGGTTTTATTTAACATTCTAAGAATTACATTAACGGATTGCAGACGCGGCCTCACGAGACTTCCCAGGCTTAGCTGTCTATCACTAAGGTCTCTAAATATTTATTTTATAGTTATTCTTGTGTCTATCAACTGTCGCTCGCAGCAAGACCACAGCAAAAACACAAAGTCTAGATAGTGCTGCATAGTAGAAACATCATTAAAAATAATAGCGCATATTTTGGCAGAAATAATTGCAACAGTTCCAAAGAGAAAATCTTATGATCTAAGAAAAAACATTTCATTTCTTTAACATACCATAAGTTTAACATTATGTAAACAAATTATTCTGAACAACAGCCGATCAAAGAGATTTCAATAAATTTGTGGGTGGTGTCTTTAATGGCGACTGTACAATACATGTTCAGGGGCCATATCTTTAGTTGTCATTTTTGACACTTCTAGTATGGAACTGACAGCAGAATGAATCGCATTAAGACGTCATGGTAATAGACTACAGGCCCACGTACAAAAAATGTGGGTCATATGAACCACCAGGTGACGTATATAGGACGATATAAGAGCATAAAATAATAAGATTCAGCACTATGCCGTCACTTGTAAGCTGTCCAACTGGGTGCTGGTGAGAATTCAAAAGTGCAACCCTCGATTTTTTCCCCTTGTCGCATGATTTTTGTGCGGCGTTGCGGAATAATGGATTAGAAGCTGTATTGAAACAGTATGAAACTGATGCCGTACAGAATCAAATGACCAAATTTACCCTGGAAATGGTCAGAAAATAAAAAAAAAATACCGACTTTGTGGCGCACCATTTGTACGGCATCAGTTTCATACTGTTTCAATACAGCTTCTAATTCATTATTCCGCAACGCCGTACAAAAATCATGCGACAAGGGGAAAAAATCGAGGGTTGCACTTTTGAATTCTCACCAGCACCCAGTTGGACAGCTTACAAGTGACGGCATAGTGCTGAATCTTATTATTTTATGCTCTTATATCGTCCTATATACGTCACCTGGTGGTTCATATGACCCACATTTTTTGTATGTGGGCCTGTAGTCTATAAGGCCCCAGATCATACAGTAAGCCACATTCCTCCATACCAAAGAAGCATTTCTTGATTCAGTAATTAGGTGACTCAATATGACCTTAACCGACTAGACTTTAAGGCTTTAATCCAAATAGTCATTAGAGCACATGACTGCGCAAATTTGATCGTAAAAATGTTATTTAAATTGAAAAATTATTTACACATTACTTGCCGCGTGATGGCTAACTAATTCATGAAAACTTTAAGATGTCTGTTTAGAAGATACAAACAGCACTAATACACAGTAAGCTTATTGTGAAAAGAAATTCCAGAAACATGTGCTCTTTTTCATTAAAAAACCCGCTCATTAATTCTTGTATTTTTATTTTTTAAAGTCCATGGTTCATAAATATTTAGTAGCCTCTATTGAGATGCACCTAGAGTTGTTTTGACGTTCTTTGCAATAATATGTATAATGTGTGATATTGATTTGCAAAACATGCTTTTATGCGTATCTAAATTAGGTAATTCAAATGTATTAATTCGTGATTGCATTTGTTAAGATAGACCAACCTTACCAAGAGCATAGAGTATGTTTATGTAACATGTTTATACTTCAAATTTACCTAATATTGTCGTTCTCGATGAATAAGAACAAGTCTTCCTCTCGGATGCCAGAAAGATACTTTAAGGGGGCTACTAGAGTTGCAAAGACTATCTACCTATTATGTTGCATAAGAAATCAGCCACACTAAGAGCTAGAATTTTATATAACAATAAATTGTACTTGTAGGCTTGTAATGCAATATCTCTACGTAGTATACCTAAAAAAGTCTCTTCCCGCGAGCCGTCCCCCTGTATGTATGCGCGCTAAGTCTCATAAACTAGGCAACGGATTTTAATGTGGCTAATCAATACGAGTAGATAGAGTGTTTCAAGATGAATGTTTATTTATACGTCTATAATCTGATAACCCGTGCGAAACCGGGGCGGATTGCTAGTTTATGATACAAAAATGCATAATACTACGTGTTATAATAATTATAAATACGACAGAATACTGACAGTGGTTTAAACGCTTGTAGAAACACCCACACACACGTGTATTCAATTGCCTTCAAATTTGTGACAGTGGCACTCGACGAAAGAAAGCAAAACGCACATATGCGTTACCGGCGAATGCCCAACACAAATTAACTTCAATGAATATAAAGCTTTTGTCAATATAAGACATTTAGAATTAGAACTGACGCAACGTCGTGATGTAACCCAGAGTGATACAGATCACGAATTCCACGACACGCATTTATTTATATGTAGATTGCCTTAAATTTCTAATTTTCACTTTGAAATACACCAGCTAACAATATTGTAATGTTATAAGTTCCGGTATTTAGACACGGTGTTTATTTATTAATGAGTTGATACTAAAAGGACCCAACCCATTATTACCTAATTTGATACAAGGCTCAACCAACTTTCGAACACTTACTTTAAAGCTGTCGAGAATCTGAAAAGTAATACATATTTTATGAGGACGTCGTTAGCCACATTAGAATATCTTACCTACAACCTTAATTGGTTATAAAAAAATATTTAAAATCAAAGACGAAAATCTAAAACACGGAAGTGGTTTATCATTTTTATTTTGCACACATTTATATCACTTAAGGAATTATGTAAAATATGGCTAACTATCTAAGTAGACTTCCTGCTCTACTGATCATCTGGTCATGTTTATCCAGTGGAAATAATTAGATATCCTATTGAAATTTGAATTGATTATTTGAGTTAACACAATTTTAAGAGTACCTATTGATGATGAGCTATAAATATGGGTATAAAATTGTGTACCTAGTTAAAATATGGTATCCAGTACGAGCAAAGAATTAAACCAGACATAGTGTTTAGTGGCGTAATCATTAATTAACGGCATATTTTAAGTTACACTTAATTGATAGCTTGTAATTATTTTTTGAAAAATTACCGATCTGCAATGTAACGCAAAATGACGTAACTATCAAAACAGGATGTTCAAACAGCTGACAAGTAACTGTCAACGAGGCTTACTTAACATTAATAGTAACTTTACATTGCGGGCTGAATTATTTTATATGGAAAATTAGGTTTGCGTGGTGACACCCTTATGCTCCCACGGCGCCCCCCCAATGGCAGGTTTTTAGTGGCATTTTCCCGCCGCAAAAAAATAAATAAAAAAGGTTAGGTTAGGTTAGAAGCATACTTCATTATAATTACAGTATCTAATGCAAGGATGATTATCTTTGGACGGTAATGGTAATTATTATTTCTGTATGAAAGAAAATACACAACGCTTATATGGTTTATATTTTTAATTGATTCTTAGTTCTTAGGTCCTTAATTGATTGATTAATAGGTTATTAATTATCCGCGTAAATGTCCGCACCTAATTTTCGAGCAATAATTCAGTGATTTAATTTGAACATTAAATTTAATTCCTCGTTAGCAGACTGTAACAATAGAATACAACTTTATCGCTTTAAAAATCTCTCAAAACACGTAAATTAATCTAATCGCTTACTAAGTGATTTCCTTCTTATTTACATCAATGTAAGCTGATTCAGATAAGGTACTTTCGCTTTCGCTTGTTATGCCTTCATTTGCATAGTAAAGTAAACGGTTAAACGTTTTATCTGTGATTTACGGTGAACACCGTGCCCATTAAAACTGGCGTCCATTGACGTGCTAAGAAACGCCTCGTTTTGTGCAGTATATCCTCTTAAAAAGCTGTGAGGTAGGTATATTTTTTTAGACATCTTGCAGCGGTGTTTTCATGCTGTGCTTGCACTGAACCTGACCCTCGGTTTCATTTTGACACAAAAAAAGTTTACAATGTTTTATACCTCTGGTTATTTCGTTTATTATTACAACTTGGATTATAATTATTATATTAAGCAAAACTTCCATGCTGGTCTGGGAGCAAGGAAAAAACATAGAATGTACCAGTTGCTTGTCTACCCGCGCAGATGGTAAAAGCCCATCGAGGGAATGGGCGAAAATCATAAGAATCATGTTTTAGGCGATGAGGCTAGCAACCGATCACAATTTTGATTCCATTTTCCACCTATACGCCCACAATCTTGCTAAATGTGGCCTGTAGGTACCTGTTACCTTAGGCTCTGTCTACCTCGTAAGGGATAAAGACGTGATCTGTGTATGTGTATGTGTATGTACCTATTTAGCAAAACGTTGATATTTCAACTCTGTTTTTAGAAGTCCGTCTAGACGATCAATTAACAGCAGATGTTGGTTAGTTTGCATGCCTGCAGTGTGGATGTTTCCAGCAAATTGATGGTTTCAATTAAACTTGTCAGTATGTTATTTATTTAATTTAGAGGTTCAAATCGATTAAGATAACGCCCCAAACACATTAAGCACGAGTAATAGCTCGATTAATATGCAAATTAACTACAAATCAACTATTACGTGAATATTTACATAAGTGCACGTTGCCAAAACAACAGACAATACTGTTGACTCTCTAGGATATTTGTTAATTAGGTAAATTTAGGTAAATTTACACTATTCTGGGACTTAAAAATAAATACGAGGACAAGTTATAAAAAAACTAGATATTTGATTTAACTAAAAGCAGGTAATATTTTCCAGTGATGAAATTTGTTTTAATATTTACAAACATCAGTTAGGTACGTAACATGTAATTTGTATTTTGTATAAGTAGGTAGGTATATTTATTATACCTTGTTGGACCAAATAAAAAAAAACATAATACTTATGTAATTTGATTTATTAGTGAGCGGGGTTTGAATTACTGATGTGCAGATTAGTTAGTAACCTATATTCTCGGATACGGATAAATTATTCTTATTCTTATTCTACCGACCTAATAACCTATAAACATATTATATACTGAGAAAAATAAACTTCCCGTTATTATGTGATATACCGGAATTATGAATAGAATGAACACGAGAATGTTGTGTTCATGATTCCGGCATACAGACATTTTTTTTTTCAAACTTAATTACACAAGTCAAATGAAAGATAATCATTTGCCATATTTACCTCACAAGTTTGGTATCTGTGGATTTTTATTACGATATTACAATTTAATATGATAATGAATGACACACCTATAAAAAGTAAAACTAAAAAATAATTGCTACGAATTTTCCCTGATTTCGGTATGGCCCCGGATTCACTAGCACGTAACAAAGCACAAAATGAACCTTTAACAATCACTTTTATAAAAATTACTAATTTTGGTTGTTACACAATTTTAATCAATAATTGTTCAAAAAGTAGCTTAGTTATTTTGCGCAAAAGACGAAACAGCGGCTGAGATTTCGAAATGTCGAAGCCGGTCCTAAAATAATTACTTAGGAATACCTGGTTACATTTTAGTTCTAGTTTATACGGTATGGTATGAAAATTGAGTATCAGATAAGGCTCTCATATTTTCGAGGGAAGGTCACGGTTTCATGCACTGCTTGGGAATAGTGTACACTTACCTTAGGAGGCTTTCATCTGCACTGTAGATTTTTATGATTGGAAGAGATTTGAGAACTCAAATAAGCAGTTTTATCGAATTAAATTTTGAAATCGCACTGTATAGATCTGTCAAAGATTTCCAATAAAATGTCAGCCTAGGCAAAGAACTTTTGCTGAACTTTTTTACGACAATGAAACCTTAGCTAAGGACGTTGTACTCATGAAATGTGGTTTGCGGTTTTTGTGTCGGCGGCTAGAAAGGATATGGTGATTGAAGCTTGATGGGCTTACCACATCACTATCGCTTGATGTTTACGTTCATGGCACTTTGCAAGTGAAATAGAAAAAAATACAAGGGTGCAATAACCTTTAAGCTTGAATGGAAGAGTTAACCAACAGAGTGGTACCTAATACCGGACAATTCCGAAACTCAGTAGTACTATAATTTGTGTTAGGTAACTACTAGGTAAACAATATTAACCTCATTTTATTGTAAAATGTATATTAAAAATCAGTAACTGTGATTTACACCACTTTAACAATTTAAACGACTTTGAGGAGATATTTGCCATTCACATACGAAGAAAAATAGTAAAGTATAACCACCTTATTCATAAACGCTCTGTAGGCTTCTACTAACTTAGCAATCGTTTGTCCTTATCTGTCATTGTGACATTTACCTTTCACAGATAAGGACAAACGATTGCTAAGTTAGCAGAAGCCTATAGAGCGTTTATGAATGAAGGGGGTAAGTCTTTTTCATGATAGTTTTTCTTATCTCGTTTGACTGTTGTTATAATTATAATTTTGTTTATTTATTTATTCTTCCATGACAAACAAGTGTGTATTATGCGATATGTTACTACCCCGCAATGTCTCAATATTTATTTTCGATGTCTATAATAATGTCTGCGCAACTTTAGTTGCGAGATGTATGCTTGATCTTGGGCCGGCCAAATTAGTCTGATGGAATGAGAGCGATGTAGAGAGAGATAATGAGAGTGCTGCTTTTTACAGCACTATACATATATTGGCTTGTGAATTCAATATATAAAAGTGAGATGATATTAAGCTTTCAACGTATAAGTCAACTAGGAGGATCGCGTTTCGGAGACGCGAATGTTTTATCAAAAGAAATAATTTATTCATAACTCATTGTTGCAATTTAACTTCAGTTACTGCTGTGACTGATAATAACAATCTAATAAAGATTTCTTTCTTATTCCAGGTGCTGCGGATATCGGACGAGTGTGCGTCAAAATGCTAAGAAGTCCGGGGCCCGAGGCCCTTCAGACTAGTAAGAGGTACCTACATAGATAATAATAATTTACAGTCAATATTTATGTCTGATAAGTACGGTTGTGCTGGCTACACGCCGGATGCGGCCCGTAGGCCAACTACAGCAGGGCAAATCTATCGTGCCTAGATTTAGAAAATAAAAAAAAATGTTTTTGTTATTTCTTTTTAATTCAAGCAGTTTTGCTGACTGTACTTTTTGTTCTCTTATACTGTCATTCATTCTGCATATGTGTATTAATTTTCAAGGCAATCTGACCACCAGAAATAGGTCAAATTTGACTTGCAATACTTGACCCAAAAAACAACAAACACATCATGTTAATAAAAAGCTTATATAAAAACCGTGTAGTGTTGAGGTACGCGTCTGTTATGACGCAAAAAGTTTGAAGTTATAGTCGGTCGCCAAAACTCTCTATAAGAAAACGCTGGTATCTTCTCTTGTTTATTTTTGAAGTTTTACTTACAGCTTGCCCAAAAAGAATAGAAATTAAATGAGGGCGCCACCATCGTTCGTATGGTAACACAAATACTTGGACCCGAATGGTCTTGATAGTAGTGAGTTGTCATATAAATATAAGTTATTTATGAGACCTATTTTGCTACAGTACATTGAAATAGGAATAGGAAATTTGGGAGTGGGAGATAAGCCACTGATGGCTAAATTTACACAGTTGAGACAGGTTGAGGGTGGACGAGGAGGTTTAAGTAAAAACACCCATAGTACCAGAGATGTTGTATTCTCGGTAGACCAAGTATAAGAACGTGCTTAAAGATTAGTTACACATATTTATTACCTAATTAATGCTTACTGGCTATTATTCAATTACGTGCGTCACATGTTGCAGGGAGTAATGTTAAGTCGCGGTTATTGTACGAATTTAGGCGTATATCACACAGTCACCCGAACATAGATTCAGGCGAATTTAGAATTAGGCATGTCAATGTGCATGCTATGGTAATAATGAAATTTAGGTATAACGGCGCCAAACGTGATGTTTCATTCAAATAATTAAAAAAAAAAAAAAAAGATTTATTAATCTGAACTTAATTCCTCTTGAAAATCAGAGCCACTGCTCTCACTACTTTCACTGCTATCATCAGCTAAATTAAATATAATATTTATAGTAATATTCTTTTTCGAGTTTTTCCACAAATGCTTGCAGCTGTTTTTCCACATATCAACAGTTATCTTGCTGAAGGCTTCTTCAGTGATTTTTTTTATGTCCGTTGCCGCTACATTTTGTTTAGCCACTTTTTGTTTATCTATATCTACCCCAAATAAGCTCAATGGGGTTTAAATCACAGTGGTAAGGCGGGAGTCTTACCACTTGTTCATGACCATGCTCTCCTAATAACTCATCAATATCATAAACGGGCTCAGGCTTATGTTTTCCTGAAATCAATAAGTAAACAAAAAGTTATAGAAAAAAAATGATTGAAACAGTTCAGACATTACTTTACCATGAACTACTATAAATTACTTTGCTGTTCCGGGGCCTAATCGCGTAAAGTCGCGGAGAAGTAGTAATTATTGTTGTACAGGAATAAATAATAAAACAAACAAAGTTTAACTGACATAACGCAAAAGCATCAAAACTTCGCTGGTGCTCTATATTTTCTTGTCAAAAGTGATGAAAGTGTTTCAAAATTCCTAACCTAAAATTATAACCTACAAATGAAACATAAACATCAATTAATCAATTATTTCCGTCAGATTATGGTTACTGATAAACATGTATCTTTAGTTTCAAACACGCACTATAGATGTAATGCAAAAATAAATAAGAATACTTACCAGTCATTTCAGCAACTCGATTGTAAATATCATCTAGTTCTGTTAGAAGTTTGCCGGCATGATATTCGGCCAAACATCGTCGAAATACTTTGTATATGATTTCTCTGGCGCCACTTCTTATTGTCTTATTCATTTTAGATGGGAAATAGCGTTTTGATATCACAATAATAACAGAAAACAATAATTAAGTCACGACTCGATCTTATATCCAAGGGACTACGCACATACTACGTCAGTTTAGACAGTTGTCATAGAGTTGCAAGTAAAAAGAGATTTTAGTTCATTTTTATTTAATTTCTATTCTATCTGGGCAACCTGTACTTACCCGTCTTCGAAAACAATAAATGTTTATTACAAGAATGCTCAATATCAGGATCAGGAATCTTACCCATAGCCTCGGGTTGCTTTAAAAAACGTAAGATCCGACGGAGTACTATGGTAGATTTGCTCAACATGTAGCCACCAACGCGCAAGCGCGAGCTATTCGCGTAATCAATTCGTATTGCGATAATGAATGCGTTGCTGCTTACAGAACGCTCTGCTATAAATCTTTGACACCTGGCTGAATACGGGCTTCAATAGATTACCACAGAACTTAGTAAAGTTTGTTTTGTTCACGAGTGGCAACGATAAGGTTGGTTATTAAATAAATGTGGAAATATACAATGATGACTTCGCTGTACCTAATGCAAATCTTTTAAGAGGCGCCGTTTGGAAGTAGAGCCTGCCCGTTAGACGTTAAATCGCTTTATTACACAGCTAATAATAATAATTAAAGTCAAACAAAAGCAAAATATACATATTTAAATTGTGTACCATAAAACTTGCGTATTTGCGTTCGTAATTGAATGATAAAATTCAATACAGCATGATTATCTAGGCAGAGTTAACTGAAGTTTAATTGCGGCGTAAAAAGTTGCTGTTAGCTATATAGAAGCATTTACTCGCGTGACGTAGGAAGCCTAATAGTCTAAGATCCGAACCTAAATCGACGTTCACCGAGCTGATAGTGGAATGAAACATATTTTATAATAGATTTAGTATTTTAGAAAATATATTAAAAATTGGCTGAATAAAAAAATCCTCTGACAAACATGTCACATCGCATACCTAAATACACTTGGTGTTTCAAACTAGGTCTGAGGCACTAATATTTATATGAAATAAATTATTTATATAATATATATATATAGGTTTTGTAGATAAGTGTACTGTAGCATAGAACTCCGCACAGATTTGCGCGGGGTGCACTCAACCATCCAAGAAAATAAATGCTCCACATCGCATGTAGTGTTAGAACTAACTAGTTTGTAAATCTATTTCTAGATCGAACTGGAGCTGTTTCAGTGTACGTTCATTAAAATCTAAGAAAGTTATGAATTGATTTAACTATTATAGTAAAAAAGTTTATCGCATGGCGCACTATAGTAAGCTATTACGCTCTTAAATATTATCGTTCGCATATATTGGAAACCCGCATTGCAAGATAATTCAGCATCAGACTCATGGCCTACACGGTAGATATCTAACACCAACATTTTAGAAACTTAACAGAGACAGGCGTCTGTGATCCTATATTTGACGTCCTGTTCTTATATTTAAATATCAGACGCGTTCATAATACGCTCATATACCTGAGCACAGTTTATGAACACTGCCATCAGTAGTGGAGTCCTTCGCAGGTCAGTTTCCCACCACGTTGACATGCCACGCTCTCTATTCCAGATGGTGACGTGCGACAGCGACAGCGCGCGGCTCGGCGGCTTCCGGCTAGGCGCGCGCGAGGAGAGCGAGCGACGCCCGCGCACTCCCTCCGTCTCCTCCCTCTCGCTCTACAAGCAGAAGATCGACGCACTCTTCGCGCTCGATGACGCCCGCTCCGTCGCCAGCCTGCCCCAGTACGCGCCCGCCGCTCACCTCACAGACACAAAGGTAAATTAAAAAGTAAAACGAAAATCAAGCATAATTACCTAGCACCGGCTTCATTAACCCGCCTTGTTAGTGTAAAAATGTCTGTTTATTACTACGTCATGCGCCGCTTCTTTTTTGGCAACTTACGTTTTTTGTGCAGGTCCCCACACGAGACGGCAAAGATGAAAGCTATTGCCAAAATAAAATCAACAAGATCAACAACACGGTCCAGGATCGCATAGAAAGGATGTTCGCGGACATGGCCGGCGAGTCGCGGCAGTCGGTGGAGAACATCGGCGTGCACGTGTTCACCGTGCACTACCTGGGTTCCACGCCGCTCCAGAGCAAGGTCACCAGCCTCTCCGGCCTCCAGACGCCGCTCAAAGACCTGTACTTCGCCTACAGAAGAAACTACCGCCATAAAAGCAACATCACAGGCCGGTTAGAGATCTCAAAAAGCGGCCTCAAAGTCAGATATAAAGGAGAAAAAGGTGACTTAGAACAGCTAAACCCGTTCCCGACAATAGCGGTGTGGTCCGCGGTCAAATTCGTCGTGCAACCTTCAGAAAAAGAAAACCATGACCTAAGTTACGCGTTCCTACCTCTCATCACTGACCCGGACAACATCGACCGCCACGCGTTGTTCAAAACTTTAGAATCATCCGACAAAAAGTACATCCTCTCCCACAACGAAAATTCACATTCACCTCTTTTCGCTGTTGTGATGAGGAAGATCGGCGTCGCCAAGCAACTGGAGTGTCATGGGTTTGTATGTCAGTCGTCTGAGGACGCTATCGTGATAGCGGCCACGCTATACAAATCTCTGATGTCACACATGAGCCGGCAAGGTCACAGCGGGGAATTAAAAAAGTTGAAGAATCGAAACGGAGTTAGCTGTATGAGTGTAGCGAGTAGTATAACACACAACGATGCTCCTATCAGACCGCCTCGGAAAAAACGAAGTACGTCTTCTTTGAGTGGTGACAGCGACAGGCCCGATGGTTTCTCTGCCAGTGAGTCCTTCCACGAGAGACCCAAACTAGAACGGACGAGAAGAATCTTAGCTGCCGAAAGGGAAAGCTATCGATTGCCGTCACCACCGCCGTCCATTTCACCCGCCGAACCAAAAAGAATAACTGTTGAAGAAGTCAAAGCGAAACTCGATTCTATAAAGCACGACACAAGTGGCAGTGACACTCAAGAGTCTAAGAAATCAATGGCAAAAGACTCATTAAGTCCTAATATTAACACTAAGATTTCGAACCCTATGCCTCTACAAAGCAGTAGTGAGTCATCAGTTAGGAGTAAAGTCTCAGAGAAGATCGAATTATTTAGGCAGTTAGAAAAGAGAAAAAATATTCAGAGACCACCGACCCTGCCACCTCCTATACCGACGAAACCACATGACTCCCCAGATTATTCAAAAGAACCTCTGAGAAGAAGTCAAAGTGGAAGAAAATCATTAAACGAATCTGGTGACATCTTAACGAAGGTAGCGATACCCCGTTCTGGCAGTTTTCTCAACGCTGGTGGACTTACTAGATACAAGTCTATTGGTCACAGGTATGTTTCACTCAAACTTAATGGACTTAACGCTTCATTGACAACGTTTCCTTTTATCTGACATCTCATACCATTTGCACTAGTTCTTACCTATTTATAACTTGATTGTTAAAATACCGAAGTGTTGGCTGCAGAACGCGTTCAGTGAAGTGTTTAGACATCTTGCATGTGAGTAATTGTGCCAACGCAACCGCGTCCGCTGCATTCCTTTAGTCCAGTATACTCAACACCTGATCTTTTTTGCAAAAATCTTAACGTCCACTATCAACCTAGCGAGTAGTAACTCAGTAAGACATTTTAAATAACTTTGTTGCAATGCTTGGATAATGATCTCTTAATAAGGAAAATACATTTTCTATTTTTCAGAAACAACGGGAAAAAGGGAGGCGGTTCCCCGTTAGGATTCAATGAACTTTTTAATGAATTCAAAGTTCAAGAGAACTTGCATTCGATGGACGAAATTTTAAATGCCATAATAGATGCAGAAGGAATGTCTTTTAATGATCTAAAACCGATTTACAAAGAATTTCTTTTGAAGTTAGCCGTAACACTGACAAAGGACGAAATATTTCAGCACAGTAAAGCGATCATGAAGAAACAGAAAAAGAAAATCCTAAGACGGAATAGTATATTCCAAAACAAGAGAAGAAAAATCTTTAAAGGAGCCAATGGTTTACGAATGGTTTTTAGATTGCCTTTTGGGAAAGAATTGCCAAAAATTGAAAAAACTAAGCACCAAATTGGTTCCTTTGATCTACAGACTGTTGCTAATAAGGACCCTATCTCGGAAAGTTCAGTCTCAACGTCCAGCTACGACATAAGACAGTTTCGACCCAAAGAACCGCCTCTGCCACCACCGAAGCGACAGACCATGCGACAGCGGAAACGTAACGATAAGATCGTCCATGTATCCAAGCGAAATGGGAAAGTCTCTCGGCCGGGAGAAAGGACATCCACTTCCGAAGACTCGGATTTTCTGACGCTAAGCAATCGACTTGGATGTCAAAATCGGAACAGCTCAAGCGGGTACGTGTCTTGTTCTGAATGTGAGTCTGAGAGCTGCGTTGACCGCTGTTATTGCTCACTGAAAGGAGATTGCAAGTCCAAGTGCTATTGCTTCGAAGGTGACATCAAGAGAGACCCATCCAAGACGAAACTACTCAGCAAAAGCAAAAACTGCAAAGACTGTTCAAAGTAAGTAACGCTCATCTCGTAATACATAATCTACCTAGTCATTATTTGACGAATGACTTTATAAACTTAGCATAAACAGCCAGCATCAAAAATTTCTCCACTTTCGTCCAAGTTCGTTTAACATTTCATTTAACTCTAATACCCGCATCTCGGCGAAGTGATTGTGCGAGTTTAATTACATTTTCAGAATCGTCAGTCGTCTCCAGTGGATTATGCGCCTTGTTTATTATTGATTATGATTCATTATTTATAACTCGCGCCGTTGTAGAAATGAAATGTGTGTGGTGGTTATCAGAGCGTGGCACGTCCGCAGCTTGCGACGCCTCATGAGTAACTGAACCAAATTATAATTATTTACAGTTGACTGTGAATTCGTAATTATCCTAATCACACGGATTCCGTACTTGAGATTCATAGTCTTCAAACAGCTGATCTTTGGAATCCCTAAGATTTTTCTGCTTGAGTTATGTGTGGATAGAAATCTGCTGTGTATCAGGTATCTTGATTGGGAGACGCGAAGTTGGTGGAACGCGTTACGTGACTCGAAGTGATTCGTTTCGGAAATTTAAGCACAGCTAGAATTTCTCTGTCTCGTTATTGTATTTTTTTGGAATCTTTAGCACTTAATATATTTTACACTTAACTCTACATTAAACGAGACTGTTGAAATTAACACGGAGCGTGACACCTTTTTAAATCCAAAACCAGTAATCCAGTTAGTGACCGAAATATACAATAATGCATTTGACAATTTGAGTAGGTACTCGCTATTCGGTAAAAATACTCTGAATTGTCTTTTATTACAGTCTGAAACAATCAATATACTATGTTATTATTTATTGGTCTACGATTGCATAATCGATAATTTAAAATAGCTATAATAGTGATCTGAGCTATTGAAATGCCCGTCAATACAGCTTGTTCTGGATTAAAACTACCTACCCGTCTTAAAGCTATCAACAGCGCGGCAACACAATTATAATTATCAAACTGCGAAACTAGCACAAGTCGCTGAAGTTCAGCAAAAGGTGCTTTCCATCACACAATAACGTGTAAAAAATTAACCGAGACTTAGATTTTTGGTGTCGTCGAGATTATAATTTAGGTACATACATATATAAGCAGATTATGAAAATTATACGGACTTTAATTGTTGAGCATAAATGGAACGCGAAGTAACGCTATTGTCAACAAACAAATTTCATTAATTTGACGTAGACATTTTGCGGCAAGGTTCTGTCGTGCGTGGGTCAATAATTAAAGTCTGCGAGTGTACGTACCATTTTCATACGTAAAGGTTAACTTAAAACTACATAATATATACCTATATATAACCATGCGCCATATATGCGTGATGGGCACCCTCCCAAGAGGCCCACCTCTCTTTAACAATTAGTTTTAAAGTTCATTTAGTTATTTTAATTTAATAGTAGTTTTAGTTTTGTATTTACATTTTAACTATCTGTTTTGTCATACTCTTGAATTTCAAATCATAGGAATTCGTTTCTTACGTGGCTTACTGTACTGTGACTATAAAAATTAGGAAAATTACTCCGTCTTGACAACAGTCATTGTATTAATGGTGTACATTTTGTTCTATGGAATCTTACAATTAAGATAAAATCTCAATTAAAGTGAGCAGTAAAAATAAATTCTTAATTTAAAATTTCTAGGGACGACTACGATGGCGACTTCAGCTACTGTTCGTGCGACTCTGAGAGCTGTGCTGATAGCAATAAGTGTTACTGCGCGGGCGCAGGGCCGGAGTACCGCCGCCGTGAGGACTACATGCCATACCAGTCCAAGTCTAAGTGAGTGTTTTTTTTATGGTAATGCAAAAAGTGGTCAAAAGCCCACTGGTTCTCCTTGCTTACTGCATTTCTAAATAGGTTTAATTTATGTTTTGAACTTATATTTTTTTGAAAATTCAACGAATTTCATGGATGAAAATGTTGCCAGACATACGAAAAAGTTTAAATGAGACTACGTAAATATCGATAAAATATTATCGATGTAACTCAGCGATGAAACAGGCGAAGGGGCTTCCATATTTTTTTATCATAATATACATACATTATAATCACGTGTTTACCTATCCCTTACGTGGCAGATAGAGCGCAGGGTAACAACACCCAAACGCCACGTTCAGTATATTTGTGGGCGTATAGGTGGTCTAATGGGGGTGGTGGTTTAGTGTGTCTCTTGTTTTTTTTTCTTCTTTAGTCTTGAATCTGTTGTCAACTAACTTCTATCTGCTTATGTTTTGGTAATAAATGTTTTTATTTTATTTATTTAATTAAAGCCTACTAGTAAAAATATTTTTAATCATCATATATCCTTATCCATTACATTTAATTTGAGAGCCTTGTCGTCCCGGCTAATAGAGACCTCAGGAGACCCCAGAGCTGGTGCTTACCTCTCCCAGCGAATTTCTCTGGCTGTACAGAGAGGTAATGCCGCCAGTGTGTTGGGGTCTATGCCGCAGGAGGGCCTTTTAGATGGTGTTTTCTTTTTATAATTAGGTATATTTATTTAGTTTTATGTTTTGTATGTTTAGTTAACTTTTAGTTTTTATCATAGTTTAATTTTTTTTGTAATTATTATTAAAATTATCAATAAATTGTTCTTAAGCCTAATAGTTGTAATTCTAACTGTCGTCTACTATTTGGCATCACCAGATCGAGTACGGCGTCGAAGTCGCGCCGTTCGGAGCGCGTGCGCCGCGCCCGCTCGTCCGACAGCCTGGCGCTGGACTACGAGCTGCTGCTGCAGAACCAGGCGCGCGACGCCCGCCCCGCCAGCCGCAACCTGCAACGGCTTACGGGTATACACACATACATACATACATACACAAATCACATCTTTATCCCTTACGGGGTAGACGCAGCTCAGGGTAACAAAACCCAAAGCCCAAGCTTAGCATGATTGGGGGTGCGGTGGAAGTGGAGAGGGGAATCAAAATAGTGATGGGATGCTAGCTGCGTCTCCTAAAACATGATTCCTAAGGTTTTCGCCCATTCCCTCGATAGGCTTTTACCATCTGCGTGGAAAGAGAAGCAACTGGTACATTCTATGTTTTATTTTTTGCTTTGCTTTAAGTAGATAGTCCAAAGCTTCCAAAAGAGTGGTATTCCCATCCATTTAAAAAAAATCTGCTTTTTAGTCGAGTGATATTTATGTTTGATTTTATTTGTGAAATAGGAAAGTTGTTTCATATCGTACTTAGATAGTAAATAAGTAAATTTTAACTTAAATTTATTTATTTTCCATCTAGGTAGTTAAAAATAGTTCGAACTTTCCGTTGTGGGACAGTCAATTAACCATAAGTACCTACAATTGTATGGATAAAAGACACAACGGAACATTTCAAATGGCCCACGTTTTTTATTTCCATCCCTATGCTGACGACCTTACACCCTTAAATAATATAAGTTTTTGAAGTTTTAGTAGGCACACTAAGCCGCGTATTTAGTTGCGAGCTGTAAACGTAAATGTAACGTGCAATAGTTACGGTTACAGTTCGCAGATGTGTACCCAGCTCTACATGACAACCAAAACTTACTCGTGTATACACTGCAAGTCACTCAAACGTCACTTTAACCTTCCAGTTCGTAGCACCGGCGCGGGCTCTCAAGACGCTCTAAGCGTCAAGAAGTCCGCAGAGATGGCGGCCCTGTTCGCCGACGTGCGCCTGTCTCAGCGCACCGACGTGCGCTCGCTGGCGGGCGGCGCGGGCGGGGGGGGCCGGCGCCCGCGCGCGCCCCCGCTGCCCCCCGCGCCGCCCCGCGCGCCCCCCCTCGCCCGGATGTTCGACCACCGCCCCCTCAGCAGGAACGCGAGTCTGGAGGACACCCTCGGATACTTACCATGATTAACCGCTCACACCACGGGGACGTTTTGTCGGGTAGGACTGTTGGAAGTCATTATGGAATAATTGGTGAACAGACGAAATAAAAAGTCAGTTCTGCCAACTGCGAAGTGAGGCCGGGTTCTACGCTTTGTCACATGCGCGTGTCGCAGTTCGATTGCGCTTGTGTGCGTGAAACTAGACACGCTAAGGCGTAGTTTAACCCGTTCGTGCTTCGCCGTTCGCAGGACTCCGTTTTGGCTTTTTATATGAAGTGAGAATAAATAATAATATTATTTTCATTTTGTTATCTTACTTGCCTAACGCCTACAGCGAATAAAAGGCAATGATTATTATGTATACATTGTATACGTCTTTGATGTCTTAGTACTTGCTTCTGGAGCAAGTATGATAACTATCTGCTTTACTTATAATGTAAAAGTGACAACAGTCTTAACCGACCAAATATCTCAATACGTCGTTTGGTAAAAGTTAAGTTACAGCAATCATGCACAAACATATAGGTAACAAAATATAAAAGAATTGTCAGGCGCTAATATTATTTAAAGATGTTTTTTAGAAATTTGAATCATTTTGAATCCATCAAAACATGAACTTGTATGTCATTTGATGTGGCTAACTAAATTTTTACCAACTACCCACTCAATTACTAACACTATCCCAGTACTACAACTATCTCATAAACGTATACCACCTTATTATTAAAAATAAGGTTTTTAAGTATATCGATTGTATAAGTAAATAGAACTATGTATGCAGTTATTTATTGTTGGAAATAACCTTTTTATGCATAGGTGTAAAACTGAGTCAAGTATTTTTTAACCACGGGTGACGTGTAATATTTTTGGGAATAGGTGCAATTTAATGTTACATATTTCCTATATGTTGTCAACAGTGAAAATACTTACTTATAAACTGATTTTGTCTCATGCTACATGCTATCCGAAAGTCCAAGATATATCCTGAGCTATGAAGCTTGTGAGATATAATGCAGCATGAAGGTCATATTAATAATCTTGACACAAACACAATTCCTAATTTGGTGAATATATTTACTTACAGTAAATTATTCCCAATACGTAAAAGACACCCTAAACGGTCAACGACACAAACTTCTGCATTTCTTAACTGGATTTAACAAATACAACTTTGAATAGTAAATAGTATACCTATTACCTAGTTATTTAAGTATAGTTAAGCGTTAAACCCTCTCGGTTATATTGATCCTAAGGTTGGATGAAGTTCCTGCGCTAAGGAAATCTCCAATCTTGGGGGCAATGTTGACAAATATTGGGCCCAACGTCCAAGCCAATATTGGAGCTTGGTTTGGTCCCAAGTTTGGGCTCGAGGTAAGCGGTCGTGCATTTGTTTTACCTTGTAACTGTGCAATATGGGTGCAATATTTACTGCGAATTACTTAAGTGCTGGCTCACTTGCCGCATGCAATATTTTTGATGTACATACTTTTTTATTGATTTATAATAAAAAGTTATTTTTGAAGGTTCGTCTTTCAATTTCCACCCCATCGGCCCATTCTCATCTCCAATATTCAGTTTTTACAGGGTTAATGGTTTCTGCCTTTTTTTGCGATGGGAAAACGCGTTACGCATACGACCGCGCCGTGGGGACGGCGAGGAAGTTATGTGGGACTCTCCTCCCCGGCCCCCCTCCTGAGTGGAAGGAGGCGGGGAGGACCCACTAAAAACCCACCGGTATAGATACCCTCGCCATTGGGGGGCGCCGCAGGAGCATGAGGGTGTCACCGCGTATGCTCACAGGCTGCCCCAGCCTATGTGCCGTAATGGTTTCTGCCTGGCCTGGACTTAACACAAATGCCATAGAATAAATGACCCTCTATCACTATCAGGGGGGCTATTCCGAAATTTGATTCTCGATTTCGATTCGATTCGATTAGTATTGGCGGAACGGCAAAAAACCAACTTAAAGAATCGAATTTCTGAGTAGGTACAAGGCTAGTTTCAAGCACCTATCAAAGTCTCCCCCTACTTCGTCTCACGTCTCCCCGCTTGAAAAGCCGTTGCTTGATGGAAACAGGTGACAGAACCGATACGACGTCTACCTATTTAGTAGACACGTTCAAAGTGTGTGGTAGTAACTAAATATTCTTCCGTTGTAATTAGAGCCCTGAGAGAATAATGACTTTATCCGAGCGGTTAAAACGCTTAAATTTTTAATCATCTGCAGGCTGATTTCGTAATCGGTATTTAGGTGATCACTCCTTTTAGTCAAATGATTTCCAAGTTATACCTATTCGTTAATCGAAGGAAGTTACGTAGTAAATATCGCAATGACTGCTTAAGCATGCTACGAGTATTTAGAGCAGGTGCGTTAGATCGATGTTTTTCTCGCAAGTAATTAAGAAATAGTTAAACAAAATTGCAGAATTTTTTTTGGTTTGATAAATACGTCTGATGCTTTTTAATGGAACTGCGAGCGACATGACATGATACTAGCTTCTTTGTCACAACATTTTTATGCAATAAATAGTTTGAGTTTGAAATTTTATTTTACTTTTCACAACTATTTGAAGAATTTCTAAACATCTATCTTATTGCTAATAAATAGGTACTTAATATTTTGTAATATTGGCTTCAAATTACTGGAAAAGCTGTGTGAGAAACTGAAAAGGCAGTGAAAATTATCTCGTCTTATAAAACTGAGTAGTACCTACCTATCTGTAAGGTTGGTGCGACAGAACGGGTAGACTTAGATAAATGATTCACAGTTACGATCTCGTCTATGTTTCAAATAGAGAAGTACTGTAATTAGATTTCTAGAAATTCAGGAGAAAAATTGTCAGACTTCCAAAAAAGGAGGTTTCCAATTCGTTTTTTTTAAGCGAGTTCATGTATAATTATTATTAGCGTTTATCGCCCCTACTGCTTTCTTTCGTAAATTCAGTGAACAAGGCAATGAGTTAATTGAAACAAAGTACATGGAATTAACTTTATTTATTAATATTTTACAATCATTAAAAAAAACTATTATGGACGGATCTGATAACAAGTGATGTGACGTCACTGGACCACAAAATGTACTCGTAGCTATCCTATTACTATAACATGTGTATATCATAACCATAATATTAATATGAACAGGTATACATATTTACGAGATATCTCGATTGTCAACACTAGTTATCACCAGTCGGTCTCAGTCAGTATTTTGGCGTCTGTAAAAAGGGTATGTAGGTACATTTTCATTACTTTGCTGTGTAGAATTTTTGAACTTTTATTGACTTTATTAAGGTTTAGTTTTTGCAATCAGTCACGTTCTTGCTTATAATAATAGATTTATAAAGGTGAAACATTTAAACATGCTTAAAAACTCATAATTTACTAAAATCTTTATACATAACAATTTTATGCGAATAGGCAACGTTATCTTCGTTGGGCGACGACGGAAACATTCCTAAACTGACTTTTATATGAATTAAACATAATGAAAATTACATTTTGTTCCTAACAGATTCATCGTCACAAACGAAATGTAGTTTCTTCTAAACCAACTAATAATCGTTATTTACATAATAACGCGTTATATATTATATTCGTTATTGTTGCAGCACCATTAACTTTTAGTTGAATGTGTCATAAAATTATCGAACTACATTTACATGATAATCGATCTTAGGACTGATGGTTGCGATATTTATGATTTATGATATGACTTATGACACACTGTTTCTGATACATTGGCGTACGCTGGTGCAAGCAACTGTCCTGAGTATTGATAAATATTATTTCGAGCCTAAATACCCAATTTGTTAAAATGACTAAACAATTACTAAATAGGTAGGTACACGATTTTGCGCAAAACAGTCACTGATGATCGATTTTATCAATTTGTGAAAAAAAATCCTGAATGCTTCGTAAATAAGTTTTTACAGTGACATCATAGTCTTGTTTTATAGTTATTGTTCTTGGTAAAACCTACCATCAGTCACTTACGCGGTTTATTTAAAGTTACTTAAAATATGTCTATAAAAATCTCATTCCTTTTCACCTCAATAGGGTAGATTATTCAGGCGTTTCAACAACTGACACAATGTTGCCAATAGAGTAGTTCTTTTATACGAAAAGGTTTTAGCGACTGCACCCTCTGTCGTCTCTAACTGCGTTACATTACATGACGCTACTGCTATATTATTAACAGTTTTAAAACAAAATGGTGGATGTAAGCGCTATTAGTCAATGTACCCTCGAAAGGTTCAACGGCTGCAGTTACTTTTACAATATTTAAGCAACTGATACAGCTTCTTGTTCCGACGACAACTTTGTTAAAAGAGGAAAGTATCGTTGTAGCGGCGACCCTTCTTAAGTATTTAAGCAGAAATGTGATGGCGGTGTTTGAAACACTCGAAGAATATCCCAGGTTGTAGTAAGGCGCGTTATTCTATTATGGCATTTCAGTAAGGTCTGACGGTCCCTAGGCGGCCGCGCGGGATGGGCTCAGCATAGCTGTGACGGAACTTGGCCGGCTGCCGGTCCGCAAGCTCGCGGTACTCCCGGTAGTCCCGATCGTAATACCGATCCCTGTCTCCCTCCACATAGGACTGCCTCTGATCGTCCAGCAACCGCGAACGGCTGAATGCTCTCTGTCTGTCATTCCAATCTCTCCTCCTCTCCTCAATTACGGGCTCAATTATCTCGTCCTCATCTATGCGTCGGTCCAGCTCTCTCCTCTCCCTGTATCTGTCAAAGTCTTCCCTGTGCGGCTTCGGCTCACTTCTATCTAGATACTCCTCGGCGCCGTATTCGAACCGCTTGACTTCGTCGCGTTTACGGCTGACGCGCGGAAGCCTCTCAATTTCTCTGTGCGCGATGTCTCGGTCCATATCGAGCATTCGCTCCGGGTCCTTAAACCGCTCCGGCTCCCTCTGAGAACGCTCCAAATCCCGGTGAGAACGGTCAGGTTCTCGCCGAGAGCTTAATTCTCTGTGTCGCTCTGGCCGCTCGTCTCGGCGTTCTTCCTCGGGGGAAGAAGTCGAGCGGCTGTTCCTTTCTAGCATGCTCCTCCTAATGGCCATGTGCTGCTCTAGTTCCCTGTTGAATCTTTCTCTTTCGAGATTCTTGAACTTCTCCTTGGCGACTTGGAAGCGGTCTTTGGGGGAGGCGATTTCTGCGATTTTGAGGCTGCCTTCGCTAGCGCCTCTCTGTAGTTTTCCGAATCGTCGGTCTTCTACTCTATCTATGCTCCGGTTGGAGGGTTTGGTTTCTGCGACGTATCGTCTCCTGTAGTTGGCGGTTTCGTCTACAAACTTTTCTTGTTTCTCCTTAGCACGTTCAAGGGATTCGTGGCGATGGCGACGCTCGAAGGCGGCTTGTTCGCGGAAGGGCGCGAGTTGGTCACGGAACTGGTCGCTGAAGTCGTCGTTATATCCGCGGTCGTAGCGACGCGGCGAGAGCGCGCGACGCGGTGACGCGCGGCGTGGTGACGCGCGGCGAGGTGACGCGCCGCGTCGCGGGGACGCGTCGAATGCTTCGTGCATCATGTACGCCGTACTCTCTGCCCAGTCCTCCTCTGGAAATAAAGAGATAAACTGGTTATAGTAGAGCGTCACAATCAATTGTAAGATCTAAATCTTAGTCGCGTATTCTATGCAATGCTTATTATTACAAAATCCTTCTTTGTTGTTACGATCACAGTATTATAAGTGAAAGTTCACAGAAATCTAAATATTAACCTTTAAATCTATCAAGTCAACATGTTTTCGCCTAAAACGGTATTGTATAATTAGCAAGCATCTGCATAATCCGAAGTTTGTCTACAACGTACGCTCCAAAAGCCTAGTTCTAGCGCGTAATGTATGCGAGCCACTTAAACACACATTCCACTTGACCCATTGTCACTAAAACGACTAAACATTTTACAATAACGGTAAAAGATCTCATCTCTGAAACTATTTATGAGTAAACTCGTTTCTAAATTCTAATTGACATAGAAAAGAACCTGTATCGCTCCCACGTGCCTCCGTCTTGTATTTTATCGGTGGCCATCTTAGTTCTGGCGCGAGCTTTAATTTGTATGGGATTTGGGTTTCGCGACTTTACTTTGAGTTTCGTTTTATTGTTGTGGGTGTTCTAGTTCTCTTTAGACAATATTGTAATAATGAATGCAATTCGCGCCATTATTTAAATAAGCGTGCACAGTTAATTGCAGCAACGCGACAAGGTTTTGAAAGTCATTTATGATTTGGTAGCTGTGTGAATTTTTATTGTTAGTAACGCATTAGGAATGCGGCTTGTAAAAATACTTGATATAAATACTTCTTTGTGATAACGAAAACTCTCTGTCTAGCTACGGAGTTCAGCTCCTAAAAAAGAACACTTCGGAAGAACTCACAGAACCCTGTTCATTATTCCACACAAAAGGTACGTTAAAAAATATCAAACTAATCAAAGTGAGTTCGAACGTTTTTGACATATAGGACTTGGACAGCACAGTTTAGCTAACGGTTGTGCTTACTAAACTTTGAGAATGATCCCGTACAGGGATCGAAACGCGTCAGTGTTTGTGTGGTTTAAGGGATAATTAAGTTTGTTGGATTTATATGTGTTTTATGTGGCAGATCTTCCATGCTGGTCTGGAAGTAAAGAAAAAACATAGAAAGTACCCGTTTTTTCTCTTCCCGCGCAGATGGTAAAAGCCATCGAGGGAATGGGCGAAAATCTTAGGAATCATGTGATAGGCGATGCGGCTAATAGAAACCCATCACAATTTTTGATTCCCCTTTCCACTTATACGCCCACAATCATGCTAAACGTGGCCTTTAGGTCTTCTTACCTTAGGCTCTGTCTATCCCGTAAGGGATAAGATGTGACTTGTGTGTGTGTTATGTGGCAGTAGTGGAGGGACGAATTGCATGAAAAACATATATAATTCGCACAGGCTTGGGTATCTTGCACGTGAGTAGCGGAGTATATTTTTTGTCCATTGATTTGGACCTTCGCAAAGTAGCGCCTGATTCAATAAAATATTAGACTTTGTCCTACCTACCACTAACTTAGTAGTAGGTACAATGTTCTGTCGGTTAGATTTGTATTGTAACACCTGCCCACGCTCGTGAGTGGACATAGTAAACAAAATAGACAAGATAAATGCTAATAAAATAGTAAATTACGTGACATACATTACTTTCATTGTATGATCACGCGCGGTTATGCGCGTTGCTTAATTTATCTTCAAACTACTTTTTAGGACAAGCGATAAATCTCAACGTTACTTAAATGCTCATAACTATAATCATAAAGTGGAAATGTCTTACATTTTGTTAGAAAAAAAACGCCAAACCACTGTCATCTGATGGCAAGCAGATATCAACTATGATCACTAATGATCTGATTCTGTATAATCCGAGGTAATCGCTCTATGGTATTGTATCACATGTTGTAAGACAATGTTATAAGCTCTCAGTACATATTCAAATCTCAGTATCTAATTGATGTAATTCCTAATTGTGTGTCATTAAGTATGAGCATGAATTCTTTGCACCGGTATCAAGGATCCTACTTACTAATTATCACTAATTGATTACAAATGGGAACAAAAGTGCAGAAATAGCTAATCATTGAACCCTACCTACTGGTAGACAAAACAGTCACTTTTATTGTTTTGGTCTAGAGGTCGCGAAGCCATCTACAATGAAAACGTTTTCTGAACAATCGCTATTTTTTCCCGTTGGGAACGAGGCTAGTCTCTTTCAATCCCATAGTGTGTAGTCTTCCGTCCCTTTCGCGCAGTGTTGTTTTTAAACCACGGGAGGCGT
Source organism: Pandemis cinnamomeana (assembly GCA_932294345.1). Classification (NCBI taxonomy): domain Eukaryota; kingdom Metazoa; phylum Arthropoda; class Insecta; order Lepidoptera; family Tortricidae; genus Pandemis; species Pandemis cinnamomeana. Next base: position 6,522,265 of record OW028720.1, read on the forward strand.
GGGAAAAACCTAAATTGCCTATTTGACGTATCGTTGCGCAAAAACAACGAAGTGCCAATTAAGTTTTTGACTAAACCAGTTTCGTTTCGATTGACTGTCATGTCACTAACTATAACCGAAGGCAATTTTTTAAAATAAATGATTCGTTTTTAATGATGATGTCGTATTCTTGTTTATGAATTTTATTTGTGCATTAAAAATACTTTTGCTGCTTTTTTGTACATTGAAGAGTGACGGCACGGAATACTGTGCTTTATCCACTGGGAGGCTACTTCGAAAATAAAAACCATCCCTCTCACTTTTAAATTAATGCCCTATGGGTGTGAAAGGAATGGCAAGAAACGAATATCGAAAATCGAATTTCAGAGTCAGAATAATTCAACAGGTGGTTGCGTTAGAATGTTTTTCAGGAGTTTTTTGTGGTTGACTTAATTTTTCCTCATTATGGTCAATGTCAAGTGTAGGACGTCAAAGCCCAGCCGTGACCTTGAAGCCAAAATCACGATGAACAACCTTCTGAAGTATTTCAGAGTAGGTACCTAGTTCCAAGCCACCGTGTATACTTAAATTCCAATTCCTCCAGTCCATGTTATTTGAAATAACACAATACCCACACAGTAGATACAAAATGTGTGTCAATTTCTAAGAAGAAAATGTTTCATCAATTACAAAACCTGCGTGCCTGCGTCTGCGCAAGTGCGCAACACGCCGAAATTGTTTTTAATTTTCATGCGTAAACTAGAACAGAGTTATACAAAGATCCATACTATCGACGCGTATTGTATAGAGATAATTAGCGTAATTATTTAACAATGGCGAAATAAAATTAAATACTAGCAAGAGAACAAATATACTTGTGAGTTGTGAATTTCGTAAGCTGCCATTAGGCTGGTTTCAATGGTTCGCATTCGAGTTCACACCATGAAGGTGAAGCTGCGATCTTGAACTATTTGAGAATATTATACGTATTGTGTTGATATAAAAAGTTTATCTCATTGACGTCTTTGTTGGTTTGGACCAAATGATGTCGAGCCTTGGTTTTGACTCTTGACGGCAAGTGTTTCTTTGTTATGTTGGAATATATTTTAAGTACATACGTATAGATATGTTACTTTTAAAAAGAATAATCTTTTTGCCATAGTTGTTGACTTTACAGCTTTGACGCTTGCTTCCCATAGGCGCCCTAAAAGTGGTCGTAATGTCGAAACTGCTCTTCAACTAAACCCAACTTGTGCTAAGACTGACGTGTTTAACTTCATTTGTTATCAACAAAAATGCGAACTCAATCTCGAAAGTAACCTATTAGTTTCTTACACTGAATTTAATGAACACATGCGCTTAGTAATTAAACACTGAAACTTTCTTAGATGCTTGCATTTAATATACAGACATGCATGTTTTTGTGGCACGCACTCTTCCGCGCAGTGTTAGCAATTTTAAATAATGATAGTTTGTAAACATCTTCCTCGTTTTTGTTTCACGCTATTACTGATCGGCTTGATTACAAATTGATAGTAGCACAGTCTGAGATAATTTCATTGTTTAGTTATAATAGCTCTGATTTTATATGACAACCCACAATTTTAAGGAAAAAACACATTAAGATTAGCATGACCATTTGTTTTCATTCTTGTTATTAATTCTATATTTAGCTACTATAACCTAAAGGAATGAAAATTAGTGACACTAAAATAATTTACGCGGTGCGTAATTTGAATAGAGCCATATTAAATTTAACATTCATTACACGTATACAAAGTCACATTCAACCGCTAATTACTACGCACTCCTACAACAGTACTCTACGAATCTATTGAATACTGTTGGTGCTTAAATACTTACTGTCATTGACAACCCACACTGTGGTGGACAAAGGACGTTAAAAAAATTAAAAACAGATTTACAGAATTGTTTACAAGCTCGGGAGTCAAGGCCCGAGTCATTAGAGCCACAATTACTTACCTAACTTGTTTATACGACTGCTTGCTTCGTGACCAATCAATTTGTTGGTAAGGGCACGATTTTGAAGCCGTGTGTAACGTGTGTGAAAAAAGAGTGTATAAAAAGTTGTTGGAATTTTAACAGCTTGATGACTCGGTTTCGTCAGCTATGGTGCGTTCAAATTGGAATGGGTTTGTATTTTATTCCAATTCGTACCTATGTGGCTCAAATATTCTTATATAGTGTAAAACTGATGAAAACTAAGACTCAGGTATGAGTGCCTAATTTTTAGCTTAGTTGACACAATTTATCAGTGGTGTGAATTAGACCAGCTTTTACGAATAGCTTAAGATCTACCACCTTTATTCGATCTCGCTATGGTTTATCTAGAAATTTTATAACGGAAACTTAAATTGCTCTGACACAATACGAGTATTTCGTATTGTAGAAATCTTTACGCACCTAACTAATTTATTTTGTCTTGGATTACAGAAATTATAATTATATTACAAACAAAGTAAAGTACCAAGTATTTTGTATTTTATGTTACGACGAGTCATGCTTTGCATATAAAATAAATAATCATCTCTTATCTCTGGTTAATATCTATGTTTGTTGTGGAATGCAGATGTTTTGGTTTTTACGAGTATTTGGACACGTTTTTTGAATATTGATTGGTTAATAAGACTGTTTAAGACTATACAATTAGAGATTTCTATTTTGGGGATATTTTAAACGCGTTCTTAATCAGAAATATACATATTTAATTTATTATTTGTTTGTACTCCCCACAATTGAATAACTTTACTTTGCTATCTCCGCGATATTATGAAGTCAAGTAATGGGAATAATTATTGGTAATAACTAATATATATGAAATACCGTTAACGTCTAAAATATAAATAAACTTCTGATGAAATCAAAGATCTGGTTAAAATACAAAGTACAATTAACAACAAATAATATTTACATTGTTATTATTTTATACGCACATAGTCGCAATTATAGTCTCGCTTACTCCGTGACAATGAAAGGAGATGCAAAATGCCTTTATGGATTTCAAGCGCGCTAGAAAATATTACGGCCTTTGTTGCTAACACTCGTGATACCTGAATTCAGTGCCATTAGAATGATACCATAACGCTATGAATGAACCAGCCACAATAGTTCTGATGCAAACAGGACAAGCGAACGGTCACGACGACTGACGCCATCCAGTCTAAAAATATTGCTTTTCACATTGTAACCTTTTTTTACTTTTTACACTGTTTAGGCTGCAATAGGTTTTGGTGCGCCGCGTGCTACGCGCCAAACAAATGAATTCAATTTTGGAAGTCGGTTTGTTACGTCATTTGTTAATAGTAGTTTTTTGGACTGCACGACTAGTTTTGTAATTTTTTTAATTATGTACACAAAAGGGACCAACAAATAGGTTTTGTCAGGGGACTTTATTATATGAAGGACTAATATTTCATCATGGTGAGGTGTAATTTTGTTTCCTTAAACTTATACGTAAAGTCGCCATTACGGATAAATCATTAATAAGTCACCAGTAAGTTAATAACACCGGACAATGATCAAAAAAATCTCCGGTAAGTAGAGGTTTTGAATTCGGAAAGAAAAAGTATCCAGTAGGTAAGTACGGTACACACCTCATAACATTTTTGGAAATATTTCGTGGTCATTGAATTTTTATTTCATTTTTAATTTTGAAAAAAGTACTATTCAAGCTTCAACTATTAGGGGCATACTGAACTCGTAGGTATACAAAAATCCTCGCTTACGGCTCGGATTTCAAACCGATTCGTCCAGTATGACTTACTTACTGGTCTCTTTAGTAATATACTATTGCTTCATCAAAGTATTCCATCGATTGCTTGAGCTACTTTTCTTTTTGGTATCAACTTTTGTATAGTTACGGTTTTATGGGAATATTATATAAAAGAAGTTTGCTTTGGGGTCAAAGGGCTTACAAGTTTTCTTAGTGCGAGTTACATTATTCACAGAACATAAAATGCTCTTCAAACTAAAATATACGCTTCGTTGTGCTGATGAAGGCTCACCGATTATTCGGAACGCAAATTACACATCTATTTTGACGCGGAAGCCATTTTTTACATGAATAAACCCATCACGTAATAGTTTTTATAAAAAGTGCAAAATGGGCAGGCAGCCGCAAACGATGACGGAATCAATAGGCGATTTATGATACAAGAGTTACTAATCTACTAGGAACAAGATTTAATTGGTGTAAGTATAATTTGTTCTCAGAACTGTGTAGGTACACGACTCGATCGTAAATTGGAATAGTCTGATTTTTTGAGTAGATTGGCTCTATTATTTAGTTGTTGTGGCTTGCCATAAAATTTATACACTCGAGCCAAGAGAGCCATGGTCACAGACTTTCTTATACTTGGATGAACCTGAAACTCTGACGGATTTTGATTGATGACAGATTTAATTGATACAGGCCTCAGTTCAGGTTTTAGCTGTCATTTTTAGTACGGATCTGATAGCGAGCGAACCTAAACTGGATCGGAATTCGTCATGGTAAGGCCCATTGTTTCTTAATATTAATCCGAAATACTTCATCAGTTGGTTGGGATAGTTCGGCTGAACACTGTTCATGTTTTACAGGATTTTTAAACTGCAATTGAGAAAATGTTTCCATTGGTCAACGTTTGAAGTGAACGGAGTCAAAGGAGACCTTATTTTCAATCCGAAATTACGATGACAAACCTTCACAAGAGTGTCCTACCCAACTAAACCCAAAAACCCCCGTAATAATTTTACCTTGAATATTATCGAATACTAGCTGTTGCCCGCGACTCCGTCTGTGCAGCATTTGCTTAGCGCTATCCCGCTGTACGAGGGTCAAACTGAAAGTTCTTAGAAAATCAAAAACTGAGCAAACTAGCAAGTTATTAGTTTTATTATATCTTTTCAAAATAGTGTCCATTCACATCAATACACCGCTGCATCCGATGGAACCACTGAGAAAAGCACTTAGCCCACTCGTCCTTAGGGGTCTCTTCGACGGCCTTTTGAAACGCACCCACTGCTTCCTCGGTGTTCATAAAAAGTTTTCCTCGAAGTTTTTCTTTTATTTTCGGGAATAAATAAAAATCGCAAGGTGCGAGGTCGGGGCTATACGGCGGGTGACCCAGTAATTCCACGTCTGACGTCACTAAATAGTCGATCGTTCGCCTGGCGGTGTGCGACGAGGCGTTGTCGTGGTGAAGAAGGATCCTACTTCGAGGTCGTTTCTCCCGAACTTTTTCCAATACAAGTGGCAAACAATTGTTACTGTACCACTCGGCAGTAACTGTTTTTTGATCCTCTAAAACAATTGTCGCATAGTGACCTGTCCTTCCGAAGAACGAGGCCACCATCCTTTTTCCCACGCTTCGACCTCTCTTCACTTTAGTTGGCAACTCCTCGAAAGGAAACACCCATTGAGCAGACTGTCTCTTGGTTTCTGGATCATAACAGTAAACCCAGCTTTCATCACCCGTAAGTATGTCGAACACAGCATTTGAGTCACCTCCGTTAAATCTTTGAATCATTTCACGGCACCAATCAACCCGACGGAGTTTTTGGGCCTCGGTCAAATTATGAGGTATCCATCGGGCACAAAGCTTCCTGACCGCTAAATGTTCATGGAGGATTTTATGCACTTGACTCATACCGATGCCTAAGCTTGTCCGAATCTGCTGGTACGTCACTCTTTTGTCAGTCTCTATCATACGCCGCACAACACTGATGTTATTTTCAGTCGTCGCCGTAGAAGGCCGTCCCTCACGCAGATCATCGTTGAGATTAGTGCGACCACGTTTAAACTCACTAAACCAGTTGTAAATAGTCGCACGAGATGGGGCTTCATCACGAAAGGCCAATCGAAGTCTATCATAACTTTCTTGTTGACTTAAATGACATCGAAAGTCATAAAAAAACATTGCACGAAAATTTTCTCGCGTTACATTCATGTTGACGTGACACAGACAATTTTCAATTTGCCGCCAAATCGTAAAACAAATGACAAATGAATGAAATATATACTCAATAATATTGGCAGAGTTCCATTTTCAAAATTTAAACTTACTTTTTTATTATATTGTTTAAAAATGGCCAGTTCTAAAAACTTTCAGTGTCGCCCTCGTAACTATGCAATTTTCCGGGACAAAAACTATCCTATGGTCCTTCCCGGGCACTCAATCTACCTTCTGCATACCAGATTTCTAAATCAGTCCAGCGGTTTAAGCGTAAAAAGGTAACAGACAAACAGACAGAGTTACTTTCGCATTTATAATATTAGTAGGGATTTTGACTACAGGTTCGACATAATATGTAACTTTACAGGATAACTAATATAATTATGAAGTTTTTCATGAAACTTACCGCTGGTGCTATGATTGTCCTGCTGCCTCGTGTATTCATTCCTCTCAGGAGACGGAGCCAAGTCGCTGCCAATCCCAGAGCTGCCTCCAGAAGACTCCAGCTTGCGCCTAGCGTTCACGCCAACGATATTCTGGTTCAGGCAACGTCTTGTGTCGATGTTGCTCAGATTACCCTTCTGGCGATGCACTGTGTCATAGTCCCGTGGTGGTAAAAGGATCGGGCTTTTACCTAAAAACAAATGAAAAATTTGTCGTGTTGGCGGACAGTTGCTTTAGTTGCTTTATAAGTTTACGTAGCAAGCGCTAGGCAGTGTGGCTTTAAATACTATGTACTACTATAAAGGCATACTTTGTGTTTTAATAAATCCTTTACTAACATAGACTAGCAAAGTTCCGTGGAACGTAGACAAGAGTCCGGCAACTGCCAAGTAGTATTAAATAATGTGTTTGGTTGCGTGTCAAGGTTTCTAAATAAAATTGATTCAAATAACACTACCTATAGTTGTGAATGTGACGACGAGATAGAGCTTACTTAGGTGCTATCCATAAAGTACGTCACACAGTTAGGGGGGGGGGGGGGTCTGGAAATTCGTGACACACGAACAAAATAATAGTAGTCTTCATAGTAAATCCTGTGACAAGGGGGGAGAGGGGCTTTAAAAATGATGAAATTGGTGTGACGTACTTTATTATAATATAATAGTAATTCCCCTACTACCTAAGTATTGATATTATAAAAGCCACAATACAAACTGAAGTAGTTAGGCAGATAATGGATAATATTGGTGCAGACGTGCAATACATACGGTACATAACAATGTGTACAGGCATACTTCAAAATAAGTGCTCTACGTGAAAAAACATACAAAAAAATAAATATACATACGTCATCGTACATAAATACGGGTGCGTGCAAGCAACTACCTACAAAAAACAGAAAACGAGACTGACCTAGACCCTTTTTACCTGTTGACAACTTTTGCTTCAATTCAGCGGCCAAACTGTCATACAGATTGGCGACGCATCGCTCCTCGTTGCTTCCAGAATCAGACTCCCGGGATACTTCGCTTCCCAGGGACGAATCCGGGGGTTTCTTGGAAGTGGGAAGAGCCCCTCGCATTTGCAGCTTCCTCTCTATGTCGGCGAACTTTTTCTGATTTTCCGGCCGCTCTATAAGGGCGAGGAGATGCGTGTATAACATCTCGGCGGTGTGGTCTGAGTCGCATCTGTTAGGACAAGGAAGAATACAAATCAATTTTTGTTAATGTCAATTATTACACATGGTTGAGGCTGTTGTTCAATATTAAAATTTAAAGTCATTTTGCAAGTATGTCGCAAAGGTTTTTTTTATAGGTCTAGTACTACTAGAACTTTCGGAAAGGCCTTCAATAATCAATGAACGAATATTATGACCTATGAAAATTATGGAACAAAACGGGTCCTGATTTCACAGACTATGTGTAGGTACTATGTGTAGTCAGCAGCAGAAGTGAATGACCAGTAATAAAGCTCAAGCGAAAATCATGTCACGTCTTTCAGACTATCAAAATAACTTGGCAAAGCATCAATCAACAACGCAGCGATCTTTTTACACAATACGTATCTGCGCAGTTATTACAATCCCAATCACCCAGAGTTCTCGACAACTTTCAATAACTCAACACAAAAAATTACTTTCATTTCATCAGTCAGCTCATTTGGAGTATCGTTTCGCACTACTTCCAAATAGTGCAATACAACCGACCCACAATTACATACACGTACACTTCGCTGCGTGATATCGAATACCAATCACTGTTATTAAACATCGAATTGCTATGTAGTAACGCGGCTGAGAGTACCTAAAATCGTGTCACTATGCCCTTCTGAATATCAATAGCGTGTATCTTTATTGCCTAATGGAGACCGTGCTGTTACACTCCTATGAACCGTATTAAGAAGGTATAATCATTTGATGAACTTCTATAACACGACTTTGAAAAGGGTACAAAAACTGGTCAAGTGCGAATCGCACTCGTGCACAAAAAATTGTTTGTACTTCGTAGTAATTCTACGAAAAACTAGGTATTTTTATGCGGATCAGTGATTTTTGGATTTATTCTTTTATTACCGTTGTGAGGCCTAACTTTTGGCTAAATTTAAAAAACAACGGGAAGTTTGATGTTTTTGCAATGGTTTTGTATGAAAACGCACCTTTAAAGGATTAAGTATATTTTAATCACGCTTACAAATTTGACTTTTTTACCGTTGGTAGAGAATTAGAGACCATTAATGTTTCGGACAGCGAAGTATCTTGTAAGGAACAAAGAATTTAATTTTTAATTGTTTAGAACGCGCTTCACAATTATGTCGAAATTAACAGTTGCAAACAACCATAAACTAATTATAATTAAAAAAATACCAAACTAATGAAGAAACTAATGCACCTAAGTTATACTTAACCTTAATTAGATTTTCTTTTGTCTCGCTCAAATTAAAACTAACGACACAACCGAATCATTGGGCAAACCGAGATAACGCCACGCTGCCGTTGTAGTATGATCTTGATCGTAACGCACAATGAATGAGACAAAACATTGGCCCAATTTGGCCAATGTGTGAACCGATAAGGCACTTAAACTATGCCTATGACATTCAACGCGTGCGCAAAAAATGAGTGCATAGGGTTGCCAACTTTTGGTTTTGAAAATGCATGTACACACAACAGCTGAGCCTTTCCTTTGTACAGTCAGCGTCATATGGTATTGCACATCCAAAGTGACCAAAAAGTACGACACACCAAACTATTTTTATGGTGTACCGAACTATATGGCCGACTTGAATGCTTCAAACTATATGACGCTGACTGTAGGTACATATTGTTTATGCTACAACTTAAAATTCAACGAATAATAGACATCATTTAATCAAACAACGAATTAAAATATTCCTATTTTCCAATCAAAAATCAAATGTGTTAATTGTCAAAGTTATCCAAGTAGATGATGATGCTTACTGGTAAAAAGATAAAAAACCTAGGGAGCAACATGTCGCTACTAGCAGAGCCACTGTGCTTAAACAAGTCAATACAAATTGTTTTTCAGAGCAAAATACAAATAATTATATCATAGTTTTTAATTATTATAATCATAAGTCATTCAAAGTTTATATCCCAAATCATCAAAACAATTAACTCTGCAGCTTTCTGTCAATTTACTACAATTAAAAGCCATGGTTTATCAACCCTGCGCATGAGTGCGAATGTCAAAGTTGAACGATTATTGACAAGGCCTTCTGTCACAGTGTAACAGGTTGCGCAATGGAATGCTAAACGCACGGCGGAGGTCGCATACACACAGACTGAACAGGAAATTATAAATTTGTTTCTATAATTGTTATACAGAAATTTGATAGTACCTATTGTTGATTTTACTGACGTTTGTATAGGTTGGAACTAGTTGGTCCTTTTAATTATAAACGACTTCATTTAAATTAATTTTGTGTAGGTCTACATCATTGCCATCATATTAGACACTAAGCTTCTGCCCGCGACTTCGTCTGCGTACAATTATAGATATAAACCTTCCTATTGAATCACTCTACCCATTAAAAAAACCGCATCAAAATCCGTTGCGTAGTTTTAAAGATCTAAGCATACATAGGGACAGACAGACCGCGGAAAGCTACTATGTAGTGAGGAGACGTTCAAGCGTGTCACAAAAAAATCCGGCAGGATCGTAGTACTTGACAGACTCCTGCTTTTATCAAAGTCACAAGCCCTAAACCAAGACACTGCTCTCTCACCGACGCTCTCGTTTAGGCTTAGGTTAAGTAAGTGGGCAGTTCTCCGAGACAAGCTGTTTTAGGTGACTTCGGTGGTAAATTTTTCTACTGACTTTTTTATTGTATCACCTCAAGATCTAAATACAGGCCTAAATTTAAAAAATATTGGTACTAAAGGCCTTCTAGTAAACCTGTTAGTTAGTAAGATATTTAAATTTAAACAATCACCGAAATCAAACATACTCACCGAAATCAAAATTCAAAAGACAGTGCCACTGAAATCAACTTGATAATAATAAAACGCATTTTAATTATACCAAACACGCTTTTATTACAAAAAAATATATTAAAAAAATAAAACAGTAATTCTTACATAATTGCGAAAATTGGGATGGTTTCAAAAAACACATTCTTACTTAACTTGCTTAAATGCCTCCAGCTTTCAATGTGCCAGAGGAACTAAATAAGTAAGAGATAAGTAAAGAATAATGATTTTTGAAGTTTCTCATTGCACCATAGTTTCAAACAATAAAAAGACATTCAAAGAAATTTAAGAATTAGGATAACAAAATTCCACAATAATCAGTTTTTAAATGCTGGAATAATTAAAATCTCAACTTTTCTTCAAAAGAAAATAATTCGTCTATCCTATCTAAGCACTTCGATCCTCATAATGGTAATCAGTCTTCGGTTAAAGGGAATATTTAAAAATAATCGTAAAATTTCTTTCATCTCTTCTGGGATATCTTTCCCTATTTTTCGCTTTGTATGCCTCGTAGAGTTCTGGATCACTTTTTATCTTTGCTTTTCGAGCCCGCTCAGCTAGCTTTTTTTTCTATTTTTTCCTCTCGTCAATTTTGCCATTTTTGTATCTAAAAAACGCAATGAGAATTAGTTTTATATCTCTACTAGCACTTGAACTATACTACAGCATTTAATTATTTCGATAGTACTAAGATTTTTACTTACATTACTTAAGAAAAAATGCAGCTTTAATGTAATTTTAATGACTTGTCTTTATCTGTGACTACGTCAGCGTTAACTTTATTTTTTTTTTGCTGGGATGAAACGTATATTTTAATCTTTCTGGAGCACATACTATATTAATTTTCATATAAATCGATTCAACCGTTTAAAAAGCGTAAACAAGCGACAACTTGACTGAGAGATGGACAGACATACTTCTTTAATTTTATTATGTGCGTGCAATAAGTATTCGTGCAAAAATAAAGAATACTTTAACGTTTTTTTAAAATAAATATTGATAGCTGTGGCGGCTTTATTGATTTCGGTAGCAGTTTTATTAATTTCAGTGGCAGTTTTCTTGATTTCGGTGGCCCAAAACCCCACCGAATCCACGGAGATCATTGCCACCGAATTCAAAATTAAACGTTTTTTCCAAATAACAGAAAATATAGGAATAGTACTTACAAGAGTCACTTAATAATGAAATCACATACCCCTAGAGATGACTTACTTACTATCAAACTACCAATAGAATTAACACTGAAAAAATTAATTGCTTCACCGAATTCAACAAAACACGAAACCAAACCCACCGAACGACGAATATTACCTCGAAAAATTTAGTGCTGAGTTGTGAATCAACTTCCACTCTCGCCAGCAAACACGGCACATCTGAGGCTACCTACACGCGCGTAGCGAGATTTCTGGTATGTTTCTTTGTTAGGATGCCGGCGCGTTTCGTAAACTCCACCGAGTTCAGACGTTACCCTCGGACATGGCGAAAAATTGTTTTAATTGAATGAATTTAAATGATATTTTTTATTTGTGTGTATTATATGAGTTATAAACAAGTGTTGTATATAGGAACCCATTTGAGACCTGGAAATAAAATTCGTATCTTAAGATATAATTTTTTTTCTCCGCTCATCTGCGTAGGGGACACTACCACCGAATGTCAATTTTCAAATGTAATATTTTTTTCTTCAGAGGTGTAAATAACTATGGAGTATTTTAATAGTTCTCTAAGCGGAACTGAGCCTAAAGTATATGTCTGATTTTTTTCAGTATTATCTAGCGACGAAATCTATTATTTTTTGCCCCGGACACGTAAAAATGCCACTCCGGAGAACTGCCCAAGTATGTCAATTCGCCAATTCATCTTTGGCATATCAAAAGCAAGCAAGGACACACTGGGCGGAGCTACCCTCGATTCAAGAAATGTCATTAATCTTGAGCAACACTTAGCCATATTACGTTCACATTACCGATTGTTATGGTAATTCTGGCATAGTCACGGTGTTACCATTGATAAGAGTTTAATAGTATTGTGTTCGTAACTGCTATGTTTTATTACGTACCGTAGAAGTAGTTCTTGGTAGGTTTGGAAGACTGGGTGAGGTGTGTCTCTATTTAGCGCTGGACCTCGTCAAGCCGATATTTATTATGCGAGTATTAAGCCTGACTTTAGAGAGGGAAAACTGTGATAATATCGGGACAGGGAATGTGCAAAAATAATAAAAAACAATCTTTTTCTTTATTTTTGAAGTACTACATATAATACAAAACCATTGAAACGATACAACTCTACATGATGATTTGATATCACAAAGTAAGTTCAATCGAGGGCAATAAATATCGCTACAGCCATCGTGTCAAATATATGGACCTTATTTTATGTGGCATAAAGGTGTATAGATGTTTTTGACGTCTTGGTAACGTACATTGTATTTATGCCCTTGACTGTACGTACTTACGTGCTTAGCTTAGTTTGGCTTAATATTTTGCAAACCAATATTTGAATGGTTTTTTGAAATGTTTTTAAAGATTTAACGACGCTCTACACTAGTAGAAGAGAAAGAAACATAGCGGCATAATATTATTTAGGGGTAGCTTAAAAAGAATATGGTAAATCTTACAATACTGTTCGTACTAAGAGTAATCGTACAGATACCGAACCCTCTGGCCGTAGAAGGAACTCGAACTTGGTCGATTTTCCTTTACGAATGAGACTATAGACATTTACATACAATTACATGGTAAATTTTAATGAATTAGCCCTCGATGGCGCTGAACTTTAATTCCCAATGCTTCTGCTTTATTGAATTTTTAAGTAAGCGTAATCGCCATTAAACTTGTTGGAAAGTTGTGGGCACTTAAGTTACGCCGGTGAAATTACAAAATTACGCTGTTCCGGCTTCTGGTGGAATCGATTTGTGAATTTACGATACTCATAAAATACATCGTACCTACCTTGTATTTTATATGAAATTGATATGAAAGCGTTATCGCTTCGATCGCTAATGATATTTTATGGCAGCGGGCTTCTAGAGTTTAATTAATTTGTGGCGTAAGTTACGTAATTTAAGGTAGTTAATTTAAAGTATATCTTTATTAGATAGCATGACTATCTGATAATTAATGCAAACTTTATTCCCTCTTCTCAGATGAGGACAGAGGGAGAAATTTTGTAAGAAAAATATTCTGTACCTAAGTAACAAAACGATTAGGATTTATAAATAAATTTAGTTTTATCTAGATGGATACATGAATTGAATGTAAAAAAAGAAAGATATATTTAAATTTCAAGTGTTAGAAATGTCAAAACACTTCAATCCACGTTTCTCGACGAATAGCCGAAGCCACTACTCGATCTGCGAGCTGCAACCATAACAGTTGCACGTTGCAGTAACCTAAAACGCTGGTGTAGAATAGTCTGGCGTTTTCGGTTACTGCAACGTAACTACGCTACCGGTTACTGATCGCAGATGAATACCCGGCTTAAAACGCACCGACGTCCCCTTCTGACAGACGCGTTCATCCCTTACAGGCATGTAAGCAGTGCTTGTAAGTATACGTAAATGTGCCCGAGACGCTTCGCACCTATACGGGTTTTGTTGTCAATATGCCTACCCTCTGTCAAAACCCACTGCACGCCCTTGCCTTCTGACATTTATTACACCACCTGTCAGGTAACATACTAGTTGTTCGACTAAAGGTAGTTAAGGTATTGTTCTTGCAACTTTACAACGTAAGGTGCGCTACCTAATAACCTTCCTCTGTAAAGGCATCTTTGTTCGAGACAGGTAGGTCAATTACTGATATTTTACCCATCTGCCGATAATGTTACACGTGCTGCAAATTATCTAGGTAATTTATTAGTAATTGTTGCTAAAAATGATAATACATAGTAGTGTTTATTTTTCCTTTTCGTTTAAATGTCATGTATACTAGTGGCGTCTCACCCTTATAACTTCGTTCTTACTAGGTTTCTCTAACAAACTTCGTCGCTTTTTCTTCAAGTCTTCATTCACCGCTTTAACACGGATGGTTTTTCTCCGGGTTGTCTAACGGAAGTTTTCACGGAACACCATTGTTGTACATATACTGGTATAGATGGAATCTAAAATGATCTTATATCCAAAACGCTGAATGCTTAGTTCCTAGACGAGATTATTTAGGTACTACAGTCAGCTGCAGCGAAAAGGGACTCAGTATTGTTACCGCTATTGAATACGGGAGATAGAGAAGGGGACCTTTCTCTGCAGCTGACTGTACATGAACTTATCTGATCTATACCAAAACCTTTAAGAGTTTAGAGTAATAATCCGAATATTTTCTCGATTGTGTAAAGTATAGTCGTAAGTGCAAATGGCTTCAATTTCTTACCCGACTTGATCCTTGCATCACCTCTTATAGTGAAGGCAAATATAAGCGGTTTATCTTAATGTTGATTGCATCTGTATACGTATTTACCACATATTATTTCTCACGACGCCTTGATTGAATAAGTGATATCATAGTTGGCTATCATCATTTAAAAATAAACACGAAAGCAATAGGAATGCTGACATTTTAAAGTCAAGGGCAGGTCGGTGGTAAAGTTTACAATGCAAAAATGCACAATAGTTTAATAGTTTAAACTTATTTTTCTGTTTATATTGAATAAGTAATTATATTTAAAGAAACTATCCCTAGAGCAGCCACCACCCCTTTATGGTTACGGTGCCTTTTAAAAAGAATTTATGGCAGTTACGCCACTGAACTTTTGTTTCATTGTAACACTAACTGTGTCGTAACAGTAAAAATAGAAAAAGAGAAACAAAAGAGAACTGGTTTCTACGGCGAATAGTTTTAATTTTCTCTTCACACCTTGTTAACCGTTATTCAGTCGATTTTTTACCGCCCAAACGTATACTTATTGTTAACATTTTTTTCCCGCGGGCAGACAGGTGACAATATCGGAGAAAGTTAGAACTTTTCGTCGATGTTTAAAATAAATAACTGTCAAAAAGTACAGCGGACTGTCAAAATATAGCTGTCATTGGTGAAAGCGCAGTAAAAAATTAACAGTAAAAGCAGTCGATGAATGATTGGTGAAGTAAATCACAGGCTTGCGATATGTGGAGTTAGCATTATTGTTTACGAGAGAGGTCACTCTGCCGACCTCTGTGCTAGAAAACCAGGAATGTTTATTCTCCGATTCGTTTAGAAAGCTTTCACAAAGAAAATGTTTAATTAGCACCGACATTGGTTTTAAGCCGGCAGTCATTAAGCTCGTTTGGCTACCTACTATACTTTTGACAATAAATTTATTTAAGCAGTGATAAATGGCAGTTTAATTTGGTTAAATACTTTCACATGCGAACGCAAAGAAGATAAACGGCATTTTCGATAAGCACCAAAAATGCAAAATCAGGAATATTGAAATATAATATACAAGCGACCCGTTCCGACTTCTTTATTAAACAATTTTTTAAAACTTTCCTCTTGAATTTCTTCAGAGGTAGCCGATCTCCGTTTTCGGGAATGATTCAACGAGATGATCGTTAGCCAGTTACGTTTTTTACGTAACGCCAATTCCTGCAAAGTCCAGCCTTTAATTGCTAAAACGTGATGTTAGAGACGAGTAATGAACTCGTCAAAATCAACCATTATTTTATCGCACAAACTGCAATTTCGCAACAGTAATTGCTTGCCTTTCATCTCAATTATCCGCGCTGTTCCAGCTCCCGTTTTAAATGCCCAATAAACCTCAGCGGATATTATGTGTCAGACAAACAAGTTGGCAACCCGGAAAATGTCCTAGGAATAAAATACGCGCGCTTCGTTCCTGGCAAAGATAGATAAATTAGACACGACGACGGTAGTGTTATATTATAAATAGGTATTTAAAGTTTGGGCTTGTGCCACAGTAGTCCAAGTAGTAGTAAGCTATCTAATATTACGAGTAGGTATCACGACTGGAGTGTTGGGTCGAAGACGTTCTCAGGACTTTCTTCAATACCTACTGAAATCATTCGAACTCCTAATTGCATGTCAATTCATTCACTGCTGGTTGAAGCGGTTGGTAAGCTATACATAATGTATAAACTAAAGTATGTGCTTAAGGAACACCATCTTGTTGTCTTGTCTCAGTATTATTGCTGTGTATTATTTTTTATCTGCATAATAAAATGGTTTTGTATGTAAGCATTTTTAAATATTTTTGACAATGTTCACCTATATTGAAAAGTACCACAGTAGTTTTATGCATATATTTATTGCTAAAATTGTCGATAGGCGATCGCTCTGAAATGATAAGGCCACTTATTTTTTATACATATATACACAAATGACGTCTTTAACTTACGGGGTAGACAAAGCCAAAGGTAACAAGACCTTACAGGCCAGGCTATAGGTGGAAAATGGAATCAAAATAGTGATGGGTTGCTAGCCGCATCGCCTATAACATGATTCCTATGATTTTCGCCCATTCCCTCGATGGTCTTTTACCATCTGCGCGGGAAGAGAAGCTACTGGTACATTCCATGTTTTTTCTTTGCTCCCAGACCAGCATGGAAGTTATTTTTTTATGTAACTTTTATTCCATTCTGATTGCTACGTGGTGTTCAAAAGTAGTTAATATTTTATAATCTGATTGTATACAAAGTTTATGACGTCGATGTTAACTACTACCGTCCTCTTTTCAAACTTGTCTAATGTTATATGGAGTGAAGTATATTAAACTACGTCCGTATAATGTATTTAATTGCAAGACTTCGCCCCCATAAACGTTCGTTATCATAAAGTAAAGGGATAGTGACCACATCTGGTCTAGTCTGGCTTGTAACTACCGGTTTGATTTGCACTTTTTGTACCTATTAACTGAGGCTGGTATGTTGGCTTCAACCTGATTAGGGTTCCCCGGGTGACTATCAAAACCCAACTTTGTTATTCTACAGTTCACAGGAAATTACGTTCAGACAAGAAATCAATACACGTGGATAAGATTTCCCCTAAAACCGAAACCCGGTTTCCTATAACTATTTAAAAGAAAACGTCCTATTCAAAGGTTTAAGAAAAGGAAATCGGTTTTATCAGTGACAAAGGCAATGTCGAATTGATAGATAAGAATAAACGAATGTTAAGTTAGCGAAAGAGGTATATTAGGATCGTAGCAAGTGCAACAAGTAGTGTCTGCCTACCCTTATGGGAATGAGGCATGACTGTACGTGTGTATGTAAGTTAATATAATTTTGACAAGCGTTTATGTTAAAGGGAGTTCGAAGCTACTCGCAAGACAAGAAGATTCCAGAAAAAAATTATAAGTGATCAAAATGAGGTTATTGAGAGACAGGGGTCTGTTCCAAGACTGTCTGTTAAAAAGCAGTCTTTATTTATTACTGTGTAACAGACAGAGTTAGCGTCATAGATATCTGACACTTACGAAATCAGGAACTTAATAGAGAGTGGTGAAACAGCCCACTGACACATTTGCTTTCCTGCTGCCTCATACTTACTCTGTCTCCCAATAAAGCTGCACGCTCATAATATAACTGGCAGAAATTCCTGTACTTGTACCAATGCAAAATAATATACACGCTCAACGGAACCTACATACAAACGTGATGGTTACCTTAACCGGTTGCAAAGTGTACGTGATTACTCACATTTAACCCGCTAGCGAGTTCATCTTTAATATAAGGTTTCAAGCTTCCTGATATGGTAAACTGCTTGCAACGTTAGATTATAAAAAGTAATTGCATAGCGTAAGAAAATAGTAGTTCGTATTTAATTGCTAGTGGTCATGAATGAAAATACTGATTAAGAAAGAGTACTCTCATAATCTCGTACTGGTGTTATAAGGCACGGCCCAAAATAGAACCCTGAGCAACCCCAACAAATTTATAAGCCAAATGTGAAAAGCTAAGCTTTCCCGCTTGAATATTTAAAACAATGTGTTGAAAATATTAACCGTAAACAACACATTTAAAGGATATCTCGAAGAATAGAACTCACGAGCAATTCGCACGCCGAGTCAAAGTCAGGTGTTGCTGGTGACTAAATGACGAAATGCGTTCCTTTCGCGTTTGTTTCAACCGCAATCCATAATATAATATCAAAATGTAATGATGTCTTACAAATACTTATGTAATAGATGTCTGGATTGAAGCTATTAAATTAATCGAATCATTTCTGTACTCATGTTATAAGAGAACATTCAGGTCTTTCTTTAATGTCTCTATTACATTACTTTGGTAAAGCGTTGGATCCATTTGAAACAGGTTTTAAGTTAGAAATCATTGATCGTCAAACCGCAAGTCCAAAAAATATATAATAACTATTATGGTCTCGAGTAGCAATTAATTAATAATATTGTGGGCAAATTCATTAGAGGATCGCTTATAGTTTGTCATTTTACAATCAAATGATGAAATTATGGAGCATTAACTTTGTTAAAGGCCGTGGTAGCCTAGTGGTTTGACCTGTGGCCTGTTAAGGAGAGGGTTGCACCTCTGACTTTTTCGGAATTTATGTGCGATATTACGTGTGAAATTTACAATGAGCCTTTCGGTGAAGGAAAACACTGTGAGGAAACCTGCTCACATCTGCGAAGCAAATCAATGGTGTGTGTGAAGTTCCCAAACTTCACTGGGCCCGCTTCGGAACTATAGCGCAAGCCCTCTCATTCTGAGAGGAGGCCTGTCCCCAGCAGTGGGACGACTATGAACTGGACATGATAAACTCAGTCAAAATTAGAGCATATTTATACGTCAAACCATGGCGCACTAACGTATTTAATTTACCAAACGTGAATCTTCACGGATACTTAAACTAAATTAAGCATTGTTGTGATCGATATTTTTGACTTTTTTCTCAATTTAAAAAGTTTAAAAACTGACATTTCTACTCATTTAAGCCTAGATAATTTAAAGAAATATAATAATGCTACGCAAAATAGCTGGGAATCTTGCCATTTTGCTAAATGTGTCGCGACCTCGCTGATGCGGCGCGTGATATGTCAACCATTTCTACATCTCGTTCAGTTTCAGCTTAAATACTACCTACTTCTATTTGACTCTATCATTAGCTCTTTTCATAGCATTCATCGTTTCACATTACACATTTTTTATTACTGAGGATTACACTTCCTTAATGTGAAGCATTTTCTTAAACATCGGTAATTTTAATTTAATTGTTACAAAACCTGATCGTTTCGAATTTAATTTATCAAACGATTAAAAAATAGTATCCAATTTGCCCAAAGTTGAAATTCTATAATCATAGTCAGTTAAAAAAGTAGTTAATAAGTAGGGAAAATATAAAAAGTTAAACAACGCTTTGGCTCAAAATCGTTCGCCAATCTTCGTAATCAAAGAGACGACGGATACCCGAACCAAAGTCGTCCTCCTTTCCTAAATACTGTATTTTCATGCTGAAGAACCTATCCGTTATTTCTTTGTTGCGAGTAGAGCGCGCTTCCTAGAAAATTTCAATACGATCTTTTTTCGGGTTTTACCACTAGACAGACTTGCAATTGAAGACTACCATGTAAACAACACTGGAACATTGTAACCTAAACATTTCAATACATTACACCATCAAAGATGCTCCTTTAGCCTATTTGATGCGGTGTTGCAACATTTAAATGCCATACTAAGCCCTTTCCTCAGTCAGGTTTCCATTGTCTTTAATGGCCATTTATATGAATTGCTTAGACAGCCAAAACATCGTTAGGGGTAACAAAGTCATTCCAAATGTCTTATTTTGTAATTAGTGGCGTGACCTTGAGTGATATTTTATTTGCGGCTACAAACTGGTATTGGTTATATTATTAATAATTATGCATGTATAATATTCCACAGCGACTAAAAAATTGTTGTTTCGTTTATTTCCATGTTGTCTTTTGGCTTATGTACGTTGATAACGATGATAAATAATTCTAATAATAATGTTGTTGACAACACTGTTCACATCATTGAATTGATCTGATTACATAATTTAATGTTATTGTTCATTGTGATATACGTGCATACAACTGTTTGACATAATTTTGCACATAACTCTAGTCTATTACAATCTGCTCAAATTTTTTGTCTGATTTGACCTTGATTGATAATATGTTCATATAATGTCAATTTAATTAACTCTTTGCCTTTAACTTGACTGCTACCAACAGTGTCATCTCTTTAGACAAAATATGCGCTTGAATGTGCTTCTGCGCAGCTATTTGCGTGGCATTTGCAAAGGTCGTGTATCCTCCGCTGCGAAATGTCAAATGTCTGAATAATATTTTTCTAGCACTCAAGTGCTAAGAACCGTCACCAGTACCGCACCTTTGTTTGAAAACTGTTCAAATTTCAAGCGTTAGGCTAAGTTTGATGAATTTAGTACAATAGGTTAAGGATAATGGTCGAAATTTTCCACTTTATTTAAGCTGAATATTAGTTCCTTTTGCTACTTGAACATTTATAGCTAGCTATAATTGAAGATATAATTATACCACCGCAGTCAAAAACTGATGATCGATCCGTTCTTTTCCTGATTTCCTTTTAATTAACAATTGAAATCTACGTTACGCTTATGATGCGACACTTTCGTTCTTATCCATCCATCTAACTTCTATCCCATCATTAACTGTTAAATTAACGACACCACTCAACAGATGTGTTGCTTACATTTCATGGTGAAAGCGCTAGAGTTCTTTGTGACCGATAAAACGCCGCAATGTAGCACAAAAATTCTCGCATGGCATAAACTGAGCTTAGCTTGTGAGTCAAGCCTACTCAAGTAAACATACGTGTTGATTGGTTAAGTTCTACAGAGCACAATGGGGAGCTGCCAGGGAAGACAGCGCATATAAATTGTGGTATGACACATTCCGGGTGTCTACCGCTGCCTGGCGAATACCCACTGCACGCCGCTGCTAAATCATATATGTAGAACCACACCAACAAAATGTATACTTTTGGTCCCTAGATGTGTTTAAGGAGTTTATGAAATCCACGTACCTGTAAGCATGTACATGCACAGGGCATCCAGTAAGCGGGTTATACAGGAGCAGCACGCACGCCACCACATCGCCCTGCACCACAGCGCTGGTAATGCTGCCGTGGGGTATGAAGTGCTTTATGGTCTGCTGTTTTCCTTTCGCCGTTACATTTTGGATTATCTTCAGTCCTTTGTGTGACACCTGCGAAAGGGAGACATTTGAGCGTACATGAGAATTTGAGCAGAGTTTATTTATTATAATCTTCCGGATCACCTATCCCCATTGCGCACTATTGGTTGAAAAACTCTCCTCTATCAACGTACTGTTCCGGTTTAGTACCATTTTTTTCCTCGGCTTTTCAATCGACTACTAGTAACTGTTGGAAAAACCTGATTGTGATGGCCAGACCCTTAGCAAAGTTTTGACCACCACTCGGTAACCATCTTTGATAATCAGACATTGGTCCGTTTTCCAAGTATCCCATCTCTCCATTCTACTTATTTATACCTTAAATTTCGGTGATATATTCCAAGAACCAACATTATGTAATGTTATGCATGTTTTATATAACCATGCGCCAAAAGTATTAACGATGTGACAGTTTAAAAGCATAGTCTGGTCACAACCTGCGAACAACAATGGCTTCCCTAATGGCGATCGGTAATTGATTAGACTCTCATAAAATTAAACGTGGATTCAATCAAAACAAGTCCATAACACAATGGCCCTACTGTTATATAACGTGTTGCATGATCCATTCATCTAACATAGTAAAACAATTAGAACTACTTTCACCCAAACTTGTTGACCCGACGTTCGTGTGAATATTTAAAAGGACTTTGATTTGCTTTAATCGTAGACATTTCAATTGTGTTTTCGACACACAAAAAGTGCTGCTGTGAGAAGTAAATGCAATCAAAAATATTATTGAACTTAAGCGAGTATCGTACATGACTTTATCCGTAAAAAGTTCTGAAAGACACTTAGAATATGTTACCTACGTGTTTTAATGGATCTTCTGAAAAACCGGGTCGATGCACCCTGAGCTCTGACACGTGCTGAGTTGAACTCCTTTGTTGAGAAAACTTTGAACACTGCATATACTTTTTAGTATCTATTTTAAGATGTAAATTTTACCCTAACATTTACTTATCTAAGCCTCACGCCACCCAAAGTTTTTGTTAAAAGTTGTTCTTCTTGGCAATGATGTATTTCCGAATGCGCCGGCAGTTTCAAAAAAAGTCATGTAAAAGAGCCCTTGGCGGCATATTTGCAAAATCAAAGTTATGATATTGATTTTGATTTTGAAAAGGCGCTTAGACCTGCAACTTGGACCACTCTTACGGTCAGTTTATCTTATACGATCCGTGAGTTCTTAGAATGCCATTCGGGTGTTTTGCTGTCTCTCCCACTAGGCCAATTCAAGTATCAAACAATAAGAGCGAGTGAGACACCAAGACATACCCGAATTGCATTCTCAAAGCTCACGGACTATACTTTGATGTTCGAACAGAGTTTTTACTGTCTTTATGTTCTCACAGTAACATGTACATGTAAATGCCATTTGAATTAGTCTTGCTGTCTCACTCTCTCCTATGGGTTTGATACTCGGCCGAGCGAGAGAGACAGCGACATAAATCCGAATGACATTCTAAGAGCTCACGGAGCTATCTAGCCTAAGGAGGCCTGGTTTTTTTCTTTATAGAAAGGGCATAATAATAAGTTAGGAAACGTCTGCCTTAGCCCTTAGGATATTCAAAATAACCGTCAACACTGACCTGCAAGGTGACCTTAAAGGGTTCCAGCTCCCTCGCGCGGTCTTCCAGCAGCTGGATGGCGGGCAGCGCGAACTCCTCGCCGCGCAGGCCGCGCGACTCCTGCGCACCCAGGAACCACACGTAGTACGACGCCTTCTTTATGTCCTTCTTTAGTCGGAGCGCCATCTTGGCCTCTATGTCATTGTTGGCGGCCTGTAACAAGAAAAGTTGGTTTAGGATAAGTTCGTTACTTATTTTACGGCGCCTCGGGTTGTAAGTACCAATTTACCGCCCGCTACGTGAGCGAAAATTTTCACTTTCAGGCTAGGGAAGACGTAAAATTGTGTACACACTTCGGGCGGTGATAAAGAAAGACTCAGGTCGCATATTATCGCCATGGTCCTGTGATCTGAGACATTATTTATTTCACGTTATCGTGTTAATGTGACATTTCTTCTTTAACAAACTTCGAAAAAGTAAGGGCAGGCTACGTTATCACTTCGTCCGAATTCTTTTAAATTCAGTAGGTACGGTCAAGTGCAAAAATAAGTATCGATACGAACTTCTCAAAAATGTGTTCCACGACCTTATTACGCCGGTGTGAGAGCGTATGGTACTATTTATGAAACGTTGACTAGATACATATTATTACACTTGACATATTAGTACATAACTGATCATAGTGGTCATTCTTGACAACGACGCCAAACGATTTTTTGACAAATATGAGGTACGTGAAGGGTAATTCCATGTTAATTTGAAGTAGATGCGAAACTAACATGTGTAAAGAATTTTGAAAATGTAAAACTTGGGTATTTCCTGGTATTTCAGACTTTGCTCTCGGGTTTTGGGGATCATTATCAGATGAAGTAAATCGAATAAGTCATAAAATAGAATATTCTTGAAAAATTCTAGTATTCACCTAAGAAACCCATCACCACAATTTGATGAAGTTAATATGGAACCAGCTTGGAGTTATTTTTACGACCAATTAAATAAAAAACAACATATGAGTTTAACGATCAGACCACCAAGAGTGCATAACTTAAGTAGGCAGATATTTTTATTTTCATAGTGAAAATATTGGTGTCAGCGTAAATATTGCCAGATAAAGTTATGGAATATAAAGTTTTGCGACACATTCAGTTGCGAAGTATTAGAGAACCAGATGTTTACACATCTACCGTTTAACTGGAATTGGGTATCTCAACTATGTCGACTTCATGTTAATAACTTCATCCACCAAGCGCCCAAGAACCAGGCCATGGTTAGCAGACCCCATGTCATACCAATGAATATATTACTATAAATCAATCAGTAATCATATCGCCCACATACCGCCGCGTAGTCGCGGTCGCAATTTAGAAAACAATTTGAAACCCAAGGTTGGTATGAAGCAATGACCGCGTGTGAAAATTCGTAGTCGTCATAACACAAACAGACGTGTGTCCAGTGCCCTTATTTTATTAGTTGCGCAAATTATATGGGCATTAGTCAACCACCTGCGATAGAATAGTAAATAGAGACAGCAGGCGCTGCATTTAGAGTGGGGTATTGTGTGAGCTAGTTTGTGAGCGTGAATGGAATAAGATATCATTATTGTAATAGTTTCGCAACATCAGTCTACCGAGTAGCTTCCTATTTTATATTATTTTTATTTTCTTTATTGGAAAAATAAACAGATACAGACACAATGAAAAAACATTAGGAACGTATTGCAGTAAACATACCCTAAACCAATTCCCACTATGAGTTTGTGGTAGATGTGGCCACGGATCAGAAACAAGTGAAGCAACAGGGTACCCAAAACCCAAAACAAAATAATCTTACCATTAATCTTATTATTTTTTATCTTCCTATGTAGTAATATCGTGAATATCGTAAAGTAGGTACTTTATTGGTCTATTTTTATCCTCTGTTACTCCCTTTTTGTTTAAGTAATGGCGAGAGGAACATAGGTACTAATTAATGTTTGATACAACTAGATAATAGCTACTGACAAGACACAGGTTTGCGCATTTACCGCGAAAAAAAACCCCATTTACTGTAGCACCCTGTTTCGGGAACTCTCCCCTTAATATCTCAGAGAGTTTGGGAATCCTTGGTGTCGATGTCTCTCGCAATGTCCAATTTGGCGATCATTTGGAGAGCAAAGCCAAAGTAGCTGCTAAAAAGTTGGGGATCCTCGGCCGAGCGAAGCGATACTTCAAACCAATCCATAGCCTACAGTTGTATAAGGCTCAGGTTCGACCACTCATGGAGTATTGCTCGCACCTCTGGGCTGGGGCCCCACAATACCAGCTGCTACCATTTGATCGCTTACAACGCAGGGCGTGTCGCATCATTGGTGACCCTATGCTCTCTGTGAAACTTGACCCTCTTCCTCTTCGCAGAGACGTAAGTTCTCTTTGCGTGTTCTACAGGATTTATAATGGGGAGTGCTCCGTTGAACTCTTTAACCTTATCCCAGCTGCCAAGTTCCATCACCGAACTACTCGACACAAAAGTAGTTTCCACCAACATCACCTCGATAGTTGGTGCTCTAACACCGTGCGATTTAAGCGGTCTTTCTTGCCCCGTACGTGCAAAATTTGGAATGGGCTGACGGCTGGGGTTTTTCCAACAGGCTACGATATGGGTACCTTCAAGAGGCGAGTGTACCATTTCTTGCAAGGCCGGCAACGCGCTAGCAGTCCCATTGGTGCTGCAGTTGTCCATGGGCGGCGGTGATCACTTACCATCAGGTGCACCGCATGCCCGTTTGTCGGTTTTAATATAAAAAAAAAAAAAAAAAAAAAAAAAAACTTATAAGTTCTATTAGATTCACCACATATTAAAAATCTAAAATAAAGTCCTCTGCGGCGTCTGTCTGTCTGTTCGCGATAAACGATAAACTCAATAACTACAAAACAGATCTTCATGCGGTTTTCACCAATATATAGAGTGATTCATAAGGAAGGTTTAGTTGCATAATTTGTGAACGTTTTTTGTAAATTAGTTGAAACACAACGATAATTGAGGCAGCGCCGTGTTAGTATCTACGTTGCACCCGTGCGGCGGGGGGCGGCTCGCTAGTTGTTAATAAGTTGAGGAAGATAAACAGAAAAACCGGTAAAAAAATGGCGCATATTCGTATTCTTTCATAAAACACACGCAATATGCATTTATGCAAAGAATTAAAATTTAAAGTAAGTGCATAATATTTAATTGGCTTTATTGGTAAAATGTACTCTCGTTCAAGTTCGAGTCGATATTCGCCAATTTTGCCGTTCAGGTTTCTCAAGTTTAACGCGCCAGTTATGTTTCACTTCCTTTCCGTTATGTGCTACATATTTCGGAAATTATGTAGGAATTCCAATTTGTTACACATTCGTGGTTGTAAATTTCAAACTCATCGCTTACATTTCCTCTATATGTATAGTTTCGCGAACTACTTTAGGTTACGAGTAGGTATACCTAGTTTGAGGAAAACGTAAAGAAGACCGGACTTGGCAGCTTAAGTTCCGTTTAACTTTAAGTTGTCTTTTGCGGGTGGTAGGGCCTTGTGCAAGGTCCGTCCGGATCGCTACCACCATCTTACTCGCTAATCCTGCCGCTAAGTAGCACTGCTGTGTTCCGGTGTGGAGAGTAAGACAGCCGGGGAAATTACGGGCACAAGAGGCATTTCATCTTAGTCCTCTAGGTTGGCAACGCATCTGCAATCCCTCCGGGGTTGCGGGTGTCTATGGGCAGTGGTGATCACTTACCATCAGGTGACCCACTTGCTCGTTTGCCTTCCTATTTATATAAAAAAAAAAAAAAAAAAAAAAGTTACCATAGTAATTTTTTAGAATATCACCATAAAAACTACACTGCACTACTATAGCAGCACAACATTAAAAAAAACTGTTGTTGGTTTATTGTTGCAAACAGGCCGCGAAGGGTTGTATGTATTTTTTAAAACTACCAACGCCTTCGGAAAGACCATCATCGCCAAGAAGAATGCGCCGCAAGAAAATTGTCAGAATGACATTCTTTCAAAACAAATACGTTCACATTTTAAAGGCACTTAGATTAAATTAAAATGTAAGATGCCTCAGAAATTAGTCTTCAAGTCTATGATTGCATATTTCTCTTTTTCTAGCGATACATTTAAGAATGATTAGTCCGTTGACTTGTAATAACTTCAGTCACACACTACTCCTTCTTTATGAAATGACCGATTCATCATTTTGATTGCAAATCTTGTTAAAACTACACGAAATATATTGCAAAATAGTAAATTATTACTGTTAGTGTGAGCGAAGCGGCGGATTAGTTCCGCTATTCGGGTCATTAGATCAGTTTTTGCTAAAGTGGCCATACCCGGCAATTAGCAGACAACTAGTAGCGAGTTTAGGCTTCACAGCTAAATGGTGGATGGAGTAAACTGTATTTAATAGCATTGTGAAATGTGCCGCGCGCAAGGGTTGTTTTTGAAGTAATTTCGTTAAGGAAAACTCAGGTTTGAAGACTTCGGAACAAAATAACTATAGAATGGGCATTTTTAAAAAACGTGTTCCCCTTTTTCCAAAAGGATTATCTTAATTTCCCATACAACTTTTTCGGTTTCAGTTTTGTGACGATCCATAAGAATCGTATGAAAAAAGTGCCACAAAACTGACAAACAAGCAAGGGATACTTTTTTCTTTACAAAAATGAACAGTGCTAATGAAATGGAAAAAAAGTCAAGAGTACAAGTTTTTTTTTAAATGCCCGCATACATGATTTCAAGTATATGGAGATGCTTTTCGAAGTCTATTTCTTTCAAAGGTATATCGTTTTTAGCCTGTAACACATATATATATATATATATATATATATACAGATGTTAACCGGAGAGGGGGCTTTACGAATTACGCTCAAGATTGGCATGAATACAATCTCTTTTGGACATTGCTTCAGTATCGCTTGGGTAGTCTCAAATACGCTTGAATCGACTTGGAACTTACCTGCATACCGCGACCAGTCAGCACACTAACCCTATAAGGTTAAAGTTAGAAGGATGCTGCTCGCATAAAATTCAAGCAATGCAGGGAATGGCCCACAGCGACCAACTAGGGGGACACGGAGAGCGTGGTCATTCCCTTATCCGATACTTGGCTTAGATAGAACGAATTACAGAATAAATAAACCGTTATAGGATTTGCACTTAAATTACATGTAAATTGTACATACAGTTGTAAATTAGGCTTGGCATACTTTGGTATTATTGGTTTACTTCATTATTTATGCATAGCAATAATTTTGAAACATAGCAGAGGTTTTACTAAGCCGGGGTGGGGCTGTATAGTTAAGCTTTTCTCGTAGAAATTCGGCGGTAAAATATTATACGCACTTAAGTTACCTAAAAAAAGTCTGTAAGGAAGATAGAGGTATGTATATAAAGTAGGCAATTTCTTTATTTTTATGTTTACTTTTACGGTTTAGCCGTTAGAAATTTTTCGGATTTTTCTATGTGTTCTAATTTTCATAGACATTTAGAAATTAAAGTAGGCAATGTTTAGTTAGAACACATGGTATGTAAAATGTATGAACATTGTAAATAAGTTGTCTGTACAGTTCTGTTGTACTCATCGAAATTGAACTGAGATTAAATTCTTTCCCCATGAGACCATTTTTTTCACGCGAACAGCTTAATGTATTCTAAATACAGCTATAATTTTGGTTCCTTACGTAAGCTGGTACGTGTAGAGAAAAACTAACGGAATACAAACACAAATTAAGGATGTACCTGGCTATTATATGCTAATGATAAGTATGTTAATTGATGTATAGAGTACGTATGACAATATGTCATTGTATATTTTCTTGCGTCATAATTCTAAGTGTTGATATGTGAAGACTGGAGACAATTCGCGATTAGCAGTATTTCTTTTTACTAACGTGGTAGGAAGTCCCTAAACTTAACAACACAAAAAGCGCATATGTTTAGGTATAGTTTACGCTATCAATCATTCATTCTACATGCGCATTTTTTTCCGAAAGAAATCAGAATTTGAGAGTCCCTTTCCCAGCAGTAAAGAACTATAATAAAAACAACTGAATGCGCCAATTAGAAACAAGCGCTCCTGAAGGTCGCCCCAGGGATGTGACAATTTTCGTTTTCATAAAAATGTCCAATATAAGTATCATTTCTTTCAACAATATTCGCTGAAAGAGTAATGACAAAAATCACCGTAAACACAGAACATTGACCCACCTATTAGCCGACCATGTAACGCACAAATAAACAACATAAGTATAACTGTAACCAGCGCTGAGGTTAAACAAACTTGCCTATCTATCAAGACAATGTGGTTTAATCAAAATAAAAACAGAATTCCCTTTCGAAATTCCGGACCGAGGGTCTATCAAGTGTGCATTGTTATAATTGACAACCGGCCCAGAGTACACACTTTCACTGTGACGAATTAGGTAACTCAACAATACCGCCTTGTACTGTGGGTAGATGCCATAATTAAACTGAACCGACTCACTCCACTAGGGCCGGCCGAATAATTGCCATTTGATTCAACCAATTGAATGTCATGGAAATAATTGTATTGTTTGTTGAGTAATTGCTATGAAATTGAATGAATGACTGCAGATAGAGTATTGTAGTACGAGTAGGGTTTGAGTAGTTGAGTTGATATCCTGGTGTTGCCAACTGCCAGGCGGCTACCAAGGGAGGAGTATTAGTGGGCAAGAAATTTATATATTCCCTTATCGCTATATATTGGTAAAGAGTTTTGGAATAATGTTTAGTTTCACGTGTACCCAGCTTTCTTACAGTCTCGTCAACATCTCTTGTGGCTTGATTTTTCAAGCAAAATATCGTGGGTTCAATGATTTGCCATGCTTTGATTTGATTTTACCATGATTGGTGTCTCTGAGTTTTTCAAAATGATGTGCAGATTAATATTTGAGATTTACCATGAGCCCAAATCTGGATAATGGTCGCAAGAGTTGGGAACTAGCCTGCGCGGGACCCCTGGCCTGCCTTCCGCTAGGCCCTCGCTGGAACCTGCCGGCTGGGGCCCGGCTGGCTACAGATTCCTCGACTATATGACTGGTTCCGTTGACCACTATCTTGATTACACTCGAATGTATATTGTAAAATACCTATCAATATGATTCATAATCTACACTTGAAGATGTTGACACTGTTACCAAAACTCTTACCCCCTTATTCATAAACGCTCTATAGGCTTCTGCTAACTTAGCAATCGTTTGTCCTTATCTGTCACTTTGACATTTACCTTTCACAGACAAGGACAAACGATTGCTAAGTTAGCAGAGGCCTATAGAGCGTTTATGAATAAGGCGGTTAGCATTTAAGCCGACTGAAATGAACACCGCAATACGCATCTCATATCCAGCAACATAATGATGAATGCATCGGTCCATTATCTTCCCACATTTGTTAAAACACAAAGACGCCACTAAAAAACTCAAAAATTACCAAAAGCGCAGCATTTAAAACATTGTTTGGAACTAATTGTCATTAAGCAAGGAGCAATAAAGCTGGTTGCAAAGCGTTGGCGCTCCAGTTTCGTTGCTAATCGTGCTTGTGGGTAATTTTATTGTTCCAAGCGTGTCGTAACGGTGTTAACGGTCACTGCTACACACGTGCCGTACTGTCATACTGTCACTGCTCACTAGGTCGGAAGTGACAATGGTCGTGACGATGTGGAAGTGACCAGCATTGTTTCAATTTGGCGCTGTGAAGAGCAGGAGTCAATGGCACTAGAAGAAGAACTTATTGATAGATTAAAAACTTTTCGAGGTTAAAATCTATACAGAGAAATACTGAAGTAGATCAAAATTATAATTAAAAACATACCTTGTTTCATTCTAACAGTGCTTTTGGAAAGACCATCATGCCCAGGAAGAATGCGTCGCAAGAAACCAGGCAGCCATTGACAAAAACATAACAATTTATAGCACGATAGAAGTGACAAAATCAATTGAATTGAATAGTCCGTATTCTCACTCTATTGGTATTTTTTTATGTATACGTTATTTATTACCGATCGCGGAGGAAAGGTCCGAAATAACTAGTTCTCTTCCTCATTTCTGTGTGATCAGAACCCGTTACCGAATTGCACGTGCTACTTTTCTGTAGTAAGTAGCAAATGAAGACCTCTCATATTAATTACATACCACCAATTACCATTGAGATATTACAACCCATATCTGCACAATAAAGTAATGACCGGCATTATTTGACTTCACAAATATAATAACAATGTGAAGCTTTAACAAAGAGCGAACGAAATAAAAGCAAGCGAAGATTGAGGCCATCGGGTAAGGAGGTTCCCACATCAGGCTTTGTGTGGACAGCTGTTGAATACCCTGGGAGCTTAGATGTGACCTTCGAGTTTTTGGTGAGCTTTTAGCGAGTTGTAAGCGCAAGCCTTAAGTCAAGCATCTACAGATGAAACGGTGAAGTGGAAAACATGTTGGAATTTTTGAAGGTGCTTTATGAAAAGTCGGCCCTATGTTAGACGTTTCGTTCCGAGGAAAAAGTAACCTTAAACGCTGCGTATTTAACACCAAAACGTTTGGAGCGTGTTCACATATACGTATATGCCAATTTTTCCATATTAATTGTGACGTCATAATTACTATGGAAAAATTGGCAGCGCCTACAGATGCATGTAACGACAACAAACTAATCTCAGAGTAGGTATTTGACACTCCATCGAAAATTCGTCCGAGTGGTTTGTTAGACCAGAAACACAAACGGTTCAGGGACCGATACGTGCTACAAGAAGACGATGTAAAATACTATGAGAACAGTTTGTTGCAGTTTCGTTCCGCAAGTGGCGTCAATTTATTATGATGTAGGTTATGTTTGTTGAAATTTTGCATACTTCAGTAAGTCAGATGACAATACAATAATCTGGTAGTGGAGTTCTAGCGACCAGCCAGGATTGTCTCCGCAGGAGGGAACTCTTTAACGGTTGCTCCGAGTGACTTGAAATTTGATACACGTATGTAGGACGAATGAAAATGCAAGTACAGTCAGCAAAAAAATGTATTAAAAGTGAAATTTTTGACATGAACATTCCATAGAAAAATATTGTTTACGTGAACGCATTAGATACATTTTTTGTGCGAAAACTAACCCTAGAAGCTTTGTCATTAAGAAGTTGACGCAAACGCGTTTTATTGTGTTAAAATATACACTAAACACTTTCTTAGAGTTCAAAACGCAAACCACAGACGTAATTGTAATGGTGGCAGAAAAACCTACAGATTACACGGTGACAGCGGCTACCGTTACGCACCCGACGGTACCGCTAACGGTTGCGTAACATACAACCTTCGTCTAATTATGCGCATGCGCATGGAATTTGCACTATGAGCTGCGATACTGGGGTAACGAATGCTAAGATGTAAAACAATAGAGAATATTCATGTTTTCAAAGCTCATTTATGTAACAAACAATGTAATTTTTTTTTTCAAAAATCTTTACATGGTATAAAACAAAGTCGCTTCCTATTGATTACCGTGTTAAAATAATTTGTAAACTGTATTGTTTTGTGGTGTCAATAAAGACTATTTGTATTGTATTCCTGTCATCGGTATGTATGTAGGTACGCTTAACTACGCCACGGATTTTAATACGGTTTTCTTTAGTAGATGGAGTGCTTCTAGCTAGAGGAAGGATTTTACGTACAGTTTGATAAACCGTGCGAAGCTGGGTCAGGTCGCTAATAATTTTTAAATTTACTCTAAGAACTTTTTGTCGGGAACAGGCAAAATTAAAATAAATTGCTGTATATGCACGTCTTGTCTATGTCCGTTGTCTAGTATCGATATGTGTATTTATGTGTAGGTATTTCGGCAGTAGTATTGACCGCCGCGTACGCACAGGTAAAATATACTCTGCCATTCTTAGAATAAATATTATTAAAGATGACGGTTGCTTAAAAGTCTGCACTTGCGGATTGAGGTCTTATTTAAATAAATCTTCACAGCTGACACTGTTTAAAGATCGTAAGAGTAATAAATATTCTATTTATAAGATTTGTAACTCTTTAATAAGACATTATAGATGTTATGGATTGGAGATTAAAATCGTTGTGGACGTGTTGCATACTTATAGATTAGTTGTTATGGAGGTACATATTCACATTGACATATTTTAGGCTTTGAAGTTGATGAAACCTGTAATAAAAGTAATATTTAATCGAGGCTGTTACTACTTCATTTAACCAGGCAAGCCGGCAACTCAATAAAGTATATCAGTGCCACATTTACATGACTGGTATTAAATAAGCCAGCAAGTAATTGATTAGCATGAGTTCCAAGAAACCAGAAGAAAAGGTCTTCCGTCCGCATTCTGTCGCACAGTAATCCATTGTGTTGCCACGCCTTTACTGTGTCAGAAAGAGCGAGCTAGATACAAGACGTAGTAATAGTTAGTCAGAAAATAATATACACTCCACCCATGGAAAAGAAAGTGTCCCTGGGTCTTTATGGACGTTCGAATATGTTTTTTTTAATTGGGAACGTTTTGACGAAAGGTCAGGTCAAGAGTTCCCTAGACCAACGCGCATCTATGGAGAGATTGATGGATGTCGATGAAGCGAAAGAGGTATGTCAGGATAGAGGTACATAGCAAGTGGAACGAACCAGTATGAACTGGGATGTGTGCCTGGTGACAGCCACCTCCGTAACTCTGTAACTGGCGTCACTGAAAATCAGCGTCACGACAATATCCTGGATATTATCGTGACACATACCTAGCTGAGTGGCGGCCATTTGGCTGGTTAGAATCCATAAGTAATATTCTGTGTGTATCTGTATCAGTCAATAAAGTTTTCTTATTCTTATTCTTAAGTAGTCTCTGTCTATACCCCTATGGCGGTGAAGTAAAACACCATTAACCATTGACCCGTAACTTTATTCCCGGACAGTTTAGGTACCGTTGGAAAGCCGAGAAGTTTTATTCCTGACTCCAAAGCTCAGTAAGATGAAACTTAGCCAGAGCTCGGATATCCTGACTAAAGCAATATGTGTGGGAAGTGCTATTTGGATAACTTTTCTGTCGACTTAACATTCTTTTGTCTTTATTATATTTTTTGTATGATACGGCCCCATCTATGGATGCGATGATTCCACCAATGTTGGATAAGAGACTACCAGATGGCTTTTAGTGCAATGAAGATCCATCCTTGTCTCTTTGACATCAATTTAAGTACCGCGTCAGACTATGATGACAGACAGACAGACTACAGATGCTGGTCTAGGAGCAAAGAAAAAACATAGAATGTACCAGTTGCTTCTCTTCCCGCGCAGATGGTAAAAGCCCATCGAGGGAATGGGCGAAAATCATAGGAAAGGAAAGGCGATGCGGCTAGCAACCCATCACTACTTTGATTCCATTATTTTTGCCATCTATACGCCCACAATCTTGCTAAACGTTGCCTATAGGTATTGCCACCTTAGTCTCTGTCTACCTCGTAAGGGATAAAGACGGGATTTGTGTAAGTGTATGTATGTGTCAGACAACGACAAAACGTATAATAACTTTTTATGAATACGGGGTTATATTATAGCGATTGCCCACGGCTTCGCCCCCGTTTCTTTTTTCAAAATTGCATGTAATGCGAAGCATGTCCTAACTGTAACTAACACAAGTAAATAATTATAACCCTGGTGCAGTCGTTCGATATTTATAGAGCTACATATACTCAACGATTTATTTTTATTTAGGTATATAGATGTAAAATAATGTTTCTCTGTGATTAATAGATGTCTTTAACCCGAAAGTATTCCGGTTTATACGCCCGTGGGCCCTTTTAATTTGAATGAAAATGCAAATCAAGTGAATGGACTTTCTGCCTAAACGCTAGTTCAGTTTCATTGATGTTTTTAAAATGTATAATTATGTGTATCAGGTTTAATAACAGGTTGTGGTGGTTACACGCAAGGTTTATGTAGGATTAATTGTCTTCGTTATTATCTTAATAGTTGCGCCTCAAATAAATTTAGAAATTAAAGCTGCTGTGTAATTATTGTTGCTAAATGTTGTAATAAAAATAATGGGATTATTATAAAAAAGGTTTGTTCTCACTGTTAACAATTGCAGAACAAAGCATGTGACCATAACAATGTATGTATGTGATACGTAAACAGTACTTTGTTTGTTATGAGTTATTTTTTAAAAGTCTCGCTCGAATTTTCGATCAATCATAATCAAGATGTGGTATCATCCGCTCGAAAAAGTTCCGACGAAACAGCTCTTAAATTTCTCGAAAAGTCTTTGAACGTGATTTCTTAATTCCTTTTAAATTTTCATAAATTATAGATGATCTTAGAAACATTTAGGTTATTCTAACAGCAAACTTTTAACTAGGCATTTAGATTAGACACAGTTCCCACTAGCAATCGTTTCGCTATCAATGCTATACAAAGAGTATCCGCATCAACCATCTCCATGCAAACACGCGGTTTTTTGCACGTCTTCTACTTCGAACGAAAGTCGGAAACTAGCTGAACACTAGCTAATTATGTTTATATCATGCCGATGTGAACATATCGTTTATTGCCTTTTTTCTAACCACCAGAGATATTGTATAATCAGCCTTGTTGTGCGGTGCATAAAACTTAATATTTCTAATGCGGCTATTCACTTTCTTCGTAAAATTTGCGTATGCACTTTAGTATTCATGCATTAAATAAACAGGAACTATGAAACGGTGGAATAGCTTTTGTTAGAGATGATTTGACTTAGTGTTATTCTTGTAATACTCAACTACAAAAATGATTACAATCCGACTGAATTTTTTTGCATGTCCTTCGATATCTTCACAGCCTGTAAATTGATTACGATGATTCTTTATTCATTCGATAGATTGTTTCGAAGTGTATCCGTAATCCATATATGCATTTTATCAAAATTGGTTTACAATTTTGTCCGAGCTTTACGAACAGATTCGACTAAAGCCAGTCAGTATTTTGTATTTTTTTCTTCAAAGCCTAAAAAAATTTGAAGGCTCGAAGTCCTTAACTTTGTGAAAATAAGACCTTTCTTAAAAATAACATCACTAAACTTCTCGTCAAGTACCTACACCAGTTGTTAAAAATATTCCAATAATAAGCATGTAGGAAGGAAACCACTATATTCTCATCATTATGTGATTACAGATATATTGAAAACTGTACACTTATTACTACTATAAAAAATAATACACCTAACCGTTTCTTACCGCCGACGTTCTTGAGCCATCATAACTTGACCGTTGTATCAGACTGCCTTGGTAAAAGTCAGGTTTCAACTTACGCTAGTTTTCGATGGATATCGCTCGATATTTATGTAATGGTTGATATAAATTACATTGTATTACCGATCATCGTTATCGTATAATCCAGTATCGCCTTTAAAGTGATATAACTTCCGTTAGTTCACTTCCTTTGGTATGTCGCTTTCAATGGTCAGCATTTGGCAATCAATTGCAAATAATTACAGCGCGTTTCACCATTCTCTGATAAGTTCTTGGGCATTATATCTGACAGATAGCTATACTAGGGTTCAAAATAAGCCGAATTTGATTGTCAGCTAAAAATGCTATACAAATACTCTTGTAGGACACCACATATTATGTGTTTTATACAGTAGGTACGGTGAGAAGACGGAAAAAGTAAAAATAAAATAGGGTTATAATTACCAGAGTTAATTCTTCTTCGTTCTAGTTGACTTTTAAACAACCTGAAACAATAAAATACATTGTTATTTATTTGAATTCGTCGTGATCGCCATCATCATTCGTCATTAAATCTGTTTAAGTATTTTTTTACAAACATTTCAACTAACTGCACATTCGTGACTGCCAAATTAAATTTCAATCATCTTTAAGTACACATGGAAAGAAAAGTCTTCATTAACAGACTGACTTGTCCACGCTCAGCTCTATACTGTAAGTAAGTAAGTAAGTAAGTAAATGCTTTATTGTACAAATATAAAGAAACAGATACAATTCACAAAAAAAGAAAAAACATTAATATATGCATATAGGCACTGTAGAACAAGTGATGGATTTTGTTAAATTCCCACGAGATGGGACCTTCCGCAACGGGGATGAAACCACTCAGGCGGCTAAGTTTTAATAATATTTACAATAAGTAAACATAATTAGAAAGTCTTAGGAATCATGTTATAGGCGATGCGGCTAGCAACCCATCACTATTTTGATTTCCCTTTCCAGCTATACCCTTAATCATGCGAAACGTGGCCTTAAGGTTTTGTTACCTTAGGCCCTGTACGTAAAGGATAAAAACGTGATATATGCAGGGGCGTGCAGTGGGTTCTGATTCTGACAGAGGGTAGGCATATTGACAACAAAACCCGTATTGGTACGAAGCGTGCCGGGCACATTTACGTATGCTTACAAGCACTGCTTATATGCCTGTAAGGGATGAACGCGTCTGGATATATGTATGTATCACTACATCATCACTACATAGTATAAAATAAAGTCGCTTTCTCTGTCCCTGTGTCCCTATGTACCTATGCTTATATCTTCAAAATTACACAACGGATTGGATTTTTTAATAGATAGAGTGATTCAAGAGGAAGGTTTATATGTATAATACATGCATAATATACCGTGCGAAGCCGGGGCGGGTCGCTAGTGTATATATAATTTCTGTGACCAGTCAAGCTCTAAACTGTACAAGTACCTAATTATATAACTACCTATAAATAAGACTAGAGCATCTACAGTATCAAGCTGCTGAAACAGGTATCGTTATCGCGGGGTCGGTGACCGCAGATAAGGCATTAACATACAAAGGTTTCCTGCCTGGATGCAGCTACTGCTTTTAATCTTCGCTGCAATTTGATTACTGATAAGGTTTATTGGTTTGCTTGTTAGTTTCGATTATTAGAGAAAACAGCTTTGTTAGGAAAGCGAAGGAAAGTTCTGGAAATTCAGATAGACTTATTCTTACTAGTTCAAGGGGACTACTCCAAAATTCGAATTTCGAATATAAAAGAACCGTTATATCAAGTAACGTTAGGACGGTATAGTCGAACAAGAAATTCCTTTTCATAAGTTCAATGTCAAAGTCTATATTCTTTTTTTCTGATGACGCAAATGTCATAGATAGATGGTAAACCACTTGGTCGATTAAACAAAAATCTGTATAAATAAGAGTAGAGATTTCCCGGGAAATTTGAAAAATGTGCTACACTGCGTGTGATGTGGACTGCAATTTCGCCCACCGAAAGCATTCGCCCATTTTTACCGCCAACCCACGTCTAGCTATTAGAGCCGTTGTGAAATTCCCGCAGACGGATCGCGTGCTACGGACAGTAGATATGACAAGTTTCTAATGAAACTACAAAAAGACGTGCGCAACAATTCTAGCTTTTCTACATAATTGACCTAATTATGTTTAAGCTGTGTAGGTTTTTATGAATTGGAAATAATAACAATAGAGAGAGAGAGAAACATTTATTTACACACATTCGATACACGTAATAGGTGGTCGTAACGAAATCTATTATTTTATGCGTTAAATTTTAAATAATAATGTATTATGTGTTGATGTAAAATTAATTCAGCTATCTATATGTGTATATACATAACTAGTATAACTCCAGTTTTGACCAGGTGTCATATCTTTGAAAAATGGATTAAAAATCTTTTTGGATTGTTATTGAAGTTTAATACTAACATTTTACTAAGTATGTCCTTTTCACAGAGAGAACCTTAGAGGCGAGAAAAATAAAAAGACGACAAACCCCCTGACTTATTTTATGTACTAATTTATTTCGTCTGTTTTAATGTTTTTAAAAGACCTACGGGCATATTTCTTGCGTGCATATTCTTCTTGGCAATGTTTTCCCGAAAGAACGAGTAGGATCAAAAGAGCCGTTTGCGACCTACTCATAGAAAAAATACATAAAATTTTGAATTTTAACATGCGATAATTTAAAAAATCCCTTCTTAGTGCATCTGTGATAGAGTCAAAGTATAAAAAAAATCATCAATAGCTTAGCTATATAAACAAAACTGTAATACAATCGCATTATTAGTATTATTTATTAAATGTTGTTATTTTTTTATTGTCCTACTTACTAATACTACCTGTGATTACTATTTTTTGGATGTAACTAACCTCTATGGATTATGTCCGAAATAAATGGTTATTATTATTATTTAATATTATTATAACGCAAATATTTTTAGTAATTTCTGAGTACCTACGGGTGGGTATTCTTGTAACCAAAATATTATAGAGGTACGTAATCTCTTCCTAGCGGTATCTTTTTTGCCGACCGTACTCCAAATAGTCGCATTTTGTGAGCACATTGCACGCAACGCGTAGGTATGCCAAGCTCGCAATTGGTCCAAGGTTCGATGCCCGGCACGCGCAAATCATTACACACGTGATATCTGACACTTAATTAACTTTATTCGAGCGTAGATAACTCTAATGGTACTGCGAAGGTCTAACAAAATTATAGTTAAATGGAATGGAAGGTCCAAGTTAAAACCAATGGAAAATAACTCTTTTTAAACAGCAAGGAAGCAAATGACTTCCATGCTGGTCTGGGAGCAAAGAAAAAACCTAGAATGTACCAGTTTTTCTCTTCCCGGGCAGATGGTAAAAGCCCATCGAGGGAATGGCCTAAAATCATAGGAATCAATGTGATAAGCGCGGTTAGCAACCCATTACTATTTTGATTCCATTTTCCATCTTTACCTAGCCCCACAATCTTGCTAAACGTGCCCTGTAGGTGTTGTCACCTTAGGCGTCTACCCCGTAAGGGATAAAGAGGTGTTTTGTGTGTGTGTATATTGTAGGAAGCCAATGAATAAGTGGGTTACGGGATAGTTAGCAATCACCACTGTCACGTCCACGGAACCAACCTAGGTGGCTAGGATAAAATTCCTTCTCCAGTAATTTCACCGGCTGTCCTATTCTCCACGTCAGAACCTGGCGCTAGCACTAGCTCACTGTATTATAGCGAGTAAGATGGAGTTAACTATCTGGACCAGTAGGCTTATTACCCAACTCGCTCGCAATCGCCATCGTGTTCATTTTGACAGTTCAAGTATGGGCCGACAATTGGCATCGGAATTAGCTAGCTGTCACATTCATACAAGAACTGTCAAAATGAACACGATGGCGATTGCGAGCTAGTTAGGTAAAAAGCCTGCAGGTCAAATCCGCAAACTATGTTAACTTTAAACAAGAATGTTACATCGACAGTGAATCAAAGAAGCCTTTTAGCTACAAATATAAAAGAAAGTTCATTCTTGTCGCAGGTCATATAAAATTCATTCGCTTTTAATTCGACACATGGGCGAAATGACAGTCGATAACACGAGAAAGGCATCATCAGTACCACGTTCACAACAGAACGACAGTATTATACAACTTTGCATCCAATGCTCGCTGACCGATGGCCAGCTAACAAAAGCCCGGTGGAAACTGCGCATCGGACCGCGTTCGCTTCAACAAACAGTTTATTGAATGAAACCGTAATGGTGGATAGCGAAAGTTTGATTCTGGTTCCGGAATTGTTTTATTTCGCAAATCATTCGGAAATATGTCTTCAATAGGAACTTCGCACTGTTGTGATTAAGATTCCAAAGAATAGGATATTGAGGAAATTAATTATTAAGTTTAACTTTCAAGAAGTCTAAGAGATGACTAGCAATTTTGAGCACAGTTTACACATGTCACGGTGGACATTGTGCACCATCCTTCTCTTATTATATGCAAATGAGCGAGACGCTACACTTTCTCGTCAACTGTATTGGCAGGTGTATACTTTACATTAGTAATTTAATGCACCAGGCCCCTATTTCATAAAAGTGACAGGCGACAAGTGACTTTGGCAATTGGAAATATATTTCTGATTTGACAAATTCCGTGTCAAACCCGCCCTTATTGCATTTATTGTCTGTCACGTTTAACTTATGTAATAAATGCCTAAGAATGGTGCGAGTCGGGTTACCTCCGCGTGTGATGAAGAGCTGCGGTTCGTTTTTGGATCCGTCCGGGGGGAACAGCAGTGCTTGATACGGTGCACTCTGGGCATCGCCTAAAGATTTCCTGGCGGGCTCCGAGGGATATTGACCGTTGGCTAAGAGCCCGACAGGGGGGAGGGGTCTTTTGACCGTGTACCGTACAACGTTGCCGACATTTTTGTCACAAGATTTTTGAATACTGTATTTATTACGTTGACATTGGCGAAATCATCGTATCGATCGACGGGGCCATATTAAAAGAAGAAGAAGAAATGCCTGAGACGACATGCTCTTAGCGTTTGCGTACTTATGTGAAAAATATTAATGTTTTGTCATTGACCTAGTCATTAGACCTGTCATTGACCCATTGGTCCTAGGGTTTCGATTTTTTAAATAAAAAAACAAATGCAATTATAAATATCCCAATGCTTGTACTAGTTGTATCAGCTCTGTCTAATAGCGTTTGAAAACGTTACAAATGGATGCCGCAGAAACACTTCTACTTTTCTTACATCATCGTGTGATAAACGTTGCTAACTCGACTAACACGTTATTAACGAATGTTAACTATTAAAACACTCACAAGAAAATAGAAAACAAATTACAGACCGCATCGCCTTTGTGAGAAAACAAATTATACCCTACGAAGTGTAATGACGGGCGAAAATAACGGGTAACTGTTCATACAGCTTTGTATGGGAAGTGACCAGTTGTTTTGCAAGCCAGTGTAGTCGGATCCACACGATCGCCCATCGTGACGAATC
This sequence comes from Pandemis cinnamomeana, assembly GCA_932294345.1. Lineage (NCBI taxonomy): Eukaryota > Metazoa > Arthropoda > Insecta > Lepidoptera > Tortricidae > Pandemis > Pandemis cinnamomeana. The sequence goes on from OW028720.1 coordinate 6,564,104, forward strand.
TGTCTGTCCGTGTGTACTATTTGGAGCAAATATTTTTTATGGACCAATTGTTACATTTTGCACGTAACAGTTTCACTGAGGCGGCTTTACGTAAAAGTGCGAATGAATTCGCTGAATGTCTCTGAAATTTTCACAGAGGATTATTAACTAATGGAATGGCAATGTCATACAAAATTATTAAAAAAATCGCCAAGTCTGTGTGTGGATTGCTGCACGCTGGTTTACTGAAGGAAGGTCAAACAGGTAGCTACTAATTATGGATATGGAAAGTTCTTTTTTTTTGTAGCCTATTTGGCGTCCTAACTGATGGGTAAAGGCCTCTCCTTATTCTTTCCACCCGTCTCTGTCTGTTGCAAGGTTTCCCCAATCCGGCTCAAAAGCCTAAAAATCGTCCAATTTTTATAAAAGCAAAAAATAAAAGTGTAATCATAATTATAATCAAAATCTAGTAAATTAAATGGCTTTGTTTCAAATTGTTTACAATTTTGTTAGTAGGTATTACACACACACACACACACACAAATCACGTCATTATCCCTTACGGGGTAGACAGAGCCTAAGGTGGCAAGACCTAGGCCACGATTAGCAAGATTGTGGGCATGTAGGCGGAAAGGGGAATCAAAATAGTATGTATGTATGTATAACTCTTTATTGTACATAAAACACAAGAAAAAGATGAATACAGGATAACACATATGCACAAAGGCGAACTTATCCCTAAAAGGGATCTCTTCCAGTTAACCTTTGAACGATTGACAGGACATAAGTATTAGGCAAGAGTAGACACACAGAAAAAGTGAAAGAACCGATCGAAACTCAAAATAATCCTAAATGACTTAATTTTAAATAATGTAAGATATAATAATAAACTACACATAATAGATAAATACGATAAACTAATACACAATAAATAAATATACAACATAATATATAAATATATAAATACACACACAAGTTACAAAACACATCACATTCATTTAAGAGGATCCATCGAGCCAATACGCCTTCAAGCGACTGCGCAGGGTAGCAACAGTCTGCGATTGCCTGATATCATTTGGCAACCGATTCCAAAGTCGAACAGCGTGCATGGAAAAGGAATTGGAATAGTGATGGGTTGCTAGCCGCATCGCCTATAACATGATTCCTATTTTCGTCCATTCCCTCGATGGGCTTTTACCATGTGCGCGGGAAGAGAAGCAACTGGTACATTCTATGTTTTTTCTTTGCTCCCAGACCAGCATTGAAGGTATTATATAATAATTATGTAAATACCTACTTCATGCTACATTGGTTGATGTTCAAATTGTACAATCACAAACAAGGGCTGATTCCATTTAGAACCAAAAATTACGATTAAAAAATCACACTAACTAACCAACGACTTTAATATTCTACACTGACGAGCAAAAATAAAGGATCGTCTTACATACAAAGTTGTATGAAAAGTGCACTGTTAGTTTTGCTCGTGAGTAGGTATACAACAATTTTAAGACAAGTATTTTAAGATCATTGTATTCAGTTAAAGAGTATTTAAACGCAGTTAAAAGGTTAAAATGTTGTCTGTCTATTATTTTATACGTAAAAGCCGAGCCCTAAACCGGTCTAGACTCCGGCGCAGCATCGGGAAGTTGGCAATAGGCCTTGAATTCGATAAGGCTGTTGTGGCTTTCCTATTTCCAATTATAGAGAGAATGGTAGTTTGACAAACTGCAGGAAAGAACTAGATTTACGATACGTTTTACGCACTTGACAAAAACTGACGAATACAAACTTTTTATCTTAAAATAAATATTAACAGATTTTAAATGAGAGAGGAATTATGATTTACACAGGGCATCGGCCAAACACACATACACATACACATATCACGTTTCGGGGTAGACAAAGCCTAAGGTGGCAAGACCTAGGCCACGATTAGCAAGATTGTGGGCGTATAGATGGCAAAAAATGGAATCAAAATAGTGATGGGTTGCTAGCCACATCGCCTATAACATGATTCCTATAATTCTCGCCCATTCCCTCGATGGGCTTTTACCATCTGCTCGGGAAGAGAAGCAACGGGTACATTCTATGTTTTTTCTTTGCTCCCAGACCAGCATGGAAGTGGGTCCGCCAAAGAAATATATAAATACTTTCCAACCTCCTTGTTAAATTCAGTATAACAAAATCAAACTGTATATTTTGCCTGAGTCTAACGCAAATGTGAAAGTGACAAAGTAAAAATTAAGTTAACAGAAGCTTGACAAACGTTTATAAATAAGGTGGTAATTTTTTAATCACTTTACCGCTAAGTAAGCGACATTTATTACTACTGGATAGTTACTAAAAAGTAAGTACCTAGCATAAGCAGATGTCAGATGGATAGTATTCAAGTGTTGGATATCTGATCAAGGAAAATACGCATGGGATGCACGATCGCCAACATTGCCGCGTGTATGTATGTGTTGTTTACAATAACAAGGAAGGTTGTATGGTTGGGTGGGTATCGGCGGAAATTCTATAACTATTCAATATACTATACAAGTGAATTCTGTTCGGTACGCCTAGGCCACTTCACAATGGCCAATAATTCGGCAAAATAGAACATTAAACGGTGAATAATGTACGTGTGAATATAGAAAATTACAGTTATCATTACAAAGCCTCATTATCTATTTTAGAACGATTCGTATAAAAATGCATACTTTTAACTTTAACATTTGCAAATGCGAAATGGTTTCTGCGTCTATATATTATTCATTCACGCTAAAACTGCTAATCAGATTTATAGACACTTAGCACACAGATAGATTACAATCTGGACTCATACCTACATTTAATACTTTTATCCCGAATTGCACAGTTTTCGCAGTAGCATACCAACCAAACTCTGAACGAAGTCGCGGGAAACAGCTAGTATTATAAAAAGCTAAGTCCTCGTGCTTAGCGGCGCAAGCGCAGCGCTGTCATCGACCGCGCCCGTTACTCGCCAAGGTGTCTGTCTGCACAGAATAAACAAACAGACCCGTCACTACGTACGACAAAAATATGCGCTCACAGAGACACGTGCGATATTTGGCAAGCAGAATAGAGAGGTCCGGCGAGAATGTTAACGAGTCAATAGATAAATGTTTTCTAAATTCCTGTTCTACCACATTGAATATATTTTATTTGTGTTAGCAACGCATAACAAATACTCTTTATTAGATATTAAGGCAGTGAAGTTACTAATGAAGTTAGCGTTGACATAATAGACTAAGCAGGGATTATCACTAGAAAGATATTTCTGTATTTGAAAAAGAAAGTTGTCTAATCTATCTTATCTACCTAATACTTTTAAATGAACAGTTTTTTATATATATACGAGTATAATAACCTGAATCTCGCTAACAGCTCCAACTTTTTCATGAAAGTTACTACGCAGGGGGTTTCGGGGGCGAGAAATCGATCCAGCTAGGTTTCATTTTTGGAATACGTATCAAAAATACAGAGGAAAGCTCGGTCATCCAGGCACTAAATAATTAAATTATTAGAAAAGCTTTAACAAAGTTCTAAGTAAACGCGTATATTTTCTGTATGTATATAAATGGTTATACATACACATACACAAATCACGTCTTTATCCCTTTCAGGATAGACAGAGCCTAAGGCGACAAGACCCACAGGCCATGTTTAGCAAGATTATGAGCGTATTGATGGAAAATGAAATCAAAATAGTGATAGGTTGCTAGCCACATCGCCTGTAACATGTGCTATAAGTTTCACCCATTCTCTCGATGGGATTTTACCATCTGCGCGGGAAGAGAACCAACTGGTACATTATATGCTTTTTCTTTGCTCCCAGATCAGTAGGCTTAGTACCTAACTTCATTCTGACAGTTCTTGTATATGAATGCGACAACTAGCTGATTCCGATGCCAAGTGTCAGCCCATACATGAACTGTCAAAATGAACACGATGGCGATTGCGAGCGAGTTAGGTAATACGCCTACTGCATGGAAGATGACTCTTATTAAACAATAACCTGTCTGTAATGTCACCATCTTTGAAACTTTTGAATGGCCGAAGCGGTCGCGGACGTGCTTCGAGCCCGATTGTTTATTCTTTACATTAACGCAATCCACGAATGTTACGACGGTTTAGTATAATAGTAAATAGTTTAATGCAATGTAGTGATCGTGGTTTTGAGTAATTTATCTTGACATTCTAAATAAAGATGGAACATGGACCTCCGCAAGGAACGCCCGATTCAATTATTTAAAATCGGAATGCGTAGTCGCACAAGCACGAAAAAAAAGTGGTAGCGGAGTAGCAAGGCAAATGTTTTTGTTCATTAATATGCAGCTCTGCATGTCTATATGGTAACTTTAGACTATAGAAAGTTAGGATTAAGCTTATGTATTACAAATATCTACGTATATGTTAAAAACGTAGAGAACGCATCATCTTTAATTAAATCATTTGTTAGTACGAATCTCATGTTTTAAAAGTTCAAGGTGTCCAATTAAACAAATTTGTTTGACTTAAAAATCAGATCAATTTATTACGTCCTCACGTTTGAATTCGCTTTTAATATTAATCGTGTAACGAATTAAATTTATGGTCGTTGTGTCATTCATTTTAGAGTGACCACATTCGATTTTATATTGCTAAGGTCAATGGTAATTTACCAAAATGAATTTACTATGAAAAATATGATAAAGGAATTTATGTGAATTCCCCTTCGAGTCGCGGCTTCGCTCGTGTGTAGCTTTAGATCTGGAATTTGAAGTTCCGGGATTTCAAATATATAACACGTCTTTATCCCTTACAGGGTAGACGTAGCCTAAGGTAAGAAGACCATAGAGCCACGTTTAGCATGATTGTGGGCGTATAGGTGGAAAAGAAAATCAAAATGGTGATGGGTTGCTAGCCGCATCGCCTATAACATGATTCCTAAGATTGTTGCCCTTAAAAATACACTCAAAATTACACTGATCTCTTTAATTGTAATTAGAATTATTTTTTCAAGTTTTTTAATGTTCGCTCTGAAAAGCTGTATGAGCCATTCGGGAGCAAAATTATTTTCATCTTGGGCGTTAACACTGAATCTCTCATTACATCATTTTGCTCCCTAGTGTCACAAATAACTATTGAAACGCATACCCAAATAAATGATTAAATTTATTCCAAACACACAAGCATGACAAGCATTCCAATCACAATCTTACCAAACGATATCAGGCTTTTTGCGGGGCTCTTAGAAAATCCGATGACGAAGAAAGTAAAAATGCGAAAAATGCCAATGTGGCAATCTTATCATTTCCACAGGCGCATTGTCAAGTGTCGTGACAGCTGTGGGCCGATGACACGGTTCTGACAAACCACTCCAGTTAACGGACTGGTCCCTTATCGTAACGCAAACGCAATCTGTCTAACTTTAGGAATTCTGTTTACGCAACCGCACGATTCGGTAAAAATTGGTAAATATAACGTCTAACAGTTCTCTGGCGGCGGTTGCATTTGTTTTTGCGAGCTGCCTTGCCTGATTGCAATGCGGTGAGGTTTGTCTAGTTTAAATCTCGTGAAACGTCTAATGACGACCGATTGTAGAGTTTAAGCAATACGAATCTTACTTCACTACATAGTATAAAATAAAGTCGCTTTCTCTGTCCCTATGTCCCTATATGTGCTTATATATCTTCAAAACTACACAACGGATTTTGATGCGGTTTTTTTTAATAGATAGGAGAGGAAAGTTTTTATGAATAATTCTACGCAGACGAAGTCGCGGGCAGAAGCTAGTCTAATATAAATGCGAAAGTTAGAATAGATAGACATTTGTTAGTCAATCACGCTAAAGCGGATAGACAGGTCAGGATGAAATTTGGCATACATATAGGTTACAGTCTGGAATAACACAAGGACTGCATCTTATACTGAAAAATTGCGTAGTTCCCGCGGGATAAACATATTTTTTCGCAAACAAATTGTCATGGTCGACATGTTTCGGACTAGTTCGAAGTCCTTCCTATCGGAGCGCTGCTCCCGGCTGCAACGAAACGAACACTCATCACTCACATCACTCAACTTCATCACTCCTCGACTTTTATACGTGACTTATCCGTTTGTGTAACTATGATTGTGTCTCGCGGTAGTTTATTGTTGATAAATTAAAAGATTTATATTTCAATTAAAAAGTTTACAGGAGTGAACATTCTTTCAAATTTTTTTTATTAACCTTTTTATTTACACACGAATACCAACAAAAAAGATTAAAGCGACTTACCATAGACTAACCAACAAGCTCACTTTACCTTCTACCGCGGCATCCTTTTCATCATAAACTTTTGAACGCACCGATAAAAATAAACAACTAATAGAACGCGTTAATGTGCATACCTTGCGCGCGCAGCCTTCAACGCACTCACACATTCACCGTGGGCGAGTGATCAATCAAAATTCAATCAAACCTACCTCATGCTTAGCTAACACGGTTGAAAGACAACCCATTGTCGTGACCGTCAAATTTAATCATGAATTAATAAGACAGCGAATCGGTGAATTGTCAGAAAAACCCACATTGAATGAAGATGCTAGATTGTGCTGGAGATATTTAAGAGTGGGCGAAGAAATTAGTAGCTACAAGTTAAATTCAAAGTTGTTAAGCCGTTTTTACAAGTTTTATTGGAATTCGGCTATGAGTTTATCTTATCTTGGGGAAGTCAAACTGAGATGGAATTTGATATGCGTGGAAATAACATTGTTTAGATATCTGATGACAATGTTTTATGCTAAGTTTTATTTGTATATGCCATTTGATTGTCTCTCACTTCTCATTGTTTTCGTAGTTTTTTTTACCGACGCCGTTTTCCAACAAAACAAACGACAAACGTGAAGTTGTAAAGACTTTGAACAAGTTTGTAATTAACTGCAAGGCATGATTGATTGAGACATCTCTTCAAAAATCAGAAACGGCCACGAGAAAGATTAATCGTGACTAATTATTAGTTAATCTATGTTAAAATTGGGGTCAATTATGATAAATAGTACGCACGTGTTGAAAATATTTATTAAGCTCCATACCGTTATAATGGCAAACCAATCAGATATGTAATGTAACGGTTCCCGTTAGCACCATTCAGAGGTGGTATTAGGAACCTGTTTGAAGCTGTTAGAATGCATAGCCCTTAAGTCTATGCGAACATAAATAGTCGGAGAGTAAGTTAGACCAGGAAGGGATTTGCAGGTGATTGGAAATTGTAGATCGTCTAACATAATCGACACGCGCGACATGTTGACACGGCTGTGAGTGATGCTGACTTAAGTCTGTACTTGTAGAGCAGTACAAATTCTATACAGTCAGTATAACTACAGCTCTACACAGAGAGGGGACACTGATGGATATTCGAGCATCAACTCGGATGAAGTCATTATCATCCCACGATTAATTATAACCATTTCGACAACGGAAGGATCAGTCGCAGACTCAGCATCTATAATTATTTTCATTAAAATTTAACTCTGAGCATCATCTCTTTTAGCAACAGGCACATACAAGCTGAGTGGATAACACTATCAACTAAGAGACATGCTCTAAGTACAATCTTTACATTGTAAGTGGGATTAAAAGGACCCGACACAAGAAGTATAGATATCTACATCTCACAATAGTCTGAAAACCTGTACAACGAGACAATGCCGTAAGACATATGAAAGCGGGTATGTTAATAAAGCCTTACGTCCTTGCGGCACGAATACCTATCTCACTCCGTCACTCGCATTTGCATATGCGCGCGCGCTCGTCACTTGTTTCCAGTTTCGCTGACGCCCTCGAAATGAAGAGAAACCTGACATGTTTATCGGCACCTGTAGCACAGCATCCCTTTTGCACACGCCTGGTTAAGAAGAGAGGGAAAATATGTTGCACCAAGTCTCTGTACTATGGGGAATAGGTTAAGGGTTCTTAGTATGAGGCAAATTTCACTTATTGTATGAACAGGTGCATATTAGAAGAAAATTTTGCACGCCTCCAGCCAACAACTAACACAGCACAGCAATATGACACAGTTGTTCGTTATTACGTTAAAAAAACCACTGGTAGATATGAATTAACAATGAAACACGATACAAGTATTCTCTTTTAGCTGTTGCCCGCGACTTCGTCTGCGCAGAATTCGCTGATCGCTATCCCGCGGGAACTATGCAATTTTCCGGGACAGAAACTATCCTATGTCCTTCCTCGGGACTCAAACTATCTGTATACCAACTAAATCGGTCGAACGGTTTAAGCGTGAAAAGGTAACAGACAGACAGAGTTACTTTCGCATTTATAATATTAGTAGGGATTGAACACCACAAATCTGTACAGTGAATTTACATAAGAAGGCAAGATAGACTCGGCAGTCTTATCGCTTAAGCGATCTCTACCACAACATTGAATTACCTCGCAGGTGTATACAGGTTTCCTCACGTTTCCCTTCGCCGAAAAGCTCATGATAAACAAATGGGATCTCACACATAAATTCCGAAACACTCAGAAGCCGACCCCGTTCGAACCCAAGACCTGCTTGAAAAGCCATAGAGCAAACCAGCAGCGGCGTTAGGGCCACTGACACCCCGGGCAGTAATATTTAGGCGCCCACTTAAGGACAGTATTGAGGGTACACAGACGGTGAGCCAGGAGGCCGAGGCCCCAGACCTCAGCGCCCCCCAAATTTGGCGCCCCGGGCCATCGCCCCATCGCGCCCCCCCCTAACGCCGGCACTGGGGCAAACCACTGGGCTATCACGGCTTAACATATAGGAAAAGCCTTAGGCACTCGACCACTTTAATTACTAACATATTAGTAAGAGCTATAATCTTTAATAAACTGCAAGTTATCTACTGGTTTTTCAATTAACATTTGAACTTAGTTTGAAGAAACTTTCTTGACCTGGATGTGCTTATATACCAGTTTGTCTTCAATGTTATATAGGCCGCCGTGTATTAGAAAACTTTTCTTGGATGTATATCTTTAATAAGTAGTAGGTAAATGAGAGATACGCTTACGCTATGCCAGTATGCTTATGCTATGTTAAGTTTTTAACTTAGGTGTACTATCATAACTAGTTCTCTATAGTCTTCCCAACAGAGTTTAGAGTAAGTTTTTCGTTATAGAAAACATCTCGAACGCATGATGTTATTATGTGACTCGTACCTTATATGTCGCTAGCGCTGTTAATTTCCATATTAATTTAGATGATTACGCAAACGCATTAGAGACGTTTTTCGTGTCACACACTTACAACTTCGACGCTGGTCTGGGAGTAAAGAAAAAACATAGAATGCAAACATAGAAACCAGTTGCTTCTCTTCCCGCGCAAATGGTAAACATACATCGAGGGAGTGGGCGAAAATCTTAGGAATCATGTTTTGATTCCCCTTACCAACTATAGGTATAGGTACGCCCACAATAATGCTAAACGTGGCCTTTAGGTCTTGCTACCTTGGGCTCTGTCTACCCAGTAAGGGATAAAGACGTGATTTATGTATGTATGTAAGTATGTACACCTTACAATAGGCTCAGATTAGATAACATTTTTTAATACTGTGTTGTTTAGTGGAATGAACTTTTAAAGCACGAATAAGACATTGTTATAGTCGATGACATGCGTATATAATTATCTATAGATACCAGAGGCGGATTATCCATAAGGCAAACTAGGCACGTGCCTAGGGGCGCGTAGTTACGAGGGGCGCGCGAGCTCAGAATTTTTAAATAAATATTTTTAAATAAATAAAGAAATATATATAATATGGCCGGTACGGGGGCGCCGATAAAGTGATTGCCTAGGGTGCTCTGGACTTTTAATCCGCCACTGATAGGTACTATGGAAGTATAGTCGACGTAGAAAGTGCTTTACTATTTTTTATGACAGTTCCTACATCAGAAAATAAACGATGTAGCCGATTCTCATCTGAGATTGGCAATTTGCCACATTGACTTGCGCTTAAAAAAAGTCTGTGACGTTTTACGTAAATCTTCAACTGACATTGAACCTTAGAGTGATTACGATTTGATCGAAAATATCTACAACACAATTTTATCTGCAGAAAGTTACGACTAAGCAGAGAATAGATATTACCTATGTACATTACATATTTTTGTCCTTTTGTATGTAGGCATTTATGATTAAGGATATTACTACCAAGTGGCACGCAATGTTTATAATGTTTATATAAATTAACGCAAACTTGTTAAAAAGTTAGTTTTACTTAACGTAACTACGCTAAAACACATATTTCTGCGACGCCTTGAAATGGTCTAATCATAAATTTAATTTACACTGTTGAAATTATAAGTCACGTTTTAATGTAATTTCAACACTTGAATAACAAATACTAAGATGCAATACCATATGAGCCAGTAATTTGGCAGGTTGTCTTAATCCCACGCCGGAAGACAGCAGCGTCAGTACTGCTGCTTGGCGGCAGGATTAGCGAGTAAAGGTGGATACTGACCAACGTTACGAGGTGTAATGTAACATGTTACACAGCGAGCATTCATGCAGTCAGTACGTTTGCTCGCTGTTTTCCCCGTAACAACTACGTACTGACTGCGTGAATGCTCGCTGTGTAACATGTTACATTACACCTCGTAACGTTGGTCAGTATCCACCTTAAGATGGTGGTATAAGTAGTGATTTGAACAGATTTTAGTGTATGGTTTACATTAAAATGGGTCCTACTGAAAAACAGCGTTGCGGCTTGCTGCAACATTATGCTGAGTGGGGCCCATTTTACACCATATCGGTACTATCCCTAAGTATATTGTATTTCTTCCTATTATATATCTACGTGTATCGAATGTGTGTAAATAAATGTTTCTCTCTCTCTCTCTCTCAAAATTCCACGTAATTTTGGAGTGTGTTCACGAAACAAAAACTTGCGGTAGCGGACAAGACATTTTACTTCTTTTTCCCTGGTGATAGTTTATCTATTTAAAGGCCGTTTTTAGCTCTTATAGCCTGAAACACAGTTTCCTAGTTCAGGGACATGAGTTTTTAACTTAGATTAATAATGAAACTTTGTTCTTATTAAGTTATTTTTGTAAAAACTTAATTGAAATTATCTTATCTATCTTTCTTATTATTTCGGTATTAAATCAATGCTTAGGTTTAGAGGATAGGAAAGGCTTTAATAATAAACGAATACCAGCATTTTTGTAATGCACAAACATGCTGAGTGTCGTAAACAACGCTCTTGTTCTTGCTTCTGTTTACAAATAAGGTGTCAATCGATTCGACTCGATTGCGGCCGATCGAGTCGGTCTTTGCCCAGATGATTGAATCGGTTGATTCTTTTTTTACGCGTTACTAATATTTTAATAACGAGAACGCTGACAGTTTATCTCAAGTGATTTAAAAAGAAAGACTGAACTATTTATTTTTGGATTTTATGGTCTAAAATTACTAATTTGGCATAAATTTTAGAAATCGTGTTATATATCGGTGATGCGGCCAGCAACACATCACTATTTTGATTCCTCTTTCCACCTATATATACCCACATGGAGGGGGGGGGGGGGGGGGTTGTGGTGAAACCCTAGTGGCATAGGGCATCCATAAAGATTTCCTCTACGTTAAAAAAAGGCTCTGTTGCCCCGTACCTAACGGGAAAAAGACGATTTTAATAGGTATGTGAGTGAAGATAATAACAATTTGAAGAAACACAAAAATACCTACTTCTACTCCAGTCTTGGTATTAATTTATTTCCAAATATAAAAGTGAATAGACCAAGCAATCACACGCACCTCAGCAACCTCAGTATTCCATGCATCATATTTATTAAAACAGATATGGTACCCTTAATTGGGATTGTCTAAAAAAAAATACCTATCCTTTTTATATTTTTTTTGTGCAGAATAGTCAATTATAAGAAACCAATTTCAATGTTTTCTCATATAACTCGGTATTTTTTTCACTATTAATTATTGAAAGTATTTTGGTTGATGACGTCAGAGTTTCCATTGTGACGTCAGAGTTTCCATTGCCGGTGTCACACATCTGCTTATTGGATAAATTGATCATAAAACGTATGTGAAGCGCCGCCATTAACGTCTTTTCTATCTGTGGTGAAGTTGGCAAACTGTCATTAGTATCAATGTCAACATGATTCAACAATAACACAGGAAGATTTACGCGATCTTCTCCTATGAATTTTATATTTTCACAATCGTTACACATACCATAACATTCTGCGCGAAGCAGAAAGGTCCATAAACACATACCAGGTATTATCGAGACAAAACAGGACCCGGAGATAAGACAGCAAACTCAGTAGGCAAAAGTAAACCGAAACACGTAATATTTTCGCTCTCCATTAAAATATTTAGCGGAAAATCTTTCATGTGAGCGAAGCACATCGCTGTGCGGTTACACTGTTGCCTAATTATCTACCGAAAGTGCTTCTAAATCTAAACTATAATACAACAATATGAAAGTGAACAGTGGAAAAAACAAGAATGACAGTAACAAGATTGCCCATTTGCTTGTCATCTGTCATAAGATGAATGAAATGTCAGATTGCGGGTCCAAATTGAACTCCGTAGTATAATACACGCGTAAATAGCATAGAATTTGTAACCTTTGCAAATAAAGTACATTTTGGACCGTCTACGTCATGTCTGGGAATATCAAATGAAAGTCATTGCTTATTTTTCATGTAATAAATTCATTATAGCAAAATAAAATAAAGTAAATACAGAAAACGATTTAAAAAGCATTTATCTCGAAATGGTTTTCGATTTACTATACATTGTAAAAAAATAGACAATCCCAATTGCCTTAATAACCTCAACCGGTAATAAAGCATGTCAGCAAGTCTTTATACCTTTGAGTACTTGTTAAATTTTCATCCGTTCATTTAATTACATAGTAATGTATTTAATTCAGACTTATATCGAATTTTATTTCACCATTCTGTGTTTAGTTCATCATATTTTTGCACTGACTGTACCTACTGCAAACAACAGACAAGACATCCTTTTACCTACGGAAGTAGATTGTTGTTTTAAAGCGCCACAAAAAAACAAAGGAAAAGGCATGCGTAAAGTTCAAGGTGCTGAACACATACATTCCATTCCATAACAATCCATTACATAATTATTAGAAAACAATTTAAGAACACACAAACTTCACTGTGTTGTTTAATTTTGGCGAAACAAAATTCACTTAGTCGCGTTTATTTGCTCAATCTGATATTGAAATTAAAACACAATTTTAATCTCAGTTCATCAGGTAATACGAATACGAAAATGAAGTGAGTAAAACGGAATGCGACCGGTCAGTCAACCTACTCACCTTGGACGGAGGGCAGGCTAAACAATGGGCGCTAGCGGCCAGTGCTATATTGTGTCTTATAAGTCTTACTATTTGAAAAAAGAACGTGTCTATGCCTCCATGTTATGGGTAAGTGGCCAGTATCTATATTGTCTAGTCAGAAAACTCAGAAAGTGAAAAACGGTGTTCTGAATTTAAAAATAGCTGTAGGATACAAAGCTACGCTACAGGTGTAGGTTATGAGATAGGGCTTAAGGACATAACATAACATAATTAGTAGATCCATTATCAGTTTATTACACGGGCAAATTTCTTGGGACTTTTTACTGTCTGTGGCTTTCCGACTTATGTATGATGAGGTACTAAATTATCTGACAACGGGCGCTCGCAATATGTTTACCGTTTCTTTCTTCCCTCATCCTATGCCGTTTAGAAACAAATAGTTTAGACAATATGGCCTCTGTCCCCAAAGATAAACAAGTGCTTAATCAATATAGCCTAAGCTTTATTCAACACTATTTACCAAACAAATGAACTGTTGAAGAAACTGAATGGCTTACACTGGTTGACGCATCGGAACTGGTCAAACTAGACACCTGCAGCACAAACAGCTACACCAATTTTAAAAGGCATAGGAGGTCAATACGCGTTGGACGTGGAATTGGCGAAAGTTTCGTATGTAAGAGTTAGCTTCACTCTAACAAGATTTGCATGTCTGGTGCAAATAAGATACACTGATAAATTGTTGCCAAGGACTTATTGTTACGTATTTCTCACCGCGCTGCAGTTTTCTTTGCTTTGTGATAAGCACTTGTTTATTGTTGCAGATGTATGAGAAGCGATACCTTTTACACAGCAAGGAAGGCAAACGAGTACGTGGGTTACCTGATGGTGAACAATCATCACTTCAATGGATTTCCGAAGCACCGGAGTGGAATGGAACGGATGTTAGAGGGCTAAGATGAAAATACCTTCTGTCTTACTCTACGCCAAAATGCAGCTGCGCAAGCACTGCTGCTTGGCGGCACAAGGTCCTACCACCCGCCATAATACACAAATTACCCAACATTTACGAACACTGTGATGACATAAGGTAACAAATAAAGAAACAGGTGACCTACTATAGATTCAAACTTTTTAGCACAATCGATTAAAAAAAGGTAAAACGACCAATCAAAGGCAAGAAAAAACTATGAATTCCACTTCAAACATTTCGATTCCATTAGTAGCGATAGTGAGAATAACCTGAGAACGGACGTAACTAATTGTTGTTCTTGTTCGTTTTAATTTTATCGACTTTTAAACCGTGTAATTCAACTGAGTATGTCAAGCAAAGAGATACTGATGAAATAGACTTAGCAAGTGCCTTGAAACTTGAGTCGAACGTGTTACAATTTTACAAAACGAATAGGTATTTTAACGGCTAGTCAAGCGCAACTGTTAGATATCAACAGGCCAGGCACGAGCCAGATTATCGCATGGGCAACTTGTTTTCTTGAACCTTCTAATTCCAATGTGAACAAAATGATAATCGAGCAAGCAAACTAAGGCGTCATACCGCTTCAACCAAAGTATTTTTCCCAGTTGGATCATAAACTGACAAACTGAAAATAAATAAAGAAAATATGCAGACAAAATCTGTACTTTGTGAAGCCGCTTTAAAACAAAAAGCGTAAAATAATTCGGTTGCCTCTTATCAGCACGCAAAGCTGTTCATTATTTCACTCCCATTGCAACTATAACCACAGTTTGGGATTTAATCACGTCAAAGAATCTGCTCATACTTAGTATTGAGTCTACTCGTGATTAGACGTTAATAATATTGTACTCGAGTCCCGAGTTGTCATCGTAGTTATGCGTTAATTTTTCGGTAATTTAGAACACTTGCATTGTCTATCGCGACAGCATTCTATGGCGTTGAAACACCTTTGAAAATTACATTCACCGAGTAAGTTCAATAAAAGTTAGTCCATTACCAACAAGGTTAAGAGTAATCTGCGATGCAATTAACTTTATTGACGTGTTGATATTGTTAATGCTTACAGATACGAATAAGCCGAGGTTTAATGCGATGCGGAATGTCCGCTAAGGATGTTTGTAAAGGATTACTTGTCCTTATTTGGGATGGATTCTATGTGTGTTTTTTTTTCTTCGCCGACCTGATTCGTCTTTTTGGCGCACAAACAACTGGTGCTTTTGTTGTCATTGTAATTGTATAAAAATCTGAGGTTTAACTACTCTGACATTCGAAATCCGTATCATATTTTCCAATTATTTTAGTGTGAAGGGAACGGTACGATACGAACTGCAAAACTAACTCCAGATTAGATACATCCCAAGCCTTAGCTCGTTTCTTGCTTCATCAGGCTTAGTCTTTCCGAAACTATGGTAGCATTAAAATCCCATTGCTCACATCAGTTACAAGTCTCGTCCAAAGTCTAAGGTCAGCGCAATAGGAGCACCTTTTGGCATTCTAAAATAAAATTCCCTTTTTTTAGTGACCCGTTGGCAACTCGCATTCTCTCCGGTAAGCTGTTAAAGCCATCTGAGGCTAACAGCAAAAGACCATTCGAAAAAAAACAAAAGTCAATCAATTCTAAATTCAAATTTATTAACGCGTATTGCCAGTGGCGAAATTCTAAATCTAAGCAAACTCGTACGCGATCCGCTAGAAATTACAATTTGACCCGTTTGTTCGTAGGCATTCAATCCATCAGGTCTCAACATTGGTCGTGCGCACATTGACCAACGATGAGACACCTGATTCCATAGAATGACTACCAAAAAACGGGTCAAAATAATGGTTATTACGCGCAGTGTCGAATTCACGGACAAAATTTCTCCAGAAAATAAATCATGAAGCACAAAACACTAATTTTCCAGTTTCCCACTACACAACGCCACATTGTGTGGAACATAATTCGCACATAATTACACATATACCAATATACAATTACAGTATTACACATATCTACTATTCGAGCTAGTCTCAGACTTTCGCTAGGGGTCAAGAAGCGGACGAGAAAATAGCTGCCCTATAAGTGGCCATTTCACCGCTTAGCTGACGGATAAAGCCTCTGTAATATGGTAAGTAAATAGATTACTTATACTGTTAGGTTGTTTCTGAACGGAAGTGGATTGGGTGCGGTTGATTTCTAGACGGAATGTTATGTGAGGAACGAGCAGAATATTATAAAGAGATGAAGTTTGTGAGGTTGTAGAGGGTAATATCTGGATCTACTGAACCGATTTTGAAAATTATTTTACCAATAGAAAGCGACGTTATTTGTGAGTGTCAAGAGGCTTTAATTCTGCGCGAAGTCGCGGGCAACAGCTATGTTTTTTATTTGCAGCTGTAGAACTAATCATGTTTTTGTTCCATTTAACTTTTTTTCCTTAGAATATCAAAATTAGTCAAGTCTACTTGCCTTTTTTTTTTAAATCTCTATAGGTACTTAGGCAGTTTAGTAACCCAACATCCGAGTCCTATTCAGAACAATGGCTCTCAAATTCCGAAGCACCCGAGTCAGCGTTCGGCAAAGACTGGCCACCATCGGGCACCACCGCCATTGCACTACATTACACAACCGCTTACATCGATTTTCCGGAAGAATCGATTCGTAGTAATTGGCGACTCGATACCGTAAGTCGGCCAAGTGCTTGACAAATCGGACGATGATTCGATTCCTGTACTTTGACAGATCGCTTCTTTCCTCTTTGTTCAAGCTTTTATTTATTTTCGTGCCCTTATTTTTTTTCAAATCTTAAAAATAGAATAACACATGTATGTATATACATAAATCACGTCTTTTTCCCTTATAGGGTAGGCAGAGCCAGGTAACAAGACCTAAAGGCCACTTTTAGCATGATTGTGGGCGTATATAGGTGGAAAGGGGAATCAAAATAATGATGGGTTGCCACTGTTGCCAGCCGCATCGCCTAATAACATGATTCCTAAGAGTGTCGCCCATTCCCTAGAAGGGCTTTTACCATCTGCGCGGGAAGAGAAGCAACTGGTACATTCTATGTTTTTTTCTTTTCTCCCGACCACCATTGAAGAACAGAAAGTTTAGACATAATTCTGTAGGTAGATTGTGTGACGTTGCTAGTACGAGTCAATATTTAACGCCCGAAATAAGATTTGTCGACCATGATTAAAAAATGATGAGAAAGACGTCCACTGCTGAACATGGCCTCCCCCGCGGCTCGCCAAACAGATCGGCCCTGCGCCATCCGCATCCAATGCGTTCCCCCTACCCTCACCATTTATTAAATGGGCTATCCTTAAAAACATTTATTGGGCTATTAAACAAAATACCCCTTCAATCAGCTGAATTATTTCGGAAGAATTTTAGACCTTGTATTCAATTTCTATACTTACTGGTCTACCGAAAACAATATTGACATTCCTCAAGCTCATTCTGACATCTAATCTTCTTGATGGTTATGGTACTGGCTACAGGAATCCCGACACCTCCAGTAAAAACTAATCTTTAAAAAGATTAAAGCAACAACAAAGGCCAAAAAAAGGAAGGCACGCGATCGGGAATCGAATCCCACCATTAGCGCTCCGGACACACCTACCTGTCCGAGGTTACCCAAAAGTAACATTAGACACAAAAGTTCTTATCTTACAAAAATAAAATATTCACTTTTTTTATGTTAGATGTTAAATGATCACCACTGTCCATAGACACCCGCAGCGTTTTACGCGATGCCAGTGCGTTGTCGGCCCTGCAGAAAGTCAAAATTGTTTTTTTGCACACATGTAATACATGAATTTCGGTGATTGGTTAACTTGGGTAACTTATTTACTGAACTTATGTACGTAGGTGAAAAGTACTAGACGACAACACTTGAATATTTACCATAGAAAAACATAGTATTTTTCATAGTTGTTACATAATAATATCATAAATATATTATTTTATCCATTTTCCCAAAATAACTCTTTTTATAAAATGGCTTTTTATGGCTTAGTAAATAGTCTTACTTAGCTATGTATGTACTTCTAAAAATATATTCTAACTATGTCATTTCATTGCTCCGCCGAGGCTTGACAAACTAAGCCATAAGAAAAGTATTGGCGCATAAATTACACTCACCAGTGCTTCCTAATAAGATAATCAGATAAGAAGCAAAAAAACCACATTCCATGTTCTTACAAATTCAAGCAATTAATCAAATTCATGTTTAACGCAATGTTCATCATGAAAATGTAATATTTAGAGCTACCATAACTTAGTCAACGCATAAAAAAGTCAAGTCCCGCATAAAACATTTTGTACGACGATGTAAAATCATCACTAATAAATCACGAGTGCAAAACGCGTGTAGCGTTCAACCATTATCATATTTAGCCAATTAGCTGCCAGGAAACAGTACAGCTTCATAAAACTGAAAAATTAACACGTCAAAACACAATAAAAAAGTAGGATACCTAAATCAGATCATAGGTTACGCGTGTGTTAAAATCGTAAAGTCGCTCTTCGTGAGTTGGAACACTTCCGTGCAGGGTAGTACTGAAATGTTTTTAAAGAACTAGTTTGGGCTGGCACGCGGTGAACGGGGAAAAAAACGCATATCAGGTTTAACTGTTAAGATGTTGACTGTTTTGAACATTGGCTCGAGTAAGTTTTGTATATGTTTAGCCTGATTTTCTTGTATGTCATTATTTTCGGAGCCACTTGTATTTGAATCTACTATGGATAGTGTACACGACCCGAAGCTCTGCTCTTGCAAACATGAAACTTAAAAAACCTACATTTTTACCCTTCTTTTAATAATTGTATAATGTAGGTACTTACCTCGTGAACTTTTGTTGTTTGTATGTATGTCTTAATAAAACTGGTGTAGGTAGACTTGAATATGTGTGTGTGACTATGTGTTCGTCCAATGATAATCAGTTATCCTTCAAACGCCGAACGGTACACACACGTCCTTGTCTGCTAGCTCGCTTCCCTGTAAACCTAGTTTTAATTTCGTCCTCCTAAATCCGGTGCCTGCTGCTATTAGCTACAGATAGTGTCTTAGAAATACGAAAAATTCGCCGTAATGATCATTTTAAACAGAAAAATTGGCTACTAATTAAAAAGACATTTCTGTAAATTTCTTTCCTTTACTTAGGTACCGTACTGTGTATAGGTATGTTAATGAGTGGCGTCACAACACATAGGTGTCAGTCAAACTTTACAATTTTTTGTATGAAACGTTCAGAGAAAAACTGTAAACCGGCCATTTTGATCCGTGACATACTTAGCATAATGAACAGTGTAAGTAAACATACACGTAGGTGTACTTATCGTTATTTCCAAGTTGCACCTCCCTTATCCATTTCCTTAGTTATTCGCAGATGACTTGCGTCCTAGTGACATGTTGCTCGCAACTTCGTCTGCGTCTGTCTCGACCACAGCGATACTAGGGACCAACACTATTCTATCTTTCAATTTACAACCAACCATATCACAAAATGTCATTGATATCGGTGACGTGACTTTTATAAATTAAGAAGATTTACAAGAATAAGCATTTCCAAATGTCTATGAAAATTAGAACACATAGAAAAATCCGAAAAGTAAAGCTATGGCCGGGAATCGAACCCGGATCCTCGTCATTCCGTGACGCGTGCTATACCCCTACACCACCCATAGCAGCAATAATAATAAGAATAAGCATGTTCAAAAACTGGTATTTTTGTTTTGACAAATGCATCTTCATTCTTTTACTGCAATATCTAACATACACAACTCGACATAAATCCTATGGTTATGACAACTTTGTCAACAGATACATTTCTAGATAACAAACCAGTCTTAAAATATTCGGTGCTTCTTAAATCTAGACTTTCCTATCTCTGAAATACCCTTGACGATAAGCTTGGAATTTCAGATGCATGTACGTTGATGATTTCTCTTTGGAATGTGGCAGTAAATGTAAGAGTAAGTATGGCTGCTTGGAAATTCCCACTCGGCATGTGTCTACTTTTATCTAAATTGATCGAAACTAAAATGTATACGAAATAAATATTTGTTCATAGTCGTGGCGTAACAATTGGGAGGCAGGACTGGCAAAATGCCACGGGCTTCTAGTTCTACGGGGTCTTAAATTGGCTTGGCCTAGAGCACAGAAGGGACGCTGATGCACTTCTTTATATAGATGATTTTGCCACGGGCTCTGCATAGTTACACCACCGCCACTTGCGTCAATAAATCGTGATAACAATATTTACTCTACAGTCATAAAAATTAAACTTGATACAAATGTCTTTTCTTTAGCCAAGTAATAGCTTCCTAATAAAGATTTTTTAAACAATAGAAACTGACGCTCTCCTGAAATGAAAATTCTCTGCGTGTTATTTTAATATATTTACGTATCAAACTTATACAATAACGTTAGTTTAAATACTTTAAAATATAGAAACAACTACAGTAGTTTCTTAGTTTCACAAATCGAACAATAGATACACATCACTTCACTGTATTACAAATACGTGTTTATAGAATGTGTTTTTCAACAAAGATCAATAAAAATAAACAATATGTACCGTTTATAATTATTTGTAATGCCTTTACAATTATTATGAATTAGAAAAACAACCTTCTAGAACTTACAGGGTTTTGCGAATTTTTCTTCAACGTTTCTACTCAATGGTTTCTCTGTGCTTCACTACAGTGACAAAGTCCGAATTTGCTTTATATTTTCTGGACGGACATGTATATTTTAGAACTCTGGTTAGGGTGCGCCTTTATTTAAGCTATCAACGCATTCGGTGTCGGTTGTAAGGCACGAAACTTTATCAGATGCAAACACAGTGCGTCCAGGCTCCAAAATTATGACAGCAGCACTGGGCGAAAGTCATGAAAACGCACATAAGCATGCGTTCCCGGCAGCGAATTAATCGGATTAGTTGAAATCCACGTCAAATGGACACGTTATAAGGGAAACGAAGGATTTTAAGTGATGTGATCGGTCAGTTTCTGCACGTCTCCCATTAACATGTCACATGAGAGGAAACTCATTCTTGTATCATTGCATTGCGTAGAACATAGCCATCAAGCGGCAAAGTGGTCGATCTAACACCGCAATGTAGCGCTCCTTCTCACACATTTCCTGAAAAGGAATAAATGTTGACCGTACTAGATTTGGCGTCTAATAATCTAGTCAGCTGTCATCTAACTGGCTGGTCTATTAACCCGTTAGTTATCTTAGCAATTATCTACGCCGTGTAGCATGAGATTGCCATATTAGACCCGCGATCGGAAAGGCATACAGTACTTGTTTGCTTTTTGGTTATAAGAGAACTTTCTTTGACATGGTTAGTTGTTAGTTTTGCTTTTATTTTTTGACCCGTTGATTTTAAAATTGGAACTTATTAAAATCGTCTACTTAGGCAGCGTGAAATTTATTGTAAAATTTACTTAGAGTTTTTGTTACAATATTCTTTTACAAAATTGCGAAGAACAATGATATTTTGGTGTTAGAAAAAACAATAATCACATTCAACACTTTTTCTCAGTACAAACTACTTCACCAGCGATAAAAGTTGACTGTGTTAATAAAGCATGGTTAGCTTTCTAACACTGAAAGACCATTAGAATACTCACTCTGAAGCTTCCAAATGACAAATGAAAAATTCGCTCTTTACTGTGTTAAGTGTATTTAGGTAAAAATTTTCATGTTTGTTTTTTTGCTGTCAAAACAATGAGCCTTGGATTAATATATGTTGTTTGTAGTGCATTGAAAACAAAACCCTCTGTAACACTTAATCACAACAAGTGAAACCGAAAGCGTCACGCCAATTCAAGGAAAACCACATACCTAGAGCAGGATTTAACCTAAGGTCAAGAGCGAGAAAGTGGCAAGCATTATACATACAAATCAATTGTTTTCTCCACATAGCGCGAATGCTAATAGTAAAAGTGAATCCGCGAGGATAGAATACTCATGCCGTTTTAGCATCGCGGGGTGTCGCGTGTGGATTAACAGATGTATATGTAAATGTAGATAGGTATAATGTGTTTGATGAGCCATGAGATTCAGCGACAAACCTGTAAGAATCTCGCTTTGAGTTAAAGTACCTAAGTAAAAACGGTACAATGTATTCAGCTAATTATTGTTTTCATTATTATTTTTGCTTTTTCCATCAAGCTGAGTGTGGTCAAACGTAGGTCTGTCGTGTTGCAGTCAGGCTTTGAATATTTACTGCCGGAGACACTGACATCTGAAGGAAGAGAGTTGAGAGTTGTATTTATGCAGCCGCATTGAGAAACTTCGTTAGCGGCATGTAGAACGATGTGACAGCTGTCATTAGAACTGGCGCTAGCTACTCGTGCATCATAGTAGTTATGTAGAGGCCAACTAGGTGGCGCTAAGGTCGCTACAGTCAGTCATCTATGATTCCATCTCTATTTATTACTACGAAACAGATGAGACGTCATCATAGACAACTGACACTCAAGATAGTGATAAGTTGCCAGCCGCATCGCCTATAACATGATTCCTAAGATTTTTGTTCACTAGATTTTCATTAGATTAATTTAAAATAATTGATTTGGTCGTGGTGCGAGTCGTGTTGCCAACGCGTGTGGTCAAGACAGTTTTTGGATCCGTCCGCGGTGCACCCTGGGAATCGATTAATGATTTCCTGGCAGAATCTGAGGGATATCGTTATCCGTTGGCTAAGAGCCCGACAGGGGAGGGGTCTTTTGACACTTTTGTCACAAGATTTTTGAATACTGTGTTTATTACTTTGACATTGGCGAAATCATCGCATCGATCAACGGGGCCATATTAAAAAAAGAAGAAGACCAACATTCGAGAACAATCCGTTTACTCGTCAGAAGTTTTTTTTTCATTTCATGATATAACAAGACAACCTGGAAGTCATGAAACGCGTACTCGTAATACATATAATGACTTAATGACCACAGCATCATGGTTAATCACTAATCTTTCCTTAATAGCCAGTTATTAGAGTCGTGTGCAAAATAACCCCGTGGTGAACCTAACTTAGAACAAACTATGCACTGAAAGAAAGAATTTTATAAAAAAAAAACACGTACATTAAAATAGATCATCAGCGTTGTGAACAGTATGTGACTTAACCTAATCGAAGCTAAAGTGGTCTAGCATACGGGAACAAATTCGGAGAGTTTGTGTTTAAATTAAACTGGGACAAAGGTATTATCAAAAAAATTGATACCCGACCTGACCCACTGTGGGACCTTTTTACAGTAAATTTCATGTTGAATTGATAAGGAAATTCACTGTGTCTACTGTGAGAACGTTTTATGGTAAGTTACCAATAAGTCTATTCAATAATAGGTACCTATTTCAAAATTAACGCACAAATAGAACAAAACAAAAAAAAAGGTAAATCACTACCTACATAGTATAAATCAAAGTCGCTTTCCGCTGTCTATCCCTATGTATGCTTAGATTTTTAAAACTACGCAACGGATTTTGATACGGTTTTTTTATAGATAGAGTGATTCAAGAGATTCTAAGGAAACGAAGTCGCGACCAGGAGCTAGTAAATAAAAAAATAAAGTGGAGTAACAAAAATCATACATATTAAATACATTGCTCGTACTCGACTGAACTAAGTTATTGGAAAGAACAATTGAACTAGCTAGTTACCTCTACTCTGTGGCTGTAATGGCAATAGACAATGTCCCAAGATCATCGGTGTTTAACCAAGTCTTAGCTATCAAGTCTCTTATCAGCATGATCTCAGTGATAACGGAGAGCAAACAGAGCTTATTAAGCGATGTTATCATCATAAACGGAGTATGAATTGTGAAACTTAGCCACATTAAGATGAATAGATGACTTGGTTTGATGTAGACTTAATTTTTATATGGGTACTTTCGCCTTAGAAACAGTTTTTGTCATACCATCAGAGATCTTTGTTTTCAATTCTAGTTTTCCAGGTTAAGACTTATATTGTTTACACTAAGGAGGGAATTTCGTTTTACCAATTTGAAGTCAACCTCTAATAACGTAGAGGTCAGTAGGCTTATTACCTAACTCGCTCGCAATCGCCATCGTGTTCATTTTGACAGTTCACGTATGGGCTGACAATTGGCATCGGAATCAGCTAGCTGTCACATTCATACAAGAACTGTCAAAATGAACACGATGGCGATTTCGAGCGAGTTAGGCAATGAGCCTACAGGTTATAAAGTGAGAATACATGTGAGAAGACTTCATTAAAAACTAAAGTCCCATCATATTTTGCTACAACTTGTTGCACCCACACTTTTATAAAGTAGGTACTTAAACGTAACACCGATTGCGAACGCATCACGGCATCCGGTGACATAACCTAACAGCGTAATGGCTTAATTTGACAGGTGTCAAAATAGCGCGGGAACCTTAAAATAAATAAGTATTGTCCGCGAATGGAAAGTGGTCGTTTATTCCGTTGTCAACTCATTAAGGTCGTTGATTTTCTGTGCCTTATACCGAAAGGAGCGAATGCCGTCGAGAAATTGTGAGACGTACGTCATTCTGGTTTTTGGAGGTTGTAGGCTGAAAGCGGCTTTCTACCGTCCACAAATGTTTATATTTCACACGTTTGCGAAGCTATGTAAGTTTTGTGACATAATAATCAATGACCGATGACTGGGATAGCAGAGTTCATCGCACACATGGACATTATTTGCTTATAAGTGGAGTGGCGTAGCGTGGACTTCTAGAGGCAAAGAAGAGATAAGATGCCCCTGTACTTTTTTTTTATATATATTAAAACCGACAAACGGGCATGCGGTGCACCTGATGGTAAGTGATCACCGCCGCCCATGGATAACTACAGCGCCAATGGGACTGCTAGCGCGTTGCCGGCCTTGCAAGAAATGGTACACTCGCCTCTTAAAGGTACCCATGTCATAGCCAGTTGGAAAAACCCCAGCCGCCAGCCCATTCCAAATTTTGCACGTACGGGGCAAGAAAGACCGCTTAAATCGCACGGTGAAACTCCTCTAAAACTACCGCCCTGAAATGACATGTTTGGACGAACGTTAAACAAACATTTTTTCTTGTATGAGAATCAATAGGGTAAACGATTCTGAGTAATAAAAACCCAAAATATTTAAATTCTGAAAAAAATGTAGGTACCTAGACCTACATGTGGACTTTTTTTGGAAAACTCTCAGTCATAAATAGGTAATCTTCCTTTCCATTTCTTCCTAAGCTTAAACTTAGTATCATAAGCGACATGGAACGTAATTTCTCTTGTATACAAAGAAACATTACGACTTTTCCGGTTGATTTTAGAAACAGGGGATGTGAAATTGTTGGAACTGAATACCACATTTAAAAAAAATACCGTGAGCGTGTAACGATCTTTTACGTGTGAGAAATTTTCACTTTTAATGCAAAACGCCGTGTAGAGGCAATGGGCCAAGTTCAGCGATCGTTGACCTACTCGGCAAATTCGTTATAAAAAAAACTTTTACTTCTCGTCCCAATTTTTACACTTGCACTTGATTTAATTGTGAGACTGGAGATAGCAATCTAATCTCACTTTGTTTGGACAAATATGAGAAAATAGCTTACGCCCACGGCTTCGCTCTGGCTGCCAAATTCCCTATTTCTTGGGTATTTCGCGTCATCCGTTTTGGTACGCATTCACAATGTGTGTTTGAAAATTATTCTTAAATACTTCCGCAGGCTTAGGTACTTTGACTAAACAAAATACACCCAGAGAGAGTGTACAGTACACCATTAGAGAGATGGTTTAAGTTTGGGTCCAAAATTACAATGAAAAATCTTTAGAGAATTATTCAATAAAACCAGCCCAACCACCTGCTAAAATATTTCAAATATGTAATTCCAAGACAGTACCTATATTTAAAAAAAAACAGTCTGTGCATTGACGATCATTCAACCAGTAGGTAATTTACCTAACTCGCTCGCAATCACCATCGTGTTCATTTTGACAGTTTTTGTATGAATGTGACAGCTAGCCGATTCCGATGCAAATTGTCAGCCCATACATGAACTGTCAAAATGAACACGATGGCGATTGCGAGCGAGTTAGTTAAAAAGCCTAAAGGACAAACGTTTGTATGAATATCTCGATTTGGTTAAGAAACCACACCGTGTAATATCAAATGGCCATGGAATCAAAAGGGATAACATTAAACTCCATTTACAAATTTTGGTTACGCTTGTCACAAAATTAACCTAGACTGAACTTTGTTACAAAACGCATGTTTGTTTGTGTCATCGTGACAGACAGACGGATTGACAGTGTAATTATACTTTCGTTTTTTAATGCCATTTCATAGCGTGTTTGTACCTACGAGGCTAATGAAATATTTCATAACAAATAGTATCGTAATAAATTGTTTTATATAGGTACTCACTAGACAGGACAGCTGGTATCAGCAACAATCTGAAAAAAAAAGAAAAATCAGTTTATCTGTTTTAGTCTCGGGGCGAGTGGCGGAAAAAATGGAAGGCCTTTGCCCAGCAGTGGGACACTCAATCAGTTTCATGGTAAATATAAAAAGCGTTTAGGAATGTTTTAGTTAAATGTAAGAACTTCGTCTGACTTTGCTTTTTTTTTTCACTACTCTATTTTGATATTTTAATCGATTTAGAGAATAACCACATTCATTATCATGTCTTTCAAACTATGTTATATTTTTAGATATCTAAATTGTAATAGATAAAATATAATACGGTAACACAACTTGTAATTTTTTAAATAAATTATGCAGGACAATTTAAATTCGCACTATTGGAATCTGATCATCGTTAGTTTCCTTTTCTTTATTTTTATTGAGTGATAAATCATTTACCTACGTAATTACACAGTTACTTTGCCGCAACACCTTGCCTCCCACATGTAATTCGAGCACTCGAGATTCGTCACTTCTCATATTTAGTATTCGCCGCATCTCCAGTGGCGGAGAAAGCCGCGCCTTTTACGTATCTACACATTTGTAATAGCGCCCCCGGCAGGCGCAGCACACAGACTTTCCACAGTAATCGACTCTCACGCAAGCGTCAAAATCATGGGCGGAAAAGTGAGCTTAAGAGTTCTCGATCATGTGTACTACATATCTTTCTACTCTGATCTCATACTATTTGATAGAAAGAAATGGTGAATACGATCGTCATTTCGGGTGCCTTAGAGAAATGCGTGTTAACAAAACCGTTTAGGGAGTTTTTTTGGATACTTTCAAAAATATTTTAGAAGGCTTAAGTTAACGCAGAGCACCTCTGGAAAGCGTTTTCATTCTATGGCATTATTTCGCCGATTATTTGCTTATATTTACCTTAAGCTAAGTTTGATTCTACAATTTAAGAATGGCGTCTGATGTAAGTTTTATTTTTGTTTCAAACAGGTTTAATGTCACTGTGTAAGAGCGTTATCTGAGTTATCTCGCTGTGTAACTCTGTGTACTGCGCTAGGTGCGGTAGAACCGCGATGGGAACCTCCACCCGCCTTCTAACTTTGCGGTGAAATTACCGTCTAACGACCAGATTTTCCGCTAAGCCGGCTAACTGCTTTTATTTTTACGATTGGCCCAAATTTAAACCGCATTTCGAACTATTATAATAAATTATTACTACCGCTAGCTAGAGATTATTTGTTTTGTAATTGACGTTAATGACGAAATTTTGAGAGTACTCTATATACAGAAAACAAATGTACCCAATTATTATCTGTTTTATGCCTACACGTGTCCTGTCTATTATCTGACTTTTCTGTTTTAAAGACTGACTTTCAATGAAAAAAAAAACTGTAAAAATTAAAACATCGCTGGAATAAGCTCAAATCCTAATATTATAAATGCGAAAGTAACTCAGTCTGTCTGTCTGTTAGGCTGTACAGAGTTTCAGTCTCGGGGAAGGACATAGGATAGTTTTAATCTCTTTATTATTCATTACTTTTCATCTCTCTGCATAGTTTCCGCGGGATAGCGATAAGCGAATTCTAATTAGTCATCATCATCATTATCTCCAGTCTATATACGTCCCAATACTGGGCACAGGCCTCCTCTCAGAATGAGAGGGCTTGGCTAGTTCCCACGCGGGCCCAGTGCAGATTGGGGATTTCACACACATACTTGAATTGCTTCGCTACTTAGTAATAAAATATTATTTTAATCAGTACATTTACTATGAGAAGTGTTCTTTATTTTACATTTGACTCAAGCGCCCAAGAGCATAAATTCATTTCGCATAAATATTACATAGACTTATTTATTCTCGAGGTTATTACACGTCGTTAAGTGGCGTGTAGTTAGTATTTACGTAAAGAACAAACTTGGCCTTATCTTTTGCGATTGTGTTACCGCATGCAACCGTCCCATAAATTATTAAAACAGATCGACCACTTCAATAATCCTATATTTTCTAATTAGTGTTCCCACTGACAGCTAGAAACCTTCGATAAGATTGTATCAATAGAAAGTGAACTAACTGTCGGCTATTTGCATATTATTCCTTCATTTACTTAGCCGGCATTAAATGAAAGTGTCGTATAATCTACTATTTGTATTTGTGTCCTTTGTAGCTGTTCAGAAAAACATTTTAATATTATCTTTTCGGTGATTCTGGTCATGATTTTAACGTGTTTATTGCATTTTTGCGAAGGAATGCAACTGATTAAACTTAAACAACTTTCATTTTCTTAACGACATTTTAATGCAGACGCCCAATAATTTCAGCGCTAAATTTGACATCAAAATTCGATTTTAATTTTTAAGCGCAACTTTCGGTGAAACTCGAAAAGTTACCCAAAACGATGTACCTACCTATTTTTCTTTGTTTATTTGCTCAATACAGGTGTTGAAGAAAGTTGTCCCTTCTTTGTTAGCCGTTCATGCCTTTTAAGCGTATGAAAAAGCTGAAATTAGTTTTATAATTAGATTAAACGCTGGACTAATAACCGACTACATCAGAATTTAAACATAAATAATGAGACACGCTGATAAGAATGCCATTGTGAATGCTTTCCATGCGTTTTGAAGTGTTAAAAAATAAAAATATAATAATATTAGCTGTTGCCCGTAACTTCGTCCGCATAGAATTCGTTTATCGCTATCCCGCAGGAATTACGCAATTTTCCGGGATAAAAAGTAGCCTATGTGTTATTCCAGACTATAATCTATTTATGTTCCAAATTTAATTCAGATCTGTTCAGCCGTTCTGGCGTGAAAGAGTAACAAACATCCATCCATCCATACTTACAAACTTTCGCGTTTATTATATTAGTAGGATGTAAACATTTAGAACTAAGGTATTTCGGAGTATAACAGGTACCTACACTGCAGTGTGACAATAATAAAATTGTGACCAAAAAAACACAGTTACACATCAACCTGCTAAAACCCAGTAGATACCATAAAAAATCACCGACTGGGTTCTTGCGACAGGTACCGGACCAGAGGCTGAGCAAAAAGGAGATAGCGGGACGATTTCGAGCTTTTTGCACCGGCCTGGGGAGCCTCGCAAAAGGCAGAAACGGACGGAAAGAGAGGGCGCCTTTGCTTAGAAATGGGACACTAAGGCTATTTAAAAACGGTCTTCATTTGATATAAAAAGTTGGCAACACAAAAACAAAAGACTTTTTTTTTTTTTTTTTTTATATATGAATAGGAAGGCAAACGAGCAAGTGGGTCACGTGATGGTAAGTGATCACCACTGCCCATAAACACCCGCAACCCCGGAGGGATTGCAGATGCGTTGCCAACCTAGAGGACTAAGATGAAATGCCTCTTGTGTTTGAAATAAATGAAATTCCATCGAGAACAGACGCGAAACGCTCTCTCACGTATATGTCACGACCTTAAACAACTCTTAATCGAATTCAAACGGATAAACCGAGAAATCTTGACATCGTTCGCCTAGGCATTGAATGAGACCTACATCTGAGAACTTTGCAGTATTTATTCTTATTTCTTAAGTATTTGGACCGCGACGCGTGACATCTCTGTTACGCACTACTCTGTACAATCTTCTTTCAAAATTGCAGAGAAAAGTCAACCATGGGAAGTTTGAAGTAAAGTTTATTTTTAAATGCTCGATATGGTAGAGTTAAGACGAAATAGTAGCCGCTTTGGATGCGTCTCGGGGCAACGACAGGCAGCTTGATTCTTTTGTTTTGTTATACGGACTTCAATTGTTTAATGCTACTTGATTCAGTTAATGTAACGAATTAAGGCTTTTATGCGACTACAGTAAAGTATTCAATTGATAAGCCCTAAATTCGGTTTAGTCTTCATTTGATGAGGAGCTTTCACTAAGTAAAATGAGTTCTAAGATAAAACATTTGAGGCGGTATTTTATTTGACAATATTGGCAATGTAAAAGTCGTACACTGGGGAACCATTTCACTATAAATGCCATCACAATGCCCGACAAGAAACAGCCAAACATTTACTGTGAGAACGTTCTATGATGGCGCACTATTCAATAGTTCAATAGTTTCGATTCTACATGCAAGATTTCACCAACTAACACGCAAACTTACTACTAAAAAAGTTAAACGTAAGCTCGTAACTTGCATGGATATTTAGTATATTACTAACTATTTTAAATTAAATCCTTCCATGCTGGTTTGGGAGCAAAGAAAAAACATACAATATACCAGTTGCTTCTCATCCCGCGCAGATGGTAAAGGCTCATCGAGGGAATGAGCGAAAATCTTAGGAATCATAGTATAGGTGATGCGGTTAGCAACCCATCACTATATACGCGCACAATCATGCTAAACGGGGCCTTTAGGTCTTGCTACCTTAGACTCTGTCTACCGCGTTATAGGGATAAAGACGTGAAAGAAAAAATGACTTTCTGCCAAGTTTCTTGCGGCGCATTCTTCTTGGCAAAGGTGGTCTTTCCGAATGCGCTGCTAGTTTCAAAAAAGACATGTAAAAGAGCCCTTGGCGGCCGATTCGCAATTTTTTTTAAATTTGTGTATGTATTAGCGCTGAAATAACCAAGACGCTGACATGAATGAGTGGGCGGTCACTAAATACGACCCTTAGTAAAACCAGAGGCGCACAACCTTTTGAGAAAGTGTTATTTTTTAAAATATATTTTTAGCTCTAAAGCTATGTTTAATTAATTAATTATCATACAGGACGTTTTTTATACCCTGTACACATATTATGATATCACAGTTTGCACTAGCGAAACAGAATGCAGTGTGTAAAAGCCCTAACACCTTTCACTCCTTATTAGGCGGGCAAATAAAAGAAATGTGGACACATCTGCCTAATTTGCATGTTGGACGCGTAACGATTCGGTGACGGCTCATACAACCATTTTGGTCGAAGTGTTACCACTTGTGTAAAGTCAAGGTAAGAGTTACACGGCAATCAAATGGTTGTGTGGGAATTGGGAGGGTTATGGGGGGACCAGTGTTGAATGAATGACCAGTAGAGACTTCATACATCTCTACTACAGACTAATAGAATTTAAGGTGCCTACTTAACTTATCCTTACTTAAATGTATTATAAGTTATTGAATTTAAGTATTGTTGTAAATTTATTTTATGTTGAACAGATGACTTTCTGCCAAGTTTCTTGTGGCGAATACTTCTTGGCAATGATGGCGGCCTATTTGTTTTTTTTTTTTAATTTTAAATAGGAAACATTTTTATATAATGTCGTCTTCTCCTAGTCGTGTCCGGTTGTGTCGCTCGGGGCATAGACTATAGTAAGACAAAGATGGATTGGTTCCTAACGTTGAAAGCGTCGTTGATGAGTTCTCAAGAGATTGACGTAGCTAATTTTTGCAAAAAATGCGCGGCTATATTCACCACAAAACAATTGATATAGGAGTAACAGCAAAGCAAGCCTTCCTGTTCCTCAAAGGGCCGGCAACGCACTTGTGATCAATCTAATACAATTAATACGCAAACTTAAAAGTTGCGGCCACTCAGATATTTAGATCTGATAAAGATTGCACTTCGGTCTTTTGGAAAGAGACAATTGGCGTTACGTAAGTTAGAGCGAGACAGCGCTTTACAAAGCCGAAATTAGCCGAGAAGACCAATGTCCAATCTTTATGGCCGGGTACTGTACGGTTAAGAGCAAAAATAAGTATCGAAATGAACTTGTCAAAAATATGCCCCACGATCTTATTACGCCGGTGTAAGAGCGTATGATAGGTACTTATTTTTGAAACTTTGACTAGATAGGTACATAATTATTACACTTGACTGTACCTACACTAATGAAGTTTATAAATTAAATTAAAAGTTGCCAGCATAATTATTTTATATGAAATTACGTCCTGACAATCCATCTCTTTAATTGCCCAACTCCTTTCGAAGCTAAAGAGGCATTCCGAAGCCAACTAAGTCCCCGGAACACCCAGCATGTTTTTTTCTTAATTAATGACCAATTTGGTCATCTTATGCCGCAATTTGTGTTTCATAATTCTAGAAAGTCCACGCAAATAATTCCAGTAAGCAGGTAAATACGTTTACATAAGAACCCGATTGGCCCTTTGACGTTCTAGATTCAAGCCTGATGGCATTCCACTGATGCAAGTAGCTGACACTTGACAGGCGATTGACAGGCGACCATTGTTTGCTAATTTTTAAAGGTTCCATCGGATGAGTACGACCTCGTGGTTTTGAGCATTGCATCAGATTTTTTTCTTCACTCACTGACATTTATCATTAGATAGGTATACATATAACAGTAGACACTAGGTGACTCCGCAAACTTCGTTCCGCCTTTGAGTCAGTTTTTCATATGTCACCAGAGATGGCGTTGCGTACAGAAATGAATAAGAAAACGTCTTTTCTTTGTAGGTATATTTTTTTGGTCATTTTTCAAATTTAAAGTTAACCATCAAATCAAACATTATAAAAATCATTCATCAATCATTGTAAATAGTGTAACTAACATGACTTCGTTTCATTTAAACATTTAGATAGAAGATATTATATTTGCATTTCTAGTTTTGTTTATTTTTAATTTTATAGTGGGTTAGAACGAAAGCAAGCGGTCTTGAACTCGGAGGTGGTAGACATTGCATTTGTACGCTAGTTTCACGTGTGCTGGGTACACTTTTCCAATGTCAATGCCTATTAGTACGCTAAAATCTTCGATCTTTTTATATTTTACTTGCAACAATGATCTTGTGAAAAAATTGTTATATACAATACAAACAAGTATTGTATATAACGTGGAAAGTATTTTCCGAACGTAAGAGTACGTTTTAAAATGCATTGTGAGAAAAAAAAACGAGGCTTAAACAATTTTTTTCGTTAAACGTTTTGTTGTGACAAAGATTTTAATAAATTAGAAAGATTCGTTTTGCTGCGTCAATTGGTTTATTTTTGCAAAACAGAATTACAATGATACGCCTTTTTTTAAGTGCACTTTAATTACACACTTTATATAACCTTTGCGAAGCTGGAACGGGAACTAATTCAATAGATACATATAAGAGACTATTCCGATAAAAATGTGCTTGGAAACTGAGACGAAATGACTGATCACGATGAGTTGAACATTACAACTTTTTAAAGCGCAAGGAAAAGACGAGTTACGCAAAGTGTCGTAAGTATTTCTTTGAAAAAAAAGTTAAAAGCCAGTTGAGTCGCAACGCACGGAGTTGCAGGGAAACTTGCAATTACGTCATTTAACATGTATCTCGGTGCCCTTAACTGCATGGTTGAAGCTACTTATCATTAAAATACTTCTCGTTATTTTATAACCGCGGAGACTTCATTTTTGTGAACGCGAGTGCGGTCAGTGCGAAGTAGGCATCAGTTTTCTACATTATCGCTTTGTACAGGTACTTGTGTATACATACTCGAACTACATTGACTTATTTTGCTAATGGATAACATTTTAAAGTGTATCATTAAATTGCCATCCAACGTATAGGTGTCTCAGAATTAGGAATCGACCAATGTTCGGAAAAATTACAACTACAAAAAATTACATTTACATGGGTACCTATTCCCTATTAATTTTAAGACTGGGTATTCATACGTCCCACTGCTGCAAGGACTTCCCTCAGAATGAGAGGGCTTGGACTGTAGTTACCACTCAGGCCCGATGCCGATTGGAAATTTCACACACACACAAACGCTTTTTTTTGTTCTATGAAATCGCCTCCCCCAGCCTCAATCACGCTATTTATATAATTCCGCAATATGTTAATATGATAAGTTACAGCACAAATACCACGCAAAAAGTGAACGGTTTCTATTTAATTGATAATAGCAAAAAATCAGCACGTAACATACGTAAATAAATATGAAAACAAGCGTGCGGAATTTTTAATTTAATCCATCACATTTAATCGGTGAAACTAGTCTTTTTTTTCTTTTATTGGATTATATTAAATTCATGTTTTTATGCTTAAAGTGAATCCGGTGAAATACTCGCAAACATTCCTAATAAATTGTACTAAATAATACATAGATTGAGTACCTAATTGTGAAAGTTTTCACTCAAAAAAGAAGTCTTGCTTCAGTTGCAATCTATGTAAGACCTTTGCAATCGACAGGCCAAATCTACAGCTAAGTGCAGTGAAACCAGGGCGGATTGCAATAGAAAATGAAAAACTTGGATCACAACTCAAAGCAGGACCGAAGAAAACCGAGATGTAGCAAATGTGGAATCAGAACGATTTATTTTAAATTCCCGTGCAATATGGAATTCTGTAATAAATAACGTTCAGAGCGCAAACTACTCTAAACTAAAATTATCAAGAAGTAATGTTTGTGCGTGTGTGGATACTTATATGATGTAATATTCGAAACTCATTTGATTAAAAAAATCCTACATTTTTATCCCAGCACAGTGTAATTTCTGCGGAACTAAGAAAAAAAATCCGCCAGCTCCTAGGACGCCATTCGGTTTTCGGGTTCCATCGGCAGATACAAGTATCAAACCCTTATGAGTGAGTGAGACAGCAAGTCATACCCGAAGGTCTTTATAAATACCATCGCACTGTAGCGTGAAACAAGCTAGTTCTCAAACAGAGGAGATAACCATGGGTTGCTCTACGTTTTCAAATAAGTATGCTAGTGACAAAGCTTCACCCATTACGCTGGATCAGGAGTCCGATTATCATACAGATGGCGATGGCTTCCGTCGCCTTGAGCCAATGTGGTCGCCGGACGCGGCGCGTGCGTCGCGCATCCGGCGCTTTTTACTTAACTGCGTGGTAAAGGGAGGGTCATGCTGTACTAACTACTAGGTTACGACCGCGACGACCCAGTTGCAGATCTTTAGCTGTAGGAATTTTGCAAAATGCATATTCGTTACATAAAAATAATTTCTATGCACAATTTGAGCAATATCTAAGAGTCTGTCCGGAATTTCCACGGATGTTTTTTTTTTGCAAGAACATACTATAGGTACTTGCATAGAGGATGTCCTGTAAGTAGTACGACAAACTTAAGGGGGAAATGGGAGGCTGGTCATTCATCAAATATAGAAATAATATGACCTAGTAAAAGCGTTGCCAATGTCGATATTTCGAATCTTCTTCTTTTATTTGGCAAAATTCGACGTCTCTTAACCCCTCGTATGTCGGAGCTAAAAACGTAATGCTTTTTAGTCTCATAAAAATAGAAAAATTAGTTGAGTCTTAAATTTTGCACTGATTATTGCTTAAACATTCGAAGATTTACTTAATAAAAAAAATACACTTTTTAAATTTGCTGGATGACCTGCCCACCTAACTCGACCTTAAGTTAGTTGTACTACTTACGGGACACCTTGTAGGTATCTAAGTACTTAATATTAGCAAGGTTATGAACTCGGCAACGGTTTGTGAGGGTGAGAGGGAATGAGATAGCAAAATTCACTGTTGTTTATATTGCTTACTGCTGCTTGATAATATAAACAGTGGACTATCGCAACCAAATATCTCACTACAAGTCTCACAGCGAGAAAAGAAGCGTTTATAGCAATGCAATAACCGTTCAGGGTTAGTGCTCCCGCGCTAAATATAGACTAAAACACAGGCATTCGAGGAGTCTATGGGTGCGGGGAAACGAGTAGGTACCAGTATACAGTGATATTTCAAAGATAGGTAGAAAATTACAGATATACCTAACATGCGAAAAATGAACCAATGACAGAAACAAAGAATAAGTGTTATGTTTGAAATAAAATTTGCGTGAGACAAACAAAATTATTGAATAGCTAGATGTTAACCGCGGCTTAGTCCGTTTTAGGATTTAAAAAAATCTCCTTTATTCTCTCAACTTCCACAAATACTTAAAAACCAAAATTAGCCAAATTGATTCAGTGGTTTTTGAGTTTTAGCGGGACTAACGAAGAGCAATTAATTTTTACAACTATAGATATAGATAAATAGGGTACCTACATTACGTATTTTATAGTCGAAACTGGATTCACTTAAACTCACGTCGTGGAAGAAAAATGGTCTCTTGCGTTTCCAATCTGTTACTATACTCTTTATCTATGGGGAGAAACAAGTTATAATAATAAACGAGACTAACTAGCATTAAACTAACATCCATAATAATAAACTTGTTAACAACCGAACTCTGGGAAACGCTACCTCTGGTTAGACATCTGTTCTTGTCGCACCTCCGCAACCCAAATACAGCCGTCCCTTTCCCCCATTAATCACGTATCATCTAATTGTTACACAACACCAATCAGCGTGCGTCTTAACTTTCAAATGCTTTAGCCGATCAATAATTAGAAATAAATTGGTCGAGAGCAGTGCGGAGTAGAAAGTATGTTTACGTCCATTGGTAAGCGAGGCGATAGCGTTATTATTAAGTACCCAAGACTTTGGAATAAAGTATTGCCGTTCCCCCCATTTAACCCCCCCAGAAAGAGCATGAAAGGGACAACTGCAGCCCGAACTCATCGTACAGAAAACTGATAAAAACGTCCTTTCGTAGTCCCCTTTTTCCTGCTTCCCCTTTATGAAATGCAATTATGATTTTCAAATGTGTCTTCTGTAAACAATGACAATTTGAAAAAAGTAAAACTTAGGGGCATGCAGAGGCCGGGGTGCGAGTCGGGTTACCTTCACGTGTGGTCAAGAGCTGCGGTTCCTTTTTGGATCCGTCCGGGGGGAAGAGCAGTGCTTGATCCGGTGCACCCTGGACAACGGCTAATGATTTCCTGGCAGTTTCTGAGGGATATCATTGACCGTTGGCTAAGAGCCCGACAGGGGGGAGGGGGGTCTTTGACCATTACCGTACAACGTTGCCGACATTTTGTCACAAGATTTTTTAATCATATTTTTGTTACTTTGACATTGGCGAAGTTGTCGTCACTATAACGGCTTGAAACGCCACAAATAAGAAGAAGAAGAATGGCAGAGGCCTATACGTAGGTCTAAACATACATAGGGACAGACAGACAGCGGAAAGCGACTTTGTTTTAATGTAGCGATTGAGAACACCATCTTCACTACGCCGTCGTAATAACATTTTACGCAACACATTAACAGCTCCGTCGCGGTTGTCGGTACAAATTGACCTTTGGTACAGACGTGTTTAATTGCGGCCTACCCGACCCGCTCGGCCGGCAGCCGGGGTGTTAACGAGCACTTCCTGGTACAAGCAGCAAGCAAGGTTAGATTGGCACTTGGGGAAATGCTTAGGACCGTATTAGTCTCAGGTATTAGTTAACGGAAATATAGATTTAACATTTTACAAATTAAATTTTACATCATCATCACTATCACTATCATCATCATCACTATCATCATCATCATCATCATCATCACTTCACTATCACTATCACTATCACTACATCATCACTACATATTATAAAACAAAGTCACTTTTTCTGTCCCCATGTCCCGATGTATGCTTATCTTCAAAACTACACAACGGATTTTGATGCGGTTTTTTTTAATAGATAGAGTGATTCAAGAGGAAGGTTTATATGTATAGTACATGCACAATATACCGTGCGAAGCCGGGGCGGGTCGCTAGTATAAAATATTTGGTGATAAATCAGACAGGTCAAAGTTTGTAATGTAAGAGAATACAGCCGAGGACATGAATATCGATACAGCAATCACCCTACTAATATTATAAACGCGAAAGTTTGTAAGTATGAATGGATGGACGTTACTCTTGCACGTAAAAACCTGAATTGGATATAGATAAAATTTGGTACGTGAATTTTTTTATCCCGGAAAATTGCAGTTCCCGCGGGATAGCGATAAACAAATTTTTTGCAGACGAAGTCGCGGGCAGCAGCTAGTGTCATCGACCTTATTGATTGTTAAATAATGGTATATGTATAGATGTTGATGACGTCTTGTGGTAACGTACATATATTTATGCCCTTCACTGTATTTTAGGCTCTGTCTACCCCGTAAGTAATAGACGTGAATGTACGTATGTTAAACTTAATTTTGTTTTTTTTCATCGTTACGAATAATTAAGTACAGCTAATCGTTGTCGTTGAGTGTGAAGTGAGTCGAGTTGCGCAGACGCAGGTCGGGGGGCAGCCGAGATTGACTTGTTACTTGTTTGCGTCACCGCCTTTGTTTATGGAAGTTAGCGTTCGCTTCCTTGCGAGTGAACCGTAAAAACTATGGAAACACATTTAACTAAGAAGCTGGTCAAGTGTGAGTTGGACTTTACACGAAGGGTTCCGCACCTTGTCAATAAAAACACGTTTGTTGTATGGAGATCCACTTAAATGTTTAATTAAATAGTCTTATGTTAAATATGGGTCCATGATGGTCTGAGAGCAAAGAAAAAACATAGAATGTACCAGTTGCTTGCGCAGATGGTAAAACTATAATAACTTATGCAGCTTAGCACAAACAACTTAAGCATCTAATTAAGTAAAATTGGCGTGCTGACACCTTATATTGCCTTACATTAAACATACATACATAATTTGTTGAAATTTGGTATACAATTAGTTTCAGTCCCAGGGACGGATATAGGCTAGTTTTTATCCCAGAAAACAGCATAGTTCCCCTGGGATAGCGATAAGCGAATTCTGCGCGGAGTCGCGGGCAACAGCTAGTATATAAATAAAAACATACGCAAGGGCTACAGTAATATAACCGCCCATATCAGTGTATACAGGATGTTCGAAACCAAAAGTGGCAGGTGCTAAAGTCAATGAACCCAGTTGACACAATGCCATTTGCATTTATTTGGCAAGAGTATGCCTTGACTTTGAATGTAAATACAGTGGTAATTTTATCAACAGAATTTACAGTAAACTTTCTGATTCCTGATTGATTTGAGGGAATGGGCGAAAATAATAGGAATCATGTTATAGGCGATGAGGCTAGCAACCCATCACTATTTTGATTCCATTTTCCACTTATACGCCCACAATCTTGCTAAATGTGGCCTGTAACCTGTTACCATAGGCTCTGTCTACCCCGTAATGGATAAAGACGTGATTTGTGCATTTGTGCATTTCTGATTCCTGGGCCGCCATGGAATATTATCATCGTACTAATAATATAAATGCGAAAGTTTTTGAGTACCTATAGATGTATGTTTGTTACTCTTTCACGCCTTTTTTTTTTTTTAATTTACCGAATTACTTCAGTGCTGTATCCAGACATTTGCAGACGAAGCCACGGCAAAGGACTAGTCAACATTTGAACGTGAACATTATTAATCATAATTCGATATGTCATTTCTTAATTATAAGTTATTGCAGAATCTGACAAATGATCTGTCAGACGCCATCCTTACAAAAGACATCAACGCGCGACGTTTGAAAGTTCAAGTAATTAAAGTGAATTGTCTTCAAAAACATTGCCTGTTACGCTTTTAAATGTATGTATGAGTTCATTGATGTATGTAATCGGTAATTATGTAACTAGCCTTATTCCCCATCGCGTACAAGTTGCTTAAATCCGGAAACAAAATCATACAATCTTTTTTACCAATATTTCGTTCATACGTGACCTTTTTTTGTTGATACATACATACATAAATCACGTCTTTATCCCTTACGGGGTAGACAGAGCCTAAGATAACAAGACCTAAAGGCCACATTTACCATGATTGTGGGCGTATAGGTGGAAAGGGGAATCAAGATAGTAATAGGTTGCTGGCCGCATCGCCTAACATGATTTCTAAGATTTTCGGCCACAACCCTCGATGGGCTTTTATTATTTGCGCGGGAAGAGAAGCGATTGGTACATTCTATGTTTTTTTCTTTTCAGCCAAACCAGCGTGGAACATGGGTTTTTTGTTGATGGAAGTTTACACATGCACCAAATTCCAAGTCCATCCAAGCACTGAAAGTGCAACGATGTCGCAAGATAAAATAAATTTGTTTCCGTTGGAAAAAAAAATAAGTAAACGTTTTTTTAGCTGACTGTACTTATTATTGATGATACTTGCATTGTCATCCAACTAATCCATCCTACAGCACCCGGCCATAAAGATTGCACATCGATCTCGGCTAATTTCGGCTTCGTAGAACGTTGTCTCGCTCTAACTTACGTGACGCCAATCGCCTCTTTCCGAAGACCGAAGTGCAACCTTTATGGCTGGGTACTGTACATACATTATTTATACTAAATTTCCAAATTTCAAGACAATCCGACCATCTGTTGGAAAGGGTTTGGTATTTTAAAACCCACTTACGTAAGTGCCTACATGAAAACAATCCAAGAGAAATGAAGGTTTAAAAATGGCTATTTTCCTGTATTCAAATATGTATCTAAGGTATCCCTATTATCAAAATATGTATTGGACCGTAACTGAAAAGACTTACAGAAATACAAATAATACTAATTCGATTTATATTAACATGTAACTTTGTCCGTGTTAAAATGTCACGTGTCTATTCATGTATGTAATCAATAATTATGTAAGCATTAAGCAGTAAATTATGCATACCTTAGGCTGTCATGTTGGCACGCCAAGCAGCAACTAAAATAACTAGTTAAATAAGACACGCTAAGATAAAAAACTAGTTAATTAGGTAGTATCTGAGACTGGGTGCAAAGCTTAAACATAATTTAAAATAACATACATTTAGTTGCCAGGACAGGTTAAGAGATACTCTGAGACGGTTGTTATTTATTATTGACTAGTCAATTAGTCACGATAGACAGACGGGCGTTGGTACTATGTTATACATGCATAGTTGACCATACGTCCCGCTTTGGACGGGACAGTCCCGCTTTCAGGCAGTCTGTCCCGTTATCCCCAGAGGCCAACATAGTCCCGCTATTGCAAATAGATCAAACGATAATTTAATATGTATTTTTCCCGCTCGAAATGCGTGGTTCAGCGCCGACATTTTGAAACAAATTTGTTCGGCCGACAAATACAAAAATACGACGTGCCTGCTTAACTATTTTGTGTTTAGTGCTTTGGTTGTTTTGTGTTATTCTATATTCTACAAGAAAATGCTTGTAAAACACTAAAAACTTTTTTATTATAGGTAGGTACAATTCCGCAGAT
Organism: Pandemis cinnamomeana; assembly: GCA_932294345.1. Taxonomy (NCBI): domain Eukaryota; kingdom Metazoa; phylum Arthropoda; class Insecta; order Lepidoptera; family Tortricidae; genus Pandemis; species Pandemis cinnamomeana. The sequence goes on from OW028720.1 coordinate 6,605,782, forward strand.
GTCTCGCTTTGGCAAAAAAAAACACGTTATCATGCGTAAAGGTCATAAACAGCATGAAAAATATGAAGAAAAAACTTACATACATACACATACTGAAATCACGTCTTTATCCCTTACGGGGTAGACAGAGCCTAAGGTAACAGATACCTACAGGCCACATTTAGCAAGATTGTGGGCGTATAGGTGAAAAGTGAAATCAAAATAGTGATGGGATTTTCGCCCATTCCCTCGATGGGGTTTACCATCTGCGCGGGTAGAGAAGCAACTGGTATATTCTACCTATGTTTTTTCTTTGTTCCCGGACCAGCATGGAAGAAAAAAACTTTATTTTTCATTTCATTTCTTTTATACTACCTACTACCAACCGCTCGAAAATTCAGTAGATAGGTACTTTTTCAGTTTTTCGCGAACAGACAGACACATGCGGAAGACTTTGTTTTATATTTAGTGATAGACTTCAAAATGTATAAAAAAACCTAGCGAGCTCTCAAATCAAACCCGCATCCTCCGTCGTAGTCACTAGCCCGGATGTCAATAGCATTGTTATCATTACTATTATGATGCAAAATAACAAGGGTGATCGTAAACAAACAACACCCTGCGGAACGTTTACACTCGCTTAAGCATGCAGGCGAATTTTAGAAAACATCCTTTTGATATTGATTCAAATTGACGACCATGGCATGACTATTAAACCTGAGTAAGAAAATAGACGCCCCGGGCCCGATCCCCGGCCAAAGCAGGGGCCTTACCATAACGTCTTCAATCCCGACACCGTTCAGATTTTAGCTGTCATTTAAGTTTGCACTTCCATGCTGGTCTGGGAGCAAAGGAGAAACATAGAATGTACCAGTTGCTTCTCGTCCCGCGCAGATGGTAAACCCCATCGAGGGAATGGGCGAAAATCCCATCACTATTTTGATTTCATTTTTCACCTATACGCCCACAATCTTGCTAAACGTGGCCTGTAGGTCTTGTTACCTTAGGCTGTGTACCCACCCCGTAAGGGATAAAGACGTGATTTGTGTATGTGTATGTATGTATGTTAAGTATGGATCTGACAGCGAGCGAACCTAAACTGAAGCGGAATTGTATGGTCATAGTAAGGCCCCAGATGGACATACATACGTAAATAAATCACGTCTTTATCCTTTACGGGGTAGACAGAGCCTAAGGTAACAATATCTAAAGACGTTTAGCATTATTGTGGGCGTATGGATGGAAAGGGGAATCAAAATAGTGATGGGTTGCTAGCCACATCGCCTGTAACATGATTCCTAAGATTTTCGCCCAATTCCTCGATGGGCTTGTACAATAAGCGACTGGTACGGTCAAGTGCAAAAATAAGTATCGATATGAACTTGTCAAAAATATGTCTCACGACCTTATTACGCCGGTGTAAGAGCCTATAATACTTGTTTTTGATGCTTTGACTAGATACTTATTATTACACTTGACGTACATTGTATGTTTTTTATTAGTTATGAATGAAAATCCAAAATCTATGAAATAACTACGAGAGGAGATTCTTGTCAATTTATAGTTCCTTTTTTGCCGACTGAAGCGCGGAACCCTAATAACATAGGTAAACTAAGCCCAGTTTAGACTAGCGAGAAATATCCTGAATGGCGCATTACGTTGCGTCAGTAAATCGACGAACTAACCTGTTCGTATTTTCGAATTTCGTTTCGTGCCATTTCACTTACACTAACGCTCATTAGTTTGAGAGTGAAGAGGACGGTATATCACGAACTTTGGAAATCGATGTTCGGAGTAGCCCCTGGCTTTATATTCATCATCGCCGTGGAGAGCGGATGCAGTAACCGCAGACGGCGCGGGCGCAGTCCTCGAAACAGGCTGCCCCGGACCGGTTCCTAAGACGCTTCTTTTTTTATCACTTAGACTGTAAGTAGGTATAACTGTATACCTAGCTGGCTAAGGGGTTAGAGCAAGCTTTGCTTTTCTTTATTATTATTATTATTACAAGCTTTATATTAACTTGCAACGTATGTATGTTTGTCCGGGTGGAATCTTGCGACTCAATTTTGAAGCAGATATCTTCATCCGATTGAGCTGAAATTTTGCATACTTGTGTAAGTCGGATGACAATACAATAATCTGGTAGTAGAGTTCTGATGTATGTATATATGTACCTATGTTTGTCCGGGTGGAATCTTGCGACTCAATTTTAAGCAGATATCTTCATCCGATTGAGCTGAAATTTTGCATACTTGTGTAAGTCGGATGACAATACAATAATCTGGTAGTGGAGTTCTGGTGGTCCACCCGAAACCGTCTCGGCAGGAGGGAACTCTTTAATGATTGATCCGATTGACTTAAAATTTGGTTCACATTATGTAGGACGGATGAAGTACAGTCAGCAAAATAGATTGTATGTAAAATGAAATTTTTAGGTTAGGTTATGTATTATGTTCCAAGTATGAATGGTCAAATAAATCAAGTAAGTATGTGTTCAGTGCAATAGCACGTGGGGTAAAATAAAAGTAATGATGAAAACAAACACCATTGACAACCATTAAGATAAATGTACAATTAGATACCCTAATTTTCACTGAAATTTCTAAAATCGACACACTGTTCTGAATAATATTTACCCACGACCGAACGGAAAAGGTATGAGTTTAGAATCAGAAATTGTGTGTATGAAAATAAAAGTTCCCACTTTCCTACCAAAGGAATTCACCAATTTCGCCCTAAAATGTCAAGTTGACATTTAGTCATTTAGATATGAAACGGAAGTTATATTTGCATAAAATGTTTAGCTACCTTCCAATTCGATATTAATTTTCCACTCGCGTTTGGACAGTAGGTATCTTACCACCAGTTTCTAAGCTATGACAGTTTAATATCTTCTTTTCTATAAAAAATAAAATGACTAAAAATGATTGAAATCGCAATGTCAAGCTCCAGTCAGCCAACGTTACTTCCTTTTTATACGGAGTGGCCTTAAACGGCGTAAAAACGGTAAAATAACGAAAAATATAATTCTATAAATATAATAAATCTTTGTTGTCTATAGTGACGTTGTTCACCATTCCATTTTCATCCCGTGGGTGCCGTAAAAGACGACCGAGAGACCTATAGGCTTATTATGTAACTCGCTCGCAATCGCCATCGTGCTCATTTTGACAGTTCTTGTATGAATGTGACAGCTAGCCGATTCCGATGCCAATTGTCAGCCCATACATGAACTGTCAAAATGAACACGATGGCGATTGCGAGCGAGTTAGACAATAAGCCTACTGATGTGCGAGTGGGTATCAGCTCTTACTAGCACCAACTACGATCTACAGATTATAGCACTCCACTGCAAGGAAAAAGCCGCGAAAAGCCGTGGTAGCCGTGGTTTGACCTGTGGCCTCTCAAACAGGATTCTCAAACGTGGGTTCGGAAACGTTATTTCCGTGCGTCTCATTTGCAATTTACCATGAGCTTTTCGGTGAAGGAAAATATCGTGAGGACACCTGGACACAATTGCGAAGCAATTCAATGGTGTGTGTGAAGTTCCCAATCTGGGCCCGCGTGGGAACTATAGCCCAAGCCCTCTCATTCTGAGAGGCCTGTGCCCAGCAGTGGGACGTATATAGGCTGGAGATGATGATGATGACTGCAAAGCGAGAAGATATCACCACAATATTTTCCCAAGAAAGTCACCTTCAGCATAAAGGTTTAAATCCTCAACGATCACGACCGTTTAGCCGAGAATGTAGCGATTCAGAAAGACATTGTTGTCGGAGTGACAATCAGTCATACCAGAGTGATTTGAAGTAAGATTTGTTGCGGTTGTTTTTCCATTCTTATCATGCAATAATCGCTATATTCCTTGGCCATTATTTTGCTAAATGGTTTCACATGTTTATGTTAAATGATATCGAGGAAACACGCGCAGATTTGAGACTATCTTATTGGGTTGTTTTTTCCATTCTTATCATGCAATAAGTGCTATATTCCTTGGCCATTATTTTGCTAAATGTTTTCACATGTTTATGTTAAATGATTGCGACGAAAAACGCGCAGACTTGAGACTATCTTATTGCAGGCACGGAGCTATACAATTTATTGGGAAACCTATTTTTTTCGTTAAGTACTAAACGGTCAATGATGCAGTTAATTAAGTAATTAGCGCACAATGAACCCAATTCAATTCCCCGGCCAATTAATTACCTAATTATTTTAAGTTCCCACAAATGATGATAAAATTGCACACTACCTATTAACTGATAATTAGGTCAATACACAACACAAATATTCTTTATTTAACATCGCATATTGGCAAGTCAAATTACTTCAAGAAATTAAAGGAAAAGGTAGACAATAATAGTCGGTCTTATAACTTAAAGCCGATCTATCAAACATCCATTTACTAATATTAATATTCTATTCTTAGGTACAGAAAGCTAGCCAAAGCTACCGATATTTAATCGGCACTCATATCAATAACGTATACCCATATCAACTCAAACAAGAGTTAGATATGAAGTACAAACAAACATACACTTTTTAAACTCCAGTGACCTGTTTACAGTAACTTGAAAACATTCTAACAGTTGGTTGCTCATACAAAGCTAGTAAAAGCGTGTAGGTAAGTACATAGCTAAAGCTGCAAACACTGTAACTACACTATACCTTGTCCTAGATTTGTCTATAAAGCTTGTAGATCCGACGCTAAAACTGTAGTTAACTAAGTATTTAATACTTTTTCGAAGCTTTCAAAGTCGTAAACGACAGCCAATTAGGAATTACAGTAAGTTAAAACTTTATCTAAGAAAGGCTCTTATTATTTTCAAGTCATTTAACTTACCCGATAGTCAATTTCAATGCCGTACAATCCTGAAATTTTCCAATTTTACCAAAAGCACAAATCGCACACTGTCTATGAACTCGTACAATTGATTTGGTAACGATAACCTCACTAGCACCAATTAGTTAGTTTCGATAGTGGCTGGCGACACGTCCGTGCAGCGCGACGGTTCGCGGTTCACTGGGGAAGAGAAGCGAGAAGACACGTCACTATGCGCCGGCGCAGGCTCACCTTTACTTCGGTGTACGGCGACCGAGAGGAGACGATACTTTGGAGAAGTACTTCTGTCACAGCGCTTCTACGCTACTTCAAAGTTTCAAGCGTCAAAACATCGTGGCGGTCTTCATGTCAAGGGCTCTTCTACTAAGCAAGCTTATTCCATTTTATACATATACATACATAAATATTTACATGTCTTTATTCCTAACGGGGTAGACAGAGCCTAAGATAGTAAAACCTAAAAGCCACGTTTAGCATGATTGTGGGGTTGCTAGCCGCATCGACTATAGCATGATTCCTAAAACCCATCTAAAAAATTACAACGAATTAATATGGAATTATCCCCATAAAATGGCGATAAGTAAGTACCTAGGTAGACACCTGTTACTTTGTAGATCAACATTAGCTAGTTTTACCGCGAATAGTTCATTCAATAAAAGCCAATCAACGTAATTTACTTACTTTTTAACAATTACGGTATTTTTTATCAAACTCCCAATGTTAACTTGAATTTATGTACACCATCACCTGTCAAACCTCACTCGCAAGTATCAAGAACACTAGATATCTCGGCCTCGATATTCGGCCGCGCCTCACGCTCCATCTAACTATCTGTTTCACATTAGTAAAACGCTCACCAAAGATGGATGGACGCAAAAACTATGAATACCTCAAATTATAATCATCATACTTATTTGGATGGTCATTACGGTTAGGCTGTTTAACTGGACATTTGAAGCCATACTGACGGTTATAAACAATTTTAGTAACTACAGTTAACTTTTAACTTGATAGTTTAATACTGTACAATATGGAATAAGTGAGCTCTTATATAGCAACTAAATTTTACTCCCGACTTTGTCTGCGTACTATCAAACAAATTGATTCGTTAGCCAATGTAGAGTGGAACCCTCTCACAGTAAATGTCATAGTGACGTTACATTGAATAGACAAGGAAAAGCATGTGACGTTTACTATCAGAACATTCTACGGTGGTGACTCTTGTTCGATACCTATTCGTTTATCACTACCCCGCGGTAACCACGTACTGTAATTTTCCTGGATAACATAGGGCAAAATTTATAGCCACAAACCAGGTAATGGGAGCCACATATTGCCCCGGACAAACGCTAATGCCCAACCTCCACACCTCATATCCATAAATACAGAAATTATACTTATTACCGCTTATTAGATTACAAAACCCAGCCTCGCGCATTAGAGTAAGTTACTGCGTTAAAATGCACATTACCATATTTAGTAGATAACTATATTACAGTAATTTTATGTACTACTTAATTTTATGTACCTACTTCTAATAAATAACCATGGCCGAGAGTGCCCGGGGCACTTTGTGGTGGCCGTATCTTCGTTAGTTATTTCCTTTGCCCTTGAATATACACTTATTACCAATTTATTTACGTACATAATAATACAGGTACATGCAGATAGATACCGTACAATAGATATCGCAGCGAATAAATAAATCTCGTGTGTCATTTTACAGCAAATAACCCAGCTAGGCCCGTACTTTAAGTCTATACAAATATGTAGACAAACACATTTAACATGCATTCGTATTCATCATACAAGCGCCGGTCTCTACTGGATTTCGAACTCAAAATTAGGGTCACTAACCAACAGGCTATCTGATCATTTAAAGGTAGGACGGATAGGATGCGGACGGCAAATTACTTCCTCTAGTGTAAGTTTTCGCATATAAAAACGTCTATAACGCGTTCAATAAACGTCTCAATTACTATGGCAAGAAAAAATTGGCAGCGCCACTTGCGGATCGAAATGGCAACAAAATGTTTTCATAGTATTTGACATTTTAACCGAAAACCTACACTAAGCATACTGAACATTATTCTGTTCATGAAGCAAGCAGATATACTCAACCATCAGTCAACACTATTGACACTAACGCCATCTGGTTTATCAAAGTAGGATTGCACATCAACGTGGTCTTATACTACCTAACTTGTGCGCGGGAGCTCACACTCATATCCGCCAACATTGCTTTTTGTAGGAGAAGGAAAGGGCGGATGCGTCAGTCTTCCAGGGCCAGATACTACTACAAGCAAAAATAAAGGGCCGCTTATCATACAATTTCGTGTAAAACGTAACCCATTATTTTTGCGAGTCAGTATACAATACAATAACTCTTTATTGAACTCCACATATAACAACCAAAACAGAAAAAAGGTAAACAGAATATTACAAGGTAACTACAGGCGGCCTTATCGCTACAGAGCGATCTCTTCCAGGCAACCATAATGGACTGGAGAACAGAACAGATCTGAGCAGGTGGTGCAATTTAGAATATATATTAATATACTAAGTATTGAAATACATAATATATTATACATGAAACACACATTTATAATAAATGGAGATATACATACACACATACCTAAAAAAAAAAAAAAATAGCCAGCTACAAGATTTAAGCACAAGATGACAGATAGTGCTCCTTCAACATTGATTTAAATATGGGTAAGGATTTAGCGCGCCTTATGATTATAGGCAAGGAATTCCACAACCGCAAAGCCTGAACAGTAAAAGAGTATACATACAAGGTGTCTTAAAAGGAATATTTCTGTTAAAGTTTTTCATCGTAGTCAACCCTTTGACGCCGTATATTTTGAACGTCGACTAATGTGTGAAAACATTTGTCAATGTGTGGATTCATTTCGGACACCGTGTATACTTAGCTACGCGACTGGAAGCCTTGCTGCGCTAGGGCGACGATCATATAACTCGGAGATTTACCATTTGGCGTTCCATACCACCGACGGCAAAACTCGGAAGACACCTGACTCCGCGTTATGTCTACGAGCGAACGGGTCAAGTTATGATTGCTACCACACGTAAGTTTTGTTTAGAGAATCCCTTGTTCACTGCGCAGCCGAAACGTTCGCCGCATACCAGTTTCCTGACATCACACGCAATGAACAGAGAAAACATTCGCCGCGCCGCCTGTCATAGTCGTGGTCAATTTCAAGCAGCGGCTTTACCAATTGTTACCCGGGGGACTACTCCGATTTCGATTTTCGAAGTTATACCGTCCTTCTCAGTCTCAAATTAATGATTATTAATACGAAACAAACTCGAATCGAAAACCGAATCCGAAAATCGAATCTCGGAGTTGGTATAAGGCCAGACGGCCACCTGTATTAGCCATGAAGTATAAACATTGATGGCATGCGAGAGAAACGCAAGACTGTCCCCAGCCTATAATTTTCGGAATTATCGGTATCGAACCGGTTCTCAAGTTCGCGGCAGGTTGCGACCCACATACTGACTTTCTTTGGATCGTAAAAATGTGTCCCGCGCTTTATAGGTGTACTCGATTTCTGTTGGGGACATGATTTCTCGAGTGACACTTTCAATGGTGGGATTCGGAGCGTCGGGAGAGATTAGCAGAGGGTGCTTAACCCTACTAATATTATAAATGCGCCACGGAAACGGTTATAACCGAAATTTGGTACAGAGATAGGTTTCACTCCCGGAGAACATAGGATAGTTTTTATCCAAAATAGCATCATAGTTCCCGCACAGACGGAGTCTCTGGTAGTTTATAGCAGGTGTAACCAATATACGATCTGGAATGTGCAGTGTCAATGAAACGCGAGTTAGGAACTGACTGGTTTATTATAAATAAATCACGTCTACCTCCACACTTTGGATATGCATACCCTACATTTTCTCCCCTTTAAATGCCACAATACAATACAATACAATACGATTTATCTAATCATGGAAGTAATATTAAAGTAGGTACTACACATATATAAGTGGTTAATAAATTCGGGGAAGTAGTCGTCTTTTCTGTTGCCAAAAGTTAGCGACTGGTATTACAAATTGGACAGACGAAGTACAACGTAAAAGTCAACTTAATTAACAATATTAGTTTAATCTAAACGCTTAAACATAAGTTACGGAGCCTCGGCTCTTTGAGCCCGATTCAGTGCACGCAGTGCACGGGCAGATGCGGCGGGCGACGCCGGAGGGGGCGCCGTGCCAGCCGGCGCGGGGCCCGCGCTCGCCGGGGGTGGGGCCCGCGGCGAACGCGGCGACCGCTCCTGCTCCGGTGGCGGCGGCCGCTCCTCGCCGCCCATAGCATCTCTGAACTCGTCATCGGCATCGTACTCGGCCGTTTGTGATTTGTCGCTCAAACTCCCTCCGTCTTGGCTCGTGATACTCGCGCGCGCCAAGGAATGTCTGTGTTTATTTACGGGTATAATTTGGTCCACGTGCCTTCGCCACCTGACTCCTCGACCCATATCGACCGCATAAGAAACCGGGCCTGTTTTGGCCGCGACCCTGCCTTCCGACCACTTCTCCCCTCTGACTGAGAAGTCGCGGGCGAGTACCGCGTCCCCGACGTCGAGGTCCCGCGGCGTGCCGCCGGCGGCCGCAGCCTGCCGCTCCTGCGCGGCCTGCACGTCGGCCGCGCGGTTGGGGCGCAGCGCGTCCAGTCGCCCGCGCAACCGCCTGCCCAGCAGTGCTACCGCCGGGGACACGCCAGTAGTCGCGTGCTCACAGTTGCGGTACTGGAAAAGAAATTTACTGAGTGCCACAGGCACCTCCTCGCCTTCGTGTAAGGCCCTCTTGATGGCCTTCTTTACTGATTTTACCGCATTCTCTGCGGCACCATTCCCTTGTGGCCGATACGGTGCCGATGTCACGTGCTTGATTACATTTTTTTCACAATAACATTTAAACTCATGTGAGGAGAACGGTGGGCCGTTATCGGTAACGAGCTGCGATGGAAGGCCAAAACGTGCAAAAACAGATCTCAATACAAGAATCGTGGACCGGCCATCTGTATTTCCCATCGCAATCGCCTCTATCCACTTCGAATGAGCATCGACCATGATGAGGTAGCGCTTTCCCCCGCAGTCCGCAAAGTCTGCGTGTAGCCGCTGCCACGGGAGCTGTGGGAACTCCCAGCAGTGTAGCGGCGCCCGCGGGGGCGCGTCCCGCACAGCTCGGCAAGCGTCACAAGCGCGGCAAACCTCCTCGATGTCGTGATCGATGTTGGGCCAATATACGTAATTACGCGATATATTTTTCATCTTCCGTATACCCAAAAATGCCCCTCGTGAATCTCGTCCAAAACCTGTTTTCGCAATTTTGGTGGAATAACTATTCTATATTTATATACTAGACAGCCTAAATCGACAATTAATTCCTCTTTCCTACAAAAATATGGCTTTTCTTCCTCACAGCTTGCAACCGGTGGCCAGCTAAAAAGAACATAACCGTAAATCTTACTCAATATCGTATCAGATTGGGTACATTTCGCAATATCCTTAAAACTAATAGGTATTGTTTCCTCTATTAACTGTATATAACTCACAGTAGCATCGGGGGCGCACCCCTGGTGGGGTAGAGGCAAGCGAGAGAGCGCATCGGCCGGACCATTGTCGATTGAGCGTACGAACTCCACCGAAAAATCATAAGCTGCTAAACGCGCCGCCCACCGCTGCAAGCGGCTCGCGGCCGTCAGTGGAATACCACTCTTTTTCCCAAAAATGTAGCTTAACGGCTTATGATCGGTTCGCAGCGTAAACCGTCTCCCGAACAGGTACTGATGGTGTTTAGTGATACCATAAAATATCGCGAGCGCCTCTTTGTCGAGCTGACTATAGTTGCGCTCGGCCGCATTGAGCGTGCGCGAGACGCAGCTGATCGGGCGCTCCCGGCCGCCGGCGAACCGATGCGCCAGCACGGCGCCCAGCCCGTACGCGCTGCTGTCTACCGCCAGCACGAGCTCGCGCCCCTCTTCGTAATGCGCTAGTACTTTTGGCCCGACCAGTGCCCTCTTAGCCTCTAAGAAAGCCTGCTCGCATAGTGGGCCCCACTCCCAGTTGACCTCCTTTCTTAAGAGTGCATGTAAAGGATGCAATAATGTGCTCAAGTTCGGTATGAACTTGCCGTAATAATTTAGCATACCTAAAAAACTTTTAAGTTGCGTAACATCTTGAGGTCTCGGGGCGCTGGAAATGGCCTCCAACTTTGCGGGGTCCGGTCGCAACCCGTCCTTATCAATAATGAACCCTAAGTAATTAACTTTATCCTGCAAAAACTTACATTTACTTAGTTTGACGGTTAAACCCATATTACGTAAACGTTCGAGTACAGCTTTCAAATTTTTAAGATGCATCTGTTTATTTGCGCCGGTTACACAAATATCGTCTAAAAAGACAACGCAATTCGGGATCCCGCGAAGCGTCTCCTCCATTATCTTTTGGAACTTTTCAGGGATACAAGAGAGCCCATACGGGGTCCTCCGATATACGAAAGTGCCCACATGTGTCGTAATCGCCGTGTACGGCTGAGAATCTTCCGTCAATAAGCATTGTTCGTATGCGTGACGTAAATCTATTTTCGTGTATGTCTCCCCCCACTAAGGTTAGCGAATAGCTCCTCAATACGAGGTAACGGGTAATAATCCCGTTTTAGCTTTGGGTTTATTGTAATTTTGTAATCCCCGCAAATTCGCAAGTCCCCATTTTGCTTGACGACCGGCACAATAGGGGTTCCGTAGTCGGAGTGGTCGACGCGGCACAGGGTCCCGTCGCGCTCGAGTCGCGTCAACTCGGCTTCCACGCGCGCGCGCAGCGCCAAAGGCACGGGCCGCGCGCGCACGTACACCGGTTCTGAGTCGGTTAGCTGTAATCGAATGTTTTTTTTACAAGTCCCTAGTCGTTCAGAAAACACTTCTGGGAATTCGCTACACAACTGATTCACAAATCCGTCGTCAACTATTTCATTAAAATGTATCTGGTTAATTTTTAAGGCTCGCATCCACTCTCGACCTAATAAAGGTCGCCCCCCGTTTTTAATAATGTACAATGCCAAATTATTCGCCCGAATGTCGTTCAAAATTACATTCACTGAAATATACCCCAGGGTTTCGATTTGTGAACCAGTGTAACAGCGCAAGATTAGGTTATCCGCTTTGATCGTTTTACTCGTAAATAACTGTTTATAAAGTTCTTCGCTAACGGCTGAGATGCGGCTGCCCGTATCGATTTCACAATCAATGCTGTGACCGTCCACGTTCAACTTAATAAAATACGGTTTGTTACCTTGTGACGTCACCCGTATATTAAAAAAATCCTCTTCGGACTCCTCACTTATGAAATGTTGCCGCCCGACCGGTCGCTCCCCGCGACTACGCACTTTATCACACATCACCTTTAAGTGACCGCGTTGATGACACTCGTCACAGTTGTAATGTGCATATTTGCACTTGTCTGGCCGGTGTGTTTTCCCGCACCGCCAGCATGGCGCCGGGTCCTGGCGCGCTGCGGCCGCTGTGCCGCCGCCGCCGAGCCCGCGCCCCGCTCCGCGCCTGCCGCGCCGCGCACTCGCGTGGTGCAGGCCGTCGCCCGCGCCGCCGCCGCCGCCGCCGCCGCCAGAGGTACTCGCCGCCGTCGTCGCGCCGCTCACCTCCGCGTGCCTCTCCGCAGCCTCCAGTGCCAGAGCCAGTTCCACCGCTTCCTTGTATTGTACATTTTTCGTTGCAAATATTCTTGATCTCATGGCTTCGCTCGCCAACCCGGACACGAACTGATCCCTCAGGTTCTCCTCGAGCTTGGAGCCGAAGCTGCAGGTGCTCGCCAGGTGTTTCAGGCTCTGCAGGTACTCGGCGAGCGGTTCGCCTTCGCGCTGCCGGCGCAGGCGAAATACATGACGCTCGGCAATCTCGGATCGCTGTGGTTCCAGGTGTTCCGTCACTACACGCACGAGTTCATCGAACGTCTTAGTTTCGGGGTCCGCCGGCGAGCATAAGTCGCACATTAATGCATACGTGGCTTCCCCGACTACCGTGATCAACATCGGAACTTTAAGTTCGTTCTTGATCTCGTTCAACAGAATAAACTGTTTTACACGACGGATGTAGGCCGGCCACTGCTTCGAACTCAGATCAAATGGTTCTAATTTGCCGATAGGCATTGTTTTGATAACAATTTACACTCTTTTTATCAATAAATTATTAAAATATCCCGTAATCGTCGCCAGTGCAGTGTCAATGAAACGCGAGTTAGGAACTGACTGGTTTATTATAAATAAATCACGTCTACCTCCTCACTTTGGATATGCATACCCTACAGAATGGACGACCTATTAATGTTCGGCCTGATATCCTGTACAATATTCATTAGATACGCGTAAATGCATGAAGTAAGGGTATGAATAGCTAGGTAAGGTGCCATATTTTTTTGTACCACTCACCGACGCAGTAGGTAGGTATAGTGAACCAAGAAATTCCTTTATGTCAGTTGTATGGCTTAAAACACAGACCATTGCCATTTGGAAGTCAATGTGACAGCCAGCCTTGTTTTTCTGATGTAGGAAAGGAACTGGCATAAAAAATGTTAAAGCACTCACTTGCGTCGACTATACATTACTTAAATCTGAACGCGAACCGGCCACTTGCATTCCTCAAATACCGATAGCCATTTTGTTATGAAGTTGACGAATGCTTGCTTCGTATAACTGAATGACAGATTATTGGCTTGTTATTTTTTGTTCAACAGCACGTCGGTTTCATGCTGATAAGCATCTTGATGTCTTTCCTGGACAACTATCGCCCACCTAAAAGCAGGCAGGTACTTATTAGTCAAACTTCAGATACGATCATAAGAGACATTCGAAATGAATGAACTTCAAACTACCGTTAGAGCCAAAATCCCTACCATCTATACCTATCGATGAATATTTGCCCCCTATTTGTTATCATGGCTGCAAGACGCTTTGTCAACGTCATTTGATATTCGTTTATCTTTGTCACTTGTCATGTTTGTTAGACTCAGACAAACACACTCCGGTTTTTAACTCCAAGGAAAGTAAAAAAAAACGGAGACTTTTTCAACCTCGAAATTGGCAAAATCATCGTTTATACCGACGGATCCGGATTATTAGTAACTTTTTATTAGCAAAACTTTCGAATTTTGATCCTATGAAAAATGGGAAATGTTTTGATAGAAAATAAAACACGATACTACTAAACTTAATATAAAGATATATATATTTGACAACGTCATCAACTTATAAATAGAATAATTAGGTACCGATCGTCTTTACAACATTTACTACTAATAGTTAGAAGGTGAGTATAATAGTGATAGACTTAATACGGGTTAAGATTTACCCGGTCGGTGTGTTCCCAAAACCAATGTAACAAAAATCATTTTATCGCTTCATTATGTTTTATTTTAGAGGAAAAACTAATAGATTAAAAATCAAAATCGATAAATCAAAAAACAATTCAATTTGTGGCAAATAAACACCGAGGTATTTTAAAACTAATATTTCGCACATTATTTACGGATTATCAAAATTAAATCAATATTCGCGATTAATATTCGTAAAAACCCCGCTACATTATTTTTAATCATTCCTCTAAAACAAAAAGAAATCTTAATACTAGTACCCAGTAATACTGTGACTAGATATAATAATAATAATAAACAAAAACAGGAAGTAGTCACCCTTTAAAATATTGGTACATAAAATTATATTATAGCATACAAGACTTCACGAGATACACTTGCGAGCAAAATAATAGCCCACAGAAGATAATTATATAATTATATGGATAATATCAATATAGCACTTTATGCTACTAACAACATTAAACCTAGCAATCCGCCACTGAATTCAAACTTTAAACATATTATGAAATTTGCTTTACTTAAATATGACATTGTAAATTCTACAGTTTGTAATATGAAATGCCGTAAATCGACTTATTTTTCGATTATGGATGTACTTTTAGGTCGTGTTTTAAAAATTAATAGCCATCCTTCAACGTAGGTAATTAATAGGTACATTAAATAACGATCGTAATCTTTTAAAAATACTACGTTCGTCTATTACGCTAATATTTAATTTTGTTCGTTAAAAATGTGTCCAAAGTTCTAAGTTTCTTTATTGTCAAACGCTATTAGATACAAATTACTTGCTTGGGTATATGAAAACTCGGAAAATTATTTAATTTGGTAACTTAAAATTGGCATTCTATTTGTAAAAAAATCATATTTGAGACGTGTCGGTGATATTCGATGAAACATGATGAAAAATATACAATTGTGATAATTTTAAACAAACATTAGGCCAGTTCAATGGACTTTTAGTGTACTTGCTTTAAAAAACTTGAATTGTAAGTATGTGGTATGTATTAGTAGACTTCTCTCCTAGGAGGCTTATCAAGTACTATATTAATTTCTAGAAGGTATACTAAGGAGACGTATCCGATTTCTATGCTAAATGGTTCGAGCAACGGATGTCAGATATGTGGTATTTTCTGGTCCGAAACCATCAATTAAGGTGCAACGAGCGAAATAAATTAGTATTTTACAATGGCACCCTCATTCTCAAGAAATAACGACAGTTATAATTAAATTAATCGATCCGTTTTACCAGCGTGAAATGTTTTAATTCAAATTAAAAGTAACGAGTAGGTGCGTGAAGAGAAAGTATTATCAGATACTTATTTAAAATTAAACACTTAATCCACGTGGTAAAATAGACCTTACGCTTAAAATGAACAGGTTCAAAAAGCCGTGATAACGTACGTAAATTATATCATTATATAGATACACACACAGCCCTATAATATATCAGTCATTATGTCTATGTACTACCTGATTCCAATAGAATAGACCAATCATTATATGTGAAACGAGCGAGGCAGGCTTTTAAATTTTTTTTGTCTCTCAAGTATTTTTTCACAAATAATGTGTTACCAATAAGCCAGTAACATAGCAGACTATAAATGGCAGCCGGCTTGATTGGTCAGGTAGTCAGATGGTACATGGAATGTCATAGACAATATTCACATTCACACTTTCGATAGGAATTGACAAGATGACAAAGTTATACGTAAGTGCATACAACACGCAGTGCGCATACTTTAGTATTTTCATTTAGTCGTGAAATATAATAAAACAAGAGTGTCAATGGAAGAAATAGTTCGCCTAGTCGACGCATTAACATTGTCTTAACAACACTAAGCAACAAATAACTACAAGCGACTACACCGTTTCCAAGTATAAAATCATTTATGATCCAAATGCCTCAACCAAAGGCCGAATAGCAGCTTCAATGTGTGCAAAACGCATTTGTACATTTGTCCCTCGTCGAGATTGTTATTTTCGTCCCAGTATGCCTTCCTATCCATTCCATTCGTGGAAACGGTATTCATAAACAGTTTACAAAAAATCCTACGCCATACGGACCTTCTGTCTATAATTTCCTCCTCGCTACAAATTCGACAATCACATTTTCTACTTATATCAACTACATTGGAAGTATTTGTGGAAATATTTTCATTTTTGGCATCACTTTTGCGACGGTCTACGTCGGACATGACTATAGTTGGCGTACCGTCTCCGGCTTCGAGAGGTGACACGAATGAGAAATTCTTTTTCAATCTTCGAATATTTAACGAAATGTTGCCGCTACCTGATTCTATGCCTTGATAGCTATCTTTTAAAAGCGTTAGCCCTAACGGGACCGACTTCAGTACGTTTTCAGCAGAGTCGCGACGCGAAATCTTGGGATTGTTTTGAAGCAACAAATTCTCACAACTCTTGAAGTCTGGTAGAGTCTGTTTTAAAAGTTCCTTTCTCAGGTTGACTTCTGGTTTCTTTAAGCCATCGAACGACAAGTTCCTGTGTAGAGGAATGCCGATTTTTCTGGATCGCGGACTCTGATTCACTTCTTTATCACCGTCACTGCTAGCTTGAACGACCGATATATTCCTATACATCGGTTGCCTAGCTTGATTTTCACTCTCTATCTTTTCATAGTCCTTCTGGACCTCGCTTCCTTTTTCATCATCATTTACATTGACAGCCGTTTTAAAATCTTGCAGCGAATCGTGGAATGAAAAGTTCTTTTGCAATTTCCTTATTTGCGGCGATATATTGCCGGTGCTGTCGAAGCCTTTATAACTATCTTTCAGAACGGTCAAGGCCAGGCCGCTGCCGAAGAACACGTTATCTTTATCCAGATCAAAAGATGCGCGCCGGCTTTTCGCCCTCGGAGAAGCCGGGATATCTTCGAAACTTCTATATTGTTCTACGGTGCGGCTGTCCCGTCCGTCGGAATGCACCGTCCACGACGAAGCGTTGCTCTCGACCGACCAATCGGACCCGATAGTTTGCAAATAATTAAAAATTTCAATCCCACCATCCAGGGACAACGATCTCTGCAAAGGTATGTCGTGGCTGAACTTTTCTAGGTACGGTTCTTCTTCCTTCTCGTCGAATTTGCTGCCGAGCCAGCTGTCGACTTCTTGGTTGTTGAGGTTAAGGTTGATCAGTTCCTGTCGGAGGTCGAGCTTGGCCTTAGGGTTGTTAATGTCGGAGTAACGTCGCGTCTTGGGTGTGTGCGGGGCGGGGGCGGCGGGGTCGGAGTGCCTACGCGGGGGCGGAGGCGGCGCCGGCGGGGGGGGCCTTCTTCCCGAGGGATGACAGCGTGCGCCCCGGGAATATGCCCACGGCGATGTCAGACTCAGCAAAGAGTTTGCGAAAACTGGAACCGAACACGTCGTATTAATATTGGGGTTACAATAGGTAACGACACAATAAAAAAATACTTATACATTAATTGTAAGACCGGTTTCTATTTCGTCTTTACGCAATAATAAGCCATCGTCTTTACTAGTTTTAATTGGTTTTAAATTTCATTAAATTAGTCTCTTCTATTGATTAAAATTTGCAAACAGACTTAAAACATTAAACAAATACAAATTTCATCCACATTACCCAAAATCAGAATAATCCTGATCCTCTTAACAAAGTAACTTCCAATTGATACCTATTTCAATCCCTTTTGCTCCATGCATCCACAAAGTAGCATCCCAAATCCTGACTCGATTTGTTTGCAGCACCCTCCCAAAGCTACCCTAGTTGTTGAACTGCCCCCCCCCTTCACTCCGTACCTCGTCCTCCTCAGTACCAAGGGCCGAAAGAGATCTTCGGTGGCGGAGAGCGTCGTCCCGCGTCCTTCGTCGTCAGCGCCAGCCAAAACCTTACGCACACGACTTTTAATGAGGAAGTAAAAAAAAAGGTGCCAGTAACATAGCGTTTAAGAAAAGCATAGACAAAATGGAGGTTAGTAACATAGAGGTATTGTAGGTGTTAGAAAAACAAATGTAAATGAGAAGTGGCGTTTCTAAAATTCAATGAAGGTTTATTCGTTTTCTGAAATGGCCTTTTCTCATAGAGTTGGCCTGTTGAGAGGTGAAACTTGCTGTTTTTTTAGACCTTGTTAATGCATTGGTTTTTAATCGAACGGTTCATATATAAGTATGTTTATTGTGTAAAGAGGAAATTTTCAATGTAAACTTACAGTTTTGTCAAATCATTCCAATATAGAAATAAATACTCTAAATACTTTCACGGTTTCAAAATTATTAATGGAACTTACACATAGGAACAATATTTATAATGCGAGCTAAGCTCGTAAGTGTTACGTCTCCAACGGCAAAATCTTATACCAAATAAATGTAGCTGTATGTAATTTTGCTTTATTAACTCTGTCAAATAAAAGTGTTATCTTCCATTTTGCACAGCAATTCGACAACACTTCAAATAAGTAAATATTCAAAAATGTGCTATATAAATATCATGTTTAGATTCATTCAGACACAATCAACACGAGAAAAATTCAAAATTCATGTCTTCATGCATATTAGATTTTATAACTTACTTTTTATATCCATGTGCCAAAACGGCATTGCAACAAGTTACCCGTGCAATGGATGCTTATACCTTCACAGAGACCAATTTTAATCATAATTTTCCCTGAATTTTTGAATCAGCAAGAAAAAAAGAAAAGGTAGTATATAGACATAGGGACAAGGAAGTGGTCAAGCGAAACAAGCTTCTGGGTTTTGTGCAATAAGTCATAATGTTCCATGCGATACCGTGCTGCGTGTTACGATGAGTCCATTTTCGATCTCTTTCGGCCCTGGTGCCATTTTCCATTCAAACACCTATAATATAATAACTCAGACAATTTCGATAAACCATACACTTAGTTTAGATCATGCTTTACTGATAAAACAAAAAATCCAAATGGTAAATTGAAAAAAGAACCAGAACCAAATATAACCCAGAGTGACAAGACGACATACCGCCGATCCCACAGCCGACATGCTTTTAATACGTAAAATAGTTTAAGACAAGAAAATATGTACAAAAGTTTTGTTACTATAGTCAGAGTCAGAGAAGCTGTACAGTTTTGTAATGTAATGAACAGATTCGAGTACCAGGATTGTAATGAAAACGAGTAGCAAGTAACAGTGACACAGATGGCAATAAAACTATGTATATTATTTTACATATAAAACACACTGAAATACACAAACAAAATTTATTATTAGTTAACCATTCCACCGCCCATTCCCGTTAAACATTTATTTATACATAATTATGCACTGACATGCTTCCCACACCAAAATGACAATCAGCAGTAAGCTCGGTCCCCAAGAACCCATTTTGTCGGTTCTTTTAAGATATTTTACGTAAAAGAACTATTAATATTAACTATCCATAACGATGTCAGATTAAAAATTAAATAGACTGTCAATTCTGTTTCCTCTGTAGTTCTACTAAAATAAGGTTTAACTTTTAACTTTTTTTTTGTGAAGTCATGTGTGACAATAGGGAATACGCATGTTTTTTATATTATTACTTTAATTACTTTATATAAAAAACATACATACATTCATACATACATACATTTGTTTTCATACTAAATTTAATATAGAATTTATATGGTCGTAGTGTTTTCTGACCTCACATGACATCCCTATTAAAATTTATCGGTGGGATAACTTCCTTCACTTGAGGAGTATTCTTGTATAGCTACTCGCTGGTCCAATATTACAAGGTACTATGTTTCACTTTTCTAAAATTGAAATACATTCACTGTGACTGTTCAAATTTCAATTCGAGAAAAAGTGAAACGTAGAACCTTCTAATACTGGACCAGCGCACTTGCGTCGTCTACATAAACACAGGTCCCAGGTGTGAAGTGTAACCCTTTATTCATAAACGTTCTATAGGCTTCTGCTAACTTAGCAATCGTTTGTCTTTATTTGTGAAAGGTAAATGTCGTGACAGACACGGACAAACGATTGCTAAGTTAGCAGAAGCCTGTGTGCGTTTATCATTGACTTACAATAAACAACTAGACTCTCAGTCGCTAACAAAGGTTCCTCAAGAAACGTCCGAGTTGTTTTGTCTATGTGTTGTGTGTGTCAACACATCGACTTAGACAGATAACATTAACATATTCGTTCAAATTGACACCTTATTTCGTGGCAGTAATGTTTAATATCAATGGCGTAGGATCGTGAGAAGTAATGACACGTCGCCACGCGCTGGAAACCTGCCTGTCTCTTTTGTTCTCAGTAGTAAGATTACGGTGCGAAAGAGACATATACATAGTTACCAAAGCGCGGTCGAAACACAACTGAACCAAAACTCTGAACAATAGACGCGTGTTCAGACTTTTGCTTCGGACAGTTTTTGAGCGTGATTGGGAGTCTAGTTGTTTATTGTACGTCAATGGCGTTTATGAATAGAGGGGTAAGGCTGTACTCACAACTTCCTGATGCCGCTGTTCCTCTTCCAGGGCGCGTCGTCGGGCTCTGCGGGCAGTGGACCTTGAACCGGCGCGTCGTCGCACGCCGCCGCCGCGGACACGGACGGCGAAGTGTCCGAGCTGCTGGAAGGACAAAGTGTGAACATTAATACAAACGTATACATATACAGTAGGTATCTCTTTATTTAAGTCCACGGATTGAAAAAAAATACACATGAATCAAACTATGAAACTATAATGAAATCGTGATAGAAATGTTACAAAATATTTTTTAAACAAACAAACCGTTTGTTAATATGATTTTTCTTTCATACACATGTAAAATTGCACAAGCATCCCAATAAAAAAAAATACAGAAACACATTTCAAAAACCAATGAGCTGTAAAATTCAATGTCTAAAAATAAAAACATACTTAAAAATATGTAGGGTCAAGTGCAAAAATAAGTATCGATAGGAACTTCTCAAAAATATGTCCCACGACCTTATTACGCTGGCGTAAGAGCGTTTGGTACTTATTTTTGAAACTTTGTCTATACACATATTATTACACTTGACTGTACATGGATCTTCGCCTTCGTAAACCGGAACACTTAGTGTGAGTTGCATCAAGTAAGTTTAACAATAACTTAAACCATAACTGATGACTGACGTTAAGTCTGTTCATTCCTAATTGTCTTATTTGGTAAATAAAATTCTAACTTCAATTATTTTTATTATTTTTTTGCATAATTTCACCTCACTATATCGCAGAGTAGCAAAGCAAAGCTATCCATTTATTATTGACATGGAACTCTGCAAAGCAACGCCTGAATCAATACAGCTTTTAAAGAATGAACAAACCTTATATTTGACAGTAAACCTATGAAGCATACGTCAAAATAGTCGGTTATAGTCAAAGTTAGTGCTAAAGTAATTTAGTGCAACTAACGCTCAAACACCACAATGGTAAGACATCTGATTCCATGTAATGCCTGCAAGTAAATGTATCAAGTTATGCTTATGATTGTCTCCCAATCACTTCCCGGGCGAGGTATTCTTAGAGAAGCACACGGCTGCACTATTAGAGCCCTGCCTCTCTGAGACAGCTACGTATGCTATACAAATCAGAAGTCGTCAAAGCATCGCACAGTGACAGGCGATAAATTTCTGTATGTATTGTTTGACTACGGTAATTAGTGGCTCACCTGTCGGGCGGCGACTCAGCCTGCATCGCTCGGAGTTGCTCCTCTGCGCGGCTCAGCTTCAGCTTCAGCTCCTTCCTCTCGTGTAACAGTTCCGACACGCTGTACGGCGGCTTGGAATGCGGATCGAAGTCGGGAGACATAGCACCGCATGTTGAGCACTTCTGGAAATAATAGCCGACACAATGTTAGACCGAATCTAGATAACTCTTCTCGTAGGGACTTGCGTAAGCAAGCAACGCAAAAACAATATTTTTTATCTATGGCAGCTGAGCACCGTTTTCATAAGGGTTAATTTCGTTAATCAGTTAATAAACGAGGTTAAACTCGTTAAATAACGATTAACTGGTTAACACAACAGTCTTTTGCCAACAGCAACGTGCAAACTTGTTGTGCTGCCCTTTGTCATTGACATTAAAATAAATGACGTATGTAATACAATTACAAATCAGTTAATTAAAAATTAGTACAATGCATGATAATGGTATATTAAATAAAATTTACAATACACAGTCAACATGCGAAAAGTTTGATGTGAATTTCTGTATTAGCTTGTTAACTGATGCATAATAATAATAATAATGCAAATAGTTAGTAAAAAACGTAAAATACGGAAATGTGAACACAATCATAACATGAACAGGAGGTAACAATGGGAGTGTATCATGTAACGAATAACACCTATAGCTATTTTGTAAGTCAATGAATTGTGGTTAACCGACGACCACACATAGTATCAATAACAGGTTGTGATCGTTATTAAATTAAGCATCATAAAATGACAATATTATGACCATCTCATTTCAACTTGATTTCAGTTTTAAGTTTTATAAGATGTGTTAAAGTTATTTCGGAACGTTTTAGCATATGTTCCAGGTGGTTGGGTTACTTTTATTGTACACTCGCGTTAAGGTTTTTCATCGTAATCTTCGACTGTCGACTATTTCGTCAAGTTATCCTAACCACTCACTGAAATATTGCGGATTATTTTAAGACATAGTGTTATGTACATCTACATCAACTGTTTTCTGAACAAAACGCTTAGTAACATCCATAACGCTTCAGAAATCAACTCTATGCAATCAATAAAACAAAATCAAATACAAAGGAACTGTTATAAACATCTCAAACAAGCATTACAAATCAGAAGATCATTACATCGAAAATATCGTTCAAACACACGCATCACAAACTTAATTCTCACACGAAGCCGCACAGCTATCGGAATAAGAACTATGGCGCTATAGTAACATGGTCTTACATAATTTTGCACAGTGCATCAGTATTGCACACACTGACCTTGTTCTGTGCATCCGATTGTTGCAGTGCTACTATATCCCGCTGTTGCGACTGCACTATAGCGTTCAGCTCCGACCGCTCCTCGCAGACTTGACGCAGCTAAAAGTTCGGTTAAAAATGGGGGGTTAAATGCTAACATGGTTAATGGACTTTCACCTTTTGACCGAATGCTATGCGTGCTGAAAAATAATTACTTCGTCCAGTGGCGTGGCGTCCATAGAACTCGATTCCCACCGGCATGCCTATTTTAAGGCATTTGGGCACTTTATTGTGCAGAATTAGAGGAAATGGCTAGTTAAATTCCCTTCGGCTAGCCTTCTGATATACTTCACGCTACGCCACTGACTTCGTCAGTCTAGGAATTCACGTGGCACCAAAAATTATGCAATTATCACATGTATCGACTTCCGATATGTTTCATATGAAAATAGATGTAAAGTCTAGTTGATGCGGGGATAGATTTGAATGCTCAGGTAATCGGCCTTAAAATTATGTATCAAACATTATAATATTTTGTGATTAGCGAATGTTAAATGAAAATAAGATAAACAAAGCTAATACCTAATGCACGCGAATATATTATAATAAAGAGGTTCGTGAATGCAAATTTTTAAGACCGTTCAAATAAACATTCGATATTCGATAACTTGTAAAACATTCCATTTCAACATCAAGTAGCAATTTTCTTTAAGTTAAATTACAGAAAATGGTAATATTCCAGGATTAACAAAAATATCTAACGTTATAAAAACATCCGGAGTTTCACATAAATAAAGAATACGAATCAGAAATAAATAAATACTTAAATCAGTACAAACGTAAGTCTGAAAGTCGATAACCATGAAATCCCTTGCATAAAAATAGAGCTACGAAAATTTCATCAAGACATTCCTATAAATAACGGTCAAATGGTTCTGATTTACGGAAAGATGGAGAAAATAATGCTACAATACAATGCATTAGTATTACTTCGGAGAAGCAAGAGGGCTTAAGTTAGTACGCGTCAAAAGGCACACGGTTTAAGTCTATGGATATACTTCGACTGCGATCCGACAGACACAAGATAATGATTCACATGATACAACAAGTATGAAGCACGTGTCGCCAGCCAAGTGGAAAATTATTACAGTAGCGAAAGAATTAAAAAATTGC
This sequence comes from Pandemis cinnamomeana, assembly GCA_932294345.1. Classification (NCBI taxonomy): domain Eukaryota; kingdom Metazoa; phylum Arthropoda; class Insecta; order Lepidoptera; family Tortricidae; genus Pandemis; species Pandemis cinnamomeana. The sequence continues at coordinate 6,630,099 of OW028720.1, forward strand.
ACGGCCCCTTTTGCCTATCCGAAATGTCATGCAATTTATGTTCGTGCTCAAGAGATGTCGTAAGTAGATCAAGACAAAATAACCCCTTAGTTACCTGATTCTGTATCTGCTTATGCTTTCGCCGCAAATCACGACTGACTTGTGCCAATTTTTCGACTTGATTCGACAACTGCAAAGTATCCAAAATAGCCATTTTTATTACTCTATCAAAACTATTCAATACAAATAGTTTTAAGAGTCACACGTGATCTTAAAAGGAAAAACAAACTGTAACTGTAGGTATTTTTATTTACTGGTTGGTATTGATAGAGCGATAACAATTTGACGTTTAAATGGGTGGCGAAAAACAATGTTTTAGTATGTCGATTGATAAGATATTGTCAGTATAGATTAATTGAATTTGCTGGGGAGTGGGTCGAGGATTATCTACTTGTGTTACTTGTCTACATACAGAATATGTTTAGAATAAACTAATTATAAACAAAGCAACGCCTATTTTGCTTGATAAGACCCCAGGTCCGGAATCGGGAAAAGTTATTATACGAGTACAAAGATATCAAAAAATAAAGGATTTAGGTAACAGAAGATTCAACGAAAAGTATCCTACCATCTATTTAGTAGAAAAGAAGTATTGCAGTTGGTCTGACTCGGTTCACAATTATTCATTGATGCAAGTATTGTAAGTATCAAACTAACTTCGAAATACTTCAAACACATTCACTAATTTACCAAATGATCATGCCGCCAAATCGGACAATCGATTACACAAACAACAACCTTAGTCCAATGACCGTGCGATCGAAATCCTCTAAAGTTTTAAATGAGACAACCGCAAGTAAAATGACACAATTGCCATAACTATTTCTCGTTGAAGATTTCTTCAGGTCGTTATAAGTTTTTATTTGGACGAAAGTATGGCAAAGAGAATTGTTTTTTGCGCCAATTTATGAGTCACTCTGTTAATCTACCGTCGCTTTGTGTAACCCGATAATCTTTGGGAATCCGAGTAGCTTTAGATTTTGTTGCTTGGGAATAGCGTACACAATCTAATACTCAGGTTCGGTTCATAGATTAGCGTGTTCATTCTATGTAATTGGTTGTGTTGTGAGCTCAATAGGTATTCAGATTTCGTACTAATCGCATTCGTTTCAATACGTTAATCGTACTGATTTTAGGAGCTTCTCAATCATGATAAATTAATCAAGTTAATACTCGCTTTATGGCAATCAGATTTAAAATTACTCATTAAAAATAGTGTTAATCGCGCATTGCGATACACAGACAAGATAATTGTGTTTGTTTTGGAAACTGCTGACAAAAATATGTTAGGTATGTGCAGGTAATGTACGGTCGGCCAAATAAGTGGCCCTTTTCATCCAATTTCCTATAAACGGAATATGTCGCTAAAGTCGAACTGTTATACCTATTTAATGACGTGCAAAATAATTGTCACACATTTGTGGGGTCTGGCGATTTGTGACACACAAACAAAATAGTTGCAATTTTCATAGTAAACTGTGTGACAAGGGGGAGAGGTCTAGAAATTATAAAACCGGTTTGACGTACTGTATGGACGGCCACATACACTGGTATAGCGTACCTCTACATTATTTTATGTTATTATGTACCTAAATAAAACAATAATCACCAACTACGTTTTGATAAAAAATATACGAGATCAACTGATACTAATAAATAATAAAAAACATATATTTACTTAGGTATTTGAAATGATACAAGAAATTTAAGAAAGAAGGAAGAATGTTCTGTGATGTAAAAATAGCGTTGGGCGTTGAAAAAATTAAATATTTGTTTTTTTTAATCGTTTTCGTAAAAGTATTAAAAATATTAAAATGCCCATACGTTCATAACTTATGGAGTGAAATATCACACAACAAACACTTCAGAGGCAGAGGTTCTCCACATTTTCAGTTCAATTTGGTACACACAGGTTGGCAACCTCTGTCATACGGTACGGAAGATGAATGTTTCATAGATTTGGCGTCGTGTAATGTCTAATCTAAGATTTTCAATGATAAGATTTCTGTTTGCGTTAGTTGATTTACGATAAAAAACAAACATGACATTGATAAAAACCTTTTCATAAAACATTTTGTAAGGCACGCTGAAGTTTCTTTAAAGCGGTGATTGAAGGACTACTTTATTTTCTTCACTATTTGTTCTGACCCTTTGACCTAAAACACGCGAACAGTCAAACACCCCCAATTGGTTTACATCACAAAGTAAAAAACTTGTTTCTGCAATGCGAATTTCAATATTTATTCAAACGACAAAACATGTTCGCACGTAGAAACTATTTATAGCAAGATGCGCACTAGATGTCACGACTGGCATCATTTGATAAATGTTTTGATAAACATTACTTTTGAAAGTACATATTTTCCTCACGACTAAACTTTAAATTGAGGACCTTTTTTATGTAGAGATCAGTTTACATTTTCCCTGAGCCACCGCCTAGCCTGAGGCTGTACGAGTATTTCAGTCCATCAAATAAAGTTGAATTTGAATTTTTGTACCAGCATTTTTTTAGCTATTTACTAGCGACCCGCCCCGGCTTCGCACGGTATATTATGCATGTATCTATATAAATAAAAATGAATTGCTGTTCGTTAGTCTCGCTAAAACTCGAGAACGGCTGAACCGATTTGTCTAATTTTAGTCTTGAAATATTCGTGGAAGCCCAGGGAAGGTTTAAACGGTGAAAAAATAATGAAACATAGAAGAAGAAAAAAAAACGGGCTCGAAGTCGCGGGTAACAGCTTTATACATATAAACCTTCCTCTTGAATCACTCTATCTATTAAAAAAACCGCATCAAAATCCGTTGTGTAGTTTTGAAGATATAAGCATACAAGGGGGGACATAGGGACAAAGAAAGCGACTTTATTTTATACTATGTAGTGATAGTGATAGTGATATACGTTTATCCGTTCACTAGTACCCATAGTACAAGTAGTAAGTAGTAGGTTTGCTTAGTTTGGGATAAGGCCAATAAAATGTTGCGTGAAATTTATTTAATTATTTATCCCTTATCCTTGATGAATCCGCCGCGAGCGCAGGAAAGTCAGAATGATTAAGAATAAAGTTATTTCTTACTAAATGCGATATATCATATGGACTAATATCACAATTGCAAAAAAAATATCCGTTCAAGCAAAAAAGATATATCCAAAAAGTATATTCTACTGCAAAAATGGCGTAAACAATATGTTATGATTCACGTGTTCTGACACAGAAATACAATACCTGGCAAACAGACGAGACTGATAGCTATGACACATCACTGTCTATGTCATATTTATTACAATTACTGACTGACTGCACAAATACTCTGATTTGGTGTAACTTAGAACATGCGGGCGGTAGGGCCTTGTGCTAGGTCCGTCCGGATCGCTACCACCATCTTACTCGCTAATCCTGCCGCTAAGTAGCAGTGCTTGCACTGCTGTGTTCCGTTGTGGAGAGTAAGACAGCCGGGGAAATTACGGGCACAAGAGGCATTTCATCTAAGTCCTCTAGGTTGGCAACGCATCTGCAATCCCTCCGGGGTTGCGGGTGTCTATGGGCAGTGGTGATCACTTACCATCAGGTGACCCACTTGCTCGTTTGCCTTCCTATTTATATTTTTTTTAAAAATATCGATTTTTATCCCAATATCAGATGTAAAAGAGTTGCAGGACAGTAAAACTTTGCAACAGAAAAAAAAACTGTATCATCAGGGATTTTTTTAAGCAACAAGGAAAATGCGGAGTAATCACCATTACTGTGTGCTTATGTCAAAACAAGTGGAGTTTTGCGGAAACCTTCATTATCAACACATCATGGCAAACCAGGCATATGGAATGCAAATGCATCGTCAACATAGAGGGCTAAAATGAAATGCCCCGATGTCAGTAGTATCTCCCGCTATCCTACGTTCCCTAATGTCGGAACATAATATTACAAGATGATCTATACCTACCTACGAGTACACGCTACTATTACCTAAGCAAATCTACTGTACGCCATCTAAGCCAGCCGCTAGCTTGTTGACTATTGTAACTCTTTAGATACTCTACGTACTAAAAATACTAAAATCACGGATTTATGTTATCATTTAAGTAAAATCTTAACGTGGTTATAGCACCATCACATCACCCAAGCCATTCGAAATGACAATGACGTCTTTACACCTCGTACGAACACACGCCTCGGGCAATCAAGTGAGGCCCTAAACCTTTATATAGACCAATAGAGGTTAATGGTGATCTGTACCCCGAAATAACTTGAAGGCGTCGTAAAGCACGATAATGTAGGCTTCGCGAGACTAATTAATTCGACTTTTATCTTAAATATACGAAATATAATCGATTTATTAGACAGAAATCTAACGATACAATAGGTTCATGGTTTTAGTGTAGTGTAAACATTGGTAACGTTGACCTTGCCTGATATCATACCAATTTCTCAATTGTGTCTTGGAGTTCGGACTACTTAGGACCAAGCGACTCTGCGACAGAGCAGCAGATAATGAATGTCAGAGTTTGCAGTGTTACTGACGCTATTGACACTTAGGATGTTAGGTTGTTGAACATACCTAAACATAGACAGTTGTGCACATAAAGATTTAACACCTGCAATATTATCCCATACCTATACCAACCAATAAAGATCCGAATTATAACCACATAGTTTTCATGAAAAGGAAAAACACTGTTTTCAGTCAGGTAAATCGCCGGCATAAATTGCAAAAGATCTAACTCAATCAAATCATTCTACCGCAGGAACTTAATCATGTATGACTTTTGCAAATTTCGCCGTCGAAATTATAACAAGCTTGTCAGATTAGTTCATTAAAGGGGTCAAACTACGAGGGTTTCAAGATGGAATACTGTATCTACTTCTCACCCCAACACATCTGACAGAAGACTCTTTCACTAGCTGATTCATAGCTGCATCACACTCCATCCAACGCCGTAACCTGTTTGTGTGAAAGAGACTTACGCTATCGATGAGCTGTTGTTTCTCCTGCAGTTGCGATTCCTGGTGCCGCAAGGTCGCTCGCTGCTTCTCTGCGGTGCTGCTGAGCCGTGAAAGTACTTCCTGGTCATGTTCTCTGGCTGGAGATGGCGGTGCGCTAGTACCTGGGAAGGAGTAAACGTATCATAGTATTAAATGCCGTTCTCCAAGACACTATAATGGACACAAAAAGCTTTCGTTTCAAATTTTTGTGTTGAAATAAGTCATTAAACTACTATTAAGAGGGTACTCGTCGTGAGCGTAATCGCGACTTATGGTGCGTAAACTATAAATTATTTTTGTAGTCAAAATAGTTAACGTCTGTACCTAGACTATAAGTCATTTGTTGCACCTACTAAACCACGCTTACAATAAAAACTAAGATTACATTTTTCTATAAGCGGCCGTAAAAACGTAACAGTAGAACGAAATTGCTATACCTTAGCCTGAAACGTGGGAACATGTGGAAGAAATGCCGTATTACGTAGTCTTGGGCCATTTAGTGTAATTTGGCAAGATTACATCGACGAAAACTTCACAGATTCGCTAATCAGTGGGCAGCAAGACACAGCCACGATATTTTACATTTTTAATTAAAGATGTCTCGATGTATCATTGTCTCTGAACTGTCTGAGAAAAGGAAGCCTCCGAAATTGTTCGAACCGGTTTACGCAACGCGCCGCACTCGACCTTTGCACTTATTCATTCTGTCGCTCCTTCTAGATTGGCAAGGATTCTAGGCAATTTATTTTCTGCCTCAACAGGGGCGCGAGGCATCTTGAACTTTTTTTTTCGCAGAGCTTCAATGTTGGTTTCATTTTAATTAAGCCATTATTATTTTTAACAACAGTACAATGTGTAACATTTGGAAGTATGAAGCACTATCCCTACCCCTATTTATTTAGAAACAAAGCTTCGGGATTCAACGTTGAATCTTTATAAAACGCAACAAAAGTCTGGATTCCTCCGATAGAGAAGACGTAGGTATAAGTCGCTATATTAAGTAAGTAAGTACTTTCGTCATAGGGTATATCGACTATTTCTTCTCCCGAAAAAATCCAAACTCCCACTGACTACGCAGAGCACAGTTTCTCTATTCGGCACAACTAATCGCCTTTACTACACTGCGGATTGTGGCGATTCTAATTGTAAAAATCACGCGTACATCAGACAGTAGGTATGCCTCGCGTTCAATTGTGTGAAATACGTCATCAGGGCAAGTGGACGCCACGCCACATCCGCGGAGTAGCCATTAAGCATTAACGAACAATTTTATTCCTGCACACCCCGTAGAACGTTTTCACAGTAAACGTCACATGATTTTCATTGACAATTCAATGAAACATCACTATGATATCTACTGTGAGAATGTTCCGGATCAGGAATCAATACGTTCCATAGTACTCGATCCGAGCTAAAGAGCGACAGTCTTAGGCACCGCTTCAATATACACAACTTTAGAGGCGTAGCCAGTTCAAAATGTTTAACGATATTGAAGTTACCAAACACAAGTAATTCTCGGTAATAGTTTCCTATGATGGCATCATAAATTTAATTTAGTAATTATTAGCATAATGTGCGCGTGGTCTGTTCCGCGGCGTGGGTGTAGGTGTAGGGCATACTTGTCACAAGGTTAAACTTGTACAAGGAAATTAAAGACTTTCGCTCTCTATGCTACGGTCCATTTTAGTTCGGGGGCTTTTAGGCTAGATTGGCAAACTCAGGTGGTGTTTGAAGAAGGTAATGTTATTGCCAAAGGCACTCCTGGTCTCATCGTGAAAGTGACGGGCGGTTAATTTTTACTAGTGCCGTTGAGAAAAGCTGTGTAAGAATTACTTGTAGACTATGACCTACTACTTGGACTAAAATACGATCGCGGAGCACGAAGAATTTCGTACAATGACCTGTCACTTGTGTGTCTCTGTCGATCGCGCGTAATTATTTGTCCTCGCTCTCGCACAGACGCGAAGACGGGATGAGAGACGGCAAATGTCCAAGCTAGTAGGGCGATATAATTTTCACACAAAGTTTATTAAAAACCAGATTTGATGACCGTGGTGCTATGCTGAAGCGTTTCAGTATAACATGATAGTCCCTTCAATGTGCAGGTTAATATAATACCATTAAACATCGGTGCTTGGTATAATAATTATCATCAGTATAAAATAGGTATCCTCTTAAAATATCCCTCAGGGACTCGAGTATCTCCAAGGACCTCTTACAAGATCAGATAAAGATGATACTGAGCACACCGATGCCAATGTTCTCTACAAGTGGCTACAGATTTCTTATATTTGTGATATCTGTCTAGTAAACCTTTTAACGATAACTTTCTAAGTAACATTTTACTTTACTTAACTCACCGTCACCTGGTGCATTAATCGTTCTCCTCAACCTCTTGTTCTCGTCCTGGAGTCTAGATACAGCCGTCACCAAGTCAGCTGACTCCGTCCTCCACTGCTCCTCGATCGCTTCGATTTCCTAAAACAAGAATAATTTTAAAATGACACTAAAATGACCATTTTGTCTTAGAATAAGGAATAAACTAGAAGACGCATTACACTCTTGAAAATTGCGACACGGCCAAGACATCAATACATCAAAACATATAGATAGATAAATTATTTATGTATGGCCTTCCATTAAAGTTTGTGAGCAAACAAAACATAGAATGTACCAGTGTTTTTCTTCCCGTGCAGGTGGTAACAGCCCATCGAGGGAATGGGCGAAAGTCATAGGAATCATGTTATAGTTATAGGCGATGCGGCTAGCGACCCATCACTATTTTGATTTCCTTTTCTTCCTGTACATGTAATTTCAAAATATGATATTACTCTCCTTGCGTGTAGTACTTATGACTTCAACAACGATTCCGTTTATTATATTCTAAAAAAATTGTATGATCAAAAGAGCTCGGTCTCGGTGCATTGATAACATTATCAAGGCACAAGGTGAATATACATAAATATCGGTCAAGGACTCTACTAATGATATTGACCTACATTTCTTCCATAAATTTATTACGAAGCAGGTTAATACCGATTTATCTAACCAATAATCTCATGAGAGCGAGCACGAATGGCTGCTGTTTATAATGCATGCAGGTAATTGGTAACTTTCGCTTTATTTATGTTTATACGCGATCGTGATTCATACATCTTTACGCTGTATCTATGAATGAGACAACAATGTATTCTAATTAATGCATACTAATCATTGCATAACTTAAGTAGATATGATAGTTAATTCGATGGCTCTAAAATATCCTGCTATACATATTAGACTAGCATAATAAACTTAAGGACATGAAGACGATGGTTGTAATAATTTCGTAGATAGGGAATAATGACGCAGAAAGATACGAAAGCTGACGCATGTTGATTGAGACATGTCGGGCGAATCAGCCAACCCGAGGGAAGCGATACATTACCATATAATATATTTTCATCCCTCTCTAACTTATAACTAAATCCGGAGCTCAAGTTGACCGACTGTAATTAGCCCAGCACCAACTTTGACAGACTTCAAATGTGAACAAAATTAAAATTATTAAATCGATTTGAAACCGAAAAGATATAGACGATCATAAGTATCAATCATAAGTTCATAAAAACCACCTCCAGACAGGGCTAGTCAGGAGCAATTTTCCTGTTTACCGAGTATATTTACATTTTTAAATTTACTCCGAAAAAACTGCACCTAATTTGAAATTATACAGTCGAATTAGTGAGTCAATCTAATCAGCATAAAAGGTATCATAAAGTGGAAATAGCACGCAAAGTTAGGACCTTATTCATAATTAACCCTTTCGGACTATATTCAGGCTTGTTGTTCCGTATTCTATAGGTATCGTATAAGTGTTATCTGGTGTTACATTTTGTTTGCATTATCTATGTTGAAGCGCCCTTTATTAATGGGGCATGAAAGGTCGACACCACTTGAATATCGGCAACGTTTGCTTTAGACACGTCGCATTCAAAGGACGACTACTAAACTAACAAATGAGGATAATAGGCATCAAACGTTGGATGCACTAAACTAAATGAAAAGATAATATAAGGCAAATTTCGTGGAAGGTACATGATAGCATTACAGTTCCTTGTGGAAGTCTTTGAGAGTTCAGAAGTCTGACTGATGATAGATAGCTATCTACGACGAGCAAGTTCATCAGAGAACATTTCCAAGTTGAGACGAATTGATAATATCCATCTCCGACTGAAAATTCTATCTGTGGAAACTTCAATTCATGCGATACCTTTTACTGACTTAGTTTCGGGCGAATCAAGAAAATTATCGGCTAGTATACAAACAAACATAATTCACATCTTTATCCCTTACGGGATAGACAGAACCTAACAACAGTGGACAAGAAGCCACGTTTAGCATGATTGTGGGTGTATAGGTGGAAAGAGGAATCAATATACTGATGGGTTGCTAGCCGCATCGCCTATAACTTGATTCCTATGCCCATTCCCTCGATGGGCTTTTACCATCTGCTCGGGAAGAGAAGCAATTGGTATATTCTATGTTTTTCTGTACTATTATACGTATGCGTAAATTGTGGCTGCAGCCATTCCTTCAACTCTTAACGATTGCGGTCTAGCTACCAATGCGGAAACACCCACAAATGTACTCTTACAAGGCCGGACAGAGACATTGCTTTAAGTACCTACTACAGTGACTTTCCCACATTCCATTGTAGGATGTGCACTGCATAGATCGCCTGGCTCCAGCCCAAATTTAAGGTTCACAACCAAGTTCTGTAAAATGTCTTCTTTAAATAACTGCAGTGCAGAGGGAAATATAAGCATTATTTGGCAGCGGGGCTATGCGACTAGTATTCTGGGAATATTTTCACACGCGGAGATTATTTTGTTTGTAGTTTTCATGATAATTTTTGAAGAACCTAACGCACTCGAGTTATTAGGCATGAAAATATACGTCGCTTTCGGCCAAGGTACCTTATATTTTCTAGTTCATTGTATGAACTTCCACCTGTAGGTTATCTATTAAAAATTTTACACAGCATTAGCATTACCTACACCTACCACCAAAAATTTTACAAATTGGTATCTAATGACTTGGTAAATCAACCTTTTGGCAAAGCCAGCCCCAAAGTCGACATTGCTGTATTTAATACTACCTTTACTTATATTTATTATTAATATTATTATAATCATGGGCAAAGTGGCTGGAAAAAGAGCTGTTGGGCGCAGGAAGAAATCTTGGCTGCGAAATATCCGTGAATGGACTGGAATCACAAGTGCAGCGGAGCTTTTCAACCTGGCCAGGGACCGTGTAAAGTATGCGGAGCTGACTGCCAACCTTCACTAGTTGGAGAGGCACCATAAGAAGAAGATTAATATTATTAAATTAAAAAGTAAAATACTGTTTACAAACAACAATTACAATAAATTAACCTTCACCAAACACAAACAAACAATTAATATGAATGAAACCACTGTTTCGCTAAACTGTCGGGACTGCAATGATCTGCTCTCATTGCTTTGTAGAATACCCATTCCATGTCCAAAACGAAACATAAGTTATGTACTTACTACCATGCCTCGCAACACAATACAGTAGAGACAGATAAAATCATTGTGATGTTTTAAATTGCAAATTTTTTCGATGTGAAGTGAGATAATGTAAAAATTATTAAAACTCTAAGATGAATAACTATTGCTCGTAGACGACCTTGACTGTTTCGGTAATATGCAAACTGGTTGTAGAAACATTATTTACACATAGAAAGGAAATTCATGTGACGACATAATTGTCATGATGTAATATATCACAGAACAGAGTAGTTGACAATCTCTATTATTTTTAACCGATTTCTGAAAAGAAGGAGGGTACTCAGTAGTGGCGTAACGTAGAATTTACGACGCCCGAGATAATGACAAAATTCACCGGCCCCCTATTCGTGAGACTGGGAAGAAACCACTTGTCTTGTTGTCGTTCTACTGCCGTCCCTGTAATGTACCGTCCGGGGCGGTGTGCCCCCCTAACCTCCCCAAGCAGCGAAACTTATTTATAACTCGTTTGTTTGAACTCAGCAAGTCTAAGTAAGGTTTAGTAAAACTTATTGAAGATCAGTAGAATAAAGGGCAAACCAATTTTTAACGTAGGTATGATGTTTTGCAAGTTAAAGTAAGATAGAGCTAAAGAAACAGGTTTTCCAACTGAACATGTTAAGGGAGAAGGAAGAGAATATACTGTGTTTACATATTTAGTAGCCAAACCTAGTTTTTGCCAAAAAGTAATATTTTCATTATGGGAGCAGCTAGCTATATTCATACATTTTTTACGTTAAGGGACCCAAAAAACCTTAAATATAAAAATCACCGACTTCTTAAAAAACACAGCATTTATTTGCATGTGCCCTTGTCACTGCTATTAGTGCTAGTGTAAGATAGTCTACAACCTGGATGTCATTCAAGGCAATCATTTCATTGAAAGTTACGGACCTATTGTGTATTAGAGTAATAAAATACAAAGTAACACATTGTCAGTTCTTAAACTAATTTTGAAAGCATTATATAAAAGCAAATTGAGTATTTATTTAAACTACCATAATAAAGAGTAGAAAATTCACAAATTATTCAACTGAATAGGTAGTTATAATATAAATTTGTTGCCATGCTTTTCTTCATAAATTTGACAGTTACTGTCAAAGTGTGTCACATAGTTACTGAGTCATTTTCAAAAAAAATGTACATAGTTAAGGGGTTAATCACAACAAAAATTAATTGATTCCTTTGTGTTACGACCGTTTCATCCTTATTCCATTGCAATAAGTGTGAAAATGTCGTAACACAGAGGAATCAATTAACTTTTGTTTTAATTAAGGCCCTTAACTATGTACATGTGTTTTGAAAACGACTCTACTATGAAAGACACATCCACATTTAATTCCTACTATTTATTGACCTACTCTATCTGTACACATATTAATTAAATTTGAAATTTAAGATGTCTGTTGTCCATGCATTTCAGGCATGTTTTCTCCATCAATCGGGGATATATAAATCCAAATAGCAATAGTTCAATTTCCATACACGATTGTGATCACTATTATATAAATTCTAGGCTACAATTTTATCTATTCAAATAGTTTAAATTTTTGTTGAAATAGATAATAGCAGCTTAAGATTAAGCCACACCGAAATTCAACAATAATATGAACAAGGAAAAACTTATAAGGCATGTTTACCACGGTTTATCTTATCTAGCACAACCTTCTTAAAATATGGCTTTGTCTATTAGGACCAATTCGGCAATGTCTAGTAAAGAATAGTTTTAAAACATATCATTGCAAAGTAAAAATTCAAACCTAACCTACCCGCTAGGCAACACTAATATTATAAGGAGGAAATATTTTATTGTTTGTTTGTTTGCATTGAAATAGACTCCGAAGCTACTGGACTATTTTAAAAATTCTTACACCATTAAAATCCTACTTAATCCAACGTTAAACATAGGCTACATTTAATTCTGCACACACAAAGTCGCAGCCAACAGCTAGTAGGATGTATGTCAACACGATAAATTTCTAGTTAACTAGTTAACCGTTGTTGAAAAGACATGGAGCTTAGGTTTTGCCAGTTAGAAATTACCTTTGTATACACGAAACTACCAGTTTGCTTACAAATCAATCAAATCGAAGTCAGTAATTGGTTGGTACTTAATAAATGACAAAATATTAGGCAAATTCTACATCACTACATAGTATAAAACAAAGTCGCTTTCCTGTCTGCATTTTTTTTAGATAGAGTGGTTAAAGAGGAGAGGAAGGTTTATATGTATAATAGTTGCATAATAGTTGCTTTTGCATTATTTCATTCATATAATAATAATAAATAAATAATATACTCTGGTCTGAAGAGAGACGAGCAAAGAGACTTTGTCAAAGCATACCATTATTGAGTTATTTGCAATTTCATTGAATAAAAATATATTTTATACTCACAAGCAAGCCACATAAAAAATTATGACATACATCAGGAAGACAATGTCATTCAAAAGATCATCCTTGGCAGACTACAATATATTCATGATTGCTATTGACTTTATTTATACAAAACAATAAAGTATGTGTGTTAAATATACATTTATCCAAACAATGTGACAGGTAAATAATCATTATAAATTTTAATGACAAAATATTTCCTATCGAAATTGCGTAATTGCAAATTCTAGTAGTAAATTTGTATGTTATGTTGAAATGTTTTGTTAACCGAAAGCAAAAGAAAACTTCAACAAAAACTTCCAACCTCATTTCTATTGCAAGCTCATAAGGGCAGTCAAGTCAGGTTCATCTCTGATGACGTCTCTGGCTCTTTGGTAGTAATAAATAGAGACGGAATCATAAATAACTGACACTTAAGATAACTGGGACTTAACAGAGTGGTGAAACAGGCCCTATGTTTATATTTTTGTTTTAGTGAGCCCTTAGTGGGAATATTTTATGAGTTAACCAATCATTTTTAATTGGAGTTTGATGTTCAAGTGTTTCCCGGATTAAAGCCAAATCATATACAACACCTGTTATAAAGACACAACATTACCGTGACATTGTATAATGTTAAAGGACTTGGTGAAATTGTAATGGGGCCCTTCTTGAATTCTACATGATTAATTTGAAGAAAACATAAAAAATAAAACAGACAAATATTCTGATCCCAAGATTTCAAGATAAACAACCAGTGTCTGAAGTGACTATTATTGATAATACATGAAGTGAAAGTTATAGATTACACAACTCATCATATGACTGGAGATCAACATTACCTTTCTAAAACGGAATTGCAGTAGCCGCAAAAGTAGTTGAGAACTACTCTAATATAAACAATTAGTATTGGCTCAAACAAAAACCACCAAGTGCACATGTAGAACAACAACAAGCCTCGGATTAGCATAAGCTGGCATTCAAGATAGTGAAGCCTGTTCGCGCCTAAGTTCAGTTAAATGAACTCATTGTTATGCCAAATTAAAGGCAATTATCCTCAAGACGCGCGCTACCGAACTGTGATGTCAATGTCGCGCAACACCGACTTCCACCACCTTCCATTTTCATACTTATAGCACTTTTGCAACTGCACCTAATGCAGGTGTCGAAACTACTGCCGTCCGAGCGCGCTACTGACCGCACGAATAAATTCGATCACCAATAACAGTGACCTCTAACACCTACCTTTTCGAAGCGTTGCCTGTATTCAGCCTTCTCGATCTTGTCGTTTTCCAACTGAGAAATCTTCGCCGTCAGCTCTTGTAGAGCTTGATTCTCCTTCTCGTTGCGGACAGCCAGGTTCTCCAGCAACTCCAGGGCGTTAATCACCTTCGGCAACAAAGCTGTCACTGCGTCAGCCCCGTATTTCTCTATTATAATTTCACATTCCTTCCCAATGTCCGATGCCAGGTCGTAAACGTCGACCACGGTGACTTCGTCGTCGAATTCCGGCATTTTGACGGAGTAGCGCCTGTGGTACGGCATCGAAATCACCTTGTTATCACTTCACAGCACCGCATAAAGGTAAACGTTCGAATAATTCACAGAAAAGTATCCACCTTTCGCAAATGCGCCATCATTACTGAAACGTCAAACAAATTTTACCAAGTGGTAGGGAGGAGCCGCGGTTGTGCCGTTGTGCGCGCGATAACGATGGTTATATTTTAGTTAATAACTCGTTATCGAATACGTTAAGAACTAATAAAACATTAGATGACAGACTGATTGTTTTGCAATAATTGATTATTTTTTATCCAGAACGACAATACTCAGTAACAAACTTATAAAATGAATTAATTACAACAAGGTTCCTAGGTTAAAGCATCTACTTTAAGTTGACGTCAACTTCAAATTATACGCGCACATTGACAGTTGGTATCATCCTGAGGCTCACGTATTTACCTTTTAGCATCAGCTGATCAGAAAGAAGCAGTTTTTTTAGCAGTACTTTTTCTATTTTATTTAATCTTAGTAAATTGATTGATTTGATTCTACGACGATTGATTGGCATCTACGACGTCGTAATATTGAAACCAACATGTTAATTTATGGCTGATTATATAAATAGGTAATTTACAAAATAAAATAACTTTAGTCTCATAAGAAAAAAGTTTGAATATTTAACTGTTCTACGTAATTTACGCTGTTAGATTAAAATAATTTTGATGCATACATCAAGTTTGTGATTATAGTGTCATGCTGGTCTGGGAACAAAGGAAAAACATAGAATGTACCAGTTGCTTCTCGTCCCGCGCAGACAGTAAAAGCCCATCGAGGGAATGGACGAAATTCTTAGGAATCATGTTATAGACGATGCGGCTAGCAAGCCATTACTATTTTGATTCCCCTTTCCACCTATATGCCTACAATCATGCTAAACGTGGCCTTTAGGTCTTGTTACCTTAGGCCCTGTCTACCCCGTAAGGGATATAAAGATAATTTTACTTCTAAAGATAGTTAAACACTATTAATAGGTACAGTTATATTAAATGCTTTGGGTAAAATTCATCTTAGACTGTACCTAATTAACATAATATATGAGAACCTTTTGACTCTGAAACAATATATTAAACCATTCAAAGATGCAAATGAGCGGGAACGGCTCTCCTTCTACAAACGTAGAGACAAACTCGTATTATTTCAGTTAACAAGATACCTATCTGATAAAAGGTCCAGTCGACATATGTTACAGTTTTCAACGTTGTTAAAATATCGATTATTAGCCTCCGCCACGCGAGAAGCAACAGTTGGGTCGCGTAAACAGGCGGGAACGCGCGACTTTCCCGCGCTGCGTAAATAATAATAATATTGTTTAATTTTTTTTTATCGCGATGAACATACAGAGCAAAGCTAATAAGTTTGTGTGCCCGAACGACAGGCAGCTATCCCTCAGAGCCAAGTAAGTGAATTGAGACGCGAAGTTTTCCATATGATTCGAGTTTTGTTTATTTTCTTCAGCGTGCAAAGTTTCATGCAACTTGTCATGTTTTTGTTGGAATAACAATGTTTTTAGAATACAATACAATACAATATCTCTTTATTGAACACCACATATAACAACCAAAACAGAAAAAAGGTATACAGAATATTACAAGGTAACAATAGGCGGCCTTATCGCTACAGAGCGATCTCTACCAGGCAACCATAAAGAAGAATAAGAGAAGGGAAAATGTTTTATTACTCCATAGCAAGGAGATAAAACATTGTCTTTGAATTTAGTAGGGTATACATCATCACTACATATTATAAAACAAAGTCGCTTTTTCTGTCCCCAAATCCGTATGTATGCTTATTTATATCTTCAAAAATACACAACGGATTTTGATGCGGTTTTTTTTTAATAGATAGAGTGATTCAAGAGGAAGGTTTATAATGTACAATACATGCATGATATACCGTGCGAAGCCGGGGCGGGTCGCTAGTAATGTATATATGAAACGTGAGTACCTATTATTAAAGGCCTAACATAAAAATTAGGTTCAACACTTAAGTATCAGCACTGAGATTACAAGCAGTGATGATTATAATACGCGTCAATTTTATGTTATATATTTCTAATGTAAAAATTAACCGTTGAAAGACTGTACAATATTTATTGAGTATCACAGAATTTAACACAAAATAAACGCAGTATCGCCTATAAATTTAAAATTAAAAAACCTCCACGCACAAACGACTGGATCAATTTTTACTTAGCATGGCTAAGAATCACTGCAAAGAAACTGGCTTTCGAACGAAAAAAGCCGCATCGAAATCGGTCCATCCGCTAGAGAGAGAGAGAGATATAGAGAGAGAGATCGACGTTAAACTTTTAACACCCTCTTTTTGCGTCGTTCGGGGTTTAAAAGACAGTCTCTTCCAGACAACTTATTTTTTTATTTTTTATATATAAGAGGGGGCAAACGAGCAGACGGATCACCTGATGGAAAGTAATCACCATCGTCCAGGGATACCTGCAAGACTAATCAAATAGGGGCTGTTCAAATAGAGAGATAAATATCAGCTACGGATATAAACAGATTATAGAAGATGATAAAACAGGCAGGACAAACGTCAGCATTAACGTCATAAGTATTAAACTAAAATAACATATATCAGTATTAAGAACATAATAGTTAGTCTGATATAAATCAAAAAGCACTTGGCCTGTGCTGTACGTACGATCGTACGTTTATTTTTTAAATAAAAAAAAACATAAATACACATTGAAAGACCAAGTCTCCCATGCTGATCTGGGAGCAAATGAAAAACATAGAATGTACCAGTTGCTTCTCGTCCCGCGCAGATGGTAAAAGTCCATCGAGGGAATGGGCGAAATTCTTAGGAATCCGGTTATATGCGATGCGGCTATAGCAGCCCATCACTATTTTGTGTCCCGTTTCCACCTATACACCTCCAATCATGCTAAACGTGGCCTTTAGGTCTTGTTACCTCAGGCTTTGTCTACCACGTAAGGGATATAGACGTGATTCAATATGTGTGTATGTGTATGTAAGAAAAGTCACTAAATCCTTGAAAGTATGTATGTATGTATGTATAACTCTTTATTGTACATAAAACACAAGAAAAAGATGAATACAGGATAACACACATGCACAAAGGCGAACTTATCCCTAAAAGGGATCTCTTCCAGTTAACCTTTGAACGATTGACAGGACATAAGTATTAGGCAAGAGTAGACACACAGAAAAAGTAAAAGAACCGATCGAAACTCAAAATAATCCTAAATGACTAACTCAACTAATGAAAGTTCAACTTATCAGCTTCTGGAATATTTTAGGAATGTCTTTGCCATCCTGTGTATACTAATATTAAACTATATTTTGTGAACATATTCACACGTACATATCTTGGATTCGACATAATTTCACAATAATTATAAATAGGTGCTAAATACTACTAAGAAAAACACCCAAAAAAAATGTTACATTTAATTCCAGTTGCTTTCGCAAAGCAAAATCTACAGGGTGATAAATTACAACCGGCATTGACAGCGATCGACGAGGCGGCTAATGATAAATTTGCCAATGTCACCGAGCAACGGACCCTGGGATATCGAGTTACGTTCCTAACAATGGAAGGCTCCTTATTTACCCTCTTTATAAAGGTACTCGGGCCGAAGGACTCATTGATTATTAGGTACCTACTTCGGACAGTTGTGGTGATTTGGGTTATGTAGCACTACACGTGTATGTATTTAATTAATGTGTGGACAATTAATAGTTTGAGCACGTAACAACTGGTTTTTGAATCTGAAACATGCAAAATCTGCAAAATTCTAAAGACGGTATTTTTTCAGTATTTTCATTCTCCATCATTTAAAATTTTGTTCGAAATAGTTATTTCAATTGCAAAGAATGTCATTTCGTAACGAAACCGTTACTTTTAGTGCGGTTTCTTGAGCCAGGAAATATATCTACCAGCTAATATTTTAACTAGTTTTAAATTCAGTAATGTTTTAAATAATTGCTGTCAAAGTTCAGCAGGCACTCTTTTAACCAGGTATACCTTTAACATCTATTTAAACACTAACTTATGCCTTCAATATCGTCCGCGAACCATGGTTCATTTTAGCAGTTTCAAACACAAAAAACAACCAAAAAAACGAATTACAATACCACACTATTAAATTAGTGAAGACATAAAAGAAACTCCTGTCCTAAAGTCACTTTAACAATTCTCACTGACCTGTAGTTAACATAAATACTAAATAGGACTTAGAGCAAAGAACGGATACGGATAATAGTAACAAGTTAGATAGCTTAAGAAAATGAAACAAACTGCAGAAAGTAACTAACTAGACTTGGTAGCCTTATTTATTAGTTTAGTATTACTTCTAAGACCAAGTAGGTACCCAACTCGGTTTCCTCTTCATCAAATATTTATCTATGCTCAATTAACTTCAATTAAGGCAGCTAAACGTTATCATAAAATTAATTGAAACAGTCTGGTGTGATGAATTAAAATTTGATCTAAATTTCACTTGCCACAAGGGTGCTTTTGGTTTTAGTATTATCCCTACTTCTCTACTAATATTATAAATGCGAAAGTAACTCTGTCTGTCTGTTTGTTACGGTTTCACGCCTGAACCACTGAACTGATTTTAATGACATTTGTAACTTGTATTATACTTACTTTAAAAAAATGCATACCGTAACGTTATTTGTCATTAATTACTTGTTTGGTTACTGTCGTTTGTTACCTAAATAAAATTAAAATGGGTCACTTCACTAATTGCTTTTTTAAATGGCCATAGCACTGCAATGCCTTTTTTCAGAACCATAGATAAAACAAAGCGCGCATAAATATACAACCTCGGCCTTGCACCGCATGACATCGGTCGTTTATCGCGTTTACGTTTGTCATATCCGCTTCCGCTAGCTTTAAGTATATCGCGTTTGAACGTTCATGTCTGGTACATTTAATTTTATCCTATTTTATATTTTATATATCTTCCATGCTGGTCTGGGAGCAAAGAAAAAACATAGAATGTACCAGTTGCTTCTCTTCCCGCGCTGATGGTAAAAGCCCATCGAGGGAGTGGGCCAAATCTTTGGGATCATGTTATATAGGCGATGTGGCTAGCAACCCATCACTGTTTTGATTCCCCTTTCAATCCATACGCCCACAGTCATGCTAGGTGGTCTTTAGGTTTGGTTACCTTTAGCTCTGTCTACCCCGTAAGGGATAAAGACGTGATTTATGTATGTATGTATGTATGTATTTATATAATAAATGCTTAACTTCATAAATGTGTCTGTTCGTGTATTAGTATATTTGTCACCCTTTCACTTTAAAGCAGTTAGACTGATTTGGATTAACACATTATTTTGCTTTTATCGCAAAAAACGCGTGGCGCCCGTTGGATAGCCACGAATTGCAGGCGAAGTCGCAGGCAACTGCTGACCCTTAAATTCATTTTACATTATTAATTGAAATCTTCAAATTCTCATTAGGAATGAGGAAGGAAACAGGCGGTAACAATAAAGTAATTATAAAATAATAATGTTGTGAGGAACGGCCACAATGCCTGCAATAGAGAAATATCTAAGCAGAAATAGAGCCTGGGGACCATAGTCCGAAGGAAGAGAGTTGGATGTTGTATTTATGCAGCCGCGTTTAGAAACTATGTTGGCGCGATGTAGAACATTGGACGTCACCAGTGCTAGCTACTCGTGCGTCGTAGCACTTAATGTAGGTGAAAAACTTAAGTGGTATGTGTGAGTAATGTGTGCGAATAGACAAATTGACTTTTTTTTTTACTCCAAATATTCCGCCTTGGAGTCCGGTATAAAGTCGTTACTTATACCGGTCGCCGTCGAGACAGCGGGTCCCTGGGGCTCGGAGGCAAAGAGCTAGTCAGGGAGCTGGGCCGCAGACTCAGAGAAGGGGGTGCGATCCCCGCTCTGGTTCGTGGCTGGTTCAAAGGGTTTCCATTGCAGTTCAAAGAGGAAACGCGGCCAGCATAATGGGAACCTTTGAACCAGGCACGAAGCGGGGGCATTTTTAGGTCAGTTTTTAATCATTTTTAACATACTTTAATTTTCATTAAATAAATTTTCCTAGTTTTAATTGACTTTCCGAATTACAAAAATGACTTAAGTCCCATATCAGTTCTGTACACTATTACATACAACAGGTCATTTATTTAAAATTTTCACGTATGCCTAGTCGATGGCGCTAGGATTCGAAGGTTAACGGAAGAAATCCCTTTTAGGGTCAGGTATGTGCATTTGCTTAGTCCTGTATTCACTGTTTTCATGTCTTATATGTACAATAAAGAGTTACATATACATACACACTTACATCATAACTGCATGCATATACCTACATATTGAAAAAATACTACTATTAGTAGTTACAATACCTACGTCTGCCCGGAGGGGATCTCTCGTGACCGCGCCCCACATTTTTTTAAACAAAATAAGCTTACGTTTGAAAAAGACATGCCTGAGGTATCGAGGGGTTGATCTCGACCAAATTGGCATCACCCCATTGGGAAACAGCAGTCGAGCTCACCTTCTCGATCATCGACTCCCTGAAAGATTGTACCTTTGACTCAGACTTGGCATCTGACAAGTACCTCTCGGAGACTGTGCTTCATCTGCATAACCAATTTTTTTTTTTAATTTTTTCATGACTTTTGGATCCTAAGTCCTTCAGTCGGAGTCTTATTTATAGATAGATACTGGGTGTTACCAGCATTCTACTCTATTCTATTCTCCCTTAATGGCGGCCGTAAGGCTTGGGCCAATGTCAGTTTAAATGACAGGTGTGCGTGCGGTTGATTCTGTCCACGCCAACGAGTAAGCAACAGCAAGGAAATAATTTTGCAACTAAACCCCTTTTCGGCTGAGTGCTGATGTGGAGTTTGTACCTTTGATTCAGACTTCGCATCTGACAAGTATCTCTCGGAGACTGTGCTGTCATCTGCATACCCAAAGATACTGGGTGTTATAGCTTGTTTCATTTAAAATGACGAAAAGTACTTAAAACCGACGTCTATTGTTTAATTGTTAACTTCAAATGGGGTTGTAAAACCATTAGCGTTGGGTCTAAAGTATACCGTGAACAAACAATCTTGATTAGATAGCCCAAACCCTCCAATACACGGAGGAGGCCTATGCCACGAGGCACGCCGAATTACGCGACAATTTAATAATAATAATAAAATAAAAACAACAACAACATACTTACTGAAATTGTAGCGAATTCGGAATAAAAAAAGGCTATAATAATAATAATATGTAATATGTATATGTGTTGATTTTTAGTGTAAGTATTAATAATCATATTTTAAATAAAATTTAAAATATTTCATTTCAAAGATCAAGAAGGGTTGAGCTACTCCAGTACACCTACCATACTTCGGTCAGTTTTATTACGCCTCTTTGTTATTTTTTCCTTTCATATTCAGCAACAAAAGAAGTTGTAAAATCCCGCGTTAATTGCATTTTCGTCATTTTAAAAGAAACAAACCATACCAGCATTAATTCACAATAAGTAGAGTTTACAAGCTGACATTAAGTTTCTTCTTCCTATAAGTACCTTCACTTTCATTATCCAAAATATCTCAACACCTACCTACACCTACGTACTTATATTTATGTACATACTTGTAAACAACACCTACACGTGCTGCCCACGAACACGCGATAACCGATAACATAGTTATATCAATCAACTGTTGTTTCATTGATTCATTTCAACCCAGTAGGTAAGCGAACTCAAGGCGGCTAAAAACTGAAGCCGAGAAAGTTAAGCACAATTAACACTAATTAATAACTCACGTATGTACCCAGCCCAAAGAAAGCCCCAGGAAATTCCATCATCACCATCATCATCATCATCATCACTATCATCATCACTATCACTATCACTATCACTTTACTACATATTATAAAACAAAGTCACTTTTTCTGTCCCCATGTCCCGATGTACGCTTATATCTTCAAAACGACACAACGGATTTTGATGCGGTTTTTTTAATAGATAGAGTGATTCAAGAGGAAGGTTTATATGTATAGTAGGTACATGCACAATATACCGTGCGAAGCCGGGCGGGTCGCTAGTAATCTATATAAATAAAAATGAATGTTGCTAAGCGCAAAGCTCGAGAACGGCTGGACTGATTCGTTTTTTTTTCAATGTGTTCCTTAATTTCCACGAAATGTTTTTATATCATCACATAGTATAAAACAAAGTCGCTTTCTCTGTCCCTATATCCCTATGTCCCTTGTACGATTATATCTTCAAAACTACGCAACGGATTTTGATGCGGTTTTTTTTAATAGATAGAGTGATTTAAGAGGAAGGTTTTTATGTATAATTCTACGCAGACGAAGTCACGGGCAGAAGCTAGTATTAATTAAACTGAACGGGGGCGAAGCCGAGGGGAAACAGGTAGTTAATAATATGTTTCTTCATTGAAATTTAGCCATGTTAATTTTAGACCCTTTTCGTCACAATCACAGTATAACCGAGTAAGAAATCTACAAACAACGCTTCAAATTTGCGGTCTCAAGCGTGTACACACGCTCTTACTCGATCTTCTATTAGATAACAAGGAAAGCAAACTCGAGCAAGTGTTACCCTGGTGGTAAATGATTACTAATAACCACTGTCCATGGACATCTGTAACACCGGAGCAATGACAGCTTTGTTGCCAGCCTAGAAAGCTAAATACCTTATGTGCCAGTAATTTCACCAGCTATCCTACTCTCCACACAGGAACACAGATCAGTGCACAGATAACACAATCACTGTTGTTTGGCGGCAGTATTATTAGCGAATAAGATGGTGACCGCAATGCCAACGAACCCTGCACAAGATTCTAGCTCTCTTGAATTTATTAAGTAACTGCGTTACTTCTGTTGGTAGATGGTTTACTGGATTTGCACTGTATTTTTATCGTGAAAATGCCTGTGTTTTGATGGATGAAAAGAACGGCTAAATGTATGAGCAGCTCTATCCATCACTTGGGCTTTTCTGATGAAATTACCTTTTGCGGTAAGGATAAAATGGCGGTTTTGATATCTGCTGTTTCTACCTGGTCCTGCCTTTACTATTCAATTGGGATTGCATGTACAAAAATGATGACGTGACAATCCTTAGAACATAAATTCAAAAATGGGCAATACCCAGTTTGAGGTCAATTTGTATTGGTTACTTACATAGACAGAAAGACATAAAAAAAGTTTGATTTTTAGTACACACACACATATACACAAGTCACGTCTCTATCCCTTACGGGGTAAACAGAGCCTAGGGTAACAAGACCTACAGGCCACATATAGCAAGATTGTGGGTGGATAGATCGAAAATGGAATCAAAATAGTGATGAGTTGCTAGCCGCATCGCCTATAATATGATTCCTATGTTTTTCGCACATTCCCTCGATGGGCTTTTACCATCTGCGCGGGAAGAGAAGCAACCGGTTCATTCTAGGTTTTTTCTTTGCTCCCAGACCAGCATGGAAGCCTTTTATGAAGATTTTTAGTATTTGTTGTTATCGCGGCACCAATACATCATCTGTGAAAATGTCAACTCTATAGCTACCACTGTTCATGAGATACAGCCTGGTTACAGACAGACAGACGGACAGTGGAGTCTTCGTAATAGGATCCCGTTTATACCTTTTAGGTACGGAACCCTAAAAATTTGCTTGAATTCGTACTCTACTTTCAGTGCAAAAATAATACCACATCTAGAAAATATTCAGATTAGCAACGGAATTGAGGATGTCATCGATTTGAAAGTGATATCGTTTGAGCTGAGCTGACAGGTCAATTAGCGACCCCTCCCCCCTCGCCTCTAACCCACGTTCTGCCCGATGTGTTGGCGAGTTCGTAACTTTATAATTTGAATTTTCATTTCATCGCGTATAGATGCTTGTGCTTCTAGTTATTATTAGTTGGAATTGATAAATCGATCTAGCTAAGTTTCATTTTTAGAAAACGTCCCAAATAAAATACCAGTGGCCCGATTTTTTAAAGCATATCACTCGAAAGTGGTATAAATCTGGTTAGGTATATCTTCAAAACCACAGCTCTAATCAAATTTTTGACTAGTTCACAAGATGAGTAAGTATCTTCTAAGCTACTCGTATTATAAATTCAGCCCAATTTTTCACCATTTTCGAGTGGTACTTTCACACATGTGCTTTCAAAAATCGCCCCCCAGGTACCATATTATTTTATGATTTGATAGTGTGATCTTCTGATCATGTATAAGTCGTCTTTCTAGACGCGGACCAACAGAATTTGGCAAGACCACGACACTCGAAATCACAATAACATTCATTATTTTATGTTCCTAAATTACCAGTAAATAAGCCTTGTGGCAAAATACTCGGGTACAAACGAATTATCTAAAACTAACCTAACAGAGAGCTCCTCTTTAGAGTTCTTTAAAGCCCCTGTTCATTATGACTTCAAACGATTTCATTAAGCCACTCTCCCCTGAGGTGTAAGGGGTCTAAGCAAGGGTCAAGGGCGACTGCGGAGATGTTTGTATCTTTGAGATAAATAGAAATTTGATAACAGAAACAAGTGGCAAAATATTGTTGTTTCCCTAATACTGCTGGTCATGAAGCACGATGACAAGAAAATTATTTTTACATCTAAAGATTAAATCTGATCTTCATCTGAAGATTTTATCTGGGTCCCACTGAAAAACAGCGTTGCGGCTTGCCGTGACATTAAGCTGAGTGGGGTCCATTTTACACCATATCGGTACTATTCGTTAGTATATTGTATTTCTCCTTGTTTTATATCTACGTGTATCGAATGTGTGTAAATAAATGTTTCTCTTTCTTTCTATCTTTCCTTTTAAATCGGTACTGATGTCGTGCAAATCCTTTTCCATCGTATTATATCGGAAATGTTCGAATTTGTATGGTATTTGTCATGCTAGGTACTTCAGTCAGACTTCATATACGCGTCGGCATCATTCAGAAGTAATGTATGTACGCATGTATAATAATTGTACATTAAACACATAAAAAAGAGGAATACCGGAGAACACAAATTTACAAAGGCGAATTTATTCCTAAAAGGGATTTCGTCCAGTTAACCTTAGAACGATTGACAGGACAGCAAGAGAACACTCAGAAAAGTAAAAGAATCGATCGAAACCTAAAATCCTAACAGCCGTATTCATAAAAAGTTAGAGGCTCGCTACAGGCTCGCTATAGGACTGATGCAAAAAAACGTGATTCATAAACGTCTGTTAGCGCTAATCAGTCCATCAAGGCTCTGTTAAGTAGTCCCTAAGTTAGAGGACCGTGGACCCTCCTTTATCTCTCTGCTAACTCACAAAATGGCCGCCAAAAATGTGAACAGCTGATTTTGACAAGAGTAAAACCATACCCAAGAGAAGATTTTTAACGAAGGGATTATAAAGTGGGTTTTGTTCTTCCTTATAATTGGGTATTTAGTATGATACGTGTATAATAATAAAGGTACCTATAAGAAATAAAATTAAGATTATTAACATAGTTACGGATTTTTGCACTTACAACATTAGGAACATGTACCTAGTTATAATTCTTCCATGCTGGTCTGGGAGCAAAGAAAAAACATAGAATATACCAGTTGCTTCTCGCGCAGATGGTAAAAGCCCATCGAGGGAATGGGCGAAAATCATAGGAATCATGTTATAGGCGATGAGGCTAGCAACCCATCACTATTTTGGTTTCATTTTTCACCTATACTATACGCCCGCAATCTTGCTAAATGTGGCCTATAAGGTATCTGTTACCTCCGGCTCCGTCTACCCCGTAAGGGATAAAGACGTGATTTGTGTATGTGTATGTATGTATGTAGTTATAAAACCAGCGCCATGGCTGAAGAATTTCAGACATCGGCATATGCTGAGTGCATCCATTTTGGTGCCCTGTTAATTAATATTTTATATTGCATTATTAATTTAAGATAATTTTAGGTTAACTGGTAGAGATCCCTTTAAGGGATAAGTTCGCCTTTGTACAATATAACTGTATTGTAAACTTTTATCTGTAAATGTTTTATGTGCAATAATACATAAGTACCTACATACTTTTTTTACACCACTTAAATTTATTATATTCTATTCTATCAATAAGTGCAATTCCACCAACCTGGGCTCAACAGATTTACCTTACTTGAGTCAAAGGAAGACTTCGGGGCGTCTCGTACGGTAGAAACCGTTCATAAGCATTAGAGTCGCCAATGGCAATCATGTATGTAACAGTAGCAGCATTAATACCTATTTAATTCATTCATTTATTACGTTTCTTGTAATATAAAAATAAGTATAATTTAGAAAGAAGCTTTATTTTCATCAAAGTATAAAACACAATAAGGTACCTACCTATACAAAAGTATGCTGCTGGATGTATGTATAAAGCTAACTTTAAAATTGTCTACACTTTTACTTTTGAAGAAAAATTTGTGTTCATACACCTGTAACCTTTTATTTATAATATTTTCTAGCATAACATGTTTCATTTATTTATTTTTATCTGCAATTTTGCTTACTTATTAAAGTTGACAGAGAAAATTACATTAAAAAATTATAAGTAGGTAAAAGAAACTTCATGTCATGACATATAAAAATACATTTATTTTAGAAATTTACAAAATAAATAGATTTGCTAGGCTTCTTGCTTTGCTGCAGCCCACCACTCAAAATAGGTGCAGTTTATAGTCCTAGAGATGCGGAAAACAGCCTGTTACAACATAACATAACAATATAACATATCTATACCTAGGCCTAACACAATATCATAATTAGAATTGAAGTAATTTACTTTTCTTTTCTTAGTTTTAAAGCGTGAAAACATAACTTCCTGAGCAGGCCGAGCATGTGGGGTTAGGGAAGGTTCCACGGCAGGGTCGGCAGGTGGTGTGGCTTCTTAGATTTGCACTACTGGAACACTGGTAATAGGCACTACTGGAACACTGGTACTGAGCACTACTGGAGCCGTCAGAATCTGAAGAAAAAAAAGTTGTTTAATTAAAATATATTTTGAGCTGACATAGGTACTTTTGTTTTTAACTTAATCTACCATGGGCATACCCTGCATTTTTAAGGGGTGGGGCAGCATAAATAAGACATAATATTTTTTTTCATTATGCCTAAATATTTTTAGCTTCGGGTCAGAGAGCCGGGTGCAACAAATGGCCCACCCTGCCTTACCAAGGGTATTATCTATAAGTAAGCTTATCTAAACTTCCTTAGAACACATCTTATTTTTTAGAACTGTGTGAGCGAGCAGGTACTAAATTCTCATTGGGTGCATTCACCTGATTGAAGCCTTTTATTGTTAAGATAACTTGACTGATTGACTAACATTGATTTTACAGATATCAAAGGGATACAAAGTGGGATAGATATTCTTTTGGGGCATAATCTCATCAACAGTTATCTAACAGGTCAAATTAAATTACATATTTGTTTTGTTCACTGTTAAAACTTGTTATTTCCTGCATGAAACTTTAGGCACTTTAAAGAAGAAAACATAAGTATGAAAATAACGATTAGTATACTATTTAGACAGGTAAACAACCTCGGACGGATACCTATGTTTAAAGCACGATTATCTAAATTATATTGACTTATTCACATGATTTTAAATACTAACCTAGGTACCAATACTGTCTTCATGCACAGCCCTTCCTCATTGAACTTTAGGTTGCTACCTACGCTTGCAGGACGGCTGTTTATCAGGATTATGATAAGTAGCATTAACAACGGATAAAACGATTCACAGCAACATTTTTTTTATTGACAACAGTACTTAAAACTTGAACTCGCTCGCTACCCACACACACACACACCCAGCTAACTCCTTAATACTTTAGAAAGCAGTTTTATTATGTAGTTTATATAAATGATATTGCTTGTTGATAATTTATCAAGTACTTATGCAACAGAACTTCATAGGCCTTATAGAACTAATAATATTATTTTACTGTAGGTATATCTATCTATAGTTACGTCAAATTGAAAACGTCAAGGTGTCAACATTTACCACTTCAATACGTAGATACGTTCAGATACTACGACTTCTCACGTCGGTTAATACAAATCACTTAATGCAATACAATTTTTGTTTAATACGATCCTGAAATATATCATGATATTGATGATGTGATGGCCCAAGCTTTATACCTAGGTATTTCAAACTGAAACTTGTGGACATTTTCAGCATTAAAACAAAAGTGAAATATAAAAAATATATAACCAAATCATACCAACCTGATTTATAAAGTCCGAATCAAACTCGTTGTTGTCAGTTTCGAACTCTTGCGGCAACCAGGCTCTTTCTTATAGAGTTCGAAGAAATGGGTTCTTCTCGCGGAGGCAGGCTACCTCCGGTCTCAAATCGCGCTTTTCTCTCGGTGCTAACTAGCCGTTTCTCAGCGGATTTGAGAGTTCTGCACTGATTTTTAAATTGCGCGACAGATCGGAAAGAAAGTTTGATTTTCTTACTTTATCCTCCGCTGTCCAATTATCACTCCTTTTTTGTAGTATTCATTATATAATGTAGTTCCCTTGTGTAGTGTACCTAACTTTGCAAAAGCGGTTTGCAGTTTCCCGCATTAATTCGCTGTCATTTTTTTTTTAATTCACGTTTGGGCCATTTTTTGTCTATGATTTGTCAATATCGGCAACATAACGCGTCTAATCAACCTATTAGCAGCTCATTAGTTAGCAGACTGCTAGCAAGCGTTTATGAATCACACTTCTTAACAATCGTCCAATAAGCTTAATCAGTCTGTTAACTAACAGACTGATCAAGCCTCAATTAAGGAATTTTTATGAATACGGCTGTAAATGCCTAAATTTTTAATAATCTATAATATAAAATGAATCGCTGCATGTGTTGCTAAGCGCAAATCTCGAGAGCTGAACCGACTTCGCTAATTCTTTTTTTAGAATATACCTTGAAGTACGAGGATGGATCTTACGGAGAAAACTTAAAAAATTAAGAGAAGTTCGCCTGGTGCTTAATTAATATCTTACACTACGTAGCTGTAGTGTAAGATATTAATCAAACTACACATAATAGAATCAATAATCGTGTGTTCACGATGGGAAGGATTATTCACTACGTCTGTGGCTGTAAAATCATTAGGTACCTACATTATTATCAAGTAATTAGTTCCTAGTTAACTGACTGAACTAAGTTTTGTAATTAAGCCACGATCGGAACTTCTGAAATTAGTAGGTAGATAGGTAAACCGCAAACTAAGTAGAAAGCAAAGGCTTCGGATAAGATGCGTGGAGACGACTTTAATACTGAGTTGCTCCCTAACTTTGAAAAGTAAACAATAATAGTACATTTCGATGCTAGTGCGTCAAATCAGTACAAAGCAATACAGAAACGAAAAACAAAGTAGACAATAGGCGGTCTTATCGCTTAATAGCGATCTGTACCAGACAACCAATATCTAAGACTGAGAAATAAGTCGAAAAAATTATTTCGCAAAATTATTTCGTTCGATAACTTATCATTTCACTGAACATCATCACTTCTAAACTTTTTTACCTATAAGAAAGCTGTTCTCTAATAAACACTTAGGTACTACTTTTTAACCCAATAATGTATAAGGCACAAATGACGCAATAGCGGGCAACAGCTAAGAAGTCTAAAATACATCAAACATTGTGAGCAGATGAAGAACCCCTCCCACCCCCTTAAAAGTCGATTAAAATATGACAGAAACGGCATTCGCCTCATCAATAAAAACTTGCATACAAAGTGGATCGTAATCGGATTCCTACGCCACGAGGAAAGCGTGACGTCACTTAGGGGTCACTATTAGAAGAACCTTGAATCTTCCTCCGGGAGTTCTCACAATACTGCTAGCCCTGACTGCTATTTTGGTCACTGTCTCTTTAGCAAGGTCACTGTTTAACGACTCGGATAAAGCTCAAGTAAGTAGTTAGCTACATGTTGTTTATGTATGTATATATACATAAAACACAAGAAAAAGATGAATACAGGACAACACACATGCACAAAGGCGAACTGATCCCTAAAAGGAATCTCTTCCAGTTAACCTTTGAACGATTGTGTGACGGATGAGTGGTGCGTGCGTGTGTGTGTGTGTGTGTGTGTATATACCAAAATTGTCTTGTGTGGTATGGAATGGTTTTGCAACGATCCCATGTAGCCCACACATACATGATGTCTTAAGCGCGTATCGGCTTCGCGCGGCAAACCATCGAACATAGGCTCGCGCGGCAACCGTGCACTATGGATACTGTGCGGCAACTCGATCATTGGCACGCTCGGACGTGCCGCGCGACGAACTAGTGCCTATTGGTTTTTGACGGCAGGGCAAAGGACTGTCAGTGCGTTTTGCGCGGGAAGTTGGGACGGATTTCTGTATTTCTCGGTTGATGGATCGTTACCAGCGACTTGTGCGCTAAAAATGGCTCGCAAGACAAAAGACAAAACATAGGTTTGCCGCGATCGAACAATGCTCGCGCGGCGGCAGCGCGAAGTCGTTACGCAGCTTTAGATACTTTTGGCACATTGGCTTACAGACTACCAATATCTCACTGTATTACAATTGATTAATTTATGTTAAATTACAAAGGTGAAATGTCTCCGTGTTCTGTAATTAACACACGTATGTATTGTAATTGATTTGAAAGCTCCGGCTTCCTTGTAAGAGCGAGGTGTTGGGAGGCATCGTGATTAGTATTGACTGTCCCCCATCTTTGAGCTCTCGACCCGAGGCCTGATTTTTAACCCCCGACCCAAAAAGCTGTATGCTAAGCTTGATGTCTGTGTGTGTGTGTACCTATCTGTCTGTGGCATCGTAGCTATCCAGCGAACGGACCGATTTCGATGCGGTTCTTTTAAGTAGAAAGCTTTTGTTGCGGTGGTTCTTAGCCGTGTTTGTCTGTCAACTGTCAAAATGAACCCGATGGCGATTGCGAGCGAGTTAGGTAATAATTAAGCCTACTGGTTTCCCGTTTTCTAATTGTCGATAGCTAAGCTACAGAAGCATTTTTCCACGAAGGTTAAAAATCAATAGTTACATGCATTGCAGCTTTTTAAAGGGAAGTTATGTTTGATACGATATCTTAAGCCGATAGGGCAGATAACATTGCAATTACGTCAACAACTACAATCGATTCCGTTGATTAGTATCGACTACTCGTAGCGTTGCACCGTCTAACTTGCCTATCGATACGGTAAAAGCTTTCGTCGAACTTTCTGATGTGACGTCCGCTTGGCGTGATTTTATGTTAAGTCCGTGAGCTCTTACCCCCTCATTTATAAACGCTCTATAAGCTTCTGCTTAGCAATCATTTGTCCTCATCTGTGAAAGGCAAATGTCAAAGTGACAGATAAGGACAAACTATTGCTAAGTTAGCAGAAGCCTACAGAGCGTTTATGATAAGGGGGTTAGAATGCCATTCGGGTCTCTCTTGTTATCTCACTCACTCGGCCGATTCAAATATCAAACCCATAAGAGTAAGTGAGACAGCAAGACAAACCTATAACGACTTCGCCAGCTACCGTAGCCTAGCAATTCATACAGAAATCAGCGTAGCCAAGTCGGCTGCCACTCACTTGGCTACGCTGTGGCGACGTCTGTACTGGGGGTCTACTCCGAAATACGTCCACCACCATTGCGTCCCGGTAAGGCAGGGTTCTTAGAGTATTAAACGAACATCAGAACGCCATAGATTGCACCGAAGTCGATGCGATCAATTATATTTGAACGCAACCGTATTGACAATCGAGTGTGTTCAGATATTTTCGAGCATCTGGACAGCTTCATGTGACTGATGCCGTATGTAATGTATTCGTATACTTTAATAGTGTACAGTTCCTCCAAGTTGTACCTTAACTTCAATTGCTATATTACTTCTAATCTAGCTAGGGTGCTCTTCCATAGCATTGAAACTGACCAGAAACAATCAGAAATTGACCATTCAGAGTTGATTTCCATGTCGCGCCTTGCTCCCCTTGTGATATCAATTAGTGTCATTCTACAAACCTTAGTTTCTTCTAGGTACTTGATAATTCTCTTCCATAGTTCCTTGTTCTCAATTTCGCATTATTTTCAGACTGCGAACAGGATGGAGCGCGGCGCGCAGCGAGCCGCCTCTGTCAGCCACCGAGCGCGAAGCAATCGCGGCTGTCGTGCGGCGAGCGGAGAAGGTGGACGAGATAGAAGCACGACGCGTTGGCCGACTAGTCGCACGACTTGAAGGTATAAATTACTACAGATGCAGTATCGAGTATGGAGTGCAGCCGCAAGCCTTCCTCTCTCGGCCACTGAGCCCGTAACCATCACGGCTGTCGTGCGGCGAGCGGAGAAGGTGGACGAGATAGAAGCACGACGCGTTGGCCGACTAGTCGCACGACTTGAAGGTATAAATAATACTACAGATGCAGTATCGAGTATGGAGTGCGGCAGCAAGCCTTCCTCTCTCGGCGACTGAGCCCGTAACCATCGCGGCTGTCGTGCGGAGAGCGAAGAAGGTGGACGAGATAGAAGCATGACGCGTTGGTCGACTAGTCGCACGACTTGAAAGTACAAATAATACAGTGCAATTAATACGGTGCAGTATAGGCACGGCGCCCAGCGAGTCGCCTCTCTCGGCCACTGATCGCGAAGCCATCGCGGCTGTCGTGCGGCAAGCGGACGAAACTCGACTTGTAGGTACAGTCAAGTGTAATAATATGTATGTAGTCAAAGTTTCAAAAATAAGTACCATACGCTCTTACATCGGCGTAATAAGGTCGTGGGACATATTTTTGAGAAGCTCATTATCGATACTTATTTTTGCACTTGACCGTACCTACATAAAACCTCTATACCAACTCGCTCGCCCACTGATCGCGGAGCCATCGTTGCCTTGGCCGTCGTACGTCGAGCAGAAAAATGGACATGATAGAAGCACCACGCGTTAGCTGACATAGTCGCACAAGTCGCTGCTACAGATTTTATAACACCTATACTATACTTACTTTATTATAGATAAGAATCATTTTCTACAGACTAAGATGGAATGCTCAATAAATACCAGTTTTATATTGTCAAATTCAACAAATTCGGATCCGCTCCGCTCTGGCCCATTAGAAAAGCTGCCTAATGACGAGAGCTTGACAAACTCCTCCGAGCGCTAGTCAAACGCAATTTTGTCAAAATAAATGGGTTAAAGTAACATACACAGGAAGTTTCCTTTACAAAAATAGCTCCAGGCGAGTAAAATAGAGCCGTCCCTTCGCAGTGGAGTCACCTTGTAATTTGCTTGCAAATCGTTTGACCCGCCCCCGCCAGCGTTAGCTGTCGTCAGCGTTAATTTGTTTTAATTCGTACAGTGATAAGGGTTTCCTGCACTTGTAGGCATTCTGTCTTACAGAAGGTCATTGAATGTGAATAAAAAGTTACATTCACAATCCGGTTTTGTGAGGAAGTATGAAAATTCTAGTGACACATGATTGAATAAAAGATTATCCAAAAAGATCGAAACATATCGCCATCAGCCACACGTCTCTTATACTTGTCTGAAAGGACCATTCTCTGAGGGGGTTCTCCGAAATTCGATTTTTGAAGTTCGGATCATACCGACCCTCTTAAATTACGAACTTCGAAAGTCAAATTTCAGAGTATAGTATAGGGACTGACGTTCCTCTTTGACTCCAGGCATGCGTCGATCGGCTCAGGGCCCAGCGCCGCGGACCTGCCTGGTCTGCGGAGACACTGCTCGTCTCCTGGCTCCCCTCAGGACCTGTGCCATCTGCAAGAACTCTGCTTGCCCTAAATGCGTTATCGACATCAACTGTCACAGGTTAGTTTGTAGAGAGGAGCAACAGAAATGCGTCAGATACCTTGTCCTCATAGGTATTTAAAAAAAGGTCCTGACTGGCTCCCTGTGATGTAGAGTAGAAATAAGTATAGATGGGCAGCCTAGTCACGCATTTTATATTATATTACAACACATTGAACATCAATGACTCAATTTTTTCAATAGCATAAACAGTCTAAGTAATATTTTTAAAATATGGTTTGATGATTTAGCTAGTATAGATGTAAAGTATAGGTAACAAGGGTAATCTAACTATTTATCTCTCCCTACAGTCAGTTTTTAATTACTTTTTATTAAATTAAATTTATAAAAATATTGGCTAGCGGTTGTTACCTTGGGTGCATTGGTCTAAACGGTACTCTCTCCCTTTAAGGCCCTCTGAATGTACGAACCGTGAACCTGATCACGTTTGATGTATAAACGGATGAGTGAGCAAAAATCCAATAAACTTCCAAACTCTAGTTAATACCGAATATTATATTAAAGCTATCTGGTATCTCACTCATACACGTATAACGCGTTGCGCGTGTAAGTGAGAGAGCAATCTCATGGGCTCTTTAGTGTAAGTTTTCGTCACAACAAACGTCTCTAACTCGTTAGTTTTTAATTTTTGTTACATTGGCGAAGTTATCGTCTCTATAACGACTTGATACGCCACAAATAAGAAAAAGAAGTAGTAGTCTCTTTCACTTTTAAAAAAGTTAAAAACAAATGAAAAACAGTCCAGCAATCCGATTTATGGTCTGAAAATCGCGCCTGCAATGTAATTCGGCCGTCAACAAGGCCCTTCGTGTTCTGTTACTTAGAATACAATGACGACATTTACGACAGTGTTTGAGAAAATTCTATATTTAATCGTACTAACTAGCTGAAAAGACTTAATTTGAGCTGTGGTTTTGTATAAATAAAATAAACAAATTTTCTATTGTCATGCCAAGTAAAAGTATATCTACTTCTAAAAAATTCATTCTCTCGAACAACCGTCCACGACTCGACTGTCTCGCGTATGTGACAGATGTAAGGAAACACTAGGGTTACGACCGCTATAGAGTACCTAAATGATACGGTCAATGGAGATTGCAATGATTGGAGTTGAGCTCTCCACCTACGACTATTTAACCGACTTCATTTTCCTACCTAAATGTCAGCGTTAAAAGAAGGAAGATTGTCGGACATTTACCTCACTGTTTTATAAATAAAAGGAAGCCGCAATGAAGTAAAGTATACCGGGTGGATATAATTAACAGGTCGGGTAGCTTCAATACGATCGGGCAACTTTGCCAACTCGCAGCCAACTTATTAAGGTATTTTGTTATTTGGCGAAAGTTTTCTGAAGTAATTCCTCTGCCGAAGTTCGTAAGAAAAGGCTACAATTCAAGCTTCAGAGCGCTCATTATCTCCGGCTTAACTAAACTCTTTAATTAACTGCCGTAAAACAGGGTGAGTTGGAATGGGGACAAAATTGAAGCTCAAACAGCGATAAAAATATTTTCATATCTGGCAAGTTGATTTTAATATATAAAAAGTGTTCCGATGGTATGAATTTTAGTTCAATAATAATTATTTGTCGTTTGGTTTCATAGTTTAAACAATTGACACTAAAATAATAATGTAGGCTAATCCCAGCTCACCCCGTAGTGGGGCCAGAAGAGATAGGAACAAATAAAAAAAATACATACCAAATTGACAGAAAAAAAAGAAGATATAATTATAATCACTACATATTCATTACATATAAACGGATAACTCACGTAGGTATAAAAACCTCCGAAACATGTCGAGCATCACTCGACTTTTTATACGTGAGTTATCCGTTTATGTGTAATGAAAATGATTAAGTCTCACGGTACTTTCATGTTGAAAGTAATCACTACATAGTACAAAACAAAGTCGCTTTCTCTGTCCCTATATCCCTATGTATGCTTATATCTTTAAAACTACGCAACAGATTTTGATGGGGTTTTTTAATAGATAGAGTGATTCAAGAGGAAGGTTTATATGTATAATACATGCATAATATACCGTGCGAAACCGGGGCGGGTCGCTAGTATGTCTATAAATAACTAAACTACTTTAAGAGCAAGCTGAGCCAGTTTCCCTTCTTCCCCGCAATCAATTCTCACCCCATTTCACGAACTTAAAATATTGTGGCACAGGGCTTACGAGGACAATACTTTAAATTAAAATTATTAGGATTAAATTCATTACTTATAATTAATTGCCTTTGGACCTGATGACTACACCTGCAAAGCGGATACCTATATGTGTGCGACTCATGGTCTACCCACCAACATATTTCATTATTAACTAACGCCCGATTTAAATTGATCATTGATTTGAAAATGATTTGTCTCGGGAGTTCCACGGGATAGCGATAAACATATCATTATTCGCAGACGAAGTTACTGGCAACAGATAGTCCTCAAGAAACACCATTAGTAAAATCGTTGTTTCGAAAAGTACTTAAGACTCTGAAATAAGGGCGTTCTATTTATAGGACAGTATCTGGGCTCAATATTCAATATAATAATATTATGTGGCGTAAACACGGCCTATACAAACACGAATCGATCAGGCGAAAATACACATGAGAACGCTTTTGGCGACAGCGCTGTTGCGATGTGAATGTTGACAATAATACTTTCACATTGTTGACAATTTGAAGGCTTTCTTACGACGCTAAATCGGTCAATTGACGGGCCAAGTTCGGTAAAGAATTGGGGTAACGCTAACGGGGCACTGATTATATTACCCACTTGAAACCCTTATTGCAACCTTATGTTGTTCTAGCTGTCGCGAGCAACTTCGTCTGCCACTTTGTTGGGATAAAAAATGTAGACTACCTATGTCACATTGTGATATCCTAGCATTCTAGTGAAAGTTTCGAAGATCACCTCCTAAATACAAGCTAACCAATTTTAGTATAGACTGGCTTGTGCCCACTTCACTCCTCATCCCGTGGGGAGTTTACGAAAAGGAATCTTCAACCTAAATTTCAGCTAAACTTAGTAGTTTTGACGGTGGGTTGATAGATAAGTCGCTCTGGACAATCGATTTTACAAACACTTACTGAGGGCCGCATTTAATCAAGTATGCTGTCATGCAAGGCGAGATATGCAAGTATAAGGTAAGGTTATGATTACACAGTTAAAATTATTCATTATTCATAGCGTTTGCTAACAAGAAAATTGCCTTAATATTTGAATTTCAGTACCGTAATAAAATTACGAGTACCTAACAACTGAAAAATTACTTAAACTTTAAAACCGAATTATTATTTAACTTCTGCCCGCGACTTCGTCTGCGTCGAATTATACAAATAAAGCTTCCCCGGGCTATCTATAAAAAAAAATTCATCAAAATCCGTTGCGGCGTTTTAAAGATCTAAGCATATACATAGGGACAGACAGACAGACAGCGGAAAGCGTCTTTGTCTTATACTATGTATTGTTAAACATTTACCAATTCGCTGTGGAAATTTCATGGAAAATAAATCATATTTTACATTCCTGTAAGTAGGTAGGTAGCTATAATTTAATGAACCAAAATCTGAATTCTTTTAGCGACGAAGTCGGCACTCTAACGCTGTAGGTACTTTATGCCGGACTTGGTCCCATTATGACATTTATGTTTTTGACATTTATAAGACCTTTTCCTCGAATCCGAATATTTTTTGAATCGTAATAACCTTCATAAGAATATTCTTTTTTTTACCAAGAATTAGAATATGCTTACATGTTTCAGGCTGTTTTCGATTTAATCATAGATGTATATCATATTTTAATGTTTCATTCATAGGTATTGTGAAACTTTAAAGTGATATGTGCATCGTTGGATGTATAAAATTAAAAAAAAAAGTAAGTTGTTTAAATAAGCACCCCTAAGATTCATTGACATTTTTGATGCTATTTTCTATTCAATGATGATTCACGTTCAACTTCGCAATTATCTTTTTATTTAATAAAAATAACGCCTGCATCTGCGACAAAGTATGAACTGCGCCCCCTCCCCCCCTTCCCCAACCAATTTACTTCCAAGTGTAAGTACATAAATGTGTCAAACAAACTTGAAACAAAACAAGTTTTACTTATACGAATTCCTTGGCCTTCCCAAGATTACAAACCAAAGCTTTGTTAAACCATCACAAAGTAAATAAATAATGCTGTACGGTCCTTATTTGGGGTCCATATTTTGCCACGTACCTATGTCGTACGGTTCGCCACAATTTTCGTTAGTCATAAAGTGTTTTATTTCTCGAACAGTACGTTTTTTTTTAATTGATAGTAAACTACCTTCCTACCTAAACTACTTTACTACCTTCTGATGACTTTTCCAAAATTCCTGAAAAATTCACGTAACCACTTTACTTAATGAAAGTTATGGGACAAAACCCTTTTCCCTACCCGACCTATTTCTTGTTCATTTAGTATTAGGTAGGTACTGTGATTATTTTGTCAACCAGTGAGCTTGGCAACCAGCTCCCTATCTTGGTTGGTCCGAGTCCCCGCTATATTATCTTCTTGACACAAATGTTTGCCAAATATATAAAGGTACCTATATCCTGAGTCCTAACATTTTTTTAACAAATGTAGCGCATAAGCATTAAGACTCAGACGAGAAGCAACAGTTTTGTAACTTTAAAGATTATTTTCTGCATGTTTAAAGTCTTGTTACCTTAGGCTCTGTCTATGTATAAGGTTTTTTTTTCATTGAACAATTTGTTCTTACGAGTATTTTTTTTTGTTCTTTTTAAAGTAGGTACACGAGAACTCGTACTAGGTAGTCAGCTAGTACTGTAATAAATAATGCTCTTTATTGTTTATCCCGCGGGAAAATCTTCAATA
Organism: Pandemis cinnamomeana; assembly: GCA_932294345.1. Taxonomy (NCBI): domain Eukaryota; kingdom Metazoa; phylum Arthropoda; class Insecta; order Lepidoptera; family Tortricidae; genus Pandemis; species Pandemis cinnamomeana. Next base: position 6,669,299 of record OW028720.1, read on the forward strand.
AAAATCAGTTGAAATAGGTAATTAGTAACTTGCATGACAAGTTGAAGTCTCTAATTTATAGTTACGGAGATAGAGTCCCTTTATTATTTGATCATCAAGGAATATATCTGAAAAAGTTCAATTATCTAGCCACAATAGCTTATTAGGCCTTAGGCTGTTGGACTGGAAATGGACAAACTGTTGAAACTTGTAAAAATCATGTATCACAATTGTACCTACACGGTTTTAAACAATTAAAGTTTCTTATTTTTAATCATTCACGTTGCTCTTTTATAGATGTAAAACTGCCGTTCTCTTCATTATAGTAGCTCATACAAAGCCAAATGAAATGCTTCATTGGATTAATTAACATTCTGAAAATGTTGTGCAATACTTCAACCGACTTTAACATTTTTAATTAAAGCTTGAACTTTGTCCTGACTGCGGCTAACTTCAAACGTGTGAGTTTAGTCAACATTTTTACTCTACTTTTCCATTTATAACTGAAGTTAGCCGGGGAAAAAGCATGTGTAGTTTTAATTCTGGAATATGCACTCATATTATTACTTACCTACTGATTCGTGCAACATGACGTTCAAAAACAAGACAAATCCGTTTTTAGTAGAGACTTGATTGAAGCAATAAACTTCTCTCATTGGATTCCTATTATAATGTCTGGAGATCCAATTTTAGATATCTAACGTTCGAAAATGGAGTTGGATTTCGTGTAGGTACCTACCTAATTAACGCTACAAAATTAATTAGGTCGTATTTGCAATTAGGTCAGGAGCCCGATTTTTGAAACCGCCTCACTCGATAATATTACGAATACAATTTTCGACTGGTTAGCAAGATTAATTAAATTAGGAGCTGATTTCTTATATTCTAATCTAGCATTTTTCGCCACTTTTGAATGGTTAGAATACATCGAGTATTTGCATTAAAAAATCGAACCTTGCTACATTTCCGAGTTCCAAATAACTTTACTTTTCATAATTTACAACCAAACAATGTATGTATGTATGTATGTATAACTCTTTATTGTACATAAAACACAAGAAAAAGATCAATACAAGACAACACACATGCACAAAGGCGAACTTATCCCTAAAAGGGATCTCTTCCAGTTAACCTTTGAATGATTGACAGGACATAAGTATTAAGCAAGAGTAGACACACAGAAAAAGTAAAAGAACCAATCGAAAACTAAAACAATGCGTACGGTAGCAAAGGTTTCAGTCCATTGGTTTCAGTTGATGGACTTACTGAAATAAGTAGGTACTTACCTTTGCCAACTGTTCGCAGATCACCCATCCGTTCCAGAGAGCAGTACATCTGCAACCTCTGCGCGGAAACGCGAGAGATGTGGAAGAAGTCAGGGGCCTGGTTCTTCAAGTCGGTACCGAAGTACATACTGCCGGAGCGACGGGCCACGGGACGATACAACGATACAGAACTGGCGCGCTCGCTGCAACAAGTAAGGCTCAAGGTAGGATTGGTAGGACACATTATTAACCTGCATTTACGGTCTCATCGTCTAAGGGAAGACGGGTCCAGCGTACGGGGGCCCTCCTTGGCGCGGTCCTGGCAGAAGCTGGGGCCCCCGGGGGGGCGTTTGTGGTGAAACCCTGCGGCATCCCACTGCGTCCCCATCACACCGGATTGAGGGCAACGCCGGAAATAAGGGACTAGTAGTCTGGTAAGACATCTCCCGAGCACGTATTAAATTATGATAGAGGGGCCTGAAAATTATTCCAAACTAGCGACCCGCCCCGGCTTCGCACGGTATATTATGCATGTATTATACATATAAACCTTCCTGTTGAATCACTCTATCTATTAAAAAAACCCGCATCCAAATCCGTTGCGTAGTTTTAAAGATTTAAGCATAGGTACATAGGGATATAGGGACAGAGAAAGCGACTTTGTTTTATACTATTTAGTGGATGATGATGTGGCATTCAATTTATTATAATTTAACAGAAGAATGAAAAAGGTAAAATCTACATTGCTCTCATGATGAATTCTCGCAATCGGAGCAAGAACAGTCAGGGACGCTAGAGAATATGCCCCGGGAGAATTTCCCAGCCCGTTTGTGGACGCAATAGCTTATTATTTACGTAACGTTATTATTTGCACTGTGTTTTAAATAAAATTAACTACTTGTGCTACTAGCTAAGCTATTATGCCCGCAGCTCTCTGCCCGTGTTATAATAAAAATAAGGCTGTAATTATGATGTTTCTTGTTTGTAAAATTTGTGGTCGGATTGACTACAAACTTGGTACTATTATATGTATACAGGGTGTCCCGCAAGTAGTGCGGCAAACTTAAGAGGGAGATATGTGGTCGGTCATGTACAAAAAAAAACCTAATATCTACCTCCTAAGTATATCGTACTACCTACTTACGGAACACCCTCAAACGCAGAAAAATTACGTTGAAATGAAAATTATGATGATGGTGAATGAGAATGATAACTTTAATTTTTTAACCATTTTTAATTTTTGTTATTTATGTATAATATGTACTGACGAGCAAACATAACTGGTCGCTTTTCATGCAACTTTGTATGGTATTTGTCAAATCAAAATGATATAATGTATAAAATAGTAATATTATAATGAGAATTAAAAAATGGATTAACAAATCTAATAAATCCCCTCATCCCCGTTTCGTGCCTAGCTCAAAGATTCCCATTATGATGCAATGGAACCTCGGTTGGCAAATCTACCTCGTAGGTACTGGCCGGTTTTTTCACAGAAACTTATTTTAATCTGTGCTCTTAGCTATATGGCTCATTAATCCTTGTATAATGACGTTTAGTAAGTGCAAGCCCTATTAGCACTCAGAACCTTTAACTACAAGCAATAAATACCCTGTAGGTCGGCCGTGCTTGTGAGTACTTGTAGCAGGCTTAAGTGCGTTTACTTGCTTTGCTGCGTGCCTCCCCGTGACTTTGATTTGAAAAGAAAGTGCTATTATAATATAACCTACTTATGTAACACGACCGCCGTATTCGGGTTACTGGGAATGGATGCATGAACATACCAGGATAAACTTCGAAATTTAAAGTTCGTTTCATTCGCGCCATTCCGTTTACACTTATCACGTTCACATTATTAAGGTAATATGAGAGAGAGAGAGAGAGAGAGAGAGAGACTTTCGAAATTCGTAGCAGCCCCTCAGACTTCAAGTTAACCGATTTCGTAGATTCAGAGCAAATTAGCTGTGATAGACAGATGGACAAACAAAGTGATTCCATTTATAAAAATCCTGTTTGTTTATTGTTTTAGTGTGATTCTGTAATTTTCTGCTCTAACTCAATAGAAGTGTAGGGGAGACCGAGGCGAGTTGAGACAGAGGTGAGTTGATACAAAGCCGATTTCTCTGAACTGTGACAGTTTATCGGGCTGGTAACTTAGCTAATTCGTTGCTCTTTCTACACTCCACAGTTTGTGTGAAGTTGTGACCTCGCTAACTGTCATAGGTGTAGAGAAAAAGGCTTTGTATCAACTCACCTCTGTCTCAACTCGCCTCGGTCTCCCTTACCATGAACCTTGGTCGTTCTCACCCGCCACTTGCGGCGAGCTACGGCCCGTCAACCGCGGCGTCTATATGCTGTGTTTGTAAATGTTCGGGAGTGGTCGTTCTCGTATTTTTACGATGCATACGGCGAGAGAGAACGACCTCTCCCGAATATTTCCGAACACAGCATGTAAACGCTAACGCTGCCCGCTGCGGGTTGCGGGTGAAAACGACCAAGGCCTAAGCCTCCAAAGAAAACCATCGCTGTTGCTACACAAGCAGTTGTCCTAGAACAAAACGGGGCTAGGTACTCCAAAATTCAAAGTCCGTGTATCATATATCGTCCATCTTAATCTCATTATAGAATATGTATACCTAACTAGCTTCTGTCCGCGACTTCGTCCGCGTAGAATTAGACATACCTATAAACCTGCTTCCTCTTGAATCAGTCTATCTACTACTCCATCGTGTACGCGGTAGCAATAATAGCATCCTGAACATGATTGCAAACCGGCTGGACTGTCTTTTCTTGTCGCACATGCCTAAAAAAGTCATAGGGGTCGCATCATTTTTAAAAGTTTTTTTTTTCATTTTAAATTAAGTACTTACGTAGTCACACCCTTTCATTCATAAACGCTCTGTAGGCTTCTGCTAACTTAGCAATCGTTTGTCCTTCTATCACTTTGACATTTACCTTTCACAGAAGGACAAACGATTGCTAAGTTAGCAGAAGCCTATAGAGCGTTTATGAATAAGGAAGTAAGAGCTCAGGCGTTTGCCAGCTTAATTTATAGAGCTAATAATACGTAGAACTTACAATAGAACCTTCTGTATGTGCTCGGCGTTGCAAACAGAACGAGATACGGCGCTTTTGTTCAGAAGTTCATGGCTTTTACTTTTTCATTTATATAATACACAATACTATAGCAGAGCCAGGAGCCTTATTCAACGGTGTTCAAGCGATGTAGTAGAGGAGCAAAGTGGCTTAATGATAAAAGTTATCTTGCAACAAATGTATAGGTACAGCGTGTAAATCCAATACGAGTAAATATTTAAATGGTGGTTAGTACAGGACCTAAGAAGTATATTTAAATAACTTTTATTTAAAATTACAACGTAAAAATTTGCTATACAAAATAATTCAGCCCGCAATGTAAAGTAAATATTAATGTTAAGTAAGACTCGTTGACAGTTACCTTGTCAGCTGTTTGATTCTCCTTTTTTGATAGTTACGTCGTGTTTGCGTTACATTGCTGCTCGGTAATTTTTCTAAAATTAATTACAGGCTTTCAATTAAGTGTAACTTAAAACAAGTGTTAATTAATGATTACGCCACTAAACCCTATGTCTGGTTTAATTCTTTGCTCGTATTGGATACCCACGCTGTATACAATGAGCTAAGTTTTAGGTATACTTCTTACGGGTGCGTGCGCTAGGTAAGCGATCAATACGGATTTTATTAGCACTTTTACAGTGTTCAATAAGTGAGAAACTGTTCAAACTTAGCTATGACGAATTTTATATCTGAGTTGAGTACCTACCAGTGGCGTGGCGTCCATAGAACTCGATTCCCACCGGCTTGCCTATTTTAAGGCAGTTGGAAACTTTATTGTGCAGAATAGAGAAGAAGATTAGTTAAATTCCTTTCGGCTTGCCTTCTGATATACTTATTTGCCACAGGTAATACAGAGAGCCTTATTAACTGTCGGAAAGGTCTCGGCCTTACCGTGACGTCATAATGCGAGTCAATTCCGACACAGTTTAGGTTTTAGCTGTCATTTTTAGTATGGATCTGACAGCGAGCGAACCTAAACCGAATTGGAAGTGAATCGCATTAAGACGACATGGTAACCCCCCAGGTGCGTATTGTTTGCTATCTTCCTTAGTATGAAAGGCACTATTAAGTTTATTTCCCAGGACTAGAACTTAAACTGCTTTCCCCATTAAAGTCTCGAGATCGCATTGCACGCTACGTACAATTGGCTCGTTAAGATATTTTAACTGCACAGCATAAAATAAACGTTTCAAGCGGCGGTAGTTTGAATTTATTTTAGTGTTCTTCAAGAAACAAACAATAAACATTGAAGGGGGTGCGAGTCAGGTTACCTCCGCGTGTGGTCAAGAGCTGCGGTTCATTTTTGGATCCGTCCGGGGGGAAGAGCAGTGCTTGATCCGGTGCACCCTGGGCATCGGCTAATGATTTCCTGGCAGTTTCTGAGGGATATCATTGACCGTTGGCTAAGAGCCCGACCGGGGGGAGGGGGGTCTTTGACCATTACCGTACAACGTTGCTGACATTTTGTCACAAGATTTTTAAATTATAATTTTGCTACTTTGACATTGGCGAAGTTGTCGTCGCTATAACGACTTGATACGCCACAAATAAGAAGAAGAAGAACATTGAAGGACAATGGAATCCTAGGAACTCTACATTGGATTTTGACGTGGTGACCATTAATATAGTGCATGTTTTCAGGAGGCAGGGAACAGCAGCAACGAAGGGAAAACGGACTCGGAGCCAGGATCACCGCTTAGTGTCCACGCCCCCACCTTCTCACGGCAGCCGAGCAACTCTGAGAGCAGAAAATCCAACGATTCCCCCCATGTAAGTGGACATGAATTGAATACATACACATAACACGTCTTTATCCCTTACCAATAGATAGAGCCTATGGTAACAAGACCTAAAGGCCACGTTAAGGGACAGAGCCTAAGGTAACAAGCCCACGTTTAGCATGATTGCGGGCGTATAGTTGGAAAGGGCAATCAAAATAGTGATGGGTTATAACATGATTCCTAAGATTTTCGCCCATTCCTCGATGGGTTTTTACCATTTGCGGGGGATGAGAAGCAACTGGTAGGTACATTCTGTTTGTTCTTTACTCCCAGAGCATCATGGAAGAACTGAAGCCTAAATGAACTGAAGTACTAGGAATTGAAGTCTGTTAAATAACGGTGTCGAGCTCAGTTTCTTCGACATTATCTCTTAATGCCTTCGAATTTCACATCTCTATTGACAAACAAACGTAACCTGACACATTCGCTCTTAATTAAACATTAAACGGCGGATTTTAGTAACTGGGAGACTAGGTACTTCGAAATTCGATTTTTGAAGTTCGTATCCACTTTCGCTCTCACTCTCCCATGGAATAGTATTAGAATGAGCGAAAGCACGATACGAAGTTCGAATTTCTAATTTCGGATAGGTTTGGCCCCTATTTCATCAACGCAACAAATGTCGGTGACCAGTGACAATTCTGTTTACATTACAAACTCGAGAAGAATCTACGCCGGGGTGCGAGTCGGGTTACCTCCACGTGTGGTCAAGAGCTGCGGTTCCTTTTTGGATCCGTCCGGGGGGAAGAGCAGTGCTTGATCCGGTGCACCCCGGGCTTCGGCTAATGATTTCCTGGCAGTTTCTGAGGGATATCATTGACCGTTGGCTAAGAGCCCGACAGGGGGGGAGGGGGGTCTTTGACCATTACCGTACAACGTTGCCGACATTTTGTCACAAGATTTTAATTATATTTTTGTTACTTTGACATTGGCGAAGTTGTCGTCGCTATAACGACTTGAAACGCCACAAATTAGAAGAAGAAGAAGAAGAATCTACGCCGGCTGGCTTCATATTGATTACTCATTGTATCTGCGAGTCGGGTTGCCGCCGCGTGTGGTCAAGAGCTGCGGTTCGTTTTTGGACCCGTCCGAGGGGAAGAGCAGTGCTTGGTCCGGTGCACCCTGGGCATCGGTTAATGATTTCCTCGCAGATTCTGAGTGTTTTATTTTAATAAAACACTGACTACGCATTATATTTTACTTAATCAAATTGTACAAGGAGTCGGTAACAAACATAATTCTTCTGACCATCGCTATCTCTACTCTATACCATAAACTATCCTAGAGTCCCTTAAGGGACTCCCACATAATAGAACACCTTCCCCTTAAGATTCTAATCCTTACTGAGCTTTACATTTCACTCATAGGCTCTACACTTATCTCTAATTAAATTTATAAATCAAGAACTTCTCTGGGTTTAACCATTCTACCAGAATGTGTGTGATAAAGAGTTGAGTCTATTCTATCAGGTATGGAAGCACAAGTTACATTTCTTGGTGGACTCTGATTTGGACTGATACAATATGACTGATATATATGAGTCTGATACATACCAGCTGATCAAGCAATTTAATTCTCAATCTTCTTAGTCTAGGTGAACCTACTTTGCTGATAGACTTTTTCATGATTGCAAGGAGAGGCTTGTGATCCGTCTGGACTGTTACTGTATTAGATCCATACACATACTTGTGAAACTTTTGAGAACCATAATGAATAGCTAACAATTCTTTCTCAGTTTGACTATAATTAATTTCTGCACTGTTCATTGATCTTAACACACAAGCAACTAATTTCAATACATCTGTAGTGTCTCTTTGGAATAAACAACATTTTGCGAACTGTCACATTGTAACACAATTTTCTCTTTTGGGTTGAAAGGACTTACCGCATAAGATCAAGAGTCGTCTGGCCGTGTCTTATCCAACCTCGACATTGGCGGAATCATCGCACCGTTCGATGGGGCCATTATTATCCCAAAAATTGAATTGAATTGGGTTGAAAGGGGTCAAGGCTGGAGCTTCAGATATTTTAAATTTTAAATTTTGAAACATTTGTTCATGAAATGGTAATCACTGAAACTCTATGTCTTTTCTCAATAACTTACAAAGTGGAGACAATAATTCAGCCATTTCTGGAACATAACGTCTTACATAGTTGAACAATCCTATAATTCTATTTGTTCTTTGTTTACATCATTACTTGATACTTTGTTTACTCTCCGGACTAATTTAAGCTTCAAACAACAAATTCATACATCCTGAATGACCTAATAACATTAAATCATTTTCAATTACCATAAAATTTTCATAACATTCAGTGTCACCAAACTTACAGCTTAAATTTACCATGCCTAATGGATTAATTTTATTGCCCTCAAATGATTCCAGCTCTAAACTTACTTTGGTTAGTTTTAATTTACTTTTTAGACTTTTGAAAATATTGAAGGACATTACATTTACATCTGCCCCAGGGTCGATTCTACATTCAATTTTCTTGCCTTCAATATTTATCTCTTTGGTCCACTCTGCCTTTCTGGTACTTTTGACTGCTCCGCAGTACAATATTGATGATTCTGATGAATCTGAATCGTCTTGCTTTTTCTCCACCTCAACTTTTTGTATCCTTTTGCGCACTCTGCATGCTATAGCAAAATGGTTTAACAAACCACAACGCTTACACTTCTCACCATAAGCTTTGCATTGATGAGGTCCATGGATTTCTTTGCAACGCGTGCACAAAAACTGGTCACTGGCACGATCCCTATTTTCATTTTTTTTCTTGTAGTTGTTTCTTGTCCCATCTCTACGAACTACGCGGTCGATTTCTACTTCTGTATTCATCTCTCTAGCCTGGATCTTACTTTGCTCACTTGTGCGGACATAATTAGCTGCTTTCTGCAGTGTTAAATTTTCAATTCTCAATAAGTTTTCTTGGAGTGCCTTGTCAGAAATCCCATGCACAATCTTGTCCCTTAATAGTTGGTCTTCTATTGGTTCCATTTTACATTTGTAGTTACATTTTTGTATTAGGCTTTTACAATCCGTGAAGAAATTTTCGAATTTTTCTCCCGTCTGCTGCTTCCTTTCATTAAATTTGTATCTCTCATACACTTCGTTAATTCTGGGATTTACGTACTGTTTTATAGCCTCTAATACCAGGTTATAATCTTCTTTTGCTTCTGTCAACGTAGCCAGTACACGTGCGGACTCCGAGCCCATCATATTTCTTAACAATGATACTTTTATTTTGTCGCTTGACGAGTCCTGACCTGATGCAACCAAATAATCTTCAAAGCATTGTAGCCAATGTTCCCATTCTGCAGCTGCATTCATGGCCCGTAGGTCAAAGTTAGGAGGGAGTTTGACCAAGCCCTGCGCCATTTCCACCAATTTCACAATAAATTTCTGCGTTATTTTTTTTTTCACGGGATCATTAATCAGTATTATTAAAACGACGACTGCGCCATGTTTTATTTTAATAAAACACAAAGAGAATATAATCACTACGTAAAAAACTGATAAAACACTGACTTCTCGTTATATTTTACTTTTTTTTTTTTTTTGTTTCGTTTGTCCTTTCGGACAGGCTAAGGTCTGAGACCATACCGCCTCTTCATCAGTGTTTTTGATTTCCGAGTCATAGATTCATTAAAACTTCTTCAGTATTTTCTTTCTATGTTATTACATCCATTAAAACTTCTTCAGTATTTTCTTTCTAGGTTGTCACATCCGATAAAACTTCTTCAGTATTTTCTTTCTATGTTATTACATATTTTACTTAATCAAATTGTACAAGGAGTCGGTAACAAACATAATTCTTCTGACCATCGCTATCTCTACTCTATACCATAAACTATCCTAGAGTCCCTTAAGGAACTCCCACATAAGCCTGGCCGCAGACGCACGGAATCCTCATTCGGTTTCCTAATCAGGAATTCAGATTCGTAAAACCCGAATGCAAACCTTTCATACAAAATGTTAAACAAAGCGCACACGTTTCTTAAATTTTCCGTTCGGTTTCCGAACGGAAAATTTAAGAAACGTGTGCGCTTTGTTAAACATTTTGTATGAAAGGTTTGCATTCGGGTTTTACGAATCTGAATTCCTGATTAGGAAACCGAATGAGGATTCCGTGCGTCTGCGGCCAGGCTAATAGAACACTGAGGGATAACATTTTCCGTTGGCTAAGAGCCCGACTGGGGGGGTGGGGTCTTTTGGCCGTGTTCTACCGTACAACGTTACCGACATTTTCGTCACAATATTTTTGAAAACTGTATTTATGACTTTGAAATTGGCGACATCATCGCATCGTACGAGGGGGCCATATTAAAAAAAGAAGAAGAGAAGAGAAGATAGGGCCATATTAAAAAAGAAGAAGACTACTCATTGCATTTCGAATTGTCTTTTGTCGACGGAAATTATCGAGTTGGCCAAATCGTAGGACTTTCCCAAACTAGAGGCCATTGCCAACTACACGAGCGTATAAATTATAACTTTAATTTACTCGTATATGCAGATCTTATACTATTTCAGTACTTAAAACAACCTCTTTTGATGTTCATAAGCTTACTCTAGCAATGCCCGAAGAATAAATTATTACACGTACTCGTACCGAATGTTCTTTGAATGAAGCGGAATTGCTTTGTTTACTGTTCTGCTACCGAGTATATTTAAATAGTGTTTTTCAAAGACAAAAAAGCCTGGAGCTATCTAATGAAAGATTGTTTCAGTGAGCGTTAAGCCGTGTTCACACTATGTCCTATCAAATACTTCTTCATATCTCTCGTGTTATGTCTTTTTCGTGTTTAAAACATAACTGAAAGTGCTCGTAATTGGGACGTTCAAATGCCTCTGGTATAAATTTTCACAGAAGAAAACGTCTTGTAAATATGTCTCAAATTCTATAGAAAAATTGGCAGCGCCACTTGTAAATCGAAACGGCACCAAACTGTTGGCATTGCATTAAATTTTGACATTTTTAACGTAAACACGGTCGACGCGTATTTGGTGACCGAAAACTTAGACAGCATACGCTTAGTGTAGGTTTTCGGTCGCAAAATACGTTAGCGCTAAAATGTCAAATACTATTAGATCAGTTTCGCAAATCGCAAGTGGCGCTGCTATTCCATAGTAATTGAGAAGTTTACGTGAACGCGTTCGAGACGTTTCTATATGCAAAAACTTACACTAGAGGCTCAGATATACGAAATTGGTGAACTGTCAAACGCGGTAGGCGCTGTAAGTTTGTTGTGCGCTAGGTCTTACAATTGCCTTTTCGGTTTACCTCGTTAACGTTATGAAGGAACAAGTAAAAATATTTAGCGTAGTAAATAAAGTTGGTAGGTACCTAATTAATTACGAGTGTATTATCTCTCTATCTACTTAATGTTTTTGTATCAGTGCGCAAAAGGGTTTAGCCGTGTTTGGATAGCGAAACTGCCTTTGACGAGAAAATGGTTTTCCTTTTGGTCGGGATCTTTGTATACGTTGTAATTTCACCAAATATCAGCCTCAAAATCGTCGTGATTTTTGAGATAATTGAAGAAAAAGGAAAATTATTTATATTTATTACTAAAGTAGTGGCCCGATTCTTTTGAAATTTGTATATTTTATGTAGATAATAATAAAGGACTTTTTATAAAAAAAATACTATGAAATTTTATATTTTCTTTGGTAAAAAAAAAAGAATGGGCGACACCTAACAATATTAGATATTTTATGAACCATTTAATACTCTACCACATACATTCCATACCACATCCACACAGGTTCAAAAATTCGAATTTGTAACATCTTATGCCTGCGTAAGTAAATACATAGCTTTATTTCGTTTTTTTTTAAGTATTTCTGATCAAAGTGATCACGTCCTACGTACGGCAAAGCGTTAAAAGTTACAATGCAGCTTTTACGCAGCAACTTTCACAAACAGATCAACGTAATGGACGGCTATTGTTTCACATCCCGGCGAGAAAAAATTGTGTACCATATTTGGGTCACGGGCTTCCCCGCCCGGAAAATGATTTCTAATCGCAGTTCCGGGTTATATTTAGACTTTCGTACCTCAGTCAAAAAACTGAATTCTTATAGAATCCCTTCGCTGACCGTCCCCGTTTCTCTAGACACTTTGAACATAAATATATGTATGTACGTTACCAACACATCAAAAACATGTAACACAAAGGTCCGGCCACACCAGTGCGTAAAAGACGTCGACGGTGGTCGCAACAAAATGTATGAAGAAACGGTGAGAGAACATGACGCCTGCGACACGTCACTGCGTATGCGTAGCGGTGTAGTCGCTCCTTTATGCCACGAACAATAAGGTCGGAGACACATATATTTGACAAGATGGCTGTATCGATATTTATGCCCTTGACTGTATATTATTATACATATAGGTAACACGTAAGCGTCCATGGATGCTCATAATATAAGGTCAATTATGGATGCATTGCGATATTAAGAAAAGAGCAGGCTCGTTTTTGAAGATCATAACGTGATTAATCCGAAATTCCGTCGAGATAGGTAGTTACTATAGATATTGCAATCTATTACCTAAGCGCTTTCACCGTGGTCTAAGTTTTTTTCTATACGATACTTTACTGCTAATGCGAATGCTAGGAAGTTGAAAGAAAAATTAGAAAATATCAAACCAAAGGAAAAAGATGATCATTTAAGGAGCGACCACACCGCCGCGTATACGCAGTGACGTGTCGTAGGCGTCACGTTTTCTCACCGTTTCATACATTTTGTTGCGTAAACGCACCGTCAACATCTTTTACGCACCGGTGTGGGCGGGCCTTAAATCGGAAAAAAAAACATAAAAATCACCGTTTACATAAAGCAGGCGGGCTACTCCGAAATGTGGAATTGGAAGTTCGTATCATACCATTCCTCCTAGGTACTCTCATATTAATGACCATTAGTGTGAGCGAGACGGAACAATTCCAATTTCTAATTTGGGAGTACCTACAAAGCCAGGTTTTGAGCGTATCAGTCGCCTTCACTAACTACGCAGGCAATAAACTGAATTTCGAGGGCAGATGAATTCAAATTGAGTAGATAAAGTTAAATTTAGCTGTTTTAAGGCTCAAGGCTTTAAATACGTTAATGAGGAAACGTTTCTATTTTTAACAACGGGCGTTGGTTTCCAAGGTTATTGATTATAAAGTTTCGGGTTTCATTAAAGTTTTATGATAAAGGAACGAGAAATTATTTATAGAAGTCTTTTGTATTTTAGCGGGTTGGGTTACTTTGACTGAAATAGCCTGACTTCTCTCCGGTCTGCGCAAAATCTCCTTGCTGTTCCTGCTTCTTCCTCTAAGTTCTATCGTGACTCCTTTACTATGACCTCTATCCGTCTGTGGAATTCTGTAGACCTACGACGAGCTAAAACTCTACCTATTTTTAAAAACCAACTCAAATCTCACTATTTATCGCTAATTTAATCCACTCCGTGTCTTTAGTAGTAGGTACCTTATCTTTTCTTTTTGCTTCTGATCAAATCCTTTTCTGCCGTATGGCCTTCTAATTTTTCATTGTTACTTTCTCACATTTATTTTATCATTAGTATTATACAGTAATGTTATGTGTGTATGTATGTATTATTTTATTTTATTTATTTAGCTATGAATTATATTTATGTTGGTATTGTTGTTTTTATTTTCCCTGCGTTTATCCTGTCTATTTGTTTCCGCCACATACTTAAGCTGTCTCCAACTTACTTTTCTTACTGGTTGTCTGGTAGAGATCGCTATTAAGCGATAAGACCGCCTATTGTCTACTTTGTTCTTTGTTTCTGTATTGTTTTGTACTGATCTGTGGTGTTCAATAAAGAGTATTTGTATTGTATTGTTATAGCCCTAATGTTTTTAAGGATTTTTTAAACATAGTTGATAAATTAATGTTCCCATACATTGATCGAAGTTCAATGGACAATGTACATTTATTATACATATATACATTTTACAAGCCCCGATACCGATATCGGATCTGATAGTGTGATCGCGTTCGAGACGTTTGTTCCGACAAAAAGCTGACAGTGAAGATTAATTGGACCTTTCCCAAGGCCCTGCCCGCAGTGAGGTGAAGTAAAATAAAATGAGTATACAATGCTAGCCTTGGCTGTCTATCCGAGACGCCTATCAAAAAGATGCGGCCCACATTTCAGGAAATAATTGGGATAGAATCCACTCCGCCTGTTTGACAGGAGATACGTGTTTGAAATTAGTTTTTGCACGCGACTGAGTAAAGATAATTTTATTTACTACTAGCGACCCGCCCCGGCTTCGCACGGTATATTTTGCATGTATTATACATATAAACCTTCCTCTTGAATCAATCTGTCTATTAAAAAAACCTCATCAAAATCCGTTGCGTAGTTTTAAAGATTTAAGCATACATAGGGATATAGGGACAGAGAAAGCGACTTTGTTTTATACTAACTATGTACCTAGTGATAGTGACTAGCTGTTGCGAATATTTCCACGCAGAATTCAAATCTGTAATAGAGCTTCCTTATACCACCGTTATTATTGTATTTATCTATTACTCGCTTCTGCCCGCGACTTCGTCTGCGTAGAATTATACATAAAAACCTTCCACTTGAATCACTCTATCTATTAAAAAACCGCATCAAAATCCGTTGAGTAGTTTTGAAGATATAAGCATACATAGGGACTACCCCTGTGGGAAAGAGGCTTTAGGCTCTGTCTACCCCGTAAGGGATAAAGACGTGATTTGCGTATGTAGTATGTATGATTTAGGCATTTAGGATTATTTTAGGTTTCGATCGGTTCTTTTACTTTTTCTGTGTCTACTCTTGCTTAATACTTATGTCCTGTCAATCGTTCAAAGGTTAACTGGAAGGTACCCATTTTAAGGACAAGTTCGCCTTTGTGCATTTGTGTTGGTCCTGTATTCATCTTTTTCTTGTGTTTTATGTACAATAAATTTATACATACATAAACATACATACCACCTTATTGAACACCACAAATCAGTACAAAACAATACAGAATCTAAGAACAAAGTATACCTACAATAGGCGAATAGACCTTGCTACTCCGCTACTCACGTGCAAGATCCACTACTGCCACATGACACACATATAAATCCCACAAACTTAATTATCCCTTACACCACACAAACTGCGACGCGTTTCGATCCCTCTACGGGATCATTTTCAATGTTTAGTGAGCTCAAACTGTTACACATGCAAACCAATGTCGTACTGATTTTTTTTTCTTTTATTTATGACTTTAATTGTACATCAATAACTACCTAAAAAAAATCCGACTAGTACAGCAAAAACAGAAAGAGATATATTTAACAAAAACCATTTTTCCATTCATCAAAATGGACACCTTTGTTGCGTGCGAAATACTTCAAGAGTTCTGGTAGAATAAGTCCATTCAAAATAGCATAATCGCTTCTAAAATTCCAACCATCAGCGTCGTTAATACAATCCACTAGATATACAATTTAAAATTTAAAAACGAAAAGTTCGTAGCTCGCAGCCAGCTACGCAGGCTCTACGGCGTAGCACTTTACTCATAAAGGGTCATACTCATACGACACGTGATTTTCGAGCACACGTGACTTTTGTTGGAAACTCAGTACGGCATCATTTACATAGGTACTTAATACGTACTATAATCGGTCCATGCCGTCTGTATGTATATATGTACGCTTGCTTAGGTGTTTAAAATGTGATTTAAAATACGCAACGCATTTTAATACGGTTTTCATCAATAGGTAGAATGATTCAAGAGGAAGGTTTATACGTAATCACTTATTATAAATATGCTAAAATTAGACAGCATTTTGTGCCCAAGTGCAGTGTTTCTCAACCTGTGGGACGCGACCCCCGGGGGTCGTAGTAGGCTCATTATAATAAAAGAGCATTTAGTATTGGTATCATGGGTAGAGAAAACAAAGTGCTACAAGCGAAGGTGAGTGGGGGTCGCTGTATTTTTTTCTGACCGAAAGGGGTCGCGCCTTAAGAAAAGTTGAAAAACGCTGATTTAATGATTGACAAGAGTCTAGTCCTTTCGAGCGAAAGAGTTCAGTAGAGTGCCATATTTAGCCTTAAATATTGCCGAGATTTATTTTAGAAGCCCTTTAGTAACGCGTCATTTGAACCTGAAGACGATACCTGCCTTCTAGAATGTCGAGGCCGGGCTCCCCTCTTGTTGCCAAGTCGTTTATAAAACTGCGGAAAATGTCAGCGAGTTTACGTTACGGATAGAAATAAGTGGAAGATGATATAACATACACAGTACTTAAATCAATGTAAAACTAACGGCTTTAGATCTGTAGATATGTACGGTCGTAAAAACTGAATCAGTACATCTGTGGAACTTTTTCTGTAACAATGTCGCAATATTTATTTTGGCAAGACGTTATGATACTTGCAATGAAAAGGTTCCACATTTAATTCCTGACCCATCAAGGAACTTCTTCACATAAAACGTCATTGACATCGCATTACTTAACAAGGAAAATCCATGCGACGCTTCGCTTACTGTTAAAAGGTTCCATGGTGGGTTCTGTTACTTTCACTGCACAAGGTGTCATAGAGTTATTCCATTCAAATTCACTGTATAAACAATGTACGTATACATGTCATGTCAGATTCCATAAAAATGAAAGAAAACTTTTGCTTAATTTGTTCATTCCCTTTCTGTACCCTCGTATTTCCCAAAATCAATTTTCACAAATGTATACACAAGTTCTCCCATCAATGGAGATGATAGCACCGTTGTCAGTGATTCCCAGATAGCTGTCATTATCATAAAACAATAACTGTCTCGTCTCGCCGCTGCGTCGGGGCAAAGACTTATTTGGACATAAAAAAATAAGCCGAAGGGTAGTTGTATGATAACATTACATTTTGCAAATTTACGTCATAGCTTTCAAGACTTAATATCTGGGGCATCGTGACGATATGGTGGCCGGACATAGGCCCCTAACTACGAGTATAAGAGGCCCGAACTGGCTGAGACTTAGAGTACAGACGGGACGTTGATACACTTAATCTTTATATTGAGGAAGAATACCCATTAGCCACAGGCCTCACACGTAATACCAGATATCGAGGGGACTAAAAACAATTGGGGGCCAAGTGGACCGATATTTAAAAAAAAGAATGAAAATGTCAAAAGTGAAGATGGATAAAGACATGGGAGTACGAGTACTTAGCGAAAACGAATGAAAATTAGTGAATTAGTCATCAAACAATTTTTTTAAATTGGTGGCAACCCATGTCCTACATGTGATTCTCAAAACAGATCTCGGCCATTTTGCGACGGCAGTTCGTCAGTTCAGTCGCGACTTCAGAAAAGTAACAAAATTCTCGACAAATCAGTAGGTCATTAAGCGCCAGAAATCAAAATAACGCGATTATTTCACAATTACTTAGCTTATAAAGTGAAAGTAAGCATTCATAAAAGTGTCCCATCTTTTAATATTTCGATCTTTATGCCGACGTGCGTCATGTAGCAAGAGGAAATGGGGTGAGCTCGACGGGGGTGACATGGCAACGGGGAGATGTATTTTTATTGTCTCGGCGCTTAATTGAGGTCAACCCTTCTTACAATTGGTCTTGACTGTAATGGAAATTATTTTATTAGCGACAAACCCTTTTCAATCAAGGAGTATTAGAGGGAAATAAAGGAAAATTCATTTCAAAACTCCGTTAAGCTTTTTAAGGAAAAAGATTCGTAATCCTTTATAAGTGCTTGCTTTGAGTGAAAGCCATATATACGATCGGGATAAAATTACTCGAAGTTTAAAATTACTATAAATTGCCTTGTGCAGCAAATGTACCTACAATATAATGCAGGTACTACACTCGAGAGCGAAAAAACAGTTACAATCCCGTAGAAAAATGTATAAAAAGTGACCCGATTTCTTTGCTCACGAGTAACTATAAAATTATATATAAACCAAGTATAAGCTCAGACTAAATGAAAAGTGCAAATGCCTATTCTTAATTTAACTGCAAAGTAAAGGTGGAATTCGTAACATTCAAAGTTATTAATGTTATTATGACGTACCTTGTATCAAATGGTACTTTTACAGAAGTTCGGCATTTTGGCAATAGCCGAGTTGAACATTAGATGGACTTCTCACTGGAATACGCCTCAAAGTTAGGGAAATTATAAGTTTGGCTGAATTGCTATTTGCTTGCGTTACTTCTTAAAATTGCGTTCTCGTCTTGGAGCTACATTATATTGAGGATAAAATTCATGTCATACAGAAGCTTGCTTCCTGGGGAAGTATACAGCGGAAATATCATTTAATAAAAGACGTATATTCGATAGCAGAAAGGATTTCTTACAGCAAATAAATCCAAATATTTTTCCAGTACGTTGGCTCTAAGATAATAGCAAAGTATTTTTATTTACTTTGAATAATACGTCTATGATAGCTTACTCTAGATATTGCGGAATAACAATCAACTTAGAAATCATTTATGTGAGCAATAATAGTAATAACATTGTACTGATTAGTTTTATGTACAACAATGTAGGATCTTCGGAAAGATAAACTGCTAAAACGAACTAAAATGTTAAAACTTGCGAACGAAGTATATTTAGGTAGTCGTATTCCTATGAATAGTTTTATAAAATTTGAATGTTATTCTTCCATGCGGTCTGGAAGTAAAGAAAAAACACAGAATGTACCAGTTGCGTTTTTCCTGCGCAGATGGTAAAAGCCCATCAAGGAAATGGCGATTAAAACAACTCGATTGAGTCCGTGTTACATTACCATTTGACCGGATCTTAAAAACGTATCACCAGTCTAAGATTTCTTTATTTCCCAGGATCCTCACCATGATTGGAGCGAAACGGACATCCTAACCCACGGCGTCAGTGGCCTCAGTCTACACAGAACCGACAGTTTAAACCAACGCCCTTTAACCGGTCTTAAACGGAACGGCAGCAAAGGCAGTGCCTATAGCCTACGTAGTGTCAGGAAAGAAATGCCCAAGCCAGAAAGACCCCCGACGATACCAGACGCGGGCTTCGGCACTTTGGAGATTAAACTGGCTTACGACAATGCGACATCGTCTTTGGCTGTGACTGTGCTGAGAGCCAGAGGTCTTATTGGCATGGACATGACAGGATTGTCGGATCCGTTTTGTAGACTTGAGGTTTTACCCATAGGTTTGTTACTGTTAATTTGACATCTGTTTTGTGTCCCAGTGTTGTAGAATTTGCTTGAAGGTGTCATTCACGTGCTATACTAGTATTTATTCATATACGGGCTTGTCAATGAATTAAATCTAGTTTATTTGCAATCGTCACTTTGGACGAGCCCCACGCCACGACTGCAATTTGATGAAAACGTCGATCATAAATAACGGCTGTCAGGTGACTTTGAGAAAGGTTTTGCTGGCACATTTTTAAACGGCTGATGTTAACTATACATACTTACATCTTAAATACAGTAATTAAGGCTATAAGTCAAAGATTTTATCGAACTTCAACCTAAAGACAAACGGACGGAATTTCAAAAATATTTAAAGTTGAAGTATAGGTTGGTACGGAGTCCATAAAACGTAATATTTTGCAACAATGACCTTAGTTAGTCCTGATGATTATGAAGTAAATCGCTTACCATTTCACATTTCCGTTTCCTCAAAAAGTTTATTTAACCCCAACAACATGCAAAACTCCGGCAAATTCAAATGTAATTTGTTGACGTTTCAGAAGGAACATATTCAAATAGGCTGCGGACGAAAACTGTTCACAAAACGAAGAACCCGGAATTTAACGAGACCTTGCATTTCTTCGGCATCACGGAGTCCGATCTCGCTACTAAGACTCTGGAAATATTTTTGTTTGACGATGACAGGTATACGTTACAAGCTTTAATTTAAAATCATTATGTATCTCTCTTCTGTATGACGTAACACGTCTCTGTGTGCGTTACACGAACGCGTACTTACGTACTCGCCGTCAGTCCTATCAGTGACGCACCCTAAGATATCTTTTGTAAGCGCTACTTTAACAACACTATTGCACATCGATCATGCTGTGTGAGTTACGTTGCTCATGTGTTAAATCTAACATTCTTTAATAGCACTTTCACATTACAGATTCGGCTGCGACGAGATGGGCTCAGCAACAGTTTCCCTCAGAGAATGTGCCAAAGCCCCGACGCAGTTGCGTCTAGCCTTAACTGGGTCGACGACTTCCGAGCCGACAGGCCCGAGGCTTCTGCTGGCGCTCTGCTACAGCACGAAGAGGCGAGCGCTGGTCGTGACGGTCTGCAGAGCTGCTGACTTGCCCGCACAAGACAGCAACGGATACTCCGATCCGTTTGTTAAACTGTATGTACCGACTTGGCATGAATCATTAATCTCTAATACCTATGCTTCTCTAATACGGGCTATCTAATTCGGCAATAAATTAGTAATCTGACACCGATACACAAATACGTCTTTAACCCTTATGGGGTCGACAGAGCCAAAGGTATCAAGATTGTGGGCGTAAGTAATTTGACACTTACGCCATAATAGTTCTTTGCCATAGTTTTAATATATTTTAGTAAAGGCGTTCCGTGTTTTTTTATGATATTATATCTTGCAGGCACCTAGATCCCGACCCATACCACAAGAAGCACAAAACCTCGATCAAGTGGCGCAACCTAAACCCAGTCTGGAACGAAGAAATTCTTTTCGAGACCCGTCCGACAGAGCTCTCCCGGCAAAACCTGACCCTAACAGTATGGGACAAGGATTATGGCAAACCCAATGATTTTCTAGGAAGCCTAGTGCTAGGAGCCAGTAGTAAGGGGAGGCGGTTGAAACATTGGATGGACTGTATCAAATTCCCTGACCATAGGCACGAGCAGTGGCATTCGCTAACCGATACGCAGCACCTGTGAAACTGGAACTGACGACAAGCGACACTAAGCAGGTGAAATTCGAAATTCAAACCATCTCCCTCTCGTACTAATGACGATTAATGTGAGCAGAACGGCACGAAACGAGCTTTGAATTTCGAATTTCGGGTTATATGGCACAATAAAGCTGCGGCTCCACTGAGGCGGAGACGAGCGGAGCGGAGAGGAGACGTGGGGATCGACCAATCATATTACATGAAATCCACATCTCGTCTTCGGTTTGTAATATAATTGGTCGATGCCCACACGTCTCCTCTCCGCTCCGCTCGGCTCCGCCTCAGTGGAGCCGCAGCCTAAGCCGTCGAAATGTTTTCTATTAAAACGCACTTTACATTGAATGGTAAGGTGTACAATTCAGTGTTGTACTATCCGGATAACACTAGTATAGGAATAAAAAGCCATTTTTTTTGTCATGCAATAGACATGACAATGTGTGCTTTAAAAACAATGTATAGAAGATGAAGATTTTGCCATACTCCTCCTCTTTACTACCAGTAATGTAAATCTTTTAACTTTTTTATAAAGATTTTAACAAAATGACAATTTTTACTTTTTTGCGTAACTCAATCAAATTGTGTATTAGAAAATTTTAAAAAATATATAATTATTGAATGAAATAATATATGTTTTATATACATTTACAATGCATATGTTTCAACTAACTGGAACAACTAACGAGCATGGACTCAGCTGGAGCTGGATTTCCTTTAAACTTAAAAAGTCGTTATAGTCTTGTGTTTTGACTAGAGGCTTATGGGTTAAAGCCCGGGCTTACAGCTCTGCGGTTAGTGGAGTTTATGTGCGAAATTAAATATATTTAAAATTTACCATGAGCTTGTGAGTGGAAGGAAACATCATGAGAAAACTTGGACATGACTGCAAAGCATTTCAATGGTGTGTGTGGATTTCTCGATCAGCATTGGGCCCACATGGGAAGTAGGTACAGGCTGTCTTCTCTTATTCCCAGCGTTGGAACATAGGTATAGGCTGCAGATTATGATGATAAAAAATGTTCATACCTAGGTGATGTTTGTTAGACTTATGAACGTAGGCTAGAAAATTGTTAAAATACAAATAATATATAAATAACTTAATACCTAACCATAATTTATAAACAAAAAATACTTACTATAGTTGGTATATAATAAGTAAATGGTTCGTATTTTTGTATTAAATGTGCCAAATTGATGTTATAGGTAATTGTAACCGTGTTGTTATACATATTTTAACGTTTCATTATGGGGTTAAGACAGAAGCTGCCTTTACTATATATACCTATAATCATGAATTATTATCAAATAAAGATTATAGACGAAAAAATCGTTTCCTTCCGTATTTTTATATTTTACCTATTATACTTAGCCTTCTAATATCGTTGAGTATGATTTTCAACTTCAATAATAATCAATTCCCATTTTGTTAGATAACAAAATATGTACCTATACTCCTTCTTGGTAATCAAGTTTAAAAAAACCGCCAAAATGCTGCCATCAAAATGAAATAGTGTTACACCAGTAAATTTTCACTTTTTATTGGTTAAATCTAGAACGTTACAATGACAATGACATTTTGTGTGTTTGACATTCGGCCACCTTTGGGAACTTTTTCGGAATTTAATTACCTCGAGAAGCACACTGAATTAATATTTTTGAGGTGGAGTTGTTTGAGCGTGCCAATCCGTATTATAATTAGATTTTTCCACCCACAGAATATTGCTTAAAGTCCATTGTACCGGTATATAAACACCATCTAGCGTGAAGTAACCAAAAGATAACAGGCTGAACATATCTCAGTTGTCTAAATAATAGTTTTGTGAATGCACAACAGATGTCATTAAAATAACTTCGTTACAAAATGAACTCTGCTGAATGGTATTTAGGTATACGTGATTCAAAATCTAACTGATGACAGCGGAACACTCAAAAAAATCTGATTCTGGCAAAATCATTCTGCTGCTCGAACCGTTAACTTCAATTTGACGTTCCTACGTACAATTTTCCGCTTATATGTGGCACGCGTTCACATGTACCACTTCTAGGTTTCTCTTTCTTCTATGTACTTGACCGTTTTATAAGTACCGTTAAAACTTTTCAGCAACCCCCTAGCTAAACCCTCATAGAAATTATGTTTTTCACTGTAGTATAAAACTTAGAATTACTTATCTTTTTTTTTACCTGCAACTCTAACTGAGTAAATCTTCACGACCCCCAAGGGGTCGCGACGCGCCTTACAGTTTGAAAAACACTGCTCCAAATTATTTATAGTTCAAGACATGGCCGCTGTTTGAACATTTGCGTTTAGTTTTATCTAATACGCTTAAATCCAAGTACAACAATGAATCATGACACTAAAAAGCAGTTTAGCAAACTCTCGGATTTTCAAGATATTAACAGTAAAAAATATTTGTTTGAGAACATTTTTTTTTGCTAAATATTTTAACGGCACGCGTTAACAGTGCAGAAACAAAACACATAAAAGTTGTTTTGTGAACTTTTCTGACATGTGAAACTGTAATTCGTTTAATAGACAAAAGAAACTCGTTTATTATTAAAAATCAATTCATTTGGTTAGTTAGCTATGTGTTAAAATAGATTTAAAGGGCAATGGCATTCTTATGTCCTGTGAGAATAAGACGGGGGAAGAAAAAGAAATGTAAGTACTCTATGGAGCTTTCATCGTGGGAACTTTTATGTCAATGACCTCAGACTTTCTACATATTATAAATGTAAAACTAGTAATTTCGCTTTGCTCCCATATCGGGAAACTAATTAATCCCATTTAATCTCTGGCATTACATTTAAATTGAAAAGACTAGCACCTACTGCAAAGGTCCGTAAAGCTTATAAGCTGAAACGCTTCAAGTTATCAGAGATAGGCGCGATTTATAATTTCATTTTTTTTAAGCGAAGCGAACTAAATATGTCCTTTTTAAAAAAAACTGAGTATAAAACCTTTTTTTTTACTTATACCTGTTTTTTTTAGCAAGCAGTGGAGATTCTGACAAGGATTTGTCTCGGCCAGGATCAGGGCTAAGCCCTGGTATGGGAAGGATCACTGGGTCAGCTAGCATTGAGACTTTAGTTAGAGTTGGTATTGAAAAGGAACATGGACTCAGTCCGGATTCCAAAATGGTGGTGCTCCATGATTTTGCACCTTGTGTTGATGATGAGCTTGAGGTAAGATTCTATATTTGATTTGTGTATTCTATCTAATTATCTACACTTAAAAAATAGACCACTGTATTATTTTAAGTTGACCTCATACAAAGTAATAATTATGCCAAAATTATCTCCAAAATCATAAACCTGGTACTCCGTGTCTCAGTGTTGAGCAATACAGTTAGAAAAAATCAGGACTTATGAGGTCAAACTAACAAATAAGTTTGCAGCTATGGGACAATAATAATAATAAGCTACAAGAAAATAATACAACATGATGGTATACCATCATTTAATTTTTTTAGGTAAAGCGCGGCCAAATTGTAAATGTATTGTATCGAGAGAATGACTGGGTGTACGTAATAGTGGCAGAGTCAAGGAAAGAAGGTTTTATTCCACATTCCTACTGTGCACCGTGCGAACACCACGATTTGAAGAAGAAATTGCCCAGAAGTAGATCCCCTGCTGATTTAGCCCATAGAGATGTTTCACAGTAAGTCATTTGTTTTGTTATGCTCTGATTTATAATTAACTAACTTCTGCCTGCAACTTCGTCTGCATAGAGTTATACATATAAACCTTCCTCTTGAATCACTCTATCTATTAAAAAAACCGCATCAAGATCCGTTGCATAGTTGAAACGTTCGAAGCATACATAGGGACAGACACACAGCGGAAAGCGACTTTGTTTTATACTAAGTAGTGATTTAATAACTAGATAGGTACCGTAAATTATATTAATGCATTTCATTTCACCTCGCATAGCATTTCAATCATTGTTAGTAACAAAATTTACTCTTTTTCATTGTTTAAAACATTTCAAGTTTATTACCTCAAATAACACTTAACATAAACTATGCTCCATTAAGCAAAAGTGACCTTTTGATATAAACAAAAAAGTTGAAGTTAAACAATTGAAGTTGTCTTACAAAAGTTACAAATCTTACAATAACTTTTTTAAATAATTTCACCAAGAATTTTTGTGCTCACTGCTTACTCCAATTTACCTACTGCTGTAACTACATTTATGTCATCTTCAAAACAAAAAGTTCAACAAGTTCTCACACTCAACTCCTTCAGATTATCAGTTTCGGACGGTGCAACAAATGACGGGCACTCCGAGCTCGGCAGCGAGGGTGAAGCATGCCCGTTCAGCAAGGACCCTTCCGGCCGATATGTGGTGCTCTACACGTTCACTGCTAGGGACGAGAATGATGTTGATGTGGAGAGAGGAGAATTTGTCACAGGTATGGTTTGCTTACTTCATTTTCACTTAACCATAGGTTACCTTTGTACAACAATACAAATACTCTTTATTGAACACAAATTAATACAAAAAAATACAGAAACAAAGAACAAAGAAATAAGTTGGAGACAGTATAAGTAGGTGGTGGTTGTAATGGGAGAGTTGGGAAAGAAATTACGTAGCATTGTGGCACCAATGACCGACAAGAACCAATAACCGACACTTTCAACCTTAATTCATAGCAATAAAGGTGACAAGCAGTGTGAGTACTGCAATAAAGGTGTCGAGCATTAGGGCGTTTACGCTACTGCGAAATTTTTGAGTTTTAAAGGCAACACTAACTAAGGAATAGAAATTTGACGCAAAAAAGCGAGCTGCCTATTTTAAAAAGACGTCTTTTTGTTTAGCCAGCTCAGTATGTAATAAATTTAATTGTTTTAAAAAAATTGTGATGTAAATGGGTTTACATTTCCCTGGCGAGTATTGTAATTTAGTAAAACTTCATTTGTTTTGTTTATAAGTTAAATAATGTTATGTTCCTCTCAGTGTTGAATAGAGAAGACCCGGACTGGTACTGGATAGTGAGAAGCGACGGCCAGGAAGGCTTCATACCCTCTGGATTTGTGTACCCTGCTGTCGTGCAAGGTATTTATTCTACATAGAAAAACTAGATAATGAGTTCTTTATCTTTTTTTATTCATACTAATTAATAAGCAACTAGAAAGAGAGATAAGATGTTTTTTTTGCACTACAAATTAAGGAAACAATTGACTGATTATTCACGATCATCTCCTGTGGTGGTCATAGGTATAGTTTTTATATTAGTTTAAAATTAATTAATTAATTGATCGGCGCTGAAATACCTTCTTCTCTCCTTAATGGCAGCCGTTAGGCTTGGGCCAATGTCAGTGTGGTAAAAATATAATTCAAAAATCTGAAATACCTAAAAATTAGACAGCTGTTGGCGCGTGTCAAAGTAAAAGAACCATTAGACATTCCTTAGACTTAACGAGTCGGGTTACCTCCGCGTGTGGTCAAGAGGTTTTTGAATCCGTGCTTGGTCCGGTGCACCCTGGGCATCGGCTAATGATTTTGACCGTACCATATTACCGTACAACTTTGCCGACATTTTATCACAAGATTTTTGAATTATATTTTTATTACTTTGACATTGGCGAAGTTCTCGCTATAACGACTTGATACGCCACAAATAGGAAGTAGAAGAGTGTTACCTGGCCCCTTCACCAATGCGACAATAGTCGCTGACAAGTGACAATTCTGTTTACATTACAAACTACAAGTATCCCCGCCCGTTGGCTTCATATTGCCTACGCATTGCATTTCGAATCGTCACTTGCCACAGACTATTTGTCGAGATTTGAAAATAGGTGCCTGTTTCTCTCAAGACTCACAGCGCCAAAAATGGCCTCGTCTGACCATCTAGCTCTGACTCACGCGTATTATATCGCTTTTTGTATGTGGTGGCGGTAGATAGCGGTCTAATGCAAACGCGTTCATGGCGATAGTTAAATTAAAATATGATTATAATACTTTTACTGACAGCTCTGAAATAATTTGCAGCGAACCAGCAAGACAACCCGCAGCCGCTGCCTCCGCCGGCCAACACCACCATGCTGTCTAATAGCAGCGTCAACAATACCACACAGGACACGGACGGACGCTACCACGGCACAGAGCTAGTCATGCTTTATGATTATAAGGTTAGTACATCGCATTTCTTGACAAAATATGAAAATGTAGAAGGTGACAAAAAGTGAATTTTAAAGTAATATCGGTCAAGAAATACGGAAAATATAAGTTTTAAACTACTAGTCAGACAGCGATTAGAAAGAGAGACCCCGACATGACGACGTGACGTCATGAAACACTACGCTCATTATGTTTGTGTAGAAAGAGATAAAAAGGCATAATCCCTATTAGCGAATAGAGTAGAACAAGACATTTACCGTCATCATTTCCATTCTATACATACATAATATACGTCCACTGTTGGGCTCAGGAGCCCAATTTTTGAAAGCACATGTGTGAAAATACCACTCGAAAGTGGTGAAAAATTGTGCTGAATTATAAATACGAGTAGCTTAGAAGATATTTACGGCTCTCATTAATCTTGTGACCTAGTCAAAAATTTGATTAGAGCTGTAGTTTTGAAGATATAAACAGATTTATACCACTTTCGAGTGGTATTTTCACAAATGTGCTTTCAAAAATCGGGCCCCAGGCCTCTTCTCAGAATGAAAAGGCTTGGCCTATAGTGCGCAATGAGAACTTCCTACTCACCACTGAATTGCTTTGCGGTCTGTTCAGGTTTCCTTGCGATGTTTACCTTCACTGAAGGCTCACGACAAATTTAAAATTTAGAAACCGAAAAATAGGTGCGAGCCCGGTATTCGAACCCATAACATTGCTGGAGAGGCCATTTTTGTGACAGTCACTATAGATAATTTGTGATCCACTAACATATGAAAAACTTATACTAAAACAATTCTTCCAGGCCCAAGCCCCTGATGACTTATCAGTAAAACGCGGCGAGTGGGTATACGCAGACCTGACGCAGCAAACGGTGGAAGGTTGGTTATGGGCGCACGCCCCGAAATCGCGCCGCTCCGGGTTCATACCGACCGCATATGCGCGCGCGCCGCACACCACGTCGCTTTGACAATGAATGCAGGAGCTAATGTGGAGACACTTGAAAATAACCTGGCGTAGCATCAGTGGTTCATTGGAACAGGCTCGGTAAATAATTTTAGCAACACAAGAGAATAAAAATAAGATATTCAGGTCAATCTTGTATTCTGTAGCTGTCCAACATGTTTTGAAGTAATATGTGAGTTTTTTGTCTAGATGTGCTTGATAGGGTAGCCAATCTAGTACTGTGACAAATATGTGAATGATCCTTGAATTCTATTCCTAGAATATATTTGAAGTGTCAGTTATCTATAATACTGTCCCTCTTTAATCCAATGGAATAAACAAAGATGGTATCTTAGTTATCTAATAATTATTTAACACTTAATAATATCAGAAACAGTGCCAGGCCCTTTTAGTGTAATCAAGAACA
The DNA here is from genome assembly GCA_932294345.1 of Pandemis cinnamomeana. NCBI lineage: Eukaryota > Metazoa > Arthropoda > Insecta > Lepidoptera > Tortricidae > Pandemis > Pandemis cinnamomeana. Next base: position 6,697,821 of record OW028720.1, read on the forward strand.
CAAAGTGTATGTGCAGGACAATTAAAAATATTGGCTAGAGTATTAACTTATGTAGGAACAAAGTATTTGAAATTATTTGAATGTAGATAACAAAATACATCAGAAACTTGTCTCCCACATACTAGCTCCTTAAAACTATGGTGCCACCGCAATAACTCTATTTTATATATGTAAGTAATGCCTTCAACTTAGCCTTTTCGATAGCTGCCATAATTTGTCATTTGTAGAAGAAAGCAGTCTTCCAGTTTAACATAATTTTTCATATTTGATTTTAATGTAATTGTTATGTCATATTCCGTCCAAAATTGACTGAATCTCATGTTACGCTTTATATTTTTATAACTTTAACATAGTATGTAAGGTTTACATAATATCAATTTGAAATAAAAAATAAGATGAATTTTGTTTTTTATTTATACCACTACACTAAGGGTCTGTTCCAGCACTCCCAGTTAAATTCCTGATTTTAAGTGTCAGATATCTAAGGTGACTTGGTGATGTTCCTATTTATTACTATGAAGCAGGCAGATGATAATATATACTATCATCATCAATAACTGACACAAGATATCAGTAGTCAATAGAGAATGGTGAAACAGGCCTTAAAACTCACAATTAATGCTATTCCAAGTCAGAAATTAGATTCTTCCTCTTTTTCTTGGCTTGTTGCTTGATCTCGTCTTTTATTGTCCATTCTTTTAGCTGTTCTTCTACAGTTTTGATATCTTGCTCAGTTACAGTAACAGCCAATTGTAATTCCGCTTGTTCCTTTTTAATGAATTTTAAAGCATCCAGCTTTTCCGTTAGGAATGGACCCTGTTGGCTTTCTAAAAGATTTCTATAGTCCATCAACTTTTGATTGCGGATGTCCTCACAATGCATTTCCGTAAGTTTCCTCAGAGATTCCTTGCGAGACAGCTTGTGATGCGACTCCGGGTGCGCTTTGTACTCAATGTTAAGTTTTTCCAAAAGCCACTCAAACTTTTTGTAATCATATGCTCGTAAATATTTTATCAGTTTCTTCCTCCGGTCTATAAGTTCTTGCACTGTTTTCTGTGAAAAGTTCCAAATATTTTCATTTCATCCAGACAGTATTTTATTTTAATCCTATATTTTAAAGAGGCTTTGTTGTACAGGGGTGACTATGTCAGCCCCATGGGGGGATTGACAATATTTGAGATAAATAATAAAATAACCCACTTTGTGATAACTCCAACACTAACCTTTGCATGTACATTTCTCGGAAAATGTTCCATGGTATATTGAAGGCAGCGGATTTTGGCAGTAAGCTTTGCAACTGTAATGACCAAAAGGGGTTAGCATAAAATAAAATTAAACTTCTTAACCTGTTTTGAAAATGTATACTTACTTCTAGCCTCAGCTGAACTTTCATCATACTGATGTCTCCTAACTCTGTTTAAAAGTTCCTGTTGGATTAATGAATTATATTCCTTACGTCCAAGGAATGCTGCAGAGAAAATCTTGCTTACAGTATCTGGTGCACTGAAAGACAATAATAGATTAAATTAATCCACAGTAATTTCGAAAATAGGATGTCCCCAGCATCGAGGTCGAGGGACGTAACTAAGAGGAGCTACAACGTAGGAAAGACAAAAAACGAGAGAAATACCTAAAAGGTCTAAACTAAAACTAAACACTTAATAGGTTATGTTATTTTCTGCTTAGAAACGTAACATCCACAAATATAACTTAGTTAATAACACTTACTCCTTAAATTCATCGGTCAGCCCATAATCTAAGCCTGCACTCATCTCGGAGATCGGTGGAAGACCTTCCAAATCGCCGGATTTCTCAGCTTTGTATGCAGGTACATATTCGGGCCTTACCCATTTAAATTTAACCTGATGTTTTATACCACGGGATTGAATGAAAATGCCCGAGAGACGACGCAACATAGCCGTTAGATTTTAATGTCTTATAAAAAGAATTTCCGTTTTTGAGCTTTGTCGGGCTAATTTCGACTTTTGAGCACGAGTTTGACAACTTTGACAATTGACAGTTTTGTACCAAGCGCCCAAGCAGCGCAGCTGATACTTGTTATTTTTTGGTCACACTGGCGCAGATAAAAAAAACATTGCAGTCGAATAGTGTTGTACCTCAAATATTGCGTCGTTAATCGTTACTTTAATGCAGTTAATCGTTATTACGTTGAATGTTAATGCAATATGGCTGAAGTAAAGTAAATAATGAGTGCTTTTTAGTACTGAAATACTTGCTGAGAGCCAATTTACGCCAGCAAATGCCATTCGGTAGATACCAGACAGTAAAAAAAAAAAAATTAAGTCTTGACGTATGGATGATTTACTATGGTCCAAAATCTACGAAACTAATTATTGTTTTTTAAAAATCAACATATTGCGCTAAATACCAGTGCAATCGTCAAAGCTTGTCTTTAAGTTTTTGACGTATATTTATTATAATAATGTAGGTTGTATTTATTATGTATAAATTATATTATTTAGGTTTAGGTACCTGTGAAGATACCAAACTTTTAGTCAATCTCCAACGATAACAGGAAGTTAAGAACAAATACAGTAAAACAAAAGTATTTGACCATTCATTTATTTATTGTTTTTCGAGTGCAAACCTCAAACTGGAAAATATTTAGGTATATGCAAAATTTTGTACTAAGTGTACCACTCCACATAACTACACAAACTAACAATGTTTAGGAAATGAATACGTGTTGTATCCAAATAACAAAAATAAACAATCAACCACATAATTATACACTTCCACTCTCTGATCTGAATAAATTAAATCACATAATGTTAAAATACATAATACACAGTTTAAATTACAGAAAGTGGATTACGGATAGGCGAATATCGTAGAAATTAATGTGAGCGAATAAAATGCACCTACACAATTTTACCAGGAATTACTAATGGGACTTTTTCACAAATATATTTTGTTATTAATATACCGTAAAAAATGTGTCACACATTAAAAATAAAAGTGTTGGGTGGAATTGGTTGAATTAAATGGACTTAAAAAATATTTAAACATGAATATTGATCTATAATAACCCAGATGTATTCTCACAATTGATATCATAAGTTTATAACATGCTAATCTAGTTGTTTAACTTTCTTAGCACAACTGTATTTATGCACACGACTACCTAATATTGGACTATTGGATCAATGCTTCTATCGTATGAATATTACCTTTAAAAAATTAATCTAGACAATATTTTAAAACTGGTCTACATAACTTTTCTTCACTAAATTTGGCCTTTGACTTACTTTATAAATGTTTTAATTTAATTAACTGAATAATTTACATACTTCGAGTGCTATGTAATTTTATCATGGAATGTTGTTAACCCATATAATCAGCCCACAGCTAATTGAAAATAATATAAATAAATAGTAATAATCGTAAAGATATAAATGAGGACTGGTACTATACAGTTTTGCTTATTCATAACAACACTACTTTGTGCTAAGTCGCATCCATCAATGCTTTAAATTCTGTAACACGGACTAGTACAAACGACAATAAACACTAAGCAGGGAATGCGACTCATATTGAATCAAAGTATTTCATAAATTCTATACAGGAAAATAATATCTTTATAAATTAATACTGGACACCATTCAGCTACTTAATTATTAAAAATATTAACTTTACCTATACATATGACTATTAGATACAAATGTCTTTTATCCGTAACTCCTGACCTTGTTTGCTCAGTTATTAACTAAACACGACAGTTATTTATTAGAATAAAAAGGCTACTCTGCCTTTTCAGTTGAAAGTCGTGGATTACTTTCATCTGATATGCGTTATGAATGTATTTTACATCAAAGAAATATAAGAAGTAAATAATAACGAAATATATATTTTTAACAATAACGCACAATCGTTAAAAAAACATTGCCTACGGATAACGCATACAAAAAAACCGTTGGCGAGAAAAGCTAATTTAGTAATGTCAAAAATAAAAGTGAAACCTTAGGAACAGCACCAAAAAATAAAACTATTATTTGGATCATGCTATTAAATAATTTTGGTTTTTTTGTCTACCAATGTGGTGAAATAATAAGTGATATAATTCAATAAATTTACAATGCCAAAGCAGCAGAGCCAACATTAAAATAAATAAGAGTAAAAAAACTCAAAGCACCACGTTTATGAGCAGAAACGGGAATGCAAAAACGCATTTCAGCTAAAACCGGGATTAACCCCCTTCAGTGACAACTGGAAAGTTCTTCAAATGCCACAACACTACTTGTGGCAGTTATTTAATAATCTGAATCTAGCACACATTTAAATATTAAATCTAATTAAAGCGGCTGTTATAGTCTAAATCTTCATTTTAAAATGACAATTGTTTTATCTTGGGTGTCTTTTCAGTGAAACTTATTAGATACATTGATGACTATAACAGTACCACTTAACCTGTTGGAACACTCAATAGGTACAATAAAGAAGGTGAAAAGTTAAAATACAGGGATAGACCATAACAAAGGGAAGCATATCATTTACACACTATCTTCATCCAAGATTTGTTTTAAGACTAAAATGTGCTAATTTTGGTGAATTTAACCAAAACCTTCAATCAATTGTATTGATAAAAGATATTGGTTAAATAGAATCTTCTTAAATACAGTCCATTTCTTCAGGTAAACTCTTGAAAAGAAGAAAGCATGCATTACTAGATCTGATGAACAAACTTACTAATTTACTACTACCTAAAGAAATGAAACAGTTCATGTTCTACGCAACATTTTTTATAGTGTTCTTGCAAAAGACAATTTTACTTTGAGCCAGACTACATTAAATAATTTAATATTTACTTGGATTCTTCGCAAATATGTCGGCAAACGACAACTAAAAGTATGATTTATCCTGTTGCCTATGCGGGTATTATAAAAACTGTCTAAGTATGTCTAGTTAAAATTCGGACTTTTATATTTTATTCATGTAAAGCATCCATATAGCAGCTCTGAAGTTATTATAGTTGAAGCATTGTGGAAAATTTCCATATAATGTAAATAAATGAAAATGACAGAGCAAGATGTCAAAATTCGAAGCTCTCCGGAGTTTGGCCCAAGCCTAACGACTACTAAGGGGAATGAAAAAAATGTCTCTAGTCATAATGTCATTATCCACAAAAGTAGTTGAAGCACCAAGAACGCTACGTTGTATTGCGTCTTCTCTGTGGGAACGTCAGAGCCGCAATATGGCGAATGCTTACCTACTGTCGATTAACCTTATTGTATATCACTTCACTCTAAATACCCATGATTTTATTTATTAACTCTCAATACTAAAACTATGATTTTTTATTTACTAATCGGATGAAAGTTAAACAATTACTCATTAGGTTTAATAAACACTTAACTAGACTTAGCGTAAGGCAAGACATTACCGGTCGGGCAACTAGCTGGTAATATTTATTATTTAATTTTATTTTATTCTAAGGTTTTTTTTTCGAGATAAGTAATCGAAGATATTAACCGATTCATAAATATCATATTGAAAACCCTAAAGCTATATTATACCTAGGGGGAAACGACTTTCTATCTTGTGTATAAACTAAGTCATTTTACTTGAGAATATTGTATGTTGTACGACATCGACAGAGTGAATGGCGGCCATTTGTGAACCACAGATAAACAAATACAACCTACATATTTCAGAAGACTTTTGGTCTACTCATCTAATGTTGCCAGGTTTGATAAAATAGACTACAACACCAGTGTTGAAAAAATGCAAGAAAATAAAACATCAAATCTTAGTCAAATACTCAGTTTTGCCATTCATCAATCCAATTGTTACCTTAATCGATAATTGATAAAAAGGGATGAGGCGCAGGTTTAACAAATGCAGAAGTTTTATGTAAAACCTCCCTGACAGTTAAGTGTGTAAAATGGCGCACGTTATAAAAACCGGCTTGACACTGTTAATAATATAGTTAATCTAACGTAATTAATGTATACTCACCGGTGTCGACTATTCATAAGACATTGCCTATATTAAATAACGGATGACAGTCAATTGCATGACCACAATAACTAACTGCATTAATGCCAAACGCTTGCTGCTCGCAGGACAATAAACAATGTAATTATAAAATTAATCGCACTTATTAATAAACCATGCGCCAGCGCACACTTGTCTTCATACTTTTAAGTATCGATAAAATGATACACGTCCCTAGCGTATCGATGACTTATGGAACCACGGGCAGCGAGCGTTCAACATAATATTGTTAACCAATTAACTAAGTAATTATTTAACTTTCATCGCTCCTGGTTGGGTACTACCGCCGCCGAACTTTTTCAGACGTACGACGTTGCACTGAAAAAAAAAAAAAGTTATAAAAATATGTATAACACTTTATAACTGGCAACAAATTATGCTGTAGCGAAAAAAATCTCAACAAATATAAGTTTCTACCTTCTTACAACTTGTTACCTAGTAAAATATTAATAACTACTTTAAAAACAGTATTGCTAACTACTTATTACCGCATCGTTAAAAATTAAGTTTGAATGAATGCGGAAAGACATATCCAGGACCCACTGGTGTCGCGAGGCGATAATTTTAGAAATCATTTTATTGGCTAGCAACCCATCACTATTTTGATTCCCCTTTCCTATACGCCAGAAACTTTTAGCGGTAACGGACCACTTTCAGAATATAAAAATGACCACGGACCGCTGTCTTAGCTTATAATCGCTAAAGAAAACAAAGCCTACTGTTAAAAAATCTCTAAGTAATGTTAAAGACTGACCCCCTTACTCATAAACGCTCTGTAGGCCTCTGCTAACTTAGCAATCGTTTGTCCTTATCTGTCACTTTGCCATTTACCTTTCACAGATAAGGACAAACGATTGCTATGTTAGCAGAAGCCTATAGAGCGTTTATGAATAAGGGGGTGAGACTTTAAGAAACCCTGGTATACCACAATCAAGTTAAAACGTGTCCATTAGCTCTTGTCAATCTACGCTGCGTCTACCCCGTAAGGGATAAAGACTTGATTAATATTTGCGTAACTCACCATTATCACCGACGTCATCGGCCGGCGCGCGCAGACCCTATTCCCTTTTCTTTCCTTTCTTCTTGCCCATTCGCTTACTATAGTTCTGTGCGAGAGCGTTCACTATAGACACCACAAAGTACAACACCATGGCCAGTACGAACTTCTCCAGAAGGCTGGAGAGCACTGAGCCCGAGTTCTCTGGGAGAGGCGACGACGGTTCGTTTTTGTGAAGCCTGGCTTTCTGGTTCCTTAGGAATTCCAGTAGAGGCGCTTCTAGTTTTGGCCCGATGTACGGTATTCTTTCAACCCATGTTAATACTTGTCTGAAAGCCACAAAAGTAAATGTTTAAAATCTATAGTCTATTCTTGTCCCGGATACTAAATTGACAAGTGCAAAATGTCAAGTTGTCGTATAATGATACCAGCTTTTATTGTTTAGCGATGTACTCGAAACTATCGACAGTGTTTGCGACCTAGATACAAGTGGTTTTGCCATGTTATATTTAAAGAAAAAAAATGATCGTCATTATCAAGGTTTGTTTGTTTATGACACTAATTTACATGCTGACTATAAATCGTTTTTCAATTAGAGAAACATACCAAATTTAAGTCATAATTATTAATATAAGTTTAAAATTAGTATTTACACATTTTATAGGATAACATACAAAAATCTGTACAGAATTTAATTTATCGTCAAGTTTCGATATTGGTGGCACGTCACTATTTTTGAATTGCAAAAAACAGGCAACACAGGCAATAGGCAATGTCATTTTAGTATCCGACGTGAAAAAATTGACTTTACACATATAAAATCGTACACTATTTAACTAAGAGTCACAAGAGTATGAAGAAAATAATCTCGTCTAAATAGCATCCCTTTTTCTCTCGCTTTACCACTCTATTACTGTATTTTATATGTGGGAGGGAGCCAAATGTCAATGAATGAATGAGATCGAAGAACGATAGAATGAATGGTATGATATAGATAGATAAACAGCAAGAGAGCAGACATAGCATGACGTTTTTTTATTTGAAATGAAATAGCCTTCGAAACAAAAGTGTGTGATCACTATTAGTAACTGTTACTCGTTATAAAATCAAGCTTCACCAACTAAACACTACTGTTAAAAACTTACCCAACGAGCGTCTCGTTGAACGATATGATGACAAACATCTTCTGTATATGCATCTTTATGACAGCCTTGCCCAAGACAGTAGCTCCAAAGAACGTCCAGAAAGGCACGAGGAAGTGCCCACAGGTGAGCCCCGCCAGGTCGAACAGCGGGTTCGGAATGGATGCACAAGCCAGGATTCCGACGAAGCCGATCTGCTCTACCAGCTTTTGAACGGTTTTCTTCGCTCTGAAAAAGAAGGTAATACTTTTTATTGATATTTTAACAGGTTTCTAATTTGTTTTTTTTTGCATGTGTAACCACAGATGGTTAGATAGGTATACCATAGATTACGCTAATTCATTTACTTCGTGTCCGAACCTCGACCAAGCGTCGAATTGTTCAATAAGTACTTAGTAACTGAAAGACTGTATGTCGGTACGACCTAAAAAAATACTTACCTATGGCAAATGATGATTATGGATTATGGCAAGTACTAATGGTACTATTTTTAACTTTTTAAAAAGTCAAAGAGACTATGAAATAATGAACAACAATGTCATACAGCCAAGTCGATGGCCGAGGAGTGCGCGTTTTGTTCGAGTCTAATGTTTTCATTAATGTCTCAAATAGCTTACGGTGACAGACGACATAAAAAAAACTCAAGAAAAAAGGCGGCAACGTGAAAACCACCTAAGTCGCGAGAAAGTTTAGTGCAAAAGTTCCTCTCAATGTTCGACAAAAACATTATATCTGTCTCAGGTAGAAGAGCAATTGCTGGATTCGTAACTTTAAAAAACAATCACCTGCGGTTCGTGTTTTTAAACAAGTTACTCATCCTTGGCTACTTTGCAGGCCTCGGTATTAATCTACTATTAATATAGTTTATAGCTTTAGTAAAGGCATTATACAGGGTGGTCCAAACACTGAGGTCTAAAAAAAAAATTTTGATGCCTCACATCCGGGGCTATCCGAATATACCCCATGTATGTTGGCCGATTTTTTGTAGTTTTCGAGTAATTAATTTTTAAAGATTTTTTCAAGAATTTTCGGGCCGAGCAGTTTATCATCATGTAACTTTTTTTGGTTACGTTTTTCTGAGTGTTTTTTTTTGATGACATTATCCTCACAAACTGCACTTTCACACGTAAAATAATCAGCTTCCCAACCTTGAGCCAAGTTACAATAAAATTGTCCGAAAGTGAAAATTTTACCTTTGAGCAAATCGAAGTTTGATTTTGTAATTAAAAAAAAAACTAAAAATCTCAGAATTCAAAGACCATAAGTAATTTTAAAAACTTCGCCAGTCTTTAAACTTGCAGAATAATACAAAAAAAGTGACACTTAATAGGTCATAATTTGCTGGATTCGACTTTCAAACGTAATAAGGTAGAATGTGTCATAAAGAGTCAGTTATTAGTAACATAAAAACTGTTTTATTTTGGCCGAACCTAATTTGGCACTGGCCATCAATAAAGCCATGTAATACTTTTTATGAACAAATAAATGTGTTCTTCTTTTGTTTTATGTTTAAGTTTATGTTTATTTTTATTTAATCATTCAATATAAAATTACATCATCACTTAAAATTAAATGTCAAGGAATTTATATTGAAATCGTCAGTTTAAAATAGAAAATGTCATTAATTAAAAATTAAATACAATTCAATTTAAATACAAATTAAAAATATGTCATAAAATGGAAATTATCATTAAAAGTAACAAAAAATAATAGTAAAAAATATGGATAAATTAGATAACTGTCAAAGGAATCACCTCTTTTATTGTGGAATAACTAATAGTTACTTCTGCTCTCGTTACGATTAATTTCTGAATTCTTCTCGCTTTAAGTGATGATGTAATTTTATATTGAATGATTAAATAAAAATAAACATAAACTTAAACATAAAACAAAAGAAGAACACATTTATTTGTTCATAAAAAGTATTACATGGCTTTATTGATGGCCAGTGCCAAATTAGGTTCGGCCAAAATAAAACAGTTTTTGTGTTACTAACAACTGACTCTTTATTACACATTCTACCTCAGTACGTTTGAAAGTCGAATCCAGCAAATTATGACCTATTAAGTGTCACTTTTTTTGTATTATTCTGCAAGTTTAAAGACTGGCGAAGTTTTTAAAATTACTTATGGTCTTTGAATTTTGAGATTTTTAATTTTTTTTTTAATTACAAAATCAAACTTCGATTTGCTCAAAGGTAAAATTTTCACTTTCGGTCAATTTTATTGTAACTTGGCTCAAGGTTGGGAAGCTGATTATTTTACGTGTAAAAGTGCAGTTTGTGAGGATAATGTCATCAAAAAAAAACACTCAGAAAAACGTAACCAAAAAAAGTTACATGATGATAAACTGCTCGGCCCGAAAATTCTTGAAAAAATCTTTAAAAATTAATTACTCGAAAACTACAAAAAATCGGCCAACATACATGGGGTATATTCGGATAGCCCCGGATGTGAGGCATCTAAATTTTTTTTTTAGACGTCAGTGTTTGGACCACCCTGTATACCTTGACAGGCTGCCATGTACACACGGCAATATAATCAGGTAAGCACCTACGCACGCTCGCGCCGTATCTATCCTGCTTACCGAATAGCTTTGCTGTGTGTACCTACCACCCTAACACGTAACATCTATACCAAAATGAAAATGAACACAACTTAAAATGTATATGAATAAATAAATACTACTACTAGTAGTAGTACCTCACCTGCTCATGGTAGACTCGTCATCAATATTCAGCTCAGCCACGCTTCCGCCAGACAGCCTGGCGGCGCGAGCCATGAAGTAAGGCGGCAGTTCCCCCAGCGCGGTCCCTATGCCCCACATCATGGACTCCACCCGGACCTTCGCCATGATGTTCCATATAGACACTGCGTTGTTGGGGTCGATGACCGCTGGGCAGATAATACTGGAATGGGAAATGTTTGAAGTCAGTTCATTCATTCATTCATGTAGACCAGTGATTTTCAAAGGGGGGGGCGCGCCCCCCTAGGGGGGTACAGTGACCTGCAAAGGGGGGCGTGGGCTACGATACAGGACCTTATAGAACCTTATTAACAAATTCCTTGTGTTTATGCTTAACAGCCTACGGCTGAATTATAGGGGGGGTGGGGGGTGCACAGAGTTTTATCTTTTTAGAGAGGGGGCGCGTAATGAATAAGTTTGGGAACCCCTGATGTAGACAGAGCCCAAGGTAACAAGATCTAAATGTCACGATTGTGGGCGTAGAGACGAAAAGGGGAATCAAAATAGTGATGGGTTGCTAGCCATATCGCCTAAAACATGATTCCTAAGATTTTCGCCTACTGCCTCGATGGACTTTTACCATCCGCGCGACAAGAGAAGCTGGTACATTCTATGTTTTTACTTTACTCCCAGACTCGCGCCGTTAAAAGAAGGCTTGAGGAAGATATGGCTCACACCATCTCCTTAGATATTGTATGTGTGTACTCTTATTGTATTTTGTATGTATGCATGTGTGTAATGATATTTAGTAGTTTGTTGTACTTAGATATGTACGCTCTATTGTGGCTTTTACTATCTGGAATTTTAAACTTACACCCATCTACTCAAAGGTTAACTGGTAGAGATCCCTTATAGGGATAAGTTCGCCTTTGTATATACTAATGTTATTTTTTTTTGTGAATTGTATCTGTTTCTTTATATTTGTACAATAAAGCATTTACTTACTCACTTACTAGCATGGAAGAAACTAATAACAATTTTACAATAACGTTTTGTGTATGATAGCCAGAGATCGGACAGATTTGCGTCATCGTTCGCAATAAAGTGGACATGACTCAAAAATTTATCAAATAATTAATCATTTAATTAATTTCTCTAAATAAAATTTGAACTCCCGGAGATAAAAATTTACACATGCATAAAATTACTAGTAAAATGATAATTAAAGTGGCAGTTGTTGTTCTCGTAAATATTTTTAAACAATAAAGAAATCACGATCCTGCTAGATATGATTATTATTTCTGACAAAAAAGTTTTCTAGTTCTATAGGTATAAAACCTCCGTGGATATACTTATTCTTAATATATGTATTTTGTCATATTTGATTAATTTTGGAGTCATGTCCACATTATTGCGAGCAATGACGCAAATGTCCGATCTCTGTATAGCAAAGCGCAACTCACTCGTTGGGGTAAGGCGGCTCGGGGAAGTTCAGCGCCCCGCACTCGTAGGCGGCGAGCGTGACCCGCGCGATGTGCGGGCCCAGGTACAGCAGGAACGTGTGCAGGCCCGTGCCGAGCCCCACGGAGCTGCACACCCCGAGCACCACCCACCAGCCCCACCAGGCCAGGGTTGAGATTACTAGCTGGAAATGTGATGACAAATCAAATTACATTCAATTTAAAAAAATAAAAACATTTTTTTCCAAAAAATCTTGCATCGCCCTGGAAAAGAGCTGATATTCTTCAAATTGATTAACCGATTTTTACCAAACATGGCTAAGAACTACCGTACGGAAACCGGCTTTTAAATGAAAAGAACCGCATCGAAATCGGTCCTTCTTCTTCTTATTTGACGACAAAATGTCGGCAACGTTATACGGTAGGTAATGGTCAAAGACCCCCCCTCCCCCCCTGTCGGGCTCTTAGCCAACGGTCAATGATATCCCTCAGAAACTGCCAGGAAATCATTAGCCGATGCCCAGGGTGCACCGGATCAAGCACTGCTCTTCCCCTCGGACGGATCCAAAAAGGAACCGCAGCTCTTGACCACACGTGGAGGTAATCCGACTCGCACCCCTTAGACAGAATCCCAATCGCCTTCGTTCAGCCATTTAAAAAAAACGGCTTTGTCTATGGTTTTGTCGTGACAGGTGACAGTTGCCATAGCTAAACTTTTTTTTTTCATTTTTGCGGCAAACATTCAATGCTGGATTCTGTCTAAAAACCGGGTTGTTATGTCAAACAAAGGTTAAAAGTACTTTTACAAAAATATCTGTAATCATAAAGTATTTTTGAAATCGGACAAGATAAATCGGATAATTGATGGTTTTCCTCGAAATGGTTTTCGAATTGGAGCATACTTAAAAAAAATTAACAATGCCAATTCAAATGATATTCAACAAAAAAAAAACCAAAAAGCCTTGCATCGCCCTGGAAAAAAGCTGATATACTTCAAACTGCTAAACCGATTTTTACCAAACATTGCTAAGAACTACCGTATGGAAACCGGCTTTTAAATAAAATGAACCGTATCTAAATCGGTCCATCGGCGTGAGAGCTATGATGCCATAGATAGACACACAAATCGATGTTAAACTTATAACACCGCGATTTTCTGAGCATAAATCGGAATGCATTTGTTTTTAACTTTTTTTTAAGTCAAAGAGACTATGGAATAATGAATAAAGTCATACAGCCAAGTCGATGGCCGAGGAGTGCGCGTTGTGTTCGAGTCTAACGTTTTTATCAATGTCTCAAATAGCTTACGGTGACAGATGACATAAAAAAACTTAAGAAAAAAGGCGGGAATGTGAAAACAACCGAAGTTGCGAGGAAGTTTAGTGTTGATGTTTGAGAAAAACATAATATCTGCCTCAGCTGGAAGAGCAATTGGCTACTTACCAGGCCTCAGTATTAATCTACTATTGTTTGCAATTTGTTTGCTCGTGCAAACACCAAGTATTTCGTGTCACCGTATACACTAGCTGTTGCACGCGCCTTCGTCCGCGCTGAATTAAATAGGTTCAGTAGTTTTTCAGTTTATTCGTTACATACAAAACTACAAATTCCCATTCTCATACAAATATTTTCATATAATAATTTTAATTGATTGTTCTAAGGTTTAAGGTGAACCACTATTTGGTGTTAACCCCTGTACCGAGCGGTCGAAACACTCGAAAGTTCACCTACTCGTCTTAACGCGATTTTTTAACCGCCAATTGTAATTAAAAAAAAAAAAACTAATTTCTAATTTGTAAATGATCATTTGACGAATCCGTGTCAAAAGATTCGTGTATTTTCAACCAATGATTATATTACTATGGTTTAACGCACATAGCGAGCAGACTTATATCGACCCTGACCCAAGACGAACAAGCAAGGTTACCTTTTGTACAAATTCATGTTACTCATTACCAAAGCATTTAAACGTCTGTTAAGCCAACAAAAAGACATTGCTGAAAGACTTGCTGAATTTTTTTAATTTTAATAAAAGCATTTTCACTGACAACACTGCAATAACGTGTCATCTTCAGTGCTCAATACTTGTGCCAAACTTCGAATGAAATCGACCACCGGAAGTGGGTTAAAATTCACTTGCAAAAAAATTGTGTAAACATATACCCCTTATTCATAAACGCTCTATAGGCTTCTGCTAACCTAGTAATCGTTTTGTTCTTATCTGTGAAAGGTAAATGTCAAAGTGACAGATCGTTGATTAAATACAAACGGAAGCATTCCAAAATCATTCGTCATTGCATCTAAAAACAAAAGTCTCATTTTGAAATGTGTCGTTTTTGTATTTAATCAGCGAGATAAGGACAAACTATTGCTAAGTTAGAAGAAGCCTATAGAACGTTTATGAATAAGGGGGATAGTGCATACATTACGAATTACGAAGACCTAAAAAAATCTTGTGAAGCTATAGAAATTAAATATAAATAAATGAAGATATAGAAATAAATGAATTTTCTGCATTGCGTAATTAGTGAACGTTGATTTATTTTAAACAAAAAAATCCGTTTTGGACTGTTCCAGAAAACTTTCGGTATAAAACATCCGAACGAAATTTAATTTCTCAATCTAGATACAACCAGATATGAAGTTAAGATTAACTGTTAATTAATCGGTGTTTTATTTCTAATATATTTAAATGGTCTACTCACATGCACATAGGCTTGATGAGGTCCCGCTATGTGGTAGGAAACTGCTGTGCCGCTCAGCAATAATACGATTGACAATGCCAGCAGTTTGTATGCGAATAATCTGCAAATAATAATAACATGGTAACATATCACTCACTCTTGTACATTTCGCACCCTTCTTGGAAGAAAGACGTAAGTCCTATTAAGCCTTAATACGACTTACGTCTTTCTTCCACGAAGAAGGGTGCGATTTGTTGATACAATGCGCTGATTGATAATTAATATTTCTAGAGAGCAGTTAAAATAGTATAAAGCATTTTAATTTCGCGCTCCAACGCTTCCTCACTTTTTTTTTATATGGCCCCATCGTACGATGCGATGATTTCGCCAATGTCAGAGTAATAAATACAGTACCTACCTATTCAAAAATCTTGTGACAAAAATGTCGGCAACGTTGTACGGTAGAACACGGTCAAAAGACCGAGAGAAAGAAAAAGAGAATTTGCTGGATAACTAACCTTTGTAGACCAGTGGAAGTTAGAGCGAAGAGTTCGCGGAAGAAATACTCCAGTGTTGTGACAGGCCGCCGCCATAGCACCAGATTGCTGTCGGTATCCATAGTGCTGTGGCTCCTGATTCTAAAACAAGAATATAAGCAATTACGTTAAAAGGGTCTAAGTTTAGACTAAGTAAGTAGGTAGTCATTTACTACGCGGTACACTTTCTACTTTGCTAAATTACCAAATTTCCCCCTAATTAATATTTATAAAAAGATACTAATCTCTTACAGCTATACTTTATTTCATTATTTAGATTAGAATTGTTTATGAGGTACAGTCAAGTGTAATAATTTATCTAGTAAAGGTTTCAAAAATAAGTAGGTACCCATACGCTCTTACACCGGCGTAATAAGGTCGTGGGACATATTTTTGAGAAGTTCGTATCGATACTTATTTTTGCACTTGACCGTACATCGTTGGTCACCACACTTAGGGTGAGGTTAGACGAGCGTAATTATGTGAGTCGGGTAAATTCGGTCGCGTAATTTCTGCTACATTCGGCTTTATACAAAACTCCTGTTTCGTTGACACGGCGACGCAAAATGAGTTGGACTTTTGCGCGCAGTTAAAATTACGCTCGTCTGGGCTTACCCTTGCTTGCCCGTCATTAAAAAAAACTGTTTTTGAAGTAGTTTGGGCTTGTGTTTAAATTTGTACTTAAATATCCTAACCTAAAATTTTCATTTCAGATACACAAATAACAACTGACTGTCGTCATTTTTTACCAAATAGTCGCCGATTGGAAAAACCACCGAATAGTGGGTTCTTCCGACAAGGAGTTGGCCCATCTGTAGTTTTCATTGATCTACCTGATCTCCTTAGGATGCGGGTTGTGGAGTCCGTTGCGCGCGCGCTGCTCTGTGTCGGCTTGCACGGCCGCCGCCAGCTTGTAGTACCCGAGACGGGCTAGCTGCCAAAACAAACGACAAACAATCATACAAACCGCACCCTTTGTTTTGATGACGAATCCAAAGGAATTGGGCGCCACTTATTATTTTAGTTTTTTTTATATAGCAAAACTAATCACGACATTGCAGGGCTTTAAAATTGTAACTTGCTATTATTTATTTTTAAAAAGCGTTTTTCAATAAAAAGATGTCAAGATTTTTACCTTTTTGAAAATGTCAAAAAAACGAAGTATACGTAAAATGCTTAAAACATGGCAACAATTTTGTACAGAAATATTTAAGTAGTTCGTCTTTCATCCGTTTTCTAATTTTTATTGACATAATTAGTCCGACTGAGGGCTTGTTTTAATCTGGGACTACAATCTGTTTAAAGCGACGGTTAAAAGAGAAGATCAATGTGATGGCAATGGCGCGCGTATGACGAAATAGCCACTGACCAGCGTCTGATTATTAAAATACAAAATTAATTAGTAAGAGAGCTTACGTCTTCAGATTTTTATCTGTATTAAACTTTGAAACTTTAGTCCAAAATGGCACTATGTGAGCTTTGATTAAGGTACCATCACGGACTTAGCCTTAGAACCTTATCGCAGTGAGACACTTGCTTGTGGTTGTTTGTAAACATTTTCCTTAGGATCAACACTGAGACTGCGTCTCATATTAGTGAGAAAATCACCCTTTAATAAGTCAGCCTCCATACCTACTATTAAAGTCTAAATATTGGGATATTCACGTAATAATATTAATTAATTGTGTAATGGTCAATTATAAAGTTACCTATTGTACATAAATTAAAAATCATTGGCAATATTTAATTATATTTTTATCGATAATTGCTAGTGTTGGGCTGGTTGAAAGTAATTTATTACATTTGTAATTTAATAACTGATTCAGTGCCTAGTAAGTGAAAATGATGGTTCAATACAAGCAATTGGACATGCATGATTGATTAATCATTCTAATTAAATCAGTTTTTAATTGACTCAATTTCAATATTATTTTTAGGAATAAACAGTTTCCTGCCAGAAACTTTCGATACCCAAGTAGCTACTTAAAGTAATTGTTATTCCTCAATAACATTACAAATATGTATTTAATTACATTTGTAAGTATTTAAAATTCGTCAATTAAATTATTATTTTTTGCCTAACACCGTTATTTGCATACGCGTCACAAAATAAACTGACAATCGTTATTATACGCATCTGTCAGCTGTTTCTGGTTTAAGAGGGCACCGAGCGTAATGAACAGAGATCGGACAAATTTGCGTCATTGCTCGCAATAATGTGGACATGACTCCAAAATTAATCAAATAATGTCACAATTCATATATTAAGAATAAGTATATCCACGGAGGTTTTATAGCTATAGAACTAGAAAACTTTTTTGTCAGAAATAATAATCATATCTAGCAGGATCGTGATTTCTTTATTATATAAAAATATTTACGAGAACGACAACTGCTACTTTAATTAACATTTTGCTAATAATTTCATGCATGTGTAAATTTTTATCTCCGGGAGTTCAAATTTTATTTCGAGAAATTAATTAAACGATTAATTTTTGAGTCATGTCCACATTATTGCGAGCAATGACGCAAATTTGTCCGATCTCTGGTAATGAATGAGCGACACAAATGACGGTTAGACTTTAGGACGTAAACTTTGAATTATTCTTGCATTAGCAATGTTTCTAATCGTAGAGATATACTACGTGCAGTATTACGAGTAAATATAATGATATTTACACTCCCATGCTGGTCTGGGAGCAAAGAAAAAACATAGAATGTACCAGTTGCTTCTTTTCCCGCGCAGATGGTAAAAGCCCATCGAGGGAATCGGCGAAAATCGTAGCGATCATTTATTATAGGCGATGCGGATAGCAACTCATCACTATTTCCACCCACAATCATGCTAAACGTAGGCTGTAGGTCTTGTTACCTTGGGCTCTGTCTATCCCGTGAGGGATAAAGACGTGATTTATGTATATGTACATAATATTTAATGTTTACATTATATTTATTTTTAATTGTGACGTAATAAACATTAAATCACTTTAACCTAAACAGGCAGCGTGACGCAACGGCTAAAGTGATTTAAAGATTAATTATTTTAAAAATCACATAACAAAATACATGTTTAATACTGCACATAGTATATCTATGATAGGTAATAGCTATTCATACAAAAATTTATTGTTTAGCAGCGATAAGTTCAGCCGTCATTCGAATCGCAAATTTCGCTTGGTAGGTACCCTCTTAAGTTAACTGACGTATATGAACATCGTCGTACCTACATGACGTAAATCTACAAGAACAAAAAAAATAGATAATTATGGACTTGAGCTCATACTCATAGTGACATGCAATATTTAGCTGTGAGTAGGTATATTTATATTAATACATTTCAAACGAAGTTAATTATTGCTTTTTATATTATCTACAAAATAAATCGTGCACAATGATAAATAAAAAAGTACCATGCAAAGTTAACATTTTAATTACAGAAAAACATAGCTAGCTGTAATCATAGTTCAGTATTTTAATAAACAGGTATGTTTATCACTACATAGTATAAAATAAAGTCGCTTTCTCTGTCCCTGTGTCCCTATGTCCCTATGTATGCTTATAACTTCAAAACCACACAACTGATTTTGATGCGGTTTTTTTAATAGATAGAGTGATTCAAGAGGAAGGTTTATGTGTAAAATACACGCATAATATACCGTGCGAAGCCGGAGCGGGTCGCTAGTAAATAATATAAACTGGGCAACATCTATTCCGCTGAAATATGTTTCAGTTGTGTTAAAGAGCGACCACACCGCTGCGTATACGCACCGTCGACGGCTTTTACGCACTGGTGTGGCCGGACCATTAAATGACTATACGAATACGTAGTGGTTAGTGAGTACGCAAATAAAACATTTTATTTTCCTCAAAGCGATGATAACGTTCAACGGTTTGAAAGTCACCCTTAACTTTTTTTTAACTCTGTCGAATACCTACCCAAAAGTCACCATTTTACAGATAATTTGTCGTAAAGTGTAGCTATCTTCAGCTGTTACAAGTTACAAACTAGGTATTAGGTAAGCAGTGTAAGAGCTAAATTTTGTATTTTAACTGAATAAAGAGAAGCGCGTTGATTGATAGTTAGGTTTTACAAAAAAAAAAAAAGAAATTGAAAAGTCTTTGCACTACTAAAATCCCTCCTGGGCCTCTATTCGGCGCGGCGCTGACACGCCTAAGCTATTGCCAACCATTTGCAGAGCCTAACGTTTAATTTGCTATTCGGCGTCGCCAAAATGTCAGTTTGCCGAACACAATCCCTGATTACTGCAATAACAAACGCTACCAATCTAAATGGAAGTTCTAACACACTATTAGTAATTCTGCATTTTACATGGTTATTAACAACAGGCGAGCATTTAATGGACATAGTAGCTATGAAACAAAAAACTACTTACAAAACAATCGCGTGCCGAAAGAGTTTCAAAATCGCGGTAACCAATTAGTTATTTTACTCGTATCCAATCCAATTAAACGATGTGGATTTTATTTACGAGTTATAATATTAGACCAGTCTCGAGACGAGGCCGATACGTTAGCCGGCAGAGAGTGACATCACTGTACTAAAGAAACATTTCACTTTCGAAAACCACTTTCGCTCTCTTATTTTCACTGTCGTTTGGTGCCGGAGCGATTTGATAGCGAGACCACAGCTGAATACAAACCGTAAGGCCTTGTATCTGAGTTTAGATTGAATATGAAACGTAACCGCGTAATAATGCGGTTTGGTATTACGTAAATATTATGGTCACGGAGTCGATTATAAACGCATCAAAATTACGAGACGTCAAACAAATAGAGAATACGTATTATTTTTTAATATTAAAAGTAGTCTTCAGAAAAATACAAAATTATCGCTGAACAATTGAACATGAACATGCACTAAAAACTGACCTATTGATAACCTCATTTCTCTGAAGTTGGTTCGTAAATGACCTCTATCTCGCTTTAACCAATAAAAAAAATTGAAAATTTAAAGTACTAAAATTCTAATTTATAAATTAAGAAACTATAATCAGAAGCAGACAGCAGAAACAGCTGTTTAGTATCTATAACAATATTGTTTATAATACTTTAGTAAATAAACGAGTTTTTGATAACTGTTTATCGGTCACAAAGAGTTCAACGTTTTGCCTGTCTTCATTAACTTAATTACTACAACGCTAACAGACTTTTCTTATCCTTGACCACTATTCAAAACTAAAGAGCTGAAATAAAATATATACTTAACCCACATGTAAAAGATTAGAATTAGAAAGTAGTAGTTTTAAATTATACGTAGGTATAATTTTCCAAATACTTTTCTACAAATATCAATAAATGTTAAGCCCGCATTTTCAGATTAAAATCATATGAATTAATATATCGTGTGTTGTGTTAACATAAAACGACACGTTTCGTTCATTAAAAACTCACTTGTACCCACTTCAGTGTTCGTTATTGTCTACTAATATAAAAAGTAGCGTGTCTTCAGGTTGTGTAATAATGGAATTATAGTGGAGTTTAACTGGAGAAAAGGGGTTTGGGATTTTTTTTTCTCGTAAGTTATTATTATTTTTTACACCCAAACGAATCAAATCGAAGAATACATACATACCATACAATATATATTTTTTACATGGTTCTACCATATTCTCTGGCTTGAAAACCGAGTAAATTCACCCGGTAGACCCTTAACAGAGGGTGTGATACAACAAAATTGCAACAAAATATCTATTCAATTTAAATTCCGTTCAACATTGCAGATGGGAAACTGTGAAAGTCATTAATAATTCATGTGGTAGCTGAGAATGGATGAATTAATTATTCCGCATTGTTTCTGGCTTATAATGAAACGCTTTAAGAATCTAGTCAACTAGTTGCTTTTATTACTAAACCGCGGCGTATTTTTTTTGTCAGAAATACCCTAGCCTATAATACTTCAAAATTCGAGTTACGAAGTTTGTTGCGCGCTGTTTTACTCATACTAAAAGCCATTAATTTGAGAGGGAGAAGGACGGCATGATTTCGATAATCGAATTCCGATGTAGCCCCTCTGCCCTCTTCTCTCCTGCATTCGATTTCCGGATCCGTCAATTTTTCTGGTTGGCTTTGTCAAAAATAAACTGATAATCTGCACCGGCGTATGCCCACATTATTTTGCTGGTTTATCTAATTCTGCTGCTTATTATAGACGTTAATATTTAATTGTGAACCATGCCTTCCAAATTTAAACGTACCTACCTAGTAACAAATGTTTGACACCGTGGCATCAATCCAAAACAGCAGCAGTGGAATGGAATTAATTTGGTCCCCTATCCCGGTTAACTACAAAGCACTATTATACACTCACACACACAAACACATCTACATGCATTTACACGCACGCACAGGGAAAATCCTCTCTTAACTCACACATGTACACTTAATTTTCCATCACACGTGTTCCTCAGGAAGAGTTATTTAAAGTTCTAAGACCTTGACATTAGAGTCGATATTTATATAGCGGGCGCATTAGTTTACGGAAATAACAGAGGTGGCGTGATCGTCGCGTGCGCTCGCGCAGACCACTGACCTGAATCGTTTGATGTTTTCTACATGAATCAATGTTAACACTACATAAAAGATAAATCGGACATAGTAATTATTTAAAAATTACGAATAATAATTTCAAATCGAGGTCAAGTTCGGAGTAATACAGTACACTTAGCCGACTAAACTGAAAAATAAAGTTCGTCAGGGATTATGATTCGTCTCTACCATCACCTCCTGACTAAATGCATATGCTAACCAACGTCCCACTATTGGCCTCAGGGTTCTCAGAGTTAGAGGGCTTGGGCTATGTTCCATAACTATATTGGTATATTGACCATAACTTATAATTATAACTGACCATCCATGTGTTCCATGTCCCATGGTTAAGAATAGCTTGTTTGAAATAGAAACTTTTTTTAATGAATGCCCCACTTTAGAACTACATTAATCATGTGGATTGCCAGTAACACGTCAGTAAATATGTCATTTCGTTAAAAAATATATCGCCTTCACTCGCTTCCCCAATCGATAACAGCCGTCGTATGTAAATACGTCATTGTAAGATTTCCAACTAAAACAGTTGGTTTCTTATCACATAACGAACCTTGTACCAATTAAAGTATAATGACTGATTCATAATTAATCCCTAACTGTAAAAATCAGCCTAACTGTTACGATTTATGGTAATTTGTTACATATCTTTGTTTCTAACGCCACATTTAAAAGTAGGTACGCCTAATTATAGAGAGTGGAATAAACCCTAACAAAGAAATGCATCTCAAGCCTAAAACGTGATTTACAAATAAACAAAGACATTTAACAGTGGTATCTTTAGTGCAACCAGTACAAAAATGTTTATACCGAACTGGATAAAAATGATGTAGAGTTTTTTAATACCTACAAAAATGAAAATTCGAGGGCCACTAATCGAAACCGTAGCTTTTCTGACTGGCTGGCTGGAATATGGGAACAATTTTGAATGTAAAATTTTATATTTTAGTCCCTCTATGCGATGCCATAGGACGTCCACTGTTGGACATACCTACACAGGCCTCCCCCATAGACCTCCAGTTGCCTCGGTTGGAAGCGGCTTGGGTTGGGTTAGGTTTGGGGTTGGTAGACCATGAACCCGTAACTTTAACCAGGTCATCCGTCCACCCCGTTGGTGGACGTCCTAACTACGCTGCGCTTGACGATCCGCGGTCTCCACTCGAGAACCTTTCGGTCCCAACAACCATATATGAATTAAGATGTTATTGCTGGTACAGAAATGTGAAACGACTCAGTTTTAAGAAAAAAAAGTTAAATACTTATTGACTGAGCGTGCTGAGATGGGGTGGGAAAAGGTGACTCAAATTGCCGGGGACCGAAGACAATGAAGAAAACTTATTTATAGGAGCTCAATACTCTATCAGGAGGGTAATGAAATGATGGAGAGAGCGAGGGATACAAAGAGATTCAAATTTAAATTCTCAGCTAATAGAACGACAGAGTGCAAATTATTTGCATTAGCATTAACAACTTATCATATCAATAGATTATAAAACAAAATCTTCCGCCGCGTCTGTCTTGTCTGTCTGTCTCTTCGCGGTAAACTCAAAACTGCTGGACGGATTCTCGTGCGGTTTTCATTAATAGATAATCAAGATCATCATCTCCTAGCCGTGTTACCTACAGAGACTGTTTCCTTCACGCTGAGAGCGTCGTTGATGCGCTCTCAGTCTCAGGTGACTGCCGTAGCCGATCTTTGCAGTGAATGCACGGCCGGATACGCAAGTCCGGTCCCCACTGACGTAAGAGATATTCATGAGGTTTGTTTAGGTAGGTATATAATTTGGCCAGGTTTTTGTTAATTGGTTGAAATATGACGATAATTTTATTGAGGCAGCGCCGTATCTACATTCACTACATTGCATCCGTGTGAAGCGGGCGCAGGTCGTTAGTTTCATATCAAATTCAATCATAGTTGTAAACAAATCAACGTAAAATGTGTATGTAACACTTTAACTGAATAGAACTTTATCAAAGACTATATAGTATTGTATTTTCAATTATAGCAGTTCTGGACTTAGAACATATTGAAATTAAACATTCATGCAGAAGTAATCCTAATGACGTGAAGACAATGAGACATTGTCACACACATGCAAACACGTGTAATATGCCAAATGCTTAGTGCCAACTGCCAAGGCACTCGGACAGCTGTTGCAACTACATACAATAATATGCATTTCGCAAATATTAAGGAAGATTTGCGCGAACCAGGGGCCCGATTTTTAAAAGCATATCACTCTAAAGTATAATTCGAAATCTTATCCTCATTCATAATAATATATCAAACCTATGTTACCAAAAGGATGGAGGTCTGCCAAGGATAGAGAGACGTGGAAACAATTGGGGGAGGCCTATGTCGACAGACAACCTGACAAAAGTGGATGCTAATAAATTTATTATTTTGCTATGTAAATTTATACTAGATTTAAGAATACTACTGTTTTTAGGGTTCCGTACCTCAAAAGGAAAAAACGGAACCCTTATAGGATCACTTTGTTGTCCGTCTGTCCGTCCGTCCGTCTGTCAAGACCCTTTTTCTCAGGAACGCGTGGAGGTATGAAGCTGAAATTTATATCAATTACTCAGGTCTACTGTCCCTTGAAGCTGTGAAAAAATCAAACTTCTAAGCCAACGCAATCAAAAGATACAGCCGTTTATGCCGCAAATTTCCTCAAATTTTCAACTCTCAAGGGAATCAAAACCTACAAGGTAGTTCCCGTGAACGCAGAATCTTGAAATTTGGTATGAAGGTAGGTCTTATAGCACAGATTAAAGAATAATTGCGAAAACCGTAAATGTGTATGTATGTCTGTATATAGCAGTGACCAATATAAAGTAACCCCACACTGCGTACATTTTGCTTTGGAACAGGGCTCTGCTTACACTGGTTTTAGATATTTATAGATAATGATACGGAACCCTCGGTGCGCGAGTCCGACTCGCACTTGACCGGTTTTTATAAGAATAGCATGTATGTTGGAAAGGTCAGCGAATAAAGGCTTTTATTATTATTATCGAACCTATGTAAACTAACTCGAACAAGAAGACAGTGTAAACATAATGGATTAAATTTGTGTATGCTGTTGATGTAAAAGCAAGTATCAGCATAGTAATTATATTAAAATCGGAATGGAGAGAACCCGCAAGTCACACCCGTATAAATAAGATGTAAAATAATACTCTTCCTAGCCAAAAAACAATCCAAATCACAAAATTTCAATAGTAAAACAGATATTAAAGTGACAATCTTAAAATGTGATGCAACCAACAATAAAATTTGTATCTACTCTAAAAAATAAAATAAAACAACTCTTTAATGCAGCCAACTGTAGGATTTAGAGATAAAAATTAATAATATTCCTCACTACACACAGGGGTACCCATTTATTCTAACTACCTACATGTTTGGTTTAGTTAGAGCATGTACTAAGTAGTTTTTAACTAACCAGTTATATTGAAGCAAGAGTCAGATTCTTAGTGACACTTGTAGTTAATTTAGGTATTTTTAATTAGGTACAAAGATAACATTTACTGGTTTATCTATTCTATGCATGCATAAAATTGACAGTTAGTTACTGTAAACCAAAATTAATTCAAACCCACAGTTGCCTGCATCTAATACTATTTCCTATGACAAAAGTGCTTAAAAAAAACTTCATACTAGTAACTGTGATCACAATCTTTACAGATTAGAAACATATATCTCAAAGTGAGTCACAAAAATCATCTACAAAAAAAAGGAAGCACAACTGCACGGCCGGCGAATCAAAATATAAAGAAGCACAACCACAAATGCAAACAGCTTTATACCAGCTCATTTTTGTTTCCCGTGGCACGCTGTCCCCTCTTCCTGCATTCGGCTCGCAGCTGCTCTTTACTCATAGCAGCTAAAGTCTCTGGATTCAAATTCTGACGAGCTCTTCCATTCTCCGAAACAGAGTTCGGACGCAATACAGCCTCGGCAAGCCTTGTGCTTGCTTGGTTGCGGGCACGTCTTGTAGTAACCATTTTAATTGGAGATTGGTGTTGCCAACTCTGTCCATGTATTCCCCGAATATGTTATGTTTGTTTTGTTGTTATGTCTGGAGAACTGTGCCTATTTTACACAATTCAATCTTCATAATTTGTTTTAAATAGCTCTTTAAATGTGCTGTCTTCGGCGCCTTCCAAGATAAATGTTTTATAGAAATAAGTATTGTATGTTATGGTTATAAGATATTGTAAATAATATAGTTATAAATATACACAAATTGATAATATAAAACAGTTTATGAGTTAGCTACATATTACAAGCAAATACATTGAATACTTGAAATATAATAGTATAATCGATAAAACAACGAAAAGTAGGTTTAGTATAATAAAATGTACAGTAAGTAATGTGAAATGTTGGGAAACAAAATTCTATTAAATACTGCAATAGGTATGTAATTTTAACAGAAAGTACATAATATAATAGTAAATACTGAACCTAAAAAAATCCTTATAAAATAAATGCATTGAAAATCGTCGTGAGTTCAGAAAGCTCGAAGTAATATTGATTGATTAAAATAATTCCGATGATTTCAACTGAAGTGACAATAAAATCATATGAAAAACTCAATGGGCGTTTGATAAGGTTAGCATTTTTTAAATAAAAGCAAATCTCAGCCCCTAAACAAAAAAGCATAATCAAAAATATCGGGAATAGTCAGCAGAAATTATTATGCACCTTCTAACCTAACATTACAACCAAATACGATAGCAAAAATACTTACAATCAACAGAATTTGAGGGCCACTACACCTGTGGTGTAAATTATTTATATACTACACTTATCATATGTTCAAGAAAAGAAAATTAAAACTTAAATTTACTTCAACTCATCCCACTTCACTTAAAATGGAATACTGAAAAAAATTGGAATGTGAGTTGCAAGTGGCTAAAAACTAGACACCATTAAAATTTGTTCTTTCGAGGAAAGTTTGCTATTCAATAGAAATAGTATTGTTTTCATACTCCTACGATTTGTAAATTGTTATTAATGATAAAATATTTGTATGAAGAATAGTGGTGTAACTAATCTGAAAATACTCAAAAATGCTTACTTTGACTATTTACTTTTACTCTAGTTAAGGGTAAATATTGTGTTATGGCAAGAAAAATTTAAAACTGACGTGTGACAATGATTCTTATTGCCACGCTAAATAAATATTTTTCAGAAATGGGTCAGAGGTATGCAAAAAATATCCCTCAATATTATTGAAAATAAGAACAAATAGAAAATTATGTATAGTGGTCGCCCTTGTCAAAAGTGCCTGAAAACATAAAATACACAAAAATGGTTTAGATTTAGTATATGCAACACAAAACGCTCACCTTATTCAGTCTTGAAAAATTATATTGTTTGTTTTTCTACTGCGATTATAGCGATTTGTGGGTTGTGAGGTTTTTACTAGATGAATGTGGCAATACCTTAAAAAAAATTACAAGTCAAATAAAATAATCAAAATACAGCAAGACAAGACAAGCAAGAAGACTAAGCTAAGGTAGAGGAGAAAACAGAATTAGTTTTTAATTTTGTCGTACGTACGTGTTAATTCGTGCTTTGTATGAGTTAAACGGCAATGAACGATGACGATAATGATAATATTAACGATTTTTTACCATCTATCCTGAATCCGCGGACTATAAAGAAAGAAAATGTCTCTCTGACTCAGGTAACTACATGTTTTACGAATTTTGAAACAATAAATAATTTTGCCAAATCAATCCTTACAAAAATTACCAAACTATATATTTTTCATTTTCAGAATTCTGTGATTAGCCGTTGTTCTTTGTCGTTGAGAAGGAATCATGGGCAGCCCAAATGGAGTTCAAAAAAGGTCAGTAATTTAAGTTCTCAAGTGTAAAAGTTTTGAAACATCACCCTAGTTTAATTTATAGTGTTTAGAAATTTATACATAGATGGCAGCATTTAGTTACCCTTCAGACCAAAACTTAGGGACTATAAGTAATAGGAAAATAAGCATAAAATTTATATTCAAAAGGACATACAATACAATACATCTTCATTATCATACATAATATGCATATGCCCACTAATAACAATGTTAATTCCCATGAAGACTTCAAATATATTGATCCAAGAAAATTTACTCTGGGAATTGGATTTACTTATATGTATCCTTGTATATCCTGTCATGGGGCAACAATGTAAGAAGTTATTTGTTTTATTGTGGGCGCATAGAGGGTGCCATGTGATCCTGGTTTCCCTATATTTCTCTCCTATTCTAGAGTTCTTAGGGGTGTCTGTCTGGGAGGGTTTTTTATTTTGAAGAAACTTAATCTATTTATTATTATTATTATAATTTCCATAGACAATGCCTGTAACAGTCTCCCTTTCAGTGGTATAGAAATTTCTGATCATATGATCAGATCAGACATCGAACTGAGATATTACTGATATTTTAAAGGATGTTGCTAAAGCATGTTGTGTTGGCTGACTTTTCTCAACAACTTTTCAGTCATAAATATTTGCAAATACATTAAATAAAAACTAAGCTGCATTCTCCCATACAAAAATTACAAAAAAAAGGTTTTATACCCAAAAAGTAAAAAATGAAACCCTTATGGGATCACTACTGCCAATCTGTCTGTTAGTCACTCTGTATTTTTTTATTTTGTTCTAATACCTAAAAAACATTGGAGCACAAGTCTGATCCACGCTTGGCTGAATTTTTTGTCACATAACTACTACTAACATCCCGAAGCAATTGTAATAATGTCCTTTTATGTCCTACTAGCAGTTGCCCGCAACTTCGTCTGCGTAGAATTCGTTTATAGCTATCCCGCGGGAATCACCTATGTGTTATTCCAGACTATAATCTATCTATGTTCCAAATTTCATCCAGATCGGCCCAGTACTTTTTGAGCCTATTCATTACAAACATACAAAAATAGGTACAAATCTTTCCTCTTTATAATATTAGTATAGATTTAAGTATGGAAGTATTTGTAAGATTACTCTGTAAATGTGATTACAATGATGTATTTCAGAATACACCTGTGAAGAAGCAGATTTTTAAAAATCATACCACAAATCAACCAAGCTGCTTAAACAGTCCAGCTTCAAAAATAAGTTCTATATGTAAGGAGAAAGATTTGGTAGTGTTTGATGAAGGAAACAAAGAAAACAACATCTATCTTAATGGTACAGACACTATCTTGACAACAAAAAGGCATGACTTCCTCACTGATTTTGATTTAGCTAATGCTAGCACTGTAGATCTGCTATCACTAGAAGATCATATTATCACATCACCAATACTGAAATCCAATAACAATGTTGCTAACTGGGATCTCAGAAACCAGTTTATAACGTCTATACCTAAGAAAACTAAAGTTACTGAAGACCAAACAAGTCTTGACTTTTCGCTGTTTGATGGATCGGCAGACAATTGGAATCCACCAGATGAGAGTGATGTGAAAATTATTAGTGTGTTAGGTCAAAAGTCTTTAAAAAGTTGTTCATCAGCTACAGAATTAAGAGAGTGTGATGCTACTTTAGCATATGATCTGAATGACGAATCTCGCATTTCTATATCATTTGGCATAAGCAACTGTGAATGTGTTGATGTTACCACTAAAAACACTAGTATTAAGAGAATAAATATTACTAATAAGAATAATGACGTTAATGTAGATTGCGAACTTAAAGAATGTAGTACTCACTCAAGTGAAGAAAGTGAACTAGACGAAAATATGAATGAAACTACGCCAAATCCACCAAAGAGGTCAGGGGTAGCTGTCAACTTAGAAATTAAAAAGAAAAAGCCATCAACAGAAGATGCCACAGAAAACTCAAAAGTTCTAATTTTGAAAACAGATGCCATACTGTCACATGTTATTGTTCAGCCACCAAATTATAAATTACTGAAACATCAAATTTTTGATAGAAATAAATTTCAAAGCACTAGTAGAAAAACTGTTGGTCAGTCCAAGGTTAGAAAGAATGGGAAGGGTGCAACTACTCTAAGACAGATACCCATAGACTTTTTTGTAGCTAGAGATATTAAAGAGCGAGCTGGTCGCGATGACACAGAAGACGTTATTCTAGTGAGTGATGATGAACCGGAGATGAGCAAGAACATAGGTGTAGCTGATGCTTTGAAGTGCGATCGTGGGGGTCGGGCTCTTTATAAGTTCGATTGGAAAGGCAATGAGTCGCCGCGGCCGGGGAGGGTGCAGTCATGTAAGACTGATACTCTCTCACCTAAGCGCCAGGATGTCAAACCTTCGAGCTCAGAAGCGCCGCGCGCGCCGTCACTCAGGGCGAAGAACGAAAGCGTCAGTTCTCACTCTCCAAGAAAGAATGCTGAGGCTGCTCCGTTTAACTTGGCAACGAAGACAAAGTCTTGTCGCGCGCCTGGATCCGCGAGAAGTGTACCCTATCATAAAATCGTAGCAGGTAAATGCTTTATCAACATTGTCAAACATTTTCAAGGCAGTTGTCCCACCGCCGAGAAGCGCGTAGAACTAGGAACTATAACTAATTCAAAATACAGAAATGTTATACCGGAGTTCTCGCCGGCAGTGCCTACGAACAATCTGCAATCAACTATTAATCTTAATTAATATTACCTTTACCGCTAGCTAGGTTACCTATTCTCAAAAATATCTCTCTTGCACATCAAAGTTTAGGTTGTCTGTTTTTACAAGCTTTACGTATTTAAGTTTTGCCCTGTTTGCTGATTTTCGTTCTGATCAAATTAACTGAAATTTTAGTTACTTCCAGTGATCGGATTGACTTAAGATTTGGTTCACATATGTGGAATGGATGATCCTACTTACCTACAGTAATCAAAAAGTAAGTTAGCAATAATACTGTTTTAAAAACGAAGTTTTACCAAAAGGTTTTTTTTTCAGGAACTCATTATGCTGTAGACGCGTTCTCATACGGGGATATACCGAATGTGAAACATTATTTCCTCACGCACTTCCATTCTGATCATTACTCGGGCCTGAAGAAAAGTTTTAATAAATTGCTGTATTGTTCCGAAATCACAGGTAATTTGTAAAGTAGTTGTAATACTTAATGATCTTTCTTTCGTATGCACCCGCGGCAACTTGGCCAAACGTCACACATTATGCGCTAACGGGACTTTTCCAGCGCCGCTGTCATAATTTTGCAGGCATTCGAACGCATTTTTAAGATTTCTTTGACATCCGCAAAGTTAAACCCGATTCTGAGTTATTTGACATAATTGTCATGACATTTCAGGAGACTTGTGCGTCTCAAGGCTAGGGGTGAACCCGAAGTGCATACATGTCCTGACGCTCGACAACACCATTAGGATAGAAGGAGACGAGGTCACGGCCGTCGACGCTAACCAGTGAGTACTTTAGTATTCGTGAAAGTTTAAGTTCATGTTAACTTAACAAACTTTACTTTGAGAGACAGACGAAACATACATCTGACAGTGACTTAAAGTTTTTGAGATGGGAAATGTTCGCGTAAGCATCTCAATTCTCAAAACGAAATTCTGACGTGGAGTGATCGCGTGGTCTACGATCAAAACTTGACCTGTTAGCTCGCAGACGTTACACGGAATCAGGTGTCTTCCGTGTTTTGCCGCCGGTTATAGCTAGGAAACGCCAATTTGCAAGACACGCGATTCTGTGTAAAGTCTGCGAGTGGATGGGTCAAGTAACGATACTCACTGGACTGGTGGATTCGCAGCCTTAGTAGCATCAAATAAAAACACAATAAATAAATCTCTTTCAGTTGTCCCGGAGCTGTTATGCTGATATTCGCGTTGTCCAACGGAAAGACGGTGCTTCACACTGGCGACTTTCGGGCGAACCCCGCGATGGAGTCCTACCCTTTATTCTGGAATACAGACATACACACCATCTACCTTGATACCACGTGAGCTGGAATTGCTTAAATTCTTTACGCACTACACCGTATCATATACCATTACGTTTATCCGTTCCGACGTAGACTTGGTTTTGTTGTTTTTTTTGGAGTAAAGGACCCAGTGTGATACTTAGTTACTGTGGTCCTACATTACTTCAAGTTCCGAGTGTGCGAGGGAGAAGGCGGATATAACTTTTTGACACTTGAAACTGATAATGGAGAGGCTTGAAATTGAAATGAGAGTGGAGTATAAGAACATTATAGCTGTAATTAGTCTTACCAACAAATCAAAAATTATATTTAACCTTTTCGGCGCCACGTCAAATACAAGAGACGTCATCCATACGCCTCAAGTTGAACCTAAATTCAATTGAACGAAGGTTGCTTTTGCGTTGAAGTAACGGACGTATATAGGTCGTTGGCGTTGAACCTGCGGTGCTGATGTGTCGTTGGCGTCGAAAAGGTTAAGCTTTGTAGAAATTCACAACTTTTTACCGCTTTCGAGTGATGTGCTTTCAAAAATCGGGTCCCTATTCGCTTTGTGCTACTGCACTCTTTTTTACATAATTATTCGGTCAATCCTTCCTTAGATATCTTAGTTGTGTTGTTAACGGGTTATGAAAATGATATTTCAGGTACTGCAACTCTCGGTACGACTTTCCGACGCAAGACCAAAGCTTGGAAATGGCGTTGTCTCTGCTTAGACAAAAGAAGATGGCGCTCGAAAAAGTTGGCAAGAAATTCTCATCGGTTCTTATCGTTTGCGGCACTTATACCATAGGCAAGTGTATAAAGATACCTATTTAAATTAAGAAACCAGTCTGGGAATTATTGAACTATTTTAACGACTCATCAACACGGAAATAAAGAGAAACGCGGATCCGCGTAATCGTACTTGTTTTCCGTAAAAAAGTTTGATTCAGCTGTATTTTTTAACAAAATGCTGCTTTCATTTCTGTAGTATAAACTGTACTGTAATTACTAAATGATTGATTAAGACATGAAAAAACATGATTTGCATTGTAGCTCTGTTTCGAAAAAAAACAGATGATAGGCGTTGTAGCGGTTTCGATTAATTAAAATAATAATAAAGCCTGTGCCGAGATAATTTCGAAATAAACACATTCGCGTTTGTTGGTTCCGGATTATCTACCATCAAGTTTAAAACTTAGCAAAAAAATTCAACAACCCACACAAGACTGAGCTCATAACCGAAAGCTTGCTTCATTCGTAATACATTCTGCGCCAAGAACCCAACACTTGTAGTTCTTAACCGATCCAGTGCAAATAACTCAACGGTTGGGTTCTCTATTCATAGGCAGTTTACGTAACAACACTGCAAAATGCTGCCACCACCAAGCGTAGCATGTAGCAATGGATGGCAGCAAATCACTGCTTAAATACAAAAGCGACACATTTCAAAATCTGACACTGTTGCATTTGAAACCTTATAACGACCGACTTACGTCTTAAGATGCAATGGCAAATGATTTTGGAATGCGTCCGTTTTGTATTTAATCAATGAAATGTGTTAAATCCATTGTTTCAGGTAAAGAAAAGTTCTTCCTCGGCATGGCGCGTCGCGTCGGCTGTTCGGTGTGGGCGTGCCCCGAGAAGGACAAGGTTCTACAGGCGGTGGAGGGGCGCAGCTTCAGCCACGCGCCGGCGCAGTCCTGCCAGCTGCATGTCGTGCCTATGCGGGACCTCAGCATTGACGTAAGTGTTTAAATTAATACTAATTCTACGGTTTTGCAACTTTAACCCATTCGCTGCTAGTTACGTACGTACGTAAGCAGATTTTTTACAATTATTTACCCACCCCTGCCCCTTGTCAGCAAAAGTAAGCAAACCTCTTACCCCCCCTCTCATGCTTACGTAATCATTGGTACCTATATACATTATTCTTTTAATGGATTCTGTTTTTTATTGATTCGTGAGCAGCAGTTCGAAGCGAAACTGCTGACGTAATCATCATATCGACCCCCCCACCCACCATGTCATCAAAAATAAGCAAAGCAAAGACCCCCCGCCCCCCTTAAGCGCTTACGTAATACTTGAACGACCCCCAACCCGAGACTTCTTCAGGTGACACCGACGCACATGTGCGTTCAAATGCCTGTAAAAATATTACAGCGGCGCTGGGCGAAAGTCACGAAAACGCATATATGCGTCGGTGGCAGTGAATGCGTTAACTTAACAGGTTTAACAGCGTGAAGGTCCGACCACACTGGTGCGTAAAAGACGTTCACGGTGCGTTTACGCAATAAAATTTATAAAGAAACTGCGAGACAATATGCGAGTATACGCGGCAGTGCTGTCAGTCCTTTACTGGCCCTTATATTAAAATGTATTTCAGAAACTAAAGAGCTATTTGGAGAGTTTGCACGGCACGTTTACGGAGGTGGTCGCTTTCAAGCCGAGCGGTTGGGAGAACGGGAAGAATTCCACTGTCGAGAAGGACGGTGTAACCATACACGGTGGGTACCATAGACATAAGTGAAAGTCCACTTTGCGGGAGGTCAACATTTCGCCATCCTATACGCGGTTGCCACTCTAGAACCTTACGGCCCTAGCGGAAAAATATAGGGCTTGATTCTCGACTCTCCCGTTTTAGTTTTGAGAGCTACTTTTTTCCTGAGTTTTTTACCAGTTCAGTCAGAGAAGATTTCGATACATACATGTAACGTGTAACGAGAAAGTGTATATCGTCACTTGTTATTGTCGAATTAAATGTCGGTCAATACCGCAGTATCTAGATACGCAGTTTTCTGGGATAAAAGTTACTGTAGATTTGGTTCCAGGTTATCAACTATTTCTATACCGAATGTCATAAAAATCTCTTCAGTAGTTATTGCGTGAAAGCGCAGCAAACATCTGTCAAACTTTCTCATTCATATAGTACCTATTTAGCGATTAGACGCAACGCACACGACGCAAATTGCCCTATACGGGAATCGCAGACTTGGACCCTGTTTCACCACTCTCTGTTAAGTTCCAGTTATCTTAACTGTCAGTTATTTATGATTCCGTATCTATTTATTACTTTGAAACAGACAGAGACGTCATCATCGATAACTGACACTTAAGGTAAAGCAAATATGTTCGCGGCTTAGGGGTGGCCCAAGAGCCATCCCCGCCTCACCCTAACCTAAATAGTCCTAAAGCGTATTGGATAATTAACGTATGTAAATACACTTGATTGTGTCATTATGCGTATGTATTGTGTCGTTAAGGTGCGACCACCGTTGCGTATACGCAGTGACGTGGCGCATGCGTCACGTTCTCTCACCGTTTCTTCATACATTTGTTGTGTAAACGCACCGTCAACGTCTTTTACGCACTGGTGTGGCCGGACCTTAACGCTTGTCCATAGCACAGCAATTGCAATCAGCACCGCTCTCGTCAAACATTGACGAAAGAGATTTGAATGCGACTGGATGACGTTGGGTAGTCACTAATATTTTTTTTCAGGCATTCCATACAGCGAGCATTCCAGTTTCTCTGAATTGGTCCGGTTCGTGAATTTCCTCAAGCCGAAGCAGGTTGTACCCACTGTTGGTATCTCGGGAGGCATTAAGGCTGTTCAGGTAATCGTAATTACAAGTTTTGATCGATCTTCTTAAACGTTCTCTGCTGCTGTGCGCGCGAGTTTCAAGTTGGTATTGTGTTAGATGTTGCTGTTGATAATGTGGCGATTTTTAAACGTGGCCACTTCATTACTAGAAGCGAGTTGGCCAGAGGTTACTCAAATAATTAAACCTTAAATTCACATAATGTTTGAACATTTTAATG
The DNA here is from genome assembly GCA_932294345.1 of Pandemis cinnamomeana. Lineage (NCBI taxonomy): Eukaryota > Metazoa > Arthropoda > Insecta > Lepidoptera > Tortricidae > Pandemis > Pandemis cinnamomeana. The sequence goes on from OW028720.1 coordinate 6,733,597, forward strand.
TTCACAGTTCAAGCCTCGTCTTAATTTTGAAACAAACTAAATGGGTTTATATGTAATAGTAACTCGTTACCAGAAATGTTTTTTTTGTAATATTTTCCATTGCTTACAAATTTTATCCGCGGCGACTTTGCTGTGGCAATGTTACTATTTCCATAGATGGTGGCGCCGCGCATTTTTCAACATCTCACGTACTATCATCGTTTTGTTTTTTAGAAATACTTCCCGTGCCCACTCGTGTGTAAGGAGGAAATCGTGAGCCAGAGCAAGGTGACAGACTACTATAGCATACAGAATAGACAGCAAACGTCTGCCGTCACCTGATTATAAGGTAGGCACAACCGAAAGCCCAATTTTGACAAGTACGTAAGTAATGCTTTATTGTACAAATATAAAGAAACAGACACAATAAAAAAAATGGAAGCCACAATAGAGCGTGCATCACTAAATATCATTACATGCATACAAAATACGTATAATAAAGAGTACATATACAATAATTATGGACAAGGTGTGAGCCGCACACACGCCACGGAGGGAGACAGCCTGATTGAAGGTCGGATTACGTTGCGGCACTGGGTCGACAACTTCTAAACCGTTCGTATTACGGCATGGTAATATAATGTAACTTGCAGAATTTTTCTTTCGAGTCTAAACTGGGTTTATGATTTAATGTTTAGTCGGGTATGTTATAAATAAATAAATAATCGTTAACGAAAATTAACTAAAGTCTACTATCATGACAAAGTCGTCACCGAAACACTAATACAAACTTCACTGTAACTTGAATAGCGTCAGTGTCACAATAATTCACAGTAACTAAAAGAAAAGCTTCTTCTTCTTATTTGTGGCGTATCAAGTCGTTATAGCGACGACAACTTCGCCAATGTCAATGTAAAATATATTTAAAAAATCTTGTGACAAAATGTCGGCAACGTTGTACGGTAATGGTCAAAGACTCCTCTACCCCCTGTCGGGCTCTTAGCCAACGGTCAATGATATCCCTCAGAAACTGCCAGGAAATCATTAGCCGATGCCCAGGGCGCACCGGACCAAGCACTGCTCTTCCCCCCCGGACGGATCCAAAAACGAACCGCAGCTCTTGATCACACGTGGAGGTAACCCGACTCGCACCCCTAACATAAAATTGACGCGTATTGTAATCATCACTGCTTGTAATCTCAGTGTTGATACTTAAGTGTTGAACCTCATTTTTATGTCAGACCCTTAATAGTACTCACGACTCGCACCCCTAAAAGAAAAGCAAACATTAAAGGGACCCAGGACAATCCCCGAGTTGACTGATGTGACAAATGACAATCGTTTTCCCGCTCAACCAAGTGCGCCACGTCTGGCAACACTGGCGTTTCACGTTCACCATTGCCAATCCATTCGTACTCTACTCACAACGAAACTCCCACTACCTAATAACCAATGTCCATTAATCAACATGAACATAGAAGTATAAATGAACGAAAGCCAGAGAGAAAGATTTGGATACAATTTCTTATGCAAACCAATAATTTCATGTTTTGTATTGTTTCAGGGTATTTGGTTCAAAGTATTTATATTCGAAACAGTATTACGTAAGTTGCCATAACGAGACTGTGATTCTTTATATTATTTTTAGCGTTTAGTTTTTATAAAATGTTGTATATGATTCTTATTAAAAATGTTCAAATTAACCTGTTATTTTTATTCATGCACCGATAAATTAAGTTCTAATTATATCTAATGAAATAATGTTTCTCCCCGCGCGGATGGTAAAAGCCCATCGAGGGAATGGGCGAAAATCATAGGAATCATGTTATAGACGATGCGGCTAGCTACCCATCACTATTTTAATTCCATTTTTTGCCATCTATACGCCCACCATCTTGCGTGGCCTAGGTCTTGCCACCTTAGGCTCTGTCTATTCCGTAAGGGATAAAGACGTGATTTTTGTGTGAAATAATGCACATCTTTAACCTTTTCGACGCCAACGACCCATATGATATATGTACGCCTATTACTTCAATGCAAAAACAACCTTCGTTCAATTGGGTTTAGGTTCAACTTAAGGCATCGCAATAAAGAAGTCTGGCGTATGGGTGACGTCTCTTGTATTTGACGTGACGGCGAAAAGGTTAGTGCAACTGCAACATAATAACATTTTCGACAAAAACTTCCATTTATGAAAAGGCGAAGGGCTGGTATCAAATAGGTTAATATCTTTATTACTAGAAACATTAATCACAAATCAAGAGTGTTCAATTTATAGCTTCTAAAATGCACAGATCACTCTTCGATAAAGTTACAGCTTTCGGCGCCATTGCACGCCAGCATTCGTTTTAAGACGTGGTTGTACCAAGCCTTGAGGGCCGGGAACGTTTCGTCGACGATGTTAACTAATTCGTACGGGTCGCTTTGGATGTTGTATATTTCGATGAAATTCTGAAAAGATTTAGGAATAAGAATAAGAAAACTTTATTGACTGATACAATTACACACAGAATATTACATATGGATAGTTTTCCAACCAGCCAAATGGCCGCCACTCAGCTATGTGTCACGATAATATCCAGGATAATATCGTGACGCTGATTTAATTGACCACTAATGTCAATGTCCGATTCTTTTTCTAAGCGATAGATGGCGCTATGATCACCATTTCAGTTTTTTTTTTATTGATACCTATTATGCCGGGTATGGTCTGTTTCATTTTAAATGACGAAATAAGTCTAGAGAATAGAGTAGTGTTTGGAATATCGTCTAGTCCCTTTCTTTTAGCTGCCACCATAAATCATCATTTGGACACGTGGCCTGAGGATGAATACAAAAACACTGCTCGTATATTAAGACACTCGTTTTATGTCGATAATTGTATAGCAAGTTTCAATTCTGAAGCCGAATTAAATCGTTTTATAACTGAAGCAAAACACGTAATGCTCATGGGAAAGTTCGAATTAAGAGAGTGGGTCACAGCTCCCATACGTGTCGCAAGCTGCCAAGAGTCGTCAGTGTTAGGCGTAACCTGGAATACAACCGAAGACAGTTTGTATTGTAATACGAAATTCAAGAAAGAAATTCCAGAAAAGGTTACGAAAAGAGTTTTACTATCGGTCACGCAGCAGATATTTGACCCACTGGGATGGATGTCCCCGGTCACTTTAGTGCCACGACTTATCACACAACAAGTGTGGCAGCATAGTATTGGATGGGACGAAGAGGTTCCAATGGAACTAAGCAAACAGTTTAAAGTGTGGGCGCAGTCCTTACATGCTTTAGAACAATACCGAGTTCCAAGGAAGTTAACTGAATATATCATAGATGATTGTGAGGCTACTATACACGTATTTTCAGACGCAAGCCAGTATGCATATGCGGGGTGTATATTTTTACGCACTCAATATGGCGATGAAGTTAATGTGCAACTCGTGACGGCTAAAAGTAGAGTAGCGCCACCAAAGAAGGTCATTTCGCTACCGCGGCTAGAACTGATGGGTGCGTTAGTGGCGTCTCGATTGTATAGAGGAATACATAACATAAAAATCCTGTCGCAGTTCAAGACTTATTGCTGGACTGATTCAGCCGTTGTATGTGCATGGATACACAGTGACGCACAATACAAACCATTCGTCAGCAATAGGATCAAGGAGATATGTGCAAACACTAAACGTCAGGATTGGCGCCACTTACCAGGAAGTCAAAACCCAGCTGATCTACCATCCCGCGGCTGCAATGGACAAGATTTACTGGATAAACGATGGTCAGAAGGTCCAGCGTGGTTGCGACTAGACTACAAAAATTGGCCTGGATCAAACATATCGGCACTTAACGTGGACCTGGAGGCTGTATCCATCGAACAAAAGCGTCATACGGTGGCATGTGTAGAGTCTAATACACTAAAATTCAGTTACTGCCTTACGAAATTTTCGAAATACTCTAAAATAATAAGACTTGTGGCATGGTTGTTAAGAATGAGTCCTAGACTGCGAAAAGTGCATACCAGGACGCCATATATTAATAATACCGAATACGAACATGCTGAAAGAGTATTGATCAGAATAATACAGAACGAGTATTTTGAAGAGAACGTTTGTATTCCTGGAAATGTTAACATTATTAAAGATGATGAAGGGATTACAAGAATAAAGACACGATTAAATAATATGACAGAAAATGAAAACTTTAAGTCTCCTATATTTTTGCCAGGCAAACATCCGATTATAGAGAGATTAATTGAACAAAAACACGTGATTCTGATGCATGCCAGTGGACCTACGTTAATGACAGAATTGAGAAATATGTTTTGGATTCTGAATGTCAGACGGATCAGTAAAAAGATTGTGTCGCAATGTGTTGTTTGCAAACGATTTCAAAGCAAACACTACGATATGCCGGAGGCCCCTTTACCAGCAGATAGGCTTGAAGGTGTGGCGGCTTTTCAAATTACCGGCATAGACCTCGCTGGTCCACTATTTTTACGAGACAGACAGAAAGTTTGGATTGTGTTGTTCACATGCGCTACGTACAGAGCGGTTCATTTAGAGTTGACAAATTCTTTATCTACTGCAGATTTTATGATGGCCTTACGGAGATTTATAGCAAGAAGAGGACGTGTGAGTACGATTTACACTGACAACGGAACTAATTTTCGAGGTGCTGCCAATCTGCTTAATTCACTTAATTGGCAGGAAATAGAAGAATATACTGCGAGCCGCGCCATAAAGTGGCATTTTATACCGCCTGGGGCTCCATGGTGGGGCGGTTGGTGGGAGCGGCTTATACGCGTTACCAAGGATATCTTAAAAAGAATGCTGGGAAAGATGTGCGTCACACTGCAAGAACTCACTACCTTGTTATGCGATTGTGAGTCAGTAATTAACAGTCGTCCTTTGACATATGTCAGCAGTGATCCAGAATTTTTAAGGCCGTTAACTCCAATGTTGTTTTTGCATGGATTGCCGAATAGTAACGTGCCTGATTTAGATGAAATTGACACGAAACATCTTAACTTACGATACCGTTACTTACAGAAGTTGCGGGATGATTTTAGACAAAGGTTTAGAAACGAATATATTTCTTTGTTAATCAGCAGAGACAAGAAGAAAACCTTAGAACCGCAAGTGGGTGACATTTTACTTATCAACTCTGGGGAGAAAAGGATTGATTGGCCGGTTGGTATTGTGACGGAGGTGTACCCAGGAGCAGATGGCTACACAAGAGTTGTGAAGCTGAGAACAGCGGCAGGGGATAAGATAAGGCCCAGCCAGAAGTTATTCCCTCTGGAAATAGCGACAAGTAATGTACCGGAGTTACAGGTGAGTCAAATTAGGACATAAGTTGATAATGAACGCTTGGCTACTCCAGTAAATGAGACGTATTCACACACATATTACATTATTTTTTATAGCTTGTCTTTTGTTCCGATATGTGTGTTAATGTAAGTAGGTACTTGTCGTCTATTTTTTCTGTCGGTTGGGAGGGTGTTGTTGTTTTTTAGTTTGTTAAACATAATTTTATGCATTTTTCTTTCGAGTGGGAGGATGTTGCGGACTGGCAATAAACTGAAAAATAAAGTAATGTCAGTGTCTAATGAAAATTTGGTTTTTGTAAAATGACTTGTAAATGAGGTACTAAATAAACGTATTTTAATCCGAAAAGCCGCGCTGCTTATTTTACATCTTTTGTTGCTGAATATGAAAGGAAAAAATAACAAAGAGACATAAAAAAACTGACCGCAGTATTGGAGTAGCTCAACCCTTCTTGATCTTTGAAATGAAAGATTTTAATTTTTATTTAAAATATGATTATTAATACACCCGTTAGACACTAAAAAAATATTGCACTTAAGCCTGGAAAGTATCCCCTCCTATTGATTATTGTTTATTACCTGAATTGGACCCTTTTAAGTATAATAGGTGTATTGTTTTCCATAAACAATTACAGTGCGGCTAACACTCAGGTAAAAATTTCTTATACCTACTATTAAACAATTGTGCTAAGTGATTTTGATATAGTATATAATTATTATTTTAGAAACGCACGTCATCTAGTGTAACACCGACCAACAACATCAAAACTATCAAGATTGTTTGTTCACGGTATACTTTTAGTTAACACTAATGGTTTTACAGTCGCCATCAGATATATCGGAGCGGGCGAGGTCCTCAAATATTTCGGAGCAGCAGTAAATTTCAATAAATTCGTTACACTAGATAGGTTAATAACATCAGATCACGCAATTCGTCATAAATATAAGAGCAGTGACTTTTCAATAAATTCGGAACGTTCAATGAGGTAAAAATATCAGGAAGCACAGATCGTCAAAAATATCGGAACATTTATGGAAAATAAACCTTACTTCTGTAATATACAGTTCCTTATCAATCTCACATTTAAAGTTGTCAAACACGATTTTGACAAGAGTAAGAGTAGGGTAAATCGTCAATTACTGGCCACCCTCCAATAACTGGCCACATTGTACAAAAATTATTAAATTAAGAATTTTACAATATAATTATATTTACACGCTTCAAGTAAATCACCAGATACCTAAGGGCAGCTATCTCAAGTATTAGTCGAGTAGATATTATTCTAAATATGATAGCAAAGACTATTAAGATATAAGACCAACACCGGAGATGACGACGCAGCGGAGCCACAACGTTTCGTCGCCTAAATAACATTTATTATGTTTTTTGAATTTTATAGCGCATTGGTTTCGACTGTAATGCTGTAATTTTTTTTATTTTTTTATTGACTAAATAAATAAATATAAATAAATAAGCTATTTCCTGAGCTTTTCAACTAATTAAGTTCAATATTTTCAAAAAATAAAAAATAAAATTAATTGTCAGATTAGACGGATCCCTCCAGATAATCGTCAGATTATGAGTCAGCTCATTTAGGGCATAAAGGTGACCCTATATATATTAATCTGACGCGCTTGAGTATGTCAAAATGGCGATTTTTTTTGCATATTCTAATAATGGCCACGAGTTTGCGTCACATCCAAATCGTCAGATTATTATATAAGAGCTTTGTTTAAGTTCACTTAACATCCCCTTAGAAAATCTGACGCGCTCGAGTAAATTTTTTTTTTTTTTTCATTTTCAAACCTTATATACGACCACCCCCATCACTGAAACAATCAGATTAACATACGTACATATTTAAAAATACGTAGGAAATGGATGCCAGCAATATCTGACACGCTGGAGTATGTCCATGCAACAGTTATTTTTACAATTTTGAAAATCTATAGCCGCTCCCCCTCCGATGAAAAGGTATATATTATATAACATTTTTTTCTTTTTATCATCTAAGCTTCGCAACTCAATAGGTCTCTATGACGCTTGAGTAAATCCCGATTTAGCAGCGTCGGCTCCCCTACCATTATCATTTTGTAGAGGAGTAGATTCGAATTCCTAACAAAACAAAAATATGGCTAATACGTCATACAAAAATGAAAGATGTCACCTATATTTAGTACTCGTTTGCATGCATAATTCACTGTAATTTAAACTGTATATTACAGAAGTAAGGTTTATTTTCCATAAATGTTCCGATGTTAATGATCAGTCTGACTGCGTCGAAATTTTTGACGATCTGTGCTTCCTGATATTTTTACCTCATTGAACGTTCCGAATTTATTGAAAAGTCGCTGCTCTTATATTTATGACGAATTGCGTGTTCTGATGTTATTAACCTTATCTAGTGTAACGAATTTATTGAAATTTACTGCTGCTCCGAAATATTTGAGGACCTCGCCCGCTCCGATATATCTGATGGCGACTGTACAACCCCACTTGAAGTTAACAATTGAACAATAGATGTCGGTTTTAAGTACTTTTCGTCATTTTAAATAAAACAGACTATACTCATCTGCGAGCTGTTACCGTATCTGTTGCGCGTTAGAGTAACCAAAACCACTAGTGTGGATGTGGCTCGCGAGCATGCCGCGACCGCCTCGCCACTAGAGTTTTTGGTTACTGTAACGTTCAACAATTACGGTTACAGTTCGCACATGGTTACCGGCTTTAGTGCCATTTTTCGTCTGGTGAGCTGATGTAGCATATACAAATATTTGGCACAGAAAACATTCACATAGGTGGCGCTTACAAAAATATTCGTATGAACATTACATTCCGAGAGCGGTGAAATTAAGAATGTCACAGATCGCACGAACTTGTTGCACGAGCCAAAGGCGAGGGCGATAAACATGCGACCTGAGGCTTGCTGTATTACCGCGAGGTGTGTAGATTTTACGTCTTACCCTGGCCGGTAAGTGGAAATTTCCGCTCGCGTAGCGGGCGGTAAATTGCAACTTATGGTCCGGCCCGACGTAATTTTTTTTTGTTATAGTGTGCTAACTCAGTGAGGATTGCAGATACGTTGCCAGTAGAAGGCTTAAGTATATAGCTAGAATACCTCAAGTGCCAGTAATTCCGTAAGAGTTGAATGTTTAAAATGTTTGAATAATGTCTTACCTCACGATCGCGAAACTCGCAGTATTTGTAGTTAGCGTCCTTTCCAATGTGGCGGAGGCAAGCATACGTGTTGTTGCTGGAGTCTTGGCATTTGCAGTCGTACAGCCGATTGCATTGCTGAAATAAAACGTATTGATACTTTAGTTCCAAACAGTCACGTGGGTATTATTCGGTTGTATTTCGAAAAAAACCTATGATTTCGTATGTAAGCTTTTAGTACTTGTTTTATCTATTTTCTAATCAGTAATGACACTGCCATTTACATTAAATTTACTTTTGTATTATGCTTTAAGATCATATGTGAACTGCCGTGTGGTGTGGCAACAACTTAACACCACAACAGCTGTCACTGTCATTCGGCTGTCAAATTAAAAAAAAGTTCGCTTACTGCCAAATGATCACTGTCGTATTTCCAGGGGCAACTGGGATCCACGGTGCCGTCCTTGCCTTCACCAAAGTACTCTACTAGCATCGTTCTACTTTCAGCTGACGCTTTACCTATAAAAAAAAACAAAGTTTTACCCTCGATCAACAAAAGTAGCGTGTGACTGGCAACACCCACACTACGGACTTACGTACCGTATACTCCGCAATTCAGAATTCGAATTTTATATCGTCCCGCTCACAATAATAATAGAGTGAGAGGGCCGATATTACACATTCTTCGAATTTGGCTTTACATCTGGCCTTTTACTCTTGCCTCGCTCACACAAATTCCTTTAATTATTCGAGTGATAGAGACGGCAAAATATCAACTTCACATTTGGGAGTAGACCCTTGTATTGAAGTGGACCTAATTACAGCATCTTTAATTTAATTTGGCTATTTACAGTGTTCATCAGACTAACCCTGTCACCTACTGTATTATTACGGAATAATTTATAGGCAGAGATCGGACAAATTTGCGTCATTGCTCGCAATAATGTGGACATGACTCCAAAATTAATCAAATATGTCAAAATACATATATTAAGAATAAGTATATCCACGGAGGTTTTATACCTATAGAACTAGAAAACTTTTTTGTGAGAAATAATAATCATATCTAGCAGGATCGTGATTTCTTTATTATATAAAAATATTTACGAGAACGACAACTGCCACTTTAAATAACATTTTGCTAATAATTTTATGCATTAATTGATACATATTAAATGATTGATTGATAAATTTTTGAGTCATGTCCACTTTATTGCGAACGATGACGCAAATCTGTCCGATCTCTGTTTATAGGAGACCTTCTATATTGTACCATATAAGTAAAATCTTTGTGTATCTTACCCGTAACATCCAATGGTCTCCCATCCATATACTTGGGAACGATCAGTCCAGCCAGTTCTAAAATAGTTGGTGCTAAATCTATATTTAGTACTGGCTGGTTATTCGTCACGTTTTCTTTGATGCCAGGACCCTTTATTAAGAAAGGTACCCTTATGTCTGATTCGTAAGGTTGTCTCTTGTCGTATACTTGGGAAAATTGGCCTGTGAAATCACAATATGAACTTTAACTTGAGTTTTCCAATACTGTGTAGATTAGATTAGTACCTAAATGTTATGTTAAAAGCGATTGCATTGACTTAGAAGTTTTATCACTGCTCCAAGGGGCAGAAGATTTGAGTACTTGATATTAATTTCAGCTCTATACCTCTCCGCGTTCCTGTGTAAATGGGTCCCAGACGGAGGGACGAAGTGTTCCTGTGATTTCCGTTTTTGCTGAATGAGGTACGATACGGAACCCTGGTGGATCCACGGGGGTGGTCAGCATGTCATAACTACCCCCTTCGTCAAACGCAGATACGAGATTCAGAGAACCGTTTTGGATTAAAACAAAACAATTTCATAGTTCTCGCATAAAAAAAATTGGATATGGCAACTCTGAGCATAGGACTAAATTACTCTAGTGCTTGTAGCTTAGCACACTGAACAGTATTGCGTTCGGAAGCGAGGTTAATGACCTCCTAATCTAAAGGCTGGATTGGACTCAGTGGCGTAGCTACCAAGGGACTAGGCGGGGCAGTGCCCCGGGGCCCTCAAGCTCAGGGGGCCCTCGAATCCTTACCCGAAAATCTCGATCGAACTATTATTATTAAAACGTAACCAGTTTCCAGAGCCTTCCTGTTCCTGAAAGGGTCGGCAACGCACCTGTCATTCCCCAAGTCTTGCAGGTGACCCTGGGCGATGGTGATTACTTTCCATCAGGTGACCCGTCTGCTCGTTTGCCCCCTCTTATATATAAAAAAAAAAGTTTTGATAGTATTAGGGCCCCATTTTTTTTTGCACCAGGGCCCTTGGTTACCTAGCTACGCCACTGATTGGACTGTCTATCGCCTGCGGCATTCTAAAAAATGAACATAACCCACCCACATGATACCCGTTGTCAGACGTATAGATGATATACGTGTCTTCCATAACATTGGCCCTCTCAAGTGCCGCGATGACGTCAGCAGCCATTTCGTCAACGGCCAGCAACGACTCCCACCGGGACGCGAAGGCGCGGTCCAGCTCTGGGATCATGGCGGCCGGCAGTGGGGACGGCGGCATCGTCATCAGCCAGTGTTTGTCCTAAAGTAAATCCCATCAGAAATTGTATATGTGAAATGAGACACAATTTGAATATTATGACTAAAGACCGGATTATATGCATTTGCATATTTCAGCCATTCTCAGCGGTATAAGCATATTTTACCTAAGATCTAGTTATGATGCATTATTTTATTATCGGTACATTTTCAATATTTTTCACTCACCCTGCGTTCCGAAATGCGACCAAATTTAAAAACAGTCACAAAATATACGGGCTATTGAGTAATAATTGTGACTTTACTGCATTTCGGAACGCAGTCAGTAGCCGCACGCGTCTTTTGTTTTTACAGTTACGATAGTAAAATGAAAGAGACAGAAGAACATCGCGCTCGCCTACCTACAAAGTCGTTCCACCTATTACGCATATAAATTGTTATATATGTATACGCATATAAATCCTAAAATTTATCATTTAATTTCGCATATTCTGCCAATTTTCGTGCATATTTCAAGCATTTTCCATGCATATTGGCATGAATATAACAAGCTTTTTATGTTGCATACCTATAATCCGGTCTCTAATTATGACATATGCCATGGTTATCGACTTCAACGAACAAAGAAGTGTGATCTAAATTGGTGGCAAATTTAATGGTCGGCTCTGAAATTTATATACTTGAGTACAACATAAAAGTTAGTTTTAGAACTTGCGAAGGTTTCAATATAGGTGCCTACCTAGATCATCACGCCATTTCCGACTCGGCCTGCCGCGACTTTAACCGAAAACTAACTGATAATCGTTTTCTTACCAACACAGCGATGTTGAAGTGCGGTGCGCGGGGAGCGGTGGTGTTGGCGAAGGCGCCGCGGTGGCGCTCCGCGGGGGTGAACGGCTGGTGCGGCGCGGGGGGGGACAGCACCATGAGGAACGGCGCCGCCAGCCGCTCTATGTAGCTGAGGCTGAGCTCGCGCTAAGGAACATCGGGATACTGGGTGTGACTATCTGCTCCGGCCAGTGGGCACAGGTGACACCGTAGTGCTCCCGCAACGCCCACAGTTCATGGCCGGGAGGGAACGTGTGTGTTTTTAGACGGTAGGCCTCTCCCCTCCTTCCATAGGGAAGGCAGCTGCGAGCTGGAGAGCCCGTCATACCCCCGTTGCTGGATGCATAAGGCGCATTTTCCACACGTTAAAAAAAAATTCGAGGGTGTGTGTGAAGTTCCCAATCCGCACTGGGGCCGCGTGGGAACTATAACCCAAGCCCTCTTATTGTGAGAAGAGGCCTGTGCCAAGCGGTGGGACGTATATAGGCTGGAGATGATGATGATACGCATCAATATTTCGTGTAATGGATCGCGATATTTGTGGATCACACGATACTATTAACTAGAGATGAAACGGATAGCAGTTTGGCCGGATACCGGATACCGGATATTCGGCCGACCATTTGGCCGGATAGCCGGATATCCGGCCACCGGATATCCGGCGACACTTAGCCGTTTGCGTAGGTGGCGCGCCTACGATCGGGTGGACTCGGTTCGATTCCAGACAATTTTCAAATTTAACAAAGTTTGCCAAAATCCACCTTTCTGCACCTTGCAGTAGTGTGTATAGCGAAAGACTTTTTTCTGAAGCTGGCCTTATTTATGAAGAGAAGCGCAACCGCCTGCTACCTCTCAATGCAAAGAAATTAGTATTTATTCACCATAATTGGCCCTTAGTGCAGTATGAGTACTAAAAGCAAAATAATTACTCAAAAATAATTACTCAAAAATATGTTTCTTTTATTCATTTTTCTTTTATCCGGCCGAATAGTAGCTATCCGGTATTCGGCCGGATAGTATTATGGCGGCCGGATAGGCCGGAACCCGGATAGTTACCGGATATCCGTTTCATCTCTACTATTAACCGTTTAAGCCATGCCAAAAAAGTTCTAAACGATAGAGGAAACTAAAACAGAAAAATGCCTAAAGTACCCACCCTGATCCTGATCAGTCCATGATACATGCCTTACTTTAGGTATAGCTCCTGCAATTCACTCTTTACTTATCTCAAGCAAAAAACTTAACTTTAAAAATCGAATTTCCGAGTAATAGGTTCTAAATACAACACTTACAATAATGAGCAACCCCATGCATGTGTAACAGTTGTGCTCATTAAACTTTGATAATGATCCCGTAGAGGGATCGAAACGCGTCAGTGTTTGTGTGGTGTAAGAGATAATTAAGTTTGTGGGATTTATATGTGTTTTATTGGCAGCAGTGGAGGGAGGGATTGCATGAAAAACATATATATTTCACTAAAAAAAAAGTAAAATTTTTTGTTCATTGAAATGTACCTCCGCAAAGTAACGCCTGATTCAATAAAATACTTACAATAATATCAGTGAGATAAAGATCAGTAGAATGGGTGGGTACGCCATCGTTGGACAGTGTGTAATCGTAGTACACCGAGTTGCCGACCAAGCCGTGCCATTCCGTCCAACCGGGGGGCACTGTTTCAGGGTCTTTGACGCCGTACTGTAAAATAAAACCATAGCCAATCGGACACACAAACCATAGTGGTAATACTGGCCACTAACTTCGAAACTCATTAGTGTAGTCACAAATAAGTAATAAAGTTTTGTAGGGTAAGACCTTGTGGTGGGTCTGTCTGGATCGCTACGACCATCTTGCTCGCTAATCCTGCCAAGCAGCAGTGCTTGCGTTGCTGTTCTGGCGTGGAGAGTAAGAGCATTAAGTTCATTAACAGTTTAATTAAACTTTTGTGTGTAAATAGATACTAAGACAAATAAATAATTTCGTATTTTTAATAGGCTTTGGGTCATTTGGGTGCTTTGGATCCACCTAAAATGCTGCCATTATTTCGAATCACTCATTGATATTTTAATACAAAATTAGGTAGGTTAGGTTAGCTTAGGTATCTTTACTTGTCCGAAGGGTAAAATATCCGGAAATGGGGGCTCCGCCCGTTGGCGTAGCTCCGTCGAAAACAATGTGGACTAACAGTATTTCTCAGGGTCATCTATGGATAGGCAGAATCTAGCTGTTTATTGTTCTAATTGTAACTGTAACCTATGGTGCAGGGTGTGTGTTGCACACGGGCAAGGGCGGGTCCAGCTTTGGCGCAAGGAGGGGGTCACATAGTCGTGGTCAAGTCAAGAACTTATAATTTAATTTTGATAACAATAGATACAAGTTAAAAGTACGAAGTGACAAAATATATAAATAAAATCATTATGTTCAATTAGTGGTCCACCTAAGTCCTGGAACCAGCTCAGGGGGGGGGTCATGACCCCCCCCCTGGATCCGCCCTTGCACTCGGGTACAGCGGTCCTACAGGGCGCTGAGCGACAGTCGCCTCAGCGCCGAGCGCCACTCGCCACAGCGTCTTACTAGTGGGCGCTAGGCATTGACGTACAATAAACAACTAGACTCCCAATCACGCTCAAAAACTGTCCGAAGCAAAAGTCTGAACGACGCGTCTATTGTTCAGAGTTTTGGTTCAGTTGTGTTTCGACCGCGCTTTGATAACAATGTATATATGTCTCTTTCGCACCGTAATCTTACTATTGAGAACAAAAGAGACAGGCAGGTTTCCAGCGCGTGGCGTCGTGTCATTACTCCTCACGATCCTACGCCATTGATATTAAACATTACTGCCACGAAATAAGGTGTCAATTTGAACGAATATGTTAATGTTATCTGTCTAAGTCGATGTGTTGACACACACAACACATAGACAAAGCAACTCGGACGTTTCTTGAGGAACCTTTGTTAGCGACTGAGAGTCTAGTTGTTTATTGTAAGTCAATGGCGCTAGGTTAATGTTTACACAAGCCGGGCGCTACATGGGCTAGAATGTTTGCACACGGGCGTTACATGGGCTAGAGACACCTCTGTACAACACATCAAGACGAATATTACCTGGTTCAAATACTTCCCAGCATAGAAGGTGCTGTATCCCGCGTCCTTGAGCGCTGTAGCGAACGTGTGCTGTTCGAGTTTCTTCCACTGCGCACCATAGCATCCACCCCGGACGGTGTTGTTCCTAGTCATGTGGTTGTGAACGTACAGGCCAGTGAGGAGGCTGGCGCGGCTAGGGCAGCAGATTGGTGACGTCACAAACTGAATAAGGGAAGAACCAGTGGTATTTTTTATGCTGTGGTAGGTATTGTTACTACTAGAACAAACAATGACACAGTTTTGTGGAACCATAGATACATAATACCTATAGGTACTTAATCCAGCCCACTTCACACACCACCGAATTGCTTCGGAGGTATACGTACAGGTATGCAGGTTTCCTCACGATGTTTTCCTTCCGTAAAACTCAGGTGTCAGCTCAAGATTCGAACTCACGACCCTCTGGTTGAGGCCATAAATCAAACCACTAGGTTACCACGGATTTTAGAGCCGTAGATATCATATTATTATCTTAACCACGTTAGATGAAAACATAAATAACTAAAACAAAACCCAATGTTTATACTGCTGTCGGCGCGTTTCAAATAAAAATACTTATTACTCCTTTCAATTAAGAGTGTCACTACTCACTAGGCTATATCTCAGGTTCACAGCGTGTAAGAAAACTAGTCTCGTCAGTCTGTCTTACCCTGACATAAGCATTTTACGTCGCTGTTTCTCTTGCGTCGCCAATCTACGTACCTACTATATTTTCTTATTTTTTATTATTTAATTGCTCTATATAGTCGAGGGCGTTAATATCGATATAGCTATCATGTCAAATATATGTGTCGGCGACCTTATTGTTTGTGGTATAAGGTTTATAGATGTTATGGACATCTTGTTAACGTACAATGTTTTTTTTTAATCTAAAGTTGGTTCTAAACCGTATGTTTACTGTAGTTTTAACTGTTTTTGTTTTTGTGTTTTTGTTTTGTTTTTGTAGGTAAATTATCAATGTATTATTTCTGGTATTAACGCCATTGTCTCTTGGAAGACTGTGGGATCCACAGGCTAGTTACAATCACAAGATTTTAATTATCTCTCAATTTATATTTTTGGATCATACATAATGTATCTTACAAGTCTGCATATTCCTAGTAGTCAAGATTGGCTTGAAATTCGGTACACAATGTAGATTGGATGAAAATGCAAATATGGTCAGTAAAAAAATATTTTCTTAAAACAGAAACCCTAGTATTAGGTATCCCTTTCTAATTCTTATGCGAGTGCGAAAGAGATGAACGCTTCAGGCCTGCGATATATGCAAGTGTGCCCGAAAATTTCAGATACGCAAGATAAAAACTTCAAAACATACCGAATTCGTAAACGTCATTCCTCGCTCGCCAATAAACCGCCGCACATTCTTCATCGGTGTCTGAAATAAATAAAACGAACAACTCGTTTCAAACTATTTATTTCATTTTTAAAATCATCCATGATAAACTACTAACCATACCGCCCATAGTGGCATCTTGATCGTCTGTTAAAATAACGACAAAGTTCGGCCGCTTTTGTTCGCACACTATCCCGCCAGCCAATAACAATAACAAAAGATAATTTAACATTCTGCTGTACCGCTTAGTTATAAACTTAAAAAGTAAAAAGTCTATGGTTAGTTTTTTTTTAATTGGGGACAGCGGGCATGAGATCCAGGCCCGTGCACTCGCTCGCGACGACAACGCCGACTGCGAAAAATCCAATGCTCTTTACAACTGACCTGGAATTAAAAATAATAAAAGCGTGTTAAAATAGTCCATACAGTTACACTGTAATCAGTTAGGTATTTCTTTTCAAGATAATGTAATCCATTTGTAACATAACAAACTTTTTAGAATGTATTTAACATTCTGAGGATTCTGTAACAAAGGGTGCTAGCATGATCCTATTACCAAGGTTCAAGTGTCTTTTATTTAGTCTGTCTGTCAATTTGTCACAGGGTCATTTTTAGAGCAGTTACATTAAGTAGACACTGCAAAATGTCACGAATATACATGTAATTAACACCTTTGCTGCAGCATGCCATAGGGTCAATTAACATGAGTATTGTTAATTACAAGTTAACCTAATTGCCGCAGCGAGGGTGTTAAAAAAAAGTAAAAGAGAGTCCAATACAGAAGCTTGTATCATAGTTTTTGATTAATCTTTATAATGTGTGGATGCAGACCCCATCACATGCAAGACCAAATAGCACTTAACAGATTTTCATAAGTCTTGGTAATAAAAATACTTCCATGCTGGTCTGGGAGCAAAGGAAAACCATAGAATGTACCAGTTGCTTCTCAACCCTCGCCGATGGTAGAAGCCTATCACTATTTTGATTTCCCTTTCCACCTATATGCCCTTAATCATGCTAAACGTGGCCTTTAGGTCTTGTTACCTCGGGGTTAGACAAGCCCTTAAAGGATAGAGACGTGACTTCTGTATGGATGTATGTTGGTAAAATATGACTGCACACATTCCATGAGTAATTCTTGGTCAAAATGTCGAACAGCAAATTGCTTAACTACCCACTGATAGGATATAATAAAACTGTACTTCCAAGGTCTAACAAAATGTGGAACAACGCTGACAATAGCTGTCATAATTTAATCCATAAGACACATCAATAACAGTAATTATAAGTACAGGCTTTCTGTTCTCTTTTGTTTGATAAACATACTGCCTGTCCAAGCATTATGATTGTATCAAAACATACAGTTCACAATTATAAAAAACAAGCCACCATCTGAATGTATAAACTAAGAGAAAATAATTGGGAGCTTTATGATTAAAATAATCACTTCAGAATAAAAACATACTGATAAGGTAACTTATTGAGATGAGAACATTTGGGGTATTAGACAATCTGCATTCTGGCAACATTGTTCCATCATGTAATTGCCATTATTAATATCTAGGAAAAACAACAAAGTACTTTACTAATAGTTACTTTAATCTATTTTAATTTTTGAGTAAGTAATCAATTTGTTTCACACAATCTACAGTGCCTCTGGATAAGAAATGTTGCAACAGGGACGAAACCGTAGGCGTCTGCTAGTTTGCTAATACCATAATAGACATTAGACATACATAGATAACGCACTACTAGAATTTTAGATAGGTATGAACGTCATGGTATCGTGGCCTTTATTTGAGCCTCTATGGAACACTACTTACCTCATGTGCAGGCCGTATAATAGTCAAATTATGACCATGTTCATGGAATCACCATCCGCGTAATTTGCGCTATCCACGTTAGGCTAATAGTACTGCCGTTGAGGGCAGATAGGTACTGTAGACTGCGCGAACAGTGACTCTTTAACACAGCCTAGATACCTTAACTTAGAAAATTCCTAAGTAAGCACATTCAGAAAAGGTTATGTTTACTTACCATTTGAAGGGGTCGTAATAAAAGTCCTTGACAAACGCAACTACGCCTTTGCTGGCCATTATATGAAGAACAGGTTAACTAATTGGTATTGCAATGATGGTAGCTTGATAACTTTTGGATACCAATTTTCCGTAAGAGAAAAGAGATCGATGATGGTCAAGGCTATTTTGACTTTGACAGTGAGTCGTGACAGTGAAATTGACATATCAAAATTATTACCAGTGCCATCTTAGATTTACCCTGGTATTGAAGATGTGATGAGGAGGACGACGTGATTTATGTATGTATGTATGTATGTATGAAATTCTGAATTTTTTTTTTTTTTTTAGCTAACAATATGTTTTATTTAATAAATGAAATTAATACAAATTAAACTATTAAATTAAAAACTAAACTAAAACTAATCTTAAAATAAAATAATTATAAAAGAAGGGGCCCCCGTGGCATAGTTCCACAGACACTGGCAGCATTCCCCCTTTGGACAGCGATACTAATACGCTGTCCAAGGAAGCTGCCAGCTCTGCGGTCACCCGTAGCGTCTATTAGCCTCTTCGAAATATCTTTGAAGAGGCTAATAGCGCTAGGATCCCACGGACCAAGGGTCTCAACACCGAAAGGGACAAAGTTGTATTCGGTGCTGAGACCTCTATATTTATTTAACTTGCCTGATTCGGCCGCTTCTGCAGCCGCGCCTGCTCTACTCGTGGTTCCGCGAAGGTGAGACGAGGCTAGTGTGTCTACACATTCTGAATTAGTGTCACAATGAAAATTCATATTAGTATGCATATTTAAGTTTTTTTTTAATGTAGCGATGTGTGAAGTAAAAACTTATACTTAAAAAATTTCCTTGGCATAGCTTTACAAAACCTAGTTACCGCTATATGGGATATTTTTATTAATATGGTAAATTTACTTACGTTACAGGGATACCGTGGAAAAAAAATGTTTTTTCAGGTTCTATTAATTAGGAAGAAAAAATTAAATGCTTTTAAATTCATTTAATTATTTATTTATAAGTGGCAATAGTTTTAATGATCCAATCAGTAAAACTGGAAGTTTTTGTGTAAACGCCCGGATAGTAAGCATGCCCGCAAGCGAAACCAAAAGAAACCAAACCAACGACTACCCCTTTATATAATAGAGGGCCGCCAGAGTCTCCGAAGCAGCCGTCTATGCCTCCTCGGTCTAAATGTCCGGCACATATCATAGAATCGGATACGATGGCTTTAATGTGGCTGTATCTATTGCTGCAGATTCTATGTTCAACTGTTAGGACGGTGGCGTAGCGAAGTTGCTCGGATAACATGCCAGTGCTCTGGAAAAGAACAAATAGGCATGTTAGTTGGGTTAGGAATCGGGTTACCTCTGTGTGTGACCAAGAGCTGTGATTCGTTTTTGGATTCGACCAGGAGGAAGAGCAGTGCTTGCGGTACATCCTGGGCATCGGTTAATGAATTCCTGGCAGATTCTATGGGATATCATTGAACGTTGGCTAATAGCACGAGAGGGGCAGGGGGGGCAGCTTCAGCCAAGCCTCCCCTCGGCAGCGCTCTAGCATGTATTCTAAGTAGATAGGTATATGCTAGTCTAGTTTTATGCTACAAGGACTCACCTCAGTTGCCCCCCATCCAATCACTGTACAAGTTGAGTTCGTCCGTATCTCATTCCCCATCTTCGAAATAGTCCCCTGTCTCACCCCAGGGCCGAGGACAAAAGGCTTAGCGACCACCAGCACCGCAATATCGTTGGTGTAGTAGTACGGGTTGAAGTCTCGGTGTACTATGATGGTCTTGATTCGGTGGAGAGCCCCGCCTTGACTGCGGTAGGAGGAACCGACTCGTATCTTCCAGTATTTTGGGAGGGAATAGCTGTGAGAAGGAAATTGTTGCTTAAGAAGGCACGTAAAGGGTAGAAAACGGTTGAAATAGAAGGTAAATACGAACGTTGTAAATGATGGTGTGTATCTGTCTGATACCTCTATGCGTTTAAACTGCTGAACCGATTTAGTTAGAATCTAGTATAGAGGCAGTTTCAGTCTCCAGAAAGTACGTACCTAGGTATATTTTTCTCGGAAAATACCATAGTAGGTACCCGGAGTAGTATAGATACGGAGGGAAACTACATAACTACCTAGTAATATTAACTCCGTTAACACAATCACGTTAAAGTATACAAATTCACGCATTATTGCTCTATTACGCCATCAAGGCATTTATATTTTTTTAGCGTATTTTTTTCTGGCATACTATTTTTTTCCCCGGTTCCTAAATAGTCGTCTTACCCGAATTTTACTGTAGTTACGGTCAAGTGAAAAAATAATTACCGATAGGACTGAGCTTCTCAAAAATATGTCCCACGACCTTATTACGCTGGTGTACCTAAGATCGTATGATAGGTACTTATTTTTGAAATAGGATACCGAAAGCGCGCGTTGTCTGCTCCCGCCGTTTTTGCATTAGAAATATTCCTACCTACATTAGTACTTACTTCCTTCCAGTATTGACACTGTACTGGTAGCAATGTGCCGAGGATATGACGTGACGGGTTGTAAGAATGACGCCCGCGCAGTGCTGTATATAGTCCCCGTGGCCCCAGACATCGAGCAACAGTTGCGCAATTATCGGGTAACGTTCTATGGTCGTTGTCGTGCCGCCAACTATGCGGAGCCCGAATTGGGAATTCACTGAAAAAATTGTTTAATAAAGTACCTACAGATAAGGCCCTTACCCATTTAGATTAAGACGTTATGCCGACGTCGGCAGCTACCGTATCTAACTGTTTAGGTATATGATCAGACGAACAGCATTTGAACTGCAAGCCAACTGCAAAATGGCGGTCAGTGTGCGGTTGACAGGACAAGGCAACTGCAAGCGGACTGCATAGTCGGTTTGCAATTTTGACGCAGTTACACCAACTGCAGCAGAACTGCACTCGAACTGCCATTTCGCAGTTGGGTTGCAGTTCAAATGCGGTCCGTCTGTACCGGCCCCTACTGGTGCTTGTCAGCTAATAAATGTGTCCAACACGGTGCCATCAAATTAAAATTAATTGATTATAATTTAATTTTTTAAAATTTAAAACGTACCTACTTTCGGAAATAATTTTCGAAACATATTGGGGCTATTCCGAAATTCGATTTTCGAAGTTCGAACTCGTACCATGCCGTCTCACTAACTCTCAAATGAATAACTAGATATTAGTGTGAGCGAAACGGCGCGAAACAAACTTCGAAAAACGAACTTCGGAATAGATCCTTAGAGGTATGACCCCAGGTTCGAACGATATCTTTATAGCCGCTCTATAGGCCGTAAGTGAAACCACCAGGTACAACGGTTTGTTTTAGGTTACTGAATGTAGCTCAATTTTTCAGGTAAAAAAACGTACCTAGTATATAGTATACATTTCTTTGGCTACTAAGAAATTTAAATTTATGATGAATTAGCTTTTGCCCGCGACTTCGTCCGCGCAGATAACGTCAGTGACGACATAAAAAAAAATATTTTTTTAAATAAAAAGTATCCTATGTTACTTCTAATACCTCCAAGAACATGTGTATTTGTAGCGTAACAAACAAACTTACATTCGCATTTATAATATTAGTAGGATTACCTCAACTCAAATAAGAAAATTATATAAACTCACCTTTATACAAGTAAATAAATATTATTAGCACCACAAATATGTATTTGTTCCACATTATAACTAAACTCACATGTGTTCAAAACGGTTTATCCCTAAGTACTAAATAAAACACTTTCTAATAACATATATAACTTACACTAGGTCCCGTAAGATATAGTAGGATCAAGAAGTCTTGATCGGTGTTAGCGGAAAGATAAAAACCTCAAATACGTGAACAAAAGTAAAAGATTCAAAACAGATCTAATTTAATTTTTAAATTTTCGTTTTTTCAATACATATTTGTTGCATTGTAATATTTTATAATGTTCAAACTTTCAATTTGATGTGACTGTATTTGAAATATGTTTCAGATTTCCTGTTTAATGTTTTTGGCAAAAAAATCTTAAGTCCTAGTTTTGATGTGGAAGGATTTTTAATGATCAAGTATCAAGAAGGTTAAGTTGTACTATAATTTATGCAAATAGTGTTGTAGATCATTATTTTGTTCATCAATCATTTGACGGCCGCGATGATTGGATGGAAAAATCTGCCCTATTGTAATTACTAAAGTTTTAAATGGAATTGGAGTTTAAACTGATACAAATAAAGTTTGAATTTCCTTAGCACTCTATTCCATGTCCCGTTTCTAACAGTTAACAGTTTTAAAGTATTATTTTTACAAAGAAATACTATTATTTAAATAGGTACCTACTCGTTAAATTTAAATTTTCAGTTGCATTAGTTAAAATTTTCGGTTATTTTTTTTTTAATTGAGAAAAAATATCAATCTTGCAATTTTTTTTTACCGTAAAACAAAATAAATTTTAATGAATAAAGCTTTAACTTAATTTATTGCACATAAGAAACAATGTATACTATAAATATTATTTAACAATGCTCCATGATCATTTAACAATCTTAGGAACTATAATAACACTATATCTCTTTATATCATTTAGGTATGTGATGTGATTTCTAGGCATCTTGCAACTCAACTCAAGATTGTCCAGTCAGTTTGGATTTGGAAGGGGGTCACAATCTGATATTTCCTTAAATTTTCTCATTTTAATAGGGTTGTGAAATGAGTACTATCAAACAAAATGAATCCTAACCCACTGAGGAACCTTTTCACAATACATGTCATACTAACGTTACATGGAATTGGATAAGGAAAATCATTGTAACGATTACATGATACGTGAACATTCTACGGGGGGCCAGGAATAAATTTATTTGATAGTACTATTTTGAAGAGGTAGGCTCCCCACCCCCTTGAGAGCCCCAAATACCCCTGGTAATCCCGTATAGGGCCGGATGCATAACGCGCATTTCCCACACCATAAAAAAAAAGGCTCCCCACCCCCTTGGAACGCCACTGGAATTCCTTAACCTTTCTGGGGCAATGGAACCAAATTACAAAAAAACCTATTAAATAAAGTATTATCTAATAATTCCTTTACTTCTGATTAGGTTTTGGATCTGTTGGTCTATACTTGTATAATACTTCATTTGAGCTAACAATTTAAGAACTAATTGCATATCTCCATCATAAAATGCTTGTGACACTTCCTTTTGTAACTTGTTGATGCATTGTTTGTTTTCTTTATTGAGACTCATTATTTCTTCAGCAGTTTCAGCATTCTCCACTTCTTCATTCTTCTCCATTATCATCATGAGGAATGCCTGGTCTTTCACCTCTGTGTCTTCAGGTATTTCTTTTCCTCTGAGACGGAGCATGTATATTCCTGAAAAATATGTTTGATGTATGATTTATTTTTGAAAATTGGCCGTCAAGGGCTCTTTTACATGTCTTTTTTTAAACTAACAGCGCATTCGGAAAGACAATCATTGCCAAGAAGAATGTGCTGCAAGAAACTTGGCTGAAAGTAATTTTTTTTAAATAAAATACATTAAGCTACGGATACCACAATGGATTACGAATGTTTATAAAATGTATGTACCTCTAGTAAGTGGATCCAAAAGTGTTTTATAGGATTCATTGACTAGTGATGAGTATTTTTCTGATATTTCTTGTTCTTCTTTTGGTCTGAAATAAATATTTTTGTTTAGTTAGTTTAGTGATAGACAGTAGTGCCAGAGAATTCTAGGATAACATATTGTTTACCAGAAATGGACATTCTTAACAAATGGCGAGGAGGGGGGTCCAGATTTAAATTAAGTAGGTAGTGATTTGAGAAGATGTGCAAAGCTATGATATGAAAATAATTTCTACTAAATAAGTGGAGACAATTATATGTAACAAGTCGTATAATAAATCTCGTACTTACTTATTAGCGTATTTATCTGGATGCAAATACTTCTGAAGTTCTTTGAATCTCCTAGCCAAATCATTTTCATTTAGGTCAAATGTTTCTGAAACCCCTAAAATCGAGAAATAATTATCCTTCGAAGGCTTTTGAAGCGATTTGCAGTTAGAACAAAACAAATTCTCAAACAATTCAAGGTTTTTTATATTATGACCACAGGACCAACACGATGAGTAACGAATATGGTGCAACATGGTGCTTCTAGTGTGGGGCAAAAGACGTAAAATATTCATTTTAAATTTTGAAAGCAGTCGTTAATCCTAAATACGGATTAAACCGATATATTCTGTTGATTTCACTGAAGTGAAGATAACCTTTAACCTAATATGTCACTCATCAATCAGCTGATCGCTGTCAAATTAGTTCTTCGCGTTTAGATATTGCTTAAAAGTGAAAAATTATAGGCATTACTACTTTTGGCAATAAAATTGTGTCTCACAATTGGATCACAGTATCCTTAGTTTTTTGGAAAATACATTAAATCCTAGATACTAAATCAATATTTATTTACTTGGATTGTTTTTTTTACTTTAAAAGTATTCATGAAATTTATTACTGGTTAGTGCTTATTTCTTTTGTCTTACACATAAACTCAAAAAAACCCTGCTGCCACTCTAACGTAACATCACTTTGTTTGTTTTGTCAGTTCCTTTCCTCGTCAGAGTTCAGAGTTCTGTGGTCTCTTTGTCAAATTTGACAAAACAATGTCAATCAGTCAAATCAGTTCACAGATTAGAGAGATATAATCAGTTGTTGATTTTTGTTTTGTTGCTGCACTTTTACCTGAGTATAACCATGGTTTCTTACTTCACAATCGACGCAACGGGGGAGGGAACTAATTTTCAAAAAGAAATTTCGAACATGATGCACGGCTTCGGCGACAACCCGAACCCGAATGCTGCGACAGTAGTTTTGGTTGAAAACGTAGTCTTACAACAACTCAGGACTCTGCTACAGGATGCTTTAGCCCTATCAAATACCAGAGGCGGTAAGGCCATAACAAATTTCGACATCATCTATTTAATGAGGAAGAACAAAATAAAACTAAAAAGGTTACATGACTACCAAATAAAGCTGGATCAAATCGACAAAAGTAAGCAAGTCCCCGGTGCGGCTGTCGAGACCATAAACTCCTTGATGTTGGAAGACGAAATAGACCCAACAGTGAAGAAAAGAAGAACACACATTGACATAATTAATGAACTTGATGAAGCTGATGAAGTGAGCCAGATCAAATTTGATGCCATAGACTATCTACGAAAAGTAAGAGCTGCCAAATTAACAGAGTCTATGTCCTTTGAAAAGTATGAAGCATACCATAAAGCGAGGTGCAGCTCTTTTCGCTCAGGCTCACATCTAGGCAAAGGCTTTGGTAAACTGGAAAGATGGATTAATCCGAATAAGGAATTTAAAATAACAATGTCTGCGCTCGAAGTTATTTGTTTTATTGCTTATGAAACAGTAGCAGAAATAGTGGATGCTGTGTTTTTGATAAGGCAAGATGCTAAGAAAAAGAATGGTGATCCGTTTAGTAAGTTTGAGGGTGGCCATTTTTGTAACCCACTCAGTTTGAACAATGCTGTTTATATAAAGTCGGGGTATGAAGGAGTACCAGCAATCACGGTTGCGGAAATGAGAGAGGTTCTCAGAAGATATTTCTCACCAGAGACGGGCATGAATGGGTTGTTTTATAGAAACATGTCCTTAGATTTACCTACGAGATATTTAATATTGTAGATTTTGTTTATGTATCTCGACCAAGATAGTGCTTTAGGTAAAATTTTTCTTTAATGAGACTAAAAAGTAACAATACTATTAAGTCGAGTTAGCCCTAGAGGGTAAATTAGTCTGCTTCTAAATTTATTTCAAATGTGAATGAAGTACAGTCAGCGTCATATAGTATGAAACATTCAAAGTGACCAAAATTTAGCCGACTTAGATGCTTCGAACTACGTGACCCTGACTGTACCAAAATAATTTCAAATAAACATTGAAAAGTTGAATTTTCAGATTGACAACGTACCCTCTGTACTTTAGGGTGGTAAAGGCGTTACTTGGTTGACTATTCACTTCTTTAATTTTAAATACCTATAATGTGATCTGAAAGTTTTGAGACTTGCAGCCATGTCATATATATCACAACAATAATGATTGATTATCTTGTTGAGATGTTTTCTATCATTGAGGTAAATGAGATGTTAATTCTTTACTTCATAAGAAATATAACTGTGATCTTTCTCAATAAGAGCTAGAAATACAAATGTCATGGATAGGAAGATGTATTTTCTTTATGTATATCTATGTATTTCCAAGAACAAAACTCATTTAAGTAGATTTTATTGCTGGTGTAAATATTATTTTTTGCAATACAACTATAGCCTAGGCTCGCCTGGCAGTTGTATTATAAACTAGAATTATTGTATCTTATAAATTGTAAAAAGATAATAAAATTAAATAAAAAATAACAAAAAGTGTTTTCAATCTTATGCTATATTACAACGTCGCTTACTTTGCGTCGGCGGCAGCAAACGCTTCGAGAACGTCTACGGATTTGGCCGAAACATGTCGAGCTATCTGTCAATTTCACCATGTTAGTTCTGTTTTGTGTTAAAATATAAATAAATCATTTTCTTTCATACATATTTTATTTTCGTCATACATATTTACATTTCAGGATTAACCTCGTGAGTGTGTGAGTGTACCTACTATAAAAATATCAAATCAAATAGTACATAAGAATAACTGCCGAATGTACCTACTATACTTACCTGTTACCTATGTACAAATTGTACAATGAAAAACGTAATAGCGGCCAGAATTACAAAACTGGTGTTTATCTAGGTTTTACACTAGATACATTTTGTCGAAAAATGTCGGGACTCGGAAAGTTAAAATTAAGTTTTAAATTCTGAGTCAAAATTTGACGAGGATCGATGATTTATGAATCCATTCAAACAGATTGTGGTGGGATATATGTTTGCAATAACGTACAGACCCTGTCTTTTACAGCTGAGTTATGGGACGGCTAAAACAATCATTGTAGGGTGTTATGGTGTAAACTAACCCTTAGTTTTATGTCTACCCTTGGTAGTAAACATTACGATCATAGTGTACCTTCCCGTTGAATAGAGTACTTTATACTGTTTACATGTTTATAATATACCTTTCACTTGGTAAAATGTGGGCTGAGACCAAATAAAAAGTAAAGACGGTGCACCGAGTGAAAGAAAAATAATCTGCTTCGTTTTACTCAGTTAAACCAATGTTTAAGTGTTTGCCGAGACTCTTTGAAAATCTAAGTAAACGTGATTACAAATCATAATTATTTCTACTCAGCCAGCAGTTTTGTTAGTCTGTTGACTTTGCAACGGGTATGTAATAAAATATGCTCCTTTAGTTTAGCTCAGTGGCGTAGCTAGGTAACCAAGGGCCCTGGTGCAAATAAAAAAATGGGGCCCTAATACTATCTAAACTTTTTTTTTTTTATATATAAGAGGGGAAAACGAGCAGACGGGTCACCTGATGGAAAGTAATCACCATCGCCCAGGGTCACCTGCAAGACTTGGGGAATCACAGGTGCGTTGCCGACCCTTTCAGGAACAGGAAGGCTCTGGAAACTGGTTACGTTTTAATAATAATAGTTCGATCGAGATTTTCGGGTAAGGATTCGAGGGCCCCCTGAGCTTGAGGGCCCCGGGGCACTGCCCCACCTAGTCCCTTGGTAGATACGCTACTGGTTTAGCTTATTTGAAAAAGTTCTGTCTGGATATCTATAGAGCTTCTTTTCCATTAGAGATTGCAACGATGCGAATCCCTTCATTTCCCCGAATTGCATATGCCATATTGTAACATACACATACATACACAAATCACGTATTTATTCCTTACGGGGTAGACAGAGCCTAAGGTAACAAGACCTATTAGGCCATTAGGAGCTTTGGAATGGCCATCCTATAGAACTCTATAAGTTAGGTTAGTTTTATAACAATCAACAGTTTAGGATAAAAAAAGAAATACTTACCTACTGCAAATTATCATTATGACAAACAATACATATGGGTTGGTAACCTAACTGATTTTAATGTTATTGCTAAAACATCGATATAATAATTTTTGGGGGTAGACGTATAATAAACAAACAAGTCGTAGTTGTTTAGATTAAAGTTAGGGTCATCGCTTTTTTAGCTTTTTAGTAGGTATGTCTACTCACAAAAAATACATAATCTTAGCAACGCTTACCTAGAAGCTCCAGTGTCTTTGGCTTCTAGATAAGCGTTGCCAGATTGTGGAATTGTTCCCCGTTTAGTGGATATCCACGATTTTCGAAATTCCCCCAATTTCGAATTTACCCCAATGCACCCTACATGCATAATTAATACTGGAGTTACTTCTGAATTCGGATCTTTGGGGTTCATGTAAGTTCTTGATTATTATATATATATATATTTATAGAGCTGTGCTTAATAGAACTTGAACTAAGTGTAGAATTAGTAGGCTAATAGTTTCGCGGAAGATAGTAATATCGTGATAGCCCGTTCTGTATGAACAATACGTAGGACTAAAGTGCCTATAAAGTTATTTAAACGAGATAAAGGCGCGTTTAATGTTAACTAGATTGAACTTTAGCCGCTAAAGGTAGGTAACCAGATGTATGTATACTTCTAAGATTGTTTAGAATTTGTTTGAGGAGGTACATTTGCTATTGTAACAGTTTAGATAAGATGTCTGGTGGATTATGTATAGGTAATGTCACTAAGTCGAATCGTAAACACTTTCAAAGTGAGAAACATGTGGGACGAAGTTGTATTTTGTTATATGAATTGGTTTGCAACAGAATCGAACGTTTTAAGGTATGTACAATAAAGAGTTATACGTACATACATTACATTAAATCCGAGTAGTAAATACTCCAACCAAGAGCAGCGAGTGACCGCAAGTTCCAGCTATAATAGCAAACGTCACGATAGTGGCGTAACTATAGGGTGGCAGGGGTGGCAAAATGCCACGGGCCCCTAGCTCTACGGGGGCTTGGTTTAGAGCACATAAGGGACGCTGATGCACTTCTTTATATTGAGGAAGGAGCCTGACGAATTTGCCGCGGGCCCCAGACTTTATAGTTATGCCACTGCGTCATGAGGATAATAATCATGCCAAACTACGTCATAGAGAATATTTCCAAGTGAGCATGCAGTGCCCTGAACAAGTTTCAACTTTGTTCATAGTTCACGGTTTTTGAGAGTTGCAAATTGAATTTCGAATTTTTCATAACTCGAGTTGTCGGGTTGGAAACGTTTCGATGCATTGCTGATTAATTGTTAATTGTTGTTGTTGGTTACGATATCCGAGAGTTCTGGTTTGTTGTTTGAGTATGCGTAGAGTTTTTCGGCATTTCCATTAGTTAAGACCCATCAATACCGAATTTATCATGGGGAGTGCTCCGATGAACTCTTCGGATTGTTGCCTGCGGCTAAATTGCACTACCGTACTTTGCGGAACCGTCTGTCCTTCCATCCTCAACATCTTGATGGTTGGCAGTCAAGTACCGTGTGTTTTAAACGCAATTTCTTTCCTCGTACGACAAAGATCTGGAACCAACTTCCTGCTGCAACATTCCCTGAGCTGGTACAATTTAGGGATCTTTAAAAAGCGAGCCTTCCTGTTCTTGAAATTGCCGGCAACGCACCTTTGATTCCCCAAGTCTTGCAGGTGTCCCTGGGCGATGGTGATTACTTTCCATCAGGTGAATCTAAATATCTATCTATCAGAAGGCAAGCCAAAGGGAATTTAAGTAACCTTTTCCGATAATTTAATTTTTTCCGCATCTTCCATGCTGGTCTGGGAGCAAAGAAAAAACATAGAATGTACCAGTTGCTTCTCTTCCCGCGCATATGGTAAAAACCCATCGAGGGAA
Organism: Pandemis cinnamomeana; assembly: GCA_932294345.1. Classification (NCBI taxonomy): domain Eukaryota; kingdom Metazoa; phylum Arthropoda; class Insecta; order Lepidoptera; family Tortricidae; genus Pandemis; species Pandemis cinnamomeana. The sequence goes on from OW028720.1 coordinate 6,763,788, forward strand.
TGGGCGAAATTCTTAGGAATCATGTTATAGGCGATGCGGCTAGCAGCCCATCACTATTTTGATTCCACTTTCCACCTACACGCCCATAATCATGCTAAACGTGGCCTTTAGGTCTTGTTACCTTAGGCTCTGTCTACCCCGTAAGGGATAGAGACGTGATTCGTGTATATGTATGTATGTATTTTCCGCTAATTCTGCACAATAAAATGCCTAACTGCCTTAAAATAGGCAAGCCGACGGGAATCGAGTTCTATGGACGCCACGCCACTACTATCTAATATATCTAATACCTTTAAACGAGCAATTTATACATAATCTGAATCTCGGAAACGACTCTAACGATTTTCATGTAATTTGGTATGCAAGGGGTTTAGGGGGTGATAAATCTATATAGCTAGGTTTTATTTTTAGAAAACGTACCAAAAAAATACCTTCCATCCGGGTACTTCTATAATTTTTATTGTCAAGCCAGGTGACAGTTCAAAATGCAATGCGTAGCCCACTGAAAGCCAACCGACATGTCGAATATGCAATGAAAATAATTGTCACTTGTCAATGACAATTGTCGCTTGGGTGCAATAGGGGTGAATAACCGAGAGATACATTGAAGCATATCTCTACGCACCCTTTCGGGCTCTATTAGTTCCCTAGTAACTTTTGGCAGTACCTACAGCTAGAAACCTGAGGAGAGGGGAGGGGGGCAGGTACTCCGAAATTCGATTTTCGAAGTTCGTATCATTCCGTCCCTTTAACGCTCGCATTAATGACTATATTAACGAGAGCGAAGAGGCATGGAATGAACTTAAAATTAAATTCCGGAGTAAGTGCTAAGGCCTAGCTCTATCATAGTCCTGAAACGCAAATGGCTGTTTTTTAATTTTAAATACTAGTGAAAAGCAAAGGAACAAGACCATGCAACCAAATCTTGTTTTTTTTCTGTTGATATTTCAAGTAGGCATGAGGCCAGTTTAAGTCCATAAATTGGATGCACTTGGATTGTACTTGTACAATCAGCGAAAAATGGTTGTATCAAAAAAAAATTAACAAAAACTTATATAATTGTTTTATAGGTTAGCTTAAACGCAATTGGAAATAAACTCACGCCGAAACGGATCAAAACGTACAAAGCCTTCGTACGTTTTCATTCCGAGCCACTCAATTAATCGTAAAGATCGGCCTCGACTCGAGTGTCTCGATGGCCCTCCAGTAGGAATAGCTCACGTAAACTGCAGGCCTATTCCGAAGTTGACAACTTGACGTTTCGTGCCGTTTCACTTACACTTATAGCCATTAATTCGAGAGTGAAAAGGACGATATGACACGGACTTTGTATTTCGGTCTTCGGAGTAGCCCTGCCCTTTGTTTAGGGTATGCTCTTGTTTGATTGAAGACGTTAATCGATTCTAGTGGCGATTAAAGCAGGTATTTTTTTGGGAGTCAAGTGATTTGGAGGTTGAGAGGAAAGGTTGTAGGTTATAGGTATAGGTATAGTGGACTAGGGCTTCAGTTTTTTTTTAAGCGAAGGAAGAGCGAGGTAGCAGACTATTTGAAAAAAGTGACCATGTATGATTTTTATCTCAGATTTTGACAGTTGTGGATTTTACAATACTCAGAATCGTTTACCCAGTCTATACTTAGACAAGAAAAAAGATGTCTCAGATTTTTCTATTTACATTTTTTTTCTGTTTGTCACGTCTCATACAAACAAAAACGAAACTGGAATGCAAATTTTGGGACAATTTGCCTACTATAACCGGATGGTAAGCAACGGTAAGCCTCCTATGGGTAGTAGACCCGCAGTAGACAGCCGCAACACCAGAAGACTGCAGATGCGCTGCCAGCCTAAAGGCCTCAGAATACCTCATGTACCAGCAATTTCACGGGCTGTCTTACTCTCCAAGCCTGAATACGGCCGCGCAACTGCTGCTTGGCGGCTGGATTAGCAAACAAGATGGCGGTTGCGCGACCCGAACGGACTTACACAAGGTTCTACCTGCGTAGTGTAAACCTTCTTTCAAATTGAAGCGATCGCTCTGAAATAACAAATGAAATTGTAGTTTGAAATGTATCGCAGCTATTCGTTATTTGTCTGATACGAAGCGATTTTCAGAAGTAGCGCAACATCGCTTCGTCATATTCGTTTAGGTATTCGAATAAAGGTGCGTTTCCACAGTACGAGGAGCCTGTGACAAAGACAGTATCAACTAATGATGCACTGTCTTATTCACTCAGTGCTACGAAAACGCGTAGAGCCTCTACGCCGTAGACCAAGCTGTAGAGAAGCTACACTTTAAAACTGCCACCAAATATGTATGAATAATTAAGAGTAAATATATAAGTAAACGTTCCTAAGAAAAATCTCTATTGATTATAACGTGATAAGAAGAAATTACTGTATAATTGACATGTTGTTATGCCATTAATTATCTAAAACTACTTTCGATTATCTAACCGACTACAGCAAAAACAAAAGGTTGAATATTTAATTGGCCACGCAACAAAAGTTTTGATGTGTTAAAACTAACACCAGAAACTCATATTTTATTGAATGAGGCATAACTTTGTGGAGGTCCATTTCAATTAACGAAAAGTAAGTAAGTAAGTTAAGTAGCGGAGAAGCAAAGTAAAATTTAATGTTTTTTGTTTGCTAGAGACTGAGATTCATTAACCAATAAACTTTTCGCTGTAAACAAGTAGGTATCAAGAGCTACGAGTATCACGTGTCTAACGAGCAAGACTTCCAGTTTAGTGTTAACAACGTGTGAAATCCGGAACGAACCAGTTCGAACCGCTTCAAACTGGCTCAAACTAATTTAGTCCAGCTGAAAGAATTTTCTACAACCGGTTAATTCAGACGTCGGGGCAAAAAGTTTTTGGCGAAACAGCGAATGTTTTACTCGAGTCTGAAGAATCAAAGTCATTTGTATTATTTGCAGATTTATTTCTGATGTTCTTCAAAAGTATACTACTCACTCGGCCCGACTTCACACGAGTTATTAAACTATTATTTAGGTATAAGCTGCTTTCTTCCTCTTGAATCATTTTAAATACACTAAAAATAAAACTAAAATCTGTTCAGTAGTTTTTGATCACGAACAGACAGATATATAGACAGACAGACGCGGTGGAGGACTTTGTTTTATAATATGTAGCGATTTGGCTAGTGCTCGTGACTCCGCTTGCGTTTTCTTTATGTTTAGAAGATTAACGAACAGTTTAATCAATAAATTTTATTAATCTATGTTCATACATACAGTCATCTATTCATTACCTAAGTATAGTTAGGTCACCAACATGTTTACCCCACAAGTGACAATTATTCATATATTATTCTGGTGATAAGGTCGACATAATATTCATATTTTTGCATCATTATCATCATCATATCAGCCGTAGAACGTCCACTGTTGGACTATTCCTCCCCCATAGACTTTCAGTTGCCTCGGTTGGAAGCAATTTTTGCAATCCATATTATTTCTGACTGTTACCTACACGACAATTGGGATATAATTATTGACTGTTTGTCTTTCGTATATACACTGTTTTTCTCGATGTGTATCGAACGTGTGCATATAAATGTCTCTCTCTGTTGCTCTCTCTGTCTCTCCCAAACAGATTGTGTTAAAAACAAAACACGATCCCGAGCGAAACATTCGACAAGCGGGAACTGACCGAGCGTATAAACGTTTAAACGGGATTGAAACAAACTTGGAAAAATTGCACGGAACGAGGTAAGCACGTGGCAGTGATGTTAAATCATCGATACTAAGGCTAGTTACACAGCGCAATTTTTTCCGTACACCGTACACGAGATTTTATCGAATATTTTAATGACAACAAAATTTATATCATTTGAAAAACAGCGCCTTCTCTCGTCCCTGGTGTGCAGTAGATGTCCCACGGGAGTTTGTAATTGTGTCGTGCAGACACATCATTCAAACACATGACGTTTAGCGATAAAAATTCGCATAGTAACAAGGTCATAAGACAGCCAGTAACAGATAGAAAAATTCGAAGGCTTACCCATCTGCTGGTGGTGTAGGGGAGCACGCGTCACGGAATGACAAGGATCCCGGTTCGATTCCCGGACCATGGCTTTACTTTTCGGATTTTTCTGTGTTCTAATTTTCAGTGTCGTTTAGATTTTTTTTCTATCGTCATTTTTATCGATATCGATAGTCGCCTTTCGAGCGGCAACACTAGCTCGTACTTGTTTTGTGGTAAAGCAGTTTTATGGTTGAAGTTCTCGTAATGTTTTTTGCTGGGATTTGTTACTGGCAGGAATTAAACGATGAGTGCTAATAACTGTGTTTGCACCGCTTATACACACACATACCTATACACAAATCACGTTTTTATCCCTTTCGGAGTAGACAGAGCCTAAGGTAACAGGTACCAACAGGCCACATTTAGCAAGATTGTGGGCTTATAGGTGGAAAATCGAATCAAAATAGTGATGAGTTGGGTGGATGGATGATTCCTATTATTTTTGCTCATTCCCTCGATGGGCTTTTACCATCTGCGCGGGTAGAGAAGCAAAGATTTGTACTTGGCCTTACTAGAAAAAGTGAAAATTACGTATGAAGTACGTATTGATATTTTTTTTAGCATGATCCCTTAATTATATATCAATAAAGTGAATAGGGTAGAAAGTCAATAGAATAAGGCAGTTTTTAAACAGCGTTTGAAAAAAAAAAGTTTTGCTAGTTTTTTTTGTAATCGGCCTTCAAAGTATGAACTACAGTCAAAATTTAGTCACTTTTTGTGATTTGATATTTTTTTTTGCCCAAACGGTCAACGATGTTGTTTTGTTTTTAAATGAAATACATACACGTACTATTCAGCTAGTCGTTAAAAAAACAAACAGCCAATTATCTCAATTATTGCAGTCAGAGTGAGCCAAACTGTCTCCGTGGTCGTAGATTAATAGAAAATGTGAAAAAAGGCCATAACTCCTAAACTACGAAAAATCGCGGAACATACATGGGGGTGATTCGGATGCCCCTTGAGTTGCTCTACGTCAGGACTTTCGCTTGACTCTACTTTCTGGGACACCCTGCATAAAAAAAAATGCCGTGCGAAACTATATCATCAGCCAACGACTATCTTAAAAAAATTGGCTAACGGGTCCCAACTGTTGTGAAATATAAGCCATTGTTATGACTTCTTAGGGTTCGGCAATCAAATAGATCCAATGACCATTTTAATATGAAAGTTCATCCTCCACCGCTTATGGACATAACACAGGTTATGGGTGCGTTACCAGCCCTCTAAGAAATGCGAATGTTCCATTTTTGAAGATCCGCTGGGCTAGCAACAGATGCGTGGTTAAGGTATTCTTTCGAGGGAAATGGGCATAGGAATCATGACTTATAGGCGATGCGGCTAGCAACCTATCACTTGATTCCCCTTTCCACCTATACGCCTGCAATCATGCTAAACGTGGCCTTTAGGTCTTGTTACCTTAGGCTCTATCTGTCTGACGTGATTTGTTTGTGTGTGTGTGTGTGTGTGTGTGTGTGTGTGTGTGTGTGTGTGTGTGGGGGGGGGGGGGGTGTGTGGGTGTGTGTGTGTGTTATTTGAAGCGATTTTGCTAATGACTGTAGTAGTACGGAACATTCGTGGGCGAGACGGACTCACACTTGGCCGGTTTTTCTTTCACATGTACGACTGAGATTTTTTATCCAGACTCCGTAAATATCTGCTACAGACAAACGAAATCCCCTGAAAAAATAGTACAGGAGCTTGATGGCAATATTTTTTTTTGTATTAGTAACAGCTCCTTAATTTATGAGGCTGTAAAAGCTTATCTGACATTATTATTATAAGTGACTATGCGATTTATTGTTACTATTAAACATTCTGTCACTATTTTTTTATGGTGTGAAATCAGTTTATTGAAACCAAGTATTTATAAAGTAAGTATAAAGTTTTGAAACTGTATTTTCTTTTATCTTTAGTTGCGTGGTGTGTGTTTGCGACTACGCGCGTACTTTGTTCTGATTGTTTAAATTTGTCTCTAGTTGTGAGAGCCTATAATTGGCTTTAATGTTACTACTATAATTAACTCACTCTGTAATTTATAGCTGCTGGATCTCCGAAAATAAATAAATAAATAAATAATATAACACATAAAAAACTATATAAAAAGTATTAAACTAAGGGCCTGTCTCACCAATCACTGTTAAGTTTCAGTTTTCTCAAGTGTCACTTACCTATGATTCTGTCTCTATTTACCAACTACGAAACAGACAGACGTCATCATAGATAACTGACACTTAAGATAACTGGAACTTAACAGAGCCCTAAAACTAAAATACTCATCATCATCATCAGCCTATATTAGTCCACTGCTGGACATAGGCCTCCCCTAATGAGCGCTGTCTTCAGCTTGACGCATCCAGCATCTGCCTGCAGCCTTTCGCAGATCGTCATCCCACCTGGCCGGAGGGCGTCCTACACTACGTTACCACTACGTACTAAACTAAAATACTATTGGTCACTATTTGATTTGGCATTCAAAGTTATATTAGAGAATTTTTAAATATTTTTTGCTAGAGCCATTTTGGGACCATTCTCCACGCTTGGCTTTGATAATACATGCATACATAAATCACGTCTCTATCCCTTACGGGGCAGACAGAGCCTAAGGTAACAAGACCTTAAGGCCACGTTTAGCTTTGATAAAGCCATAAATTATCAATATGTTACGTACTGATGTGGGTAAATTATTCTATTATAAACTAAATAGGAAAATCGTATCTATATACATCTCACGATAATAAGAACAAAATGTCTGTATATTGCTACAGCTTCAATCGAGACTTAGGACACTGAGTACTAAGTAGAAAACACACTATTTTTTCCGGAGAGCTCCTAGACTATGCTATGATCTCAGCGTTAGCTCGTAGCTAAGCATTTCAACTCTTACAGTACTTCGTTAAATCCCGCAGACTTCAATAGGACCCTACGGCGTACAAGAAAGATATAAGAACAAATAACAAGAGTATTTCGTTGCTCATCGGCGTTTTTTGATAAAATGTACTAAGGTTTTAGACTGCGGTGAAGTTTTTAAGAAAAACTATCCTACTTTCTTATATATAAAATTTCCATGTCACAATGTTAGTTACCGTACTCCTCCGAAACGGCTTTACCGATTCTTACCAAATTTTATATGCGTATTCAGTAGGTCTGAGAATCGCCTACTATCTATTTTTCATACCCCTAATATTGAAATTTAGAAGAAAAAAAAAACGGGAGCGAAGCCGCGGGCAACAACTAGTATATTATAAACGGGAAAGTTTGTAGGTATGAATGGATTGATGTTTGTTTGTTACTTTTTCACGTAAAAACTACTGAATGGATTTGGATTAAATTTGGAACGGAGATAGTTGATACCCTAGATTAACATATACCCTATTTTTTATCACGGAAAATTGCATAGTTCCCGTGGGATAGCGAAAAACAAATTTTAGAAGACGAAATCGCAGGCAGCAGCAAGTTGATAATAAAATCTAAAGCTTGAATCGTCAACATTTAATTTGATAGAGCACAATTTGTCAGAATATTGTAATACTCGTAACATTATCACTGGATTACAGTGGCGGTGCGTCAAGTAGGTATATCAGAAGGCAAACTGAAGGGAATTTAACTAGCCTTTTCCTCTAATTCTGCACAATAAAGTGCCCAACTGCCTTAAAATAGGCAAGCCGTCGGGAATCGAGTTCTATGGACGCCACGCCATTGCTAGATTATCAGCAGAGATCGGAAAAATTTGCGTCATTGCTCGCAATAATGTGGACATGACTCAAAAATTTATCAAATAATTAATCATTTAATTAATTTCTCGAAATAAAATTTGAACTCCCGGAGATAAAAATTTACACATGCATAAAATTATTAGCAAAATGTTAATTAAAGTGGCAGTTGTCGTTCTCGTAAATCTTTTTATATAATAAAGAAATCACGATCCTGCTAGATATAATTATTATTTCTGACAAAAAAGTTTTCTAGTTCTATAGGTATAAAACCTCCGTGGATATACTTATTCTTAATAATATGTATTTTGACATATTTGATTAATTTTGGAGTCATGTCCACATTATTGCGAGCAATGACGCAAATTTGTCCGATCTCTCATTATCAGGAAGAATGTTTATATTTTTTTGTGCCTTTGCACTTTTCCTGAAAACTAAATTGAGGTGGGTTTTCCTTTACAGTAACCATACGAAATGAAAGCATTAAATTAATAAAATTGAATAAACAGTTGCATTAACAATCAATTACTAATTCTACCACGCTGGTCTGGGAGTAAAGAAAAAACACAAAATTTACCAGTTGCTTCTCTTCCCGCGCAGATGGTAAAAGCCCATCGAGGGAATCAGCGAAAGTCTTAGGATTCACGTTAGCCGTTAGTGAGCGTGGCCTTAAGGTTTTGTTACCCTATGGTCTGTCTACCCCGTATGGGATATAGACGTAATATATATGTAAAAAGCAGTAAATAATACAAAAAATTAAATAAAAGCCCCGTTCTGATCACATACTCGACACCCACATATTGCCTGCTCCTGCAACTCATAATTCCTCTTTTAATATATTTATAAGGGATTGCTGCGGCGCCCGCAATCTGTTTCCGAAATTGGAATATTTTTTACTTTATCCCAAGCGTCTTGAACATACCAAGTTAAGTACACAACCTCTCAAACAAGAAACAGTTCTTATTACACCGTCTTTAAGGTTTATGAATAAGTGTTGTGGGTGAATTAGAATGGTTTTACGGCCTTTTAGGCATGTTGCGTTTTACTTTATGTAACAGAAGATATCATGCTGTAGTGTTCGCGTGTGGCTTGTTTTCTATATTTAATAACTAACTTTTCTTTAGCGGCACGCTATTTCAGTGGGCAATGTTTCGACTTTTCTTTAAAACCGTTTTTTATCGTGACTTAGTCCGACATCAGGGCACGAAAGTGTAAAATGAGTGGCTTTGCTCCGGTGCAAGATTTCCTACACCATGGAAATATGGGAAAGCATGTCCATATTCCCAGTTTACAATATTGGGACCGAGCGCGACGACAGCGCCACGTGACAGGTGGCCATTATGGACAATATTGTCACCGCTGTCAAACAAGAAGTAAGTAAATATTGTGAAAAATATTAATGCAATTTCGTGTTATTTTACTATATTACACAATTTTGGACAATGGTAGTCAGTAACATGTATCAAATGATAACGTACTTAAGTAAAATTTTAGAGATTAGGTAACTTACTTTTTTTTTCTTACGGCAAATATCCACTTATTTCTTTGGTCTCGTTTCCACCATGGTCTTGGAAATTGGTAAAATTTACAGTCGCTATTCTTCTTGGTGTTATTACAATTCACAACAACACATCTTACCAGGACCATATTTTTATCTCAAAAACGATTAGAAAATGTTTACTGCAATATGGATTTGACAGCTCAAGTCAGCGACAAAAATGTCAATTTTAGCCGTAGCGAGCGCTGTGATCGTTTAGGCTACCCCCTCCACCCGCTTTGCACTCTGCCAATAAAAGGAATCTTTTAGTAAAACATTAGCGTTTTTAAACGGTTTAACTTTAGAACGGCTATATCACAACGCATGCTACATACCTGCTTAAAAGTGTTAGTGGTATCACTTTTCGTGAATATTTTTAGTGTAGGGTCGCTCCTTGGCTATTCAGTGAAACAAATGGAACTTTACAGAGGTTTATTGTTTACAATATCCAAAGAACAACGTAGTCTCAGGGATAACGTGAGCTTTTTAAGAGAGTTCAGGGCAGAACGGCACTATTGACTTATTCTTTTCACACACACACGCCCAAGGAGCACTAGTACTCCCCTGGACGGACACGAAGGTGAGGACGACGCTGCCAGCGCAGAAGGGGCCGAAGGCGAGGGTCGCAGTAGAGGCGAGCCTTGGGTCAGGATGTCGTCCTCAGGCAGAAGCGTGTCTTCCGGTAGGGTAGTGGAGATGTGCGTTATGCAGCTCAGCAGTTTCAGGCTTTAATTTAGCCCCGATCTGGGTCCCTGTAATATTGTCGGTGTCAGAGGCGGTCTTCTACGACGAGGGCCCAGGCAGCTCTTCGACGTCCACCAGGGGTAGTGCGTCAAAGAGTCGGCTAGGTCCTCGAGTAAGACTTAGGAACAAATAGGCGAATTTGAGTAAGGTTGAACAATCGGTGTTCGCCGTTAAATTCAAAATGAAGCTACGTTACAATTCAAATTGGAGGCCGTTGGCCCTACGGTCAACGCGCCCCGACGAAACACTTAGACCTAATTTATTAACATGATTTACATCTGAAATTACACTTAGAATAAAAAGCAATAAAAATACAATAAGACACCTTGAGCACTTAGACAATGATAATTAATTTACTCACCATATAACTGGGGATTCCGCACTCGTAGTTTTTATTCTGAAGATTTGAAATAGAGTGTGGATCCCTACGGCGCGCGCGAGCTTTTATAGGAGGCCGCGGGTTCCGTATGTATAACTATACTTAATTAAGCGCGACTAGTGATGTGCCACCTAGGGTCTTACAGCAAGTCGTCGATTATCGATCTTTGATTCGACTTTTTACAAGTGTCACCGTCTACCGCGTGACAGTGGCCAGTACTATTTTCGTTCGATAGGCAACGTCATTTAGACTTTAAAAAAAACATAAAATGCCCTTTTTTTTGCTGAAGCCTCAGCAATGTTTTATGCAATTTTTTAGATTCATTGTTGAAAGAAAGAAACTTATTTAACATTCACAAAGAAGCTTCTGCATCTAATATGTCTCAGAGGTCATTGATCTCTGGGTAGATTAATTAATTATTTAGTGCCGTAAGCGGCTTTTTAGCGGAAAGTCCGGAACAATCTGTTCGCTGTAGATGCTTAACGTTGTCTGTGGTAAAAAAAATGGATATACTCGTAATGTACCTATGTATAGTGAAATACTAAGAAGGATACATTTAATACCGTCTTAATAATTTACAAAAAAATATCTGTATAAGTTTGAAGTGCAGAAAGTGATCATTTTGTTATGTAAATAATTAAATTTCGGTATTTAGAAAAATACGTCTTTATTACTGCACGTGAATTGTATTTGTAACTGGACCCAATCTTAAGTCAATCGAGACATTTATTATTGTTATTGTTATTAGGAATTATATCGTTACTGACTTAGTTACAGAACGTTGTTAAAAAAGGCTTGTGCATGATTGCTTTACGTATCAAGCCAACGTAACGCCCTGCTTTATATTCAGAAGTACAAGTACAGTTAGTGTCACATCCTGCTAACAAACTGTTTCGTCCCCTCATGCGTTCGAAGCTGCGGGCAAAAGCTAGGGATTAGCTGTACCAAAACCCTACACTAAGCCAACCAGTCAGCAATGAACTCACAATATTAAACGAAGGCAACGAAGCCTAACAGCCAAACGCCCGAACTAATTAGATAACCTCTTTAAAAACTGACGCGCTAACATTTCACTTAAAAAATTGCACCGAAGAAAATAAAATTGCAAATTCCACTTTACGATTCCCGGGTCCTTAGAAAATGTACAGCAGAAAGAGAGGCACGGCCTCCGTCTCTGTCGGTGGTGGAACAGTCAGTGAGGCAGTCGCATTGCTCGGGTGAGCCCGTACGTTGGGCTGACTTCGCAAATCGCCACACGGTTCTCGTAAATTATAAAAATAGTGTTAGTGATTTGTGTTCGAAAATAAATGTAATTATAAAAGTAGTGTTTAAGATTAACTTATGTGGTTGTGACATTTTCATACGAGTGTTAGATTAGCGTTAGTTGGTGACCTAAGTGACGGAGTGTAGTGATTCCGAGTAGTTTTGCATCTTATGACTGTAGAGGTAAGTGTCTTCGAGAGTCGAGACTTAATTAAGCAAGAGTGGGATTTCATTAAGTTTATGGGTTCTTGGATTTAATTAATAAAAAAGGACTTTCAAGACAGTAACTAAGATGTATTTTAAAAGAAAGAAAGAGAAGACATTTATTCCTTTTTGGAAGACACACAAACATAGGAGAATATACATAGCGTTATAGAAAAAAAACACAGACACGAAAAATAGACCATCAGCGTACAGCGTAAAGGTACTGGGAAAATAAATCTAAAAGTATATAGGTATATTTAAGCAGGATAACGTGCGATCACGTCTATGGCATAACTGCGCTTTTACAAATGACAGATATGAATCTATATTCACTTCACATGTATTTGACGTTTTGTATAGATAATTGATTGAGTCAGTCGTTACCTTGCGATGATCTATATTAATGAACAAAAACACAGTTAATATGCTAAGTAAGTTTTTATTTCATCAAGTAATTCCAGAGTTGCAGGGAAAATGATTTTTTGTTTGATTATTATTGAATAAATACAATTTTAATGAACAATTGCTCATCATATTTTATTAGCTTGAAACATAAAAAGTAATTTTAGTTGATTGTAGTCAAAATATCACATAAAAATTACAACTGTCTTAAATATCCGGTATTAATGTTAGTAGGCGGTAGTGAAGACACGTCTTCATCTTCAAAAAACATGTAGGTACATACGGTGAAGAAATGAATATGAATTAAACTCTTTAACTTCGCGATGGTTATTCCATGATGATTCGATCATTACTATATTAATCAAATTGAATTTGATATCAGAAAAAAAGGCATGGAAATAAAAAAACTAGAAATAATTTTATCTTACAATTTTTAATAAAAGTATTATTTTGTAATCTGTATTACTCAGGGATAATGTAGCATTCTAATGGTGAAAGACTTGTTGGAATCGGTCTACCTAGCAGTTTTTGAGTTTATTCGTTACTAGCGACCCGCCCCGGCTTCGCACGATATATTGTGCATGTACTATACATATAAACCTTCCTCTTGAATCACCTATCTATTAAAAAAAAACCGCATCAAAATCCGTTTTGTAGTGTTGAAGATATAAGCATACATAGGGACATAGGGACAAAGGGACAGAGAAAGTGACTTTATTTTATACTATGTAGTGATGATACATACAAAAATAGAAATATTTTCTCTTTATAACATTAGTGTAGAAAACACAATTCATCGAAGCCGAATACCTATTCCTGAAGCTCTATTATAAAAATCCAACTTTTGTTATTACCAAATAAATGTATCTATTAAATATTTGCGCAATACATTACGCAAATTAAAAATAGAAACGTTTATAATGTGATGTCGCAATACCTATTGTAGTGCTAAAGCTCATTACTCAAAGCTTTTCAGGAATATCCACGAAATTCTATGAAAGCTTTTATATTTTTAGCATTCTTTCTGAAATAAATATAATGTTTTAACTGCTCAAGTTTCTTTAAGTGATTTGGCAAATGAAGTTCTTATTCGGTTGAGTTAATCAGAATTTGAGTCGAACAAAGTATACACTGGCGAGGAAAACTAAGGGGCTGCGGTTTTTTACAATTTTGTATGGAAAGTGACCTGCTATTTTTGCTTGTCAATATAGACGTATGTATGAAACACCGTCAATTGAGAACAGCTCGACCGATTTAACTGCTTTTCAGCTGTGTTCGTAATTACAACGTCAAGATTTTGTAAGAAGAAAAATTAACAAAAATACTTGTACACAATTCGGAATAAGCATCACCTGTGGCAATATATACAAATCTCTTAAATTTTAACATTACGAGAACATTTAATTCCAGGGGCCCAATTTTCTGAAAGTGAAAGAAAAAGTTAGTTAAATTTTCGACTAGTTCACTAGATTTATACATAAACCAAAACAAAAATGTGTTCTGATATGCGTTATATTGTGAAGGCACCGCATAAGATTTAAAGTTGTGTTAGTTTGCATTTCCAGTTTGTGTGGTTGTGTGTAGTTTTTTTTAAGAATAAAGAATTTAATATTATTCTACTTAGCTACTCGTATTTCAAATTCAGAACAATATTTCACCACCTCCTTTCCAAAAATCGGGAATCTATGTAAAACTGTATTATTATTGTTACTGTAGTATTATGCTTGCCCTTGGTTTGAACCAGGGATGTTATGGATATGAAATTTCGGATATGAATACCGATATATGAATAATATTATGCCAGTTTCAGTTAAGGTTACGAATATCGAATTATTTCGGATAATTCGATAGTTTCAAATAGTTTTACTCAGGCATTATCGGCATTAATTACGAGTATAACGGATGTCAAAATAGGAAATTATAACGGAAAATAATAGAGCCTGAAATCCTGTCAAAATGTATCTCGTAAGACTCCACCCCTTTCAATTAATATTCGAAACTTTTATGTTAGACTAAGTTAGTGCAAGTAAAAATGCAGCTAATTCTTTACTGCGTTCTTGGAGTGGGAATTTTGCCAAGTTCCTTCTCAGTGCATCTCTATGATATTTATGGAATTTTACCTAATTTCAAGACTCTCCCAGTCAGTAATATAGATAAGGAAACGATTTAATACACAAGGTTTTATTTCAATTACAATATTGGTTGTACGTTTGTTGTAAAATTTTATGTGAACCTAACTAGAGATTGACTTAAAATTTGGTGTACACGAAATGTAGAATGAATAATAACGCCATTATAGCGCCAAAAATACATATATACATACACATATCACGTCTTTATCCCTTACGGGGTAGACAGAGCCTAAGGTAACAAGACCTACAGGCCACGTTTAGCAAGACACTGAGGGCGTAGAGGTGGAAAATGGAATCAAAATAGTGATGGGTTGCTAGTCGCATCGCCTATAACATGATTCCTATGATTTTCGCCCATTCCCTCGATGGGTTTTTACCACTTGCGCGGGAAGAGAAGCAACTGGTACATTCTATGTTTTTTCTTTGCTCCCAGACCAGCAGCGTGGAAGTAAAAAAAGCTTGTACATAAATGATCATTTAAATAAAAACTTTTATTTTAGAGATCCGATAGTTTTGATCGCGGTTACGGTACAACACTCTTTGTTAAAGCATACATAAACTTCAAACAGAAAATCTAGAAACTTAGGTAGCCTGTCAGAAAAGGTAGATTTTAGACTTCATAAATCCAGCCGCGACAAGATAAAAGAGAATTCAGGGAGAGCGCTGAAAATTCTTTTCTCTTCGAGGAAATAGATTTTACATATGACTTATACTATTTATTATCTTATTTTTTATATGGGAATAATGTTTGATGAAAGTGTGATAGTTGCAATTTATGATTTTTTGTTTGATTCGGTAGAGATTTTGGCCACACATCTGTGATATTTTGTGTTATAACATAATGTGACACTTATCGTGAAAAGGTTCCACAATTGACTTCGATCGCAATCCATGTATTTATCTATAACTTACTTAAAAGTTAGTATGTTTATCTGATGCCTAATTATTTATTATTATTTATTTATTTACTTCATAGTATTACTTCTTTAAGTTGGTAGGTATATTACATCAAGTAATCTTAGAAATAAGTCCAAATCATGTATTCTAATCTACAAAGTTAGGATTCAATGTTCAAGCAGCACTGATGAAGTGTTTTAATCTAGACTAATTAAAATAGGAATAAAATAGGGACCTTAATGAGACTTTATTTAATCTCACCTTTCATTGGATAACTCTCACAGCTTTACCTGCAGAATGGCGTTAATGATTTTACAAGTTTTAATTAACAATTAAATTAAAAAGTATTGTTTTGAAGAAAAACTACTTAAGAATTTGAATTAGGCACGATTACAAGAAAAAATCCTCCCAAATCCCGAATGCTTGTAACAAAATAAAGATTTAAAGTTATTTCGGTATAATTTCAATTTGTTTATTAATTAAACAATTTGCACTTCATAAAGTACATTTGATAGTTATATCACATTGATTTGTTCTTTGTAAAGTACACGAGAGCTCACGATGAGAAACACTTTTTCTTAAGCAAAAATTTTTTTAAAAATGTTCATTTTCGGGAACGTATCTTTTGGCATTTACTTTTTAATGAAGTTGTTTACCAAACTGTATAAGAATTATTATTCATTTTGATAATATGAGGTATGAATTTCATGTTCAACTAAACACGGCTAAACATGATTGATTGCGCTCTTGTCATCCGGTAATGACAAATGATTGATGATTATTGCTTGTATTGCTAATAAAATATTTCTAGCTTCTACGAGAAAGTGAGTTCGCGCGGATTTCGTTTTTTAAAATGTATTTTTTTTCGTTTTTGATTTTATTTTGTGAAATCTGATAGAACGCAGGATGTAACAAACAAAAAAGTTTTTAAATACCAAAACATCGCTACATTCAAAATTGTAAGACAAGTAAAAGATGAGCTTTATCAAAAAATATTACTGAAATAGGTTATGATAGGTAGAATTTAGGTTACAAGCACTAAATACTAAAAACGGCTAGTGTTTAATATAATAGGTAGTTTCAAAAAACTTTTGGATATTTTAGTTTTTCACTAGTTTTTTTTTTAATTAAATTTATAATTATTCTTTTTTAGCTTGTATACCTAACTGTAACCTTGTAGAAATCATCCGTGTGCTTTTTTTGAGTGCCATAAAAATTTCATTACGTACACCTTCTTTCGAGCCGTGGAAAAACCTACATTTTGTTACGTCACTTTTTTGGTAACATGTAAAGTCCACTTATGTTGTCCATCTAGGTAGTACGTCTGTGTTGTTTCAATAACCTAAGACAATGTTGTTTTGTCTACAAAGAATGGCGGCCGAGGCCACTAGAGCTTTGGTAAGCTTACTTTAACATAGAGGCCAAGGTTTTTTAACTTTTGTACTAATTTTTGCCCCATTGTTCCAGCCAAGTTGAAATTATATTTTTTTCAACTTCTGAGTATTTCTGATGCTGATAGTCGGTTTTTGTCGTTTTATAAACAATTTAATTAATAAATTGATACTTTAATAGAGGCACATAACTATTTTTTTCATGGCAAGTAAATAGCAGGTAGTATAAAATAGAAATAAAATTTTTACGCACCAAATTATATCAATACTCAAGTATTATTAAATTGCTTCAAAGAATAAGGAGGGTTAAGGTTTTTCAATACAAGTTTACGTTATTAAAAAAAAAAAACCTACTTAAAAAACTAAAATATTTCGGCACAATTTAATTTCTACCGTTTATTGTTGACTGAGCTATTTAGAAACCACAACAGATCATCTAATAGAGATAGTTAGTGTAGCTGTGCTACCGCGTAGCACATTCGTAGACTTCGCGTAGCACACTTCGTAGACGTCGCGTAGAGCGCCAGCGTGACACATTCTGTTTTATTATCTTTTTTTTATACGTCAAGGAAGGAAAACGAGCAAGTGGGTCACCTGATGGTAAGCGAGCGCCACCCATGGACACCCGCAACAGTAGAGGATTGCAGATGCGTTGCCAGCCTAGAGGGCTAGGATAGAATACCTTTTATTTAATATTAATTTTTTATTTGATATTAATTTTATTTTATTGTTTTATTGTTTATTATTATAAACAGTGACGATCCCCAGCGGAGAATTGGTTTGATTGTACCTAATTGTTCTGTTTAATAATATTATTGTTTTTGAATTTGACATTTTTGAAATATTCAATTGATTTTTATTGTTTGATTTTATTTAATTTTGTTTGCTCTTGATGATTTCAGTCTGAACTCTCCTAACTTGACAATGTACACTTTATGATGTAGGTAATTTTTATTGAATGAATAAAATTTATTCATTCAATAAAAATGGATGTTGTACATACATAGATTAGATTAGATTAGATTATTTAATTGAATGAATAAAATTTATTCATTCAATAAAAATGGATGTTGTACATACATAGATTAGATTAGATTAGATTATTAAATAATCCATAGATAATAATACATAGATTAGATTAGATTAGATTATTTAATAATCAACAACATCCAGTACAATTTTTTTTATGATAAACCTTAAACTGTTTATAACCAACTAATCTAAATACAAGCTGAAATAATCCAGACTGTTTTTAGACCATATTGTATACATAGTATATGTGCTTTCAAAAATTGGGCCCAGCACGCTACCGCAGCGCTCGAGCCTATCAGCACCTTGGCATTTCTCCACGGCATTATCTTGAGCGGCCACATTTTTCTGAGGATTTTCCCCACCTTACATATACTACGCTGCAGAATACACCCTTATCGCATAAGACTGGATTACGCATTCATCCATTCTCGTGAATTTGCTTTTTGTTTTTATCATTTCGTGGACACGGCGTGATAAATAAAAAAAATAGAATCGACGAAGCGCGTTATATCCTACCTCGTAATTAGCAATGAACATACATACATACACATACATAAATCAAGTCTTTATCTCTTACGGGGTAAACAGAGCCTGAGGTAACATGACCTACAGGCCACGTTTAGCAAGACACTGAGGGCGTAGAGGTGGAAAGTGGAATCAAAATAGTGATGGGTTGTAGCCGCATCGCCTATAACATGATTCCTATGATTTTCGCCCATTTCCTCGATGTTTTTACCATTTGCGCGGGAAGAGAAGCAACTGGTACATTCTATGTTTTTTCTTTGCTCCCAGACCAGCATGGAAGTATGCATTTAGCAATGAACGTGCCCAGTTTATACATGTTGATATGGTTTCAAATATGGCGCAAGTTCTGGGAAAGTATGATACAGTGGAAGAAAGACTTATCCGTTTAGCTTTAAAAATGAAAAACTTCAAATAGTACCGAAACCAAAAACTGCACGTCAATATAGTCGCTACCAAGCAAATAAAGCCTTCAATCGACTGGCGATAAATCCTAAAAGCATTACTGCACACAATGCGTTTAAATAAGTCAATGGCTTTCTTGCTGAACAAGTTGTTTCTACAGAACTAATGAAACATTTCGAGGGTACAACTAATTGAATAGTGTTATTAGAAAGTAGGTATTTCAGTTATTTATTGTTTTTGACATTGTTTAGCATTTAATTTATATAGAAGAAGAAAAAAAATATTTTCAAAATTTGACACAACACAAAAAAGAAAAATAAACAACTTTGACATTTTCAAAAAACAAATGAGTGCCGAATACTGCCAAAATTCCCACATTCAGCGTGATGCTGCGGCAAGCCACAGCGTTGATTTTCAACGTGACCCTTTTTATATCATTTTGTCTCTTTCGTTTTAATGGTTTTTGTATGCTATTTGGATTGTTTTTAAAATTATTTTAATTTAATGGCTCTTTTATTTAGTAATGTATTATAATCTCAAACACAATAACTGTAATGCTCATGAAATAAATAAAATTAATTGAAAAAAGTGTTAAAAAACTTAAAAAATGGTTGCCTGTAAAGTCGGTATACGGGCGAAAGTTTTACGTGACAACGACTTTGAGTGGTAAAATAATTTTAATGTGAATATTCATTCGTATAGTAGGAAGAAGGATGAAATAATAGTAACAATTTAAAACATTTATTTATACAAAGAATTATATTTAAAACATTAATTTAAACCAATTGAACAAATTAGAAATTATTGTTTCTCATATTTTTAAATGTTTTCAAATACAGTGTAAACTCTTTATAACATCATTCTTTATAACGATAAACTCTCTATAACATAGAAAAGATCACAATTTGGTTGGTTTACCTTAAAACCCATACATTGATACACTCCTTATAGCGCAGCAGCAATTTGTAAATCGCGCGCTTACTACCTTGCGCAGTGATTGGTCGTCTCGGTTTGAATGTTTGAAAGTTTCGATTTGACAGGTTGGAGGTTAAACATTGTTATTTCAATTTTTTACATAGCAAGTCGCGCTCATTTTTTCAAGTTAAACAAATTATTATTGGTTGAGAAACGATTTATACTACTTTTTTGATTGAAAACTACCACAACATTGTGATTACTACAACATAACCTATTCACTTATGTCTTAGTCATTTATTTCATCATGTTATATTATCAGTCTGAAATTATTTACCTTTGCTGTTTGAATTGTTGCGATGGACGAAACTACCTTCACATTATCACTACACAATCTTTTTACAATTAACTGGCAACGTGTAAACTTGTATGCAGGCGCCTAAGCGAAATAGAAGCGCAAGACATGAACCGGTGTGTATGCCTATCTCTCTCACTCTCTCTCTCTCGCTCTGTCTCTCTCGCTCTTAGGCGGGCTAACTGTGCTCGAGTGGAAGGGACGCGTGCCTTTCACTTTTTATGTCTGTCTCTCTCGCTCTTAGGCGGGCTAACCATGCCTCTCACTCGCTCTCATTGTGAGCGCATAACGTGAGCGGAGCGTAACGCAGTTTCTTGAAGTGTCACCCGGCAAACCAATTTATAAGACGTTGTCACGTCAAAAAATGTTTTCAGTTAGTCAGAATCTATCAGAAGTTTTTGACATGAAAAAAGTCTCAAACGCGTTCGGGTTAAGTCTCAGTTTCTGAGGATAAATTGACAGCGCCACTAGCGAAGTGAAACGGCAACAAAAAGTTCTCATAGTATTTGACGTTTTAACGCACAAGTGATCAAAAGGTTTTTGTGATCGAAAACTAACACTATCTATGATTCCGTCTCTATTCATTACTATGAAACAGATAGAGACGCCAACATAGATAACTGACACTTAAGATAACAGAGGGCGGTGAAACAGGTCTTAGGCGTGCAGCATCCTAAATCAATGGTAAATATTCCTTTGTTTATTGTGCTCTTTATTTATTTATTTTAAGTAGTATATTTTATTGATATATATTATAGGTAGTATAAAGTAGTTTATTGACTGGTAGGTTTTAGTAGTTTATGTATTATATTTGGTAAAGTTATGTATTGTGGCTCTCAGTGTTTGCAATTTTTAAACTCACTCGTCCATCCCTAATATAATATTCCTTTCATCCACTCAAAGGTTGACTGGAAGAGATCCCTTAAAGGGATAAGTCCGCCTTTGTGCATGTATCTCAGTGTTTGTCAATTGTATTTTGTCGTGTTTATTTTGCACAATAAAGAGTTTACATACATACATACAAATCAATATACCGGAACGTGCATGTATTTTTTTTACCGTATCCCTGGTCAAGGTAACGAATGGTCGAGGCTAATTCAATTATTCGAAGGTTACCTATCGCGAGGGCTGAATTATTTACGCTCAGGGTTGCCAGATTTGACGGCCCGTTTGCCTTATTAGCACTGATTGCTGGAGAAAGAAAAAGGCTGGCTAACCAGGCTGGGAAAAAGACGGAATTTTGCTTTTCAGAAACACGCTTTGTATACAGATCAAACGTAAACATTATGGTTTCATTAAAAAGGATTTTTTTTAATTATACTTTTGTAGACTGCAAAAAGAGGCAGAATTTTCAAATAAAAACACATGTCACAAGCATTTGCACTAATACAGCAAGTTGAATAATAGCTTGTATAAAAAACTGGTCAAGTGCGAGTCGGACTCGCGCATAAATGGTTCCGTACCATTATTTATAAACCGGCAAAAAATCATGCTTGTTGTGTAGGAGCTTCCCTTAAAAAATATATATTTTTATTTTATTATTTGTTGTTAAAGCGGCAACAGAGATATACATCATCTGTAGAAATGTATACTGTCTAAGTATCACGGTTCATGAGATACAGCCTGGTGACAGATGGACGGACGGACGGACAGCGAAATCTTCATAATAGGGTTCCATTTCTACCCCCTGGGTACGGAACCCTAAAAACTAACGTATACCATAGTAATAAGTACCTAAAGCTTTCAACAACATATTAAATGTCATCTCAGGGTGCAGATTCATAATTCATTCATAATACTAATAATAGATTAATAATACTAGTTAGGGGCAAAAACTAGTCATTTATAAAGCAAATGAAAGCCATTAGACAGGACGATAGCGGGAGGTATGAAAAAGTACTCTCGATAAAATAACAATTATGCCGCCGTTCTCGAGGGTTCTGCAAATAGTGGCACAAAAATCCAGATGCCATTGAACTGTTATAGGGCTGGCTGAGTGTGGGGATAGTTTTAGAGCGAGCTTTAAATTGTCTTTTTGAAATAGCCTATTTCATGCCCCACGTTGGGGAAAGGCCTCGCCTGTCACAGCATTCTTGTCCATGTGTCACTTGCAGCAAAAAACTATTGTATATTTCGTTGAATGCTTTAATAATGGAACGTACATACATACACATATTCACAAATCACGTCTTTATCCCTAATGGGGTAGACAGAGCCTAAGGTAACAAGACCTAAACGCCACGCTCAGCATGACTGGGCATTTAGATGGAAAGGGGCAATCAAAATAGTGATGGGTTGGGATGAAGATTTTCGCCTATTCCCTCGATGGGCTTTTACCGTCTGCGCGGGAAGAGAAGCAACTACATTCTATGTTTTTTCTTTACTCCCTATACCTACCTAATACCTAGTTTAATACAAATATGGTTACAAACGGTACGTGTCGTGTAGCACATATGACCCACAGCCCGAGGTAAACTGCCGCCTGATCAGCGCTTGCACGTGTCAGCTAAAAGAGTATTATTTGCTAAATGTAAAACAAGTTTATTTATTAATATACAAACCATTAAAAACTAAACAATAGTAAGGATCACTAAAACTACGAAAGTTGAATCAAAGTAAATTATGTTCAAAATTATTAAAAATTAACCTAAAAAATGTCCCCCTGTTTCGTGCCTGGTTCAAAGGTTCCCATTATGCTGGCCGCGTTGCCTCTTTGTACTGCAATGGCAACCCTTTGAACCAGCCACGAACCAGAGCGGGGATCGCAGCCCCTGTCTCTTATTTGCTTGTACATACGAACTAGAAATATAGTTTTATTGACCAAGTGGTAACAGACTTTAAGCGAATGTTGCTAAATTGTTTGATTTATCTTAATTGCACGTGAAGGATAATTTTTATTTCCTCTTACACAGCTTACGTGTTGAGGATCTATATACTAATCGCAACTAATATTATAAATACGAACGTGAGTTTGTTTGTTTGTTATACATTCACGCTTAAGGTACTCAACCGGTCTTGTTAAAATTTGGTATAATAATAGTTTGAGACACTAGGAAAGAGTAGTTTTATCGCAGAAAATTGTATTATGGTAAACCTCCTTGCTGGTCTGGGACTAAACAAAAAACATAGAATGTACCAGTTGCTTCTCTTCCCGCGCAGATGGTATAAGTCCATCGAGAGAAAATCGAGTGAGCGAAAATCTTAGAAATCATGTTATACGCGATGCGGCTGGCAACCCATCACTATTTTGATTCCCCTTTCCACCTATACGCCCACAATCATGCTAAACGTGGCCTTTAGGCCATGTTACCTTAGGCTCTGTCTACCCCGTAAGGGATAAAGACGTGATTTATGTATGTAACGAGATAAATGAATTCTCCGCACACGAAGTCTCGGACAACAGCTATATGTAATACTGCTTCTGTAGTTTGCGGATCTCTGAAAAGTTACAAACAGAAAATAAGGAAAATAGCCCGCGCGAAGCCCCTTACTTACTGGATAAACTTTGACCGATAGTTAACAGAATAAAGATCAGTTTTTATGTAAGTATTAACGAGTCCCTTTCAACGAGAGGGAAGCAATTAGGTTCGTTTTCTACGTATTTCTTCTGGGATAATGCAATTTCCTTAGGAACCCGTACTTGCCTTAAAAGCTAACAAAAGGACGCTTCATAGGATTAAGGTGAGAACAAATAAAAAGTAAAGACAGAATTCTGTGAACAGCAAAGGGAAGCCGTAGCCAGTGGCGTAGCTACCTAGGGACTAGGCGGGGCGGTGCCCCGGGGCCCTCAAGCTCAGAGGGCCCTGGAATCCTTACCAGAAAACCTCGATCGAACTATTATTATTAAAACGTTACCAGTTTAGATAGTAGTGGGGCCCCATATTTTTATTTGCACCAGTGCCCTTGGTTACCTAGCTACGCCCCTGGCCGTAGCCGCGCTTCTTGCGTGTGTGTAGCTCGGCTAGTGTGCTTAAGTTTGGTTGTACTTCTTCTTCTTTTTTATATGCTCCCGATCGATGCGATGATGCCAATGTCAAATTAATAAATACAGTAATCAAAAATCTTGTGACAAAAATGTCGGCAACGTTGTACGGTGGAGCACGGTCCAACCCCCCTCCTTAGAGTCGCGTCGTCTGGCGTGCGCCGACTGAGCAGTAGCTAAATACGGGTGCTCTGCGTTTAAAAATCCCTAAAAGTGGCAATTTTCGAGTTATGGAGACGCGAGATACGTCCCCGAGTTCGGGTCAACGCCAGCTATCTGGATTAAGTGTTATCTGTGTCGTCAGTGCTAAAAAAAAAAAGTTTCTGTGATATAACCTCAAAAATTGAGGTTATAAGTGAAAAATCACATTGTGACGCGTGGCGGCGTCCAATTTATCGCTGCACCCCACTTGCGTTGCATCGCCGAGTGCGCATTAACGCACCCTACACATTGAGCCCACTCCCGGATTTTTCCGGTGAGGGGTTCCTGGAGAAAAACAAAACACCACGTGCGGCGTGGTCGACGATCCCGTCAAGCTACGGAGCCAGTCTTCGGCGGCAGGGAAGAAGACGTCAGCAGCACATGGGATCAAGAAAAACCAAAATTTTAGGTTAGATAGTTTCAGTACAAAGATAATATAAAGTTGCGAACTTTGACCCCGTTTATCTTGCAAACTATTAGAGACGCGTGGGTTCTACTCTTACTTAAAGTTGCCCGGTAAGGAGCTTAAAGCAGCCTAGTGAAAACCGGATTTTTAGAACCAACGGGGTAAATTTTCGTGAAAAATCGGTTTTCACCAAAAACCGGACGTACTTCTCTTCTTTTTCCTGTGTGTAGCTATTGTATGTTGAAGACTGACTCTTTTCCACTAATTTTAAGATTTTTCCAAAATTTTCTGACTTGCGGTTCCGGAGATAGAGATTTTTTAAGGTTTTGCCCATATCTCCGGAACCCTTGAGGCTACAATCACGTGCTTGGTGTCCCCGTGCAGGGTTTGGGGAGAGCTATCCTTTGGGGGAGGTTTTATCGCTCTACATAGAGCCAGAAAGGGCTTGCGCATTTTTTTTTCATTTTTTATTTTTTTTTACATTGTTTTAGCTTAAGTTAGTAATAAGACTTGCACGGTATAGTGCACTTTGTAAATCAAAGTAGAGACTGACTATATAGAGCTATATTGACCAAAGTTCTATTTTGACTCAAATTATTTATGATTAGTTTCGACCGTTATTTTGACAGGCAGCCCTAATACAGCTGCCTTCACAAACTACTTGGTTCCTACTGTTCTTACTTCGTTCGTACTTGTTTAGCTTATATTTTAGGTGCTTGATTAAAGTGTACTTGCGGCGGTATCACACATCTTATCGCCTGTTAACATTCTGAACACACGGCTATTGGCCGAAACACCTTTGTGATATCTCGTCCACTCGGAAGGAGCAAGTGTACAAAATACACAAAAGACTCTCAAGCCTGTTGAGACACTCTAGCTGGACATGTTTGGCTTTAGAACCCCAGCAAAGCCCAACAAGGAGACGGACTCCCAACCCCAGGAAGAGATGCCGGAACAAACACACACATCCAAGTTGAGGCGTAGTATTGGGGGATGGGAGACGGGGCAACCCGACATAAAAAATGACGCGACTGCAGCAGTCGACAGGCTGTACCAGCCGGTGAAGGAGGCCGAAATAGAACGGAATAGGCAGGAACCTGCAAAAGGGGCCGAAGAGCGAGGTGAGGAAGATAGGAAGGGAAGGGAGGAGATATGGATGGAGGGAGCGAAGGAGAGAAGACTGATACTCACTCGTATAGACGAACAGACAAAACTGCTTCAGGAACAACAAAGGAAGCTGCAGGAGATGCAAGAAGAGATGAGTCGTCCAAAAGTGCAAGAGAACCCAACAGCCATAAAACCGACAGGGAAACCGATCCGGGGGCCGAGTGCACTCCACACGGTCGTAGTCGCCTCAAAAATAGAGGAAGAAACTGGGGACGAAGTATTGGAAAGGGCGAGAAGAGCGATGGACGCCAAAGAAGGCTGGATCCGAGTGGAGAAAGTCAGAAAGGGAAAAAACAGAAAGATTATAATGGGCTGCGACACAGAGGAAGAAAGGAAAAAGATCAGAGCACGTCTCGAGACGGCGGAGGAAAACCTGATCGTTGAGGACGCCAAGAACAAGGACCCGCTGCTGATACTGAGGGATGTTCTTGCAGTTCATACGGACGATGAAGTACTTAAGGCTTTCAGGAATCAGAACCAGTGGGTTTTTGACGGCCTCAACGAGGAGGAGAAAAGGGCAACGGTCAAATATCGCCGCAAGGCAAGAAACCCCCTTAATTGCCACATAGTGCTGACGGTCTCTCTCGCCGTTTGGAGAGGAGCTCTAGAAACGAAAAAACTACGTATCGACCTGCAAACAGTGCATGTCGAGGACCATTCCCCGTTGGTGCAGTGCACTCGGTGCCTGGGATATGGGCACGGTAGGAAACTATGCAAAGAACCTGCCGACCTATGCATCCACTGTGGCGGCCCGCACCTCAAAGTAGAATGCCAGGACATGCAAACGGGACTTCCACCGACCTGCATAAATTGCACTCGTGAAAAAATGGAAAACTGTGGCCATAACGCATTTAGCAGCAAATGCACGGTCAGG
This sequence comes from Pandemis cinnamomeana, assembly GCA_932294345.1. Taxonomy (NCBI): domain Eukaryota; kingdom Metazoa; phylum Arthropoda; class Insecta; order Lepidoptera; family Tortricidae; genus Pandemis; species Pandemis cinnamomeana. The sequence goes on from OW028720.1 coordinate 6,790,353, forward strand.
AAACGATGTGACGCACTGGCTAGAGAGTCAGTTGCATACTGCTAAGGTGGACTCTGGGACCCATAGGTATGAAATCGCACAAGCCAACCTGCAAAGGAGCAAATTAGCGACGGAAGAACTACTCTTGGAAGCCAGAAAACTCGCCGTCGCCCTGCTTTAAGAGCCCTACGTGAGCGCAGCAAAAAAGGTGAGAGGATACCCGGGTGTACGAATTTACCAGAACTCGTCAATAGGAGAAGGTACTGTTAAACTGTTTCACGGGTGGAAGGGCCTTGTGCAAGATCCGACCGGATCGCTACCACCATCTTACTCGCTAATCTTGCCGCTAAGTAGCAGTGCTTGCACTGCTGTGTTCCGGTGTGGAGAGTAAGACAGCCGGGGAAATTACGGGCACAAGAGGCATTTCATCTTAGTCCTCTCGGTTGGCAACGCATCTGCAACCCCTCCGGGGTTGCGGGTGTCTATGGGCAGTGGTGATCGCTTACCATCAGGTGACCCACTTGCTCGTTTGCCTTCCTATTCATATAAAAAAAAAAAAAGCAGCCATAACAGTATTTGACAAAGACCTTAATGTCATACAGTGCCCTCAACTCACCACTAATAATGTCGTAGTGGTGAGGATCCGAACGAGCGCCTGGACCATCGCCCTGGTGTCCTACTACTTTGAACCAGACCAGCCCGTGGAACCGTACCTGGAGCACATAAAAAAGATTAGGCAGGAAATCGGGAACCATAGGCTTGTAATTGGAGGAGACGCGAACGCAAAGAGCACATGGTGGGGCAGTCCAAGAGAAGACTCCAGAGGAGAGCAGGTGTGCGGAGCGATTGACGAGATGGGGCTCCACGTCTTAAACACAGGGTCTGTACCAACCTACGAAACGATACGAGGAGGGAAAAGATACGCTAGCCACGTGGATGTCACGGCCTGTTCGGACGACATGCTGACCTTGGTGAACGGCTGGCTCGTAGAGGAAGGCCTCACGGGCTCGGATCATGATGGCATACTTTTCGGCATATCACTAACAAAATCAAAAGGGACACACATACAAAGAACAACACGCATATTTAACACACGCCAAGCAAATTGGGGTAAGTTTCATGAGAAACTAGCACAAATTATGCAAAACAACAACCTTACATACAAAACATACACAGCACTGAACAAATAGACTCAATAGTAGACACATACAGTAAAGCGATAACAGAAACTTGTACACACGCCATGCCAACAAAAAGTTGCAAGGAAATACTTACCCCGACGCAACCCTGGCATACAAGATCACCAGGAAAATACGTCACACGCAGGAAACCACGCAACTCATGACCGGGCACGGAGGGTTCTCCGCGTACCTGAGCCGTTTTAAATGCAAGGATAGCCCCTCGTGCGCTTGTGACCCAGACGCCGAGGAGACCGTGCCCCACCTAATCACGGAGTGCCCTATTTATGACAGGCAGAGGTTCGAGATTGAACAGGAACTGGGCGACAGGTTACGTATCGTAAATCTATCGGCACTAATAAACAGTAACACAGAGATAAGGTCTTGGAATACTGCTGCAAAATAGTGAAACATACGAACAGTAGAAACAAAGTAGCATAAGTAAATTATGACTAAGTTATATTTTGGTATAATATAATTATGTAGTCATAAGAAAAAGTAAGTTAAAAATTTACCAACGCTAAGAAAACGTAGTCTATACTCTACGTTTTCTTAGCGTTGGTAAATTTTTAACTTACTTTTTTTACACAATGTACAGCTTTATCTATATAAAGCTGTACATTGTGTAAAATAAATAACATCCCAGTAAGGAAAAAAAAATTAAAATAGCTTGATCCTCTAAGAAATAAGAATCTGTTTAGAAATAAGAATCCACTGTAGCCCTTATGGCATATTGATGTGAACTTGGCAATTATGTATTTAGTTTAAACCCACTCCATTGGGATAGAATAGATAACGAAATGTGCTTAAGTAATTAGAAATAAAGATAAAAATGTCCTTGTCTATGATAGGGGAAAATTTTGTAATGAGCGGGTACGAGGTTTTAGTCAGTAAAAGTCTGACACTAGCGGGGCCCTCCCTTCCCAGCGTCCGATGAGGATTTTTCCGAGTACTCGCTCACATTAGTAAAAAAAAAAAAACCCCTCCTTGTCAAACTCTTAGCCAACGGATAACCGACTTGTATCGTTAGATAATAAAACCACTGATTTAAAAAGAAGGTCTGTCTGTGTCAGAGCACAGACTATACTACTATAGCATTAGGTTGCAAGGCAACGTTCGGAAAACAGGGTAGCAGTATGAATGTATCTATACACAAAACTCTTTATTGCGTATGTAATAAAAAAACAATTACAAAGCAAAAGTAGTCCAAAAGCGAACTTATCCGGAAAATTGTATAGTCCCCGCAGCATCAAACGATTTTTTCGCAGACAGAGTCGCGGGTAGTGGCTACTTCGTACATAAATTAATAATCCATCCAGCCATTCCACAAATCATGAAAACAAATATGCACAGCAAATATTTCAATTGTTTAATCACTGTTAATTAGGTGTAGTGAGTACTCTATGTGTATTTCAGAGACCATTTAATTAATTAATTGTATTGGCAGCCAATTGGGATTGCAGGGTGCATAAGTATATTAATTATTATTGTAAATTATATGATTACAGTATGAATAAAATTTTACAACGGATTACAGTTGTCAACATTCGTTTATCCTCTCAATTGTACCCCCAACATTTTATTCCATAAAATAAAAGAACAACAAAATTGACAAATATTAAGTGCGTGTTGCAACAAGTTAGGTACCTACTATCAAATGAATCAAGAACTTTTATGTTTTTGCTTTTACTGTTTTAACGTTAGAAATTAAATTTCTAAACGACACTGAAAATTAGAACACATAAAAAAATCCAAAAAGTAAAGCTATGGCCCTGGTATGGCCATACCAGGTGGTATGGAGTATGGTATGGGTTCGATTCCCTGCCATAATAGCTTTACTTGGACGGAAAACGGATTGTCCTGTGTTCTAATTTTCAGTGTCGGTCGTTTAGAAATTTTTGCAACAAGTTACTTGACAATGACCCATAATTGTCGATTTGACGTTTCTTACATTTTCTGCCAAATATAATGTAAAAATCGTCATGTAATGGTTAAAGTTAGTGGAAAAATAACTCTGTGCAACTCGCATAGAGAGAAACAGCCAGCCGATTAATCTATTTTAGACCATTAGGTGTCTTAATATTGGCGAGTAGCAGAAAACGTTGTCAGTCAAATAATTTACTCATTTTTAAAACAATTTTTTAACTGTCACTGTAACACAAAAATTTACAGATTTATAGATAAAATCCATCGGGTACATTTTTGAAAGAAGGTAGTTAGACTTAAAAGATGTGTTAACTATGTTTAGCTCGTTTGTTAGTCACAGATAGAAATAAGTTTTTTTAAATGTTATGTTACAGACGATGCGGCTAACAACCCATTACTATTTGGATTCCATTTTCCATCTATGCCTAGCCCGTCTGGCTAAACGTGGCCTGTAGGTCTTGTCACCTTAGACTCTGTCTACCCCGTAAGGGACAAAGGCGTGATTTGTGTGTGTGTTTGTGTGTGTAATATTAGTAGGATTTGTGTTAAAATGTTTGTAATTATTTACTAAATAAAAAGACGTCCTACCAAGTTAGATAAAAGCTTCAATGAATGTGTTAAGGTGGGTATTCAACATACACTAAAGCAACTAATTACTAAAACCACACGAACCCAATCACTAATTTCTATTGCATAACATGTCCGCAACTAATCACGCACAGTAGGTCGGAAGGGTCGGAGAATTGTATAAATTCACTTCATTACGTGTATTGAATAACGGATTAATAATTTCTTCGGCCACAAAGACTGGAGTAAGAAACTACAGCAGGTAAGATACTTATCTTCGTATTTATATGCATAAAGTATACGTACAGAATATCTGAAATCTTGAAGTCGTCATTTCAGCCACTTAAAGGAGCGACCACACCGCTGCGTGTAGGTACGCAGTGACGTATCGCATGCGTCCCGTTCTCTCACCGTTTCTTCATACATTTTGTTGTTAAACGCACCGCCGATGTCTTTTACGCACTGGTGTAGCCGGACCTTCATAGTTAATTAAAAAAACATTGTTCGTAAAAATGATAATATTTTTTTTTCACTAAACTTTATTCTCGCTCGATACTGTCAGCGATGGCAGTAAAACTGAATATATAAGTAGCACCTAGAACTCAACGGAAGCGGATTAGCAGGGTAGTACAGTCGCCATCAGATATTTCGGAGTGGCCAAGGTGATCAAAAATATCGAAACATGAACTCTAAGACCTTAACAATAAAGTCCTTGTGCCGATATTTTTGACCATCTTGGCCGCTCAGAAATATCTGATGACGACTTTTAGAATGCTATGGGTTGGTATGGCTGTCTCCCTCACTCAGCCGATTCAAGTATCCAACCAATAAGAGAGGGAGACAGCAAGACAGATTCGAATGGCTTTCTAAGAGCTCACAGACGGTAATTGTTTTGTTTTCATTAATATGGGCTTGCGCCAAGTTACGCCTGTTCAATCAATCATACACAAGTAAGTTCAAAGTTTTGTGATTCAACTCTTAAAACAACTCCGGTTCAGAAACAAACTTTAAACATATGGTTTCCTCCTACCACTACAATAGCGAGATTCGTCTGAAATCCACCGTCTTCGACAAAATTTATAGACGGTCACGTATTTGCCAAACAGCCCTGTGAATCTCCCAGAATCGAAATTCGAATACAGATCCTCTCGCTCTAATATTAAACTCTATAAGTGTGAGCAAGACGGTTGCACACGAACTTCAAATGAGTCAGGTGAAGGTCAGGCGCGGTTATATTTTATGCATACGGTGACATTTCGCTCGCCGACGGCTCTGGAAATATTTTCATGTTTAATAAATCATAGACAAATAGCCTTGCGGTATCGGAAACACTAGATGGGTCTTTCTGATATCACTAATTGAAATTAATTGAGCGGCGGGCTTATTACTGCTTTTAACTGCGGCGGAATACGAAATGACAGAGATGTCCACTGTGGTGGACTTCAGTAGGTAATTACTTTAGTTCTATCTACAATTCGTTCTTATTTTGTCTTGTGATAAAAACGATTGCGAATGGCACGGGACCGCATTATTTAAAAATAGTCCTTCACGTTGTGCCTTGCGGCGTACAATATTTTGCTAAGCACACACAGTAGGTACTGCACAATGTTTAGTAAATTAATATTTATCTAGAATTAAGTAAACTAAATTCAATCAATAAAAATAAATTCTTAAACATTAATACATACGATTGGTGCTGAAACATTACTCAATTCAAATCATTAAACATTGAAATCATTATTTTTATTTACTGCCCATTAATAAAATCATTTATTGAATAGAAACATTTCTCGACTAGTAATTGCATAATTTTCTCTTCCTATTTAGTTCTAATTTTCTTTTCTTCTTTTTCTTTAAAACCAGCCTGATATTGTCGCCAAGCGCCATCTGTTGGCAATGATGATTAACCACGTCATTATGGGTCGGCTGTAGTTTTCTCCGCACATGTCCGGCCTAATTACCCGTCAAACGTGCCACGCACACAATACGCGGTAATACGGCGCTTGACACCACGTATAAATTAAAGTGTTTGCTAACAGTTGCGCGGTAACATATCGGCCTTGTTGCTCTAATACTCTTATCTACGCATATAACATTAGTGCTCTAAAATGGGTTCAGGGACCTGAAATGACCAGCGTTATTACACCCTTAAAAAATCTATACTGTAATTACATTACAGTACATAAATCACGTTTTTATCCCTTACGGGGTAGACAGAACCTAATTGGTTGTTAAAATACTGGTCATTTCCCTACTGCTTCTGAACCCATCTTAGAGGAGGTACGATTCATTTGGATTAATTTAGGTTTAGGTGCGAACATGTTTGTTTTAATTTAGAAATAATATTTTTTTTACTTTAGAATGTCTTGGTTATGTAAAATAGTTATGTATGGAGAACAAGCGGCTTTTTCATAAGAGCATAAACTAGTCTATAGAACATAGACTACTATTTCTAGCTATACGCTGTTACTCGTAACTATTAATTAGTCCTAAAATGTAATTATTAGTGTTCAGTAGAGCATTAAAATATTGCTTAACGAATCGAGCACGTATAAATTTAGAACAGAAATGTTTCAACATTTATTCTGTGTTCTATTCGATTCAAGGAATCCTTTCTCTATTGTGATGAGCGTTAGTTATACTAAGTGAAGCCGCCACAAATGCTTGCCTACTTTAACTTTGTCTCAATTAATTTATAATAATACTGTCGCCAACGTGTTCACGAGGCATGCCAAATGTTTGGCAAACCCCCGCCTGTTTAACACCCTAGCGCCCAATATTCACAAACACCTAAATCAACGAATGTTGGATCCTTTTCTGCTTCGTTGGTTCCAAGTAAATTTTAGAATCGCACCTTGCTCAAACTAGACTTTGTTGTGAAACAAATTATACATTATGCTCCAATACATTGCGTGCTGTTCATTTGTTTTCTAGATAGCGTAAATTCTTCCTCTTTTATAGCAGGCAATGTAGTTAATGCTGGTCGAAAATTTCAATACGGTTCGTGCTGGCCTTAAGTCATGTCTCTTAGGGACCAGGATTAAGTGGGGGTTATTGCCTGGGTGAAATAGTTCGTGATATTTACCCCTTAAGAAAAGAGGTGCTAGCTTGGCGTTTAATATATCTTCCTAGGAATGTTTTTCAATAGATGACTTTGAATTTAAAGCCTATGTATCTTTTTATTTTTAATCAATAATTTCACAAGTACTAATTATGTAAATGAGAAAGTGTGTCTGTCGGTTACTTTTTCACGCTGAACCATTTATTTGGAATTTGGAGGAGAAATAGTTTTAGTCCCGTAGAGGGACAGAATAATGCCCTCGTGATAGAGATAAATAAGCGAATTTCGCACAGACGGAGCCGCGGGCATCAGCTGTTATAACACAAAAGAGAGAAAAATATTAAGTTCATTTTCAAGTCACTTTCTTCGACAAACAGTTTATTCACTCACCAAGAAAAGCCACAGCAATGCCGGTTATGTGTATGCCAAGCTGAAAGCACAAAATGGTTTAAGTAATAACATACTCATACTCGTATAAACAGAATATACTGCTAACTCAATAACGTTGAGCACAAATTCTTTTACAACCAACTCGGCCACGAGAAAGCGTCCCCCCGTGAATAAGCTAAAGACGTATCCCATTTTAAAAATCCCAGTACATTTCCAGGCTAGAACTTCAAATCCAGCAAGCCAGAAACAAGATAGCTCGCTTTTTGCACTTCAATCGTATTTTGATTTAAAAATCCTGTCTCCTGGCTCCCGCGGGAGGCGAATGTTTGTTCCCCACCGAAAAGGGTTAGGTTTTATTTGAAACGAAATTCTGGCTTTGTCTATGACGCACTGGCTGGAATTGTCGCGTTCGTTTTTCTAATTTATTTTTATTTTTTAAGGGTGGTGTTTCGATGATCGAATTTTATTTGTGATGACATAGATTCTGACACCGCGGGCTGATACAATTTTTTGTGTATTTCTGTTGAATGCAATTTTTTTTATTGATTTACAAAATGTATGTTTGAAATTTTTTCAGTTGTGTCACTTGCTTTCTATACGTATACTGCAAGCTAAGGAAAAAAAACAGGCACTCTTTGGCTCTATTCCGGGAATTACTATCTACGCAAATAGTGCAAATAGTGACTCTGTGAAGACAGCTTTTGCACTCGTCTGTCTTAAATCAAATTAAGGGTAAAAGTATGCAACCTCCATTGAACATGTCCGTCTACAATTTTTTTATGGAATTTTATTCTGAAAATGCTGTTTTAGCGGCTCTACCATTATGAAATTAAAAAATCATTTGTAAAAAGTGATAGACATTATTTCGACCCTGTTACTTAAATATACCTGCTTACAATACATTTTATATAAAATCTAGAATGTAAACTTAAAAAAAAACATACTGGACATAGTTTATTGCATTTCTAAACGACACTGAAAATTAGAACACAGAAATATTCGAAAAGTAAAGCTATGGGGGGCCTATCTGTTACTAGCTGTCACGTGACCTTGCTACTATGCGAATTTTTGTCGCCAAGCATCATCTGTTTGAATGATCTGTCTGTACGACACAATTACAAACTCCCGTGGAACACCTACTGCTCACCAGGGAAGAGACAAGGTGCTGTTTTTCAAATGATAGGCAGAGTTTATTACATAACGCTGAAGATATACTCACAAACTTTGCAAGCAAAGAACGAAGGAAAAAAAGAACTTTTATTACAACTGATCACTTACACAAAAATATTGCTTACCTTTCGGCTCGATACGAACGCAAACGACATAATAACAAACGTAAGCGACAGCAAAACCTCACACGTCACGTTTCACGAAAAATTCCCGCTACGGGTCCCTGGAATTGGACGGAATGAGGATAAGCCCCGAGCCAGCGATACGATCTCCTTGGTTGATAAGGGAATTAAATTACTAGGGCGTGCTTGCAATTACAATCCAGGCACCTAACAAGTTCTTATTTCGAAAGTCGTAAACGCCAGAAAAGAAAAAAAAAAAAAAAAAAACAAGTCACACGTACCTTTGTAACTGGCCAGTGTTTTGAGTGTGTTCAGTGCGTAAAGTTAAGTTTTGTCGCTTATGACTATTTCTTCGGAGCAGCGTGGAAGTTTCTCGTAGTGTGGGGAAGGGATAACACCGAGTTACATTGTGCCGACCTACTCACATGTATGTGTGAGTGATTCAGTGGCGCTGATCGAAATGTGGATAAGGACAATTTGCCGGCGTGCTTTATGGTAGAGAATTTGGGCTAACTTATTCATGGCTAGTTATTGTCGCGGTTAGCTGTGATGCTATCGTATGTCGGAACTAAATGGTTCGTTTTGTGTTGAGACGCTGGTTACAGCTGCTTGCAGGGATATATTTGCTTTGTAAAAGTGAGCGCACTATTTATATAGAAATACGTATGTTTTGTGATAACGGTCACCATACTTTTTACGGCATAGGTCTATAATTAAAATAAGGTTAATAGGCATAGGCTAACATTATAACAGGAGGCAAAATTGATAAGTGGGCTCAAGTTTTCCTAAAATTATTTCCTAATTAACAGTGTTTATGGACCTGACTCCGGCACATGATCAGCAATCGTGGATTTATTCCACGTTTTCAAACAGTAAAGGCCACTTGCTGATTTGCTTGACTAACTCACACAAATACTACATTTAATCGTAACTTAGTTTTCCAGCAATTAAAGCAAATAAACAATAAACACATGTGTCATAACCATACATATTTTCTCTGATTTACAAATAAACAAACAGGCAAACCTCCGCGTACGCACTTAATGAATGAATTACAATATTTAGGTTCGTATTTCTAAAATTCAATATTTACCCAACTCAATTCCTCGGAGGCCTAAGCTTCGTGACGCCCGTGACAGCTCGCGCTCTGAAAACATTTATATTTCAACATGAATTATTAAATATAAGCCCGTGTAGGCCATTATGACAGCTATGAAGGGCGCCATGGATCTTGCTTTTACAATCATGCTCATATCTATTTCTATTCCTAAATTATTGTATCAATCGCTTTCGGTAATCTTACCGTTATTGCTGCCAGTTGTCAAACGTTTGATACTTATTAAGTTATATCCCTCTTCGTCCAATGGGTGAAGATTCGAAAAGAAAAAGAAAGAAAAATTGTTGTCAAATGTTCTCATTTTTAATTTAATTTAATTCTTCTCTTGCTATGCCAGTAATATTGTACTCAGATTAATGAATGTATAGATCCGGGGTAGCGAACCTTTTTTGGTGGACGTGCCATTTTTTCACAAATAAAATAAACTAATATTTGGCTCTGACCTGTCATCAAAAACCCTGTTGTCTTCATAATGTGTACTTATTTTACCATCATGACCACATTGCCAGTTTTCCGCCCTATTTCACAATAAAAGAATTTTAAGTTGGTGATTTAATGGACAAAAGTAAACCTTTTTTATTTAATGGCACGCGTGCCATTGGTTCGCCAGCCCTGGTATAGATGTTTGTGTCTCTTTCGCGCCAGAACGGAACCTATCTAATCAAACTTTGGCACAGAGATATATTACATTATGGAATATCACACAGGCTACTTTTTAACCAGGAAAATGGCATAGTTCTCGCAGGATAATCATAAATGAATTTGCAGCATTATTAAGATTGTTAGGTCATTCTTCAATTGTTTTGCAACGCGTTTAATTCGCAAAACACCGTCTCGACTTTTTCTCGGTATGAGGATCCAAATCTACTACAGAAACCTAACCAAAAACACAGGCTTCGGTTCCAGGCTTGAAATTCTGAAAATATTTCCTGTTAATTCATCATTGAGCTAACTTTTTTATTTATTCTTGGAAGCAGCGAGTCGTGTAGGAATGCCGTCAGAACTGTCCAAGATATCAGGATAACTTTACGTAGCTCCATCTTTATTAAGTACTTGCTCACAACTTTTTGTTCCAAAACAACGCAGCCTTACAAAGCTTTAGACATAGAAATAGGTTGTAATCCGCTTTCGTTTAAAATCTAAGCTCAATTGCATATTGCTGAGTCAGTCAGGACTTTTCTTTGTGTGGCTTTATGATATATTTTATGTGAATAAAGAGTTTTGAATTTTGAATTTGAATTTTTTTGAATTTGAAAATTTTGAAATGAGCCCTGGCGAGTTTCGTAGTAAGATCACGGCAGTGTTACAAGCCCTCACTATGGACAGTTGCATTGAAATATTTTAAGTAGGTAGGTACTTTAAGATGGGTTTGGAGGCAGAAAAACTTACACTTTTACAATGCTATCGGTTTCTGTATCATAATGAGGCTATAATAACACCGCTGTAATGCTAGTCATTAATACAGTTTCTGAACGAATTATAGAAGAGTTTTTCAAGATTTAAGTACCTACCTAATAAATTCAAAAGCCATAATAATGTTTGGTACAAAAATTGTGCAATAAACAAGTAGATAATTTTAAAGTAAATCTGATTTAAAAAAAACAATTTATGTATGTATAATCTTCAAAAACTTTTACCAACGGATGGATTATTCCAAAAACAATTTTTGAAAAACGAACGCAGCTCGCTACGCACTAATCGTTCTTACATGATTACGAGAAACCAACAGAATACCAACTTAGAGGAGATAAAGCCAAGGTCAGACGCAATTACTTTGAATTTCGACTGTTAGAGGTTTCATCTCGTTTCGTTCACTTCTCGCACAGAAAAGTCGATGCGCGAAAAGTTTGTAGGCTCTTCAGAACTCAAAGTTTATTCATACTTTACAACAGAATGTCTGAATGCTCTATTCAACGTGAATGCTTTTGGATAACGTCTGTAGTTCATGACAGCTTGTGTTAGGTTATTTCATCAACTTGAGTATTTTTTTTACGCTATTTTCTAGACTCTGAACGTTTCTTTATTGATAACTTGAGAGACGTTATCATACTCAGGAGACGAAAATAATCGTTTTTATTAAGTATTTGATCGTAATAGTATAAATACAGATGGGTATAACTCTTTATTGTACATAAAACACAATATTTTTATGGGTAATGAGATAAACAAATGTACAAAGGCGAACTTATCTTTTAAAGGGATCTCTTCCAGCTAACCTACGAACGATAGACAGGAAAAGTAAGTAAGTATGAAATGTTGTTTGGGATTTCATTTTCAAGCTAAAGTATTTAAAAACCGGCCAAGTGCGAGTCGGACTCGCGCTCCGAGGGTTCCGTGCAAATTGATTAAGCGGCGGTGATTGCTTTCCGTCAAACCTTCATGCTCGTTTGCCCGCTGACACATAAAAAAAAAAACGACGCTGAAAATTAGAACACAGAAAAATCCGAAAAGTAAATGGCCGGGAATCGAACACGGATCCTCATCATTCCGTCATGTGTGCTACTATACCTACCGCTACACCACCCAGCTCCATAGAAGTAAAATTCTTGATTCATTTGGTAGTACCATTGTTTAATTACTCAGGGTGAAGATTGCAAGGCATCTTGTTTAAACATAAAGCCTCAAAGGTTACTACTACTAATGCATCTAATACACTATACAATCAACAGTAGGAAGATACAGAGCACCTAGTAACAATACTCTATCCGACAATAGACCATGCAGCATCATTAAGCATATTGAAACGTATACAAACAGATCTTACACTGCAAGTCCTTTATTCCTTTGCATTTGGTATCCTTTATGGCACATTGCATTGATGTTACTGCGTACTGTATCCAAGTTTCTACGGAATTAGCTGTAGGTTCCTGTAGGAATCTTGGCATTATAAAATACCTAGCGCTAGTGTTGCTACCTCTGAAAATCGACGAGCTTAGCCCATAAAAAGGCCGGATTGTGTTCTAAGATGGATTCCAAATTGAAAAAAGATTTTTAAGTAAACATTTTATGAAAATGTTGAATGCAATCACGTTTCTCGACACTTTAAATTGCTCATATGTCATACAAAAGCCGGACAAATCGGTCGCAGTCAAATTTGACCGGACAAAAGTTCGAATAACCTGACACTGACACTTCATCCAGACGGATGGCAACACCCATCACATACGACCATAACCATAGTATTTATCGCTTTCTATCGCAATTTACCTTAAACTCTCTACTATCATTTCTTATGAAAATATTTTTTAAATCCTTCTAAAATCCTAGTAACTAAGTATTCAGTAATCTTTCTCTCTACACTATCTGTGTATCTGTACCTAATGACGTACGTATGTGTGCATCATCACAGTCTGAAATGCGTACTCTTTTTACCTCGAAGAGACAAAGGCGTACCGATGGATGAGGCCCTTTGTTCGGCGCAGTAATCAAACACGGCAAGACGAGTGCGGCTGGTCACAGGCAAGTCTTCTATTCAGTTTTGATGTCAACCTTTTTGCGCAGCGTTGTAGGAATAATTGAGACTGGCCGGTGAGTACGTTCGAATTTCAAAGTACTTAAAAAAGGTAAGCTATGTTTAAATTTTGGCTTAAATTAGAATACGTGGCGGCTTCAGCCTAAAGTGAGGTTATCGCTTCTGAAACCTGTAGGTCAGTGAACGAATATAAACATGGAAGCATTTCTGACGCTCCAAAATGACCCAACGTAAACTAGTTCGCGGCGGGCGGGGCTTGAAAACTAGTGCGGCAACGCGATCAGTGCGCAGAGCGCACGCCTGTCAGTTGTGTCACAAGGGTTTTTTATTATATAAAATTAAAATAATCCATTAAAAATGCCTTCATGTGTGGTGAGGTGGTGCAGGAATCAGCAGGAATATTGTCCCAAGAGTACTGGAATCACTTTTCACGTGTAAGTACACTGTTTACATAAAAAAATCAAAAATCCCCTTTTTACTAGAGGGATGTCATTATGCATAATGTAGTAGTACATTTTAATATAGCTATTTTTATAGGACATAATATTTATTATTAAGTTACTTACAGATATGTGTTTTAATTTCGGTTTTTCATCGGATTAACAAGTCGAAGTCGTATCTCATTTCGCTTAATTTTAATTTTAATTTTAATTTAGATTCCCACAAGACCCGAGTCGCAGAAACCGATGGTAAAAAGCTGTTCAGTTAGAGAGACAGGAAAATGACTGGACACCGAGCAAGAATTCGAAAATATGCTCAGTTCATTTTAAAGATGAAGATTTTTATGTAACGAAGAAGGGGCACACAATGCTTTCTAAAAGCGCAGTACTAATTTGTACTGTGCGTATTTATTTGGTTTGAATGATCACGTTTTAGTTAATGTAGCGCTACTTTGTATGATTGTATAATAGACATTTATTTTCAGATGGTGTTTTCGAGTGAAAAACCAGTATTAATAAAAATTAAAAACAAAGAAAATATTCCGGAAGCTTCTCAGGAAACTTCTCAAAAACGTCCAAATTGTCATTATAATAAATTATCTACTGATATTTCTTTTATTATTTTTATCTACACCCACCTATATAATACGTTTAGAAACCGTATCTACGTAATATCATTCGTTGCGGGTGGTAGAACCACGAGCAGGGTTCGTCCGAATCGCTACCAACATCTTAGGCTACTGTGTTTCGAAGTGGAGAGTAAAACAGCCGGTGGAATTACTGGCACATAGGTATACTATCTTAGTACTCTAAGCCGGCAACGCATCTACAATACTTCTGTGTTGCGGATGTCCATGAGCGGCGGTGATTACTTACTATCAGGTCGATCCCACTTGCTCGCTTGCCTTCCTTGTAATACAAAAATAAATAAATATGTAAACTACTACTAATACACTTATCGAACTAGGAGTCAAGCGCGCTGACGAAGTAGGCGAAAGCGAGTGAAAATTTGGCTTACTGATTTCATACCTTTGTGCATTGGGCTGCTTTGAATCTGACTAGTCCCCTTCTGCATAACATCGTCCGTGCTTCGAAGACACACTGACAATCTGCTGACATTGCATCGAAGCCGCTAACCAATTAGCGTAAATCTGTCACGCCGAGAACCAATCGAGACATGAGACCCGACGCTTCTCAAATCGTTGAGCTTTTACGTACTTATTTTCAAAAAGTCGCAACTAGCGAAGCACATTCTAATACCGACCTAGATTCATTAGCAATAACCTATTTTCTTAAATGCATTGATAATTTTTATTTACTTTGCTTGTGTGTGTGTACCTCAAACCTATCTGTGTGAGTTTTTGGGCTAATAATGAACGGCAGGTTGTATGAAGAGACTGCTTCCATAGTTATATTCGTTCACTGCTGTAGGTAGGTACCTAAGTAATGTTTTCAAATTAATTGGAAATTTATTCCTCATTCGTGCTAATCCGCGATCACCTACAAAGAAAATTAAATGATTAGAAATTAGGAGATACCTAATATCCAAAAGTTTAAGAATATTTGAGTGTAATACATTTTTAGTACCCATGAAAATATTATATTTCCTGCCTTCAAAAGTGTATAATTAATATGGAAAGGGCGTTGTACTGAGCTCACGTGTGTCGGGGCTATAAATAACTACGTACTTGCGTGGCGGGGTCGTGAAACATAAAAATTTGCATCTTATGGTAAAAAGTGATAAAATATGTTTCGTTGTTGGCAAAAAATTCGCTGATTTCGACATTAGTGTTGTGCTAACCGTTCGATAAATCCATGAATAATCTGCAACTATTCGGTTCAGTCTTTGGATATAATGACAGTGACACACGGACGAAATAGGTAGTCAAAATAAAAGTCTATTATATTCGACCATCATCATTCAATCGAGGGACCGACCAGACTACGATATAATGCATAATTATTATGTATACTGTTAGTAGTAACAGAATCTAAACAGGTGTGGGGCCACGATAAGTAAAAATAAAACCTCTTTGAAATCTTAAATACTGGCTGGCACATTGGTATTGCTAGCAAAAGCCGTTTAATCATAAAAAAAGTCCAAGGGATTTAGTAAAAGTTAAAAGGGACCTCTAAACAAGTTAGGAGAGGCCCGCGATAATGGGCTTTTTGCCGGCAACCACGCTCTGGATTATTGCTGAAAACGGCCGAGACGCAAATTGTGTTAGGGTACGACATGTAGGTACATTAATGTACAATGCACCCAGGCGTTGAGGTCGAGGTAAGTGCGGATGTTGGTTGCTAATGTTGAGGACTATTCATTAAATTGCGGGCAGTCGGACCTCATGCACGGAAAAGTGAAGACTATTTCAGAGTGTCTGAGTTTTTGTTTGGTAGCAAGTCAGGCTAAATAAGTTCATAAAAGGGAGTTGTTAGGTTTGAGGTATTTTGATACTCGGTTGAAATAGAATTAAGGTGGTTTAGAATAAAGGCGGCCTTTAGATCTCGTTACCTTAGGCTCTGTCTACCCCGTAAGGGATAAAGACGTGATTTACATTAGAATAAAGGTGAAACGTATTTTAGTCATGCTAGGAATTTGGTATTATAAGAAAAAAAGTGAACATTTTGATACAAGGCCGTTGTAACAAGTAGTCTGGGTAATTAAGTATTATTTTATATTAAGCTGTAAAGAAACTTTACCTGAAATCTAATTTTAACGTCGTAGTTCTTCTCATAAAAAGTTATATAGGTACCTATTACAGCGAAATTTATGTATCGCTTGCGTCTGGTCAAGGCAAAGGTCAATGAGTGACGTAACGTAAGTATAAAAAGCATTCATTCATTCAATGCATCTGACCATTAAAAGTGCTATCTTGTTTTACTACAGAACGGAGTGGTATTTAATGCAGCCACTTTTTAATTCAAAGCACAGAACACTGGCCGCAAATAGTCCAATCAAATGATTAAACAAATGAAGTCCGACAATCGTTTCGAGAACCAAACTATAAACGAACGATAACTGGACAAGTTTGTTTTGTGGTAATTAGTTTCTAACAAAGCGGCGGTTAGCATTCGCTATCGATATTCCGAGACTCGATGCAACAGAAATTAAAAAGTTTATTTGAAGTCGTAAATCGGAAAATTTATTGCTTCGAACAGTTCGAGGCAACATTGTACTCGTATTGCAATGTGCTTCATATAGGTGTGCTTCATAAAAAAAAAGAAAAAAAAACATTTTCAAATTTAGAACCTTGAACAAACCAGCCAGGATTAAAAAAGTACAATGTAAGTTTAACAAACGATTTGAATCTATATAAACTAGTCTATTTTTTCCTGTGTTGCCTGTTTTTTGCAATTCAAAAATAGTGATGTGCCACCACTAACGAAAGTTACCTATTAAATAGATAGGCGAAACTCTTAGGAATCATGTCATAGCCCATGCGGCTAGCGACCCATCAATATTTTGCTTCCCCTATCCACCTTTAAGCCTTCAATCGTGCTAAACGTGGCCTTGTTACCATAGGCTCCGTATGCCCCGTCAGGCATAAAGACGTGATTTATGTATGCATGTTAATTAGGTAGGTTAGGGTGTATGTAAATAAAACTTCACCTAATTTAGTATGAAATCATTTATAACAGAAATCCTTCGCTCAAAATAGGCTTATTTGTTTTACTATTTTAAATAACAAAATAAATATTCAAAGCCGACTAAATATGGCTTCTATAAGCTAATAATCGAGTTCAGCATAAATTAATAATGTTTTCAACGTCCCTGCCTCTTGTCAAATTCAAAGCATTTTACTCCATTAATTTATAAGGCTAGATTAGGAAAGTTCTAGTAATGTAATGCTAAATTTTTAATGAAAAGTCGTTTATACGACTTGTAGGGTTTGATACAAATTAACATGATTGTTATTATTTTGTTTTTTAGGATTCCGTGGTTCTAAACGAAAAAATAACCCTAAAAATCTGTCTGTCCGTTTGAGTATTAAGTTGGAATTGATACATACATAAATCACGTCTTTATCCCTTACGGGGTAGACAGCCAGAGGTAACAAGACCTAAAGGCCACGTTAACAATGATTGTGGGCGTATGGAAAGGGGAATCAAAACAGTGATGGGTTGCTAGCCACATCACCTATGGAAGAAATCGGAATTGATAGGTACCAAATACTGAAGCGGTTCCTTGGAGCTGTGAAAACTTAAACCCTCTAAATATGTACCTTACCTATGTATGTACGTATGTATAATTCTTAATTGTACATAAGATACATTAACTTTACAGGTAATGAGATAAACAGTTGTACAGAGGCGAACTTATCCCTAAAAGGGATCTCTTCCAGTTAACCTTCGAACGAATGACGCGATTAAATAGCGACTGATTTGAATATATATTATACTTAAAATTATGTCTTCCATGCTGGTCTGGGAGTTAAGAAAAAACAGAATGCACCAGAGAGGATGGGCGAAAATCTTAGGAATCATGTTATAGAGCTATACGCCTACAACATGCTAAACGTGCCCTTTAGATCTTGCTTTGGGCTCTGTCTAACCCGTAAGGGATGGAGGCGTGACTTATGTATGTGTATGTATGTATAATTATGTTTCTGTCTAACGATAGCTCTATGTCAAAGTTGTATGTTTTTGTAACAGTAGACAACGAGCCATCAGTCCCTTGAAGGTTATTGATCACCGCTTCTATAATAGACACCTACAATGCCGGAGGGAGTCCCTTGAGAGGAATAAGATGGAATACTTCTTGTGCTACTAATTTCCCTGGCAGTCTTATCCTCACGGCCAAACACAACAATCTTAGCGCTGCTGCTTCAAGGCGTCATTAGCGGGATGGACTTGTTTAATCATTTATTGTAAAGTCATTATGATGAGTGGGTGATACGCTTTGTAAAAAAGTAATTCCATGGCTATTCGGTACTCGATTATATTTATATACTAACACTAAATCTATATTTATAAAACAAAGTCGTGTTAGTTACACTATTTATAACTCGAGAACGGCTTAACCGATTTGGCTGAAAATTGGTGGGGAGGTAGCTTGGAACCAGGAGACGGATATAGAATACTTTTTATCCCGATTTTCCCGCGGGATTGGAAAATCCCGAAATGTTGTACCAATAAAGCTACATTTCATTTGGCACCTACATAATATCCTTGATTAGTATAACGGTGCACTACAAAGGAATTCTTCAAATTCCCCACAGGATAAAAACACGAGGTAAATAATTAACACGGGATAGGAAATAAAAACCTTATACTTGGAGACATGAGTGGATGTATGCGATATGTCGTCACTCTAACGTTATCTGCGCGGACGAAGTCGCGGGCAAAAGCTAGTAAGAAATAAAAACCCCATGCAATCCAGAATCATACGAAAGTAAAAAAAAAATATAAAAAAATGCCTTATATCATTTTGGAAAACAGCCGATGCTCTTGAAAGTCCTGGACCGATTTTTACTAAACACACCTAAGAACGACCGCAAGGAAACTGGCTTCGAACGGGAAAATATCGCATTCTAATCGGTTCATCCGCTTGAGAGCTACAATGCCACAGACACACACACCCGTTCTTTTGAGTTGGGGTTCATTTTTTAAAATCATTCTTAGGTAATAATAGTTCTGCTACTTAAACCGCTTGTGTAAAAAATCATCGACGCTATTTTCGTTAAACATTTTTTCTAATAGTAAGAAAAACTCTTATGAGTCGAGGGTAAATCGATTAGCACTTAGCACCGATTAGTCGATGAATCGGTGTCGATGAAAAAACTGTCGGCAAAACAAGGGACACCCAATGGAAACACTTCGTAGTACCTATTCGGTAAGCTATGAAAATCAACTCATAGCGCTCGTTCCATTCTGTGTTATAGTTGGAGCAACGCCAATGCTGCCAACTTGGAGAGAAAATTATACCCGCGGGACGGCTGATGGGATGTGTTCACAACAATGCGTTTAAGTGGACCTCTTTTTGACATAAGGTGCCGGGGACTTTTGCCGGTGGCGCTTCCGAATTTCGCGCGCGTTATGTTGGTAAACGTTTTATTTTAGGGGAGTATTTTTACGTTACGCTGTTCCATTTGAGGAGTATCTTTTCACAAGGGCTTTTTTTATATGGCTTTCATAGAGAAATTAGCTGTTTTAAAAAAAATAGACTCGTCATTTACTTTTTTTAAGACGACGAAAAAAGAGAATGCGAAACCGATTTGGATGAAAGTTTTTTTTAAAGCTTTTTAGCGTTTGTTTTATCAACATCCGATTAACGGTTATTACGTTGGAGGTTTTTTTTATATTTTATTTCAATGTCACGACAACTGTTAAATTTGTTCGGTCGTACAAATAGTAAAGTATCTCATGCTTCTTGTGACTAATTGATATCAGTCTCCGTCTCTCCGTATCAAATTTCTGTGTATAGATGGAATAATGGAACAAACGGAATAATTTTATCATTGGTAGGTAACATCGGTAAATATTGGATCAACGTTCGACTATGTTTGCCCGTATTAGTTTTACTGCATTCTGTTTCCAGTGAAACGGCAATTTAATCATAACTGTAAGCATCCACACTTGTGGCCTACCTACATTGACAGACAGAGATTTTTTTTATATAGTTGTATTCGTTGTGCTATAAGAGCTATCAGCGATCGACGAGTTCGAGGAGCAGCGTTTAGTTAACCTCGACGCTAAACGCGACGAATTGAAGTCTCGCCAGCCGGTTGCCATTCACTACCATTATGTCAACGGTGTGCTCACGTGCATTCATTGTGCGCGAGGTTTCACCGCTAAGATCGGCTATATAAGCCATCTTCGGGCGCATGAGCGTCATACTAACTAGGAGTCGAAGAGGTCGTCATGGCCGAAATCGGTCGGAAGGATCATCATCATAAGAGCAATCATTATACCAAATTTCAAAATTTAAAGGACAGCTGGAAGTAAGCCATACGAGAAACGTCTTTTCCAATGACTGTATCTTTTGATTGAGTTGACTTAAAAGATTAATTTTTTCACGCTTCCAAGGGATCGCAGGCCTCAGTATTTGGAATTTATTTCAACTTTATACCTTTACACGTTTCTGAGAAAAAAGGGTCTTGGAATAAACGAGATTTATGTATGTTCGCTGCAAAGGGGTCTTGTTATATATGTTCGCTGCAAAGGGGTCTACCTCAGAAACTAAAATTACTAGAGTCTTGTAATTTGATATGCAAGTAGGGGATCATAACTGTTAAAAAACCAGACCAAACTGGAGATTTTTCAAAATTTCCACGCCGCAGAATAAGTAATAAAAATACTAAACTTAATAACTCCAAAAATACACCAACCACGTGTCCCCGAGGCTTCGTCAATGGGTGTTCTTGCTTCGACGGTCGATTGAAGAACCATCGACCTATTCTTTGACCAGGGGCCTTATCATGACGTCTTGCGCGAGTCAATTCCTATTTTTAGCTGTCATTTTTGACACTTCTAGTATGGATCTGACAGCGATCAATGGTTCAGAATTGAATCGCAATAAGGCGTCATGGTAAGGCCCCAGGAGTAGCAAAGGAAAGTAAACTATTCAGTTTAACTACGCCTAAAACCACTCTCTTCACGTAAGTAGTCGCTCGACTAACAAAATATGATGATAAAAGTCCCTGTTCTCGTATAAATCGTGGCTAATAACAAATGAAACGCCACTTAAGGTCTCCGCAGACATCGGGGCAATAAATCATTGCTCCAATAACTCACAAGTTTTCAATTTGGCGAAATTAGAAGAGATGGCCGACTGATCGAAGACGATTAATTATTCATGGAAAATTTAGAGGAAACATCAGTCTCGTCGCTCGCGGTCCGTGAATAGTTATTTAATGTTCTAATGCACTATGTAACCGTCGATTTTAATGTATTAATTTAATAATTATGGTACATAATACAAAGTGTCTTCGAATTGTTCCAGAATGTTCCAATAGATGATTGAGCTACTTTGACTGAATACTCCTGCAAAGGCAAAAGTAGCTCAACCCTTTGACGCAGTATACTTAGAACATCAACTAACTACCTACTGTACGGAATCATTTTTCAACCACAGTTCTCTCTCTCTCTCTCTCTTATAGTGCCTCTCCAACTAGTGGAGGTTGGCAGTCAGCTCCGCATATTTCCTCCGATCCTTCGCGAGGTTGAAAAGTTCGGCAGCACTTGCGACTCCGGTCCACTACCGGATATTGCCCAACCACGACTTCTACGGCCGACGGCTCTTCTGCCTGCTACTTTGCCCATACACACAGCCATACGTACAGTTAAAAAGTCCTAAAATATTTACGAGGTTGGTCAGTCAAACCAAGTTGACCAGCATCTGAAGTATTCTGGATTAATTTTAAGGCCCATTGTATGATGTCCCACTATTACGTATTTACCTCCTTTAAAATTAAAAAGGCTTAGGTGTGGTGCTTATTGCCGATTAGGAACTACACATACAATTACTTCATTGTATAGCTTGGTAAGTGAATGCCATTGCCACTAGGCTACTGGTTTTAATCACGGACGTCATCAGTATACAGCTGCTGAATTGTGACCAGAGTAGCAAGCCGTAAGAATAAACAAAATATCCAAAACCTTGACGAATGAAGTTGGTAATATTATGTGACTTTAAATGGCTTATCATTTCTATTAAATGTAACCAATTTAGTATTAAATTTAGCCACGGTTCCATTTTTCTTTTCGACCCGGTTCTAACTGGTCACCCTTCCGTGAGAATTAAGGCGATAGACAGTCAGCGACACAGTGAGATAAATATAAATTTTGACGATGAAAGTTTTTTATTTTATTTGAATCTAAAAATGGAATGGTAAAAGACACTGGCCTGTTAGAATCGAGGATACCATAAAAGACCGTAATTGACTTCACATAACTGTGATTTCAAGTAACGGAACACAGTGGAGTAGCCTACATTTGCACAGCGCTCCTCAATCCACTCGAGCTCCACACATTTCGCTGTGCATATTCGAAATTCGAATAGAACGTTGCAAGTGGTGGAGTGACTACCCCCAATTTAGCGCGGTTTGATTAGGTTAGATTAAGCCAACCAAGCATTCCCATATGCTACGTTAAGAAACATGTTTCGCATCGTGGTAAAATCATGGTCCAGTGTGAAATTGGGTTAGCGGTGTCTATTTAATCCAACTGCTAAAATTTACATACACATACACAAATCACGTCTATATCCTTTACGGGGTGGACTGAGCATAAGATAACAAAACCTAAAGGCCACGCTTAGCACGATTGTGGGCATATAGGTGGAAAGGGTAATCAAAATAGTAATGGCGGGCGCCCACAATCGTGCTAAACGTGGCCTTTAGGTCTTGTTACTTTAGGCTCTGTCTACCCCGTAAGGGATAAATACGTGATCTATGTATGTATGTAATGGCGGGTTGCTAGCCGCATCGTCTATAACATGATTCCTAAGATTTTTGCTAAAATTAATAAGAAGTAAAGAACAATAATAGTTAGCTGTTTATTGAAAATTGTGTGAATTAGAAGAAGACAGTGGGGTCCCCTACAGCAGTCCCCTAAAGTTGTATGAAAAGTGACTCTTTATTTTTGCTCTTTACTGTCGACTTTTGCCAATGTCCTCTTAAATTGGCACATACTAGGTTAACTGGGCGTACTGATGTGGAAAATGAGCTTGTTTAACTATTAGCCACACCTAGCGACCCCGTGGACTGGAAACTACTGAAAATCGCGGTACCTATAGAACACGCTTTTGATGTCGAAGCGTCGACTAGCCGGCGTTTGTTTCAGAAATTGCTATCGTTTACGCTCAATCGGACAGTGAGGCGTTCGAGTCTTTCCCAAGGGGGGGGGGGGGGAGGGCGTTTATGAATAAGGATTCATAAACGCTCTGTAGGCTCCTGCTGACTTAGCAATCGTTTGTCCTTATCTGTCACTTTGACATTTACCTATCACAGATAAGGACAAGCGATTGCTAAGTTAACAGAGGCCTATAGAGCGTTTATGAATAAGGGGGTTTTACATTAAAATTATTCTAAGTATGTGGGTAGTCACAGCGTGCAAGGCTAGCGTGAAGTTACTTTGACGTTGTTTATGGTTATTTTAAGATGCTGGAGGGCAATTAAAGAACGACACACATGTCACGGTCAATGATCCCACAATTCAGCGTACGTACATACATAAATCACGTCTTTGTCCCTTTCTGGGTAGACAGAGCGTATAGTGCGAGGCAGAAAATGTCGGCTTATATTTTTGGTCGATGCTGTAAGTAATTTTGCTATTATGATATTAGTTGTGTTGTATCTGTTGTGTTCATCCATGGTGTTCTGAAAGTAAAGAAAAACAGAATGTACCAGTTGGTTCTCTTCCCGCGCAGATGGTAAAAGCTCATCGAGGGAATGGGCAACAATCTTAGGAATCATGTTTTAGGCGATGGGGCTAGCAACCAATCACTACTTTGATTCACCTTTCCACCTATACGCCCACAATCATGCTAAACGTGGCCTTAAGGTTCTGGCTACCCCGTAGGGATAAAGACGTGATATATGTATGTATTCAACACGGACGGACAACAAAGTGTTCCTATAAGGATTCCGTTTCCCCATTTTATGGCATGAAAAAATAAAAAAACAGCATTTTGCGAATTTTCGCATTTCTCTTTGCTGCATTTCTACTTACAGCATTAACTGGCAACTAAAGTTTCCATTAAGGCAACCAGTGCGAGCTAACGACTTGTTTCTTACTTAACTTGCTCGTATGAACGTTGGGGCCGAGACACTGGATTAAGTTCTTAATTACCCAGGATTATGCTCACACGAGCATGTTCCAGCGTATTCTTAGACATTCTAAAAGGTCCTGGCTTAATTTGCGAGTAATGTAAGCAGAAATAAAAAATGCTGGTGTGTACACAAATATATGACGCTGAATTTCATCACCGTCATCATCATATCAGCCATAGGCCGCTTCCATATACCTCCAGTTGCCTCGGTTGGAAGCTGCTTGCATTCACCAACTCGCGACTTTAAGGTCTTCGCACATTAGACCAACTCAACGGCGACTCGACTCTATGCTAGACATTGAAATTTAAGCCCTGTGTCATATATGTTCTAGGTTTAATTTCAAAAAATGATTATAAAGTAGTATACAACGCGTGGCCTACGCGTCGTACACTAAAGGTCAACCCCGACACGTTTGTCACGCAATGACTACACGTCGTCCACGCAACGACCACACGTCGTCCACGCAACGACCACACGTTGTCCACGCAACGACTATGCGTTTGCGACTGACGCGTGACGGGCAACCATTTGCCAGCACACCGCGTTGTCCACTCGTTGACACCGCGTTGTCCACTCGTTGACAACGCATTGCCCACTAGTGACCATTGGGTGGATCAACTAGTTTACTACTCATCGAGAGTGTGAGTTGAGTTGGTGTCGGATTGGCGTGGAGTTGGTCTAATGTGCGAAGATCTTTAACCAGGTCATACGTCTACCTCGTTGGTGGACTACGCTGAGGCTGCTGATCAGCGGTGTCCATTAGAGAAGCAGAGTTTAGTTAGCATGTTAAATCTAAATCCATCTTCTATCTTCTTCTTTTCGTATAGACGATTATTAAGGCAGCACCGTGTTAGTCTACGTTGCACCCGTTCGACGCCCTTGGTAGTAAAAGTAGGTTCGTAAATTTATATATACATACACATATCACGTCTATATCCCTTACGAGATAGAGCCTACGGTAACAAGACCTAAAAGCCAAGTTTAGCATAATTGTACGCATAATAGGTGGAAAGGGAAATCAAAATAGTGTTGGGTTGCCCGCATCACTTATAACATGATTCCTAAGATTTTCGCCCAATTCACTCGATGGGCTTGTACCATCTGCGCAGGCAGCAGTGGCGTAACTATAGGGTGGCAGGGGTGGCAAAATGCCAGGGGCATGGGGAACTAGCTTGGTTTAGTTTTAGGAGGTATAGTTACGCCACTTTTTTTTTAATATGAATAGGAAGGCAAACGAGCAAGCGGGTCACCTGATGGTAAGTGATCACCACTGCCCATAGACCCGCAACCCCGGAGGAATTGCAGATGCGTTGCCAACCTAGAGGACTAAGATGAAATGCCTCTTGTGCCCGTAATTTCCCCGGCTGTCTTACTCTCCACACCGGAACACAGCAGTGCAAGCACTGCTACTTAGCGGCAGGATTAGCGACTGAGTGACTGGCAGGCAGAGAAGTAACTGATACATTTTTCAAATGCTATGTTATCAGGCAGGTGTGATTTAAAAAACTCCTCTTTCTCCACTACTAAGAACCTTCTAGAAACGGGTCGTAGTCTGTTTAGCTCTCATGTAAAAATGGGATAATTTTAATAGAGTACAACAGAGAGTTGTATGTTGGCAGTAGAGTCACGCGTCGTCACCGGATTGCCTCGGCGCGCATTGTTGACTGGCATGAAAAGACTCCGCTGTTCCTGTCCTACGCTGTGGTGACCACGTACAAGCATAACTGAGGACTGTTTGTCACTATATATTATAAAACAGAGCCCTCCGATGCGTCTCTCCGTCTGTCCGATGCGTCTCCGATGTAACTGTTCCTGTTAAACTCAAAAACTGTTGAACGGATTTTCATGCAGTTTTCATCATGTTGTCGGTAAGTCAGACTGCCTGGGATACAAATTTAAATTTGTATTAGTACACGTGTTACATGTTATAGTAGTAATATGACACTGTTCGGGTATATAATTTCTGAACTAAAAACTAACTCAATGCTAATAATAACCATTATCCAAACTAGATTTAATTCACAAAGAAATAATAGAAAAGTGCAAGGGATCTGGGTTCGATGTTTGCTTCGATGGTGCTTTACAAGTTAGTTCAAAATAGTATCTTACCATTATCGAATAATGTTTTCACAGGAGTACCTAATTCTAAAAATTTAAGCTGTAAGGGCATATTGTTTAACACACTCAAAACCCCAGTCGCATTCACCAATTCAGTCCAACGGTGCCAAATACTGACTGATAAATACATTGACATTAATAATCCCTCTGTTCCCTTTCATGTTCATGTTCTTAGTTATAATTTTGTAAAACTTTATGAATAAATTATCTTTATCTTATCTTTATCTTTATATGCTAGGTTCTATATAAAGAAAGGCCGAGTTTTAAACGGGGGTAGTAACAGCTCTGTATAACTACACCTAAACTCGTCGCAAAATAAAAGGCCCGTTTTGACAGTTCACGCCTATGAAGTTCTCTATTTTTTACCGAACGAAATGTTCTGAAGGTAATTATATTTTTCATTGATGGGTACCGCCCACTCGGCTAAGTGCTGTGCATAACGATTTTTTCATATTGTCCACAGACTAATAATAATCGGTTAAAGAAAAAAATAAATCGATCAAGATATTTTTTTAAGGCCGACTCGCACTTGGCCGGTTTTATTTAATTAAATACTAGTGTTCATCAATCAATTAATTACTGACTTTCACCAGCTGTGTAGTGATCCTTATGCTGAAAATTATGAGCTTGTAACATTGTATCATTTCAAAATCTAGAACAACAGTGTAAGTTAAATTTTCTAAACAGAACTTTAATCCAATGCACTTTACAATATATTCAAATCGATCAAGTACTCATGCAAACTTGAATCGATTTATCGTGAGTATCGAGTACCGAGTCGTATGGTTACATCACTAGTTACGTCGCGAAGACAAATGTCAAAACGGGCCTTTTATTTTGCGACGACTTTAAACTCGTCGCAAAATAAAAGGCCCGTTTTGACAGTTCACGCCTATGAAGTTCTCTATTTTTTACCGAACGAAATGTTCTGAAGGTAATTATATTTTTCATTGATGGGTACCGCCCACTCGGCTAAGTGCTGTGCATAACGATTTTTTCATATTGTCCACAGACTAATAATAATCGGTTAAAGAAAAAAATAAATCGATCAAGATATTTTTTTAAGGCCGACTCGCGCTTGGCCGGTTTTATTTAATTAAATACTAGTGTTCATCAATCAATTAATTACTGACTTTCACCAGCTGTGTAGTGATCTTTACTGAAAATTATGAGCTTGTAACATTGTATCATTTCAAAATCTACAACATCAGTGTAAGTTAAATTTTCTAAACAGAACTTTAATCCAATGCACTTTACAATATATATTCAAATCGATCAAGTACTCATGCAAACTTGAATCGATTTATCGTGAGTATCGAGTACCGAGTCGTATGGTTAATCACTAGTTACGTCGCGAAGACAAATGTCAAAACGGGCCTTTTATTTTGCGACGACTTTAGTAATAATTTAGGATTAAAATATGCATTCGTATGCATTCGATGATGTGGTAGATTTTTGTATAGAATGAGGATTTCCTGCATTATTAAATTAACAGCGCTTCATGGACACCCTACTCACCCTACTTGTGTGGACTCGGCAGGTCAAAATGGCTCTTCAATCCGTTGCCATGTTTCTTTTTCCACCGTCAATCTGTTTAATGTGCCGGCCCTGAAATGTCGTTGGGACTTTTACGGCTGTGCTTTATTCCTTATCGAGCTAACCCTAAGGCTTTGGTCATTTGTAGTTTTTTAGGGTTCCGTTAAAAATGGGACCCTATTACTAAGATTCCACTGTGTATGTGTAAATTACCAATATATAATGACCTCGCACTGCCTACATTCTGCTTAGGAGCGGGGCTGTGCTAACACTGGATTTCTATTCACTTGCCCAATTTGTACGAAATCTTGATTAAATTGTATGCAGTTTTATGGATCTGCGAAAACTGTTTTTTATTTATTTATCTTAAGTTGCCGCATACAGCTGTGCTGTGCTATTCGCAATATATCGGGTTGTGTTCAACAGGCAATTATAACTGGACCCGCCCGCTCGCAGGTGTTACACTGACCCAGGTGTCCCGATGGTTGGGCGTGTTTGATGCTGAGTTTGGCTGACGTCAAAACTTTTCGCGATGTACAGTTTGTGCGTGTTTTTAGTTGTATTATGTTCACAGGGCGCTGACACCATAGAAAAAAGAGATAGGTATAGTAGAATTGCGAAGTCGCTTTCGGGGAATCGTGTCGTCAAAGTTTGACACTGACAGTTTATTCATACCTTGAAATCTTGGCAATTATTGGTCGTAGCTTTACTATTACAAAAATGTAATAAGTTCTGAATCGGTAGGTATTATAATTTCAACTTTCAACCCACAGTATATTGCTTAAAGTCCATTGTACAGGTATATAGAAACAATCTAGCGTGCAGTTGACAAAAGATAACAGTTTTAAATGTCAGTTGTGTAAATAATAGTTTTGCCATTGCACAACAGATGTCGTTAAAATAACTGCGTTGCAAAATGAATTCTGCTGAATAGGATTTAGGTTTACGCGATTGAAAATGTAACTGATGACAGCGGAACACTCGAGAAAATCTGATTCTGCTACTCGAAGCGTCAACTTCAATTTGACGTTCACACGTGCAATTTTCCGTTTATATGTGGCACGCGTCTTTCGTTCACATACCACTTCTAGGTTTCTCTTTTTTCTGTGGACGTCACTAATGCTTGTAAAACGTGTGTGGGAGCGCGGTCACATACATGTGTCTACTACTTCACGTCGCATGTGCGAGGTCAGCTTTTGATTTTCATACAAGGACACACTCACAAGTCACACTGTAGTGAAGTAGGATTGATTTTCGAGGTTTAGGCACTTGTCCCACCGCCGACGATGAGCGATAAACGAGTAGAACGATAAACTAGAAACGAGTGGGCGAGCGGCGAGAAGCGAGTGTTAGCTCCAATAGTTTTGTCGCTCGGCTATAGGCGAGTGTTCGAGTGCGACGGGCTATTACTCGCGTCACTCGCGCTGATTGGTATCGCAGCTTGAGTTCTAACTACCAAGCGAGTATCGCCGAGCGTGTCGCGGCAAAGCGCGATTTGGACCGAATGGAGGGGAATGGCGGGAGGCGCGACTGAAGGGGTAAGAAAATTATGTGCTAGGAGCGGATGATAAAGATGTTGGGAATAGATAGCAAGTGAATTCACGACTAATGGTGAGTCATTTTAAACCCTTCTAACAAATGTCGTGCCCCCATAGTAGAGCAATATGATCACAAGAATGACCCATACAAATTATTAGTGAGTGTAACTAGAGTGCATGTTAAGCACATAAAACAATGTAAATAAACCTTGTATCACAATCCCGAACCGAGTTGTGGTTCAGGTGGTCAGGGCTGGCTATGAGGGGATTTGTTGGGAGGCCAGTGGGCGGAAGCCCGGTTGTGATAAAAGGTGAGTACAAAATTATCTACAATAAAAGTAGAAAGATGAGGGTTAATTCCAACGATCATAATGCGCTAAAATGTGGTAACAGTTAAAAGTATATTGCGAAGCTATTACATACACCCTGCGAAGTAGCCACATTTTTTGGTGGAGAGATGCTGGGATACTTTAACTCTGCCAAGTGGGATTTTGTATACACAAAGACAACCCGCAATTTAATCTTCATGCCTCGCTGCCATAGTGTCAGTATGCATTGAACAAGAATTCTTTGTAGTTATGGTCAGGGAACAAGCCCGCTGACAAAAGTGCCGGTTTTGCGAAATCAAGGGGGATTCCTCGTTGGCTGAGTCAGTGATGAGTACCATATGTGCGAGGTTTTGGCCTCATTGACAGGCAGATAATTTAGACGGTGAGCCGTAGTGTTGGTTATAGAATATATGATTAGAGCGAATGCTCGCGGACCATAGTGCCAATCTCAAAACTAGAGAGGTGATCCTCATTGGCAGTGTCAGTTATCATATTGAAAAGGTGCTGCCTCACCAACAGGCTGCCAAGCAAAAGCGTGCAAAGAAATCCTTGGCTTCAGAGGGCTAATGTAGATGCCCTGTGCGTTTGTTAGAGTAAATTAACAGTAATTGCAGGAGTTTCAAGGTTAGCTAGAAATAGCAGTAAAATTCTTAGCTTCGCGAGACTAAAATATCAGTCTCGAAACGAGGGTAGTTTGTCGGTTAAATTTGCGTGAATAATAAACGATCAAATTATAGAAATAACCTACTTGGCATGTTGAAGTATAGCCCCAAGACAATATATAAATGAATTCAATTTTGTTTGAAAGAAGACAATTGCCAAGTTGACCAATTAAGTGTTCCGTAAAATTTAATTTCTTGGCTTATCTGAACACATTAAAAACACCCAACAAGTTGCCCAAATTAGTGCCATGCAATTAATTATTTGACTTTTTCATGTAAGGCAGAAACAATAACATTTGTAACAAAATGAAAAATGATGAAAGTACCTATGCGTCCATCGTAACTATATAATGCAAGTATAGTATTCAAAAAAGGTAAAAATAACAATACCAAAGCATTCGGCTAAACGTTAGCCTCATAGCAATTTTTTGTTTTTATTTCTCTTAATGTTTCTAATTATTTGTCACATTATCGACAAAAGCGTTTAAAAAAAAAAAAAAAAGAAAAACTTATTTATTTATTGACCTTATATCGTCTATTGATCCGTATCGGAAAGTGTGTGTCTTACTTTATAAAAACAGTGTTATTTAATCTATGGAGCGCGTTCGGAAACACACTACAGTAAGTACGACTTTCAGATTTGATTAATGACCATGTAATTTGAATAAAGTTTATGAAACAAAAAAGGGTAACTAGTTTTATTTTACGCTATATTTATAATTTAAGCAAATATTAGAATTATGATGTGTCTAGAATAAGAATGTTACGGTTCTGACCGTGACGGGAGTGTATTTGTTTTCAGCTGGTTGGAGGCAAACGTGACTGTGTGGATACTGATTCCTTTGCCTAGCCCTCAAGGAAAGAAGAAAACCCTGTAGGTTTACCGCGGTTTTCTGCTGTCATGTCATGTTTGTCTTACAAGTTGTGATTTTGCTCCGTTTATTACGAAAGGTTTCGCCGACTTCGTTTGTTACGTGCTGATCAAAATTAATTGTGAGCGGACGATAGTCGTCGCTGTTGCTAGCATTGTTGGAACAGAGAAAGGACTCGTGCAATAGCGTTACTTAGTACAAGTGCAGATTTCTCTTAAGACGATCATCGTCGAAACCCCTTGAGTAAGTCGTGTTAGTTTGGATGAAAGAAAGACAATGCAGTACGTTAGAAGTAAAAGGTTTCAATAATCATTACAATCGATACCTCTCAATGATTTTCAGGTCGACGTCAGTAAGAGAGAGCTTTCGATAAATAGATACGCAATCCAACTGCAAGGTCTCGTTCGCTACAAATAGCTGGAACCCCCTGAGGTAGGAATTCGTAAGCGAATAGTTATTCTACTTTATTATTATATTTATTATTACTTCCATGCTGGTCTGGGAGCAAGGGAAGAACGTGGAATTCATTCATTGTTTTGGTTTCCCCTTTCCGCCTACGCGCCTGCAATCGTGCTTGGCGTGGCCTTTGGGTCTTGTTGCGTCGGGCTCTGCCTGCCCCGTGGGAGGTGTGGACATGATTTGTGTGTGTATGTGTGTGTATTTATTCTAATAAGAGTCCAATGAGAATCGGTGCAGGTGATATGAAATACTCATAAGTTTTCTCTGTTCATCTGTTTCTTATCGCAATTTCAGGCGGCTTCACAATGGAACAGGCTTTGCAGTCCAGGCTAGTGTTAAGGCACAAGCGCCTTATTGAGCTTACAAATAAGGCCAGAGCTATGTTTGACAGTAACATCTCTATACCCCTTGTCCAAGTGACGCAACTGTGCTTACAGTTGAAAATAGCCATCAAAGCTATGGACAAAGAAGCACTGCTATTTGCGGAAAAATGTGGAGACAGTGAAGGATTAGCCTCACAGTGCACAGAAGATCAGATGAGGGCAGAAGATGCGCTTGCAGGTGTGGAGTCCCTTAGTCAAGTAGCTGTAGATAGAACACCCGAGCAGGTGTCCAGATTGCCCAAACTAGACTTAGCAAAGTTTAATGGAGATATACTGAAATGGACAGAATTTTGGGATAAGTTTGAGGCCAACATTGACTGCAGGAACCTGAAAGATGTAGACAAATTGGCATATCTGCTAAGTAGTTTGGAAGGAGCAGCGTTAGCTACTGTTGAAGGGCTAGGTGCAACGAATGCTAACTACTCTATAGCAGTTGATGTTTTGCGCAAGAGATATGGAGCTAAGGACAAAGTGATTGATGCTCACTATGGTGCTATTAACAAGCTGGAGGTTGCAGCCAACATGGCTAGTGTGTGCCGACTAAACCTCAACCAAGTCGAGAAGCACCTGCGAATCTTAGCAGCTCATGGGGAAAATGTTGACAGCAACCACCTACGTGTGACCATATCTTCGAAATTCCCAAGCCCTGTCCTTTACCAGGTGAGACTACTCAGCAAGGACACCACAATCACAGAACTCCGTGGGTGTCTGGAGAAAGTGATCACTGCGATGGAACAATCAGACCTACCTACTCCATCCTCTTCAACATCGAGTGTCACCTTTCCAGAGACTTCTACTGAGGTATTGCACAGTGTCACGAAGCAACCTCTAAGACGGTTCAATAGGCCAAAAGGGCGACAAGAACCTCGTCGAGTGAATTTTACCTGGGACCGGAAAAGGAAGGCAAATACACAGGAAGGACCTGAAAGTAAGAGACCAAGAAGCAAATGTGTGTTCTGCGGCCAAGGACACTTCAGTAACCAGTGTGAGAAATATGCCACTTCGAAGGAAAGAAAAGAAAAGCTGGGCAACAAATGTTACATTTGCTTCAGAGAGGGACACAGGGCCACTAAATGTTTTAAGGCTGCTAGAACTAAGTGCTACCACTGCAAGAGGCAACATAACACAGCATTATGTGACAAGAAGTTTGCTGTTGCTCAGAGTAAGTCAAACATTCCTTCTACTGTGAACTATGACAAAGGATATAGTTTCCTTGCAAATGTAGTGTCCTTTTTGCAGACGGCAACGGCTCAACTAGTACACAACAATAAAGCTGTCCCATGTCGGCTGCTCCTTGATTCTGGGAGTCAACGGAGTTATCTGACCACCAAAATGGCAAAACAATTAAACCTGACTGTAGACACTGAAGACCAACTTGTCATCTTCACATTCGGATCAACTACTCCAAAGGAAATGTCCAGCCCGTCGGCAGAGGTCAGGTTAGTGACCAAAAGAGGCATTCAAAAGGAGATAAGAGTGAACTTAGTGCCTCATATCACAGACCGGATTTCAGTGCCTGAATGGAGAGCCGAAGACATTAATGTGGACTTATGTGCAGATGACAACTCAGTCGGAGAAGGCATTGATCTCTTAATTGGCAATGACTTTTACTTTTCCTTCATACGCAGCGAGCACATTAGAGTCCAAGAGAACTTGTACCTCGTCAACACTGATTTCGGTTGGATTATCTCGGGCAATTACAACTTAGATAAAGAAGGAGATACATTGTCTATCGTAACATATTGCCAATGCCATGAGCCAGGATGTCCATACTTTAATGAACCGGATCTGCCACTGCGTACCATTGATATGAAATTCCTTTGGGCTCTTGAAAGTATTGGGATTACAGACTCTCCAAAAACCACCCGAGAAGAGGAAGCAGTGAAACATTTCAATGAAACGGTAAAGTATAAGGATGGAAGGTATGAAGTCAGATGGCCATGGATTGACTTTCCGCCGGAATTACCTTCCAATTTTGGACTGGCATATGGACGATTGAAAAGCATGCTACGACGTTCTGATGCTGAAACAATAAATGACTATCAAGATATACTGAAAGAACAACTAGAAGCTGGTATCATAGAAGTTGTCACATCACAACCTAGCGACGAAAATGTGCCTGTTCATTATCTACCACATCATATAGTCAAACAAGATGGTAAACGAGGCAGGATTGTTTACGATGCTTCTGCAAAAGGTAATGAACAGAAAAGCTTGAATGAGTGCCTGTATCGAGGTCCATCCATGATCGAAGACATGACCGCTTTAATTCTTCAGTTTCGGACTGGACAGATTGGTATAACTGCAGATGTGGAGAAAGCGTTTCTTCAAGTTGGACTACAAGAAAGCGATAGGGAAGTTACCCGATTCTTATGGGTGAAAGATCCAACTAAAGAGCTGAGCGAAGACAATTTGCTTCATTTCAGATTCTGTAGAGTACCTTTCGGAATTATTTCAAGCCCATTTTTACTGACTGCAACAATAAGGTACCATTTTGCTCAGACAAACCAACCACTGTTAAAGAAAGTCGCAGATAAATGTTATGTGGACAACCTAGTCACAACTGCAGAATCTGTAAGTGAAGCAAAAGAGGTATACAGAGAGACGAGAGAAGCCTTTGGCGAACTAGCAATGAACATAAGAGAGTGGACCTCAAACTCTGAAGAGTTCATGGCTAGCATTCCAGAACTACAAAGAAACAAGAACTTGGATTTTGTAAAGGTACTCGGACTTTTATGGGACTTAAAAGATGACACCTTGCGACTCAAGTTGAGTGACAACATGCTAGAGAAGGATGTCTTGCAAGTGAAGACCAAAAAGGATGTACTCAGAATGTTAGCACGTTTCTATGACCCTTGTGGTTTTGTAGCACCACTTATACTGCCAGCCAAACTTCTTTTTCAAGAACTTTGTATGAAGAAAGTTAAATGGGACACACTAGTGCCTGAAGACATAACAGAGAAGTGGAACAGCATTGTCAAGAACTTACAGACAACAAAGTCAGTCATGTTACCAAGACATGCAGGCGGTGACAAAGGAAGCAAGTATGAGCTACATGCATTTACAGATGCCTCGAAGAACGCCTATGCCTCTGTTGTATACTTGCGAACGACAACAAATACTGAAACAAAAATGTCTTTTTTAATGGCCAAGAGCAGAGTAACGCCAGTAGAAGACAAAGAAGACCTAAAGATTCCACGCTTGGAGCTTTTAGGCTATCTAATTGGTAGTCGCTTACTCAAATATGTCCGAGATAACTTAGACCTACCATTACAGCAAGCCTACCTGTGGACTGATAGTCTCATTGTTCTGAGCTGGATGAAATCGAGCAAACTGCTCCCACCCTTCGTGTCAAGACGTATAAATGAGATCAAGGAGAGCAAAGATGTTCAATTTCGTTATGTCAACACTCATTTGAATCCAGCTGATTTAGCCACACGACCAGAGCTATGGCATCAAAAGAAGGACTTATGGTTGAATGGTCCGGAGTTCCTCACCCAGCAACAGGATTGTTGGCCAAACATCACGAAGGTTGACGAACAAACAACTTTGTTTTCGGCCGGGGAGGCTCTGGACGCGGTAGACGGTCCAGAGATGGTAGAGAAAGGTTACGAAGACAGCAATGTGCATGAAGAGGTCGATATGATAGATTTACCTGTGACAGAGGAACCCACACCTGAAACTTATCAACACGAGGACGTAGACGTGGTGGAGTTACCTGCGCCCACAGAAGAACCCTCGCAATCTAACGACATGATAAGAAAATTGCAAACAGAATATTTTCCTGACGAAGTTGCAGGAAAACAGACTCATTTGACGCGCAACTTAAGTTTATTCCTCGATGTGGATGGAATATTAAGGTGCAAAGGGCGCATGTCGAACACCAAATGGACATATGACAAGAAACATCCTGTGCTGATACCGAGAAAATGCGACTTCACAAACGAGATTATAAAAAGTACTCATGAATCCAACTACCATGTAGGAGTAGCACATACGTTGAGTATTATAAGAGAAAGATTCTGGATACCGCAAGGGAGAGCAGAGGTAGAGCGAGTAATTAGAAAATGCCCTCAGTGCGTGAAATATGGAGGAGGTCCGTATAAGCTACCGCCTACCCCAGCGCTGCCAGCAGAGAGAGTAAATTATAGTAAACCATTTACTTTTACCGGAATGGACTATTTTGGACCTATGTTCGTGGGTACTGAGTCTGGAAAGGAAAAACGCTGGATTTGTCTGTATACATGTTTAGCAGTGCGCGCCATTCACATGGAGGTGGTAAATAATTTAACAGCCGATGAATGTTTACTGGCTTTAAGAAGGTTTACAGCGACAAGAGGCGTGCCGCTAAAGATTGTATCAGACAACGCTCTTCAATTTAAGTTAACAAGCCAAGTACTTTCTGAAAGCTACTGCAAAGAGAATGGAATCCAATGGAAGTTTATACCGCAGTTAGCGCCTTGGCATGGAGCTTTTTACGAGCGGCTCATCGCGATAGTGAAACACTGTCTTAAACGCACGGTAGATAAACATTTGTTACAGGACACTCAGTTGCTGACGGTCATAAAAGAGGTCGAGTCGGTCGTGAACTCTCGTCCGC
Organism: Pandemis cinnamomeana; assembly: GCA_932294345.1. Classification (NCBI taxonomy): domain Eukaryota; kingdom Metazoa; phylum Arthropoda; class Insecta; order Lepidoptera; family Tortricidae; genus Pandemis; species Pandemis cinnamomeana. The sequence goes on from OW028720.1 coordinate 6,827,044, forward strand.
TAGTTCGAGTCGGTACTGAAATTGACCATGTATTGAAACCGTCCGATTTCCTGTCACTAGGGAAATGTTTAGAGTTCGATCTAGAAGTAACAAGTACCGGCACGAATACGAAGATCGATCTCATTCAAGGCTGGAAGAGAGGACAGACCATATTAAATGAATTCAAAAGGATATTTGAAGACCAGTATTTACCTAGTCTGCGTGAAAGGTACAATAATTCTTACCAGCAACCACGAGTGAAATCGCACCGAGAGCCACGTCTTGGTGACATCGTACAGATGAGAGATGATTCTCAGAAAAGATGTCGCTGGAAGGTCGGAAAAATTGTATCGCTGATACAAGGACGTGACGGACAGTGCCGAATAGCGAAAGTCAGAGTTGGCGACTCTGAATTCACTCGCTCCATTGGTCATCTGTATCCGTTAGAAACCGATGTTGCCCCATCACGAGAGGAGACCAGCAGGTCTAACACACAACAACAACCGGAAACAACTGTCCCAAGGGTGATTCAAGACCGTCCTGAAATGATCATCAAAAATACAGAACAGTTGGAGGCGAACCCAGCTGAAACTTCTAATACTGAACAACCTGAAGGAGTGGATGTTCCAGACCTTGCTGACTTACCTGTAGTGATGGACGAAACAGTTCATGTCAATGGTGATACAGTAGCTGTTGTAGATAGAGTTGCTCTTGGTGACGAGGAACGACTCATGGCATCACAGTGCGGTGATGATTCTGGTGAGGGTGAGCCGACCAGAAAAAGGAGAGACGCGGCTATAAAGGCGAAGGAGAAGATCGCCGAGTGGACGCGGCAATTAGTTGTCCTATTATAAGCCTCAACAAGCTCTCGCCTTCGGGAGTGTCGCGGCAAAGCGCGATTTGGACCGAATGGAGGGGAATGGCGGGAGGCGCGACTGAAGGGGTAAGAAAATTATGTGCTAGGAGCGGATGATAAAGATGTTGGGAATAGATAGCAAGTGAATTCACGACTAATGGTGAGTCATTTTAAACCCTTCTAACAAATGTCGTGCCCCCATTGTAGAGCAATATGATCACAAGAATGACCCATACAAATTATTAGTGAGTGTAACTAGAGTGCATGTTAAGCACATAAAACAATGTAAATAAACCTTGTATCACAATCCCGAACCGAGTTGTGGTTCAGGTGGTCAGGGCTGGCTATGAGGGGATTTGTTGGGAGGCCAGTGGGCGGAAGCCCGGTTGTGATAAAAGGTGAGTACAAAATTATCTACAATAAAAGTAGAAAGATGAGGGTTAATTCCAACGATCATAATGCGCTAAAATGTGGTAACAGTTAAAAGTATATTGCGAAGCTATTACATACACCCTGCGAAGTAGCCACAGAGCGAGTATCGCTGAGCTAGTTTTATCTTATCGCTCTTATCGCGGCGACAAACTAGTAGAGCGAGTGTTCTCGCCGGCAGTGTGAACAGCCAGCGATGAACGATTAGTATACGTGTCTCTTTTACTAACACAGGATCCTTATCTTTTGTTCGTTTCTTGGGCGAGAAAATCGCCGATAGCTAATCGCTTACTCGCTCTTGGTGGGACAAGTGCCTATAACGAACATTTCTGATTGCAGGTATACGAAGAAAGTGAAGAAGACGCTACTCACAGGTAATAATTTAAAGCATAATTAATATTCAGAATAATTAACCAATTTGCCAATTTCGTTGCGGCCCATTCTACTTACGAATGACGTCCTTTCTGAAAGCGCTACCTTTGAAAAAGGACCCGTAAAAGGGCTTTTTATCGGTCTAAGTACCGTCAGGGGGTGCGAGTCGGATTACCTCCGCGTGTGATCAAGAGCTGCGGTTCGTTTTTGGATCCGTCCGAGGGGAAGGGCAGTGCTTGGTCTTGTGCACCCTGGGCATCAGTTAATGATTTCCTGGCAGATTCTAAGGGATATCGTCAATGGCGGATTTACCATAAGGCTAAGAAGGCTCCAGCCTAGGGCGGCAGATTTTAGGGGCGGCAAATTTGTGAGTTTGGGGGGCGGCAAATTTTGGGGCACGAGCTTTTTTTTTTTTTTTTACCTCAGAAATAAAATAAAAATTCTAAGAAGTCTGCAACACAATTTGCAGGGGCGGCAAAATTTCAGCCTATACCTTGAAAATTTGTAAATCCGCCACTGGATATCGTTATCCGTTGGCTAAGAGCCCGACAGAGGGGTAGGGGTCTTTGACCGCGTTCTACCGTAAAACGTTGCCGACGTTTCTGTCACAATATTTTTGAATACTGTATTTATTACTTTGACATTGGCAAAATCTACATATTAAAAAAGAAGAAGTTCGTGACACCCAAACTACACATACAGTTCGGAATAAGTCATTGTTACAGTTGAAATGGTTGTGTTGCTAACGCTGACTGTACTACTACTGCTATAGCAGAGTAAACATCATCAACAGCCAGAAGACGTCCACAGTCTCATTGAATAAAGGCCTCTCCCTTATTTAGGGACTCTATAAATAATGAACGACACCACAACTTGTCACTGCATCCATCGGTTTTCCGCAACTAGTGACGTCGGCCCACTTACCATCAGGCGGGTCGTACGCTTATTTGCTACAGACGTAGTATAAAAAATCCTAATGGGAGACCTGGCAACGCTGGATCTTTCACTTCGTGGTCGTCACTCGAAAACTATTCTAACTGTTATCCGTTCAATCAGAATAACAACGATGTTTAAAAAATAAAAATATAAAACCGCCTTCCAAATAGCCGCCGAAAAGTAAAAGCCCGCGCTTTTTAGTAAAATCGTCTTGTAATTTATCTTCAATAGGTGCTTAACGCCTTTGGCATGAATAAACTAAAAACATTACGTGTGCCAATAACATTTTAGGCTTACCCAGGGATCCGATCTTTTCGATCGATTCTTATTTGGTGATACTTGGACCACCTCTGTCAGGCACCTTGCATTCGAATAAAAAAATATCTGAACATCAAAGGCCAAATATAGAATTGAATTCACCTATTTTTGAGCACTTCTTACTCGAGTCTCAAATGTATCCGATGTCCACTCCTCGTTTTCGTAAAAACCAGAAATGTTCCACAGCTGTCTCTGCGATATCTTTTCAGAATATACGTGATATTTTTCTAGCACTTAAAATAAAATGTGTTTAGAAATTTTTAACGTATGTTTAAAAGTAATATATTATTATAGTAATACTATTAAAAAAACAACTTCGAGTGTACATAACACGATAAATTAGTGAATAGATTTTGATAAAATTTAAGAGTCCGAAATTGGTTTACAGACGAAGAAAATATCGATGGCTATAATGACTGACTTATCATAAAACCAGTATTGGTAATTTTAGTCATTTTGTAAATAAGGAATAAATACAAACTTTACATTTTTTTTTCAAATAGTACTACGAAAATGTAAATGAAAATGAAAATTTATTTTACAATAATGAAACCTAAGTTAGTCATAAGGCTCATGACATAAATGAATATGTATGTTCGGAAATTTGAGTATTACTTGACCGAGACAAGAATTTTACTTTTTCGCGACATGTAATTTATTTGCGGCCAGTTTTAAAAACAGAATAAACCTTTTTATACACAGCTTGTGTTGCTTTATTTATACAGCCAATGCCGAGCAGTGGCCGTGTTCTAGCAAATACGAAAATGAAACAACAAATCTGTTCTCAAAACCTTGTAGCATTGTCATTGTCACTCCTCATTCAACCTAACAGGCTTTGAAGAACAACACTAAACTTGATAATTGTCACAAACAAACTTTCCTATGAGTGGCAAAACAAAACAGCTTTGTCAACTGCTAACCTTACGTCAGAATTTAACGCCGCGTCATCCAACCTCGCCTGTCTCCAGTTTTACAAACGAGCTAAGTTTTCATTACCACTGAGATATGAATGGCAAAGTTTGATATTTCTATGAACTTCCTGCCGCTAATTAAAATTAACGGGATCCCGAATCGTATTTACGCTGACGTGACCACAATGATAAGTAAGTAAGTAAGTAAGTAAGTAAGTAAATGCTTTATTGTACAAATATAGAGAAGTAGAGACAAATCACAAAAAAAAGACCTTAAATATATGCACAAAGGCGAACTTATCCCTATAAGGGATCTCTACCAGTTAACCTTTGAGTAAATGAGAGGAGCATAAGTGGTAACTTGAGGTGGTTAAAGTAATAACATCAAAGGTTTTATTTTAATTGACTGAATTGGGCGTTACTTTGCTTTGGTCTAGGGGCTAGGTAATGCTTGCCCAGCGTACGGGCCCTCCCCTTCTTGGCGCAGAAGCCGGGGCCACCGGGAGGCGTTTGTGGTGAAACCCTAGTGGCATCCCACTGCGTCCCCATCACACTGGATTGAGGCAACTCTGGAGAGTTTTTAGTTTGGGTATACCCCGTCGGGGGAGTCCTACATAACCGTACGCATCCCCGTGCTAGGGCATCTATAAAGATTTTCTCTCTGTTAAGAAAAAAAGGATTAGCTAGAGCTAGGAGCCCGTGGCATTTTGCCAGTCCAGTCACTCTATAGTTACCCCACTGCTCCCAAGCCTTGAAGACAGCCATATTGTTGATTAGAGAATAGGCAGGGAATTTCGCTCAGCTCTTCAGATAATAAAGGATAAACAGTGGGAATCGAGTTCTATACATGCCACGCCACTGGTATGTATGTACCAAAAGCATAGAGATATTTATTGATAGAGTAAGATTTTTCTGTTGGCATTTGTTAGCCTCTTTTTAAATGATTTTATATTTCCACGCGGGAATAACATTTGCCGATAGTTTGCAAGCTTCTCTATCAGTAGTGTTTGACACATCGATGGTCGTACATCACCGTCGACTACCATTCATCAATCGGGTTGCACAAACTTTTCAAACAAAATATTTACGATTTCCTGTCGAAGTTCTGCAACTTTACCGACTTTTTAGGATTCCGCGGTCTTATTTAGTAGTGTGTGTCTTAGTAGAGTGGTGGTTTGGAATGTTGTGGCTCTTCAGAACCTTCAAGACGTAGGTACACGCGGAGCTAAGCAATCACTAAATAGGAAAAGGCAATCAAATTTTCTTAGTCACTGTGACTTAAAAGTAGTCCGGGACACTATTGGCTTAGGTGGTTGGGTTAGATCGACCGCCTTTAAACATGTTATTCAGAATTTTTAAATGTAATCTGTCGAAGGGGTGACCAAATATTTAGTAAAAAATTACATTGAAAAAACTTTACTAGAGTGTTCTGACCAAGTCACCTTCTAAAATATTCCAGAAGAATTCTTATACTCGTACACCTTTTATTTTCCTCGTATAGCCTTCCATGGGTTTGTACGTATAGGTATAAATGAAAAGAGTACTATATAATAATACAAAAAGCTGACTTGGGGGCTGATTTTGAAATCAAATCTGTGACAATGCCTCTCGAATGTGGTAAGAATCTAAAAGGGACGCATTGAGAAGAAAACAAATTCCAACCACTTGCAGTATTATACGAAAAAAGATTTGTGTCGGCATTCTTGTTATAAGTTATCGCCAAAGGGTAATGATATGGCTTCCACAGTCATGTATGGCGAGGCTATGTAGGTCAAGTCACAGCAAACCCCACGCAAGTAGGGTTACCATACTACTTTACTACAAACTACCAAATTCCTACGAATATTTATACTAAAGTGTAAAATTTGTTGATTGCTTACAGTTCATCGTTCACGCTAAAACAGCCTAATCAATTTGGATGAAAATATTTAGGTGTGTAGATAGTTAGATCTCTTATGTAATACATAAGCTACTTTCTATATATAAATAATATAGTTTCCGCGGGAAAGCGATGAAAGAACTGTTTGTGGCGATGAAAGAACAGAATTCCGGAAATTTCCGGCGAAATCCGACAGGATGGTTACCCTGCGCTAGGGTCAACGACTTGTGACAAGCACGCACTATGAATAAGCTAGTACACATACACCTTTGTAAGCTTTCATGAAGTCAAAGCAAGTACGCTTAGCGTAAAACGACTGTGCCTTACTAGACTATAGTCTAGGGGAGGGAGAGGGGTTACACTTACTCGTAATGACATTCATTTTCATTGACAGCGGCCTCTGGAATGAGGACTATCGTTTCATTGTTCACCAGTTGGCGCCACTGTTGACCAAGGTGCAGAAGTATTGTCAAAGGCGACTTTATAAGATCGGCGCCGAAACAAAGTTTTAAATCTTGGATCTCGTTAAGTTTTTTAATTAAAAATAATATCATCATATCGAGTAGCTATGCCGCAATGCTGTGCAGTTCCATTTTGTTCGAAAAAAACACTTTCAAAGCATTCATAATCATCGCCAAATAATCCATATTTGCGATATTTTCACGAAGGAGGTCTCTTTTCAACAGGCAAATGAAAGAAATTATAATTTATGTCACGAAGCCCGCCGAAACCAGTGAAAAGTGAATGTTATTGGATCTCATGCGACACTAGCGCCTCTAGTGGCAAAATAGGTCCCGCTAGCTGATTCCAGAGTTTAAACGTGCGTGGTAAGAAGTTCCGCGTGAAACGAACGCTGGACAATGACAATTAACATCTTAATTCTTATTATTCCTGCTTGTCACACGATTTGCAATGGATGTATTTAATGAGGTTAATTGAGGTTATCTTTAAGTATTTAATGTGTTCACGCGAACTCAATGGTAGCTCAATTTAGGACCATTTCTCGCTAAGTTCATATGAAATACAAATAACACCAAGTAATTTCTCTTTGTGGTTGTTTATGTCTGTAATTAATACAATAATTAAGTTTACGAACGCTCGCTTTGTATAAGGCTTCTACGTTCCTATGTTAAGGCTTCGTTATTTTAATTGACGAAAATTAATTTAGTTTCGTGTAATAAAACCCTTTACATGATATGTCTGCGGCGGCGTATTAAACTTCGCAGCCATACTTAAAAATAATAACGTTAGTTAGAATACATAGTAATTTATTGAATTAAGAATTACTTCCAGCACCCAGTAGTGTGACGTTGGCTGGAGAGAATGAAGTGTTACTTTGGGGAGGTCCAAATCCATGAACTTAATACGTTAACTTCCCATAGAAAATGATCTGACGGTGTTATATATTATGTCCAAGTGTGCCTCCAGTTTGGGGACATGGAGTTATCAACGTAAATTTACGTGACCCCAGATCAAAGGCACGGACTGGTCGGTGTTATAATAAAATTGTAACAGTATTTTAATAAAGTAAAATAATAGAGTAAGTAATAGAAAGAATAGACAAAGTTAAATTAAAAAATAAATATAACCTAAATTTTAAATTACCTATCAACTACCTTACATTACCTACCTAACTAAACAACCCGCCCCGTATCATTCCGGGCGCAAAGGTGCGTTGCTGCGTTAAACGGCGATGGACAATCTCTGCACCAGGAATGATCCCGAAATAAAGAAAGAAGACATTTATTCCTTTTTTCCAGACACACAAATACAAGAGCATACACACAATTTTATAAAAAGGAAACAAAAAACACAGGCATGAAAAACGGATCATCTGTGTTGAGTGTGTCTTCATAAAAGTGAAACGGTCGCTGGGTCAGCATTACGCTGAGGTGTTAGATACCTGCAGTAATTTTTAGCCAGAACCGGCCGTAATAGAATTTCATACATACATACATACCGTCACGCCTCTTTCCCACAGGGCTAGGTAGAGACTACTTTGTTCAACTTGCTACGATTCCGACATACCTATGCGAATAACTCCACAAAGTGAACGCGATGTTATTTTTTCCGGTTCGCAGCTTAATGAAAGGAAGTGATAAAATTTGAGGGCCAAAGTTAACTGTAGATTGCATTTCGCATGCCTTAAACGGAACTCTAAAAAGCTCATCAAATTCTCATGCATTTATAAGTCCTGAGTTACCGGGAGCAATATAATTTTATTGCAGTAAGTATGCCACTGCCAGTCTCAGCCAGTCAAATTAGAGTCGCAAATTGAAATGAGTCGACAGCGCCGTATCGCACGACTGTGAACTTATATATCACGTTTGAGTAGGTAAGATTAAGGTATTATATTAGCATAGTCGCTGGTGAAGTTATTATAGGGTACATTTTTGTTAGGCATAATTTAAGCATTATTTCTGTCTGTTTGAAAAACGCTCGGGTTCAGGGTTTGATTTAATCTCAGCACACGATTTTGATTGTCGAGGAATTAAAAGATCGACTAGTACGTGAAATAAAGAATTCAGGCGGCTCACACTAAAGCTGTAATGACACAGTAAGGGCAAAATATGTACATTAATTGATAAACATTGATAGAGTATAATTTCAATAGTTTTTAGATTTGTTTTCCAGTACCTATTTGTGAATTTCGATTGTGTTTTCCCAGGTAGATTTAGCTTATCAAAATGCTAATGAAAAAAATCTTAACTTGTCATAATTCTAGTCCACACGAATGAAGTCGTGGGCCGAATATACCGGTACCTACTGTAGCTTGCACAATTTGTACAAGCACCTGACACACGTTGCAAACTTCATGGAAACATGTCATGACATGATATTGTTAGGTACTTGCACAAATAAATGAGCAAGCTACGGGCAACCGTGACTAACTAATCGATCTACGCACAAGTCAAACCGCGGAACGGATTTAAATTTGGCACGCAGTTAGTATGACGTAGGCATTTATTACGACGTAGGCATTCGCTAAGAAAAGATTTGGCGACTGAGCCAAATTAAGATGGTTTAAGGGCTACCCTACAAATTTCAATTTTGCACTGACGAAGAAGGGCAACAGCTAGTAGGTAATCTATATTATTTATGTGACTATGTACGATCATGATAGTGGTAATAAATAAAGTCGTATGGTCAAGTTAATGGTGACATGGTTGGCTTAGTTGGTAGTGACACTGCCTGCGAAGCAAGCGTCCCGGGTTCGAGCCCTGGTAAGGGCATTATATTTGTGTGATGAGCACGATTATTTGGTTCTGAGTTATGGGTGTTTCTTATCTATTTAAGTATGTATTTCTATTTATAAGTATGTGTATTGTTGTCTAGTACCCATACAAGCCTTAGCACTTACTTTGGGACTAGTTCAATTTGTGGGAATTGTTCCCTAATATTTATTTATGGTTAGTTCCAGTCCAAACTCAACATCATCGTTTAGTCATGAAACGTAATAACTTGGATTTTCTGATTTGTTAGAAAAACATGGTGACACAATTAATTAAATCTCCTGCAGACAAAACTTCTGGATTCCAAAAGGCAACATTTCTCAAGACGAATGTATAACAATTCTGTAACTTTGAGACTAACTTTACAAGTAACAACACAACATGATACCTCGTCTTCGGTTTTGTTACGTATTTTAATCAAAACTTTTTAAGCCGTAACAATTTTCGTTTAGTTTTCACGCGAGAACATTGCGAATCCCAGTTGTTTGAAGTTCAGTGTTAATAAATTGTTTGCCTATTTTCATGTTAGAATTTGAAAGTTTTAAAGGTTGTCGGAACGCGAGTGCGTTCACTTGATAACGCCCTTAGGGAGTTTTACATAAAATTTATATTTTTCTAGAATTATAGAATTTAACGCCAGAGCAACCTTTTTCTACAGATTTGAAATATAAAATACTTCATCATCAAATTTGCAAACGCGCTGAAGTATTTTTAAAGTTTATTTAACTAGCAGAACGGAGCAAAAAAGTTTTCTTTCTTTACTTACCTGTAATTTTTTCTATGAGTCCAAACGTGCGGCACTCCGCCGGTATCATTTCTTCTCTTTCACTCCAATAGTATGTAAGAAGAGTCGAGCTGCTCAAGGTCATTGGCACTTGTCAGTATATTAACACGATCTCTGTCCAGGTGTTCTCAATGATGGGGCATCCAGATGCATTCAGGAGTCCGTGCTTCCACAACGGATTCACAGCATCAAATGATCTCGCAATTCGGTGAGATGTTAGGTATCACGCGTCCATGTCTCTACATTAGGAGTACTTTAAGTGATTTATATTTATTGGAAAATCTAATTAAAAATACAATGAATTTCAAAAATAAATTGTGATTTGACGAATGTGGATGAAGCGAAAGAGGTACGGTCAAGTGCAAAAATAAGTATCGATACGAACTTTTCAAAAATATGTCCCACGATCTTATTACGCTGGTGTAAGAGCGTATGGTACTTATTTTTGAAACTTCGACTAGATACATATTATTACACTTGACTGTACCTAGGTGAAATTCTTTAGGAAGGGAGTTTTTATGCGTACTGCGAACAAAGCTAGTATATGAGATAGGTACAGAGATTTTTCCAATAAAGATTGATTTTGAATTACAGTCGTTGCGAAAGGTTTGGGTGGCTGCGAGTCTGTGACCATGTTGACATGGATTTTAGAGCTACGATTAAGTAATTAAAATGAATGAAACTTAGGGGATACAGAAGGCGAATGTTAAAACATCCTTACGAACATAATTTCACAGTGAAATTTCATTTCTTTTTTATTTTCACTTTTCACCTAAGATATAGACTTTCTAATTAGCGGTCTCATTTCACTTCAAGCGCTGGACAAAACACAATTTTACTTTTTAATATCATTCTCGTTTCTTTGCTTCTTTACACCGGAGATTTTTACCGTACTGGTGGGATATTTCTTTAAATACAATACAATACAATAACTCTTTATTGAACACCACATATAACAACCAAAACAGAAAAAATGTATACAGAATATTACAAGGTAACAATAGGCGGCCTTATCGCTACAGAGCGATCTCTACCAGGCAACCATAATGGACATAATAATATGGATAGATGGAATATTAATTGCTGATAAAAAATTAAATAATTCATACTTGGTTCATCATTAAGTGCACTCAAACAAGGATTTAAACAAAGGGTTAAGTCGCGGGTGGCATTGAGATCAAAATTTGTAGTGTCTATGTATGAAATATCGACCGTACCTCTATGGAATCTCGTAATCGAGATGGCCCTCAATGACACCGAGACTAGCCTCTGATGTCGTGGCTTTATGATAACACGGGATGTTTAAGCATTCTATTGTAGCACTAGTAAGAGTACTTTATACTAGTACCTTTAAGATACCTTACCTCACCTTTTAGATATGGGCCGGCGGGTGGTAGGGCCTTGTGTAAGGTCCGCCCAGATCGCTACCACCATCTTACTCGCTAATCCTACCGCTAAGTAGCAGTGCTTGCACTGCTGTGTTCCGGTGTGGAGAGTAAGACAGCCGGGGAAATTACGGGCACAAGAGGCATTTCATCTTAGTCCTCTAGGTTGGCAACGCATCTGCAATCCCTCCGGGGTTGCGGGTGTCTATGGGCAGTGGTGATCACTTACCATCAGGTGACCCACTTGCTCGTTTGCCTTCCTATTCATATAAAAAAAAAAAAAAAACTAGTAAGAGTACTTTATAGTAGTAATGATCATTATTCCATGGTCTCTAACTTTTTAAAAAGTTAAAAACAATTGACTGTTTAATCCAGCAATCCGATTTAGGGTCAGAAAATCGCGCCTGCAATCTAATTCGGCCGTCAACAAGGCCCTTCGTGCTCTGTTACTTAAAATAAAATGACGACATTTACGACAATGTTTGAGAAAAATGTATTTAAGCATGTACATTTTCTGTTTATCTATTTAGTATGTTTATTCGTTATCTAATACCCATAATAGTACAAGATTTGCTCAGTTTGGGACTAGATCAATTCGTGTAAATTGTCCCACGATATTTTTTATTATTAAAATGATTCTTGTTTTTTTTTGTGTGCATTTAAAAAAGTATGTGCCGTTATTTCAAGCGGACTGTTGAAATAAAAGCACAGCATTTAAGACCGGGCAAGACTAAATTATATTAACGTAAACAGGTTAAATGTTAGCTTTGCGCATGACCCATTTTTACAATAGGCTCTTTTTAACCCTTTGTTGTCGGAAAATGGTAGAGCTCGATATAAAATTCTACGGTTCATCAAGTTACAAAATGGGTGTGCAAATTTCCGCGTCGGTGGAAATCTTTATGCATTTCCCTTAAATTTCTCGGCGTCGCTTCATTTGGCTAACGAAATGATACAATTGGCCTTTGAACGTTTTCGTAGCTCGAATCGCTTTAGAATAAAATATATGCTTTTTACGCTTTGCCAATTAAGTATTTCAATCAAATGAAACACAAGAGATAATGAATGAATGGTCGGTATTTTACTTCGACTAAAACGAAGTTTATAAGACCTAGTGTTCACTTACTTGTAGAATACTTGACTCCTTGAATTTTCGCCTCAGCGACTAAATATCAAAAGTATTTGTTTAAACCTTATAGTTAAGTTCCATATTAGTTGCTAAAGTTGCCAATTAGCCATATTATTATAATCCCGTAGATTATGCCCCTGTAAGCTGTAAAATTAATTCTTGTTTTTTTTTAAAACCCCGAAACTTGACGATACTAACAAAATAATTTAACGACTACACTGTTTTTAGAGCACTCGAACGCACTCGCGCGTAAAATGGCTAAGTTTCCTCAAACTTTTACTAAAACAAAATACACACTCAATCACTCTAGTGCTCACACACGGTCATGGCTTGTCATATTTTTCCCAGTCATAAATTGTTTGCGATAATACCAGTAATACCCATTATGCTGCAGGTTTAATGTGTGTTAAACTTCTATAATATATTAAGTGCATAGATGTAGCTAATCGCTGCGATCAATTTAAAGTTTTGGTGCATTAATGGAGCATTACAAGTGGTTTAGAACATTCATGTGGATTCAAATTTAGTACGAAGTTCAGTAGTTCGAGCCGTTATCTGCAGTGTTGCCAACTCGCGGGTGTTCTCTTAGATTTAGGGGTAAATCATGACAATACTAAATGTAGCTCCGGAACTGGGCGGTGAATTTTGATAAAATTGGCATCGTACATAGTAAAAATGTATCTATTATAATAATATACTTATAAAAAAGGGTTCAGAAAAAATATTCTGGGATTAGATTATTCTGCTATTAGAAACGTTATCGGAATTTATTTTCAACAATAAAAAAAAACTTTTGTCATTTAATTCACGCTAATCTTTAAATCTTTAAATTCTTTTTATAATTAGGTATATTTAAGTTTTGTATATTTAGGTAACTTTTAGATTTTAATTATGTTGTATTTACTTTTTTTTACTAAACTTTGAATTGTAAATCAAATGACACTTACCTTTTGGAAGACAATACAAATCTTAAAAACAGTTGAAAATATTGTCATAGCATTTTCTTCAAGCAACATGTAAGCTATGTTTATATAAATGGGACAGCGAGAAAAAGATAATTGTCATTCATAGTGATGTCCACAAGATTGAACAATCCTGAAATTGTTATCCTTACCTTATGTCAGTTACAAATACAACAAAAAAAATGCCCGATACTTAAAGCAGTGCTCAATTTCATACGTTTTTGGTGTGTAAAACACTGATACTGCTAGTAATTTGTGTTAAACATTAACTACAAACAGGAATTGTACGGTTTTTATAAAGTTATTGATTGAATGTTTGTGAGTAGTGGGGTCGGGTCACGGAAGTCTTGTGACCCAGTTGTCACTGACGTGGCAATTTTAGGAAATTTCACTCACAAATACGCTGGCTCATGCCCTGTCATTCATTTTACGGTTATTTGAAAAAAGTTTTGATTTGTTTGACGGTTTGGCGTATCAAACGGCAATTGTGGTGTAAGGAAATTGGACATTGGCTTTTGAAATTGACAGTGCTTGATGATAATGGATATCGTTATTAAATTAGCTTTTTGGATGACTTCATTCCTGCGTCCAATTTGGAATTTTGTTTTTTTTTTCTATGAAATCGAAGTTTGGGAATTAATAAATGGATAGATCCTTACTAGTCCGCGAAAGCCAAATTATGCTCACGTTAGATATTTTTGGTAATACGGTTAAACCAGCCGTCTTTCGCTTTAGAAAACGAAATAATTATCGCAACCTAGAGGAGAATGTCGGAGCGTCAACAACCACTGAGAACGCCTCGGAGAGAGGTGAAACGCGTGGGATTGTGTTTTGTTTGCGTTGGGTATTTCATTTTAAGCTGAGGGAGTGTGGGTCCACTGCATGAATAAAAAGTAATGAACGCGTGCGCCGTTTTGCTTCGCTATTTCGTGGAGTAGTGAAGTAAGGTTATCCATTTTGTTTAACATTACACTGCAGAGTATTTGGAAGTTTAAAGATATATTTTTATACAGACATACTTTTATGATTTGTTCTATATGCATGCGTCTGGGTTTACATTTAACTGATTCAATGGAAACAGGTTTGATGGTTATTAGTCGTTAACTTTTACTATTGTATGTCTATATATTTATTTATTTATTTATTTATTTATAGGAACACAAACAGTCATACATAGCTCATAAACAAATCACAAAGAGTTTACATCATTGACAAAACAGTGTTCACATTTAACATAGCACATTTGAGTAATTCAGCCTCCTAGCTGAATGTGACGGACGCGTAAGGACGCGAAACAGATATAAAAAATACTTAATTTAAATAAAACATAATATAAGCAAAATTTTTTAAAAAGGAAAATAAAAATGAAATAAAGGGAAATAAAAAAAACTTAAAATAATCTATACAAACTTTCTCTAAATGTATGGATGGAAACGTTAAACAATTCTATTATAATTATTATATGTGCATGTGTTTACGTTTGATTAGGCGTTGTTAAAATGCTTCTCTTGAATATAGACGAAATTTTATAAAAGCATAATTTAAGTTCGAGAATCAAACAGGAAAAGGGAAGGTCATAAAAACTCTCCTTAAATTAAATATGACAGTTTTTTTGTTGTTCTTGTTGATTACGAATGTAATGGAAAGATGACCGTTTTCTTTTTCCTGAAGTAGCTCTGATTTTCGAGTTCTTAATTAGGAAGGATGATGGGGCGGAAGGAAATGGTATGTTTTCCTTTTTTAGGGTTCCTTAGCCAAAATGGCAATCGTTTTCTAACTATGGCTAACTTAATTCAATTCAATTCAAGTTTGATACTAATTACTCCATCGATAGTATGGTTTAGTTCTCGTGGCTCCACTGTTATACAAAAGTCGAATTACACTAAACCATAAATGATTAGTTTAATTTTAAGTTCAATAATATTGTACGCCCGGAATGGGCAAACTGTTGATTCTTTTCAATGTATAACATGAGATCTTGTTTTTTTTTTTTTTTATGTTAGAGAGGCCAGACAAACGAACTAGTGGGTCACCTGATGGTAAATGATCACCACTGTCCATGTACACAGTTTTAGACAATAAAATATATCTATCTATCTATCTAAGGTCGACGGAGCCCCGTTTTCGCGGGTTTCCTATTTCTATTGCGTTTACCCTTCGGGAATTTGAGGATACCTAACAAACCTAACCTTATATTATTATCTCTAGTGAGGATTATTATAACAGTGGGACCACAAGAACTAACCTGATTGTATCGATGATTCCGATAATGTCGAGGTTGAAGAAAACACTATTTGTTTTGAATGAGCCGTTGTTCAGTAGCTTTGGCGTGCGATCAAGACAAACTTAACATTCCCTTGTCTTTATCTGTCACTTTGATAGTTACCTTTGCCAGAGACTAATAAAACGGCTCAAGTTTCACCGAGTTTCAGGATTAAATTGGACTTTCGGTTTAGTTTAGTCTTCAGCAGAAAACCTGCCAAATTGGATTGAAGACGGAACTGGGTTTGTGAGCTTCCGTGTAGCGTTCGGGAGAAATCGGCATCGCGGAGTGGCCCATTTCACATAAAGGCCCCAGTACACAATGGCGTATGCTGGCCCATTTCAGGCGATCGCCATTGCCATTGCGTATAGTTACCACCACTATATACTATTACCCCCTGGGCACACTGGCGATCGACTGAAATGGGCTAGCATACACCATTGTGTACTGGGGCCTTAAAATATAATAGATAACTAAATATACACTTTTTTAAACTCAACTATCTATTTCTATAGGATCGCTTGAAATCGTTCCGGAATATTTTTGCAAGTATTTTAACTATTCATTCCTAGGAATCCATAGTTAAAATCTGTCAGTTTACTCCTTCCCATCCTATATGTATATAGGATACATCTTATGAGGCAAACTTAGCTACACTCAGCGGTGCAAAGTTCGACTCGGTCTCTATACAAAATTAGAGAAGAGGGTTACATTTTTTGGCGCTGAGTATCATTATGTAGAATTTGTTAATTCGATCTGACAACCTAACCTAACCCATTGGTATTACAATAACCATATACTATCATGCGTATAGAATATATGATGCTCTTACCACAACTTCGTTCGCACTTAATGTACTATAACATAATCCGTCAGTAGGATTCTTTGCCGGTCCGCCATTGGTTCGACGCCGATCGATATAAGCCTACGCGCGCAGCGAGACATTACCTAATTTTTATGTGGGGGACCTCAATCTTAGTTTTAAGAGTTCACTGACCTTCTGTGTCAAAAGAGCTTTTATGTATGTGTGCGACATGAGGAAGTAAGCTGACTGGACAGTGAAATGTACTCCGTAACTCACAGGTCTGTAATACGGCTACGATAATCGATTTCGTCACTAATCAAGATGGAAGAAAACACTTTCAGTTGTTTTATGTTATGCAAAATGATTATACAGTTAGTTAAAACTTCGTTAGCCCCCCCCCCCGTAGATGATGTAATAGATAACAAAATTAGGAATGAATTAGTTAACTGTTGTTGCCCAGGGTGCACCATCCCAAACGCCTTTCGCCGTTAGCGGAGCTTTACTTGGCTTTAAAGTGTAGGGACGTGTATCGATTGATAACCATGCTAATTATGTGACCAATGTAATGAACGCACCCGAATAACACTTTTCTCTTATGGCAACAATAACTAACTGCCTTTTCTATCTGTCAAAATTAGTGTTTTGCGCCGCTTAAAGTTCTTCTTCTTATTTGTGGCGTATCAAGTCGTTATAGCGCCGACAACTTCGCCAATGACAAAGTAACAAAAATATAATTAAAAAAATCTCGTCACAAAATGTCGGCAACGTTGTACGGTAATGGTTAAAAACCCCCTCCCCCCCTGGCTGCCGGACTGCCAGGAAATTATTAGCCGATGCCCAGGGTGCACCGGACCAAGCACTGCTCTTCCCCCCGGACGGATCCAAAAACGAACCGCAGCCCTTGACCACACGTGGAGGTAACCCGACTCGCACCGCGCTTAAGGTTTTCTGATGTCTGCTGTAAAGTACCGATCATTGCATTAATACATCTGACCTGGCTACGGTCCCGACACAAACTCGATTTACCAAAGTCTTCAGTAAGAGCCTATTAAACGTTATAATATCCGGGACTGGGAAGTAATCAAAAGTTTAATTGACTTTTTGGTGAATTAGAAACGATACTGTTCCGTATGTAAACACATCTAAGGGAACTCTGACACATTACACCAATTAAGTTATGATATTTATAATTGGCGTTGTGTTATACTGGAAAGTAATTTGAATGTTTGATTGAAGGTTGATTTCGCTGTGTATTAATTTTCTGTACGCTTGCGTCGGGAAATTAATATTGACGTTTTGGGGTGAAAAGTAACCTGGTGAGAAAGGAAACACACAAATCACGTCTTTATCCCTTACGGGGTAGACAGAGCCTAAGGTAACAGGTATAGGCCACATTTAGTAAGATTGTGGGCGTATAGGTGGAAAATCGAATCAAAATGGTGATGGGTTGCTAGCCACATCGCCTATAACATGATTCCTATTATAATCGCCCATTCCCTCGATGAGCTTTTACCATCTGCGCGGGTAGAGAAGCAACTGGTACATTCTATGTTTTTTCTTTGCTCCCAGACCAGCATGGAAAAGAAAGAAAAGTGAAAAGTGAGAAAGGAAAGTGTTGCCCAATTTAGTCGACATTAAAAAAGCTGACTGGCTTAAATCTAACTTTTTTTTTTCTTATTTAAGGGTTGTTACTTAAACGAGAGGTATCTATTTCGGGAACAAAAAAGAGGGTCACTTTCATACAAACTTTCTAAGGGAAGTGACCTGGTTTTTTTGCTCCCGAGTTTAGTTAAAAAACAAACCGTAATAAGTGAATAAAAAATAAATGCTTTACTCTTTTTTGGAAAAGACTCTTCAAACTGCTGGATCCATTTTTACCAAACATAACGAAAATCTTGGAAACTAGATTTGGAAAAAAAAACGTACCAACACCGGCCCTTCCGTTTGAAAGCTACGATTCCACAGACATTGACGACGAACGTATAACACCCTCTTTTCGCGTCCAAGATAATCCAACTTCGTAATTCTCTGTCAATAAACACATCCCTAAACCAAACCTTGATAAACGACAAAATAACTTCCTCAAACCAAAACTTCCCCGATACTGCCATGTCCCCAATACAAAAAAACTCTGCTATAGGTCCGATTTGCATAAAGAAAATTGTTAGAAATTCGAAGCTTGAATCTTGCCGTCCCACTCACACTGACCGTGTTTAAGGAGAGAGTGAGACATAGTGATACGAATTTCGAATTTGTGAGTGGATCCAAGCTTTGCCGACACTTTGGCACAAGTTCGCAGACAATCGTTACTTTGAACCTTCTTTGAAGTAACAACATTTGTGTTTTGAACTTTCTATGCATTTTGAGAATGTGTTAAGGGAACATACCCAAACTACGTGACCGATTTAGGGGGGGGAGGGGGGTCTTCAAAGTACCACTCATGGTCACCGGGGGGAGGGGGGGGGGGTTTGGTTTCTTGTCACGTAGTCAATAATTTTTTTTTAAGAACGTAATGAACCGTATGCAATTATAGGTACCTACGCATTCTCAAAGTACGCACTTTTAGGGGCCGTATAAGAAAATACAAACAAAAGCCATTATTTTGTAACTTTACGCAAAAAATATTGATAAAATATACTACGTGAAAACTAGGGGGGGGGGGAGGGGGTCTGGGCATATACTACGCTTGGTCACCGAGGGGGGGGAGGGGGTCAAAAAACACGAAAAAAAGGGTCACGTAGTTTGGGTATGTTCCCTAATAAATGTTCTGTTTTTTTTCTGGCTAGTAACACTCTAAATAAGCTTTGCTAGGAACTAATCAACAAGTTAGGTGCATGATGATGTTCTAATTTCAAATTATCCTAAGTATTTTTAATTTTGACACTTTTGTTTCTTTATTTATGTACAGTGATTTCGTTACCCTATGTTATTCGTGTTTTTAATAAATTTTCTAGGCATTTTCAGATTTAAGTGACCATTTTTCTCTTGTGTTTTAATTACACGTATCTCATATGACATTTTAGATAATCGTTAATGAATTAATTAACAAGGTAACACGAGATGTTTGTGTATCAATAAACGGAAGCATGAAACCTGAGTTTTTCGTCCTTTGTTATAAATTTAATGAACCGTGAAATTGATAACAGGTGTTTGGCTCATGATGCAAAAAATATATCAGAAAACTTTTGTTAGATCGTTTAAGCACAAGACAGCTCAGTCTATTACATTTTATCTTTCATTTAATTTACAGCTAGCTTTTATCAGTGGCGTAACTATAACTTCTGGGGCCCGCGGCAAATTCGTCAGATGGGGCTCCTACCTTAATATAAAGAAGTGCATCAGCGTCCCTTCTGTGCTCTAAACCAAGCCAGTTCTCGGCCCCCAAGAGCTAGGGGCCCCTGGCATTTTGCCACCCCGGCCACCCTATAGTTACGCCACTGCTATTTATATTTCAATTTTCGTAGTCATGGCATAAGCTTGGCTTAGTTAAGGACTAGGTCAATTGGTGTTAAGTTGACTTATGATGGTGTTTTTATTTTATTTAAGTCATATTATTAGGAATCGGCATCGCAGAATCTTCATCAAATGAATTAAGAGGACGCCGAGCAAATGACCCGCGCCCGCGGGACTCGCTACGTTACATAAAATCAACTTTGAATAAAACCGGTGGCGTAAAAACGTCATCTAAAGAAAGCTTTCTTATCTATTTCACGAGCGATAATGCAAATGAAAAAGGGGGGCAACTTAATCTAAAATAGCGGAGCTCAAGTACCTAATTGAATAATTTTGTTAGGAGAATGGAATTACCGAAGGTCGGGTAACCCTTTTACGGCATTAAGTAATTCGAGACGAACCCGCAGGCCCTATGAGTGAACTAACGAAATTTCATGAAAACTCCCGAGCGGCGCAATTTTTTTGCTGTTCATAATCAGGGAAGTTAATAGAGTGGTGGCAAAGTGGCCATCGCCGAGATTTAATTTAAATGAACCCCCGTTTTATGTTCAACTGCCCTAATTGTGGGGTAATTTGGACCATTCAAATGTTTTTGCTTGATTGGGAGTTGTTACACGCAAATGTTAGTGCCTTCGTAAATTTATTAAGGCTGAGTCCGGGGGTCGATTTTAAACGTGTTACTACGAACATTTGGAATTATTTAGATTCTCTTTTCTGGTTAAATTATGACTCCTTCCTTTGGGTAATTCCCGTTTCCACCTATACGCCCGCAATCAAGCTGAATGTGGCTTTTATTTAGGTCTCGTTACCTTAGGCCCTGATTGCCCCGTAAGGGACAGACACACCCACAGATACTGACGTCAAACTTATAACAACCCTATTCTTGCGTCGGTGGTTAAAAAGATTGACCTAAATATGACTTGCCAGCTTGCAAAAACCACGAAAGCGTACCCTTGGCCATTTATAGTTACCTTAGGCTCTGTCTACCCCGTAAGGGATAAAGACGTGATTTGTGTATGTATGTATGTATGTATTAACAAGAAACGGTGCATTGTCGGCCTTTTAATATAAAACTCACATTTTCCTTTAAAAGTAAGGTTAAACAAAATGTTCGTTATCGCGTATACAGGGTGATAACAAAAGGTGCACAAAAGACCTCGTTCTGCGACAATAATGTTAATTTACAGGGTGTTTCTTTGTGAGGAATAGCTGGAATTGAATTTGAATTGAAAGTAATTACTGGCTGAATTGAAAGAAAATTCAATTGTTTTTTGATGCAATGTTCTTATGGTTGATGTTTTGATAACTTGGCCTATGTTTTTTCTACAGTGTGTAAATTTCATGCGGGCATGTAGTTTATCCGGATGTACTTAACGACCATACAACTCATGGTAGGAACTTTTATAATTAAAGCGTATTTTTTTAAGTTTGTCTTATGCAACACGTACAATTTTACTTGACATAATAGTGTTATGACGTTTACGTAGGTAGTTAATTTAATAGACGCATTGAGTGGTACATTGCTTGCTAAATTAATTAGTAAGAAAATAAATCAAGTTACAATACAATACAATACAAGAAAAGGTGTTACAATAAATTTAGGATCATCCATGTTTTGCCTGATAGGGCGTACAAATATATAGTTAGTACTTAGCAACGATTTAACTTAAATTAGGTACCTAAATTTAAACAATATAAAACATATTGTCATCTTATTATCATTTAGAAACGCATTAATTGAATAATACATTTGTCGAGTAGAAATAATTATCACATATTTATGAATCGCCTTAAATTTAAACATTTTATGTGATTTGCAATGTGCTGCAAATCACAAGATGCTTTTTTCATCAGTGCTGTCTTGCTATTTCGTATCAACAGATTATGCTGGTGTTGAGAACGCTTTGGGAATGTGGGATCTTGCGATGGTTTTTCAAATAGTCCTGGGTTGGACTTTACAAAAGTGCCAACATCTAAAATTGCTTCTAAAATTCTAAAGTTGCTGCTGCGCATGTTTTTACGTTAACTAGTCTGTATATTATCAGTTGTTAAAAGGTATGCCTGTATGAAATTTACACACTGTATACACAAAAGAGATTAGATCATCCATAGACACTACAAACTTAGTCCTTTTGAAATGTATTTTATTTGTTTAAATCCTATTTAATAGACGACAGACGTGATAATTATATTCCAAAGCGACTAATACAAAGATCCCACTTTAATCTTTTTCGTTTCTCAAACACTTTCACCCTTTGCCACCAAAAGCTTTTACAAAACTCCGAATGACACATCAAAGTAAACAAACCCATTGATCACGGATTCCTTTAAGACAGGACCTCATTGTCAGAAGGGATTTTGTGCAAAGACTTAACTGGTCTCACCGTGGGCGAGTAAGCTATCGACTATTTGGTCGCTCAAGAAACGAACAAAATATATACATAGATCCCGTGGGTAAAAGAGACAGATATATTTATAGTTCATTGCTGGCTCTTCACACCGCCGGTGCGGACTTATTCCCTAATAGTTTTTTCACACCACCTGTTACAATGGCTAATTATATATCATGTAAACCTTACTCAAAATAAGTCATTATAGCCCTTGGCTTTCGCCGGGTAGTAATATTGCACTGAAATTCATTATAACCCGTAGGTTATTAATATGATTCTCATTTTTCATAGTTCTTATTCTTATACTCTTAAAGTCCAATTTCTTAAAAATCGCACGGCTCCGAAAATCGAGATGGCCACGCCACGGCAAGCGGCGTTCGATTTTCGAACGAATGAAACAAATTTCGAATAAAACAACAGCTGCCAGTGTTTGCCTTACACGCATAGAACTGCTAAGATTCCAAATAAAACGGGCGGGTAGTAGGGCCTTGTGCAAGGTCCGTCCGGATCGCTACCACCATCTTACTCGCTAATCCTGCCGCTAAGTAGCAGTACTTGCACTGCTGTGTTCCGGTCTGGAGAGCAAGACAGCCGGGGAAATTACGGGCACAAGAGGCATTTCATCTTAGTCCTCTAGGTTGGCATCGCATCTGCAATCCCTCCGGGGTTGCGGGTGTCTATGGGCAGTGGTGATCACTTACCATCAGGTGACCCACTTGCTCGTTTGCCTTCCTATTCATATAAAAAAAAAAAATATTGCTGTAGGTATCAATACACAACTGGACTAATTTCTCAAACTTAAATTTTTACTTTTAATTTTGTTTTACTGCTGTTTTAATTAAATTATTTTTCTAGTTACCTTGGTTTTTATTGTCTCGCAAAAGGTGAGAAAAGTAGAGTATACTCCTCGGATATAAAACTGTATATGTCCTGGGCGCGCTTAAATGCTTCGCTCCACTCAGGGCTCATCTTAATTCCCTTGCTACGCTCAGGAATTAACTCATAACACCCTCGCTACGCTCGGGAGTTAAATCTAGAGTCCTTTGCTGCGCTCAGGATTCAATATCGCGCCCGTGACATAATACAGTGCTTTATCCCCTCGGTGTACAATCTACTATTCCTATTAGTAAGAGCCAGCGACACCTCGCTATACTCGCTTCTTGCTCATCGTTGGGGGTGGGCCCAGTGCCTTATACTCAATCTATTTACCAGAGGCAACGAACAATGAGCCCAGTTCTAGACTGCTTTGTACTATCTTTGCTTTTTAATCACACAGTGGATTACCTTTGCCAGCGCAGGGAGCGGTTTGAATTTGTCAACGATAATGAAGAGATTCTTGGGCCATTATTTACAATAAGTAAAAAAACTTCCATGCTGGCTAGAGCACAGTAATACATAGAGTGTAGCAGTTGCATTTCTTCCCGCGCAGATGGTAAAAGTCCATCTAGGAAATGGGCGAAATTCTCAGGAATCATGTAAGCGATGCGGCTGGGGCCCATCACTTTTTTGATTCCATTTTCCACCTGTACGCCCACAGTCATTGTTACCTTAGGCTCTGTTTATCCCTCGTCGCGGTGACACCGAGAAATGATATGAGAAAGATTATTTCCTTACACACACACACAAATCACGTCTTTATCCCTTACGAGATAGACAGAGCCTAAGGGAGCAAGACCTAAAGGCCACGATTAGCATGTTTGTGGGCGTGTAGGTTTCCTTTCACGAGTCACAATAATTAGTTATTAAAATACGTTTACTTCATTGATGCTGCATCAAATGATGGGATAACCAAAGAGAAAAATGATAATTTAGAATAGGTACACAACTCTTTGTTTTTAATCGTAGTTCCGTAGTAATTAATAATAAATAATAATAAATATCTTGGGACAAATTACACCAATTGACCCAGCCCCAAACTAAGCAAGGCTTGTACTATGGGTACCAGGGCAACGGATAAACATACTTATATAATGTAGATAAATACATACTTAAATACATACGACATCCATGACTCGGGCACAAACATTCGTATTCATCATACAACTGTCTGTCCCTACCGGGATTTGAACCCAGGACCTCTAGCTTCATAGTCAGGGTCACTAACCACTAGGCTATCCGGTCGTCAGACTTGTAAGGTAACCATACTAAGTCCGAGAAAATGGGATAATATACAACTTAAATCAAACATGAATTTTATTGTCTTAGAAGCATAAGACTTAGACGGATTCAGACTGGGCTATGTGGCTAAATATATTAATTTCTGTTACCAATTTGTAGTGCCTGTATGCACTTTGTTGTGTAAGTCCTCTTTATACATGTTTATTGGTTGATGGCCGATGTAAACGGAATACTCGAATCACTTGACCTATAGTTGACCATGCTAGTGATAGGACATCATGGGAACCCGACATCGAGTGACACCTACCCCGTTGTCTAAGTTAATTAACTCTCTCCTGTGTGTAAACGTCCCATTGCTGGGCATAGGGCTCCTTTCAAAATGGGAGGGCTTTGGCTATAGTTTACACGCAAGTTTTTTTGTGTACTTATGAGTTAATATTTTATTTTGATTTGTTACCTACTTCAATTTATTATATTTTAGTGTGGACTGGTTTCTGGTATAAAATAAATTGCCGTCCATTTTTTTTACTTCTGTAAGATCTATCATACATACATACATAAATCACGTCTTTATCCCTTACGGGGTAGATAGAGCCGAAGATAACAAAACCTACAGGCCACGTTTAACAAGATTGTGGGCGCATAGGTGGAAAAAAAAATCAAAACCGTGATGGGTTGCTAGCCGCATCGCCTATAACATAATTCCTAAGAATTACGCCCATTCCCTCGATGAGTTTTTACCATCTGCGCGGGACGAGAAGCAACTGGTTTGCTGCTGGTCTGGGAGCAAAGGAATGTAAGATCTATCGATTTGAAAAAATTGAATTCGGTTAAAGAGGTCCGCGTTTAGGGTGATCTTACACATGTAAATATTTTCAAAACCACCTTCTTAAAAGTTGCTTCGTTTCCAAACTCATATTAACGCCGGACTGAATGATTAACACAGAGAGATAAGAGTGAACGGCGGAATGCCGTAAAAAATTTAGGGTCCATCAATTTAATGAGGCAGGAATAAATCGAGATACCCTATTTTTCTTAAAATACAGCCGTTGTTCAAATGAAAGCGTCAGATTAACCCTCCTCGTTTTCTTTCTTTGCAACTGATTAAGGTTTCGGAAGTAGAACCGGGGGTTTTTGTTTCGGATTTAAGCTAAGGATTTTGGAGTTAGAAATTTTTGCGTACCGAATACAATGTAAGATTGGCTTCATTTGAATCTCCAGTGAGATCGCGGTTTCGTATTATAGATTTGTTTCGTAATTCACGAAAAAAACTGGTTCAAATGAAACTCAGCGAATACATAAGTACAAAATGTAAAGTCTGATGATGAAAAAATATATAAACATATCACTTACTTACTTACATATCAAAGTTAAGTAGCCTCAATGTCAACAGAGCCCCCGTTTCACGGCACTTACAGGCATAAAAAGTTAGTAAGTTTTATTAAAAACGATAACAATTCGTTGTGCCGTATGGGACTCGAATCCGCAGTTTTAGGCAGCGCCAAGAGTGGTACTAGTACTAGTATATTGTACTAGGTGGTATAACTGGTAGGACGCTTGGCGCGTATATACCTAGAAACGCGGGTTCAATCAAATCCCGCCCGGCACTCCGATTTTTTTTTGTTTAAATATATCGAATCTTAGTTTCACTAAGGCATGCTGCTATTTACAAATATTATCGTATGGTTACTGTATAAAGGGCAAAATATAAA